>OY998176.1:259012274-260497253 GCA_963921935.1 Galeruca laticollis | reverse complement strand
CGAGAACTGGGAACAGTAACCGACATTTAGATATATTAAGCCTAAGCTTGCACTATATATGTAGAATTCCGTGATATTCACCGATAATAACAGATATATGGTCAATGTTTGTAGTTTCAAGTCCGATTCAGAAAAAAGCATGTATTTTGGGCAAAACTAAGGCCAGATCTCATTTTCACTATATTTTGTACTTCTATGCGCATTATAACTTGCTGTTTAGAGATTTAGTCATTTCTGCTGATAATTAGCTCTGTTTACCGAGAACTGGGAACAATAACCGACATTTAGATATATTGAGCCTAATCTAGCACTATATATGTAGAATTCCGCGATATTCACCGATAATAACAGATATATGGTCAATGTTTGAAGTTTCGAGTCCGATTCAGAAAAAAGCATGTATTTTGGGCAAAACTAAGGCCAGATCTCATTTTCTACCATATTTTGTGCTTCTATGCATTATAACTTGCTGTTTAGCGATTAAGTCATTTCTGCTGATAATTAGCTCTGTTTACCGAGAACTGGGAACAATAACCGACATTTAGATATATTAAGCCTAATCTAGCACTATATATGTAGAATTCCGTGATATTCACCGATAATAACAGATATATGGTCAATGTTTGAAGTTTCAAGTCCGATTCAGAAAAGAGCATGTATTTTGGGCACAGCTAAGGCCAAATCACATTTTTTACCATATTTTGTACTTCTATGCGCATTATAACTTGCTGTTTAGCGATTTAGTCATTTCTGCTGAAAAATAGCTGTTTACCGAGAACTGGGAACAATAACCGACATTTAGATATATTGAGCCTAATCTAGCTCTATATATGTAGAATTCCGCGATATCCACCGATAATAACAGATTTATGGTCAATGTTTGAAGTTTCAAGTCCGATTCAGAAAAAAGCATGTATTTTGGGCAAAACTAAGGCCAGATCTCATTTTTTACCATATTTCGTACTTCTATGCATTATAACTTGCTGTTTAGCGATTAAGTCATTTCTGCTGATAATTAGCTCTGTTTACCGAGAACTGGGAACAATAACCGACATTCAGATATATTAAGCCTAATCTAGCACTATATATGTAGAATTCCGTGATATTCACCAATAATAACAGATATATGGTCAATGTTTGAAGTTTCAAGTCCGATTCAGAAAAGAGCATGTATTTTGGGCAAAACTAAGGCCAAATCACATTTTTTACCATATTTTGTACTTCTATGCGCATTATAACTTGCTGTTTAGCGATTTAGTCATTTCTGCTGATGATTAGCTCTGTTTACCGAGAACTGGGAACAATAACCGACATTTAGATATATTGAGCCTAATCTAGCACTATATATGTAGAATTCCGCGATATTCACCGATAATAACAGATATATGGTCAATGTTTGAAGTTTCAAGTCCGATTCAGAAAAAAGTATGTATTTTGGGCAAAACTAAGGCCAGATCTCATTTTTTACCATATTTTGTACTTCTATGCGCATTATAACTTGCTGTTTAGCGATTTAGTCATTTCTGCTGATAATTAGATATGTTTACCGAGAACTGGGAACAATAACCGACATTGAGACTTATATAGCACTATATATGTAGAATTCCGTGATATTCACCGATAATAACAGATATATGGTAATTGTTTGAAGTTTCAAGTCCGATTCAGAAAAAAGCATGTATTTTGGGCAAAACTAAGGCCAGATCTCATTTTTTACCATATGTTGTACTTCTATGCGCATTATAACTTGCTGTTTAGCGATTTAGTCATTTCTGCTGATAATTAGATATGTTTACCGAGAACTGGGAACAATAACCGACATTAAGATATATTGAGCCTTATCTAGCACTATATATGTAGAATTCAGCGATATTCACCGATAATAAATGGTATATGGTGAATGTTTGAAGTTTCAAGTCCGATTCAGAAGAAAGCATGTATTTTGGGCAAAACTAAGACCAGATCACATTTTTTACCATATTTTGTTCTTCTATGCGCATTATAACTTGCTGTTTAGCGATTTAGTCATTTTTGCTGATAATTAGCTCTGTTTACCGAGAACTGGGAACAATAACCGACATTTAGATATATTAAGCCTAGTCTAGCACTATATATGTAGAATTCCGTGATATTCACCGATAATAACAGATATATGGTCAATGTTTGAAGTTTCAAGTCCGATTCAGAAAAGAGCATGTATTTTGGGCACAGCTAAGGCCAAATCACATTTTTTACCATATTTTGTACTTCTATGCGCATTATAACTTGCTGTTTAGCGATTTAGTCATTTCTGCTGAAAATTAGCTGTTTACCGAGAACTGGGAACAATAACCGACATTTAGATATATTGAGCCTAATCTAGCACTATATATCTAGAATTCCGCTATATTCACCGACAATAACAGATATATGGTCAACGTTTGAAGTTTCAAGTCCGATTCAGAAAAAAGCATGTATTTTGGGCAAAACTAAAGCCAATTCTCATTTTCTACCATATTTTGTGCTTCTATGCATTATAACTTGCTGTTTAGCGATTAAGTCATTTCTGCTGATAATTAGCTGTTTACCGAGAACTGGGAACAATAACCGACATTTAGATATATTGAGTCTAATCTAGCTCTATATATGTAGAATTCCGCGATATCCAGCGATAATAACAGATTTATGTTCAATGTTTGAAGTTTCAAGTCCGATTCAGAAAAAAGCATGTATTTTGGGCAAAACTAAGGCCAGATCTCATTTTTTACCATATTTAGTACTTCTATGCATTATAACTTGCTGTTTAGCGATTTAGTCATTTCGGCTGATAATTAGCTCTGTTTACCGAGAACTGGGAACAATAACCGACATTTAGATATATTGAGCCTAATCTAGCACTATATATGTAGAATTCCGTGATATTCACCGATAATAACAGATATATGGTCAATGTTTGAAGTTTCAAGTCCGATTCAGGAAAAAGCATGTATTTTGGGCAAAACTAAGGCCAGATCTCATTTTTTACCATATTTTTGTACTTCTATGCGCATTATAACTTGCTGTTTAGCGATTTAGTCATTTCTGCTAATAATTAGCTCTGTTTACTGAGAACTGGGAACAATAACCGACATTATGACATATTGAGCCTAATCTAGCACTATATATGTAGAATTCCGCGATATTCACCGATAATAACAGATATATGGTCAATGTTTGAAGTTTCAAGTCCGATTCAGAGAAAAGCATGTATTATGGGCAAAACTAAGGCCAGATCTCATTTTTTACCATATTTTGTACTTCTATGCGCATTATAACTTGCTGTTTAGCGATTCAGTCATTTCTGCTGATAATTAGCTCTGTTTACTGAGAACTGGGAACAATAACCGACATTATGATATATTGAGCCTAATCTAGCACTATATATGTAGAATTCCGCGATATTCACCGATAATAACAGATATATGGTCAATTTTGAAGTTTCAAGTCCGATTCAGAAATAAGCATGTATTTTGGGCAAAACTAAGGCCAGATCTCATTTTCTACCATATTTTGTGCTCCTATGCATTATAACTTGCTGTTTAACGATTTAGTCATTTCTGCTGATAATTAGCTCTGTTTACCGAGAACTGGGAACAGTAACCGACATTTAGATATATTAAGCCTTACCTGGCACTATATATGTAGAATTCCGTGATATTCACCGATAATAACAGATAAATGGTCAATGTTTGAAGTTTCAAGTCCGATTTAGAAAAAAGCATGTATTTTGGGCAAAACTAAGGCCAGATCTCATTTTTTACCATATTTTGTACTTCTATGCGCATTATAACTTGCTGTTTAGCGTTTTAGTCATTTCTGCTGATAATTAGCTCTGTTTACCGAGAACTGGGAACAATAACCGACATTTAGATATATTAAGCCTAATCTAGCACTATATATGTAGAATTCCGCGATATTCACCGATAATAACAGATATATGGTCAATGTTTGAAGTTTCAAGTCCGATTCAGAAAAAGCATGTATTTTGGGCAAAACTAAGGCCAAATCACATTTTTTACCATATTTTCTACTTCTATGCGCATTATTACTTGCTGTTTAGCGATTTAGTCATTTCTGCTGATGATTAGCTCTGTTTACCGAGAACTGGGAACAATAACCGACATTTAGGTATATTGAGCCTAATATAGCACTATATATGTAGAATTCCGCGATATTCACCGATAATAACAGATCTATGGTCAATGTTCGAAGTTTCAAGTCCGATTCAGAAAAAAGCATGTATTTTGGGCAAAACTAAGGCCAGATCTCATTTTTTACCATATTTTGTACTTCTATGCGCATTATTACTTGCTGTTTAGCGTTTTAGTCATTTCTGCTGATAATTAGCTCTGTTTACCGAGAACTGGGAACAGTAACCGACATTTAGATATATTAAGCCTTATCTGGCACTATATATGTAGAGTTCCGTGATATTCACCGATAATAACAGATATATGGTCAATGTTTGAAGCTTCAAGTCCGATTCAGAAAAAAGCATGTATTTTTGGCAAAACTAAGGCCACATCTCATTTTCTACCATATTTTGTGCTTCTATGCATTATAACTTGCTGTTTAGCGATTTAGTCATTTCTGCTGATGATTAGCTCTGTTTACCAAGAAACTGGGAACAATAACCGACATTTAGATATATTAGGCCTAATCTAGCACTATATATGTAGAATTCCGTGATATTCACCGATAATAACAGATATATGGTCAATGTTTGAAGTTTCAAGTCCGATTCAGAAAACAGCATGTATTTTGGGCAAAACTAAGGCCAGATCTCATTTTTTACCATATTTTGTACTTCTATGCGCATTATTACTTGCTGTTTAGCGTTTTAGTCATTTCTGCTGATAATTAGCTCTGTTTACCGAGAACTGGGAACAGTAACCGACATTTAGATATATTAAGCCTTATCTGGCACTATATATGTAGAGTTCCGTGATATTCACCGATAATAACAGATATATGGTCAATGTTTGAAGCTTCAAGTCCGATTCAGAAAAAAGCATGTATTTTTGGCAAAACTAAGGCCACATCTCATTTTCTACCATATTTTGTGCTTCTATGCATTATAACTTGCTGTTTAGCGATTTAGTCATTTCTGCTGATGATTAGCTCTGTTTACCAAGAACTGGGAACAATAACCGACATTTAGATATATTAGGCCTAATCTAGCACTATATATGTAGAATTCCGCGATATTCACCGATAATAACAGATATATGGTCAACGTTTGAAGTTTCAAGTCCGATTCAGAAAAAAGCATGTATTTTGGGAAAAACTAAGGCCAGATCTCATTTTTACCATATTTTGTACTTCTATGCGCATTATAACTTGCTGTTTAGCGTTTTAGTCATTTCTGCTGATAATTAGCTCTGTTTACCGAGAACTGGGAACAATAACCGACATTTAGATATATTAAGCCTAATCTAGCACTATATATGTAGAATTCCGCGATATTCACCGATAATAACAGATATATGGTCAATTTTTGAAGTTTCAAGTCCGATTCAGAAATAAGCATGTATTTTGGGCAAAACTAAGGCCAGATCTCATTTTCTACCATATTTTGTGCTTCTATGCATTATAACTTGCTGATTAACGATTTAGTCATTTCTGCTGATAATTAGCTCTGTTTACCGAGAACTGGGAACAGTAACCGACATTTAGATATATTAAGCCTTATCTGGCACTATATATGTAGAATTCCGTGATATTCACCGATAATAACAGATATATGGTCAATGTTTGAAGTTTCAAGTCCGATTCAGAAAAAAGCATGTAATTTGGGCAAAACTAAGGCCAGATCTCATTTTTTACCATATTTTGTACTTCTATTCGCATTATAACTTGCTGTTTAGCGTTTGTCATTCCTGCTGATAATTAGCTCTGTTTACCGAGAACTGGGAACAATAACCGACATCTAGATATATTAAGCCTAATCTAGCACTATATATGTAGAATTCCGCGATATTCACCGATAATAACAGATATATGGTCAATGTTTGAAGTTTCAAGTCCGATTCAGAAAAAAGCATGTATTTTGGGCAAAACTAAGGCCAGATCACATTTTTTACCGTATTTTCTACTCCTATGCGCATTATAACTTGCTGTTCAGCGATTTAGTCATTTCTGCTGATAATTAGATATGTTTACCGAGAACTGGGAACAATAACCGACATTTAGATATATTGAGCCTTATCTGGCACTATATATGTAGAATTTCGTGATATTCACCGATAATAACTGATATATGGTCAAGGTTTGAAGTTTCAAGGCCGATTCAGAAAAAAGCATGTATTTTGGGCAAAACTAAGGCCACATCACATTTTTTACCATATTTGTGTTTCTATGCATTATAACTTGCTGTTTAGCGATTAAGTAATTTCTGCTGATAATTAGCTGTTTACCGAGAACTGGGAACAATAACCGACATTTAGAAATATTGAGCCTAATCTAGCTCTATATATGTAGAATTCCGCGATATTCACCGATAATAACAGATATATGGTCAATGTTTGAAGTTTCAAGTCCGATTCAGAAAAAAGCATGTATTTTGGGCAAAACTAAGGCCAGATCTCATTTTTTACCATATTTTGTACTTCTATGCGCATTATAACTTGCTGTTTAGCGATTTAGTCATTTCTGCTGATAATTAGCTCTGTTTACTGAGAACTGGGAACAATAACCGACATTTAGATATATTGAGCCTAATCTAGCACTATATATGTAGAATTCCGCGATATTCACCGATAATAACAGATACATGGTCTATGTTTGAAGTTTCAAGTCCGATTCAGAAAAAAGCATGTATTTTGGGCAAAACTAAGGCCAGATCTGATTTTCTACCATATTTTGTGCTTCTATGCATTATAACTTGCTCTCTAGCGATTTAGTCATTTCTGCTGATAATTAGATCTGTTTACCGAGAACTGGGAACAGTAACCGACATTTAGATATATTAAGCCTAATCTAGCACTATAAATGTAGAATTCCGTGATATTCACCGATAATAACAGATATATGGTCAATGTTTGAAGTTTCAAGTCCGATTCAGAAAAAAGCATGTATTTTGGGCAAAACTAAGGCCAGATCCCATTTTTTACCATATTTTGTACTTCTATGCGCATTATAACTTGCTGTTTAGCGATTCAGTCATTTCTGCTGATAATTAGCTCTGTTTACCGAGAACTGGGAACAATAACCGATATTTAGATATATTGAGCCTAATCTAGCACTATATATGTAAAATTCCGTGATATTCACCGATAATAACAGATATATGGTCAATGTTTGAAGTTTCAAGTCCGATTCAGAAAAAAGCATGTATTTTGGGCAAAACTAAGGCCAGATCTCATTTTTTACCATATTTTGTACTTCTATGCGCATTATAACTTGCTGTTTAGCGATTTAGTCATTTCTGCTGATAATTAGCTCTGTTTACCGAGAACTGGGAACAATAACCGACATTCAGATATATTGAGCCTATTCTAGCACTATATATGTAGAATTCCGTGATATTCACCGATAATAACAGATATATGGTCAATGTTTGAAGTTTCAAGTCCGATTCAGAAAAAAGCATGTATTATGGGAAAAACTAAGGCCAGATCTCATTTTCTACCATATGTTGTGCTTCTATGCATTATAACTTGCTGTTTAACGATTTAGTCATTTCTGCTGATAATTAGCTATGTTTACCGAGAACTGGGAACAGTAACCGACATTTAGATATATTAAGCCTTATCTAGCAATATATATGTAGAATTCCGTGATATTCACCGATAATAACAGATGTATGGTCAATGTTTGAAGTTTCAAGTCCGATTCAGAAAAAAGCATGTATTTTGGGCAAAACTAAGGCCAGATTTCATTTTTTACCATATTTTGTACTTCTATGCGCATTATAACTTGCTGTTTAGCGATTTAGTCATTTCTGCTGATAATTAGCTCTGTTTACCGAGAACTGGGAACAATAACCGATATTTAGATATATTGAGCCTAATCTAGCACTATATATGTAGAATTCCGTGATATTCACCGATAATAACATATATATGGTCAATGTTTGAAGTTTCAAGTCCGATTCAGAAAAAAGCATGTATTTTGGGCAAAACTAAGGCCAGATCTCATTTTTTACCATATTTTGTACTTCTATGCGCATTATAACTTGCTGTTTAGCGATTTAGTCATTTCTGCTGATAATTAGCTCTGTTTACCGAAAACTGGGAACAATAACCGACATTCAGATATATTGAGCCTAATCTAGCACTATATATGTAGAATTCCGCGATATTCACCGATAATAACAGATATATGGTCAATGTTTGAAGTTTCAAGTCCGATTCAGAAAAAAGCATGTATTTTGGGCAAAACTAAGGCCAGATCTCATTTTCTACTTTATTTTGTGCTTCTATGCATTATAACTTGCTGTTTAGCGATTAAGTCATTTCTGCTGATAATTAGCTCTGTTTACCGAGAAGTGGGAACAATAACCGACATTTAGATATATTAAGCCTAATCTAGCACTATATATGTAGAATTCCGCGATATTCACCGATAATAACAGATATATGGTCAATGTTTGAAGTTTCAAGTACGATTCAGAAAAAAGTATGTATTTTGGGCAAAACTAAGGCCAGATCTCATTTTTTACCATATTTTGTACTTCTATGCGCATTATAACTTGCTGTTTAGCGATTTAGTCATTTCTGCTGATAATAAGATATGTTTACCGAGAACTGGGAACAATAACCGACATTTAGATATATTGAGCCTTATCTAGCACTATATATGTAGAATTCCGTGATATTCACCGATAATAACAGATATATGGTCAATGTTTGAAGTTTCAAGTCCGATTCAGAAAAAAGCATGTATTTTGGGCAAAACTAAGGCCAGATCTCATTTTTTACTATATTTTGTACTTCTATGCGCATTATAACTTGCTGTTTAGCGATTTAGTCATTTCTGCTGATAATAAGATATGTTTACCTAGAACTGGGAACAATAACCGACATTTAGATATATTGAGCCTTATCTAGCACTATATATGTAGAATTCCGTGATATCCACCGATAATAACAGATATATGGTCAATGTTTGAAGATTCAAGTCCGATTCAGAAAAAAGCATGTATTTTGGGCAAAACTAAGGCCAGATCTCATTTTTTACTATATTTTGTACTTCTATGCGCATTATAACTTGCTGTTTAGTCGTTTCTGCTGATAATTAGCTGTTTACCGAGAACTGGGAACAGTATCCGACATTTAGATATATTAAGCCTAATCTAGCACTATATATGTAGAATTCCGTGATATTTACCGATAATAACAGATATATGGTCAATGTTTGAAGTTTCAAGTCCGATTCAGGAAAAAGCATGTATTTTGGGCAAAACTAAGGCCAGATCTCATTTTTTACCATATTTTGTACTTCTATGCGCATTATAACTTGCTGTTTAGCGATTTAGTCATTTCTGCTGATAATTAGCTCTGTTTACTGAGAACTGGGAACAATAACAGACATTTAGATATATTGAGCCTAATCTAGCACTATATATTTAGAATTCCGCGATATTCACCGATAATAACAGATATATGGTCTATGTTTGAAGTTTCAAGTCCGATTCAGAAAAAAGCATGTATTTTGGGCAAAACTAAGGCCAGATCTCATTTTCTACCATATTTTGTGCTTCTATGCATTATAACTTGCTGTCTAGCGATTTAGTCATTTCTGCTGATAATTAGATCTGTTAACCGAGAACTGGGAACAGTAACCGACATTTAGATATATAAGCCTAATCTAGCACTATAAATGTAGAATTCCGTGATATTCACCGATAATAACAGATATATGGTCAATGTTTGAAGTTTCAAGTCCGATTCAGAAAAAAGCATGTATTTTAGGCAAAACTAAGGCCAGATCTCATTTTTACCATATTTTGTACTTCTATGCGCATTATAACTTGCTGTTTAGCGATTCAGTCATTTCTGCTGATAATTAGCTCTGTTTACCGAGAACTGGGAACAATAACCGATATTTAGATATATTGAGCCAAATCTAGCACTATATATGTAGAATTCCGTGATATTCAACGATAATAACAGATATATGGTCAATGTTTGAAGTTTCAAGTCCGATTCAGAAAAAAGCATGTATTTTGGGCAAAACTAAGGCCAGATCTCATTTTTTACCATATTTTGTACTTCTATGCGCATTCTAACTTGCTGTTTAGCGATTTAGTCATTTCTGCTGATAATTAGCTTTGTTTACCGAGAACTGGGAACAATAACCGACATTCAGATATATTGAGCCTAATCTAGCACTATATATGTAGAATTCCGTGATATTCACCGATAATAACAGATATATGGTCAATGTTTGAAGTTTCAAGTCCGATTCAGAAAAAAGCATGTATTATGGGCAAAACTAAGGCCAGATCTCATTTTCTACCATATTTTGTGCTTCTATGCATTATAACTTGCTGTTTAACGATTTAGTCATTTCTGCTGATAATTAGCTCTGTTTACCGAGAACTGGGAACAGTAACCGACATTTAGATATATTAAGCCTTATCTAGCACTATATATGTAGAATTCCGTGATATTCACCGATAATAACAGATGAATGGTCAATGTTTGAAGTTTCAAGTCCGATTCAGAAAAAAGCATGTATTTTGGGCAAAACTAAGGCCAGATCTCATTTTTTCCCATATTTTGTACTTCTATGCGAATTATAACTTGCTGTTGAGCGATTTAGTCATTTCTGCTGATAATTAGCTCTGTTTACCGAGAACTGGGAACAATAACCGATATTTAGATATATTGAGCCTAATCTAGCACTATATATGTAGAATTCCGTGATATGCAACGATAATAACAGATATATGGTCAATGTTTGAAGTTTCAAGTCCGATTCAGAAAAAAGCGTGTATTATTTTTTACCATATTTTGTACTTCTATGCGCATTATAACTTGCTGTTTAGAGATTTAGTCATTTCTGCTGATAATTAGCTCTGTTTACCGAGAACTGGGAACAATAACCGACATTTAGATATATTGAGCCTAATCTAGCACTATATATGTAAAATTCCGCGATATTCACCGATAATAACAGATATATGGTCAATTTTTGGAGTTTCAAGTCCGATTCAGAAAAAAGCATGTATTTTGGGCAAAACTAAGGCCATGTCTGGTACTAATTTTAAAATGGACTGTAAGATAAACGATTTGTTGTTATTTACAATTTATTTACACTATATACAGTTTTTTGTACACTATACACAACATACTTATTAAATTATTACCCACACTGTTGTCTATTGTACTTCTCATTAGCAACTGCCTGCTGCTGAATATCACCGCTAGAAGTACTGAAGTGCTGAAGTACGTTTTGGTGGGGAATATTGTCCCCAACATGCTGGGGGCCCCTAAGGACGAAAGTACCCTTTATTCACATAGCGTGTTCACCCTTTTCACACATTTTTTTTATTATCACTACACTCACTTAACACATTTACAAGTAAATTTATAATTAGGAAATATAATTAGGAAATATGAACAGGATTAACAGTTGTTACATTTTTACATCAAATACAGTTTTTTTTTTTACAAGACCAAAAGGAAATATAAACATATTAACCAATTGGCAGAACTGCTATTTTACTTAGCGACCTCAGATAATTACCCTTCTGGGTTCTCACCTCTACTACTCTGACCTTATTATCATTACCCTTTATTATTCGAATTATGCGTCCCATTGGCCAATGTAATGGTGGGACATTGTCTTCTTTTAGAATGACTAACATATTTTCAGTTAAATTAGGTAAACCTTGTTGCCATTTAGGCCTACTTTGTAATGAGGTTAAATAACTTTTATGCCATTTCTCCCAAAAATGTTGCTGCATTTTAGTGCACCGTTCCCAAAATTTTATTTTATTTTCCGGAATTTTTGTTAGGTCTCGTTGAGGATAACTTGTTATTGGTGCACCCATTAGAAAGTGACCGGGAGTCAAATATGACAGGTCTGAAGGATCATTGGTGATTTGAGTTATCGGTCTGGAATTTAAAATTCCTTCTATTTCAATAATGACAGTGTTCAATTGTTCATATGTTAGAAATGCATTACCTGCAATTCTTTTGAGATGAAATTTAGTACTTTTTACCCCTGCTTCCCACAGCCCCCCAAACACAGGCGAATAGCTAGGGATGAATTTAAATTCTATGCCTTCATTAGCTGCATAATCTATTATTTCATTTTTAGATTGAGTGTTGCAACATTTTTTAAGCTCTGCATTTGCCCCCTTAAAGGTGCCTCCGTTATCACAATACAATTTCGAAGGCTTACCTCTTCTTGACATAAATCGTTTCAAGGCAGCTAAGAAGTTTTGAGTTGTCATGTCCGAGAGTAATTCCAAATGTATCGCTTTAACAGCAAAGCAAACAAATACTAGAATATATGCTTTAGTTTCAATAGATTTTCTAATTCTACTCTGTTTTATATTAAATGGACCGCAAAAGTCAATTCCGGTGTTATTAAATATTCTATTGCAGGTTACACGATCTTGTGGTAGAGAGCCCATAAGTTGCTGAGACATTTTTGCTTTTAGTCTGAAACAGATTACACAAGAATGTATGTTTTTTTTTATCTCTCTGTTTCCATTTATTAACCAAAATTTTAAATTTAAACTGCTAAGCACCTGTTTCTGTCCCGCATGCCCAAGCCTTATATGTTCTCTTCTTATTATTAGATCAGTGATTCTACTATTTTTTGCTAAAATAATTGGGTGTTTTTGCGAGTAGGGGATACTTGCCTCTGCAAGCCTGCCACCCACACGAATGAGTCCAGAATTATCAATAAAAGGATATAGACTTTTCAAGTGTGTTTTAATTTCTAATTTGGAATTTAAATTTTTTAATTCAGATGCAAAATGTTCTTGCTGATCAATTTTTATTATTATTCCTAACGCGTGGTCTAATTCTGCTGGACTTAAATGACCAACTATCCTATTTTTGTTTTTGATGTTACTAAAAAATCGAAATATATAAGCTGTAACCCTTTGCATCTTGGTAATACTCGAGTATTTATCAAACATAGTATTTTTTTTAACTACAGTAGCAAGAATATGTTCTCCTTTTTGTTCTGGTAAGGGTTCTGTTAACTGTGGTACATTGTTGACATTGTATGCAACATTTTTTACTTGTAAATATTCTGGTCCATGCCACCACATTGTATGGGAGTTTAATGCTTGAAAATCTAGTCCACGACTTAAGCAGTCAGCAGGATTGTTTTTTGAATCAATGTAAGCCCAACTAAAATGTTTACTGTTTTCTTGAATTTTTAGCACCCGATTTGCTACATATGGATTTAATGTAATTGGATCAGTCTTTATCCATGACAATGCTATTGTCGAGTCTGAGTGCAGATATACTCTCTGAATTTTATCTTTCAACAAACCATGTATTTTAATGGTTAAATTTGACAGGAGTAGAGCACTATTTAGCTCTAACCTCGGTATTGTTAACTTTTTGTTAATTGGAACTATTCTTGACTTTGAACATAGTAACGTGACATGCACTTTTTTATTGAATATAGACCGTATATATAAAACAGCTCCATATGCATACATTGATGTGTCGCAATACCCTACTAATTCTACTTTTTCAGCATCTGTAATATTCACATTTCTTGGAATTTCTAAATTTTGCATCAAACTAATGTTTTTTACAAAGTCTCGCCATGATTGTAATAGTTCATTTGAAAGTAAATCATCCCATTTAAATTTTTGTACCCAAAGTTTTTGAATAAACACCTTGGCATGTACTAAAGCAGGCCCTATGAGGCCTAAGGGATCATAGAACTTACAAATGCAACTAAGTATTTGTCGTTTAGTCATACATTCATTAAAATTACATTTGGGAATAGATACCTCAAAATTATCAGATCTAACGTTGTAAGTGAGACCTAACGTTTTTATGGTATTGCTATTTTTATCTATATCTATTTTTTCTAAATGCAGTTTTTCTTTTGGTATGTCTCTCAAAACAACCTCTGAGTTTGAGCACCATTTATGTAAATCAAATGAACCCAACTTTAAAATATTGATTAACTGATTTTTTGTTTCAATTAACTCCTCAATAGTACCACCT
Organism: Galeruca laticollis; assembly: GCA_963921935.1. Taxonomy (NCBI): domain Eukaryota; kingdom Metazoa; phylum Arthropoda; class Insecta; order Coleoptera; family Chrysomelidae; genus Galeruca; species Galeruca laticollis. The sequence continues at coordinate 260,483,079 of OY998176.1, read as the reverse complement.
CCTGTTAAAATATCATCGACATATGTATCATGTAAAAGAACCTTAGCTCCTAGTGGAAATACGTGTTTCTCTTGTTTAGCCAACTCTACCAAGCAACGTGTTGCTAGAAATGGAGAACTTCGTAAACCATAAGTTACTGTCAAAAGCCTAACACATTGGATAGGAAGTTCAGGTTTTTCTCTCCATAATATATTGAGCAACTTTGTGTGTTCTGGATTAATAAGAATTTGTCTATACATGTGTCTAATATCTGTTATTAAAACAAACTTGTGTGTTCGAAAACAAATCAAAATATCAAAAAGTTGCGGTTGTACAACTTCTCCGTTGTACATGCAGTCATTTAACGAAATTTTATTTTTTGTTTTCATAGAACCATCGAACACGCAACGAAATTTAGTTGTGACCTTATCATTTCGAATGATTGGGTGATGTGCCATGAAATAGGTTGACCCATCATTTAGGTTACATTTTTTAATGTCAATTATTTTTGCATGACACAAACTTAAATACTCATCAATAAAGTCCTTGTATTGATTGAATAAATGGGGGTTAGATTTGAAACGTTGTTCAAGATTAAGAAACCTGGTATAAGCAATTGAAAATGAGTCGCCTAAGTTTAGTTCGGAAATATCCTTTTTGAGTGGTAAGTCCACTTGAAATCTGCCATTTACTTTTACCACTGAATTTTTAAAACTAGTTTCACAGGCAATTTGATCATTTTCAAACTCTTGATACACTTCTGGAACCCTTTCAGCTTCCCAAAATTTTCCTATTAAGTTTTCTATATTTTGAGTGTTACCCTTGTTGATAAGAAGAGAAACAGAAAGGTTGCAAAATTTATTTTTTGCTACTGCAGGTATTTCTCCACTAACAATGTACCCAAATAATGTGTTTTGCAACACCAATTTGTCTTGACCTAGTTTAATAGTTCCAGTAAGTAATATCTGGAAGAAGATACTAGCATTTAGTAAAAAGTCAATTTTGTCCGTTGTATTAAAATTATTGTCAGATAGTTGTATATTGTCAGGAATCTTATCTATTTTAAAATTGTCATGGGGTAAATTACATGTAATATTATCTATTACAGAAAATGGTACATTTATATTATAATTATAAACGCATGAATACAAAGTTGCATTAATTGCCTTGCTCAGCTGCTGCTGATTTTCAGTTATACCAATAATTGTTATATTATTGTTGTACGTTTTTCCACCTATCATTTTTGCTAATTCAGAGGTAATAAGACAACTTTCAGAACAGGAATCTACCAATCCTCTGGCCAAAATAAATTCTCCACTACTCTTTTTTATTTTTACAACAACTGTTGGCAACAAAACAACATTATTAGTTTTATTTATTCTACTGATTAAACCTACACTTGTATTTTGCGTTTGACACTGTTGTGTAGAAGGTTGTACTGTTTCATCTGAATGTAACATTGTGTTGTGGTGTAAGTTATTGCAAGTGCGACACTTGAAACTAAATCGACACCTTCCTATGTGAGTGTTTAAGCAAATTTTACAGCAGTTATTCTCTTCAACAAATTTTATTCTATCTGCAACTGCTGCTAATTTAAACCTATTGCAATTGTAAATTCTATGACCCTTTTCAGAGCAAAATTGACAAAGCATATCATTTTTATGTCTTGTATTTTTAACAGTTACATTTGATACTTTAATTTTGTTTTTTGTTTGACTACTACAGGTTTCAGGAGCAGAAATTGACTCAAAAGCCATTGCCCTATTTTCTAAATAATTTATAAATTCTGTCAATGTAGGTAAAACAGAGTTATTTCGATCAATTTGAAAACTTTTATGTGTATATGGATCCAACTTTCTAGTTAATATGCACACCAATAACATGTCCCAACTTTCTGTAGGTTGTTTCAAATTTTTAAGGGCAGTGACCTGTTGTTTAATGAGAGATACAAACTCCCTTAATGCGGAACTGGTTCCCTTAGTTATGGCTGGAATATCCAAAATTTTATAAATATGATTATTGATGATTAAATTTTCATTGTTGAATCTATCATTAAGCAATTTTAAGGCTTCTTGATATGATTCGTTTGTAACAGGTAAGTTATTTATTAATAATAATGCTTCCCCTTTAAGGTAGCTGCGTAAGTAAAATAGCTTTTCTACCTCAGACAAATATTTATTTTTGTCAATAACAGCAATAAACAGTTCATAAAATGGTTTAAATTCATTCAAGTTCATTCCATTGAATAATGGTATATCTACATTTGGTAACCTAGTTGTGGGTACAGTGCTAACATTGGATGAAACCTCCGAGTTACTACAATTGCCTCGACAACTACTTTCATCACTACTTACATTACTAGAATTACTTTTGCTTGTTTTAAAGTTAGAGATCAGTGAATTTATTATAGAAATTATGTCAAAATACCTATCCTCATATTCAACAACATTTTCATTATCTTTTTTGTCAATACTTTTTATTTCCGCATTGAGGTTTTGATATGTGTCAAAATTAATATCAAGTCTATCTTTTCTAGCTAGAATTTGTTCATAAATGAGAATTGTAATTTCAGTATCTTGCCGTTCAGATATAAATGTTTCTATCCTATTTAAATATGCCTTACACTGATCTCTCTTTTCTTTTAGAATTTTTATCTGTTTGGTATCCATGATTTTTGTTTTGTTTACATGAATAAATTTTGCAAACGGAAAATTATTATAAACATGTATACTAAGTTATAGTTTAAATATGGCAAGTATATGCCTACCTACAAATATAACATGACATTTATCACCGATTTATTTACAATTTACATCTGCAAGCGCCATCTAGACGATTTGTTGACAAGCATCAGAATCTGTAATTCATACCTTGTTGTGGTTGCAGATTTCTTTGTGATTATACTTTTGGCGTCTACTCGATCAACGCTAGGTGGCTCTAGCATCAGCGGCTACCTTCGTGTTTACTGACCTTCCTTTTTATGAATTCCTTGATCATCCAGGTCTTGATAGCATTTTTTCCATCAATATCTATTTCATGAATTCACAGGGTACACAGATCACATACTTATGCACATATTTCCTTTGGATGACCGCGTTTTTGCTATTGCCGCGTTACTATACACACCGGTGTCACAATATTATTTACGAAATATCCGGTCGAATGGCCATAATGTCTGGTACTAATTTTAAAATGGACTGTAAGATAAACGATTTGTTGTTATTTACAATTTATTTTCACTATATACAGTTTTTTGTACACTATACACAACATACTTATTAAATTATTACCCACACTGTTGTCTATTGTACTTCTCATTAGCAACTGCCTGCTGCTGAATATCACCGCTAGAAGTACTGAAGTGCTGAAGTACGTTTTGGTGGGGAATATTGTCCCCAACAGGCCAGATCTCATTTTCTACCATATTTTGTGCTTCTATGCATTATAACTTGCTGTTTAGCGATTAAGTCATTTCTGCTGATAATTAGCTCTGTTTACCGAGAACTGGGAACAGTAACCGACATTTAGATATATTAAGCCTAATCTTGCACTATATATGTAGAATTCCGTGATATTCACCGATAATAACAGATATATGGTCAATGTTTGAAGTTTCAAGTCCGATTCAGAAATAAGCATGTATATTTGGTAAAACTAAGGCCAGTTTTAATTTTTTACCATATTTTGTACTTCTATGCATTGCTGTTTAGCGATTTAGTCATTTCTTCTGATAATTAGATCTGTTTACCGAGAACTGGGAACAGTAACCGACAATTAGATATATTGACCCTAATCTACCTCCATATATGTAGAATTCCGCGATATTCACCGATAAAAACAGATATATGGTCATGTTTCAAGTCTCAAGTCCGATTCAGAAAAAAGCATGTATATTGGGAAAACTAAACCTATACTGACCAAAACCTTGCGGGGGAATTGTTATACTCTCCATTAATGATTTCCAGTTTTTTTAGACAATTGTAAGAAAATTGCTCCTGTTATCTAATAAAAAAACGATCGCTTCAATGTTGGCCAGAATAGGATCACATGTTATATACAATCTTTAACAGTCAATTATTTAGTGCTGCAAGATATTAAAAAAATTTACATTTAGAGGACACTCTTAAGTAACTATGTGTAGTTAAACTTTCTAAGAGATTCTAAGAAAACTTATTTTTTCTTCAAACGTCAGTAAATCTGTCAGTTATCGACTGTGTTGGTGACCGTAAAGTTTAATTATTCCTTCGCCGGAGCTTTAGTTTTCACTTTCCCGCCAGCGGAGGGAAGTGTTATCATAGCAACATAGATAGAAAAGCAGCTGTAATTGCAATAATTGTAAAAACTAAATTAATATTGTTGACAGTGTCCACTGACAGCTTTATGTTACATTACTATAGCAACAACCTGTGCCTACTCACCGACACCGGTCTAAACCGCCTTGCGAACCCAATTATGTTTAAAAATTATTACTATCAAAAGAGACGTTTTTGCATTAATTTTTCGACATTTGAAGAAAAAACAGCATATTTTATTTGGAGGAAAAGTTACTTTTCATGACTTGCTCTCTATTACCAGCCTCACTCCGTTCCGCTGTTAAACACGAGCGCGTCATGAAAAGTATCACTTTTCCCCCATACAGATACAGATCTGCTGGTTTCCTTAATGGAATATTTAAATTAATGCTAACATTATCTATAAGAACAAGAGTACTTTCACAGGAGCTTCAACAGTCGACTGATAATTTTAGAATAGAGCGATTCCAATTTAATCATTTATAACTTTTAACATTCTACACCCAAGTCATATTGTATTTTTAATTAGAAACATTTGTCTAATCTAGACTGTTTTTATAAACTGAAGCACTAACATCTAATTAAAGTTAGACTGATATTCCAGAGAAAAAAAAATTCTAAGAAATTTGACAATTGTTAGAAGTTTTACCATTATCTAGAAACAGAAGTTTCATTTAAAACAGTAATATGAGTAGATTCCACGAAGTAAGAGTCGAGACATTTGATTGAATTTAATTATTAATTTTAATAGTATTCAAAATTCTAAGTTTGTTAACGTGAATAGTAAACAAACAAGATTTTAAACTTTCGCACGGACCTTCATCTATAGTAAATGCACAAATACTAGGAACCTTTTTATAATAGATAATCACAGTATTCAGTAGAGTGAACATTCTCAAATGTGAGATCGAATTTTCTATAAAATAAACAGTTGTTCAGCAATTTTTAATCGAAATCCATACATAGTGTTATTTCGAAACAGCTTGAATAGATTCCAGAAAGTATGGGTTGAAACTGTTGGAACAGTGCTGGATTATAAAATATCACTTATTTCAAAACTTATCATGCTATGTAGCTTTATTATACACTGTTTTTGTATAACAGTTCCAGCTGATTCTTATACATCCCAAATAGTTTGGAGACTAATTTTTAGCATTTATATAACGCAACAAAAATACTGAATTGATAAATTTATAAAACTAAAAACTAAAGTGTATTTGTGTACACAAACGAATTACACATTAATATCTAGAAACATCTTCATGCTTGAAAACTAAACTTTTTTTCTCTAACAAAAAGCACCCTTTTTTTGGGAGACTTTAGTAGTTCGAGAATCGTACAGATAAGATAATTTTAGTGACATACCGAGCAGGTCCGGCCTCTTAGCGACCCGTTGTTTTAAAAGAAATATCGAGTAATAATTGGGATAAACCAGATGTAAAACTATTGGTCGGAATCCGAATTAATGATTTTAGCAAAGAAAATTTCTCCAACATCATGTTTTAATTTGAGAAAATGAAATTTCAATTGTGTGCTACATAATTTGGAGGGTAATTCTTCTAGCAATCTGGGGTGCGTTTTTATTGAAAATGATAGTTCTAAAACTTTGGGAATATTCTGGAATAAAATAGAAGACTAGCTTGAGTATGTAGTTACCCGTGATAAACATAATTACGATATTTTAACTGAAACACAAATATTAGGTTTGATTTCTAAAATTTTTGACTCGCTTGGCATTGTTATAACTCGACCAAAAATCATAATCTAGCGATGATGGTAAGAAATAATTGGGTGGGATGATCTGTACCTTCAGAAATTATGTTTATGTGGCGTGGATTTGAAGAACAAATTTTAATTGACTTTTTTAGAAAAATACTTATACCTCTTCCAAAGTCAGTATAAAAAATATTATTTTACCAGGGTACTGCGATATTTCGTTAATAAGCGCTTTAAGTAGATACTGAGTAATACCGATAAATTTATCAATACATATCGGTGGTCAGTTTTTACAAGCTACGGGAAGCTCATCTTACATTTGAATATCAACGTAGCTAAAAAGTACTCTTCAAATCGCCGGTCGTCGGCACAGGTGTTGGAGTATAGATCGGAATTACTTTACGAAAAAGGAGATAACATTTTTTTAAAGAGAAACAGTGTGCGCCGTTTTCAGATTAATATCTCAGTATTCTTCAGGAGATTTTTATTGAATGCGGTTTAATTATTTTATATACAGTTGTCTTTGATTTATTTTGTGAAATGGTTTTCTGGAGACCTTTTGGGGTAAATGCTGAATCTAATTAATTATCTATTTATGAGGATATTCACATTAACAATGAAATTCCTGCTAATAATGTAATTTAAAGTTATGATATTACCCAAGTTAATTAGTGTTTTAAATGGAACTCACGGTTTCTAGTTAATTCCAGAATATAATGAAAATTGTTGAAAATTCTAAAAAATTGACAATGGTTTTGATAAATCAATTTCATCGTCAGAATGACAGAAGTAACTTATGTTACATCATAATATTAAGTATAATAAACCTATATTGTTTCTTAATTCTATTTTTATTTACAAGCATTACAATTTAGACGTTAAATGTCCCATTTTGTTTAATTTCAGTATTTTTGAAGTTTAGCGATTTTCTGATAGATTTTTGTAATAGTGTTTCTAGAAAATCTCATTCAGGGACAACATTTGAAAAATTGATTCTTAGCACTCTAAACAGCAATTTCCCATAAAGCATTTAGACAAACTCTTGTATACAACTTTGCAGGTTGGAGTAGGGGCCTAGCATACTTCCATATTTTATAAACAAAAATTTTCACGGGAATGTATTGATGGATGATCGATCATTTTTCATTTTAACCTAAAAAGTAAAAAAGTCGTAAAAATGAATTTTTGAATTTGGAATCAAATTCTACGTAATTCTTTAAGTATACACATGAAATTTCATTTAAAAACTTTTTTTATAAAGTTGTGCAAAAAAATTATCAAAAAATTGATTATTCAATGGTGTAGAGCTCTCGGGTCTAGCATACTTCCATATTTGATAAATAAAAAATTTCACGGAAATGTATTGATGTATGGTTATCTTTCATTTTAACCTAATTCAGTCTTCCTCCACCCACCCCTTGAGGGCGAGGGTGGGGGTGATTTTGTAAAATAGTCGTAAAAATTGATTATTTTTGGTAAAAATGAAATTCCAGCAACGTCATCGTTTTCATAGAATTTTTTCATGTACGGTCCCAACTTATCATAATTTTATCTTAAACTTATTTTTCTCAGGTATTGACTTTGACAAAATTTCAGAGAAAATGCGATGATTCTGGATCGGGGGACACTCTGTTATATAAGAAACGGGAAGACATGGAGACTTCATTTTCGGGATAGGACATAAAAGATGCGTGAAATCTCAAAAAAACACATTCAAAACAAAAATCCCCCTCAGGGGTGGTTTTTTTGGGGGTGCCTACCTTTATTTTTGGAAAAAATTAAATTCCAACGACATCATCGTTTTTCTTGAATATTTTTATGTACGGTCCTAAATCTTCATAATCTTATCTTAAACTTGAAATTTTTATCAGGTATTGATTCTGACAAAATTTCAGAGAAAATGCGATGATTCTGGAGCTAGGAACACTGTTATATAAAAAACGGGAAAACATGGAGACTTCATTTTTGGGATAGGGCATAAAAGAAGTGGAAAATCTCAAAAAAAAACATTCAAAATAAAAACCCCCATCAGGGGTGGTTTTTTCGGGGGTGCCTACCCTTATTTTTGGAAAAAATTAAATTCCAACGACGTCATCGTTTCTCTTGAATATTTTTATGTACTGTCCCAAGTTTACATAATTTTATTTTAAACTTGAAATTTTTCTCAGATATTGAGTTTATCAAAATTTCAGAGAAAATGCGATAATTCTGAATCTTGAGGCACTCTGTTATATAAAAAACGGGAAAACACGGAGACTTCATTTTCGGAATAGATCATAAACGATGCGTGAAATCTCAAAAAAATCATTCAAAATAAAAATCCCCCTCAGGGTTGGATTTTTTGGGGGTGGCTACCCTTATTTTTGGAAAAAATTAAATTCCAACGACGTCATCGTTTTTCTTGAATATGTTATTGTACGGTCCTAAATTTTCATAATTTTATCTTAAACTTGAAATTTTTCTCAGATATTGAATTTGTCAAAATTTCAGAGAAAATGCGTTAATTCTGAATCTTGAGGCACTCTGTTATATAAAAAACAGGAAAACATGGAGTCCTCATTTTCGGATTAGATCATAAACGATGCGTGACATCTCAAAAAAAATCATTCAAAATAAAAATCCACCTCAGGGGTGGTTTTTTTGGGGGTGGCTACCCTTATTTTAGAAAAAATTGAATTCCAACGAAGTCATCGTTTTTCTTGAATATTTTTATGTACGGGCCTAAATTTTCATAATTTTATCTTAAACTTGAAAATTTTCTCAGATATTGAGTTTGTCAAAATTTCAGAGAAAATGCGATAATTCTGAATCTTGAGGCACTCTGTTATATAAAAAACGGCAAAACATGGAGACTTCATTTTAGGAATAGATCATAAACGATGCGTGAAATCTCAAAAAAAATCATTCAAAATAAAGATCCCCCTCAGGGGTGGTTTTTTTGGGGTGGCTACCCTCATTTTAGAAAAAATTGAATTCCAACGACGTGATCGTTTTCCTTGAATACTTTTATGTACGGGCCTAAGTTTTCATAATTTTTTCTTAAACTTGAAATTTTCTCCAGGTGTAAAATATTGAATTATGAATCTGGAAGAGTGTTACTGTTATATCATATCATATCATGGAAATTATACAAATTGTACATTTAAGCACCAACATCATTGTAATTTTATACCATCATGTATGTTGAATTTTTTCCTTCTGTAATCTGGTATTCTAAATATATAATCTATATTACTGTATTGGTTTTAATATCTACACTATCCTACACATACTGTTACTTAAATACATATTTACACATAATGAATTTCAATATCGATATAAGAAAATAAAAATCATTTGATCAAACAATAGCATGTTATTTTTAGTAATAAACTGTTCTTAAAAAACAGAAACTTAAACTATGTATAAAGAAATGCTAAAGCATATTTTTCACAATATTTGTTAAGCCCAAGCGTCTTATTAAATTAACTTTATCAACCGACAAATTAAGTTTAAATTATCTAATAAATAGTTGTTTTCACGATAAAAACTTTTCCTCATCTATTAGACACTCTGAACAATATCCTATTATAAAATTGTCACTTATATACACTTCGGAGGCTGTTTCGTACTAACAAACTGAACCTGTGGTACACACTGAAAAATATCCAATTATAATATTGGTCAATTGTATTCACTCCGGAGGCTGTATCGTGCTAACGACCCGAAATTTCTCCAAAAATGTGACACTTGCAATGCCATATTACCAGTTACACTAGCTCCAATGAGCTGAAACTCAATAAGGTTCATGTATGACGTCCTGAACAATATCCAATCATAAAATTGATCACTTGAAGACACTCCAGAGGCTGTATCGTGCTAACAAACTGAAATTAATGCAACAATGACTGAAATTTGGTACTTTAAGTACCATAGCATCCGTTGTACTGGCTCTAGTAAGCTGAAAATTAATGGAGTTCATCTGTGAGACGCCCTGAGCAATATCTCATCATAAAATTGGTCACTTGTATACACTCCGGAGGCTGTATTATGCTAACACATTGAAATTTCTTCAAAAAGGTCGTACTTCAAGTATCATGTCACCCGTTGTACTGGCTCTGGTGACCTGAAAATCAATAGGGTTCCTCTGTGAGATGTCCTGAACAATATTCAATTACAAAATTTGTAACTTGTGGCACTCCAAAGGCTGTATCGGGCTAACAAGACCATGTTACAGGTTTTTTATGCTTACATTTTTCATTGACAATTAATACTTTCTCGGAATAATGTTTTGACAATACATTAGTAAACAATTATTTTTTGGAATGTTTGATTTACATTTTTTTCTGCCTGTAAAATATATACCTTCACAATTTTTTAACCTTTTTCTCAGTGTAAATATTTATTAGCTTTCTGTCAACTTCAGTTTTACAAGGTCACGAAATTTTGCCCCCGGTACATCAAACGATTTATGCCGGCTTTCGCTTCTTGTTGTTGGTGTATTCTTTGCTGAAACTGTGCACACGACCTTTCGAGGCTCTCATCTTCAAAATGAGCGAGTAAATTGTTTCTTTGAAAATATGTTAACTATCGAGTTTGTTCTATAAGATTGAAGGAGATCCAGCTTCATTCCAAAAGATAACACAGGAATAGAGTGTACAAGAAACTTCCCAGTGTTGTGATCAGGTCAGTGTTTCAACAATTTATCTGGTTAACCATAATAAATTCAGAAAAAAATCACTAATTTGGCCAAATTACACATTGATAATTTTAGATGTACAATAATATTTGGTATATGTAATTTGGGATTGTATTATATTTGTTTAACATAAGTTTTCTTCACAGTTTATAATGCTTTTTGATTTTATTTTTGTTGGTAATCATAGTAACTAAATTTTGAGTAATTGATTTTTATTTGTATGTCATCTGCTAAATATAGGAAAATGTTTCACACCATAGAAGTTGCATTACTGTGTTCCACATAATCTATTCACAGTTTTAGGAGGAGATGATTTTAGCAGGTTATTTGTAAGGTGCAAATTTCGTATATTTTTGTTGTTTAATTCAATCCCAAACCCAACGGGAGTAAGAGTTCTCATGTTCTCCATTAATCCAATAAATCAAATGAATAACAAAATATAAATCAATTTACCCTGAGCTAGCTAATTCAATACAAACCATAGATAAAAATAAAATATAAACATAGATAAACCTCCATAAATATAATTGAATAAGTTAAATAATAAATAAATAAATTGAATATAGTATGATATATATATATATATATTGTGACGATATTTTTTTCTCTGTAATGTAAATTTGAAAAATTGAAATGAAATTTTGATTAATGTCATTGTCAAATTATAAATTAGCGTTTTTAAATGAAACTCAAGGTCTCTAGTTAATTCCACAATATAATACAAGTTATTGAAAATTCAAAAAAATTGACAATTGTATTATATTGTGGAATTAACTAGAGACCTTGAGTTTCATTTAAAAACACTAATATGAGCATATTCCACGAAGTAAGGGTCGAGAAAGTCAATTTCAAATTATAAATTGTTACACTTAGGCTTTTACAAACAGTTTATTCTATCAAATTTGAATTTCTGGGCTCCGGCTATATCATAATTTCTACTAGATTCAAATTTTAGTTTTATGTATCTTATTTGAGAACTCTTTGCTTCCGCTCTCTGGGCGTACGGGTTCAATATTTCAACTTTCCAGACTTATGGCCTCAATCTGTGTCAGACTCTCAATATATAAATTCCCAACAAAAATACTCCAGGAAAACAAACTAATTAATTCCAAAATATGTTTATAATTTAATTAAGTTTGAAATTTTTAAAGAATGGATTACCAAATTTTTATTCTTGTTTTCAAATCGTTATAAAGTATATTCTGCATTAGTGTCATCCGAAATTGAAATGTCAAATTTATTTGTATATTGAAACTCTAAAATTATTGATAATACAGTGTGTATCACTAGTATTACATCCAAATATGCACATTTTTCCTTATTTCAATATTTTATTTAGAATTTAGATAGAGGATATGTATTAAATCCCCCTAATAAAAGAATGATAAATCGATTCTTGTATATAATTATAATTTATCTTCCAAATTGTCAAATATCATACTAATATTTTAGTAACATAGTCATGTCTTTCAAATAATTATTAACATATCGCTCAAAAAAAATTATCTTCAAACGTATTAAACTATAATTCCTAATTCCCATAAAAACTTATTGAATCTACTATATCTATTAAAATTTCACGTAACATACTATCATTCTGAAATTTCTTATATACATGTTGATAACATTTCTTATGGTCTCGAGTGTTTCCAACTCTGTTCTACTCTGTCTAAATATTTATATGTTACAGGATACGGTTTTGTTCCAGCATTTCTCAGTATTCTTTATTTTGATAATCCATATTTTCATTAAGCAACCCTTAGTTCCTTCGGAATTCTTGTCTCATACATCTTTAATAATTCTTTTATAAATTTATTATATTCTTCATTACAGTCTGTCCAATTATCATTACTTTCCACATCTTCTATTTATTCTATCTCACGAACATAATTATTCACCATTCTAATTTCTTTTTCACACAATCCTTAATATTTCATTATCAAATTCTTCACTTTTTCTTCACATTCCTTATTTCCACTCATTAACTCCAATTCTTCCATAATTCCATTCCTCTTTATATTCTATAACTTCCTATTATCCTCTTCAATTGCCAATACTTCCATATTAACCTCCACAAATTCAATCATTTTACCATTTAATTCTATCTATCTATTCAAAATCAATTATTCCCTTATATTTCATCAATAACTATGTCTGTTTCTTATTTCTTTATCAACAATGCTTACGTATCAACTTCTTTCCATTCTTTAATTCAATCTTTTGTATCATAGATTTGCTTAGTTCATATAACTTCTTTCCATTTGCTCCTATAAATGTAATTATTTCCTCCTGTCCATCTATTTTGTTGCTTAATTTCATTTCTATTTTCATTATCATTTCTTCTATTAAACTTTCTAAAATCTCTACTATTCTCAAAATACTTATTGTCATCAATTTTACCTCCATTTCTATATATTCGTTTTTCATTTCTGTAACTTCTATTTTCACTTCCATAGCTCATATCAACATGTCTATCATTTTTTTGTCAAACCCTGTTTATATAATTTTCTATTTACATATGTTTTTAAATATTACTTGTTAGTCATAAACCTTTCATTTACATATCGTTTTTATATCCATCCCTTACCATGTACAATTCCCTTTCGTTTTCTAGATTTCGTTCCTATAATTATTTCATATAATTCAATTTTATTTTCTTTTCCTAAACTTGGTCTTATTCTCTTCTCTTATTGTTTGATTCTCTATGGGTTTCTGTCGCTTCTTTCTGTTCTCCACCATATCTTTAATTTTGAAGTCCCATATCTCATCAATTTCGTCCAATAAATGCATTGAAATTTGCATCTCAAATTCTTCCATATCATTGAAAGTAATTTTAATTATTTTCTTCTCCATAATATGTTCACTTCCTATCATTTTATTTTCAATTATATTAATAAAAATCTTGGAACAATTAATTTCATATTTCTGTCAAGTTTTACTTTTATTTTGACATTTCCTGTATAAATTGTTCGTTCTTCAATTTGTCTTGTGGTTTCTTCTATCTCTTCCATAGCTTCTTGTAATATTTTGTTCATTTTCTTTACTTCCCAATTAAGTTGTATCCCCCTATTATAATTATTATTTCTTTTATCATATGTCACAATTTGTTTCACTATATTGACATCTAAGTATTTTATTTTCCAATAAATATTTTCTTCATAAATTTGCATCACTTCTGGACTTCCTAGATTCTGTAAATTAATGTCTACCATTTCATATTTGGTTTGTCTTTGTACTTTTATAGACTGTATCTCATCAATTTTCCTCTCAACTTCTTTAATCTCCATTAAACTTTGGATTTTTACTTCGTCAGTTTCCTTTTCCAATTTATCACATATTTTCTGCTCTATAGTATCATCATTTATATTTATATTGTCATTCATATTTACATCCATCTTGTCCTGCCCCTTTATTTCTTGTATCCTGCCATCCATGTTATCCAACATATCATCCGTCTTTCCAACAATGTTCCCCACTACTACGTATACTTTTTTTACCATCATGTCCGATTTCATATCTTCACTAAATTTATTATTCCATTTCTTCATATCTTCCCTGATTTTCTTAATCTCCTTCAATTTTTCCTTCTTCTATTTTCTTTTCCAGCCTATCCATGTTTCCAGTGATATTATCAATATTTCCAATAATCTCCTCCTTCATTGTATCAATCTTGTCATTTAAATATCCACTCATATTATTCATATCTTCACGCATACTAATCGTATTCTCATTTTGTCTGTCCAATTTTCCATTTATATCTCCTCTCATATTATTCATATCTCCCCTAATTTCTCCAAATTTGTTATACAAGTCTCCCCTCATATTCTTTCCCATATTATTCATTTTAATTATCATCATTTGAATAATACTCATTATGTCCAGTTCCTTTTTTTCTTTTGATTCTTGTTTGTCCTCTTGTCCTGCTTCTTCTGAAAATGGTGCATCTTCTTCTGATTGCTGTCCTCCCTGCTCAAGTACCGCACCTGAAAATCACCCATATTATGTCTTCTTTCTTCTCTTTGTTCCTCAAATCCACTTTCAACTTCTACCTGTTTACCATCCCTTAATAATGTCATTCTTCTTTCCATGGTCATTACTTAATTTTTTATATAGTCAATGAATTTGCTGCGTCAAATTATAATATTTCTCTATACTGGATATGATAATAATGATAAATATATTTTTGCCCCACTTTGCGGCGCCAATTATAATATATACTATGTCTTATTAATTATTTAATAGTTTAATTTATGAATTTATATGATAATAATTTTATTTGTTGATGTCACAATTTATGATTGTAACTACACTCTTGTGAATATGCCTTTACCACTGAATATAACCTATTGAAATTTTTGACAGCAATTGTCAAATTAATATGCCCGGCTCAGATGAATATTAAATTTTATATTGTGAAAGATAAAACAATACACAATCGACTTACTCACTCTAATCTCAGGGAGGGATCAAAGATTACAAATAAAAATTCAAAATTATAAATTTTTAAAGAGTTTTCCAAATTACGTATTACGCTATTCCAAATCTAGAGTAACTGTTTGTTCAATATACTATAAGACAATTAAATTATCTTATGACATATATGATTTTACTGTCAGGAAATTAACCAAATGTCACTTATTATGTCAAAATTTCTATAGCCTGAAAATTATCAAATACAATGAGAAATGAATATGGAATGAGTACCAAAGAGTGATTGGAATTCAAATTTATATAATATATTATCAAATAACCAATTACAAAAATTAGAACTTTTCAAAAATATTATAAACGCAGAAACAAAGATAGAATTTTCTATCAACCTTAAAATTAAGACAACCTATAATTATAAATCTACTCGTTAAATAATTTATCAAAGTTCAAAATGTTTGATTATATACTTGATGTATATCAATGTCAAAATACGCAAATTTCCGATTAAATTGTCTATTCCAAAATTATCTTCGATTGACGTTGAATTTTATTTGAGTAATGTTACTATAATTTCAATCGAATTTATTACCATAAGATGCATCTAATTTTGAAATATTTTTAATAAAGGCCTATTAATTCTCGAGAAATAATGTAAATAAACTGGACAGGACTCACCAACTAGGTACTGGTTAGCTCGTTTGTATTCTAAACCGTGTTTAGAATTCAGGAACCACTTTCTAAATTAATAATTTAGAAATCGGAAAAATCACCCGCACTTTATAGATCCAATTCGTTGCGAATTATACACGCACTGGCTTTACAATGCAGGATTTGATGATCTGATAATATTCATATAAATTACTATGATATTTTTAACTAAATTTGAGGCAAGTCTTATTTCGATGTTGCCTCGTGGGGATCTCAAAATCAACTAACTCAACTTTCTATATAAATAATTCTCCCCTCCTTTGGTTACCAGAAAATTCTTTTTTTTTTAAATATAAATTTACGTTTTCCTATAACAAAGAGAGATTTTCATTATTTTAATATAATTGTAATTTTGCTAACAGAGACATCTGTATTCTTGTTTTCAAATCGTTATAAAGTATATTCTGCATCAATGTCATCCGAAATTGAAATGTCAAATTTATTTGTATATTCAAACTTTTAAATTATTGATAATACAGTGTGTATCACTAGTATTACATCCAAATATGCACATTTTCCCTTATTTCAATATTTTCTTTAGAATTTAGATAGAGGATTGTATCAAAATATATATATAAATATATATATATATATATATATATATATATATATATATATATATATATATATATACATATAACAAAGAAGATGTAGGAATATCGCGTGATATGTTAACAACAACAACAAAGAGAATCATGGGTAATTCACGCAAAGTAAAGGGCTACTGAAATAGAGTGGTAACCGTGGACATGCATGTTTCTGGCTTATTTTGCCTCATCAGCACGGCATAACCAAATAATGATGTGAAATTTGGGAGCAAAGATGTTAATCGAAACATGGGAAAACACAAAATAACGGATTTCAGCAGGGAAACCAAACGCTCATTTGTGTCTTCAATTGGAAGATCCCGAGTTTTCAGGACATCAACCAACATCGACACGGAGGCGCATATAGCCCCCCCGCCATGAACCTTCCGACCCATAGTAAATAACAAAGAAGATGTAGGAATATCGCGTGATATGTTAACAACAACAACAAAGAGAATCATGGCTAATTCACGCAAAGTAAAGGGCTACTGAAATAGAGTGGTAACCGTGGACATGCATGTTTCTGGCTCATTTTGCCTCATCAGCACGGCATAACCAAATAATGATGTAATATGCGCCTCCGTGTCGATGTTGGTTGATGTCCTGAAAACTCGGGATCTTCCAATTGAAGACACAAATGAGCGTTTGGTTTCCCTGCTGAAATCCGTTATTTTGTGTTTTCCCATTTACGTTTCTATCTTAAATGTTTTTCACTGATGGTGAAGAACCTCGATTCCAGCTAGCTCAAAAGAATCGAAAATGTTATTCAACGGTAGCGTAGGGGTGGATTCATAAATCAAACATTGTTAGATTGAAACCATTGAAATTTTAATTTGTAAATCACACATATGATCTTTGCACGGCCGAGTGGTACCCCTTGGTGTTTACAGGTAAGTTTAAAGATAAATCGGTAATAATGTTTGAAGTAGAGGTTAGTTAGTAATGTATAACTTGTCGGAATTATGTTAAAATTTCAGGTTCAGATGCTTGTCCTTCAGATAGCAACCCTTTGTAAATGGTAAATGTAAATATAAATCGGAAAGTTCTTACTTGTATGATTGGCCGTAAGTTCAACGTCAATATTTGCGGTAGTTGGGTTGACTCGACCTGGATCCTCCTAGGTTTCAAATCTAATGAGATGAATCGCCTGGCATGCATCAAAATTCATGCAGTACGGGGTTACTAGTTACATCTACTATTCTGCTACGGATGAATGATGTAATGTGGAAATGGTTAGACAGCTTAGAGGAAGCGATACTTATGAAAAGCGGTGAGTGATACAGCGAAGTTCAGCACATATAGTAAGCGAGATAGAAACAGACAGAAGAAAATTAGAAGAGAAGGAGAAGGCCTAAAAAAAAGTAAGAAATATGTGAAATATTAGCTATGAATTTAATAAAAGTGAATGGTGGATGATTTTTACTTACCCAAGTTGTAGGGTGGCCTTAAAGAGGTTTTTAGATTTTGGTCCAGATCCAATATAGATAATTTTGTCTACACTGACAATTATGACCAATAAAATCTAATAAAGTTTACTTTTTTCCAGCTTATAAGATCCGATTTACAATCGAAAATTAAGGAACCATGTGCTCCGAATCAAAGCTGATCTAAAAAGAAGGAAGGGTCAAAGTCCACTCAAGTAGGTTTTGTAGGTCATCCACAGAACTCAGGTGAAGTCACAGAACACAGAACATTCAGCGAAATAGTAAGTTGGATTGGTATGAAATAGTAAAAAAAGAAGAATAGATTGTTTTCCATGCATATGATAGATATCAAATATCAAAATGTAAAATGACAATTCAATTTGGAAAGAAGAGATTAAAACAATAAATTGGAGTAAACAATAGTGCTTCGAGTTTTAATTATATTTTTATAACCAGGTAAATTAGAGTTTTCAACTTATAATGATAAAGGATACGATATCTTATTATGATTTGGTTAAATAAAGCTCTGTTGTAAATGTAAATAAACCATTGATTTTTGGTTAATGTTGAAGTTATTGATTTTACTCTAATCATTGAAAAGGTGAGTTTCAATATATTTTTGAAAGAAATTATTATGTCAACCATTTGTATATAAGTGCATGATTACATTCCCAATAAATTTTGTACCAATGTTTTTTTTAAAACCGTAACACCATGTTTCGATTAACATCTTTGCTCCCAAATTTCACATCATTATTTGGTTATGCCGTGCTGATGAGGCAAAATGAGCCAGAAACATGCATGTCCACGGTTACCACTCTATTTCAGTAGCCCTTTACTTTGCGTGAATTACCCATGATTCTCTTTGTTGTTATATATATATATATATATATATATATATATATATATATATATGTATATATACAGGGTGTCCCGGGACTATGGGAAAAAAGTCAGGAGCGTATAATCTGAGCCAACATAATGTTAGTACTTCTCATAAACTTTTTCTATGCAGGCTCTCGTTTCCGAGTTATAGGGCCTCCAAAGTTTTAATTTTGAATTTGGTTTTTATTTTTTATACTAGTTTTTTGATCTTTATAATATTCACGTCAAAGCTATAATGTACGTGTATGTTTATTTTGGGAAGGTAACCAGATTTACAGTAGTGCCTTGAGGCCAGGGACGGACTACTCGCAATGGTTAGTGATCCAAAAAATTTGCAGGGATGGTACACCCTATATAAAATTATCGAAATTGACTTCTCCACACATTAAGCTAACGAAAAGGTACTCTTGATGGAATTCGATAAAATGAGCCGTTTGACTAATATTTACAGTTTTATTAATGCACTACGTACCAATTTACGCGTTCACCATTTTTATAAATAAACAACGAAGTAAAACTAACTTATTAATACGATGTTCAAGATTCGCCTACATTACTACAAAAAATAATTTAACCATAGCAGAAGATAAACAACATTAACAACTTATTAATTCGAAACTTGAAAACTTTTTAAAAGTGTTTTTATCGTTTTTCAAGTAACCATAGGATTAGTTGTCAAACGTTGTGTAGAATAGTTCGTAGTCAATAATTCATAAATTCTTAATTTAACAGTTACAATTCACTTTTATTGAGTACGCAGATATGCATTTCTCGAAACTGTTTAGAGGCCAGAAGGCTTTATGCAGAACATTTTGCAAATAGAGCATTGCCAGACAGACGAATGTTTGAGCGTATTGATCTCAGGTTACGAGAAACAGGTATGGATAAGTGAATATAATTTTCCATGTATACAAAACAAAATTACAAATTTTTAGCCAAGAAAAGGTGGAAAAGGTCCAGTACGAAGCGTACGTACTGTGGCAGTTGAACAAGACTTGTTAAATGCTGTTGATAATGAACCATCAACAAGTTTACGAAAATTATCAAGAGAACATAACGTCTCGAAATCAGTTGTTCATCGCGTCATGAAAGAACAGCTGTTATATCCTTTTCACATGGAAAAAGTACACAGTATGACAGTGGCTGATTATCCTGCGCGACTTAAGAGCAGCCAGTGGTTTCTGCGACAGCAACAAACAGACAATGCATTTATTAGTAACGTTCCCTTCACGGACGAATCCAGTTTCACCAGAGATGGAGTTGTAATGATGGGTATAAATAAATTATAATTATTAATATAATAATAATCATTGGAATTGGGACAACCGGTATCATATAAAAAATGGAATAACATATCCTCGGCTAGTTCGTTACGAAATTATATTAAACAAAAATTGTTGATAATTTCGTAAAACTAGGTTAGCGGAAGTGATAGCGTAAGCTACTTCAACTGTATTTTAACATAATATAAAAGAAAAAAAATTGGGAAATACCTGAACTCATGTATGAAAGCGCAATTTCAGCAACCCACATATGGGGTTTAGTCGACAGAAAAACTGAAAAGTTTATTGAAGGGGGAAAGGAAAAAAATTGAAGGAGAGCAGAGCTTGTTCAGCCGGTGCGGCGATCTGAACAACTCGGGTAGTTTCTGTGAATTTTGCGAAAATCACTAAATAAGTGATATTTTTTTTTGTTTGTTGTGTGCATATATTCTGGGCCTCCACGTTTGAGGAGAAGAGATTCGTCTCCGGTGAGTAATTCAAAAGTTCATTTAACAGACTAACCAGTTTTGAGGGATGTACATGCAGAATCAGGAAATGTAGAGATTGACTGAGAGTTGTCATATTGTACAAACTAGGAACCTGTCGGTACATTGCTTCTCGCTAACGAATACGTCTAAACTACTAATCAGATTTGTCAGGGTAGTATTTAGGGAAGTATTACAAAATATTGCCGCCGAAAATCATAAAAGGTCATCAACTGATCTACAGATCAAGAGGGCCAGTAAGAGGCGATAGTTTGTAACGGCTTCACAAGAAACTGTTTTTTATTTTATATATTTTTTGTTATTACTAATTTTTTCATTTGATCAAATGGTCCCAGGCAGTTTAAATCATTTCATGTTATTTTAAACACGTATACAGTGACATTTAGCGGATACATATTTTTTTCTAATAGAGGGAGGAACTAATCCTCAGTAGTTCATTATATTGTGGACAAAATTTCACTGTGACCGTGTGGACTAGTTCCATTAGATTTCGGCCGTATAGGCTAAATAAGTTTGTTTTGTTTGGTTATTAATGGGAAAAAATCATATTTTAACGTGTTGTCTCAAGTTCTATCATAAATTTCACATTGTTTATAATTTTACTAAAAACTAAGGGGATTTGTAACTCCAGCGATTTTTTTTTTGAGTTGATTCTTATTGCGTCAATTAGAGAATAGGCTAATTTAACCTTTCTATATTTTCTTTAATTTTTTTTGTTTATTTTATTTGTCTGCTAATTATAAAATTCTAACTATCTTATAAAGGAGTGTATATATATATGGATTAGTTAAACTCAGGTTTTTCATTTAAATCACTCTAACCTTTTCTAAAAATAAATCCTCGTATTGTAAACCGAGGTAAGGCTTCAAGCTCTTTCGGAAAAATAGCTTAGACCGCTCGAAGGAATCTAAACAGGGATGTACTTAATTCATAATCTTATTTTTTGTGGTGACAGTCACTAGGCATAACCAAATAAGCAATCAGATAGAGAGGTGAAATCTCCCTCAAATTTACTTTCGTCAGTAACCCATAAATAACGTAAGCAGGTCTTTAACGACCCGCAGGGTTACAATCTGGTGACAGCGGTGGGATGTCTTTTTAAAAAGAAAAGGTTAGGTTAGGAGGGATTAATGTTTTTTTTAAAGGATCAGGTGGGATGTCATTTTAAAAAGAAAAGGTTAGGTTAGGAGTGATTAATATTTTTTTTGACAAAAACTTGGTATATCAAAAGTAGGTTGAAATAGACCCAAAGGGATCTACACTTAATCTCCAGTCATTGAGTAGAGCGTAATAATACAACCGATTAAAAATTTATGGCGGAATTTATGAACAAATCAACTGGAAATATTCATGTATATTTTATATTTTATTTGTATTTTTTTTATAAATAATCAGTCACCCTACCCTGTTCAACCCTCTCGAGGACTCCATCTTTCAATTATAGTTATTTTGTAACGGCGCCGTGAATAGCTGTTCCCATCTTCAGGAGAGGATATTGACCGGCATTCGAAGTGAGGAATTCGCGGAGCTTGCAAAATTATTTGTTGGATATCTATTTTCAGAGTGAAGAAAAAGTCGATTTTTATTTTGTATGTTAACAAGAATTTTGGGGATTTCACGAATGTTGTAGTAGGTCCACTTTACCAAGGAATTCGTTGAGAACCGGGAAAAACTGAAGACTCCCATATCATAAGCAATTCCGGGTTTCGTTTGATTTTTGTTCTCAAAGAAGATTTGCTAATTTTGTGTCTTATCTTGTTCGCAGTATCGCAACAAATTATATACAGAGTGATCCAAACTTGATGATTTAAGCGAACGTATTTTTTTGTCTGTTCTTTACTTTTGTGAATGATCGTAGCATATTACATACAGGAGAGTCCAAAATAACGGGGTTGTATTCATTAGTTACTTTTTTTTTGTCTTCTGGGTAAAGAAAAATATTACCTACCGGAAGGTCCGATTGAATCCGGAAATATTTTTTTCCACTGGTAAAGTATCGCAGCAGACTACATACAGGGAGACCCAGAATAGCTTAATTATGTCCACTATTTAGGAGTTGGAATAATATCTATACAGGGAGATCCAGGAGCGTATAAATTGTATTTATTGTTTCATAAATTGTTTCAGTGCTTATACAGGGTGAAGGAGTTACTACACGAAACAAGTCGATTTTTTTTTATTTTTTTTTTATCGGTTTTATACAGGGTGGTCCCATTATCTGGGCTTACTCGAAATTGTGTTTCATTGCCAATAGTGCAGTCGACCATATACAGGGCCGACCCGGTTGTTAGAGTAAAGAGTTACCATTTTCAATTATACAGGGTGATCCAGCCGAGTCTTGATTAACGTGTCGTTTTGATTAGAGATTTCAATACTGGAGCTGTTACTTGAAGGCCAGTACCATACAGGGCGACTCAATAAATTTTGTGCAGAGATTGGAAAAAATCGGTATACAGGGTGAACCATTCTAACGATGGCCGCCAGAAGCGACTTCTAGCACAAACAAGGTGGAACGAGTAACCGATCTTTTTTTTGTTTTAGTATTCTATCTTGAGTCGTGTGAATTTTTTTTTTGTACAGGGTGATTCTTAGGTGGAGCAACACGTTGGGGTCGCAGCAGAGACTTGGAGTTATATATTTTCTCTTGTGGTATTGTTGCTTGTCTTAGGTTGGTGAAGTCAAGCGGGTTGAACTACCCATCCCTAATTCACCCCCTTCTTTTCCAGGCGTCGTGGAAGCCATACAAGGTACCGTACTATTTTTTTTCTATTTCAATTTCATAAAAACTGCTCTGGGATTGTATACCTGATTCTGCAGAACACAATGTCTACTACGAACTTAGGTACTAACCCCACTCACACACCACCCACTACGACGACCACCAGTACCTCGATTGGAGGGGTACCACATTTTGTGGTAACGCCAGCCACTCAACCCCTAGGAGTTATTGCCGCTACTCTAGCGGATTTTAATGGAAGAGACGCCGCTAGATATTTAGAGAAGTTGTAGCAGCGTTCAAGGTTGGACGGTTGGACCGAAGAAGAAACATTAAAATTATTAAAATTCAAACTTTCAGGCGCGGCTTATGATTTTTTTGAAGCGGATCCATCCTTAGACACTTTAACGTTTTTTGACTTAAAAAATAGATTGTTGAATAAATTTTCACCACGACGGTTACCGGGTGAAGGTCTGTTGCGGCTTAGCCAATGCTATCAACGCCATGATGAAGATGTGGCGACGTTTTGTATTAGGCTGCGGCTGATGGGAGCTAAGGCTCTTGAAGATGATTTAAAAGGGGCAGCAGCGGATGAGGTTCCTGGAATAAGGAAGACGAATAGGGAGTTGCTACTAAATCAATTCAAAATGGGCCTGAGGAAGTATCTAATGAGAGAAACTGGAGTACTGTTGCTTAAAGAGAAGGAATTAGATTGGGACAAAGCTGAAGCCATCGTTACCCTGCAGGAGACTACTACTATGATGGTCCAAGGAAGAGGGTCAACAAGCAGAGTTGCTTTCTTCAACAATAAGAAAAAATGTTTTAGCTGTGGAAATCGGGGACATATATCCCGAGAATGCCGAAGCAAAGGGGAAGGAAGACCCACAGCATCGCTGGTGGAGCATAAGGACCGTTGCTACTACTGTGGGAAGGAAGGTCATTGGTCTCGAGATTGTCGAACCAAAAGTTACGCTCAGAACCGGTCAACAGGACGAGGACCTCACGAAGGAGGGATCAACCGAAATAGAGCAGATCAAGTTTCGGATTTTCCGTATCAGAGACGAAACGAAATCCAGAAGCAACAGGATCGTCAAGGAACACGTTATCATCACTCTTACCAAAGTCAGGGGTATAGAAAGCCTCAATACCAGTTCGAAAGGAGAGATGGAGCATTTAGGATAGATGGTGAAGTAGACATAAGACAAGAGCATGTCGATGCGGAGGGACGCAGATACCCAAGAAACGCGGGAAGAACCAGTCCGTCGGGAGTGATAACTCATTTTGGTAATGATGTCGTGGGACCATACGCGAAGGGAGTTCCGTATATAGTATCCATAGAAGTTAATGGAGAACTGCATGATTGCCTGGTGGATACGGGTGGAGCTTATTCGTTGATTAGCAACAAAATTGTCCAAACGGAATACGTAGACAGTACTTTAAAGGATCAGCTAAGCCTACGAGGAATCACAGGTCACCAAATTAAGCTGTATGGATTAGTTACATTATCCGTCTCAGCACCTGGAGCGAACGCGGAGACAACTGCTGACTTCTTAGTATGTGATGAAGATATCCTGGGAGAAGTCACGGTGTTACTCGGTAGAGACTTCTTGTCGAGACACAAAGCAGTAATATCTTATGCTGCGAATCCAACCATTGAAATATGGGGGCGCAGGTTGCCATTAATCCTAGCTGGAGAAGCAATGGAGGTGCTAACCATCAGGGAACACAAAACTACCTCCGAGGAGGAGTTGTCGGAAAGGACCAGCCCGATGGAATGCATCAAGGACCAAACAAGAACCAATGAGGAGATGAATTCCCTCGAAATGGTGAAGAAGGAAGATTGGAAACGTTGGCTCAGGGTAGTGAAATCAATTATGGGAAATGGTATGAAGCCACATGCGACGCGACATATAAGTCGAGTTTGTCAAACCGAAGAGGTAGAAAAGGGTAAAAACCCTTCGATCAGGACTCCTGCCAGAACTGAAAGGAAAGAAGAGTGGAAGCAATGGCTTCACGTAGTACAGGATTTCATGAAGAAGAGTAAAGAAGCTAAGCCAAAGAGAGTTTATGAAATTGCACAGGACAACATCGAAACGGCCAAACAAAGCCGAATTAATCAATATAACGAGAGAACCGAGGAAAGACTTTTCGAAATAGGTGATCTAGTATATTTGCGAGACATGAGTAGTACTATTGGACGGTCGAAGAAATTACAAAAACCTTGGATAGTACCCTTCAAGATAGAGGATCAATTGGGGCCTGTCACTTACCGAATTACGGATCTTAAGGGAAAGAAAGAACAAACCGTTCATGTTAACAGATTAAAGAAATATCATGGCATGGATGTAAGAAAAGAAGATTAGACGCTAGAGGTGAATGCGAACGCCGAAGAACCGAGTGTAACAGGAAGCCACGATGACATACAGGAGGATGAAGAAGACAAAGAGGGAGAAGTATCTCCAGCCCAAGTAGCGGCTCTACCAATTTGGAACATCCCTAGAAGAGAGCTGTCAAAAACTTCTGTCAAGAGGCCTCGTAGAAGGATAAGGAGTAATGCTGAACCACCTCAACCCCTACGTCGTTCCCAAAGAATAAGGCAACGACCAGCCAGTTTAACAGACTTTGTATGTGTTATAAGGAATGAGTTGAAGACCATTCGCCACAGCCTAGAACGTGCCGGAATAGGGGTCCCAGCAACTAACGCTGACCAAAGGGAGGTCTTGTCGCAAGGACTTGCCTCCGAAATGGAAGAGTATTCCGACGCTCAAGGGGAGTCGGATAGGATGGAAAGGGAGGAGACGGTAAACGGAGAATTACAGGTCCGCAACACGGGTCTATTTGACCCACAATGCGATTTTTGTTGTTGTTGTATGACTTTAATATTTGATACACGGGAGTGGGTCGCCGAACCGAAGATGGTTGTCAAGAAATTGTTCTATAACGAGGGGCGAATGTGTCTGGAATCCCAAAATTTTAAGCATGGCGAGTCGGCAACAGAAGACATTAAATCACTTTGTTAGAAGTTGTAAATAGTTTGACTATCCGCTAGTAGGTAGATGGAAGTGGAATGAACGAGAGTTGGTAAAGTACAATTGTAAGTAGATAGATCACGTAAGAGAATGAGGTATGATAGTTGTGTTAATTATGCTCGGCAAGCATGGTGAGTGAAAGAGCGTAAGTCTGGAGCAAGAGTGTAAGTCTGGAGCAAGAGTGGTATGCAGTGTGTGTTTAGTTTTTTTTTATTATCTTGATAAATGGATTATAATTTAATCAGGGGAAAATTTAACAGCTTACTGGAACATCTGATTGGTAGTTATAAAAATATATATCTTTATGTATACTTATAATGCGTTTTTTTGTATTGGTTAAAATTGTATAGGTAATCGGATTTCTATTGTAAATGTATTAAACTAACGACAAATGTCAGTGCGCAATTGAAAGACAAATGGTTGATTAACAGTTTTCCGACTGGTAGAAAAAGAAGACACCATATGGCTAAAGTTGGCCGTATCTACAAGACCACCATGGGAGTTTACAATGCTTTAACCTTGATTACCACCCTTATGTTAGTTTAAAGACTGTACGAGTGTCAGGGCTTATCGCTTACGATTGTGCCGACCCCAAACAAACATTTCCGTAATTTCGTTGAAGGACTTACAAAAGTGTCCGCTACCGGAATCCGCTCACGCGAGTCATAACGTGTCAGTACAGGAAGAAATGAATTCAAACGTCTGAGAGTGTGGACTTTTCTAATCGAGATATCGCGATTAATGTTTTATTGTGGAATGCAGAGCCACCCTCTCATAGTTAACGGAGGTATGGACTCACAAATTTTCAAGATGGAACCAGAACTTTTGAGTAAAAACGTAAGCCAGCATATTTTATTTATCTGAAGTCAAACAACTAGCAGAATGAGTATATTAAGATGTTATGGTATATATGAAGTCAAACCATACAAATGAAACAAACCCGGCAAAAAACGGCAAGATCATAGTAATGCGCAATTAGAACAGACTTTTCCCTTGAATTCGCAGCTAGGTGTGCGTGATCGTCACTGGACTGAATCTCAGTTCTCGGTCGAAGGACAATCCAGAGACAATTGAAGTGAACATATCGGCGGTGTACCAAGAAAAAAAACGGGCACAATCGCGAGAAATGTAAGGTGTGTGTTCCAGAAGAAGCAGAAGGTTTTAGAGCTAACATAATAAGGGACCGGTAGATCACGGTTGGGGCTTCATCAGAGTTGACACCTCAGCTCAACTGCCAGTGCTAGTGAATAGAAAGAAAGAAAAATTCGCGAGTGCGCGGTAGTGCGGAACGTGTGTTGCGCCCTCAAGTCTCGGATAACTACTGAATCGGGCAAATAAATTTTGTAACTAGTTTTAAGTAATGAAAAGAATTGGACAACAAGTCCAATACTTTTTCAAAGGGGGAAGTAATGTAATGATGGGTATAAATAAATTATAATTATTAATATAATAATAATCATTGGAATTGGGACAACCGGTATCATATAAAAAATGGAACAACATATCCTCGGCTAGTTCGTTACGAAATTATATTAAACAAAAATTGTTGATAATTTCGTGAAACTAGGTTAGCGGAAGTGATAGCGTAAGCTACTTCAACTGTATTTTAACATAATATAAAACAAAAAAAATTGGGAAATACCTGAACTCATGTATGAAAGTGCAATTTCAGCAACCCACATATGGAGTTTAGTCGACAGAAAAACTGAAAAGTTTAATGAAGGGGGAAAGGAAAAAAATTGGAGAGCAGAGCTTGTTCAGCCGGTGCGGCGATCTGAACAACTCGGGTAGTTTCTGTGAATTTTGCGAAAATCACTAAATAAGTGATATTTTTTTTTGTTTGTTGTGTGCATATATTCTGGGCCTCCACGTTTGAGGAGAAGAGATTCGTCTCCGGTGAGTAATTTGAAAGTTTATTTAACAGACTAACCAGTTTTGAGGGATGTACATGCAGAATCAGGAAATGTAGAGATTGACTGAGAGTTGTCATATTGTACAAACTAGGAACCTGTCGGTACATTGCTTCTCGCTAAAGAATACGTCTAAACTACTAATCAGATTTGTCAGGGTAGTATTTAGGGAAGTATTACAAAATACTGCCGCCGAAAATCATAAAAGGTCATCAACTGATCTACAGATCAAGAGGGCCAGTAAGAGGCGATAGTTTGTAACGGCTTCACAAGAAACTGTTTTTTTTTATATATTTTTTTGTTATTACTAATTTTTTCATTTGATCAAATGGTCCCATGCAGTTTAAATCATTTCATGTTATTTTAAACACGTATACAGTGACATTTAGCGGATACATATTTTTTTCTAATAGAGGGAGGAACTAATCCTCAGTAGTTCATTATATTGTGGACAAAATTTCACTGTAACCGTGTGGACTAGTTCCATTAGATTTCGGCCGTATATGCTAAATAAGTTTGTTTTGTTTGGTTATTAATGGGAAAAAATCATATTTTAACGTGTTGTCTCAAGTTCTATCATAAATTTCACATTGTTTATAATTTTACTAAAAACTAAGGGGATTTGTAACTCCAGCGATTTTTTTTTGAGTTGATTCTTATTGCGCCAATTAGAAAATAGGCTAATTTAACCTTTCTATATTTTCTTTAATTTTATTTGTTTATTTCATTTGTCTGCTAATTATAAAATTCTAACTATCTTATAAAGGAGTGTGTATATATATATATATATATATATATATATATATATATATATATATATATATATATAAATATATATATATATGGATTAGTTAAACTCAGGTTTTTCATTTAAATCACTCTAACCTTTTCTAAAAATAAATCCTCGTATTGTAAACCGAGGTGGGGCTTCAAGCTCTTTCGGAAAAATAGCTTAGACCGCTCGAAGGAATCTAAACAGGGATGTACTTAATTCATAATCTTATTTTTTGTGGTGACAGTCACTAGGCATAACCAAATAAGCAATCAGATAGAGGGGTGAAATCTCCCTCAAATTTACTTTCGTCAGTAACCCGTAAATAACGTAAGCAGGTCTTTAACGACCCGCAGGGTTACAGAGTCATTAATTCTCATAATATGCATTTATGTGATGATGTGAATCCACATGGCATTATCCAAAATAGGAACCAGCATAGATTCATGGTTAATGTTTGGGTAGGAATAGTTGGCAATCATTTGATAGGGCCATACATTATTGACGGTACTTTGACCGGTCAGAAATATTTGGAGTTTTTGCAAAATGAGTTATGGAACCTGTTTGATTATGTGACAATACAAACTCGTAGGAATTTATGGTTTATGCTTGATGGGGTCCCTCCTCATTTCAGTTTAGATGTACGACAGCCTTTACACACAAGGTTTCCTAATCGATGGATTAGTCGTGGAGGCCCATTTCAATAGCCACCGCGATCAGGAGACGTTAATCCTATGGATTTCATTCTCTAGGGTTATATCAAAAGTAAGGTATACGCAACACCTGTGCAAACAAGTCAAGATTTAATGGACAGAATTGTATTACACTGCAATGTTATTAGAAATAATATGGGATTGCTCTTTCAAGTGCAAAGAAACAACCTTCGTAGATTTAGAATGTGCGTGGAAGTGGGAGGAGCTCATATTGAACATTTATTAGAATAACGTTAGTTTTTGTTGTTGTTCAGGAATTAGTTTTAGTCTAATATTTTATAACTTGTGTTTTTTGAGATTTTATTAATGGCTTAATAATGTTGTGTTAGTAATTTTGATTAAAAGCAACTATTTACGTTGTTTGCTGATCTATTTAATTCCCATCACCAAATTATTTTTTTGTAGTACTGTAGGTAAATCTTGGACATCCTATCAATAACTTAGGTAAATTGGTACGTAGTGCATTAATGAAACTGCAAATATTAGCCAATCGGCTAATTTTATCGAATTCCAACAGGAGTACCTTTTCGTTAGCTTAATGTGTGGGGAGGTCAATTTCGATAATTTCATATAGGGTGTGCCATCCCTGCAAAATTTTTGGATCACTAACCATTGCGAGTAGTCCGTCCCTGGCTTCAAGGCACTACTGTAAATCTGTTTACCTTTCCAAAATGAACATACACGTACATTATAGCTTTGACGTAAATTTTATAAAGATCCAAGAACTAGTACTAAAAATAAAATCCAAATTCAAAATTAAAACTTTGGAGGCCTATAACTCGGAAACGAGGGCCTGTATAGAAAAAGTTTATATGATGTACTAACATTACTTTGGCTCAGGTAATACGCTACTGACTTTTTCCCATTAGTCCCGGGAAACCCTGTATATATATATATATATATATATATATATATATATATATATATATATATATATTGAACCAGATATCATAGATAGTAAGAGAATTAGTACTATTAAAATATGTTGCTAGTATTAAAATATATGAAAATAATATAATTTAAGAAAACAGGTGAAAAGGAAACACTTTTCTTAATTTAAACAACATATCAAATAAAGATATATTAAATAACAATATAATAAATAAGGAATTACCTCAATAATAACACAAAATATAGAGATTGCCTAACCAATGTAATGATGTAAATAAAGTAGCCTTAGACGAAGAATAATTTCCATACCATAACCAGCTGTTCACCTAAAAAGAAACAATTATATAGTCAAGTCAAGAGAATTTTAGATATAAGTAGTTACATTAGAATACAAATATTATTATAGATAATTCATTATAATCATTAATTTAAGAATAAAAACAAATACAAATATTGAATAGAATAGAATTCAATAGATTTTCATAGATAAACAAATAATGACATATAGACAAATGATATATGGTAAATAAAATAAACATTGAATCAATAAATAGTAATTTGTTAAAGTTTATTATAAATAATATAATGCAAAGAGTTTAGACAAATAACATAAGAGAATTTATATTTATGAATAATAAGAGTGTAACAGTGATATATTATCAATAATAATATTGAATGTTGTACCATGTAAATGTATCTATGTATAACCAATTTTAATTTATTTGTATGATGAAAAAACTCATAGGAACTCTATAAATGAACTAATAATGTAAAAGAGTGTATGTATGAAATTTTCTTAATAAGTGAAAGAAGTTTCAATTAATCTGATTGCAAAAGACAATATTTTATTGGTTATAAAATATGACAGAACAAATTGTGAATCAACAAATAAACTTTGAAATAGTGACCTGAAAAAGAACAAAAGACTGTTTGTTGAAAAAAGTAGAGAATCGAGGGGACGCTTAAATAATGAGGGAAGCTGGTGTCAAGAAGCGAGGAGTGTGTGTG
Source organism: Galeruca laticollis (assembly GCA_963921935.1). NCBI lineage: Eukaryota > Metazoa > Arthropoda > Insecta > Coleoptera > Chrysomelidae > Galeruca > Galeruca laticollis. Next base: position 260,451,572 of record OY998176.1, on the reverse strand, counting down.
ATGGTGTTCCTGAAATTTCAAGAAACTCCCGGTTTAAGACATTTAAACCTATAAAGTACTATTAAATACAATCTTAGTAATACTCACAGTCAATTGTATCAAGTTTTTTCGGCAAGAATCTACGAAATTTTCATTAATTTTGGTTTTTTGGAGCTTCAGCGGAGTGTTCCTGGGATCCAGAGACTTTCATCCCAATTCAAGAGCAACAGGTCAGTATTTTCAAATCATTATTGGCCAATAATCAGAGTAAAAACTCAAAATACTCAAATAAGTACTTAATTTCATAAATTGATAAACTTTTGCAAATATGATCGATCTGAAAAAGAAAGAAACAGACTTTATATAGTGAATTCATTGCATAAATCGTTAAAATTAATAAAAGGCCGAATTTTAAATAAATTAAAATATGTACTTACGCCATCTTGTAATCGCATAAATCTATTGATTGAAAATTTATCAATGTAATAACTATGTCCATCTGTATATAATTCTTATATTTCTATCTATGTATATAACTATTTTCTTTCCACAGCAATTTGTATCATATATAACTATGATATATATATAAATTATTTTATGTGTTTGAACCATTTACTTGTCTGCATCGTCAAACAAACTATGTTTGTATAAATATAGATGCTTCTTTAGTGTAAGAATTGTTCGTTTTATGCTAAAGCGCATGACTAGTTTCTCACGCATGCGCATTGATGAAATGATTAAGATAAATAAGTAGATACAATACAACCAGTGGGGTCTCATATTATTTTTATCAAAGATATAAAATATTAAATTTGAAATTAAATTGATTTCAAAATAATGTGTTTTCTTTTTATTTAAACAATTACAACAATATAAAAGCCAGGACTCAAAGAGAAAAAGGGTTTCATGCTCCCGAATAATCAAATTAAAATAAATTACTAAACAAAATAACAATAACCAACTGAGCTAGCCAAACTAAACAAAAATTCTAAATAATAAACATCTACATTTAAATTTCATAATCAAAAGTAAGTAAGTATTTATCATATATAGTATAATATATATATATATATATATATATATATATATATATATATATATATATATATATATTGAAGCACTTTCATTTGGTTGTATTCAATTTAATAAGGATTAATGGTATAACTGAAATAAGTCATATTGATTTTTTCCCATCTTATGCATTATTAGCCATCATTTTAACGAATATTTGTAGAATTGTATAAGGGAAAGACATGTTTAAATCAGTTATAGATACAGATAATAAAAACAGTGAACAAAATCCTCGTTATATTACTGAAGGATTGTGTATATAAGCAGTGGTAGTTACGAAACAATCTATATTTCTAATTGTAATGAGAAATGGGATAGTTTAGTTTCTACATGAATCTGTGAAACTCACGTAAGCTACTGATGAAAGTCAAAAGAAGAGAACACAATGTTAATCAAATTTCCGTTGAATAAAATCCTGGTTTGAGATTTATTTCACATATTTTCTACATTTTCATCACCAAGTTCATTCATACTTCTTGTATATGTCGCATTTGCTCTGTCATTTCTTGACTAACAATTTATAATTTTATTACGTGCCCAAATTACTTCTGAAAGATTATTCACAATGTACTTTCCATATTTTTCTATTGTCAACAAAATGATATTCCTGATTCTTGTTAGCATTATTTGAGTTACCCAACACATTATGTAAAGTATTGCTTCAATAAAATATTTATGAAGTTCTTAAAGTTTGACAGTACATGACGTTTATTAAAATAGAAAAATGTATGCAAACAATCCTTTATATATTAGGTAGTTAAGTTAAGGGAGTTTGTTGAAAATGAAAATAGAGGAGATACGTGACATAATTTTGACAGTGGTTGAGAAATCTTCTTATCAAAAAGGATTATCGAAAATCATAGTGGAGAATATTGAAATATTGACCAATTAATGACATGAAAATACAGATTTTATAGTGTACTAGGGTATGTATGTATTCTATTCAAAAATTAATAATAGAAATATTAGGAAATGAGAGCAAAAGAATAACTTATTCCGAGTCAGATTGTCAGACTCTGGTGGAGATAATTTTAAAGAAAAGACATTCTAGAGTGTAAGAAAATTGATTCAGTCACTTGAAAGCAAAAGATAAAAGCGTGGGAAGAAGTTGCAGAGACATATATTTTATTGACAATTGAGCCCAGAGTTTTTGAACAATAACGTTGTAAATTTGGTAATTTAAAAAATATAGTGTACGTTGTAGGAGTTTATATAAATATAGAACACGTGTAGGAGTTTTGGAAGAAAGAAGAGAACAATTTAAAGAAAGGTTTGGTTAATTTTTCATCAGATTTAGGAGCAGTGTATGTTGCAGAAGATTTTTTTATTGTTTGACATTGAAGGTTTTTTTTGTAGATTGTAATTTAATATAATTTTTTTTGTAAGGTAATATTAACGTAGGAAGGATAATCCGAAAGAAAACAAAGATCTTTGTTTGGGATATATAAGAGAAACATTTCCTGTATAAGTTGAAGGTAAGAAATTTGGTTATAAAATTTGAATAAATTTAGAATTTTCTATATTATAATTTTTGGTTACAAAAGAAATAATTATATACATGTTGTTTCTCAAATAGGTAACATAATTTGGGTTTGTAGTTTATTTAAAGAAAAAGGGTGTTAAAAAAAATGTATATCTAGTTCTAATATTGTTAAGAGATAGAATAAATACATTATTTGTAAAACGAAAGAATTTGTCAATACTTCAGTATTAAAATTTAAAACAACATAAATTTATTAAAAAAAAAGGTTATTTAAAAAGGGAGATATAGATTAATAATACAATTCATTCAAGAACCGACTCCCTGTAGAAGAGTCATACTGTCTAGAGCCGGGGCAAATACATTTATTTAAGACAATTCAACAAATTCTAAATAATACAAATTAAGTTTTATTTACCTTTTATGTAATATTATAAATATTACAAATTGGCGACCAACGTGTGGGCTTTGAAAATTGCTGATAAAGTATTTTGAGGAATTTCAAATTGATTAGAAATCATTTAAAATATTTGTTTCAATATTCTTGATTTTCTGTATATTGGTATAAACAATAGGATGTCGAGACGCATGATTTTGAGAGATGGGAAGGAGATAGGAGAGAGCAGTAGTGAGAAAGAAACTGTTGAGAATGTGAAGGAGACAGAAGGAGACGTTACAGTACGAGAAGAGCATGCATTGAGATTAGGATCAGGGAACTTCACAGGGCAATACATGGAACAGGGAAGAATTTCAGAGGGAGACTTGATAGGAGATGAAAAGGAACAGATTCTTATAGGTAATGAGGAATATGTAGAAAAAAAAGTAGAGGAGGATAAAAGACAAGAGAAACAATTCCGAACAAGTAGAGATGATCAATTGATGGAATTTCTAATTAAAATGAATGAAGATATAAACAATATGAGGGGAGACATTTATAAGAAATTTGAAGAAAATAGAGAAGAAATTAGAGAAGACATACAGAAAAATAGAGAAGAAATGCAGAATATTCGAGAGGATATCAATAAAAAACATGTTGAGAATTTGAGAGAGATAAAAAAGATAAGAGAAGATCACAATAAAATGAGACAAGAAGTGGAAAGTTTTCGAGTGGACATTGAGGAGCAGGCTAAAATTATGAGAGTTGAAATACAAGAGAGTGGTGTTCAAATTAAGTCAGAAATAGAGAAAAATGTAGAAAAAAAATTAAGTCATGTGAAGAGACAAATAGCAGAGAATTTACCAGGAGAAGTCAGGAAGGAAGTAGAGAAACATCAGTTGAGATTTGTAGAGAGTTTGAACAGGTAAAAGTACAAGGACAAATGTGTGCGGTAGATTTGAACAATTTCAAGGTGGATGTTGGAAAAGAAATTGAGAGGTTTTCTGAGGAAGTGGGTCAACAGAAAGAGATATGTCAGAGGAAATCAGAAGTAGGGGAGGAACAATTACGAAGGGAAATAGAGGAAATGAACAGAAAACTACAAAAAAATTTGGAGGATGTGATGAGACTGGAAGGTCATTTGAGAAGGGGTACCGGAAGTATGGGACCAGGAGGAATGATACACCAATTAGAACTAATGATTAAGTTTGATGGAATTATTAATAATTTACACCCTCGAGTATTTATTAACATAGTCAAAAATAAAGTCAAACATATATGTGATTTTGCAGAAGTAAAATTAATATTAAGAAATGTATTGACTGGTCACCCATTACTCTGGTTTTGTAATAAGGAAAATCAGATTCATAGCATGATAGAATTTGAGGGGCAGTTTTTGAATTATTTCTGGGGAGAGATTCAGCAAGCGACTTTTAGAGAAAAATTATATTTCGGAAAATTCAATTATAGCAAGAATCGTAATTTCAATACTTATGCTATGCAACTGTTTAACAATGCGCAATATTTAGAACCAGCCATGAAAGAAGAGGAGATAGTGTTGTTATACATAGGTCGTCATTATAATCCAGAAGTGTCCGAGACAATTGCACTACATAATATTAAGAATATGGAAGGCTTGTCAAATTATCTACAAAGATTGGAAAGGAGTGCAGTTCCAGGGGTGAACAATAGGTATCAAAGAGAGAATGTGGTACAAGAAAACAGTCATTATCAGAATAGAAGCTATGATGATAGAAATAGGAGAAGTGACAGAGACCAAAATGGAAATAGAGGATTGGAAAATAGAGATGGTAACAGCCGGCTGAACTTTAGTAATGATGATAGAAGGAATTTTAGAAACTATAACAGAAGGAGCTTTGGAGACAACTAAAGACAGAATTTTAATAACCAGGAGAATAGAAACATGTATTGGCAACAAAATAGAGGTAACAGGGACTATGATGGAGAAAGAAGAAATCAGGGACAAAACAATTGCAGAGAAGTTAGAGACAGGGAATATGAAAGAGGAGGCAGAGATGATGAGGACAGAAGACAAGTGAATACGATGATTCAGAACAATCAATCTGAAGTTGCGCTGAATCCAAGTGATGATAGGGATTTTGCCTAAATCGCTCCTACGGTCATAATATCATCTATTATTCCAATATCATCAGTATTCAAATTAAAATAAAAAATTTGTAAATTAAATAGGTTAGATGTATACATGTTTTAGAGTTTAAATTGAATAGGGGGGAAAAATAGATGATGTTAAATACCAAAATTAATGTAAATATTTAGATTAAGGTATTTCAAGCAAATTAGAAAGAAACTGAAATTTATTAAAATGGGACTGTTGGAAATTATTTAAAGATGATCTAAAAAACTCATAGTACAGAAAAGATAGTTTATATTATTATTAGAGGAAAATTCAAAGAGATATAAACATGTACAAATGTATTAAATTTTATGATCAAATGATAGATGAATAATTTATTGAGAATATTATATGATGAAGAAGTATGTCAAATAAGTAAGAACATGGAAAATATTATAAAGATCTAGAAAAAGTCAAATATAAACTGATAACAAATATTACTATCATAATGTAGAATACTAATTATTGAAAATTGAAGGATTTAAATTTTAATATAATCAAATAAGTTTGAATATATTAAAATATAAATGGGGGGAGTTGAAGCACTTTCATTTGGTTGTATTCAATTTAATAAGGATTAATAGTATAACTGAAATAAGTCATATTGAATTTTTCCCATCTTATGCATTATTAGCCATCATTTTAACGAATATTTGTAGAATTGTATAAGGGAAAGACATGTTTAAATCAGTTATAGATACAGATAATAAAAACAGTGAACAAAATCCTCGTTATATTACTGAAGGATTGTGTATATAAGCAGTGGTAGTTACGAAACAATCTATATTTCTAATTGTAATGAGAAATGGGATAGTTTAGTTTCTACATGAATCTGTGAAACTCACGTAAGCTACTGATGAAAGTCGTAAGAAGAGAACACAATGTTAATCAAATTTCCGTTGAATAAAATCCTGGTTTGAGATTTATTTCACATATTTTCTACATTTTCATCACCAAGTTCATTCATACTTCTTGTATATGTCGCATTTGCTCTGTCATTTCTTGACTAACAATTTATAATTTTATTACGTGCCCAAATTACTTCTGAAAGATTATTCACAATGTACTTTCCATATTTTTTTATTGTCAACAAAATTATATTCCTGATTCTTGTTAGCATTATTTGAGTTACCCAACACATTATGTAAAGTATTGCTTCAATAAAATATTTATGAAGTTCTTAAAGTTTGACAGTACATGACGTTTATTAAAATAGAAAAATGTATGCAAACAATCCTTTATATATTAGGTAGTTGAGTTAAGGGAGTTTGTTGAAAATGAAAATAGAGGAGATACGTGACATAATTTTGACAGTGGTTGAGAAATCTTCTTATAAAAAGGATTATCGAAAATCATAGTGGAGAATATTGGAATATTGACCAATTAATGACATGAAAATACAGATTTTATAGTGTACTAGGGTATGTATGTATTCTATTCAAAAATTAATAATAGAAATATTAGGAAATGAGAGCAAAAGAATAACTTATTCCGAGTCAGATTGTCAGACTCTGGTGGAGATAATTTTGAAGAAAAGACATTCTAGAGTGTAAGAAAATTGATTCAGTCACTTGGAAGCAAAAGATAAAAGCGTGGGAAGAAGTTGCAGAGACATATATTTTATTGACAATTGAGCCCAGAGTTTTTGAACAATAACGTTGTAAATTTGGTAATTTAAAAAATATAGTGTACGTTGTAGGAGTTTATATAAATATAGAATTCGTGTAGCAGTTTTGGAAGAAAGAAGAGAACAATTTAAAGAAAGGTTTGGTTAATTTTTTATCAGATTTAGGAGCAGTGTATGTTGCAGAAGATTTTTTTATTGTTTGACATTGAAGGTTTTTTTTTGTAGATTGTAATTTAATATAATTTTTCTTGTAAGGTAATATTAACGTAGGAAGGATAATCCAAAAGAAAACAAAGATCTTTGTTTGGGATATATAAGAGAAACATTTCCTGTATAAGTTGAAGGTAAGAAATTTGGTTATAAAATTTGAATAAATTTGGAATTTTCTATATTATAATTTTTGGTTACAAAAGAAATAATTATATACATGTTGTTTCTCAAATAGGTAACATAATTTGGGTTTGTAGTTTATTTAAAGAAAAAGGGTGTTAAAAAATGTATATCTAGTTATAATATTGTTGAGAGATAGAAAAAATACATTATTTGTAAAACGAAAGAATTTGTCAATACTTCAGTATTAAAATTTAAAACAACATAAATTTATTAAAAAAAAAGGTTATTTAAAAAGGGAGATATAGATTAATAATACAATTCATTCAAGATCCGACTCCCTGTAGAAGAGTCATACTGTCTAGAGCCGGGGCAAATACATTTATTTAAGACAATTCAACAAATTCTAAATAATACAAATTAAGTTTTATTTACCTTTTATGTAATATTATAAATATTACAATATATATATATATATATATATATATATATATATATATTATATATATATATATATATATATATATATATATATATATATATATAGAAGAAAGATAGTCTTTGCTGACTAGTTAGGAATAAAACTAGTGAATATTGGGGATTGCAGCAAAAAATTGGAAAAGATATACTCTTAGCGGAAAATGTCCAAGCTTTCGAGGATGTTTGTCCTCATCATCAGGGAAACTAGAATGAAAAAACAACAGTTAAATACTGTGGTCAAAGAGAATAATTAAAAATGAAATTCACAACCACGTGTGTACTTACCTCCGAAGTGAGGTTAGATTCCATAAAGATGTAAAATCGTAAACTACAAGTCGTAAATTGTGGAATATTTAAGTAGGAATTGAACCAACGGCCTAATCAATCGTGTCATAGCAACAATTGTAATTGTCGCAGCATTTTATAAAATAAAACCATTGGTTTCATCTTCATGTGTCACCATACTAAACGCCGGCGAGGAAATGATATATTTTGCCTCCAAAAGGGAAGTGGCAAGAGACAAACAGTGTTACCAACGTCAACAATGAGTTGTGGGACAATGCCACTATTTTCGTAATGGCAGCTGTAGGGCAAACAATTGGTGTAATGAGAAGATGTAATATTGTTGAAAAGAGGAAGAGAGAAAGAAAATGTGAGACAGAGCTAGGAGAACGCTCTCATTTTTATTATGTTTAGAGTGCGTAGAGAACATCACTTCGTTCAGACTAACACAAAGGAAGAAAAGAGAAGACAACAGACAAGAATATTAATATGTAATAACAAATATAGTAATTAAGTAATATAATAGTCTAATGATATTGTTTTAAATAACAGTTCCTATGTAGAACTGTCTAGTGACCCTACTTCCTCTATTCAAAGAAAGGGTAACAACCTAATTAAATCTTTATGTAATAAACATTACATTGACATAACAGTTAAGAAAAAACTCATGAGCTACCATGGTGTCCCTCCTAAATTTTACTCTCTTCCGAAAATTCATAAACCAGTTCTCTCTGTAAGACCGATAGTGGCTTCCATAGGAGCCCCCACAGAAAATATTGCACAGTTCTGCACAGAAATACTGACGAAAGCGTATGATTATGATAATTTGTATTTTATCAAAGACTCTTTTGAAGTCTCTGAGAAGTTTAATAACTTAGAAATTCCAGAAAATTATGTTCTGGCCAGTTTGGATGTGGTCTCGTTGTTCAGTAATGTTTATCTTGATGCTTGTTTGAGAGCTATCGATAAGGGTTGGGATCGTATCGGTGTCCATTGCTCCATCCCGAAGGAAGCTTTTCTTGAATTAATAGTTTTTCTTTTTGATAATACTTATTTTTCCTTTAATAACAAAATTTACAAACAAACTTTTGGTACTCCAATGGGAGCGTCAATTTCTCCTATCTTAGCAGCATATGTCATGGACGATGTTCTGGATACAGTCATACCTGTTCTTTCTTTTACTCCTTTTTTTATAAAAAAGTATGTTGATGACATTATTTTGGCACTTCCTCGAGAAGGCCTTGATGAACTTCTGGATACATTTAATAGCTTTGATCCTAATATCCAATTCACAATCGAAATGGAAGACTTCGAGAATTCCGTACCTTTCTTAGATACAAAATTTATTCGTAACAACAATATAATTATTATAGATTGGTACAGGAAGCCATGCAGCTCTGGTAGATATCTTAATTATCACTCCTACCACAAACATTCCATGAAAGTGAATTTGGTTAAACAAATGAAGCAGAGAGTACTCAGAATTTCAAATAATGTTTTTCATAATAAAAATCTTAATATTTTACTTAACCTTTTCTTGGATAACTCTTATCCAAGACCTTTATTGAATAAGATATTGTTCAGCACATCTAATGCTGTGGATTTGTTGCATGAAGATAGCCATCCTAACTTAGCCCAGACGGATGTTGGAACTGATGTGTCCCCTTCTCGACCGGTTTTCGCTACTTTGCCATATATAAGTGACATAACTCCGAGACTTGCCAGATTGCTCCGTTCATGTGGTGATTTTAAAATTGCTAATAAAACTGTTCTTTCAATCAGATCGATTTACTCTAGAGTTAAAGATAAAGACCCCTTGACTTCACTTACTAACGTGGTGTACAGTGTTCCTTGCAGAGATTGTGATAAACAATATATCGGGCAGACTTTAAGATCTCTATCTAGCCGTATAGTTTCACATAAGAGTGATGCTAGATTACACCCAGAGAGGTGCGCGTTAGCTTTTCATGTAAATTCTCTTGATCATCAGATGAATTATGAGGCTGTGAAGGTGTTAGCGACTGAGTCTAACAAAACGAAAAGATCATTCTTGGAAATGGCTTTTATTTCACAAAACAATAATGTAATTAACAGGAAAACTGATATTGATCACTTAAGTGAGATTTACTCATTTTTGTTGTCCTTAGATACTAATTTTGCACATCAAGTGGTGGGAAATAACTATGTTGCTCCTGACAACACCACCCTTATTACCTTAATTCAATAATAATAATAATAATAAACTTACTTTGAATGTATTGGTGTTGGTAGATACATTCAAGTAAACAAATAATTAATTAAACCTAATTTTGAGTGTATTGGTGTTGGTAGATACACTCAGATTGGAGAACTATTATATTACTTAATTACTATATTTGTTATTACATATTAATATTCTTGTCTGTTGTCTTCTCTTTTCTTCCTTTGTGTTAGTCTGAACGAAGTGATGTTCTCTACGCACTCTAAACATAATAAAAATGAGAGCGTTCTCCTAGCTCTGTCTCACATTTTCTTTCTCTCTTCCTCTTTTCAACAATATTACATCTTCTCATTACACCAATTGTTTGCCCTACAGCTGCCATTACGAAAATAGTGGCATTGTCCCACAACTCATTGTTGACGTTGGTAACACTGTTTGTCTCTTGCCACTTCCCTTTTGGAGGCAAAATATATCATTTCCTCGCCGGCGTTTAGTATGGTGACACATGAAGATGAAACCAATGGTTTTATTTTATAAAATGCTGCGACAATTACAATTGTTCTATGACACGATTGATTAGGCCGTTGGTTCAATTCCTACTTAAATATTCCACAATTTACGACTTGTAGTTTACGATTTTACATCTTTATGGAATCTAACCTCACTTCGGAGGTAAGTACACACGTGGTTGTGAATTTCATTTTTAATTATTCTCTTTGACCACAGTATTTAACTGTTGTTTTTTCATTCTAGTTTCCCTGATGATGAGGACAAACATCCTCGAAAGCTTGGACATTTTCCGCTAAGAGTATATCTTTTCCAATTTTTTGCTGCAATCCCCAATATTCACTAGTTTTATTTATATATATATATATATATATATATATATATATATATATATATATATATATATATATATATAACTCACTCTCTTTGATAGTCCTAAGAATAGTTTCTTTGGATGTATAACGTGGATTATTCTGTAGGTTGCAGATTAAATAGCTTGTGTATTCGAACTAAACATTTTTGCGGCATGCTCTGTGTGAAAAAAAATTGTATACAAAGTATTGGGCTACCCTTAAGTTTTTATTTTCAAATCTATATTTTTAATTGCATTGTTTCTAATGCCAAGAGTCGTGTTTCATATCGTCGTAGTATTTACATCTGAACTACAGAGTGCTTTGGAAATAATCAACTATCCCGGTTTAATTTCAAATCTTCAATAATTAAACAAGTTCTTGTCGTATGATGCATTGATTCACTTCTTACTCACTGATATTTTTCGATTACAGTTGTTATGGAATATTAAAAGAGGTTAAAATTGTTCTGGTAATAGTTCGATATTTTCAAAACAACCTGTAGTTCAGATGAAAATACTAAGCCAATATGAAACATACATCTTGGCATTGAAAAAATTGCCATGAGAAATACAGGTCCGTATTTGAAAATATAATGTGGAGGGTGGCCCAATGTGTACCATACTTTCCATACAATTTATATTCGCATGTTTGGATAGTCTGAAAAAAGTTGCGATGGCAAAATTTTGGAAAATCCTCGCAAATAAAAAGATGTAGGCAAAAGAAGAATTTCAAAATTTTCAATTTTTCCGGTATAGCTCCCGAACTAAAGAAGTCTTGAATCAAATAGATGACCTCTGAAATACACAACTTTGCCCCCATTTAACCATCCCTATATCTCTTACCGTTACCATGATTCCAATGCATAGACTCGAATTTGAATAGCATTGTATAAGAAGTGTTGAGAGTGACATATTCCGTACGAGTGCAGGAAATACAATTTCTAACGAGTTATGTACTCTATTTTTCCTACGACCATGAATATACAAGTTGTGTGAATTATGAGTGTTAAAATATGAATTCTGAGTATATAAATATTATCATGCGGACTAACAGAAAGCAAACGTTGTTTTTCGTTAGTCCGCATTCGGTCCTCTCTATTGCCCCTTTTGCTATTACGACTAATCAAATACTGGACTTCTTGCTTTAGACGGATTCTTTCTTTTTCTTCCAATTATACATTAATTTAATTCAATGACTTCCCTTAATGTTGTCCAATCTTAATTTGGTTTGACGTTTGCATGTTTATGTAAATTTTCCTAACTATTTTTAATAAAATTTGCCCACGGTATATTTTTCATATTACCTACTGACACACCTTGGATTCTGCTGGATGCCACGGGCATATGACAGCTTTCCTTTTATAATACTTTTCATGTGAATTATATATACATTTAAGGCCTGATGGTAGCTCAGTGTGCCGAAACTAGTTGCCCCTTCAACTTGGAATAATAATATGCTGTAGTACGGAGTTTGCGTTTTACTTACTGCTGTTTGCCTATAGACTACATTTGAGATGGAGAGTCTTTTTCATTTACTGTAATGAAAGTTATAATCTCTGATAAATTACAAATATAAATTGAAAATCATGTTAGATATTTTTGGTTGTGGTAACAATAAAAAGTCAATTATTCATTAGTTCATTAGTAGTTTGTATATTTACAGAGCTGATTTCAAGTCTTATTTCATTGATATAGATGTAAGTAGCTCTAAATTTGATAGAAGAGTATATAAAATGAGTAAGGTGTCTCTCATTTCTAATAAAGTATGTCAATTAACAATTATAGGTACTTGCAAAGACATTTTCACGTTTCTCTCCACTATGTTTCTAGCAAGGAAACTCGCACCATTATAGAATCAATTTTCGGTAAGTTACAACTCCATTGTGATAAAAATCGTATTATATTACCGTTCTAACAAATGATCAAGAAAAATAGTTCATACTTGTAACTGCGTTATCAGAAATAAGTCCACTTGTTCGTGCAGTGACGCCATCGCGCTCTGATTGGTGTTCGTAGTCACGTGATAATTGGTTATAAATAATGCAATTTAAATTAATTTCATTTAATTTAAGACTAGTAATAAGGTTTTAAAAATGTTATTTCAGGTTTCTTTTTAGGTTTCTATAAACTATCATTTTTGTGTAAAATATAGCTTCACATGGATTTGTAACAACCGTCAACGTCCCAATTAGTAGAATATGTATTTCATTCTCCTCTCTTCAAAGAAAAACAAATTCATATTTAAAATTACTGGAAGTCACTTCGTACGCGATCTATACACAATATACAGGACGCACCGATTCTTACAAAAATTCAAATCTACTTACTAATAATCTATCAAGGTCACAGTGTTGCCAAATAAAAGGAAGCCACTCTGTGCGTGATCTCGATGCATTGGGGATGCCCTATATACATATTGTGTATATTGGGGGATGCCACAGCGCTATAAATCTATACGGATGCCACTTCAACCGCTATCGCGATATATATATATATATATATATATATATATACATAAACGAAGACATTCATGGGTAATTCACGCAAAATAAAGGGCTACTGAAATAGAGTGGTAACCGTGGACATGCATGTTTCTGGCTCATTTTGCCTCATCAGCACGGCATAACCAAATAAGGATGTGAAATTTGGGAGCGAAGATGTTAATCGAAACATTGGAAAACACAAAATAACGGATTTCAGCAGGGAAACCAAACGCTCATTTGTGTCTTCAATTGGAAGATCCCGTTATTTTGTGTTTTCCAATGTTTCGATTAACATCTTCGCTCCCAAATTTCACATCCTTATTTGGTTATGCCGTGCTGATGAGGCAAAATGAGCCAGAAACATGCATGTCCACGGTTACCACTCTATTTCAGTAGCCCTTTATTTTGCGTGAATTACCCATGAATGTCTTCGTTGTTGTTGTTAACATATCACGCGATATTCCTACATCTCTTTTTTATATATACATATATATATATATATATATATATATATATATATATATATATATATATATATATATATATATATATAAAGAAAAGGGCTACTGAAACAGAGTGGTAACCGCGGACATCCATGTCTCTGTCTCAATTGCCGTCTTCAGCACGGTATAACCAAATAACGATGTGAAATTTGGGAGCAAAGATGTTAATCGAAACATGGGAAAACACAATACAACGGATTTAAGCAGAGAAACCAAACGTTCATTTGTTCCTTCAATTAGAAGATCCCAAGTTTTCGGGACAACAACCAAGATCGACATGGAGGCGGGGGGCTATATGCGCCTCCGTGTCACATTTCACGCGATATTCCTACATCTCCTTTATATGTATATATATATATATATATATATATATATACATATATATATATATATATATATATATATATATATTATTCTTTCTTTGTATATATATATATATATATATACATATATATACATATATATTATTGTGGATAGAATAGGGTGAGAGAAATTTCAATGTTCAAATATGCATAAATATATTTTTTCTAATTTGCCCTACGTTGGGCCGACATTTTATACTGGATAGAATTGGTATAAGAGAATATTTAAAAAGTTTAAATACTATGAATTATTAATTTTAGTTTAGTTGAGTTGATACTTAGTTTTTGTTTGCCCGGTATATTGTAATATTTAAGATTTATTTGTAAAATAATTATTTCTTTGCATGAGAAACACTGAGGGTTCAGATGTAGAGAAACAAAACAATTTCAATTTCTAATATGAGCGCCGAAATTCAAATAATATTCCTATCTTTCAATAAAAACTTTGTTAATCAAAATATACTTGCTTTATCATTATTTCCAAATAAACTCTAAAGACGGTCCTGTGTTTAATGTTGAACCTCTCCACAATTCATAGATGTCAGTTTAAAGCTACCAAATGTTTAAACTAGATGGAGCAATCACCATAGAGAAATGAAAAATCTCAAGAAAATAATTTCACAATGTTCTTCAAATAGAAAAAACGTTATTTAATGCTGTAGAAACAAATACATCATTCTTTTACAGGACATAAATTAGTGAAAACCTATTATCTATTATGATCATTCATTCAAATAAAGTCATCCACTCGAATGAAGTACAATTTCTATATATAATTTAAAATAGGCAACTTTTAACACAAATCTTATAACACGAAATCCGTTATATAAACGTCTATGATAGAAAGATGGCGGAAGATAAAACTTATAAGTGTCTGTTTAATATCAAAGTTCAATTCTTTGCACTAAATGGGTAAGTTTACTCTACCTTCTTTATATATAATTAAATAGTTTCAAATACCTTTTTTTACTGTATAGTTCGATTAATTCACATCAATAAATGGTTCTTATTTTGTTTTAGGTTACCTCTTGGAAAGTACCATACCATTTGTCCAGCTTGCATAATATCCAGAAACAGTGCTACATTTCGTCCACATCAATAGATTTTAATCAAATCACATAATCCAAAGCTTTCTAAAAGGTATGGTGGAGATACCGTTCCACCATACAATATTTTACTTAATTACATCTATAAGTTTTATGGTTAGTATTCAAATATAATTACCAATTTTCCTGTTATAATGTGTACTTCTGCTTGCTTAAATATATTACTGACTAGTTTTCAAGTATAATGTATTCCTTTTACAAATTTTTAATGCCAAATTGTTGTTTTTTCAAAAGTTTAAAAAAATTTTCTCAATAAATTTTGCTTCTTAAAAATTTCTACCCAAAAAGAAAAGTACCTAGTCAATAGACTGTATAATCAACAAACTGTTCCCATTCAATTTATTTTATTATTAGCAATTTACTTGTCGCTGATAAAAGTATCTTAAATGCATTTCACCAATCAAAATTGGTTATCAAAATTCTTATTTGAAAGATTTCATTTCAAATAGTGGATTGTCCATCCATCATTTCAAAACATTCTGTTTTGAGCCTCTTAAACGATTATAACCCATATATTTCTCCCTCAAATTGTATTTCAATAAATTTACTAAATGACAGTTCTTATTTTCTAAAGTATTTATTCAGAATGTCAAATCGTTCAACAAATGTCATATTCCATAGAGTTAATGTTTTCATTTTACTTCCTACATTCACATATTTTAAATACTTATATAATCTTATTGAAAACTTCCTTCAAACCCTAATATTCACTTCTTTAAAACAAACCACAATATTAATTTACTTTGACAAAAAGAACAATGGGTTATTATTTTCATTCATATGTAACAAACGTTCTAAAATTCTCTCTTTTAAATATGGAAGTTATTTTTATGTCACCTATATTCTTATAAAGCTTATTTGAATTCTTCTCTATAATCATACAGTTAGATCCTTTATATGCTTTCTCTATTGAATAGTAAATAGTACAGATTGTCTCCTTTTTAGATCATTTTAAAAAAAAATTCAAATTCCAAAAATTTTAATTACTTGAAGTATGTAGTCTATTATTCATAATTCTGTATACAGGGTGTTGCAGGTTTCACTCTATGTTAATATCATCATCATCATCATCATATGCAGCTTATTCAACCATTTTGTTATGGTGTAGCCTCCCTTTACATATTTATATATTCCACTTCCATGTGGGCCCATTGTTGTCTATTGCTAGCTATGCGGCCCCAAGTTGATCCTGCGAGTTTCTTTATGTCGTAGTCCCATCTTAAGTTGGGGCGTCTTCTTGGTCTTTTCACGCCTCGGGGATACCATTGCGTTATCTTTGTGGTCCATCTATCGTCTGTCCTTCTAGCGAGATGCCCCGCCCATTGCCACTTTAGGGATCTGATTCTATTTATGACATCTATCACTTGGGTCTTTTGTCTGATCCAATCAAGCCTTTTTCTATCTCTCCTTGTTATTCCAAGCATGCATCGTTCCATAGACCTCTGCGTTACCTGGAGTTTTCTAATGATATCAGTTTTCAGGGTCCAGGTTTCACAGCCGTATGTTAATACTGGTAGTACGCACTGATCAAACGCTTTCTTTTTCAAACGGAGTGACATTCTAGACTTGAAGATGATAGAGTTCTGCAATGTTCTCCATGCTAATTTGATTCTTCTGTTTATTTCTGGAAGTAGAGAGCCTGATATGTGTATTAGGTGACCCAGGTATATGTATTCCTCTACTATTTCCAGGGCAGTGTCATTAATTGTTATTTCTTGTGCGTTTATCTGTTCGTTATACATTATCTTGGTCTTACTCAGATTAATTTTAAGGCCTACTTCGTTGCTTGCTGCATTCAATTCATTTATTTGTTGTTGCATTTCGTCAGGGTTACTCGCTATCAGGATGATGTCATCAGCGAATCTTAGATGGTTTAAGTATTCTCCATCTATATTCAGACCTGTGTTGTTCCAGCCCAGTTTTCTGAAGACGCTTTCTAGTGTTGCTGTGAATAAATTTGGTGATATTGCGTCTCCTTGTCCAACTCCTCTGCTGGTGGGGAATTCTGGTGTGCCCTCATATATCCTAACTCTCGCTTTGGCTTCCCTATATATATTTGCTAGGGTCTCAATATATGGCTTGTTGACCCCTTGTTCTGTTAGGGCATTTATTACTGCTCTGGGATATATAGAGTCGAATGCTTTCTCAAAGTCGATGAAGGCTAGTGCTAGTGGTTGGTTGTATTCTTTGGTTCGACTGATAACCTCTTTGAGGGTATGGATGTGATCTATTGTACTGAAGCCTTTGCGGAATCCAGCCTGTTCTCGTGGTTGGGCCGAGTCTAGTGTATTTTGTATGTGAATGATCTTTGTGAATACATTGTACGTCACTGGTAGTAGACTTATTGGTCTGTAGTTCTTAATATCTTCTTTGCTGCCTTTCTTGTGGATCAACACTATAAGGGCGCTGTTCCACTCTTTAGGTATGCTCCTGGACATCAGACAGTTCGTGTATAGTTTGGCAAGGTACTTCCATGTTTTAGCTCCTGCATATTTGAGTATTTCGGTCGTGATGCCGTCATTTCCCGCTGCTTTGCCATTTTTCATGCTCTTCAGTGCCATTTCTACTTCCTCCACCAAAACTTCTGGTATGGCATCTTCTGAGTGTTCTATTATTTCTTCCAAATTTTGAGGGGCCTTGTATAGGTCTCCATAGAATTTGGTTACTAGGTCTATTATTTCATTCCTGTCTGTGGTTCTTATGTTTCCATCAGTTAATGCAACTATCTGTCTTTTCCCTTTTATTAGTGCCATTTTTGCATTTTTGTAGCTTTTACGGTTTTTATTGTTGTTTGTACCAGTTTCTCGTTGTAATTCCTGATATCTTCTGCGATTTTCTTTCGTATCGTCTTGCACAGTTCGGTGTATTCAATTCTTTGAATGTATGTTGTCTTTTTCATGTTAAAAGGATTTAATTAGGTTTTTTCTAGTACATAGGTTGTTTTAATTTCAAGGCTTATAGAAAATACGATTTTGTTCTTTAATGACATTATTGGGGAATACTAACTTTTGAAAATTTGTTATTTGATAGTATAATATAAAATTTTTTGATTCCAACTCACTGTGGTATTAATTTAGCACATATTTTCATATAATTAAACATTTCGCATTCAATGAAATTTTCAGTGACATTTGGATAATTATCGGTGACAGAAACGTCGTTAATATCATAAGATAATTGGAGGGCCTCTTATAATATCAAACAAACAGTCACTCGAGTTTCTTGTGTCAATAATCTGAATAATAGAGTAATATTTAATTTGGAGAATACTTTCAAATTATAAAATTTGATTCATTATTTCAATAACAATTTTGATCCCACCCTGAGATTTAGAGTGATCAAAGTTCATTGTGAATAAATTCATCTTTCGAAATACTAAAAAAAAATATTTATCATAGCCGGGAAGCATTTCCGGAATTCGCCGACACATTAGCCGCTCGGAACGACTCGGGTAATGCGAATCTCAGACTCGTAAAGTCCCGACGTATTGGACGTCGGGGATTTACAAAACGTTAAATGTCAGTTTGTCAGTATTTTTTGGGCATAGGTATGTACGTATATGTACAGTGAGGTTTATTAGATTGGAAGATGTAAATAATATTTGCCTATCTAATTTTATTAAAAAATCTGGGACACGTCAAATTTTGAATTTGTATGGACATCTTATTAAAAAAAATATGTAGTGATGACGTCACAGCAACGTCCTATTATAACAAGATGCCCTTTTAAATTTAAAATTTGACGCGTCTGAGCTTTTTTTTTGTAAATTACACAGGGCGAATATTATTTACATTTACCATTCTAAAATACTCACTATATGTAGGTACATAGGTACATATTCACAAAAATAGATAAAAAAAATTGTTGCAACGTTTATTAATAAAAAAAATTTGAGAAATGAAAGATTATATTCCCATTTTTTTTATTTATCCCCCCCTGAACCCACATTATTTTCAACACATATCGCCAAGGAATGGGGTGCCTTTTTAACTGTTTTTTCAAATTGTTGATACTTTCTTCCACTACACGTTGCTTTCTTTCCTGTCATTTTCGTCTTTCTTCGTCCAATTGATGTAGGCTGTACAGTTATGCTTTTACCTCTTTTTCGTGTAGCATGCTATCGTTTCTTTTTACAGACTACGCCTTTGAATTTAAAAGCTGTATGCATCCAGATAATAAAGTCTGATCTGAGTTAGCTGTTTATCACAATTCTTCCAATATTCTTTGATCGCAGGATAGAATATTGATGGACCTCTATCCAAATATTCCATGATTTTTTTGAGTGTTGTTCCCATTTTTTTTAATTTCGGCAATATCATGATCTTCGTACTTAATGTCATCAACTTTATAACCAACAATACTCATAACAAAATTACAATTTTGTGAAGAAACTGAATTTATATAAACATCTTTAGTAGTGTTTTGGCCCATTGAAACATTTTCAATTGGCGAAAATAGTTGTGCACCTGCCTGCTTTTCGGTGGCAATATGGTAAAGATGGCATCTAACATTCAATGATAAGGTGTTAAAAACTGAATGTATATAAAATTTTTTTACAACTGCTGCCTGGTGTTTACAATGTTTACCGGTAAATCCCTGTGGACACGTACACTTGAAAACCAGTAAATCGACGATGTAGGTGACATTTCTATCGGTTTCACTTTTAACTTCATATTCGAAGTCATCAAGTTGAACTATATTTTCAGCAGTCACGTTTTTTCATCAGACAAGTAACGACTAATAACTGTCTTAGATGCTCGTTTTAGCAAAATATCCAAAATTCGTTGCTTATAATAAAATTCAAAGTTGGTAGTATTAAAGTCGCAAAGTTGGGGTAAATTATACGCTTTCGTCCTTTCCAAGGGTATATCTTTAAGCAGTCTAAATACGACTTCTATGTAATTGTTGGTGTCAGTTCCCCTTAGTGGTAAATGTTGCTGATATGAAAGGCACCAAGTGTCAGCTCTCTCCATCATATTACTTACGTATTTTGTGAAATTATCATATTTGCAATTTTTAGTAAATTCCAAACTAGAATTTTCTAGGTCTTCATATGTTTTGGATACAAGAATATTTCGAAAATATTTGTAGCAGTTTTGTACGTTCTTTGAAAAATTTTGTTCTTACCTGATTTAAGCCATTTCCAACAGGCTTTTAAAACGTGGAAAGTACACAATAAAAAACAAGAATCAGGCCAAACCTTTTTTAAGGCATTCCTTTCAGCTAGATCGTCATCCGTAAGAATAAGCTTTGGTTTTATGTTGAAGGGAAAAATTTCGTGAAGAGCACGCACATCTTCTAAGAATACATTTGATTCTTGACTGCTACTAAGGATGCAGCCCAAAAGTAATCCACCAATAGCTGATTGTGTTATGAAATACTAAACCTGATGATTTTGCGTATCACAGTTGCCTGTGGAATCAACAAACATAATCTCCGACGACTGGGAAAGTGTTGCAACTCTTTGCATGATTGGTGTACAAAGTGCCACAGCATAATGGTCTTCTTTTCGAATTATTTTAAAAAGAGTACCATTTTTTTCTCCAAACATCCTAAGCATATTATCTAAATGAGATAACATATTTTCTCCAGTCTTTTCGCCATAGTTTTTTTTAAATGGCTTTTCCATATAGATTCTACATCTGTTTTAGTAGGAGTAAAATGTCTATCTATAACAATATTTTCATAGTTGTCGCCGTGTTCCTCCATCATTGATAAAATATAAGAGTGATATGCAGAGAGAAGAGAGTTGACTAGTCTGATAGAGTTGTGTACTATATGAAATTTTGTATAATGTATGATTCTCATAGATGGTAAATATATTCTATTCTATTCTATTCTTTTCTATAGGCTACTGAGTGACCTTTCTCAAATAGCTCAATAATACGATTTTTTACATCCAGGGCAAGTGGTCGTTCTCTAAGTGCTGCAGATTTAAATTATGATTATGTTCATCCCGAAATTCCACAACACATGGCCATTTTGGCATATAAACATCAATGTTTTTTGATTTTGTGTCTGGATCATATCGCTTTATAGTTACCGATAAGTTTGCTGGACAGTTTATGTTTCTAGAAATCCTTTTTCTAGAATTTTCATTTTTCTTTATTTGCTTTACGTTAAAATGACAGTGATATAATCTTTTAAATATTATGCGTGGCTTTTCAGTACCAAGGTTGAAGGTTTTTGAAACTCTCCAAGTTATTTTTTGAGTATTTTCCAATTCAATCAACCATTTCTACTACAAAAAACAAATTAGTTTAAGATTCTGTTTATTCTTGAACGGAATAAGATTCTATAGTCCAAATTCATAAATAAAAAATTATAATTATTATTTTTCCTAATAATATATTTATATTTCCTATGTTTTTGATTTTACAGTTCGGCAAATATATCATATTACACAAACTTAACCTTAAAATACCAAAATCTACACACCTCAAAATCGTTTTGCTCACTTATTTGCAACCTAATCGTATTGGATGACGTATCTTTGTTAGGCACATTTGGTAATGTCCCTAGATCCATTTTATTATATTAGTCTTAATATTTATTTTTATATTTACTTGAATAGTACCTATAGCTTGTTACTGTTCTAGAAACTTAACAAAAATATACACGTACTTACTTGGCAATGCGCACATGTATTTTACATAGGTAAATCCCCGACGCATTGGTCTAATACGTCGGGACTTTACGAGTCTGAGATTCGCATTACCCGAGCCGTTCCGAGCGGCTAATGTGTCGGTGAATTCCGAAAATGCAGCCGGGCATTGTTTGACAACTACTGTCAAATTGAAATATATTGCCTACGCTGCTAAAGGTGTGTGTGCATAGTGTCGCTACAATCACAGATTGTACAACGTGGACAAATAAAAGTTCAATAGTGTTATATTCATATGTTCATTAAAATGAATTATAAATAATCAATATATAACAATTGGCACCAGCAACGTAGGGCGATTAAAAATTTGCACATAATCATATAAAAAATTAAGTATTAACGATGGAGAGAAAAATGACATTGAGAAACGGAAAACGGGAATATAGTACACAGGAAACACAAGGAGGAACAGTTACCGATGAACAATTAATGCAATATTTAATTGGTATGGAAAAGAGAATTAGGGGAGATATGAATAGTATGAGGGGAGATATGAATAGTATGAATAGAACAATGGACAAACAAATTGAGAATATGAATAATATGGAGAAGAATATTAGGGGAGATATGAAGAGAATTACGGAAAATATGAGTAAGCGGTATAATAAATAAGTGGAGATTTTAAGAAAATAAGTAAAAAATCAAACATGATGGTGGAAAATTTTGACAAAATGGAGGAGAATTATAATAAAAAAACGGATCATATGTTAGATAACATGGATAGCATGATACAAGAAATAAATGGGCAGGACAAGATGAATGATAATATGAATGACAATATAAATATAAATGATGACACATTAGACCAAGAAAATGGAGTTAGAGAAAAGCAGATAGATGAAGTACAAGAATTAGGTAGATGCCTAGAAGAAAATTTGTCTGGAGCTATTCAAGTGGAAGTAAAGAAACAAAATGAGAATATAATTGAAGAAATACAGTCTATAAAAATACAAAGTTTAATGGAGATTAAAGAAGTTGAGAAGGAAACTGAAATGATAGATCAAAATTTACAGAACCTAGGAAGTGAAGAAGCTATGAAAATTTATGAAAAAAATATTTATTGGAAAATAAAAGACTTAGATGTCAATATAGTGAAACAAATTGTGACATATGATAAACGAAATAATAAATATAATAGGAGGAAACAACTTAATTGGCAGTTGAAGAAAATGAACAAAATATTACAAGAAACTATGGAAGAAATAGAAGAAACCACAAAACAAAATGCCGGACGAATAATTTATACAGAAAATGTAGAAATAGTAGTGAAGCTTGACAGCAATATGAAGATAATTGATCCAAGAATATTTTATGAGACAATTAAAAATAAAATGATAGAAAGTGAGAGTATTATGGAGAAGAAAATAATAAAAAATAATTTCAATGATACCGAAGAATTTGATATACAATGAAGATAGTGAGATATGGGACAATGATTTTAGAAAGGACATAGTGGAAAATTTAAAGAAATTTAGAAAACGGAAAGAGAATCAAACAATAAGAGAAGAGAATAAGACGAAGTTTAGAAAAATGAAATAAAATTGAATTATATGACAGGATTATAGGAACCAAATCTAGAAAATGAGTAAGGAATTGTACATGGTAAGGAAGGGATATAAAAACGATGTGTGAATAGAAAGTTAATTATTAACAAATAATATTTAAAAACATATGTTAATAGAAAGTATATTAACATGATTCCATAATAGAAGAAATGATAGACATGTAGATATGAATGATGGAAATGAAAATAGAAGTTACAGAAATGAAGAACGAATATATGGAAATGGAGATAAAATTGATGACAATAAGTTTTTTGAGAATAGAAGGGATTTTCGAAACTTTGATAGAAGAAATGATGATGGAAATAGAAATGAAATTAGGCAACAAAATAGATGGACAGGAGGAAGCAATTACATTTATAGGAGCAAATGGAAAGAAGTTATATGGAGTAAGCAAATCTATAATACAAAAGATTGAATTAAAGGATGGGAAAGAAGTTGATATGCAAGCATTGTTGGTAGAAAATATAGAAACAGACATAGTTATTGAGAAATTAATGAAATATAAGGAAATAATTGATTTTGAAAAGATAGATAGAATTAAATGGTGAAAGAATTGAATTTGAGAAGGTGAATATGGAAGTATTAGCAATTGAAGAGGATAATAAGAGTTATGGAATATAAAAAGGAGTGGAATTATGGAAGAATTGGAATTAGTGAGTTGTAATAAGGAATATGAAGAGAAAGTGAAGAAGTTGATAATGAAATATGAAGGATTCATTGAAAAAATAATGAGAATGGCAGATAATTATGTGAGTGAGATAGAAGAAATAGAAGATGTGAAAAGAAATGGTAATTGGACGGCTTGTAATGAAGAATATTATGAATTTATAAATGAATCATTAAAGCCATATAAAAGAATAATGTCGAACGAACCGAGGGTTGCTTAATGAAAATATGGATATAATATGGAAGTGAAGAATATTGAGAAATTTTAAAGCAAAATCATATCCAGTTCCATATAAATCGTTTAGACACAGTAAAATATAGTTGGAAATACATATTACAAAAGGATGAGGTCATGGAAGAAATTATCAAAATGTGAATAGGAAATTTAAGAATAACAAAGGATATTATGTTACGTGAAATTTTAAATATAGATGTAGTAGAGTTAATAAGTTTTATGGGATTTAGGGACAATAGTTTAATTTTATAGAAGACAAGATTTTAGAAATATGTTAGTAATCATTTGGAAAATATTAGTGTTTTACTAAGATACTAGGATAATATTTGGCAATTTTGAAAGATGAAATTATGATAATATACAAGAATCGATTTGCCATTCTTTTATTAGGGGGATTTATTACAGTTCCTTTATTTGAAATTTGAAAGAAACGTTGAAAATAAGACAAATTATTTATATTTTGTGAGCAGTGCTTCCGATATACACTGTATTGTATGTAGAATCAATACTTTTGGAAGATTCGGTATATATTAAATTTGACATTTTAGTTTCCTATGACATTTATGCAGAGTGTATCTAATGATAGATAGATCATGTTACGATTTGGGAAAAATATTAGAAATTTCAAAATACAGAGGTCTCTGCTAGCAGACTTACAATTGTAATAAAATAATTCAAAATCTCTCTTTATTATTGGGAAACATGATTAAGTATTTTTTTTTAAAAAAAAGAATGTTTCGTAACCACAGGAGAAGAGATTTATTTATTTGGAGAAAGTTTAGTGAGTTGAATTTGAAACCCCCACGAGACAACATCGTATTTAAGAGTTGTCTCAAATTTTGTGAATTTAATAGAAATAATCATATAGTATAATCAAATCATAAAGCCATCCATTATAAAATCAGTGCGTGCATAATTTGAAGAAAAATTGTATCGTATTCAGTTTAAGTGGTTCCAGATTTCTAAATTACATTTAGAAAGTGTCCAGAATTCTAAATTCATTTAGAATTATACGAGTATCATCCTGTCCCATAGTATTGGTGAGTCCGCTCCAGTTTTTAATTATTTCTCGAGAATAACAGGCCTTTTGAATAAATTCGAAAAGATGCATCTATAAAAGATATTTTTGAATTCAAACGGAATAAAAATTACATATGAAAATTTACATCAAGCGACGAAGCAAAGAAAATAGCGAATTTTGTACGGAGATTGTCGAATTTGACATTCATACACGTCAAGTGTAAATTCGACAATTTGAACTCTTGTTAAAAGAATTTGTTTAGGTTTTTTCTAGTACATAGGTAGTTTTAATTTTGAGAACTATAGAAAATATGATTTTGTTCTTTAACGACATTATTGGGCAATAATAACTTTTGAAAATTGGTTATTTGATAGTATATTATGAAATTTTTTGATTCCAACTCACTGTGGTATTTATTTAGCACATATTTTCATAGAATTAAACATTTCGCATTCAATAAAATTTTCGATCTAATCAGTGACATTTTGATAATAATCGGTGAGAGAAAGATCGTAAATGTCATAAAATAATTGAAGGGCCTTTTATAATATCAAACAGTCACTCGAGTTTCTTGTGTCAATTAATCTGAATAATAGAGTAATATTTAATTTGGAGAATACTTTTAAATTATGAAATTTGATTCACGATTTTAATAACAATTTTGATCCCACCCTGAGATTAAGAGTGATTAAAGTTCATTGTGAATAAATTCATCTTTCGAAATACTAAAAAAAAATATTTATCATAGCCGGGTATTGTTTGACAACTACTGTCAAATTGAAATATATTGCCTACGCTGCTAAAGGTGTGTGTGCATAGTGTCGCTACAATCACAGATTGTACAACGTGGACAAATAAAATTTCAATAGTGTTATATTCATATGTTCATTAAAATGAATTATAAATAATCAATATATAACAATTGGCACCAGCAACGTAGGGCGATTAAAAATTTGCACATAATTATATAAAAAATTAAGTATTAACGATGGATAGAAAAATGACATTGAGAAACGGAAAACGGGAATATAGTACACAGGAAACACAAGGAGGAACAGTTACCGATGAACAATTAATGCAATATTTAATTGGTATGGAAAAGAGAATTAGGGGAGATATGAATAGTATGAGGGGAGATATGAATAGTATGAATAGAACAATGGACAAACAAATTGAGAATATGAATAATATGGAGAAGAATATTAGGGGAGATATGAAGAGAATTACGGAAAATATGAGTAAGCGGTGTAATAAATAAGTGGAGATTTTAAGAAAATAAGTAAAAAATCAAACATGATGGTGGAAAATTTTGACAAAATGGAGGAGAATTATAATAAAAAGACGGATCATATGTTAGATAACATGGATAGCATGTTACAAGAAATAAATGGGCAGGACAAGATGAATGATAATATGAATGACAATATAAATATAAATGATGACACATTAGACCAAGAAAATGGAGTTAGAGAAAAGCAGATAGATGAAGTACAAGAATTAGGTAGATGCCTAGAAGAAAATTTGTCTGGAGCTATTCAAGTGGAAGTAAAGAAACAAAATGAGAATATAATTGAAGGAATACAGTCTATAAAAATACAAAGTTTAATGGAGATTAAAGAAGTTGAGAAGGAGACTGAAATGATAGATCAAAATTTACAGAACCTAGGAAGTGAAGAAGCTATGAAAATTTATGAAAAAAATATTTATTGGAAAATAAAAGACTTAGATGTCAATATAGTGAAACAAATTGTGACATATGATAAACGAAATAATAAATATAATAGGGGGAAACAACTTAATTGGCAGTTAAAGAAAATGAACAAAATATTACAAGAAACTATGGAAGAAATAGAAGAAACCACAAAACAAAATGCCGGACGAATAATTTATACAGAAAATGTAGAGATAGTAGTGAAGCTTGACAGCAATATGAAGATAATTGATCCAAGAATATTTTATGAGACAATTAAAAATAAAATGATAGAAAGTGAGAGTATTATGGAGAAGAAAATAATAAAAAATAATTTCAATGATACCGAAGAATTTGATATACAAATTGTAATGCATTCCTGGAAAAAAATACAGAAACAAGAATATACAATGAAGATAGTGAGATATGGGACAATGATTTTAGAAAGGACATAGTGGAAAATTTGAAGAAATTTAGAAAACGGAAAGAGAATCAAACAATAAGAGAAGAGAATAAGACGAAGTTTAGAAAAATGAAATAAAATTGAATTATATGACAGGATTATAGGAACCAAATCTAGAAAATGAGTAAGGAATTGTACATGGTAAGGAAGGGATATAAAAACGATGTGTGAATATAAAGTTAATTATTAACAAATAATATTTAAAAACATATGTTAATAGAAAGTATATTAACATGATTCCTTTATTTGAAATTTGAAAGAAACGTTGAAAATAAGACAAATTATTTATATTTTGTGAGCAGTGCTTCCGATATACACTGTATTGTATGTAGAATCAATACTTTTGGAAGATTCGGTATATATTAAATTTGACATTTTAGTTTCCTATGACATTTATGCAGAATGTATCTAATGATAGATAGATCATGTTACGATTTGGGAAAAATATTAGAAATTTCAAAATACAGAGGTCTCTGCTAGCAGACTTACAATTGTAATAAAATAATTCAAAATCTCTCTTTATTATTGGGAAACATGATTAAGTATTTTTTTTAAAAAAAAAGGATGTTTCGTAACCACAGGAGAAGAGACTTATTTATTTGGAGAAAGTTTAGTGAGTTGAATTTGAAACCCCCACGAGACAACATCGTATTTAAGAGTTGTCTCAAATTTTGTGAATTTAATAGAAATAATCATATAGTATAATCAAATCATAAAGCCATCCATTATAAAATCAGTGCGTGCATAATTTGTAGAAAAATTGTATTGTATTCAGTTTAAGTGGTTCCAGATTTCTAAATTACATTTAGAAAGAGTCCAGAATTCTAAATTCATTTAGAATTATACGAGTATCATCCTGTCCCATAGTATTGGTGAGTCCGCTCCAGTTTTTAATTATTTCTCGAGAATAACAGGCCTTTTGAATAAATTCGAATAGATGCATCTATCAAAGATATTTTTGAATTCAAACGGAATAAAAATTACATATGAAAATTTACATCAAGCGACGAAGCGAAGAAAATAGAGAATTTTGTACGGAGATTGTGGTATTTGACATTTATACACGTCAAGTGTAAATTCGACAATTTGAACTCTTGTTAAAAGAATTTGTTTAGGTTTTTTCTAGTACATAGGTAGTTTTAATTTTGAGAACTATAGAAAATATGATTTTGTTCTTTAACGACATTATTGGGCAATAATAACTTTTGAAAATTGGTTATTTGATAGTATATTATGAAATTTTTCGATTCCAACTCACTGTGGTATTTATTTAGCACATATTTTCATAGAAATAAACATTTCGCATTCAATAAAATTTTCGATCTAATCAGTGACATTTTGATAATTATCGGTGAGAGAAAGATCGTAAATGTCATAAAATAATTGAAGGGCCTTTTATAATATCAAACAGTCACTCGAGTTTCTTGTGTCAATTAATCTGAATAATAGAGTAATATTTAATTTGGAGAATACTTTCAAATTATGAAATTTGATTCACGATTTTAATAACAATTTTGATCCCACCCTGAGATTAAGAGTGATTAAATTTCGTTGTGAATAAATTCATCTTTCGAAATACTAAAAAAAAATATTTATCATAGCCGGGTATTGTTTGACAACTACTGTCAAATTGAAATATATTGCATACGCTGCTAAAGGTGTGTGTGCATAGTGTCGCTATAATCCCAGATTGTACAACTTAGAACAAATAAAAATTTCTATAGTGTTATATTCATATATTCATTAAAATACAATTATGAATAATCGATATATAAACTATATATATATATATATATATATATATATATATATATATATATATATATATATATATATATATAACAAAGAACATATTAGTGGGTATTGCACGCAAATAGAAGAAGGAGCTACTGAAAATAGTGGTAACCGCAGACATGCATGTTTCCAGCTCATTAGCCTTCATCGGTACGGCATAACCAAGAAAAGGTCGCTAATGAGATAGAAACATGCATGTCTGCGGTTACCACTCTTTTCATAACGGTTTTTAAACATTGCTGTTAAAGCTGAATGGTCTGTTTCCAAATAAAATTTTGCTCCTAATAGATAAAAACGTAATTTAGTTATACAAAATACAATGCTTGCCATCTCCAATTCAGTAACTGAATATTTTCTTTCAAAGTTCTTTGTTACTCGGGAAAGAAAACTGATTGGTACTTCTCCTTCCTCTTGTTCTTGCAATAAAACTCCTGCTAACCTATCTATGGATGCATCTGTTTTTAAAATAAATGGCTTGTCATATTGAGGATGAAAAACCTGCAAATTTTGTAAAAATATTTCCTTTAGTTCTTGGGAAGCTTGTTCTCTCCTAGCATCCCATTTCCATTTTGTTTCCTTCTTGAGCAATTCAGTTAGCGGAATTTCTCTATTACTGAGGTCTGGCCGTTTAAAGTAGTTGAGAATTCCCAAAAATCCTCGAATAGTTTTAAGATTAGTCGGTGTCTTATATTCCCTTATGGTTCTAATTCGTTCAGGGTTCATTTTCACTCCAGTAGAATTCAAAATATATCCCAAATACTGCACATCCTTTGGGTAAAATTATCATTTTTCCATGTTCAATTTTAATCCTGCTCTTTCCAATTCTGCCAATATAGTCTTCAAATGTTCGTGGTGTTGTTCTTCATTTTCTGAATTTATTAAGATGTCATCTATATAATGCAATGTAAAATGTTCATATTGGTTAAGAGCAGTGTGAAGTGTTCTTACCAAGGCTGCACACGAACTCTGTGAACCAAATGGAACAACACAAAATTGGTATAATACACCATCAATCATGCATGCTGTATATGGACGACTTCTTTTGTCCAATGGAATCAACCAGAAACTATGTTTTAAATCCAGTTTCGTGGATATGTTAGCTCTTGTAATCCTACCGAATATCCCCTCTAGATTTAAAGGACTATCATATTGTTTTTTAGTATAAGAGTTGATATTTCTGGCATCCAGGCATAATCTAATCTCACCTGACTTTTTACGGACACATGTTATTGCACTTATATATGGAGAGTTGGATCTTTCTATAATACCATCTTGTATCATCTTTTCTAACACCTGGTATACTTCATTTTTCAGCTTATAAGGAATGGGATAGATTTTCATCTTGAAGTTACTACCCACTGAGCACAGAACCTTGCAAAACATTGCTGCAAATTACATTTATATACATTTTGAAATGTTTCCTGGAGAAGTTGCAGTAATATTATTGCGCAATTACATTTATATACGGTTTGAGACATGTTTTCTGGAGAAGTTGCAGTAATATTATTGCGTTAGCTTAGTTGAAACATTGTGACTTGCTCATTACAGAAACATTTCATAAAGTTGAGATTTCCTTCCCACTGAAACGTTTGTAATTGAGGTTGTCGTGATGTTCTTAGATATGCCAGTTGTAATATTGCATCAGCATTTTTTGAGAAACATTGCTGTAAGTTAGTTATTTGTTATTTTCGAAACATTTCGCTATTAAGTTTCAGTGATATTGTCAAATACACAAATTGAAATATTGTCATTTACTTCCGCAAGTAACATTGCTGTAAGTTAGTTATTTCTTCCAGTCGAAATATTTCCATATTAAGTTTCAGTACCTATCCAAGTTGGAATATTGCGATATTTTTTAATCAAGAAACATTGCTATGAGTTATTAATATTCCTTCCTTCTGAAAAATTCCTAGATTCATGACGTTTACTTCGATTACTCTCCGGCACACTTTTCGGATTTCGAATTTATATATTTCTAGATTAGGTCTGATCGAAACTTAGTGAATGGTTCCCAATGCATCGTTTTTGTTTTTTGCTTCGCGCGTCACGTATTCTGATCGGCAAATTCCTGACGCGATTCACCAATTCGCCAATCAGAATGCGTGAAGATAGCGTGACGTGCGACGCAAAAGGCAAAAACGATGCATTGGGAACTCATCCTAACCGAGCTCAATAATAGTATAGAAGAAGAACAAAAAGGTTGGGAGTTGGGTTAGGATTTGTTTCTTTCGAGTTTCGAGTGTTTCGACCGGTCGTTGGAGGGAAAAAGGAATAAAATTTTTCACATTTATTCTGTTTTCTTGGTGAAGTGAAGCAATGGATTAATTTATATTTGTATACCCTATACAATAGGATCACAGTTTCCTTTCTATTTTATTGTTGTGAATTGAAAGGTGTGTTTCAGGTATAAATATTTGTTTTTCACTTAGAATTATTAGGTTTCAATTATATTAGTTGTTATATAGTATATCAACAAGACTATAGGCTCCTTCGATTTAATCACTTGTTTGTGAAGTTCATTTGAACCACAAATTTTCATTTTAATATACCTCCAGGAAGCACCGAGTAATCTGGTTGTTTCCCAGTATATAAGTTGATATCTGTGCAAATTGTGTAGTGTGATATATTTTTGTTATTAAAATATTCTTTATTATGAATTTTTTAGTTCAATAAATTAATGGATGCATATAAATTTAATTTTTTTACTGCGTTTAGTATTTGTATAATGGTTCCATGCGAAGTATTCAGTGGACCATTACGTAGAAACTGACAAAACGAATTAGATGAATATAAAGCAGTGCTCATTCATTCATTCATTGAACTGAATTATCTGCTACTGGAAATACATGTTTTTTTGTATCTGATGTGTTATTTTATGTGCAATATTGTTTTTATTTCGATTCAATAAATCGTTGGAATATTTTGATTTAAATTTGCTTTTTTTGGGTTCTCCTACTTGTCCAAAGTTCAGAACGGACACATATTCTGCGTTAAAAGTGCAGTCACTAATGAATCTCAATAAGTTTTTTCAACTTAGAATATACATTTTGACAAAACTTTATGAAAACTTTCAACCACACCATGAAACCAAATTGAAGTCACTAGCCCTCAACAGACATTTAGTTAATCATGCTATAGCCTCTACAGATTAAAAGTACTCTTCATTAAGTACAAACGCAAGTCATTTCAATTTGAGGTAAAGAGACTAATTGATCCATTTTGAAATTTTCCAATCTTAATATAATTAAGCATTTTTCCATAATCAATATTATAATTGGAGAGTACCTGTAACTCCCTAATAATTATATTGCCAAATCATAAAGATGATTTTAGTAAACTTTCGAACAGTATCTTCAACTTTCAATAACAGGGAATATGCAACATCTTGCAACATCACAAAAAGAAGTTGATTCAAGTATACTTCTGGAATGGTAATAATAAGTTCTAATTATAAGATCCCTGCTACATACCAAATGGAAGATGATTTGAATATACTTTTGAAATGTATAGGAACATTTCCTGAAACGTCTAGTTATAAGGTAGCTGCAACATCATAATAGAAAGTTGATTAGAATGTGATATTGAAATAATGATGCAACCTTGCATTTGGACGGTGTTTGAAATATCCGTACGTACCATCACCTAACATAACTTTTGGAATATTACAAATGAACGTTGCAATGGCGGCCGTTACGGCGTTGCTGGCATGTTGATGCAACATCATTGCAAAGTCGGAAGCAACATTACACATCCTATATGTGATTTGCAGCAACGTTGAGGCAACATATTCTTGCTCGGTGGGTAATATCCTTATTAATTTCCAACTTGTGTATATATGTTGCTGCTATACATACTTCTTTGTTGAAGAGTCTCCCATGCTTTTTCAATAATTCATTGATCTCTCTTCTATGTTGTATGGGACAAAATTGTTCTTGTAGATCTTCCAACATTTCTATTTCGTTTATTTGACGTTGTATTTTCTCTACCTCTTGTTCTTCCTTTTTATCAAAAGTTATTAGATTACCTTCACATACCATGTACCCCTGTTCATAATCAATAATCATCTTGTGATTGCTCAATTCATCATTTTCCAAAATTACGTCATATTTTAAATTCTTAACTACTAATAATTGTATTTTATAAGCTATATTTCCCAAATAAAAATCTGTTATTATGGTACTATTTGTATGACATAAATTTTTATCATTCGCCCCTACTAATGATAGTTTCTTTGTATTTATCATCATAATATCATCCTTATTTAATTTATCTACAATATCCTGTTTAATTAATGTTACCTCTGAACCTGCATCTATTAAAATTCTACAAACAATGTATTGTAATCTACCCTGGATAAATATTAAATTAGGTTTTTCTACTTTTTGACTATTATTTTAATGATCTACAATACATTCTCGAGGATGTTCATATCGCGATGAATAGATGATATTATGCACGTAAGGACGACCTAAGCAAAATTTGCTATATTGTCCTGTCCAGGAATACATTCTTCCACCTGTATCTCCTGTCTGACCATGTTTACTTGTCTTCTATTATCGTCATCCCTGTTTCTGCTTCGCTCTTGATTATTTTGGTTTTCTCTGCCATTTTGCCAATTTCTTCCTCTATTATTATTATTATTACCATAGTGATTTCTTCTCTCGAAATTGTTCTGATTCCTATGATTGTCCGGATATTTGTTTCCATCATTCCTCTCTCTATTTCTATATTGTTCCCCATTTCCTTGGTATCGTCTATCTTCAAAGTTCCTGTTTCCATAACTTCTATTTCCATTTCCTTCATAATAATCTCTCCTGAAATTACCATTTCCATTTTCCCTTCATGTATCGTTTCTCATATTTCCATTTCCTTGTTGGTATCTGTGAATACCACTTCCATTTTGAACACTCCTTTCAACTCTCTGCAAATATCTCGATAAGTTGTCCATGGTTTTTATATTATGAAGTGCTATTGTTTCAGAAACTTCTGAATTGAAATGTCTTCCGACATATAAAACTAGTTCCTCCTCCTTCATAACAGGTTCCAAGTATTGCGCCATGTTATATAGTTGAATAGCATATGCATTCAAATTTTTATTCCTGTTGTAATCGAATTTTCCGAAGTACAACCTTTCCCTAAAATAAGCCTAAATCATTTATGCTTTCCTCCTTATTACAGAACCATAATAGGGCATGCCCAGATAATATCTCTCTAATGATAATCTTTTTCTCCATTATGTCTCTCATTCCTTCCTCATTGCTTTTAATTATTTTCATAAACACCTTCGGATGAATGGTATTTATGTTCCCATCAAATTTTACTCCTATGTCCATGTTCCCAGTGTTCGAATAATACTCGAACTGAATTCATCGATAGAAATAGCTTCTGCGCGCAAAACGAGGCATTGACGTCATCAGCGTTATGATCACTCACTTAGTTACAACTCTAAAAATCAGCCCACATTTTGACATGAGCGCGAAGTTCGTCCCCCCCTCTGGCGCGGCTCTAAGTGGTCGAATCATCGAAAAAGGCACGCCGGTGTCGCCGGTGACAATGGTTGATCGTAGCTACCCGGCATATTAAAAGTATTAGGATTAATTATACAAAAATAAATGCAACTTCCACTAAGTGATCAGTTAAGTGACCGGCTAACAAACACAATATTTATGTAAGTTGTGGAATACAGGTAATAGTGAAAAGTTATATGTGTTTTATTTATACTACATATAAACGGCATGGCGTTATGGTTCGCCATATATTGATGCGATATTAATTCGCCTATGGTCCTTATAGAGCTCGGAAATGAAGCCAATATTTGTGAATTTTCATGCATTTTGTGGACGTTTTTTTGGTGAAAATAGTGATATAAAAAACATTTACTTTCAAGAGTTTTCAAATTTAATTTAATGGAAATAAAGACAGTAGCAGTATCTCGTTGTCTGAAATTCGTGGCTTTTACGGATTCAGCAGTACTGTAAGTCCATAGAACACAACGAGCAAATTAGAAATAAAATGGTTGTTCCTGTCCTGGCGGCCCTAGGAAGATTTTCTTGAAATATCGATGCCAAGGATAGAAATCATAAGGTATGCTTATGAACTTTGGTTATTGACTTTAATTTTAATAAAATAATGAATAGGAAGGTAACTTTAAGACATTTTTGATACTTATATCCTCCTTTGTGTATGCTGAACTGTGAATTGAAGATAATCCAATGAAAATTATTGCTAGTTACCCTTTTTTGTACTATGATCAATGTATAGTCAACGTATAGACAAAAAATGTTCAATTTAAATGATTATTTCGAATTGTAAAGAACTCTCTTAGGATTAATTGTAGTCATGAAATGTATTTGTAAATAATTAACACTTTGATTTCTTAATAAGTATTTGTGAACAGATAGTGACAGTTGAAAAAATAAGAATGGATTTGCTTGTACGGCAACGCGGAAGCGTTAAGTCTTCAATAACTCGTATTTCAAATTGGCTTGATAAGAATGAACAAAATATCGATAAATATGCTTTTAAGTTTGAACTAGAGAGTTTAGAAACTAATTTCGGCAAATATTGCGATATACAGGACAAAATTGAATTAGCAGTTATAGACGACGATCAAATTAGTAATGAAATGCTGGACAGAGAAACTGTCGAAGAAAAATATTTTGTTTTGAAATGTAAGTTACAAAATCTATACGATATATTAAATTTAAAACTGGTTGACACTCTGTCTGCGGTAACAAATAAAAGTTCAATGACTAACATCAAGTTGCCTGCTATAGATATTCCAATTTTTTATGGAGATAGCACAAAATATAGTGCTTTCAAAGATTTATTTGATACATTGATTATAAAGAATATTAATATTTCAACAGATTCAGAACGTTTTTATTACTTAAAATCATATTTACGCGGAGAAGCACTATCTATAATATCGCAACTGCCGGTAAATGATAAAAACTTTGCAACGGCTATAACTGTTCTTGATTCTAAATATACAAACAAGCGTCAAATTGTCACAGCACACTTTAACAAATTGTCAGTTTTAAATATAATAACACAATGTACAGCTGGTCACTTATCTAATCTAACTTCAGAAGGGAGAAGCATAGTCAATTCCATGTTAAATTTAGATATATCAAAAGAAAGTCTTTTTGACGCCTTGATAGTACACATGTTAAATAGCAAATAGGATTACAACACAAGAAGAGCGTTAGAAGAAAGCATACCGGATAAAAATTTAATTTCTACTACACAATTTTTCACCTTCTTAGAAAACAAATGTAATGTATTGGAAAATTTAGCGTCTCAAGAAAATAAACCGGAATATGTGTCTAATTCACGCTCTCATGCCTCGCATATGCAACAGAATGATCGAGTTACTTTATTATCTAATCAAAATGATAATCATCTGACGAATTCTTCTAATAAACAAAATGATTCTTTCTCCAAAACACAATTTGTTCCCCTCGCAAACTCCTCTCCCACCATGTCTCAAACTTGTGCTTATTGTAAAAAACCAGGACACAAAATATACTCATGTGCGACATTTAGTAAACTATCAGTAAATAATCGCAGAAATTTCACGCGCGATAATCGCATTTGTTTTGCTTGCTTAGACACTAACCATATGGTTTCTAATTGTCTTTCTTCAAATGATTGCTCAATTTGTCACAAGAGACATCATGTTCTCTTATATTTGTCAACTGAATCCCCCAAACAAAACGTTGCTATCAATTCTTTATCTAGGCCCTCAGATAAAAACAAAGAAGTCGATAACAATACTTCAAACAACAATGATTCTACATATTCTCCTCCGAGATCTCGTAACGGTGGTTCATTTGCACATTCAACAAATTCCCAGTATGATTCAGCAAGGCCTCCGTCATCTAATTACGAAGAAACGTCTCTCCCAAATGTAGCTATGGTAAATTTAAACGGTAGCCATGTACTTCTTGCTACTGCTAATATTTTACTATCACCCCCCTCCGGTACCCCCATTATCGCAAGAGCACTGCTAGACCCCGGAAGTCAGAATTCGTTCATCTGCACAAGCCTTGCACAAACAATAAAATGTAATACATACCGACAACCACTATGGGTTTCTGGTATTTGTAACAGTGCTCAAGCTATAAATATGATGACTGACATTACTTTCTTTTCGACACTTTCCACATCCTTGAAGTTTGAAACAACATGTGCAATTGTAGATAAAATTACACAACCTTTACCGCAAGTTTTTATTGATGAAACAAAATTACAAATTCCTCCTCATATGGAATGTAACTTGGCAGATTTAAAATTCGGGACACCCATCGATGTGTTATTAGGAAGCGATATTTACTTTTCACTTCTAAAACCAGGATTTTTTAAATTAGGCAAGAATTCCCCCAGGCTCATCAGTACTCATCTGAGATGGGTTATTTCTGGTGTAGTCCCACCTCAGTGTGTTGTTAATAACTCTCTCATGCATAGCGTCTCATATTCCTTTTGTGTCTCCCAGGCTGTGCCCCCCCCAGGAAAAATATGTGGAAAATGTATTAGAAAAATTTTGGACTCAAGAAGAGTTACCCCCAGTAGATATAATGTCTGAAGACGATATTAGAGCAGAGGAAATATTTGTACCATCATTAAAAAAGTTGTCAAATCGACATTTTCAAGTAGACATACCTTTAAAAAGCAAAAATGCGCACAAAGAATTAGGAGATTCCTTTGTTCCTGCCAAACATAGATTTATTTCTTTAGAAAAAAGATTTAATAGAAACCCTAAACTAAAGAACGAATACAAAAAGTTATTAAATGAATATATTGAATTAAGTCATGGCGAGATAGTTCCTTTATCATTACAAACTCCTCAATTAGATCACAGATATTTTGTACCCCACCTGTGTGTGTACAGAGAGAGCAGCGCTAGCACAAAAGTTAGAGTTGTGTTCGATTACTCTTCCAAATCAACTTCTAATGTATCACTGAACGATATTTCTTTGAAAGGACCAAGAGTCCAACCTGAACTGTTAGACATTCTTATACGATTTAGAAATTTTAAATATGCGTTAACAGCTGATATCTCCAAAATGTATAGACACATTGATTTGAATCCTAATCACCGGTTTTTACAAAATGCTTTGTGGAGAGATACTCCTGATGAACCATTTGTTTGTATCCAAATGAATACTGTATCGTTCGGGCAGACAAGTGCCCCTTTCCTAGCTTGTAGGGTTTTAAAAGAAATAGCTGTAAGAAACCCCCAATTTCCTCTATTTCAAGAAACTTTAATTTCTCAAACATATGTCGATGACATATTGACAAGTTCAAATAGTCTTTCAGAGCTTGAAAAATTGTATCATAATTTGAAAAATATTTTATCAGAATCAGGATTTGAGTTGCATAAATTATGTTCCAATTCACCTGAACTATCCACAAAATATTTCCCCCAATATTCCTTACAAAAAGACCTGAATCTAGAAGAAAACCCAAGCAAAGTTCTAGGTGTTTCATCGAACCCCTTCTCAGACATGTTACAAATTTCCTCCCCCTTTTTTGAATTCAATAAACTAATTACTAAAAGAATTATTTTATCCACCATATCGCAATGTTTCGACCCCTTACGAATTGTAAACCCTGTGGTAGTCAAAGGGAAATTATTATTGCAGCATCTTTGGCATGCAAAAATAACATGGGATGAACCCATAAATGATCCTCGAATTATCCAAAAATGGAACACTTTCTGCGAAAGTTTATCAGTTTTGCATTCATTGAAAATTCCACGATACATCTTTGCCCACAAAACTATTAACTCTATAGAATTGCATGGATTTCGCGACGCAAGCTCAATCGCGTATGGCGTTGCATCTATTTAAGAGCAATATATTAGGACTGTTCGGCTTCATCGCAGTTGGTAATTTCTAAATCTCGAGTAGCCCCTTTAAGTAAGGCGCTGACTATTCCAAAACTAGAGTTATGTGCTATGCTATTGCTGTCAAAATTATATTTCCGAGTAGTTCAAATTCTAGAGAAACAATTCCATATAGCTCTCAGTGTACTATGGTCAGACTCTCAAATAGCGTTGAGTTGGATTCGTGCTATTCCGTCACGCTGGACTGTATTCGTCTGCAATCGTGTAACTCAAATTTAAGAATTAACCCAACAAGTCACTTGGCGACATATTCGCTCTAAGCTTAATCCTGCTGACCTTCTGTGCAGAGGTCAGCCTTTAGTGTTTCCCAGTGAACTTTGGTTTTCAGGACCCCCATTCTTGTGGAAAAATTCAGACGACATTGCTCATCATGATTCATTTTGTACAGTGGTAAATCCACCTGAAGAAAACAAAAATTCCCTCTTTACCATTAATGCTCCCCAAAAAATTTTTATTGACTTAATAAGTCGAGTTTCCTCTTTTAATAAGTAAATACGAATTGTCGCTTACATTTCCAAATTTGTAAGCAAAATAAAAAGGTCTCATGTTGAAAAATCACTTATTTCCAGAGAAGAATTAGATAATGCACAGTCATTTCTAATAAAACAAATACAAGCTCATCATTTTTCCCACATACTAAAATCTTTATCAAGAAACAAATCACCTTCTGATAAACAATTAATTTCGCTAAATTTATTTTTGGATCCAGATAATATAATTCGAGTTGGGGGACGTCTCTCTCATGCCAACATTTCCTTTCAACAAAAACACCCTATACTGTCACCCTCAAAAAGTCATTTTACTTCCTTAATTTTACATAGCGAACATATTCGACTAGGACACAGTGGCCCTCAAAATGTACTCTCAAATATAAGATTACAATTTTGGCCTATCGACGGCTTGAGATAAATCAAACGTATAATTCACAAATGTATCACATGTCATCGGTTCAAAGCAATCACGGCCACCCAATCAATGTCTGATCTTCCCAATGCTCGTGTTACTCCTTCACGCCCCTTTCAAACAGTAGGAATAGATTTTGCAGGTCCCTGTTTGACAAAATCATCCCTCTTACGTAAAGTACCTGTGACCAAATCATATATTGCACTATTTGTATGTTTCGCCACGAAGGCCATGCATCTTGAAATAGTATCCGATTTATCCACGGACGCTTTTATTGCTGCACTTAAAAGATTTATTGCTCGCAGAGGCCACCCATCAGTTATCTACAGTGATAATGGTACGAATTTCATCGGTGCAAATAATCAACTTAAGGATATATCTACCTTTCTCATTAATAAATTTTCCCCCACTTATGACTATTTAATGAATTTATCAATTTAATGGAAATTTATCCCCCCTCGGTCTCCTCACTGGGGAGGACTGTGGGAATCGGGTGTTAAATCCGTCAAATCCCATTTAGTTAAAACAGTGTCCAGTATGACACTTACTTTCGAACAATTCTATACTGTCTTGACACAGATAGAAGCCATTTTAAACTCACGACCTTTTTCCCCTTATCGTCTGATCCAAATGATTTGAATCCCTTAACTCCGGGTCATTTTTTAATCGGAGCGCCTTTAATGACTATCCCAGAAAAAGACGTTTCATCCCTCCCGACAAATAGATTGCAATTGTGGCAAAAATGCCAATTTATGCATCAGTGCTCCTGGAAGCGATGGAAGGTAGGCTATCTAAACCATCTTCAAACCCGTCCCAAATGGACAACTCCACGTAAAGATTTATCTATTGGAACAATGGTTCTTGTCAAAGATGATGATTCCCCTCCCTTGAAATGGCCATTGGCCAGAATTACAGATATTATCCCAGGAAAAGACGGACAAGTCAGGTCGGTACAAATTCGTTCCGCGTCTGGAACATTTGTTCGTCCTATTGTAAAAATTGTACCCCTGTCTGACGAAAATGCAAATCCACCCCTTTCCCCTAGACTAACTGTAAATTTGTACATATGTAAATACAAATAAATTTAACTTTAAAAAAATCACTATGTTAATAAATATAGATTTAGTTTTCATAAAAAAACCATTTTAACTCGCGCTGGCAAAATGTATGCCCCAGTTAGATATGTCATGGTCATTATTTACCAAGATAATTGCATTTGGTATAATTACTACCATGCGCGAATGTTAGTTTGACAACCTTCGAGTCAATCGGTACTCAATATGTATTCTAGGTCACTCCTTTATGCAACGACTGAGTGTACCTCTGATTTTTTATGTTTTCTAGCTAAAAATTTTACGTTTATTTTAAGTCTTATATCATATTTCTCTAACATCTTACTTTCACTCCATTACTTTATAAAAGTTTCGTTGCTACATTTAGACAAACATTTTAATTTTCTATATATTTCCTTATACTACACAAGCCAACAACTTATGATCACTCTCACACTCACATTCATTAATTATTTATACATTTACACACATTTGAAAACTATTTTATGATTATATATTCTTGACTTCAGCTTACTACTTACCCACCCAATGATACACACTCACATTTACCTATTTAAACATATTACACTTGTCATTTATTCCATGATTAGCTCGAATGCAAAATTCATTTTACACATTATTCGCTGTACGTGGCTGAGACAAAAATTTCCTCCTATATAGTTAAATTAGTTAGTAGTCATTGCAATTTGGTATAGCTTAAGTATTTCTTATTTATTCAATTCTAACCCTCTTTAATTATTTTAAAAGTAGTATAAACATACATTTACGTTTGTATCAAGCCGTAATATCCATTGGCGGACCCTAATTGTTGACCATCAGTCCGTTATGCCCAGGTTTGAATATGATAAGCCGAAGGCCACTAATGTCTGACGGTTTTATTGGCGGTTCGGTGTGTAACATAGGTATTATATTTATATGCATACAGTCCACTTAATTTCATTTTGCTCGTGCATTTTCACTTATAATAGTCATACTTATTTCAACGTATGATCCTATTTTCATTTAGTTTTACGTCCCGTTACCTGTTCCTTTCCTAGCTGATCACTTTGTTATACTAATTACGTATGTTACCCGCGGTCCATGGCCGGGCCCCCCAGTATGTTCGAAGAATATTCGAACTGAATTCATCTATTGAAATAGCTTCTGCGCGAAAAACGAGGCATTGACGTCATCAGCGTTATGATCACTCACTTAGTTACAACTCTAAAAATCAGCCCACATTTTGACATGAGCGCGAAGTTCCTTCCCCCCTCTGGCGCGGCTTTAAGTGGTCGAATCATCGAAAAAGGCACGCCGGTGTCACCGGTGACAATGGTTGATCGTAGCCACCCGGCATATTAAAAGTATTAAGATTAATTATACAAAAATAAATGCAACTTCCACTAAGTGATCAGTTAAGTGACCGGCTAACAAATACAATATTTATGTAAGTTGTGGAATACAGGTAATAGTGAAAAGTTATATGTGTTTTATTTATACTACATATAAACGGCATGGCGTTATGGTTCGCCATATATTGATGCGATATTAATTCGCCTACCCAGTGTAGATTATTCCACCTCCATTTCTCCTAACGGTTAATTCCATTTCTCCCATACTTTTCTGCAATTTTCTGTTCATTTCTTCTAATTCTTTGTTAACTATTTGACCAATGTACTCGTTCCTCTCCTCACATGTTCCTGTTTGTTATTTTACCTTTGTATCCAAGTCCTTAAATTTCTGCTCTGCATTCTGTTGATAATTCTGCATAATTTCTTCGATTGTTTGTTCCCTGAATTTAATATACTCCATTTCTTTCGTTATATCTGCATTTTGTTTAATAACTTCAGCTTGAATTGTCCCCGTTAATTTTTCTGCTATACCTCTCTCCAATTCATGAATTTGTTTTACCATTTGGTTTTCTATCTGCTCTCTAATTTTAATTCCATTTTCTTGAATTCCATACCAAATATGTTTATTTTGGTCCTCCATGTCTTCTCTCACCTTGTCAATTTTCTTTCCAAATTCTTCATTGGTCTTTTTAAGTTCCTCAATTTCCTTACAATTTTCAAAATTCACTTCTTCTATTTTCTTTTCTAATCTGGTCATATTTCCATTGATGTTGTTTATATCCCCTCTAACTTCTTCTCTCATCGTATCCATTTTTCCATCCATTTTGTTCATATCTCCCCTTATATTCTGCTCCATTCTAATTGAAAATTGCATAAATTGATCATTGGTATATGTTTCTACTTGTGGTTCCCTTCTCTCTTGCCTCCTATCTACTTGTTCTATAGCTTCTCCATCTGTCAAACCTTCTTCATGTGCATCGCCTTCCGCTTGTTGTCCTTGTTCCAAATATACCGCTTGGTAATCTCCCATACCATGACTTCTTTCTTCCCTTTCCTCTTCTGAATCATTTTCTGCTCCTACCTGCCTTCCATCTCTCAACGTCATTTGTTTTGCCATTTTAATTAAAGTTTTAAATTTTTACAAATGTAACCAAAATTTTTACAACGCCCCACGTTTGGAGTGCCATTTAAACAAGGTTTTATTCAATTATTTAAAATTTCAATTGTTTAGATAGTAATTTATTTATTTGAGTAGTTTGTGTGGCTAGCTCAGTTATAGTAATTATTTTTTGATATTATAATTATTATTGGTTCGGGAGCATGAGACTTTTTCTACTCTTTGAGTTCTGGCTTTATTTGGATATATTTTGCTCATTCAAAATAAAAAGAAACACAAAACACAATACTTTCAATAATTTAATTTTATAATGAAATTTTTATTTAAATATTTATAAAATAGTTACGCCTATGGAAATTACCTACACAGAATCATAAAGGATATACACCATCTTATGCGTATGCCCAACTAAAATCGAACAGAAACGAGAGGGAACGAACGTTTCTTATCGACGCTCTGCATCTGCGTGAATATTAGATACATAGCATCTTTGTCGTTATAACAATGTTGATGGATTCGCATAAAAGAATTTACGTTTAGTAATTATATACATACAAAATTAAAATGTTGAGAAGGAATAGGTTACAAAATCTATATATACAAATATTACAATTATATGAATGGATTAAGATGCATT
Organism: Galeruca laticollis; assembly: GCA_963921935.1. Classification (NCBI taxonomy): domain Eukaryota; kingdom Metazoa; phylum Arthropoda; class Insecta; order Coleoptera; family Chrysomelidae; genus Galeruca; species Galeruca laticollis. The sequence continues at coordinate 260,407,210 of OY998176.1, read as the reverse complement.
TTTCTTATATGATTTGAAAATACGTAAGTACAAGCATTATTATATTAGAGAATAGGCCTTTTTGAATAATATTTAGATTTTGTCTAGTGAATAAACTTCATAAAGTCCCTTTTTTTATAGATCGATCATATAGACGCAAGAATTCTTATATATACATGGAAATAGTCACTGAATTTATACTCAAGAGTTATTATTCTTATTATTGGCCAATAATATTTGAAGAAGCACTGACCTGATGTCTGGATTCTGGATCTATCCCGTCTGGAAACAGGACTACGCCTTCCAAGGTTCTAGCTGCGTAATTTGTTGAGAAATTTGGATATTCTCACGGGAAAACTGGATACAAATACATGTGAGTGTTCTAAGTTTTATATTTGTTAAGAATCTATAGCTTTGATCATGAAAATTTGTGATTTTACTTGAAATTTCTGGAAAAATTCATCATCTCCTCCTCGCTATTTCGACGCCAAGAACAAACTCCCACGCTTCTATTTGATCGTCAATTTTTTTATCAACAACGAGTATATTGTTTCTAAGCTCACTAATTATCCATAAAAGTTTTTTGTTAATTTTAGTTGATCAAGATTTGTCCTGTCATTTTTCCACCAATCACATTGTTTCTGGAGCTGTCAAACTATATTCACTTTATAAAGTTTTCGGAAACATATTTATATAAATGTAAATTTCACTTGAAAAGTATCTGTTTTCTTTTACTATTTCAATAGAACAAGTCTTTTACAGATAGTCAAATTCCTTGTTATATGTCGATATGGCAATGTCTAGTTATGTTTTGACATATATATGACAATTTAAAAATAATATTTATATTTGTGAACATAAATTCTTTTATAATATCTTTTGCTTTGGTTATTTATACCATTTGAATTCTCTAGTAGCAAATATTTCTTCAAATCCATCATCGTTTAATTATTCATTGATTTCATGAATTTGATATACATTGTGACATATAACTTACCTTTATGTCATTGATATTTTTATCTTTTAAACTTATCTAATTCTTTATACTAAATATGAAATTGTTTTATATTATTGCTGTTTCAACTAATACTTATATTAAATTAGATAACTAAAACTCGTTTAATATCAGATGAAACAGCTGATTCATTCATGACAACTAAACATCCATATTGGGCAGATTTCATGTTGTCCACTATACTTGTTAAGTATTTTCAAACTTTAGACAATTATTAAGTTAATTTATTTATATTTATTGTTGCTCTTTTAATTATTGTAAACAAATGATTTAATATATTCTGATTTTATATGCATTTTTACTTATGATTGTGGTTTTCTTAATGTGTTTTTAACTACATAGTTTCAATCCATTTTAAATACTAAGCAAAATATTCTCAAACAGCTGATACTCTTTAATATATAAGATATATATATATATATATATATATATATATATATATATAAATATATATACATATATATATATATATAAACATAGAATAGAATTTAAATTACTTTTTAATTCGTCCGAAATAGAGACAATCTGTATTATCCATCATTCAAGAGAGAAAATAAACATGAATCAAACCGAAGAATCATAAAGGAAATTTTCAATACACTTTGTAAATACACATATGTGAAATATATAACACGATTTCTAGCCATTGAGAGAGAGCATTTTGAACGTTACATTATATACATTATAACAATCTATTTCTCACACAGTAAGAGTAAAAACATTATGATTGGTTTTCAAAAATACTAATTAGATATTGAAGGAAATTCTCTGGTAACATTAGATAATTATTTAGTATATGTCAAGGTAAAAAGTCAAAATAATAATAACATTAGTGGTTATAAATGTATGACGTTTGTGAAATGAATTGTCATTCTGAATAAATCAAATTGAAATAAAAAGAGCTGTCATTTCTAAATATTTTGGAATCTATTTCAAAGGAAGTAATATATCAAATTTGATCATTAAAAAATATTAAACAGAATGTCCTAGAAGGATAAATGAGCAATTTGAAACTTGAGATGGGATTTGTCAACAAGAATTTTTATAGCCAATTTTGATTGGTGAATCATATTTGAAATATTTTGATCAGCGGCAAGCGGATTAAAAACTGAAAAAATTGAATAAAAAAAGTTGTTGATCATGTACACTATTCACTAGGTAGAATTTCTTTTTGGTAGAATGAATGGGTGAAAAGCAAAATTTTTAGAAGATAATTCAAAACTATTCGAAAAGCAGCCCATTGGAGTGGTAACTATAAAAGGAATATAATATTCTTAAATATAACTTAAACAAATTTATAAATCAAGCCGACAAACATAGATTTAACAAGAAATTGGTAAAAATTGTAGTATACTAACCGTAAAATTTTATCTGTATAAGCAAGTAAAGTTTTGTATCGTGGGAATGGTATCTCCACGATACATTTCAGAATGAGCTGGACTATGGAATTCCATCTAAAATGTATTGATGTGGATGAAATATAACATCAATTTTGGCTATTACCCAAGCACGACAGACTGTGTGGTGTTCCAAGAAGTAATCTAAAAAACTATCAATGAGGTGAATTAAAAGAAAAAGTGAACAGGTATTTAAAACTATTTCATTTAAATAAAAAAAGGTTAAATGAACTCACTAGTGTTGTGCAAATATTTGAACTTTGATTTCATACACTTTGTCCATCGTTATATTCACCATCTTATACCATAGAGAATTTTTTTTAACATAGTCCGATTTCAAATGTGTATATACCTAATGTTGCATAGTTTGTACTTACGTATAGTAATAATTCATTTGAGTGTATGTGTCTTTGAATGAATGATCATCGTAGATAGGTTATTTTTTATGGAGTTTTTGTAAATGAATAATGTATTTGTTTTCTAAATATTAAATAACGTTTTTAATTTGAAAGATTAAAATTACAAAGGTTGAAAAATTTAATTTCTCGATGATTGCTCCATCTATTATTTAACAGTATAATCATTTAATGACATATTTTAAATTGAATGATTCATAATAACTAAACTAAAATAAAAATAATAAAGGTACCACAGGAGTACCAATTAACAATAATTTGTCGGCCCAACGTAGGGCAAATAGAGAAAGTCTATTGATATCAAAACATTAAAATTACTTACCTAACAAATCACAATAATTTGACGCATCCAACGTAGGGCTCAAATATATAAATTTGCAAATAATTATAAATAATTTGAAATAATAATTTTTGACTGTATTATAAAAAAAATTAAATAAAGAAAATGGAAAGAAAAATGACATTGAAGGACGGAAAGCAGGTAGGAGTTGAAAGTAGATCTGACGAAGAAAGAGAAGAAAGGAGTAATGGTAGAGGAGATTTTCAGGTGCAATACTTGGAACAGGGGAGAGAACATTTAGAGGGAGATATTGCAGAACAAGGACAGGAAGAAGACGATGCACCATTGTCAAAAGAAACAGAACAAGAGGATAGACTAGAGTCTAAAAAACAAACAGACGGAAAAATACAGGGAAACGGAGAAAAAAAGAGGAAATGGATGTAATAAGCCTGTTTAAAATGATGATGGGAAAGATGGACCAAAATAGGGAAGAAATGAAACAAGATTTGAATACAAAACTGGACCAAAATAGGGAAGAAATGAAAGAAATGAAAAAAGAAATGAATACGAAGATGGACCAAAATAGAGAAGAAATAAATACAAAGATGGACCAGAATAAGGAAGAAATAAAACAAACTAAGGAACTAATAATAAAATTAATGGAAGAAAAATTGGGACATGTGGAGAAGAAATTGTAGGAATCAAACACATACATGGAGAATAAAATAAAATCCACCAAACAAGAAATAAGAGGAGATGTGATTGGAAGGATCACGGAAATAGAAAATCTACAGATCAACAGAATCAAGGAAATGGAGGAGAAGGAAAAGGATTTCAAAGGAGAAATTCAAAGAGAAGTTAAGGAAATAAAAATGGGAGTTCAGGACACCCAAGAAAGAATGGGAAATGTAGAGGGAAAATGGGACAGAACTTTGACTGAATTTCAACAGAATGTTGAAGAAGCATGTAAAGAGAAGCAAAAGCAAGAAGAAATGAAAACAGAAAAGAAGATTAGGGAAATACAAAAGGAGATTGAAGTTATGAAAGGAAAAATTGAGCAAACTGGAAGTAGAATTCACAAGGAAGAACAATCAAAAGATACATTGGAAATGACAAGAAAATTAGAAGAGATAGAAGAAAGGCTATTTTACTTACAGGAAAAACATGACCAAAAAGGAGATAGAAATTTCCAAGAAGTGAGAAATGGAGTGATGGAGACGAAAATAATAAATAATTATATTGGGAATATAGGGGAACACAAATTTGAAGGGAATAACAGAAAAATACATCCAAAAGTGTTTATAAAAATTCTGGAGAATAAAATGAAAAATATACAAAATAAGGAAGACATAAAAGAAATGATAAGAGAAAACTTGGATAATCATGCGTTAGTATGGTACACAAGTAAGGAGGAAGACTTTAATAACTTTGAAGATTTTGAAAAACAATTCATAAAATATTTCTGGGGAAATAGTGCTCAAGCTAGAGTAAGAGAGAAATTTTACTCAGGAAAATATGAGGCAGGCAGAGGAAATAGCATGAATGATTATGCTATGAAAGTATTCATGAATGCTAAATTCCTAGACCCACCCATACCAGAGGAGGAAATAATCATGTTTATATCTAGACATTTCAAATGTGAAATAACTGAAACGATTACTATTCAGAATGTTAAGAACATTGAACAACTAAGTAGCTATTTACAAAGACTAGAGAGAAATAGAGTGGATAATAATAACTATAACAGGAATAAAAATAATAATAGTAACAATTTCAACCGAAATAATCAATATAATAATAACAGTAACAATTTTAATAGAAATAATCGATACAATAACAACAATAACAATACTTATGAGAATAATACAAATAATCAAAATAGCAGGAGAGATAATTATGAACAAAATTATAATAGAACAAATAACATAAACAATAGAAATTATAACAATGGATACTACAACAGAAACAATAATTATAACAATAATTCAGGAAATAACAATAATTATAACAGAAATTTTAACAATCAAAACAACTACAACCGAAACTTAAGATATAATAATAATAACAATAACAATTATAGAGAACAAAATTACAGAGGACAAAATAATAGTAGTGGACAATATGAAAACCGACAAATAGAAGAAAATAGAGAACAAAGGAAAGACTATAGGAAGGAAGAAAGATGAAATGGAAATGGAGAACAGAGAAGAGTAAACATTATCCAAAGGAGGGAAGAGAGAGTGATATCGGTAGAACCGGAGATAATCACTGAACAAGAGCCCGATCAAAATTTTGGATCGAGCACATACCAAATGTAAGAAATATCATCTGTACATATGAACATCCAAGGGAATATATTAAATTTGGAGAAGATTTGGAATTAAAAGAAATAATGAGATTAATAAAAATCAAAGGAAAATTAAATGGGAAACAAGTCAAAATATTAATAGATACAGGTTCGGAAGCGTCCATAATTAAAACAAAACTATTAGAGGAAAATGTTGAAAGTTATGAAAATAAACTGATCAAAATACCAAAAACTACATTAATAGGAGCGAATGGAAAGAAATTGTGTGAAGTTAGCAGATCTATAATACAAAGTGTTGAATTAAAGGTTGGGAAAGACGTTGAGATGCAATTATTGCTAGTGGATAATTTAGAAACAGACATAGTTATAGGAATAGATGAATTAACAAAATATAAGGCAAGAATTGATTTTGAAAAGATGGAGATAGAATTAAATGGTAATAGAATTGAATTTGAAGAAGAGAATAGGAAGAATTGGCAATTGAAGAGGAAACTAAGAAGTTATGGAATATAGAAAGGAGTGGAAATACGGAAGAATTGGCAATTGAAGAGGATAATAAGAAGTTATGAAATATAAAAAGGAGTGGAAATATGGAAGAATTGGCGATTGAAGAGGATAATAAGAGGTTATGGAATATGGAAAGGAGTGGAATTATGGAAGAATTGGAATTAGTGTGTGTAAATAAGGAATATGAAGAGAAAGTGAAGAATTTGATAATGAAGTATGAAGGATTGATTAGAAAAGAGATGAGAATGGCAAATAATTATGTACATAAGATAGAAGTTAGGGGAATAGAAAATTTTGGAATAAGAACATATCCCATACCTTATCAATATAGGAAAGAAGTTGATTCAGAGATACAAAATATGTTAAAGGACGGTATTATAGAGAGATGTAACACAAGATATGTAAACCCTATTGTGGTCGTAAAGAAGGCAAATGGTGAATTAAGATTTTGCCTAGATGCAAGAAACATCAATCAATACACAGTACCACAATACGAGGCTCCGATGAATGTGGAAGCAATTTTTGGGCGCATTACGAATACAAAAATATTTTCTGAAGTTGACTTTAGATTTCATTTATTAGGAGCAAAATTTACAATATAAACCGATCATTCTTCACTAACAACAATTTTAAGAAACAGATTTGCAACAGTAGAGTTCATAGATGGGTTTAATATTACAGGAATATGACTTTGAAATTAAATTCATTCCAGGAAAAACAAATGTAGTGGCAGACGCTTTAAGGAGAGAAAGTAAGGGGGATAATAATGAAAATAAAAGAATTGTGAAAATTGGGGTAAATATCATGAAAGATTCAGATGGAATATTTTCTTTGAACAGCATTATCGAAGACCAAATGGGATTAACTGAAAAACAGAAACGAAGAGGTCATTTGAAAGAAGATACATGGATGAAGAAAAATGGGGAAACAGATTTATTTATAATAACAGAAAATTTAGCTAAGAAAATTTTGGAGAAATTACATAAAAGAACTGGACATATAGGAGCTAGGAAATTATGGTTACTATTTAGAGAAAATTACATTAGTAAAGGGGACCAAAGTATCGCAAAATTGATCACCAGTACATGCCATATTTGTCAATTGGGAACAAGCAAACATAGAAGAAATGAGGACACAGCAAAATCTATATTGACAACGAGATGTTGGGAAATAATTACTATAGATTTCCTAAGCAATTTAATACCTAGTAAACAAGGAAATTGCCATATTTTAATAGTGGTTGATCTATTTTCCAAATTTGTAAAACTGTACCCTACAAAAACAACAAAAAGTAAAGTCATCATGGAAAAACTATCAGAATATATGCAAGAAATTACAAGACCTGAAAATTATATAATTCACAAATGAAAGATTTAGAAAATTATGTGGTAAAAATCAAATAAATTCAAAGACAATTAGTATTCGGCATCCATCTTGAAATCCATCTTGAAGGTACATAAGAGAAGTGATTAAGGTTCTGAGAATAACTTTGTGGAATCAAACTCATAACAATTGGGAAAATCACATAGAAGTAATTCAAAATTATTTAAACAATTTACCAAACACGGTTACAATGGAAAGTCCAATTTATTTCCAATTGAGACCTCAAAGAAAGTGGGAAATAAATACTACAGAAGAATTTGGAAAAGTATTGGAAAGAGTAAATAAAAATTTGCAAAACAATGCAAATAAATATCTACGAAGAATGGAAAAAAGGGGAAAAGTTAAAACGACATTTAATAAAGGAGGGACCATATGTGATAGAAAATGAGAATGGAGTAAATAGCTATGTTCTAAGATATATGGAAGCTGGAGAAATAAGAGGTGTTTTCAACATAAAAGATTTATACAAATACAATAATTAATGGAGAAATTTCAAAAAAGGGAATATTTGAAGTGAAATTTGCGTTCATAAAATTTTTCCTTATATAAAAATTAGATATTCGCAAAATTTAGGGGATGTTAACATAAAAAGGAACTTGCAACACTCTGTATACTATAATATGGAATGAAATACTACACACTATATGCAAATACAAAATTTTAGAATTTAAATTACTTTTTAAATCGTCCGAAATAGAGAGAATCTGTATCATTCATCATTCAAGAGAGAAAATAAACATGAATCAAACCGAAGAATCATAAAGGAAATTTTCAATACACTTTGTAAATACACATATGTGAAATATATAACATGATTTCTAGCCATTGAGAGAGAGAGAGCATATTGAACGTTACATTATATAAATTATAACAATCTATTTCTCACACAGTAAGAGTAAAAACATTATGATTGGTTTTCAAAAATACTAATTAGATATTGGAAGGAATTTTCTGGTAACATTAGATAATTATTTAGTATATGTCAAGGTAAAAAGTCAAAATAATAATAACATTATTGGTTATAAATGTATGACGTTTGTGAAATGAATTGTCATTCTGAATAAATCAAATTGAAATAAAAAGAGCTGTCATTTCTAAATATTTTGGAATCTATTTTAAAGGAAGTAATATATCAAATTTGATCATTTAAAAATATTAAACAGAATGTCCTAGAAGGATAAATGAGCAATTTGAAACTTGAGATGGGATTTGTCAACAAGAACTTTTATAGCCAATTTTGATTGGTGAATCAGATTTGAAATATTTTGATCAGCAGCAAGCGAATTAAAAACTGAAAAAATTGAATAAAAAAAGTTGTTGATAATGTAGACTATTCACTAGGTAGAATGAATGGGTGAAAAGCAGAATTTTTAGAAGATAATTCAAAAACTATTCGAAAAGCAGCCCATTGGAGTGGTAACTATAAAAGAAATACATTATTCTCAAATATAACTTAAACAAATTTATAAATCAAGCTGACAAACAGTGATTTAACAAGAAATTGGTAAAAATTGTAGTATACTAACCGTAAAATTTTATCTGTATAAGCAAGTAAAGTTTTGTATCGTGGGAATGGTATCTCCACGATACATTTCAGAATGAGCTGGACTATGGAATTCCATCTAAAATGTATTGATGTGGATAAAATATAACATCAATTTTGGCTAATACCCAAGCACGACAGACTGTGTGGTGTTCCAAGAAGTAATCTAAAAAACTATCAATGAGGTGAATTAAAAGAAAAAATGAAGAAGTATTTAAAACTATTTCATTTAAATAAAAAAAAGTTGTTGTGCAAATATTTGAACTTTGATATTTCATACACTTTGTCCATCGTTATATTCACCATCTTATACCATAGAGAATTTTTTTTAACATTGTCCGATTTCAAATGTGTATATACCTAATGTTGCATAGTTTGTACTTACATATAGTAATAATTCATTTGAGTGTATGTGTCTTTGAATGAATGATCATCGTAGATAGGTTGTTTTTTATGGAGTTTTTGTAAATGAATAATGTATTTGTTTTTCTAAATAATAAATAACGTTTTTAATTTGAAATATTAAAATTGTAAAGTTGAAAAATTTCATTTCTCGATGATTGCTCCATCTATTATTTAACAGTTGGCATTATTGACGAGACGGTTATCAATCAGAGAGGGGTTTTGAAGTCAAATATACAGGACCATTCTATAGGATTTTATAAAGAAATTAATAGCAAGTATTTTGGATTGAATTTTTTTTTATATGAATACAAAGAATCTATTTTGTAATTAAAATTAAAATAGTTTTATTTTACCATATGAACCCAATCCTGAGATCATAGAGTTTTCATGTAAAGTATAATCATTTTATGACATATTTCAAATTTTTTTAATATACCGGGCAAACCAAAACTAATAATTCATAATACCTAAACTAAAATAAAAATAATAAAGGTACCACAGGAGTACCAATTAACAATAATTTGTCGGCCCAACGTAGGGCAAATAGAGAAAGTCTATTGATATTAAAACATTGAAATTACTTACCTACCAAATTACAATAATATATATATATATATATATATATATATATATATATATATATTACAACAAAGAGATTCACGAGTAATTCACGCAAAATAAGGAAAATAAGGGCTACTGAAATAGAGGGGTAACCGTGGACATGCATGTTTCTGGCTCATTTTGCCTCTTCAGCACGGCATAACCATTTAAAGATGTGAAATTTGGGAGCAAAGATGTTAATCGAAACATGGGAAAACACAAAATAACGGATTTCAGCAGGGAAACCAAACGCTCATTTGTGTCTTCAATTGGAAGATCCCGAGTTTTCAGGACAACAACCAACATCGACACGGAGGCGCATATACCCCCTCCCCCGCCATGAACCTCCCGACCCATAGTAAATAACAAAGAAGATGTAGGAATATCGCGTGATATGTTAACAACAACAACAAAGAGATTCATGGGTAATTCACGCAAAATAAGGGCTACTGAAATAGAGTGGTAACCGTGGACATGCATGTTTCTGGCTCATTTTGCCTCTTCAGCACGGCATAACCAAATAAAGATGTGAAATTTGGGAGCAAAGATGTTAATCGAAGCATGGGAAAACACAAAATAACGGATTTCAGCAGGGAAACCAAACGCTCATTTGTGTCTTCAATTGGGAGATCCCGAGTTTTCAGGACAACAACCTGGTGAAATCCGTTATTTTGTGTTTTCCCATGTTTCTATTTACATCTTTGCTCCCAAATTTCACATCTTTATTTGGTTATGCCGTACTGAGGAGGCAAAATGAGCCAGAAACATGCATGTCCACGGTTACCACTCTATTTCAGTAGCCCTCATTTTGCGTGAATTACCCATGAATCTCTTTGTTGTTGTTGTTAACATATCACGCGATATTCCTACATCTTCTTTTATATATATATATATATATATATATATATATATATATATATATATGAATATATATATATATATATATTATAACGGATAAATAAGATATAAGGATTGTTGTGAAACAGAGTGATTAGGAAATACTAAATAGTAAAACATTAGATCATACTATAAAATTACTTATGTTTATTAAATAATTGTTAATACTTTCATTTCAATTTACTAATACAGCTTCTGTGTAATTTCAAAGACTTTATAACTTGAAATGAAATAAACAAAAAGAAACATTACCTTTAATCATAAATCCTAAACCGTCAAATAAACCTCATCCATTAGTAATAAATCTCTTATGAAGAAATAATATGAACACATGATCTGAAAAAGAAATATTAAACAATAAGTGTTCAAAAACATAAAATATATTATTCAATGTTATGATTCAATATTTACAAAAGATGTAGGTTAGAATTTTGATGCTTCAAATGTCAATATGTTTCAGCGACAAACGCTAGCGACAGTAAAGAGAAAAACAAATTTATAGAGTCAATAAATGATAACTGATTAATGAATTTGAAGACAATATAGAATTAGTGTAAATAATTAGAACAAAGAATGTCGAGAGGTTAATAGACAAGTACGATTGTCACAACAACAAATTGTAAGAAAAAAACTAAACATTATCATGTCAAAGACAATTATGTATATCACCCAGTATGAACTATTTGTTTCATAAAAACACAATGAACTTTAAATGTAAAACTAACAATGTTAAGTGAAACGTATATCGGTATATGTGTATGAAATCTTTTTAAGTGTAATAAGTGTAAACGTAATTCGACTGCTCCAGACAATAGGTGATTGGTTGAAAAAAATGACAAGACGAACTTTATTGAACAAAGAATAAAACAAATTTTCATTGAAAATAGTGACCTAAAAAACAAAAGAATTATTTGTTAAAAAAAATTGAAGGAGAAAAAGGTGTTTGGTGGCTTGGCGTCGGGAGAGCAAGAGTTGTTCGAGAAGTTTTTCCGAAAATTTATGAAAATCCTCCAAATTATGATAGTAAAAGTTATGAATTACTTATAAATGCATGTTCCAGTACTTACCAAACATTAACATTTAATTTTCCCGAGAGAATAATCAATATTCTCTAAATTATCTGCCTTTTGAACTTCGAATTAGTGTTCCTGGGTCCAGAGAAGTACATCCTGATTCCAGAACTACAGGTCAGTGTGTATTTGAAATATTATTGATCAAAAATAAGAGTTAAAAAACTCACAAATTTCAAATCAGTGCATAATCTCATGAGTATAATAAACTTTGCGGTAAATGATCGATCTAAAAAAGGAAATAGAAAAGGACTTTATATAGTTAATTAATTAAATATTTTTTTAATAACAATAAAAAAGGCCTAATCTGAAGTAAATAAAGATAAATACTTACGTCATTTCTAATCACAGAAGAAAGATGCATCATATTTCATTTTTGTAGTATTTCCATGAGTATATAAATCTGATAACTTATTTCTTCTGTACCAATTTGTCTTTGTATGTATATTTTCCCTAACATAAATTCTTTAATATATATAACCATCCAATAACATTCAACGATAACAACTGGATGCATATCGAAATATCAAACAGACGCAACGCGTCTATGAAGTGCTTTTCTTTCACGCAGCATCATCTGATAGTTAAGCATGCGCATAGGATGCTATATATGTAAAATCAATAATTCCGTTCGGTCATCCATAGGCGTCGCAGTTATAAATTTTAGATAGAAAATTTTCATTATAAAAATTATATTATTTTTAAAGTAAAGTGTTTCTTTTTATTTAATATGGTTAAGATATATTTACAGAAGCCTGAACTCGAAGAGTGGAAAGGGTTTCATGCTCTCGAATCATATAACTTTACAAATTTAATAAACAATTGAGCTAGCCGATTCCAATATTTTGAACCATAGATAAATAAATAAATAAATAAACATTGAAATAATAATTATAATATATTGAATAAACATACATTATAATAAATATATATATATATATATACATATATATATATATATATATATATATATATATATATATATATATATATATTGCATTAGCGTCCGTATGAAAAGTAACCACCTTAGCCTCCGCCCAATATACAGCGTGTATATAGGACCACTTAGTTAGCGTCTTTAGCGGCCTCCTTACGTTTGACAACGTTGCGTCTCTTGGTATCGATGAAATGACCTTGATTTTATTAAAATTATGATATTTTAAGCCTCTATATACTGCTGTTATAGAGATCGCGCTCGAGTTGATTTCCACCTATTTTACAAAACTTGAGTTATCTATACATATTGAATGAGATTAATATTTTGACCGTTGACCTTCACAGCTGGAAAATCATCTATTTCAGAAACCACATTTCTCTCTAATGTTAAAAACCTATTTATAAAAACATAAATTGGATTCAGACTTAGTTTTATTTTGTACATTTTAAGAATTTTTCTAGATTTTGAAATTCGCGTATCTTATCTAAATGAGATTTGAAATGAAAAACACTAAAACAAAAATAGCCTTTTATATTCTTCTTATTAATTTAATGTTTGTTATAATATACGACTATCCTTAATATCATTAATATTTTATTCTAAAATTCAGATCCTGATTGGTAAATGATTAATTTGGTTAGAAAGTAATACATTTATTTAAATCGATTTATATTAGAATGTTTTATTAGGAACAAAAGTGGATACTTTTGTGATGATTCTGTTGGTTTGCTGTTTACAGACTAGCCATGAAGCTACACTACTGTCCAAAATTAACGCATTATTTGTCTTAAGCTATTTTTCTTCTGAACCATTGATTGGATACCGATTATTTTTTTCACATCGTGGGACTACCGGTTTTCACATCATGGGACTACTGTTAGAATGTTTTCTAAGAAATGTCGACGTTTTACCATCTTATTTTGCAGCACCCATAGTAAATACTATGGGTCGGAAGGTTCATGGCGGGGGGGCTATATGCGCCTCCGTGTCGATGTTGGTTGTTGTCCTGAAAACTCGGGATCTTCCAATTGAAGACACAAATGAGCGTTTGGTTTCCCTGCTGAAATCCGTTATTTTGTGTTTTCCCATGTTTCGATTAACATCTTTGCTCCCAAATTTCACATCCTTATTTGGTTATGCCGTGCTGAAGAGGCAAAATGAGCCAGAAACATGCATGTCCACGGTTACCATTCTATTTCAGTAGCCCTTTATTTTGCGTGAATTACCCATGAATCTCTTTGTTGTTGTTGTTAACATATCACGCGATATTTCTACATCTTCTTTGTTATATATATATATATATATATATATATATATATATATATATATATATATATATGTGAGGATGCAGCAATTGGCTTGGAAATTAAACACCTATTTTAATTTAGTGAAAGCTTTCGTAATAGCTAAAATACAATGTATAACTAAAAATGGAAAATCAAAAAATGGGTACTTACATTGAACGAGTAAAAAATATAAATTAAAATTCAGAAAAAATAGTGTAAAAATATTGAGATATACTTAAAACTTTTCAAAAATTATTGTCAATATGAAGTTGACAAATGGATGATATAACAGAAATATTCGTAAAAATTATTGTACTGTTTTTTCGGAATTTTAATTCATATTTTTTACTCGTTTAAGCTTTCACTAAATTAAAATAGGAGTTTAATTTCCAAGCCAATTGCTGCATCCTCAGAAATATTTCTAAATTGTGAAATAAACAGCTGCTAATACGAATCATTATATATATATATATATATATATATATATATATATATATATATATATATATATATATATATATATTATAACGTATAAATAAAGATAGAAACACTGGTGTAAAACAGATTAGTTGGAAACTGATTAGAAATTAAAACATTAGACTTTATTTTATTAGAATCATAAATACGAGACATTAAAATTGCTCATATTAACTAAAAAAGTAATACAACTTATGTATATAATTAATAATTTGAGAAGACTCACATAGAATTGACAAAAGAAACATTACCCAGATCATATATCCAAAGCCATAGAGTAAATATCGTCCATCGTATTAAATACCTCATGTCAGAAAAAACGATGAACATATAATCTAGAAAAGAAACATGAATTAATAAATATTCGAAATAAAAAGGATATTGTCCAATATTATAACGCATTTTTACTAGAAACATATGGGTTAGAATATTTAACGCTGTAATACCAATACGCTTAGCGACATACGCTAGCGACAAAATATAGATGTCAATATGTATCAGCGACAAACGTTGAAAGTAGAGTAATTTCATAGATGAAATGAATAGAAATTAATTAATGTGTTTGATCGAATATAATGAACATAAATAATTAGATAGGGGAATATTAATAAATGTTTTAAAAGAATTTATGTTGATGGCTAAACACAATTGCTAATTATAATAAGAAAATTGAACTGAACATTGATATTAAAGACTATTGTATATCGCCTAAGAAAAACTATTCGTCCCATAATAACAAGATGAACTTTAATATTGAATAAACAATTTTTAGTGAGACTAATTTTTTGTATGTAGGTAAAGATATTAGAATGTAAAGTGAAATCATAATTTGAGTGCGTTAAAAAAAGAAAACGGTGATTGGTTTATGTGACATGACAGAAGGAACTTTCAAACAACAACAAGTGTAACAAACATTTTTGAATATAGTGAGCTGAATTAAACAAAAGACTGATTGTTGATTGTTGAAAAAAGTGGAAGAAAAAGAGTCGGTGGCTTGGCTTCGTTTCTAGAAGGTTGAGTTTTGAAGTGCTACAGAAATTTTAAGAAATTATCCTCAAAATGAGGATAAAAACATAGCAAACTATTGATAAAACATGCACATGTACTTACCCAATGATTGTAGCTGATTTTCCAGAGTGAAAATCATATTTTCACATATTTATTCAACTGTAAACTTCGGAAGCTGCTTTCCAGAGTCCCGAGAAGCAGATCCTGGTTCCTGAACACAAGGTCAGTGTATTGTTGTACAACAAGAATAATAAAAAACTCATTAACGTCAATCAAATGTTTTCTTTAAAATCTCATGAGTAAAATAAACTTTGAAATAATGATCGATCTGAAAAAGAATTAAAATTAGAGACTCAATATTGCTATATTATTAAATAATTCTAAATGATAAATGGCCAATCTAAAGAAATAAAATTTAATACTTACGCATTTCTCAAATAAGAAACTTAAGAAATATACATCCAACTCTTTTATGTAACATTTAAACTCTATGTATATAAATTTCATAACTATTTCTTGTACCATATTATTTGTATTTCTGTATGTATAAATCTCCCAGCATAAATTCTTTTAACTTGTATATAATTTGAAACATGTTCTAGGACACAGCATAGAAGCTCGCTGTGAAACTGAACAGACCCGACGCGTCCATCAAATTTTTATTCTAGCGCATCGTTACCTCATGTTCTTGAGCATGCGCACAGAACGCCACACATAAGAATAAAATCAATAATTTCATTTGACCCATACATGGGCGTCGCATAAAATTTTTATAAATAAAATTAAAATATTTTTTTCAAGTAAAATGTTTCTTTATTTATTTATCAACTGAATTTATTCACAACCGTAAGAACCCAGATAACAGAAAGAATCTCATACTCTATACATACATAAAATTCATTACAATAATTTCGTCCCAACGTAGTGGGCTATTCAAATATCCTATTAATTATATCATTATTATAACATAAATAATATTAAATTTTATAAATAAATGGCGACCCAACGTAGGTGCGTTGAATAAATTCAGTAAATAATTAATTGTTCATAAAATAAAAATAAATTTGACCAATTTTTGTGACGATTTAACTTTGAAATCAGTAATAATTTCGGGGAAAATTTGTTTGGAGTTTTGTACTGTTTTGTCTATTACAAATAAAAATTCTGAACAATGGAGTCAAACAAAATAATAAAAGAATTAAAAACAACGGAGTTGAAGGATATTTTGGAAAACAGAGGATTGGACAAAACGGGAACCAAACAGGTTCTCGTTAGAAGGTTACAGGAGGCTGTAATTAAAGAGGGAAAGGATCCAGAAACATACTGTTTCAATCAAGAAGAAACAGATAAAAATGAGGAAACAGAAATAACTGGAGATACAGAGAATACAACAGAATCAAGAGGAAATTTTCAAATAACAGAATATAGAACAACAGAAGTTGGAGAAAGATCAGAAGTTCGTGAACAAGGAAATATACAGGGAAGAGAAACAATTAGCAGTGATAGAGATGATCAACTACTACGATATATACAACTTTTAATTGACGAGCAAAAGAAAATGAGAGAAGAACAGAAGCAAGATAGTAAAATAATAAGAGAAGAACAACAAGAAGACAGCAAGAAAATGATGGAAAAGATAGAAAATCAACAAGAAAATAACAAGAAAATGATGGAAGAACAGAAAGAATATTTGAAAGAAATAATTAAAGAGAAGATGGACGAACAAAATCAAAAAATTGAAAGATTGAATAACTCATTGGAACTAAAACTACGGAAACAAGACGAAAAAGTGGAGGAGATCAAAAGAAAACAAGACGAGATAGAAAAAAGTTTAGAGAACCAAGAAGAAAAATTCGAAAACTTGGAACAAATTTTAATAGAAAAAACGAAGAAGATCACGGAAGTAAACATTACCAGAGCCGTTGAAATAATAGAAAAATCGGGAAAAAAGGATATAGAAGATGTGAAAAGGAGCATTATCAAACATGGAAGGGATATCGAATCCATCAGAAGTGATGTAAAAAAAGAAATACATGAAGTAAGAGAAGAAACCGAAAAGGACATAGTGAAAACAAAGAATGACATTAAAAGAGATATGAAGAATGAATTGGAACAGATTAGAATGCAACTAAAAGGCGAACAAGGAATGATTACTTATGCATATCAAGGTGGGAACGAGGAGAATATCAAATTTGATGGTAACATCAGGAAGATACATCCAAAAATATTTTTGAGAATATTAACAAATAAGATAAAACATATAAGAAATTTCGAAAATACAAGGGAAATATTGAGAAAACACCTTACTGGACAAGCTCTATTGTGGTTCACAAGTAATGAGATAGACTTCAACAACTATAAGGAATTTGAAACAGCGTTTCTCAAATTATATTGGGGTGAAATCACACAAGGAGAGGTTAGAGAGAGACTATATTTTGGACGATATGATGAGAATAGAGGGAATACCATGTATCTCTACTCGTTGCTACTCTATTCTCAAGCGCAACACTTAGAACCTGTAATTAAAGAAAAGGAAATAATCATGTTCCTATCCAGGCATTTCAAGTCACAGATAGCTGAAACAATAGCTATACAAAACATCAGGACGTTTGAACAACTATCCAATTACCTGATGAGGATAGAAAGAAACCTACCGAGTAATAGAAACAAACAAAACGAGTATAGAAATAATACAAATTACAACTGAAACATAGAACATGCTAACAGAGGAAATACTGGAAATAATTCAAACAATACCCACTACGAATACAATAACGATAATAATAGAAGTTTAAATAGTAATACAAATAATAGAACGACGAATACTACAAGATACAGGAATTATCCAGCAAATAATTACAATCATAACAATCAAGGAAGGGAAAGAAATAATTTTAACAATGTAAACAATAATTATAATAATAGAAGATACAATAACTACAATAATAATAATAATTTAAATAACAATAACAATGGTCATAACAATAATAGGGATTCAAACAATAATAATCATCAGAGCAACTACTTTACAAGGAGGAACTCTGATGGCAATTTAAATCGAAGGAATGATGACGGCCAAAATAGACGGGTCAACTTCCAGAGGAGAGCAAGCAGTCAGGACAGGGCAAACTCTCCAAACAATCGAGTTGAACTACATGAGTCGTCAAACAATATTCATTCTCCCATAACAACGACTGCTGATGGTGGTGTACAAAATGCCACTAATCAGAATTTTCATTGAAGGATGGTGTAGCACGCAATCGGTATAGTTATGTCCATCCTAGAGAATTCCTCAAAGACATAGATTGCCTAGAAAATATAGAAAACAATTTATTAGTATCTATTACGGGAAAATTGTTACATTTAAATGTAAATATTTTAATTGATACAGGTTCAGAAACATCATTAATCACAGAAAGTATTGTAAATAAATTAAACTTGCAAAAATATATTATGAAAGTGCCAAAGGTAAATTTAATAGGTCTAAATGAAAAAAGGTTTAGCGAGGTTAACAAATCTATTATTGTAAAACTACAATTACAAAATATTCATTTAGAAGTACAATTACTGGTTATACAAGGTATGGAGTACGATATATTATTGGGTTCAGACGAATTACTAAAACATAAGATAGATATCAATTATGAAACAAGAACGATAGGCGTCAATGGAATTGGAATAAAATTTAATGAAAACAGAGAACAAATAACGAACAAGAAAATTATGAAGATTGCAGAAAAAAAAGTTAGCAGGCTAGAAGTAGGAGAAATGGAAATGAATAATGATTGTTATGATAAGAAAAATGAATTTGAAGAAAGAAGAGATGAAGAAATAGTTTTAGATGATGAAAAGAATATTGATAATTGTATTGAAAATAATATGAAATATAATAATTGTGAAGATGGAATATGGAATGGAGAATATGAAGAAAATGATATTAATAATAATTTAAAATATAATATGGAATGTGAAAATTATGAAGATGGGATATGGAATGAAGTACATTTGGATTGTGGAAGAGGAAGAAAGGAAGAAGTACGGAAATTGTTGAGAAAATATGAAGGTTTATTCAATGGAGAGGCAAGAGTTGCTAAAAATTTTATACACAGTTTGAAGGTGAAGGATATGGAAACGTTCAGAGCATAAAGTTACCCAATTCCATACAAATATAAGGATAAAATGCAAGATGCGATAAAAAAACTGATGGAAGACGAAATTATAGAATATAGCAATACTTCATATATAAACCCCATTGTTATTGTACAAAAAAAGGATGGAGACATGAGAATCTGTCTAGATGCAAGAAACTTAAATAAACATTGTATACCAGAATTTGAGGCACCATTAAATATTGAAGCGATACTTGGCCGAATTTCAAAAACTAAAATTTTTACAAAACTGGACCTGAAACACAGTTTTTGGTTGATACCACTGGATGAGAATAGCAGAGGTTATACAGGTTTCATGGTAGATGGAGTAGTATATAGATTTGAAGTAGTACCATTTGGAACACAATCGGCTACGTCAGCTCTACTGAAAGCTCTTCATAAAATTTTGAATCAGTATGAAAAATTCACACTACACTATATAGACGATATCTTAATATATTCCGAAGAAGAGGAGGAGCATATCAAGCACATAGAGATAATTTTAAAAGCTTTGGATGAAGCCGGTTTGAAATTAAACATAAAAAAATGCCAATTCTACAAGGAAGAAGTAGTATATCTTGGATATAAAATTGACAAAGATGGAGTAAGCATGGATCCAGATAGGATAAAAATTATAAAAGAATATAAAAGACCTACTAATCTTAAAACGCTACGAGGCTTCCTTGGTGTATTACACTACTTCAAGAGATTAGTGCCAGATTTAACGGAAAAGGAAATACCACTTATAGAACTACTAAGGAAAAATGTGAGATGGAAATGGACTCATGAAAGAGAAGTGGCTTTCAATAAAATTAAGGAGGAGTTCACAGAGAACGTGAAATTATATCATCCAGATTACACGAAGACATTCATATTAAGAACAGATGCTTCACAAAATAGATTTGCCGGAAGTTTGGTACAACAACACGAACACGGAGAAGTTCCCATTTCATTTGTGTCAAGAATTACGAAAAAGGCTGAGAAAAACTATAGCGTTAGCGAGATGGAGTTAGCTAGCATATTATTTTGTGTGAACAAATTAAGATTTTTTTTATTAGGTAACAGATTTACTATTGAGACGGACAACCAATCTCTCACAACTATTTTAAAGAACAAATATGGAAACAATAGGATACACAGATGGGCTTTGCTTCTACAGGAATATTCATTCGATATTAAATATATACCTGGTGCCAAAAATATAGTTCCAGACGCTTTGACGAGAATGGATGGGGAAAGCAAAATACAAAGAAACAAATACGTAGGAGTGAACTTAATGAAGGAGGAATTAGGTGTATTTTCAATATATGCAATCATGGAAGACCAGAGAAATTTGACAGATTAAGAAAAACATAATTGCCAAACAAAGGACAATATAATCTTCAAAATTATCAAGCAAAAGAAGTTATATGTAATTACAGAACATTTGACAAGAAAAATAATCAAAGAATTACATTTACGGTACAATCATGTAGGAATACGAAAATTACACAATATTTTTAGGGAAAACTACATTGCAAAGAAAGATCTACCTATCACAAAAAGCATAGTTACTAGATGTGAACTTTGTCAACTTGGAAAAGAAAAAAATCATCACAACGAAAATATGCCAAAATCATTAGTAACGAAACATCCTCTTGAAGTCATAACGGTAGATTTCATTTCAAACATAATACCCAGTGAAGAAGGTAATCAAAACATATTTGTAGTCTTGGATGCTTTTTCAAAATATGTAACCTTATATCCATGTCAACGAACAAATAAAAAGACGGTAGAGGAATGCATGACAAGCTACTTTCTAGAAGTGGGCATACCGGAAAACTGTTTAATGGATAATGCAACTTATTTCAGTAACGAAAACTTTAAAGCATGGTTAAGAAAGTCAAACGTAAAGCCTCTCTTTACAAGTATTAGACATCCATGTGCTAATCAAACGGAGAGATACATAAGAGAAGTCATCAAATGTCTGAGATTATTGGTTCACGATCAACAACGAAACTGGGAAAGGAATTTGAAGAATATAGAATTGTGTTTAAATAATGTACCACACGAAGTAACTGGAAGATCACCCATATTAATTATGAAAAACATAGTACCTGAAAGACCATGGATATCAGAAAATGTAGAGAAATATGAACAGATAATCAAGGAAACGAGGGAAAGAATTTCCAAGAATGCTGAAAAATACATAAGAAAACGAAGCAAGAGAATTAAGAAGAGAACTACTTTTAAGGAAGGAGAATTAGTAATAATTAAAGCACTTAGAATTCCTAATCATAAGCGTAATATTTGTGCAAAATTACAATTACCTTACGAAGGTCCATATAAAGTAGTAACATCTAACGGCATAAATAGTTACAAACTCGTACATCCTGTAACTGGCAATGTTAGAGGAATTTTCAATGTGGACCAATTGTATCGATTCCATCCTGAATTCAATGAAATTCAATAAGTTTAATCTGCAAAGAATTAGTTATAATTAGAATGAAATATTTCTAAGTTGAAACAGGGAATTAATTACTTGTAGGAATAAGGTGTAAGATAGGTAAAGAATTAGAAATAGATTAATTAGGTATAATAACAAATTAATGATTGATTTTCACAAAGATAGAATATAATGAAGTAGATTAAATGATAATAGATTATTACAAAATAAGAAAAAGTTAAGTACTATTGAATGAATTTTATAATAAAGCATTCTAGATCATTGTAAACAATAATTAGAATGATTTTATAAAAATTCAGGGAATGTTATAACGTATAAATAAAGATAGAAACACTGGTGTAAAACAGATTAGTTGGAAACTGATTAGAAATTAAAACATTAGACTATATTTTATTAGAATCATAAATACGAGACATTAAAATTGCTCATAATAACTAAAAAAGTAATACAACTTATGTATATAATTAATAATTTGAGAAGACTCGCATAGAATTGACAAAAGAAACATTACCTTGATCATATATCCAAAGCCATAGAGTAGATATCGTCCATCGTATTAAATACCTCATGTCAGAAAAAACGATGAACATATAATCTAGAAAAGAAACATGAATTAATAAATATTCGAAATAAAAAGGATATTGTCCAATATTATAACGCATTTTTACTAGAAACATATGGGTTAGAATATTTAACGCTGTAATACCAATACGCTTAGCGACATACGCTAGCGACAAAATATAGATGTCAATATGTATCAGCGACAAACGTTGAAAGTAGAGTAATTTCATAGATGAAATGGATAGAAATTAATTAATGTGTTTAATCGAATATAATGAACATAAATAATTAGATTAAGGAATATTAATAAATGTTTTAAAAGAATTTATGTTGATGGCTAAACACAATTGCTAATTATAATAAGAAAATTGAACTGAACATTGATATTAAAGACTATTGTATATCGCATAAGAAAAACTATTCGTCCCATAATAACAAGATGAACTTTAATATTGAATAAACAATTTTTAGTGAGACTAATTTTTTGTATGTAGGTAAAGATATTAGAATGTAAAGTGAAATCATAATTTGAGTGCGTTAAAAAAAGAAAACGGTAATTGGTTCATGTGACATGACAGAAGGAACTTTCAAACAACAACAAGTGTAACAAACATTTTTGAATATAGTGAGTTGAATTAAACAAAAGACTGATTGTTGATTGTTGAAAAAAGTGGAAGAAAAAGAGTCGGTGGCTTGGCTTCGTTTCTAGAAGGTTGGGTTTTGAAGTGCTCCAGGAATTTTAAGAAATTATCGTCAAAATGAGGATAAAAACATAGCAAACTATTGATAAAACATGCACATGTACTTACCCAATGATTGTAGCTGATTTTCCAGAGTGAAAATCATATTTTCACATATTTATTCAACTGTAAACTTCGGAAGCTGCTTTCCAGAGTCCCGAGAAGCAGATCCTGGTTCCTGAACACAAGGTCAGTGTATTGTTGTACAACAAGAATAATAAAAAACTCATTGACGTCAATCAAATGTTTTCTTTAAAATCTCATGAGTAAAATAAACTTTGAAATAATGATCGATCTGAAAAAGAATTAAAATTAGAGACTCAATATAGCTATATTATTAAATAATTCTAAATGATAAATGGCCAATCTAAAGAAATAAAATTTAATACTTACGCATTTCTCAAATAAGAAACTTAAGAAAGATACATCCAACTCTTTTATGTAACATTTAAACTCTATGTATATAAATTTCATAACTATTTCTTGTACCATATTATTTGTATTTCTGTATGTATAAATCTCCCAGCATAAATTCTTTTAACTTGTATATAATTTGAAACATGTTCTATGACACAGCATAGAAGCTCGCTGTGAAACTGAACAGACCCGACGCGTCTATCAAAAGTTTATTCTAGCGCATCGTTACCTCATGTTCTTGAGCATGCGCACAGAATGCCACACATAAGAATAAAATCAATAATTTCATTTGACCCATACATGGGCGTCGCATAAAATTTTTATAAATAAAATTAAAATATTTTTTTCAAGTTAAATGTTTCTTTATTTATTTATCAACTGAATTTATTCACAACCGTAAGAACCCAGATACCAGAAAGAATCTCATACTCTATACATACATAAAATTCATTACAATAATTTCGTCCCAACGTAGTGGGCTATTCAAATATCCTATTAATTATATCATTATTATAACATAAATAATATTAAATGTTATAATATATATATATATATATATATATATATATATATATATATATATATATATATATATATATATATATATATATATATATATATATATATATTATATATATATACGAAAAAACGCTTATGTTTGAGTAATGTTACGCAATGTCAAACATCAGATTACGATTTCCGTATTTTCATGAGAACGATGCTACGTTGCGTTTTTATAAAATAAACACATTAAGTAACACAAATATTATGTTACAGAAAAATAATGATTTCTGCACTTTCATGGGAGCGACGCTACATCGAATTCTCCATGAAAATAAACGCTGACGTTGATTTAACAAATTCTATAAATTCTTTGACTTTATGTAAAATAGTTAGTTACAATTATAATTTCAACCTATTACTTCTTTTTTATATAACATAAAACTGTGTAACTCAATAAAAATTGTTTTTAAAAAGTTTAACGTGAATTTGTGAATATAACAGTGGCGCAGTCAGTAGGATTCCTAAACACATTTAGAACAAGGATTGCCTAACTAAGTGTGGTGGTTCCTAAACCTTTAAGGAATTTTAAAGTACCAGCTCCAGATCTTCAAGAAGCAGACGGTCTCTCCGGCACCGGGAACACGCAAACTGCTAACCAGGTGTAGCAAAGCTCACGGATAAGGATTTCAGCTGCCAAGGAAGGAATGAAAATATTTACGTAAGAATCATCTTGTTTTATTTTTATTTAATATTTTGCAATTTATTTTTTATTTTTACCAAGTTCTATTGTCATAATTTACTTTTATTTTGAATACAATCATTTTAATATAAAGCAAAATGCCTGAAACACGTAGTGCAACAAACGCTAATGCCAATGCTAATACTCCAGTTGCTCAAACCGATCAAGCGTCAAATCTTGAACCTTACAGATTATCCGAAATATTTTCAATAATTCCGGAATATGACGGTAATCAAATTTTCTCAAATACTTTTATAAATGCTTGTAAAACAGCTTACAGAATGGCCGGCAACGACCAAAAAGTACTTTTAACTCTTCATATTAAAAACAAACTTAAAGGAAGAGCCGCTGAATTAGTTAATTCACGCGACCCTTCAAATTGGGAAGAAATTAAAACATTATTAAACACTCACTTTGGAGATTCTCGCGACTTAAATTCGTTGATTCAAGACCTTCAAAGAATGAAACAACTACCAAACGAATCGCCTTTAATTTTTGTTTCGAGATTACAAACTCTGGAAGCAAAAATGTATTCAGCTATAAGTAAACAACAGCATTTAACAATTGATCAAAAAGTAGCACAAACACGTCTTATAGAATCATTAACATTAAATACTTTATTAACCGGTCTAGATCCAAAAATCGGTCAAATTGTTAGAGCTAGTAATCCAATAAGTGTTTTATCAGCTATTTCACGAATCAGAAGAGAACTTCATTTAACTTACTATGAAAACCACAAACCTCAGACTAATCGTAATACAAATAATATACCTACTCGTAGATTTAGCCAAAATTCACCAAAACAATGTAATTTTTGTCACAGAATAGGACATACTATAAATGAGTGTCTCACACGTCAAATACAATCTCAAAATTTAGCTCAGGGTTCCTTTAGACCAAATCAAACTCCTAATTCACATAACCAAATAGGCCAAAATTTTCAACAAAGGCCACAATTTCAAAATAACCAACAAAATCAAAATCGCCCATCTGTAATTAGACCAAATCCAAGTTTTAGACCTCAAGGACCACCGGGAAATCGACCCAACACAAATTTTAATCAACAAAGAACTTTTCATTTCAATCGAAATCGCGATTTTAACAAACACTCTCATAACAGTTATGACTATTATACAGATGATAGTCAAAATTATTATGAAAATCAAGAACAATACTCCGATAATTCACTTGATTATCAAGAATATTACCAAGAAATTAACCCCAGTGCTCCTGACTATTATACTGTTAATAGTGAAATAGAGGAAAACTATTATACTGCTGATAGTGATCCTAACTCTGATAATGGTGTACCAGTTTGCAATACGAATGAAGACGAAACTTTCGATTATAGCCATATCGAACAAGACAATTTTAATTATAATAATGAAAATGTTTATAAATTTGATTTTGACAACCTCCTAAATCCAAATTATGATTATTATCAGGATTTTCGACAAGGCCCTTTACAAACGAAACCCCCAGATCCGCGAAGCGACCAAACTTCAAATTTGTCGATCCCAGACCTCAGTTCACAAATTCAAACCATGAGTTTGAACAGTTCAGAATCGGACTGCCTCGAACAGATGTTCATGTAAAAAATACCTTACCGGTAAATTCTAAAAACTTATACTATATTAAAGACAGAACAAACACTTATAAAATTCTAATTGATACCGGTGCTGGATTATCAATTTTCAAACCCAAAACTTGCGAAAATTATAGAAATCAATCCCCTGAAAATGTAATTATTCAAGGTATAACGAACCAAAAAATAAGAGTTAACGAATCAACCCTTATTCCATTTAAACCTAACGATCCACACAGAGTATTCATTTGTAATTTGGATATTGATTTTGATGGATTATTAGGCATGGATTTTTTAGAACATTATAATTGTATAGTTGATCTAAAAAATAAACAACTTATTACTGATTTCAAAATTGTACCATTATTTAAAGTAACAGATAATGAAACTACCAATATTTCAATTGAAAACCAATTTCCACAAATTTACAAAAATACAATTTCCATTGAACCTAGGACTGAACAAATATTTAAACTAAAATGCGATTTAGTTAATACTGATGCTATACTGGTAGGTCAAGAAGTAGAGAAAGTTGAACTACCAAACGCATTAGTTAAAATAAATGAAAAAGGAGAATTTTTTGTTTCAGTATTAAATGTTAATTGTATACCTAAAATTGTAACATTTTCAAAACTTAACTTAGAACCATATGAAATAAATAATGTAAATAATATTCAACTAACCACCCAAGAAATGTGCACCGATAGAACATCGGAATTAAAAAATCAACTAAGACTTGATCATCTCAATGAAGAAGAACGAGACTTAATTTCCCAACTTTGTCATGATTTTTCTGACATTTTTTATTTAGAAGGAGACATACTTACTTTCACCAACGAAATAAAACATTCCATAGATACGCAAAATTCTAAGCCCACTTATGTAAAATCATATCGCTATCCCCAAATTCATAAACAAGAGGTGAAAGATCAGATCAATAAAATGCTTTCACAAAACATTATACAACCCAGCAATTCTCCATGGGCGTCGTCCGTGTGGGATGTGCCCAAGAAGCTCGACGCATCAGGTAAACAAAAATGGCGTGTTGTCGTAGACTACAGAAAACTGAACGAGGTTACTGTAGACGACAAATACCCGTTACCAAACATTGGAGATTTATTGGACCAGCTTGGTAAGTGTCAATATTTCACGACACTAGATCTTGCATCAGGCTTTCATCAAATTGAAATAATGCCTGAAGATATACCAAAGACCGCCTTCACAGTTGAAAACGGACATTTCGAATTCCTCAGAATGCCGTACGGTCTAAAAAATGCACCTTCAACATTCCAGAGGGTCATGGACAATGTCCTTGCTGGAATTCAAAACGAGCGATGTCTTGTCTATATGGACGACATCATCGTCTATTCACCGACAATTCAAGAACATATTACCCGCTTAACAGAAGTATTCAAGAGACTTCAAAAAGCTAACTTAAAACTTCAGCCAGACAAGTGCGAATTCTTGAGAAAAGAAGTCGCCTACCTTGGACATTTAATCACGGAAGATGGCGTTAAGCCATTTCCGGCAAAAATTGAATGCGTCCAAAAATTTCCTCAACCTACGAACCAAAAGGAAATAAAATCCTTTTTGGGACTCGCTGGTTACTACAGAAGATTTATACCGAACTTCGCTAAAATTTCCAAACCAATGACAAAACTTTTACAAAAAGATGTCCCATTTAATTTTGACTCCGAATGTCAAAAGTCATTCCAAGAATTAAAAAATGCTCTTACTTCTACTCCGATATTGATATACCCAAACTTTGAAGAACGATTTCTTTTAACTACCGATGCTAGCGCATTCGCAATCGGTGCGGTTTTGTCACAAGGCCCAATAGGTAAGGATTTACCGATAGCCTATGCGTCTAGGACATTGTGCAAAGCAGAAACCAAATACTCTACGATAGAGAGAGAACTTTTGGCAATTGTGTGGGCAGTTGAACACTTTAGACCCTATTTATATGGCCGAAAATTTACCCTTATAACTGACCACCGTCCACTTACTTGGTTATTCTCTATAAAAGACCCCGGTAGTCGTCTAGCACGATGGCGCCTTAAATTAGAGGAATACGACTATCAAATTGAATTCAAATCTGGCAAATCCAATAAAAATGCCGATGCCCTTTCTCGAATAAAAATTTACCACATAAATGACTTTGAGTCATTTCGTTCAAAATTAGGAAACTTTAAATATTTACCTTACCCAATTTATCCCGCTCTTGAAGATGCAGGGCCATCCCAACAAACTGAAAATAAACCTGAAATTGACTGGGATGCCGCTGCAGAAGAATTTTTGTCTTTTGAGGAACTTTATAAAACAAAATCACTGATCGACTATTCTAAAATAGAATATTCCAATAATCATATACTAGACAAACAAAATAAAAACATTTTAACCTTTTTTCAACAAAACAATTTACAAGATTTTCATGAAAAAATAATTGGGGATATATTTGAGGAAAACCCCGACTTTTCTTATGCAAAAATTAATGTACTTAGCAGTAAAACTGTCAAAAATAGAAAATACCTTATTATTGCTATACCATGGGATCCAGACAGTATTAGTGAATACTTATTTGCTGCAATTTACAGAAATCGAGATTCATTTAAACCTTCAGAAAAATATTTTATCGAAAATAATCCTGACCTACCAATACTAGAAACACTATCATTTCTACTTTCGGAAGTTGACGTAAAATTCACTATTTGTCAAAATATTACTAAAGAGCCAGAACAAAACCAAATACCTATCATCTTAGATCAATTCCATAATGGCAAAAGCCACCTTCACCGCGGAATTAATGAAACTATTAGGCGAATACGACGAAAATATAATTGGGCCGGCCTCAATCGAGATGTCGAAAATTATATTAAGTCATGCCGGGCATGCCAAGAGACAAAAATATGTCGCAAAAATTTGGACAGTCCCCTTGTTATAACGGAAACGCCTAAAACACCTTTCGAACGTATTAATATTGATATTTTAGAGGTACCTCAAAAGAATTACGCTCTTACAATAAGAGACGAACTAACAAAATTTTCTCAAGCATATCCGCTTGAAGATAAAAGTGCCAAATCCGTTGTCACTTCATTATTAGCTTATTTTCAGCATTTTGGTGCACCACTTCGCATGCATTGCGATGCCGGTCGCGAATTCAATAATGCGTTAATGAAAGACCTTTGTAATATGTTCGATATTAAGTTAACATATTCAAGTGTCGGTCATCCGCAAAGTAACGGATCTCTAGAAAGATAACATGCTACTCTGTTAGAAATGATTCGATTACATTTATCAGACCACCCCAATGAACACCCCTTCAGTTTTCTACCATTTGCTATTATCGCTTATAATAACTCTATAAACAAAACACACGGATTCACACCATACGAACTTGTATTTGGACACACGTCCAGTAGACCTCCCGAAAAATTATACAATGAACAAGAATTAATTACTAAATATATTAGAGATCTAAATAACCGCATATCCTATTATTATAAAATAGCGAGAGAAAAAACCATAAAGCAAAAAGAAAAAGCTAAAGACCGATTTGACAAACATGTCTCCGAAAACAAACCAAATTATGAAGTAGGTGACAAAGTTTACGTAAAAGAAACTCAAATAAAAAACAAGTTAGAAAATGAGTTTAATGGCCCTTTTGAAATACTAGAGATACACAGAAATTCCGCAACAGTATTAAATTTAGAAACAAATAACAAATCAAAAATAAATTTCGATCTTATGAAACCCTTTGTTGAAAATTAACTTATTTTCAGGTTTCTGCTGCTGATCGGAACAGCAACATGTCAATATAAAATCGAACCCATAAACAATACAGTTGGAATCTACTACCACGACGAAACCAAAATAATGGTTTCGAACGACGAATGGACTTTATTAGTGCATAAAAATATATCAGCTTTTAAACAAACTTTTGAAAGAAATAATAGAATTCTTGACACAATTCAAAATACCTTTACTTCAAACTACTCCAGTATGAAGTCCTTCCGATCCGAAGTAAAATCACATTTGGCATTATTGCAACAAATTAGAAAATCTATTGGCGATAAATTTAGTGAAATATCTTTCGATGTTAAAAGACAAAAACGAGGGTTAATTAATGGTATTGGCACCATATTTAAATCAATAACCGGAAATCTCGATGCGTCTGACGGTGAATACTATATGGACTGCATTAATAAATTAAAAACTGATCAAAACCAGATAGAAAACTTATTAAAAAATCAAATGTCAATCACAAGCTCAGTCATAACAAATCTCAACAGTACTATAGGACAATTAAAATTAAATGAGAAAATATTTAACTCAGATATAAAAAAAATTGAAACCACCATTCGACAATCAACAAACGAAATTGCGCTTATCGAAGCCAAATTAAATTTCTTTGAAATTTGCGAACAACTAATGGAGAGTTATTCGTATCTTGAAAATACTATTAATGATATTCTAAACTCTATCACTTTTGCACAGCTTCAAATAATTCATACTTCTATTATTGAACCAGAAAATTTGATCACTGCTCTTAAGAAAATATCAGAAAATACAGTAAGAAAAGGTTTACCGCTACCAATAAAATATTCTGAAATTTCACAGTATTTGGAAATAATCGATCTCGAAGCATATCAAACAAATTCAGATCTTGTTTTCGTTCTTAAAATACCTTTGATTGAACCACAAGTATTTACTTTATTCCACCTATACCCAATACCAATTTATGATAATAGAACTGGATTTCACCACATTTTATCATTTTCACAAAAATATTTAGCGCGAGATGATGATTCTTTATCCTACATTCCAATCCACGATTTACAAAAGTGTAAACAGTTATCTACGCATCAAAAGTTGTGTGGCGATGTTTACGCGTACCCTATAGACGATAACGCGATATGTGAAGCCCGTTTGTCAAGACAATATAAGACATTTCCTGCGAATTGTAAAAGTGCGGTAGTCAACGGACAAGGTTATAATGTGCAAAAACTCGAAGAAAACGTGTGGCTAGTGTCGATTGCCGAACCGGTACACGTGACCATAAGTCTTCCAGACACAAAAACGAAAACATTAACCGTAAATGAAAATTCTATTTTACAGCTATACTCAGGATGCTCCGCTTTTGTTGGCATTACTAAAATACAAGCTGGTACCAGAAAAACTATAAACATTCCTCATGTACTTCATCCCGTAATGGTTGATTACAACTGTTGCCTAGACATTCCAAACAAAGTAGAAGTACCCAAAATAGAACCACTAGATCTTAATAACATTAACTTGAATGATCTGCAAGTGACAAAACACAAACTGGACCAATACTCAAAAAGTTTGGATGAACTCATAAACAAACCGTTTGTTGAGAAAAATATTTCGTGGTTCACATATACTACGATCTCACTCATCGTTGCCTTGATCGTCCTCTACACCTGTTATAAGTGTAGAAATATTAAATTCAACAAATCGCCAGGAAAGCCTGTTCCGGACCAACCAAATAATGTTTTTATCAAAATTCATAACATTCTGCCAAAAAGAAGACCCAAACTTGACACCGAAGCCTCTGAGGAAGTGGAAATCGAAAATTGACAATTTCATGGTTTAATGTATACCTTTATATTTTTATTGTTTTTGTATTTTGTGTATTTTCCTTTTAATCTTGAAATCTCTGTATATATTGTATTGTCCATTTTATATTTTATGTATTTTGGTTTTAATTCTCAAAATTGTTGTTTATTAAACAACAATTTTAATTAAGGGGGGAGTTGTTATATACGAAAAAACGCTTATGTTGGAGTAATGTTACGCAATGTCAAACATCAGATTACGATTTCCGTATTTTCATGAGAACGATGCTACGTTGCGTTTTTATAAAATAAACACATTAAGTAACACAAATATTATGTTACAGAAAAATAATGATTTCTGCACTTTCATGGGAGCGACGCTACATCGAATTCTCCATGAAAATAAACGCTGACGTTGATTTAACAAATTCTATAAATTCTTTGACTTTATGTAAAATAGTTAGTTACAATTATAATTTCAACCTATTACTTCTTTTTTATATAACATAAAACTGTGTTACTCAATAAAAATTGTTTTTAAAAAGTTTAACGTGAATTTGTGAATATAACATATATACATATATATATATATATATATATATATATATATATTAAAACAAAGAGCAAACAACAAGTGTTATCATGGGAAAGCACGCAAAAATAAAGAGGTTACTGAAGAGGAGTGGTAACCGTAAACATGCATGTTTCTAGCTCATTAGCCTTCATCAGTACGGTATAACCAAGTATGGATGTGAAACTTGAGAGCAACGATGTTAAATGAAACATGGAAGAACACAAAGAACGGAAAATAACAGGACAACCAAACGTACATTTGTGCCATCAATTGGAAGATTCCGATTTTGGAACAACAACCAATATCAACACGGAGACGCATAAAGCCCTCCTGTCTGAAAAAACCAACCCAAGGTAAAGAAACAAGATCAAAAATGGATCATGCGTGAATTTAACAAAAACAAAGAGCAAACAACAAGTGTTATCAGGGGAAAGCACGCAAAAATAAAGAGGTTACTGAAGAGGAGTGGTAACCATAAACATGCATGTTTCTAGCTCATTAGCCTTCATCAGTACGGTATAACCAAGTATGGATGTGAAACTTGGGAGCAACGATGTTAAATGAAACATGGAAGAACACAAAGAACGGAAAATAACAGGACAACCAAACGTACATTTGTGCCATCAATTGGAAGATTCCGATTTTGGAACAACAACCAATATCAACACGGAGACGCATAAAGCCCTCCTGTCTGAAAAAACCAACCCAAGGTAAAGAAACAAGATCAAAAATGGATCATGCGTGAATTTAACAAAAACAAAGAGCAAACAACAAGTGTTATCATGGGAAAGCACGCAAAAATAAATAGGTTACTGAAGAGGAGTGGTAACCGTAAACATGCATGTTTCTAGCTCATTAGCCTTCATCAGTACGGTATAATCAAGTATGGATGTGAAACTTGGGAGCAACGATGTTAAATGAAACATGGAAGAACACAAAGAACGGAAAATAACAGGACAACCAAACGTACATTTGTGCCATCAATTGGAAGATTCCGATTTTGGAACAACAACCAATATCAACACGGAGACGCATAAAGCCCTCCTGTCTGCAAAAACCAACCCAAGGTGAAGAAACAAGATCAAAAATGGATCATGCGTGAATTTAACAAAAACAAAGAGCAAACAACAAGTGTTATCATGGGAAAGCACGCAAAAATAAATAGGTTACTGAAGAGGAGTGGTTCCGTTCTTTGTGTTCTTCCATGTATCATTTAACATCGTTGCTCCCAAGTTTCACATCCATACTTGGTTATACCGTACTGATGAAGGCTAATGAGCTAGAAACATGCATGTTTACGGTTACCACTCCTAGTAAAATCATTCTCAGCATTCCGTTTCAGATCATTCCATGTGTCAGCGGTATAAAGCACTGCAGTATTGTCAGCAAAACTGAAGATTTCTCCGCTGGTATTGATATTAAGCAAGCTATTTATGTAGATTATAAATAATAGTGGACCTAAAACGGTACCTTGTGGTACTCCGCATTCCACTTCCTTAACATTACTGATATTGTTATTGATTTTGACAATTTGCTGGCGGTTTGAGATATAACTTCTAAAAAGCTCATGAACACGCCCTCTACAACCCATATTTTGCAAGGTCCCCAATAATTGTGCATGGTCTACGGTGTCAAATGCCTTAGCAAGGTCAAGAAAAATACATAATGCTGGTTTGGTGTTATCGACGGCTTCATACATTCTAGATGTCAAGGCTAAAATTGCATCCTCCGTTGATCGGTTCTTTTGAAATCCAAATTGGTTTCCGTTCAACAATCCAAATTTCTTCATAAATGACTCCAGACGTGATTTTATCGCTTTTTCAAAAACTTTAGCAAAACTATTAATCAAAGATAGTGGTCTGTAGTTTGATATAATTTGTTTATTACCCGATTTATGGAGTGGTTTAATAACAGATATTTTATGTTCGGGAGGACAAACACCTTTTTCAAAACAGAGGTTGATGATAAATGACAATGGGGATGAAATGTCCCACGCTATTTCTTTTAGGGTTTCGGATCTAATGCAGTCGACTCCAGGCGCCTTATGATTTTTTAAAGTGTTTATTATGTCAAATATTTCTTCTTCCGTGGTAGGTGTCAAGACATGGAGTTGGGATTAATTTTTATGGACGGAGGTGGTGATAATGGGGTTTTTATATTTTTTGCGAGATCTGGTCCAACTTTGGTAAAAAAATTTGAGAATGTTTCAGCCAATTCGAAATCTGTTTCGGTGAGGCTATTATCCTCTTTCAACACACTATTTATAACAGTATTTTTATTTTTGTGTCCTGTTATACAATTGATAACTTTCCATAGCTGGTTGGGATTATTTTTACTTTTTTCTATTCCGGCACTGTGATAATTTTGTTTGGTTATTTTTATTAATGTATTGAGTTTATTCCTATGAGTAATAAATCTCTGTTTCAGTTCCAAATTGTTTTTGTTCCTATGATATTCTTTGAATAAGCGGTCTCTACTGATAATTGAATTCATAATTCCTTTTGTAATCCAATCTTTTTCTTTTGTTTAATTTGCTCTTCTTGAATGTCACAGTGCTGTCTTTTATAATTTCAGAGATTTTTGTTGAGAAAAATGAATTAGCAAGTACGGGGTCATTCATTTCGTACAAAGTATTCCAATTTAATTTTCCTAAGTTTATTTTTAATTTTTTATAATCAATACGATTTGAGACGATGGCCTGATGATGGTTTTCAGTTTGAACATGTTCATTTGCTGGGTTTAAAGACATTGAAGTGGCTTTATGGTCGGATATGTGACTATCTAAAACAAACGCAGATCATTTGTTTTCTAAATCGCCATCTTGAGCCCTAACAAATATATGGTCGATGCAGGTACTCGATTCATCATGTGTCCTTGTACTGATATTTATTGTCGATGTGAAATTGAATTCACTAAGAATATCAAGGTATTCTTTAGTCAGGTTATTGTCTGAAAAGAGATTTATATTTATATCGCCTAATATTGCGTAGTAATGTTCATTGTACCGTTGCTGACCCAGGTAGTTCTGGAGTTCCAAAATGAATTCTTTTTCGTTGGTGGATGGAGGCCTGTAAATACAGGCAATTTTTAAACATTCGCCCATATCGATCAAAACTTCAATTAATTTGCACGGACCTAACTTAACGATGTTTGTTCTATATTTCCTAGAGTTCCTTATATAAACTATAACGCCATCATTTTGGTTTATTGTTCCCTGATTATAAACTGACTCATATCAATCTAAATCGAAAAAATGCTTGTTTTGAATTTTCCACGTTTCTGTTAAAATAATACAGTCGAACGGTTCGTTGAATTGATTTAAAAAAACTTCCAATTTTTCAAAGTTTTTGGATATGCTTCGTATATTTTGTTGACAGACTTTTAAGTAATCATTTCCCAACCTCAAAGTGTTGAGATTATTTGCACTATCCAAAAATTTTGTTGCGAACTCTTTATAACTGTAATCTCTAATGAACTGATCCATTCCTCGTTTGGGAAAAAGACCAAGCTGGATTGAATTATTATGAATATAAATATAAATTAGGTCATGAATGAAAGATTATGTTACAAGTGTGAGGTAGGTATGTGATCACTGAAATTATTTCTTCTTTTCTTGTAATCTGGCACTGGAAGATCTTTGCTGGTTGCTTGTAATAGAAGTTTTTCTCATTTTCTGCTGTTGTCTGGTTTCTGGCTGTGTTTCGGGAGTTGGAGTCGATGGAGCACTAATTGATTTCGGTTCTTCTACAGTTTGATTTTCAAGGGCTAATAGATCTGAGACTCGGTATACTTCTGTATTCACATGTAGTTTGTTGTTTTTTATATAGCAAGTATCATTTTCTTCTTGCCTAGCCTTCAGAAGGTACTTTCGAAGTAACTTACTTTCCTCTCTCTGTTTCTGTGTTTGATCGTGCACAATGCTAATATTTGTGCCTTTCAGGTGTTGCCTTTTTTGTAGTACTTCCTTTTTTATTAGGAATGTTTTGAATTCGACTTTCAGGGGGCTGGTATCGTTGTTCCCGAGAAAATAAAAATCGTTGATATCTCCGTGGGTGAGAGAGATGGAGAATGATGAATTTATTTTCTGGCATATAATATCACAAGTAGGGGTTTCGCTCTTTTTAGTCAGCCCAAAAATAATCACGTTATTTTTCTTTCCCGATTTCTTCAATTCTGCAATTTCTTCTTTCAGGTCTTGATTTTCTTTTTCAAGATGTAACACTCTATTTTTCAGTTCTTCGAAATTCAGTTATAGTCTAGCCTCACTGGTTTCGATTGAACTCTTGATTTCACTCCTGTTTTTGATAATTTCTTCCATAAGTTGCTTAATTGTGATATCACTCATCATATGGAAACGAATTTCAAACGTGTGTGACTTCCTTTATAGCTGGTATTTCTTATATTGATAAGAAAGTTTGACTGTAAGTTTTTATACTATCAGTTTAATGAATGAATTATTACGAATTGTGGATTTGATACGTGAATCCTTAAAATAAATCAATGATTTTCTACTAAATGTTGATGATTGCATTTAACTTGATGACTGTATGAAAATAAAATTTTTATAGATGGTATGTACCACTTTAATTTGCAATAATGTTGGAGTGATTAACTACTAGCCTGTTAACACTAAAGCCACAAACACTATTATATATATATATATATATATATATATATATATATATATATATATATATATATATATATATATATATATATATATATATATATATATTGAACTAGTTACCTAGTTATGGAAACAAATTTACACAAATAACTATCATAAAAAGTATAGATTATAACGGGAGGTGTGTCAGTAGACACAACCATTAGCAAGTAAATGACAATTTAAGTATAAAGTTATATAAAAATTAGTGAAATATGTATCAATCTTATCAAATATGAATGTGATTATTTTAAAAAGGATTATGAGAACAAAAACCAAACACAATATTATTTAATTAAATACAAAAAGTTACCTGCACAAGTAATTCCGAATATATGTCAAAGTCAATGAGTTCCACAATGTGCTGAACACTGCTGTAGGAATGTCTGTAGATATTAATTGCCATATTATAACTTGAAACCTAAAAGAATTAAAAAAAGAATATTTAGCCTAGTGTTTGATTAGCATATTTACACATGTTCCAATAGAAAAAGTTTATAATTTCATAAACAGTTGAAAACTGTATATGAAAAGATAGATGGAACGCAGCTCAAACTTATGAAAGGGAAATTAATAAACAGGAAGTAATGAATCTTAGTAAATTTATAATTGCCAACTTAATTTTATTGATTATTTATTGCATACTGAAAAATAATATCAAAAACAAAAATAATCAATAGTTTATATGATATATATATATATATATATATATATATATATATATATATATAAAATAAGATTAAAAATTAAAAAAAGGATCAATTACATATAGGTAAATTAATAATTTAGGTTGTAGTTTTTGTAAAAATAATTATTTATAAAAATATCTAAACAACAGGTTTATATGTAAATTAGCTATTGTATTATGGAAAAAGGACATGATATATATATTCCTTAATACAATAGAAATAATAGTGAACTAGTGTGAATATCCTCCAGAACAATTAAATTAAATAATTCAGATTTAGAACTAACACACTTCGAAATGACAATTTTTTATTCAAAATAACAGATAAGTGAGCTTTGGATCAATCAAGCGAGGAGGTTGTTGATTTTGAAAACAAGAAAAGAGAGTTTTTCGGGTGATGGAGAGGAAGCGTCGATAGAGAGACTCTTTGTTTAAAAATTTATCAGAAATTGGTATACATGTTAAAAAACACAATCAAAGGTAAATCAAAGCATTTAACTATTGTTTATAATCCTGTGTAAGGATGAAGAAGTGTAGAAAGTGAATATCTCCTGAGAGATATCTACAAGAATTTGGAGATGCGAGTTGCAGCCCGGCAGAGAATTCAATATTAAGGTATGTGTCTTTACAATTACATTCATTGGAATTCCATATAATTCTTTATGAAGAAAGTGAACATTAAAAATTTATCAGAACGTTCAAATTGAATAAATTCATTAAATGGCCAAGAACATTTATCATATGATGCATCATAATTTTATCTCAATTGAGAATTAAACAGTTTTAGTTAATAATAATATTTGTACTTACTTGATATAATATAATTCACTGTATATGTTCACGAGCATCAT
The DNA here is from genome assembly GCA_963921935.1 of Galeruca laticollis. Classification (NCBI taxonomy): domain Eukaryota; kingdom Metazoa; phylum Arthropoda; class Insecta; order Coleoptera; family Chrysomelidae; genus Galeruca; species Galeruca laticollis. The sequence continues at coordinate 260,368,207 of OY998176.1, read as the reverse complement.
GAATTTTCACATAACCTCTCATTCTTTCTTTCTTCAGCATGAATAACTATTTGCCTATTACTGTCTTCACTTTCAACTCACTCACATAATTTTAATTAGGTATACTTATATGTAATTGATTATTTAAATTTTATATCATTAAAATTGTTTCACCATTATAGACGCGCTGGTAGTGTGTTTAACAGTAAAGCTATTTCTTATAGAGGGGAGAGTATCCTCCTATCGTTTCAATTATAACAGCGCATGCGTTCAGATTTATGCGCCGACGCACTGATAGCAACATTCTTCTACCGAGAAATGTATCTGATATAGGGTGGAACAAAAACACAATTTTCAATGTTTAAATCTTATTGCAAATTTTCATAATGATTTATTAAATCGTTTACATTTGAGTGTTGGTATTTTATTCTCATCACATCCATCAGAAAATTTTCTATTGTCAACATATTTCAATAATTTTATATAGGAGAAACTTCAGAAATTAATTTTCATAAAAAAAAGATTTTACAAGGAAAGAGGTAAGGTTTGAATTAAATTTGTCAATTACTGGTATTAATGCATCCTGAACTCAAAGGGAGGAGTCTCATACTTCCGACTGAGATAAATAAATATAAATATAACAGTTAATAAAAAAAATTGACATCTTGAGCTAGCCGAGGTGAAACAAATACTATATTGAATAATACTGTATTAAATAAATAATAAAATATAATCAATTATAAATATTGGCACCCAAAACGTGGGGCTATTAAATATCCAATTTATAATATTATAATAAAATTGACACAGTAACGTGTGGCCTGATTCAGTATTAATATATTATTAAATTAAACAAATAAATCATGGAAAGCTAGAAAATGATGTTGAGAGACGGGGAACAGGTTGGAAATGATAGCGGATCAGAAGAGGAGAGAGAAGAAAGGAGTCATGGAATGGGAGATTTCCAGGTTCAATATTTGATCCAAGGTCAGCAAGCTGAAGGACATGCATCTGAAGAAAGTACGACAGGAGATGAAGAAGATCTAGAACAAGAGGATGGGATAGATAGAAGACAAGAGAGCAGGGAAACACAAGGAGGAACAAATGCCAACGAACAATGGATGCAGCAAATGTTGATGAGTATAAACGAAAACATAAAGACAATGAGGGGAGATATGGACAATATGGAGAAAAATATGAGAGGATATATGAATGGTATGAAAGAAGAAATTCGGGGAGATATTCACAACATTCATACAAATATGCACCGATTAGAAAAAAAAATAGATGAAGTCAAATTGGAAGATTGTAAGGAGATTAAGGAACTCAAGAAGAACCAGGAAGAATTTAAGAAGAACATTATTGAGGTAAGAGAAGAAATGGAGAATAAAAATAAAAACTTGAGACAAGAAATACAAGAAATTGTGTGAAAATTAGAGAGAACATAGAAAAGATGATAGTAGAAGAAGTACTAGAATTCAGAAGAGATATAGAAGAAAGTTTACCGGGAAATATTAAAATGGAGGTCTCTAAACAAGCGAATAATATAACAAAGGAAGTGGAACAGATAAAAGAAAACGTAAATAGGAAATTTAAGGATTTAGATGGCAGGATAGAAGAGAGAACTGGGATAAACATAGCAATCAGTGAAGATATTCAAACAGTAGTATCAAAACAAGCTAATAAGTTAACAAAGAACATAGATGAAGTAAAAATAGAAAGTTTCATGGAAATCAAGAATATCGAGAAGAATGATCATGAATTAAGAAAAATCACAGAGGGGACAGAAGAAATTAAGAAAGAAACTGAAGAAGTAGGTTGCATAAAATTACAAGGACAAGCAAGTGAAGAGGTTAGGAACCATTCTCAAGAAAAAATGGATGAAGAAATTACAAATCTAGATGACAGAATTAAAGAATCAACAGACAAATGCGTTAAAAGAAGTAGAATCATGGGAAGACAGTTTAATAAGGAAATACAAGAGATGAACCGAAGATTAAAAGAAAATACAGTAGAAGAATTAGAAGATAGCATAAGAAGCAATGAAAGAGGTATAGGATGCTCAGGAAATTTTTATAATAATAATGTAGTAGCTGGAGTAATATCTAACAACAACATGACGATAAATTACATAAAAGCTTTCTTTAAAATTATAATTAACAGTAAAATGAATAATATGGAAGAATTTGAGACGCGGATTTTATGGGATTTATTGGAAGGAATGAATGAGATACGGGACTACAAAACTAGAAAAGATATAATGGAGAACGGAAAGAAGCTACAGAAAAACATTGAGACTCAAACAACGAGAGATGAACATAAGAAAAAAGTAAGAAAAAGAATAGCCAAGTAAATAGTATCACATGAGAATTAGAATGAACTTTGGAAACGAAAAAGCAATGGAATGGACAGGAAAAGGATACAAAAATAGATTTACATAGAAAATTTATTATGAACAGATAATACAAGTATAGTGAATTTAATATATGTAGATTTAATATTTTTTTTTAAATTTTCATATGCAGTAGACTTGTAGACGTTTTTCATTATTCATAGTGAGCAGTAATGTGAAACAGAAAAGAATATATAAATAAATAGTTATAGTATAGGTAGATGTAAGGTTTTTCCATTTTGATTCATATGTAGTATTCCCATGTAGCAAGATAAGATAATATCATAGGTGTATATAAGATTTTCAATTTTCATATGTAGTGTACTTATAGGCAGTATCCATCATCCATAGTTAATATAATCTAAAAACAAAAAAATATTGAGATACAATCTATGAATGATAAATAAATAATACCAAAGATATATGGCAAGTAAAACTTCAATATAATATGAAAAATTTTATGAGAATTTATTAGATAGAGGGGATAATGAAATAGAGTGTACATCTATTAATAAGAACAGGTAGGAAATAGGAAGAACAAGCTAGATAATATTTAAATAAACAGTAAAAGAGATGGAAAGGAAAGGAAGTTTGAAAACCAAGATATAAAATAGGAGATATTCATGTTAAGTGAAAATTTTATAGGAATCATGGAGATAAGTAAAAATATAAGATGGAAGTAAAGATTTATATAGTATATGATATGATTAATTATTATGAGATAGGGAGATATGAAATATAATGTAAAGATTATATTGATGAAATGAAGTTGATGAATTATAATTAAGAATTATGCAAATAAATATAAATAGGTGTAGAAAGCAAAGAAAAAGGTTAGACTATAGGAGTAATTATCTTAACATGAATATGGGTTGAGAATAGGTTAAGAAAATATATGAAATATTGAAATAATAATAATTTCTCAGTTGAAAAGATAATGTAGGGAAATGGAAGCTTATAAAAGGATTGAGAAGCAAAGGAAAGGGGTGTGAATAATTCTTGTAGAAAAAGCAAGAAACAGTTAAAGTAATGAAGATTCTAAGTGTGGAATAATGAAATAATAATTGAAGTAAGAATTGAAGCAACTCAATATCATAGATTGGTATTAGAAGAATAATTAAAAAAATATATATAAGATATCAGAATCGAAATGAGGTTGTCTCATATTTGTAAATATTAGAATAGGATAGGATAGATTTGGATAATAGAAATTAAGTATAGGATAAAGATATATAAAAATATTAAATATAAGATTCTTCAAATTTGATTTCTGGAGCATTAAAATTAATAAATTAAGTAGAGGTTAATGATTAGTTCCAAAATTGAAATTGAAATTTAAAAAGGCAACTTGAAAGCTTCCTTCTGAAATTTAAATTTGAGGGGAGTTGAACTAGTTACCTAGTTCTGGAAACAAATTTACACAAATAACTATCATAAAAAGTATAGATTATCACGGGAGGTGTGTCAGTAGACACAACCATTAGCAAGAAAATGACAATTTAAGTATAAAGTTATATAAAAATTAGTGAAATATGTATCAATCTTATTAAATATGAATGTGATTATTTTAAAAAGGATTATTAGAACAAATACCAAACACAATATTATTTAATTAAATACAAAAAGTTACCTGCATAAGTAATTCCGAATATATGTCAAAGTCAATCAGTTCCACAATGTGCTGAACACTGCTGTAGAAATGTCTGTAGATATTGATTGCCATATTATCACTTGAAACCTAAATGAATTAAAAAAAGAATATTTAGTCTAGTGTTTGATTAGCATAATTACACATGTTCCAATAGTAAAAGTTTATAATTTCATAAAGAGTTAAAAACTGTATATGAAAATATAGATGGAACGCAGCTCAAACTTATGAAAGGGAAATTACTAAACAGGAAGTAATGAATCTTAGTAAATTTATAATTGCCAACTTAATTTTATTGATTATTTATAGCATACTGAAAAATAATATCAAAAACAAAAATAATCAATAGTTCATATGATGTAAATATGAAATAAGATTAAAAATTAGAAAAAGGATCAATTACATATAGGTAAATTAATAATTTAGGTTGTAGTTTTTGTAAAAATAATTATTTATAAAAATATCTAAACAACAGGTTTATATGTAAATTAGCTATTGTATTATGGAAAAAGGACATGATATATATTCCTTAATACAATAGAAATAATAGTGAACTAGTGTGAATATCCTCCAGAACAATTAAATTAAATAATTCAGATTTAGAACTAACACACTTCGAAATGACAATTTTTTATTCAAAATAACAGATAAGTGAGCTTTGGATTAATCAAGCGAGGAGGTTGTTGATTTTGAAAACAAGAGCAGAGAGTTTTTCGGGTGGTGGAGAGGAAGCGTCGATAGAGAGACTCTTTGTTTAAAAAGTTATCAGAAATTGGTATAAATGTTAAAAAACACAATCAAAGGTAAATCAAAGCATTTAACTATTGTTTATAATCCTGTGTAAGGATGAAGAAGTGTAGAAAGTGAATATCTCCTTAGAGATATCTACAAGAATTTGGAGATGCGAGTTGCAGCCCGGCAGAGAATTCAATATTAAGGTATGTGTCTTTACAATTACATTCATTGGAATTCCATATAATTCTTTATGAAGAAAGTGAACATTAAAAATTTATCAGAACGTTCAAATTGAATAAATTCATTAAATGGCCAAGAACATTTATCATATGATGCATCATAATTTTATCTCAATTGAGAATTAAACAGTTTTAGTTAATAATAATATTTGTACTTACTTGATATAATATAATTCACTGTATATGTTCACGAGCATCATGAATTTTCACATAACCTCTCATTATTTCTTTTATCTTCAGCATGAATAACTATTTGCCTATTACTGTCTTCACTTTCAACTCACTCACATAATTTTAATTAAGTGTACTTATATGTAATTGATTATTTAAATTTTATATCATTAAAATTGTTTCACCATTATAGACGCGCTGGTAGTGTGTTTAACAGTAAAGCTATTTCTTATAGAGGGGAGAGAATCCTCCTATCGTTTCAATTATAACAGCGCATGCGTTCAGATTTATGCGCCGACGCACTGATAGCAACATTCTTCTACCGAGAAATGTATCTGATATGGGGTGGAACAAAAACACAATTTTCAATGTTTAAATCTTATTGCAAATTTTCATAATGATTTATTAAATCGTTTACATTTGAGTGTTGGTATTTTATTCTCATCACATCCATCAGAAAATTTTCTATTGTCAACATATTTCAAAAATTTTATATAGGAGAAACTTCAGAAATTAATTTTCATAAAAAAACGATTTTACAAGGAAAAAGGTAAGGTTTGAATTAAATTTGTCAATTACTGTTATTAATGCATCCTGAACTCAAAGGGAGGAGTCTCATACTTCCGACTGAGATAAATAAATATAAATATAACAGTTAATAAAAAAAATTAACATCTTGAGCTAGCCGAGGTAAAACAAATACTATATTAAATAATACTGTATTAAATAAATAATAAAATATAATCAATTATAATATATATATATATATATATATATATATATATATATATATATATATATATATATATATATATATATAAAACTAGTGAATATTGGGGATTGCAGCGAAAAATTGGAAAAGATATACTCTTAGCGGAAAATGTCCAAGCTTTCGAGGATGTTTGTCCTCATCATCAAAGAAACTAGAATGAAAAAACAACAGTTGAATACTGTGGTCAAAGAGAATAATTAAAAATGAAATTCACAACCACGTGTGTACTTACCTCCAAAGTGAGGTTAGATTCCATAAAGATGTAAAATCGTAAACTACAGATCGTAAATTGTGGAATATTCAAGTAGGAATTGAACCAACGGCCATATCAATCGTGTCATAGCAACAATTGTAATTGTCGCAGCATTTTATAAAATAAAACCATTGATTTCATCTTCATGTGTCACCATACTAAACGCCGGCGAGGAAATGATATATTTTGCCTCCAAAAGGGATGTGACAAGAGACAAACAGTGTTACCAACGTCAATCATGAGCTGTGGGACAATGCCACTATTTTCGTAATGGCTGCTTTAGGGCTAACAATTGGTGTAATAAGAAGATGTAATATTGTTGAATAGAGGAAGAGAGAAAGAAAGTGTGAGACAGAGCTAGGAGAACGCTCTCATTTTTATTATGTTTAGAGTGCGTAGAGAACATCACTCCGTTATGACTAACACAAAGGAAGGAAAGAGAAGACAACAGTACAGAGATATTAATATGTAATAATAAATATAGTAATTAAGTAATTTAATAGTTCTCCAATCCGAATGTATCTACCAACACCAATACATTCAAAGTAAGTTTATTATTATTATTATTGAATTAAAGTAATAAGGGTGGTGTTGTCAGGAGCAACATAGTTATTTCCCACCACTTGATGTGCAAAATTAGTATCTAAGGACAACAAAAATGAGTAGATCTCACTTAAGTGATCAATATCAGTTTTCTTGTTAATTACATTATTGTTTTGTGAAATGAAAGCCATTTCCAAGAATGATCTTTTCGTTTTGTTAGACTCAGTCGCTAACACCTTTACAGCCTCATAATTCATCTGATGATCAAGAGAATTTACATGAAAAGCTAACGCGCACCTCTCTGGGTGTAATCTAGCATCACTCTTATGTGAAACTATACGGTTAGATAGAGATCTTGAAGTCTGTCCGATATATTGTTTATCACAATCTTTGCAAGGAATACTGTATACCACGTTAGTAAGTGAAGTCAAGGGGTCCTTATCTTTAACTCTAGAGTAAATCGATCTGATTGAAAGAACAGTTTTATTAGCAATTTTAAAATCACCACATGAACGGAGCAATCTGGCAAGTCTCGGAGTTATGTCCTTAATATATGGCAAAGTAGCGAAAACCGGTCGAGAAGGGGACACATCAGTTCCAACATCCGTCTGGGCTAAATTAGGATGGCTATCTTCATGCAACAAATCCACAGCATCAGATGTGCTGAATAATATCTTATTCAATAAAGGTCTTGGATAAGAGTTATCCAAGGAAAGGTTAAGTAAAATATTGAGATTTTTATTATGAAAAACATTATTTGAAATTCTGAGTACTCTCTGCTTCATTTGTTTAACCAAATTCACTTTCATGGAATGTTTGTGGTAGGAGTGATAATTAAGATATCTACCAGAGCTGCATGGCTTCCTGTACCAATCTATAATAATTATATTGTTGTTACGAATAAATTTTGTATCTAAGAAAGGTACGGAATTCTCGAAGTCTTCCATTTCGATTGTGAATTGGATATTAGGATCAAAGCTAATAAATGTATCCAGAAGTTCATCAAGGCGTTCTCGAGGAAGTGCCAAAATAATGTCATCAACATACTTTTTTATAAAAAAAGGAGTAAAAGAAAGAACAGGTATGACTGTATCCAGAACATCGTCCATGACATATGCTGCTAAGATAGGAGAAATTGACGCTCCCATTGGAGTACCAAAAGTTTGTTTGTAAATTTTGTTATTAAAGGAGAAATAAGTACTATCAAACAGAAAAACTTTTAATTCAAGAAAAGCTTCCTTCGGGATGGAGCAATGGACACCGATACGATCCCAACCCTTATCGATAGCTCTCAAACAAGCATCAAGATAAACATTACTGAACAACGAGACCACATCCAAACTGGCCAGAACATAATTTTCTGGAATTTCTAAGTTATTAAACTTTTCAGAGACTTCAAAAGAGTCTTTGATAAAATACAAATTTTCATAATCATACGCTTTCGTCAGTATTTCTGTACAGAACTGTGCAATATTTTCTGTGGGGGCTCCTATGGAAGCCACTATCGGTCTTACAGAGAGAACTGGTTTATGAATTTTCGGAAGAGAATAAAATTTAGGAGGGACACCATGGTAGCTCATGAGTTTCTTCTTAATTGTTATGTCAATGTATTAATTATTACATAATGATTTAATTAGGTTGTTACCCTTTCTTTGAATAGAGGAAGTAGGGTCACTAGATAGTTCTTCATAGGAACTGTTATTCAAAACAATATCATTAGATAATTCAATATATTGTTGTCTGTCCATAATGACAGTGACGTTGCCCTTATCGGATTGAGTAAGAATCAGATGAGGGTTCGCCTTTTAGAAGGCTTTAGATTTAAGTAAAAGGTTATGAAAGAAAGAATTATTATGTGGTTGCTTTATGTAATTAGTGATAATATTGGTGGCTCTAGCTACCGTGATGTTTCTCATTTTCGAGTCTGTGATTGTGGAAGTGGGATAGTCTACATCTGATAAAATTGATTTAATTGAAATATCCTTCAAAATGACTGCATATATTAAGGACATAACTCCGAGACTTGCCAGATTGCTCCGTTCATGTGGTGATTTTAAAATTGCTAATAAAACTGTTCTTCAATCAGATCGATTTACTCTAGAGTTAAAGATAAGGACCCCTTGACTTCACTTCCTAACGTGGTATACAGTATTCCTTGCAGAGATTGTGATAAACAATATATCGGACAGACTTTAAGATCTCTATCTAACCGTATAGTTTCATATAAGAGTGATGCTAGATTACACCCAGAGAGGTGCGCGTTAGCTTTTCATGTAAATTCTCTTGATCATCAGATGAATTATGAGGCTGTGAAGGTGTTAGCGACTGAGTCTAACAAAACGAAAAGATCATTCTTGGAAATGGCTTTCATCTCACAAAACAATAATGTAATTAACAAGAAAACTGATATTGATCACTTAAGTGAGATCTACTCATTTTTGTTGTCCTTAGATACTAATTTTGCACATCAAGTGGTGGGAAATCACTATGTTGCTCCTGACAACACCACCCTTATTACTTAAATTCTATAATAATAATAATAAACTTACTTTGAATGTATTGGTGTTGGTAGATACATTCAAGTAAACAAATGATAATAATTAAAACTAATTTTGAGTGTATTGGTGTTGGTAGATACATTCGGATTGGAGAACTATTAAATTACTTAATTACTATATTTATTATTACATATTAATATTTCTGTACTGTTGTCTTCTCTTTCCTTCCTTTGTGTTAGTCATAACGAAGTGATGTTCTCTACGCACTCTAAACATAATAAAAATGAGAGCGTTCTCCTAGCTCTGTCTCACACTTTCTTTCTCTCTTCCTCTATTTAACAATATTACATCTTCTTATTACACCAATTGTTAGCCCTACAGCAGCCATTACAAAAATAGTGGCACTGTCCCACAGCTCATGATTGACGTTGGTAACACTGTTTGTCTCTTGTCACATCCCTTTTGGAGGCAAAATATATCATTTCCTCGCCGGCGTTTAGTATGGTGACACATGGAGATGAAATCAATGGTTTAATTTCATAAAATGCTGCGACAATTACAATTGTTGCTATGACACGATTGATTTGGCCGTTGGTTCAATTCCTACTTGAATATTCCACAATTTACGATCTGTAGTTTACGATTTTACATCTTTATGGAATCTAACCTCACTTCGGAGGTAAGTACACACGTGGTTGTGAATTTCATTTTTAATTATTCTCTTTGACCACAGTATTCAACTGTTGTTTTTTCATTCTAGTTTCCCTGATGATGAGGACAAACATCCTCGAAAGCTTGGACATTTTCCGCTAAGAGTATATCTTTTCCAATTTTTTGCTGCAATCCCCAATATTCACTAGTTTTATTCCTAACTAGTCAGCAAAAACTATCTTCCTTATATATATATATATATATATATATATATACAGGGTGTCCCGGGACTAATGGGAAAAAAGTCAGGAGCGTATGATCTGAGCCAAAATAATGTTAGTACTTCATATAAACTTTTTCTATTCAGGCCCTCGTTTTCGAGTTATAGGGCTCTAAAGTTTTAATTTTGAATTTGGTTTTTATTTTTATTTTTTGTACTAGTTATTTGATCTTTATAAAATTTACGGAAAACCTATAATGTACGTGTATGTTTATTTTGGAAAGGTAAACAGATTTACAGTAGTGCCTTGAAGCCAGGGACGGACAACTCGCAATGGTTAGTGATCCAAAAAATTTGGAGGGATGGCACACCCTGTAAGAAATTATCGAAATTGACTTCCCCACACATTAATCTAACGAAAAGGTACTTCTGCTGGTATTCGATAAAATAAGCCGTTTGGCTAATATTTACAGTTTTATTATTGCACTACGTACAAATTTACCTAACTAACTTATTAATACGATGTACTACAAGAAAATAATTTGATGATAGCAGATGATAAAAACATTGAGAAATTATTTAATGGGAATTAAATAGGTACGCAAACAACGTAATTAGTTGCTTTTAATCAAAATTACGAACACAACATTATTAAACCATTAAGAAAACCTCAAAAAACACAAGTTATAAAACAATGGACTAAAACTAATTCCTAAACAACAACAAAAACTAACGTGCTTCTGATAAATGTTCAATATGAGCTCCTCCCACTTCCACGCACATTCTAAGTCTACGAAGGTTGTTTCTTTGCACTTTGCACAATCCCACATTATTTCTAATAACATTGCAGTGTAACACAATTCTGTCTATTGAATCTTGCCCTGTTTGCACAGGTGTTGCGTATACCTTACTTTTGAGATAACCCTAGAGGAAAAATTCCATAGGATTAACGTCTCCTGATCGCGGTGGTCATTGAAAAGGGCCTCCACGACCAATCCATCTATTAGGAAACCTTGTGTGTAAATGCTGTCGTACATCTAAACTGAAATGAGGAGGGGCCCTATCATGCATGAACCATAAATTCCTACGAGTTTGTAGTAGCACATAATCAAACAAGTTCCATAACTCATTTTGCAAAAACTCCAAATATCTTTGACCGGTCAAAGTATCGTCAATAAGGTATGGCCCTATCAAATTATTGCCAACTATTCATGCCCAAACATTAACCATGAATCTATGCTGGCTTCTAGTTTGGATAATGCCATGTGGATTCACATCATCCCATAAATGCATATTATGAGAATTTATGACTCCATCTCTGGTGAAACCTGTTTCGTTCGTAAAGAAAACGTTACTAATAAATGTATTGTCTGCTTGTTGTTGTCGCAGAAACCACTGGCTATACTCAAGTGAAGGATAATCAGCCACTGTCATACTTTGTACTTTTGTCATGTGAAAAGGATATAACAGCTGTTCTTTTAGAGCGCGATGAACAACTGATTTCGAGACGTTATGTTCTCTTGATAAGTTTCGTAAACTCGTTGATGGTTCATTATCAACTGCATTTAACAACTGCCACAGTACGTACGCTTCGTACTGGACCTTCTTCACCTTTTTTTTGGCAAAAAACTTCCTAAAATTTGAAACTTTGTTCTGTATACATGGAAAATTACATTTACTTATTCATACCTGTTTCTTGTAACCTGAGATCAATACGCTCAAACATTCGTCTGTCTGGCAATGCTCTGTTTGCAAAATGTTCTGCATAAAGGCTTCTGGCCTCTAAACAGTTTCGAGAAACCAGTCCATACATTAAATTCATATCTGCGTACTCAATAAAAGTGAATTCTGCCATTGTAACTGTTAAATTAAGGACTTATCAATTATTGACAAGTACTGACTACGAACTATTCTACACAATGTTTGACAACTAATCCTATGGTTACTTGCTAAACGGTAAAAACACTTTTAAAAAGTTTTTAGCAACTTTCCAATTAATAACTCGTTAATGTTTTTCATCTTCTGCTATCGTTTAATTATTTTTTTGTAGTACTGAAGGTAAATCTTGGACATCGTATTAATAAGTTAGTTTTACCTCATTGTGTACTTATAAAAATGGTGAATGCGTTAATTGGTACGTAGCGCATTAATAAAACTGTAAATATTAGCCAAACGGCTTATTTTATCGAGTTCCAACAAGAGTACCTTTTCGTTAGCTTAATGTGTGGGGAAGTGAATTTCGATAATTTCATACAGGGTGTGCCATCCCTGCAAATTTTTTGGATCACTAACCATTGCGAGTAGTCCGTCCCTGGCTTCAAGGCACTACTGTAAATCTGTTTACCTTACCAAAATAAACATACACGTACATTATAGCTTTGCCGTGAATTTTATAAAGATCAAATAACTAGTACAAAAAATAAAAATAAAAACCAAATTCAAAATTAAAACTTTGGAGGCCTATAACTCGAAAACGAGGGCCTGAATAGAAAAAGTTTATATGAAGTACTAACATTATTTTGGCTCAGATTATACGCTCCTAACTTTTTTCCCATTAGTCCTGGGACACCCTGTATATATATAGTTCTTCTCTGTATTTGTGGAAATGAAATTTCATGTGATATTTCTTTATTAGATGAACAGTTCAAACGTCAAGTCCTCAGAAACCTGTCCATACTACATTTCAAAATAGATCAGTTGGATGAAGACATCGCTCAGTTAACTCGAAAAAAACCGAAGTACCCACCTATCCTTCGATATTCTTGAAATTTAATTTTCCATTTTCAACTGAGGAAGAGCTTCAAACCTTTGAAGATTTCTTAGCAGATAAAGATAATTATATAAGCAAGTGGTGAGTATTAAATTTCTTTAAACATTTGTTTGGAAAATTATAAACAGGAATAAATTTTAGAAAACTAGAGTTGTTTTTCTTCTTCAGCAACTGGAATTATCAAGAATTGGAGGAAACGACACCAAGATTATGGTTAGAAGAATAATGGACAAACTTTTGAGCAGTAAACTTGGCAGGGCATATAGTTGGGTTGGATTAAAAAGAAAGAAAATTTTTTCAATACTGCTCACATCAAAAGTTTTGATAGGCAAGGTTTCCTTTTTTAAGGAGTTGAGAATATTATTTAAGATTTCAATACAGTTCCAACGCAATAAAGCATTCACTATGAGAAAAAATTACACACGATTATTGCAAATTTATGATTGTTGCATTTGGTAAAGAAAAGAGTGCCTTCTGAAATATTCAGTTATAGTTAAAAAAAATGTGAAGTGGATCATGAAGCAATGATACTGACCTAGACAAAATTATTGCAATAGTAGCAAAATGAGAATTGTGTTGAAACTAATATGTATGAAATTAATTCAAACTGTGAGACCAATCAAGTATGTTATTTTTTTGCTACATTATGAAAGTTGACAAAAAAGGTGATATTTTTTTGTAGATGCTGTAATGAGTGTTCATGTAACATCCAATGCAGCAGAAGTAGAAGGATCTGTGAAACAGTGACTGGTGAAGAGTAAGGAAATATGTGAAAAAGATGGTGCAAATCAGCTTTAATTTATTAATTTTGAAATACATTTTTTAGTTTTTGTATTTTTTGCCAGTACTTGTTCTGTTATTTCAATAAATCTAATAAAAAAGCTACATTTTCTCATTTCCCTCAACTTTTGAAATACTTTAGTGTTGAATTTTTAGGTTAACTCTGATCTCTAAAAAATGAATTTAATATAAACATGTCAGTTGCCAAAATGCATGGGTAGAGTTGTTCACACAGAAAATATACCGGGTCATTTTTGAAAGAGACCCACTTCATGGTATCAGAAATTAAAACAAAGATGTGTTTTTAAATGAAACTCAAGGTCTCTAGTTAATTCCACAATATAATACAAGTTATTGAAAATTCTAAAAAATTGACAATTTTTTAGAATTTTCAATAACTTTTATTATATTGTGGAATTAACTAGAGACCTTGAGTTCCATTTAAAAACACTAATATGAGCATATTCCACGAAGTAAGGGCCGAGACAGTCAATTTCATTAACAAAGATGAATTATATCATATTACCCCAGAAGTTTGGTTGAATGTAAGCCACTTCAATTTCTTCGTTCTCATTAGCCATCCTTTAAAAACCTTAAATAAAATCAATTGATAAGTAATACATATGACATTACTGACTGTTTTCAAATATTTTGACTGTACAAAAATATAGAAAAATACATAAACAGGTGGACATCATTTTGGAATTTTAATATTTTCCTTCTGTATATTTTTCTTGGATAACCAGCTGCTATAACGTAACTTGTGGATCAACTAAAAGATATATCACAGAGCAATTTGGAGTATCACATTTCCCAACGGTGGTTGATGGAGGCCGAGAGGGGGCGGGTGAGTGATATAAATTACAATGATTGTTCAACAGAACTTGGCGTGTCTTGAGAATTCACCATTTGGCTTTATTTCCAGAAATATCCAGGGTGGGTCCTTTTCAAAAAATCAACCAGTAGACTTCCCCACATTCTGTAGACATTCTCAGAATATTTTGCGGATGTTCTCAGAAAATTTTCAGTACATTTAGTGAACGTTCATTGGATGATCTTAGAATGTGCCTAGGATATGAAAGGAATATTCTGGAATCATTCTATCAAGCTGCTAAGAATATTTTCATAATATTCTTAGAACATCCTCCAGGATGTTTGGAAAACGTTTATAGAATGTGCCTAGGATGTGAACGAAATATTCTGGAAACATTCTATGGAGCTGCTAAGAATATTCTTAGAACATTCTTCAGTATATTCTGAGAACGTTTATAGAATGTGAAACTCAGTCCACTTTAGATGTCCATACAATATGCATAGAATATATGGATTATGTTGTGGAAATATTCTGAGAATATTCAAACATTCTGTCATGTGGTTCTATGAATATTCTATGAATGTACTTGTGCTGTCTGGGGGGTGGAATGAACACTCGAAAACTTAATACTCCAAAAAAACATACTAAAGCTGTTCTAAAAATACAATTTTTGAAATCTTGAAGAGATTATGAAAAAATTCAATTAAGGAGATTTTTTGCCAGTATTATTCAAATAATGGGTGGGGAAGGTTCAAAAATATGAACAAATGTATAACTTTTTCGTTTTTCAACAGATATTAATGATTTTAGCTGCATTTAAAAGAGTTTTCCTGTTCAATAAGATGGATAACAAAATTAGATAATTTTGTATTCACTCGGAAATTTCAAATGTGAATTGAAGCATTTTTTTAATTTCTATATCTGATAACGTAAATCCCTTTTCATCAAAATTTAAAAAATGTCTGAAAACATTTGAAATTTCCGAGAAAATGGGAAAATTGTCGACTTTTTCACATAGCGTTGACAAAATTGTCGAATTTTGTTATTTTTGTTAAGCATATATCTTATTAAAGAGGAAAAACTCTTAAATTATGCCAAAAACATTGATATCGATTAAAAAACAAAAAAAGTGTTACGACATTTGTTTTTTAGGTTGAACCTTCCTCCACCCCTTATTTGAAGAATAAGGACAAAAAGTCCCTTACTACATTTTTTCATAATCTCATCAATATATCAAAAATTGTATTTCTAGGATACCTTTAGTATGTCTTTTTTTGGAGATAATCACAGTATTATGTTCATTCCACCCCATAGCAGATATTTTAGGAACTCAAAAATATTTTCTAGCGATTTTTCAGGATCATTTTCCTGAAGGTATTTTTTTAAAGTTGTACCATGATTATTTTTTGAAATATTGCAGACAGCCGGCGTTCTTAGTTGTTCACCCTGTATTTGCTAATTAGGCACAGAAACATCTATAGGATGTCATCTAGAATGTTTGAGGTATGTTATTTAGAGGTTTAAGTAATGTCCATACAACATCTAAGAGAATACACTGTATTGTTTTTGAAATGTTGTATTTAGATCATTGATAAGATGTAATTTTTTAGACATTGCATTAACATTGACGAGAAGTTAAAAGGCATTTCAGAATGTAATAGAAATGTTGTTTCTAGTTCGTTATAAAGACTTCCTTTTGAGGAAGTTCTAGTAACATCACAGTAATGTAAAAAGGCAGCGCTTTAACATTGCTGAGAAGTTAGGTTGAAACATCACAAAAGTTAACAGCCAAAAGCTGGGCATAAGCGGTTGTATAAATGTGCTTGTGATGAAAACAAGAGGAAAAAAAAGAAGAACATTATCACGATGTGATGTTGAATTAACATAACTGTAATATTCATTTGCATAGTGGGTTATGGATGCAGATGGGTTATGAATGCAATATTCAACCCCTCTGCATTCTTCTTTTCCATCTTAAATATTAACTATCACATCGGAGGCCATTCTCGAATAGGTACTTGATGTCATATTTATTTACTCAACTATAGGTTGGCATCATTGACTGTCAACTAATACCTCCTTTATAGAGGGAAAACGATATCATTTCCTGGCCGGCTTTTGACAAAAAAGCACTCGTGTTCGTTTGTCTGAAAATATGGTGTTAGATGTTGACGTTTCTAGTCATCTCAAAGTGATTGTGCTGTTTTAAACCATTGTAAGTTGTTTAATATTTTAAGTATCCGAAGTTTAATTTTATACAACATAATGGAATCTAACCTCAACTCGGAGGTAAGTTCACACCTGTTGTGATTTCTTTTCTATTGCATCTTGCTTGTTAACTACAGTATCTTAATGCTGTTTTTCAGTATTCCCGATTATGAGGACAATCATCCTCGAAAGCTTGAGAATTTTCCGTTAAGAGTACACTTTTTTCCGTTTCTCTTATATGTATATATATATATATATATATATATATATATATATATATATATATATATATATATATATATATATATAACCAATACTTTAGACAATTGCAAAATAATTCGAGTTATAAATATAAAGGGGAATCTGGTCAAAAATCATAGAAGGAAATATGAGTGATCACAGATAGAATTTGAGAATTGAGAGTTAAGTAAAAATGTCAAGACTTGAGAACATGAAATTTACATCACTAAATATTGAATAAAATAAATCATTAGACACCTGAAAACGATTGAAATAAATTAAGAAAAGATGTTAATGTACTATTTGATACATTTTAAAGGAATCTTAGCATAATTATAGGAGTTAACAAGAAAAAAGCTGTAAAGTAATATCATAGTGTATAACATGAAATGAGACTTGAAATAAGAATACAAATAAATGATAGAATAAATATTGAAAATACTTATTTTACATTTTTGCGATAGTGAAAGCTGTCAAGAGAACTTCAAAAGTTGGACTGACAGTGTGAGAACGCTAATCTTTTCTCCACGGTTTTTAAAAGTGAATCACAAGAAATTATTAAAAAAAACTCATCTAGAGAATCAAAAATATTCAAGCTATGTGATAAGATAAGATTTTATAATTTTCGGAATAAATATTTTCATAAAATTTTAATAACCTAAGAAGTACATCCATTCACCCAATCTATATTAACAATTCAAGAATAATATTTTTATAAAATTATAAATTGAAAGGTTATTTACGTTCCTGAGAATACTTCAACATACTTACAAGTGTATCAGTGTTGCCTACATCAAGGACACGAGATTAATTTCAAGTAATTTAAGAGGTCCAATAGTTGAACATTATATTTAAGACAATAACCAATTCGAAGAATTTCTTACCTGAAATAAGGAAATAAAAAAGAGTAGTAGTTCATCGTTAATAAACTTTGAGGTAAGAAGTTTCATATAAATAACCCATAATATATAAAATGTCAGTTAAAAAACATTCTTTTTACAATTAAATAATACATAAAATATACTTACAGAGATATCGAAATAAAGTTAAACATCAACTGTATAATTACATATAACCTAAAAAGTCTTTGTCGATTGACATTTGGAACCATAAAAATAAATTTTTTCTACAATCGTGTAAAAAGTGACTATTTTCTAAACTATGTATTGTGCCAACTTACTTTTTTGCACAAGTGCAAAAAACACTTCTTCTCGAGCTGAAAACTACATGCATCGTGCAACAAATATGCACTTTTTGCACTAGTTACACAAATAACTATTTTAGGACATAGATCTAATAAGTGACGTTAGTCATTATCTATGATAAAATTTGGAAATTGATACTGAAGTTGTTTAAATTTTTGTTATATGTTGTGATAATTATCATTTAAATTACAATAATATATGTGTGCGGGAAAGTTTTTGATATTTGTTGATTATTAATAATGTGTTTTTAAATTTCATTTCAATTTATTGAATTAATTTGTAAATGTATATATAAAATTTGGCAACCAGGAAAGTGAACGTAGAATAAAATGAGTAATTCAAAATTAAAAATTATTAATAACCTTTATTGTCGCTCCCAACGTGGGGCGAAGAAATAAAACCAAAAAATATTAATTAATTATTAATTTAAAATTTAGCATCGCAAAGACATGAAGCGATTTCCAGTATCAGTTGTAACATTAAATTTTCTAAAATAAAATTAATCAAGCAAAAGAAGAAACGGAGACTGAAAAATATTTAGAGGATTTAGAAATACAAGAGATCAAAACAGAACTGGTGAATAAAAACATAAACATAACTGGAATTGAAATTACATTACAGAACATATTGAGGTAGGCGTTAATTGATGAGCGACAAGATCCGGAAGAGTATCGGTTTACATACCATGACCAAAGACCAAGGAGATGGGAATCAGGAACGACAAGGTGGAAATGAATGATGAAACAAATGCTAGAAAAAATGGACAAAAACAAAGAAGAACTGAAGAAAAATTTGGAAGAGAACCGCAGAAATAAAGAAAAATATGGATAGAATCAATGATAAAAGGGGGTGGATGAAACCAAGGAAGAAACGAAAAAGAATATAGATGAAAAGATGGGAGATATTAAACTTGAACAGGAACATCAAAAAAAAATTTGAAAAATATGTACACCATAATGAGAAAAAAAATGGATTGCTAGAACTAATAAAGCAGAATGATAAAAAATAAAAGCTGAGGTGAAAGTAATTGACAGTAAAGTTGAAACAATAATAGATATAGTACATAAGGATGTAGGAAATAATATAAATAAGAAGATAGAAGAATTGCCACCAGGAGACAAACAGGTAATCTATACGGAAGCAGGAAAGGTAATGGATTTGGAATATTATAGATATATTGGAAAAAATCTTAAGAGACATGTAGCGAGAAGAAAACCTGGAAAGCAATAGTATCGAAGACGATTAAAGGAAACGCAAAATTATGGTTGTAAATGATATGAGAAGAATGCAAGAACTGGAAAGAATTTGAGAATAGGTTTATAGAATATTGCTGGAGTCATGCAGATCCAAGTAAAATAAGAAAAAACTTATATACGGGGAAATACCTAGAAGGGGGCATACCTAGGGAGAATTATGTAATGAAAAAATTAGACAGCATCATATATTTAACACTAGAAATGAATATTTGGCTAGACACTTCACGAACTAAACCTATGAATTTATTATGTTACATAATTTAGAAGACAAAAAAAGGCTCCCATATCATTCTCCGTAGAATAAAAGATATGAACTCAAGGATAAATTACAGTAGAGAAGAGAATACATTACAAAAAAGTTTGTTGATTGAGAAGAAAGAGTACTAAGTGATCTAGTATTGTTGAGGGAGGACCTATTGCAAGACAAATCAAAAAATGTAAAGTAAAAGTTAATAAAAATCTTGCAAAGTGCCTTTAAAAGTATAAAAAGCACATAAATAAAGAAGAATAAATAATTATAAGTACCTTAAAGTGAAATTTGGAGCTGAAGTTCAATCATTTGCTGTAATTGGCACATGTTTACACTTATTGGTATTGGTTTTGGAGAAGCTTGTATTTATAAGAGGTCTGAACATCGTCATTATGTCGCGCATAAGATTAGTGAATCAATATTTCGGAACCTATAATAAAAATCATGATTTGAGTTATAATTAGATGTACATCTGAGAATAGAAAGAACAAAAAACTTTGAGCGTACGGTAAAAAACACTGACCTAACTATAGTCATAGTATTGATAGTTAGATAAGTTCACTATTGTCATTTATTCACCAATCATCACAAGTAAATTCAATTTTTATAATAATAAATATGTAATTCTTTCCACTAATGAAAAATTATTTATAATATTGAACTGTTTAAATATAAATGTTTCTTGTTTATTTCAATTATAATCATCTAAAAATAAATATTTTGTGGAAACACGTGGTTTAGACTAAGATTTTTGACAGCATTCAGACAAAAACATAAAAATAGGAATATGATCCGTACCAATGGCGTATCATACGCTTGTTAAATAATAGAATTTATATTTATTGTATTAAAATTTTCTTATCAGACTCATTTAAATGAAATGTTCAAAAATCAAAATAAAAAAAACAAATAATTATTTGGTTTTAACAACAAATAGGCGCCAGAACCCAAAAGGAATAATAAGTATCTCATGCCCCGTATATAATTGAGCTAGCCTAAGCAAAACAAAAATATAATTAAATATAAATAAATGGAGCAAAATTGAATTGAATAAATAATTCTAGGGTTTATTAATAACAAATTATCGCAATGGAGAAGATGATAGAAGAGGTGGAGATTGAAAGTTTGAAAGAAATAAGAAACTTAGTGAGGAGAATGAAGAATTTAAAAAAGGATTGATAAAGTGAAAGAAGATATGGAAGATCAAAATAAGAATTTGAGAATAGAAATCCAAAGAAATAGAATTAAAATCAGGGAAGTGATTGAAAAACAGGTAGTAGAAGAAGTTTAGAAATTAGATAGATGTTTTGAGGAAAATTTATCTGGAGCAATTCAAATGGAATTAATTAAACAAAATGAAAATATAAACAAGGAAGTACAATTTATAAAATTACAAAGACAAAAAAATGGTGAGATAATGCAAATGTAACAACATAATGTTGATAAAAAATTTAATGATTTGGATGTAAGAGTAGAAGAGTAAACAGAAACATGTGAAAATGAACAGAAAGTTACAAGAAACTATGGAAGATGACATTAGACGAAATGGAGGAGGAATAATATATACTCGAAATATGGATAGAGAGCAATTTGATGGAAATATAAATCTAATCCACCTAAAAGTTTTTATTAAGATAATTAGAAGTAGAATAATGGGAATAAGAGTTATTATGAGAATTAAGAAAATAATCATTAGAAGAATGTTATCTGGACATCATTACTATGGTACTGTAATAAAGAAGAACAGATAATGTACATGGAAGGTTTTGAAACTCAATTTTTAACATGTTTCTTGGGCGAAATTCAACAGGCTAATTTTAAGGAGAGGTTGTATTTTGGCAAATTCGATAACAACAAGAGTAAAAATTTGAATTCATATGCAATGCAATTATATAATTTATCCCAATATCTGAAACCTGTCATGAAAGATCAGAATTTCCTCTGATTGAATGATTGAAGAAGGATTTAAGATGAAATTGGGATAAAAGAAGGGATAAAGCTTTTAGATAATTGAAGGAAATATTTTTAAATGAGTCAAAAGTTTATCTACCACAGTATGATAAACAATTCATCTTGAAAACAGATGCATATATGGAGAGATTAGCAAGAGTATTGGAAAGCTCCATAGAGTTTTATAACTAGGGTAACAAAGACATCTGAGAGATAATACTCCATTACTGAGCTGAAAATGGCTAGTGTGGTATTTTATATAAATAAATTGAGATGTTTTTTCTTACGGGAAAAATTTATTCTGTAAACAGATCATTTAGCACTAACAGCGACTTTCACAAAAACATTAATTCGAAATTAAATATATAACAGGAAAATCGAACATTATGGAAAACGCATGAAGTAGAGCAACAGAGGTAGGAAATGAACCAAGGCAATTCCAAACTGGAGTCAATTTATGATATCAAGCTGAAGGACTATTTACTTTGGAAAAGGCTAAAGAAAATCAAAGATGGGAAAATCAGAGGAGCGTATGAAATAGAAGCCATATGCACTATTACCCACCCCAACAAAATTATATTTTCATCAAGAATAACCAATAATAGAATATGCGTATATCTATCGACAAAAGAAGATGACGAATTTCTAACAAAATGTAATGGAAAAATTAAAGTCAATAACGAAATTCTTCCTGTGCATAGGCTTAACATGTAGTGAAATACTACTCATGCCCAACGTCTGTCCAACTATACCTCACCAAATTATCCAACAAGAACTTAGACATTTAAGCCTCCACCTGTCCTCTACAATAACATTCCTCAAAATTGGTACATCTTATCCTACCTCAAACACATTTTAAGTTTTCGCCGTATTGTTTACATATCTCTTACCCTCCAAATGCCAATACCTACCTCTATTCTTATCAACTATGAAAACACACTATATCGAATATCTTTAAAGCACGATAACGATTTGTGCTCTATATGCAATGTCTCAGGACATACTCGAATAATTGTCAGAAAGCATCAACAAGTACCGCATCTGATAATATATCAACACCAATACTAATACAGCAACAGCAAACATTGTCAGCCAAACATACAACACTCCACCAACTACGAATTCTACCAAAACAAGCACTAGAAATATAACTAATCAAACAGAACTCAATCATGCATTGCTCCTACCAATTCCAAACACACCATCAATGTCTAAGCGATAACAAAAATGCAAAAGAAGTATCTATATCGGCAGGAATAGATATGGATGCAGATATAATGAATACAGAACGCACTCTATCAGACATCACAACGCCACCTTCACCTACACCACAAACAAGCAAAAGGTACATTTCATGAACCAAACGAACAAATAATCAAAAAAAGTAAAAAAAAACAATAAATAAGAAAATGGATTAGTAGGAAACGCGTCACCTTAAACCACCCCCACCACTATACCTCTGATGTCATGGCCACGCCCCTCCTCTCTGACATGACCATTTCCCTTCTCTCCGACCTCATGACC
This sequence comes from Galeruca laticollis, assembly GCA_963921935.1. Lineage (NCBI taxonomy): Eukaryota > Metazoa > Arthropoda > Insecta > Coleoptera > Chrysomelidae > Galeruca > Galeruca laticollis. The sequence continues at coordinate 260,345,109 of OY998176.1, read as the reverse complement.
CACCCTCTCCTCTCTAATTAGTTCACCATTTTAGGCCCACCTCCTCTCTGATTGGTCCACCATATTAGACCCTCCTCCTTTCTGATTAGTCCGCCATTTTTAGGCTATCCTCCTCTCTGATTTGTCCACCATTTTAGGCCCTCCTCTTTTCTGACGGGTCCGCCATTTGTAGGCTCCTCCTCTCTGATTGGTCAGCTATTTTTAGGCCACATCCTCTTCTTCTCTGGTTGATCAGCGTCCTCGTGTCTGATTGGTCTCTCTCTGGTTGGTCATCGTTCTCGTCTCTGATTGCTCAGCCTACATTGTCCACAATGTGCTGGAAACACCGTTAACCTACCTTGCCCTGCCATCTATCGTCGTCAACCTACATTGTCCACGATGTGCCGGTAATATAGTTAACCTACCTTGCTCGCCATCTGTTGTGGTCAACCTACATTGTCGGTAATACAGTTAGCCTAACTTGCCCTGACATCAATCGTTGTCAACCTTTATTATCTACCATGTGTCGTTAATGCATTTAACCTTGTGTCATCTATATCCTGTGTGTGTGTGTGTGTGTGTAGATGTGTGTGTTTTTTTTTCGTAGAGGTAGGAAAATACTTTTACATATCATCAGGACCTGTTGTTTGGCCTAGATATTGTCGGACTCAGAGTCAATACCGACTAAAAACCTCCTCTCTCTCCGGCCTCTGTATCCCCCGCGGAACCCGCCGTTGGGAATTAATTCGCAGGGAGAGGATATAGCTGCTGCTCTTCCTTCAGTTAAATGAAGTAATTTCTTTTAAACTTCTAGACATGGTTTTCTTTTGCTCTCTTCCTTTCCATGGAACGCAAATACTTGGATTTCCGTGGCGAAGGTGCTGGTTGCGTTCCAGGTTGTCTCTGATGACAGCATTGCTTCTACTAATGTGTCTGGTGGAATTTTCTTTTTGAGGACAATCTCCAGGACATCACGTGGCAAGCTGAACGTGGACACGCACAGAATACCTGTTCCGCATCTTCAGTGACTCCGGGGCAGGACGGGCACTCTGGAGAATTATCTCGCTTGACACGATAAAGATATGCCCGAAAACAGCCTAGTCCTGAAAGCATCTGTGTCAGGTAGTAGTTGAGCTCTCCATGATTTCTGTTAAGCCAAGCCTCGATCTATGGTATTAAGACGATACGTCCATCTACCCTCCACTGCGGCATCCCATTGCGCTTGCAATCGAGGTATGCTATGGTGCCGTTCTTTAGATTTGAGTTTCCCAGAACTCAACATAGGTGATCTTCGTCGTTGATAGAGGGCTTGCTGTTCTTCGGCTAGCACTCGAATGGGCAGCATTCCGGCAATGACGCACACCGTTTCTTCAGAAACTGTGCAGAAGGCACTAGTTACTCTCAAGGCACTTAGTCGATATATTGATGCGACTTTTCTCCTCAATTATTGGATTCCGAGAGCGTCAGCCCAAACGGAAATTCCATAGGTCAGCACTGACGTCACTACTGATGACAACAGTGTTCTTCTGCTCTGTTTTGGGCCTCCAACATTAGGCACCAACCGTGATAGGCTTGCTCTTGCCACATATGCCTTGGCCTAGCATGATCTACCCGCTGTTCAAAGTTGAGCCGGGCATCAAGCATCACTCCCTAATACCGAATGAAGGGTTGTGATGTAATTTCGTGCACTCCAACTCCCAGCGTTATGGTTTCCACCTGCTTCCTGTTAGTGTTTAGCTCTGCCTTGGTCTTGCGCAGTGCTAATTGCAGTTTCACCGTATTCATCCACTGGTTGACTCTCTCGAAGGTGATGTCAAACGATATATTTATCTCATCAAAATGTTTTGCGACGATTACTACTGCCACGTCATCTACATATGCCACGAGTTTAACATTATCTGGCACGACTAGCCCCAGCAGTCCATCTTACATGCTATTCCACAAAGAAGGGAGGGTGTGTGTGAATGAAAATGACCAGGAAGCAAGTCCATTAGCCACAGAACTTTTCAACGATTCGACCTAAATATTAATTTTTACATCATTGATGGAATCACCAGTAGATCTAAAGTATGACGGTTATCTGAGCTTGAAAGGTGAGTGGGGTTTAAAGGTAGGGAGTAGTTTTGTTTAACAAGTGACTGTAGTGTGAGTGTAATTGCATCCAAAAAAAATGTGGTTAAGATCAGCATCAGAATTATCATTGCAGGTACAGGATGATGACTGTCTCCATACCCAGCTTGGCAGAATGGGCGGGATATCTTCCATGTCTAGTCTGCATTCTATATATACTCACTGAATAAAATTTAAGTGTTGTATAATCAAAATTATAGTTTGGAGGTGAGGGAATGGTAGGATAAATTTGAGAATAGGTATTATTTGAGCATTGTGAATCGTTTTCCCAGAGTTTTCGCTAGGATATATGCATTTTATTTTTTATTGACCTAACCGCATGTTTTTCAGTATACAAGTTACAAAAAACTCCATTTAATACTAAATATTTTGTTAATCGATCAGCTTTTTCATTAACATATACTCCAATGTGTCCTTTAACCCAAATAAATCGTATTCTCAAATTCAAGAATATTGTTTTAATGTCACATACAATAGGTCATTTCCTTCTTTCGCGATCAGTCACTTTTATAGCACACAATGCTGATCTAGAAACAGATATTTATTTATTTTCAGCCAGGTGAAGCCCCGTAAGATAGCATACAGCTCTGCAGTATATACACTACATATCTGATTCGTAACGATTGGTTTGTGCTGTGAATGTACACTGCATATCCACCTCCATCCCTCGTCTTAGATCCATCAGTATATATCATTGTCCTGTCAGCAAAATCTGCTAGTATGGATTTAAAGAGGATTGTGTTGATTCCGTATAACTAGGGATTATGACTTTGTGGACTTTAAATATAGCTTGATAAGGAATGTTATACAAGGTGTCCCAAGTTATCGATTACAGTCAATATCTCGCTTAGTTTTAAACATAATCCAATACTGTAAAAACTGTAGTGAATGGCATAAAATTACTTCCTAATAACGTATCAGAAACTTCATTTCACTGAACAGTCCTTTGGTAGCCTCCCCTTACTTTTTATTTTTAAATGACACCTCCTGTATATTTACGTTGAAAATTGCCTGTCACTCTATTTGGAATACGATGTACCATACTTGTTGGTTTTTTATTATTAGCACCAAAAAAATTAACATTTTATGATATTTTGCTTTACCTAATTCCCGAGAGAGAAGTAGATTAATCTTTTGTTTTAAAAAACTTATGCTTTTTATGTCAAAGAATTAACGACAGTTAATAATAATAAGTGTAGAACAATAATCATTTTCGAATTGTACCTAGGGTGTTGTAGCTAATCGACGAATTGAATTTTTATACTATCCACAAATTTGAATTCAAAATTATTAGCCTTGTTATAAGCACAATACCATTCACATTCAGTCTAGACGACGAGTACATTGATATGCTATTAGTTTATGATGAATGCGGGAAAATGCTCGACGAGCGGCCCCGTATATACCAAGAACGTTTTTCTCAACGTCCTCAGGTATCACACATGTTGTTTTCTAAATTGGTTCGGGAGATGCGCAGCGGTTCGTTTCCAAACAAAAAGCGTGCACCGCACCGATATCCAGTGAGAACTAATGATAATGTAATTAATGTACTTGCGTATTTTCGTATCAATCTTCATACTTTCATTAGAATCATAGCTGAAGAACTGGGAATAATGATAGCACGATACAGAGGATTTTTAAACAACACAAATATCACTCATTTAAACTACGTTTAGTTCAAGGACTGATGCCTACTGATTTCGACATATTTGAATTCATATGTTATGATTGCCGACAATTCTTAGCTATTAAATCAAATATTTTGGAGTGATGAAAGCCACTTCCACAATAATAGTGTCATACACAATGCCCATTATTGGCCGAACGAAAATTGTCACTAGGTTCTTTCAAAGTCGTTTTCAAACAGTTTGAAGTATAAATGTATGGTGTGGGTTATTCAATAGTCATTTGATTGGGCCATACTTCTACGGGGGTACATTGACTGGACTTAGATTTAGATTTTCTTAAAAACAAATTACGTATACTTATGGAAGACATTCCTTTGGCAGAGCGAAATACAATGATCTGGCAACAGGACGGTGTTCTACCTGATAATGCAGGCATTCTTGAGGAGTATCTCAATCAGTCTTTTCACAACAGATGTACAAGTACTTAGGGACCTATAGCTTCGCCTCCCCGCTCGCCCGAATTAACACCACTGGACTTTTTATGGGGTTACCTTAAAGAATTAGTATATCGTAGATTTGGATGATCTTAAAGGCATTCGTGAGGCATGTCGTAGTATTACACCAGCTCTGATTCAGGCTGCGTATACAAGGGCGAATTTAAGTCGTTTTGAAGCTTGCATGGAATCTGCGGGAAATAATTTTGAACACTTAGGTACTGTGATTATTTATTCATTATTTGTATTTTATTTTAATAAGGAGATTTCGAAATTACAAAATATAAATTTTGTTAGTGCTAATAATTAGTAAGTTACGTCGTTGTGTTCCAAATAGAGTGAAGGTTGATTCATAAACTTGACGTTCCATTCGCCGTTCACCGTCGGGCTTGCCGTCGTTAGCCGTTCGCTGTCCGTAGATAGACAATTTTAGGTTTCATAAACTTGTCGTTGTGCGCTCAGCCGCTAGGTATTTAAATAAACATAACCCAACATTATTTGTATATCTGTGTGTTTTTTCTCTTTTAAAATGAATAAAGAATCCGAATCTTTTATTGTTGCCTTTGGCCTTATTTTATGTGCCTATGGTATACTAAAATTTAAAAAAAAGCAGTCACAAAGATCACGAAGATTTAGGACTGATAAACATGAATCGAAAAATGTCTGAAAATTTTCAATTTTATATAGATATGAAAACGAAGGACCCCGAACAATTTCTTAAATATACAAGAATGACTGCTCCTGTTTTTGAAAAATTATTAGACAAAGTTAAATTCAGACTAAGAAGGCAATATAGATCGGATGGTATAACGTCAGAGGAACGGCTGGTTATTACTTTACAGTAAAAATATTTTTTTTGTAAAAACTTAAAAATAATCTTATTAAAAAGTACTTTTTTCCGTTCCATTTAAAATCTGTGGGTTTATATGTATTTAAATTGGCTACTCTGTACTTCTTTTCAACACGAGAACAAATAAGAAAATCCTAACCCAATATCCCAGAGAGGTATACAAAACAAGCAACATATGATTCATCACGTGACATGTGAAACTAAATTTGATTGGCTCTTGTTATTTGCTACGAGAACTCTACAAAACGGCGAACGGCAAAAGATAAAATTGGTTTATGTTACGACGGCACGAACGGTAGGCATAACGGCGAAGGGCATAGCGACGGCATTTATGAAAGCTCTTACTGATTTCAGTAATTTGATCTGGGAAAGAACGGTGAACGCAAACGTCGACGGCAACGGAAAGCAGAACGTCAAGTTTATGAATCGACCTTAACAAGCAATTTTCAACGACAATATACAGGGGGTGCCATTTGAAAATAGGAAGTGAGGGTTTGGCTGCCAAAGGGCTATTAAAAGAAATAAAGTTTCTAATACGTAATTAAAAAGGAATTTCGATACCATTCACAACAGTTTTCACAGTATTGGATTATCTTTTAAATTAAGCGAGATATTGCCTGTAAACGATAACTTGGGACACGCTGTATATAGGTAACGTTCTGTTGGTTCTGTATATTTGATTGAACTCATTAGTTTGAATGAAGGCTTTCGCAAGTGGAGGTGCGTTTTTAATTCTCCAATATCGATTTGTAAGATCTTTTATGGAAATACTACATAAATTATTTATCACGTCTGTCTGAGGGTTTTAGATTTAATTAAATATTTTTGAGACAATAATTGACGTCGCAAAAATAGAGGTGGTTCGTTACATTCTGCCAATAATGTATTATGTAATAATACATGTTGGAATGAGAAGAATGGATAATGCACTCATCAAACATTATTTTCAGATTTTAGAAACTTGGTGAATAATGAAGGAAATATAACGTTTCACGGACACTTTTCATAGAAATAATTTAAGATGGGTCAAGAAGATCTTAGCCTGGATTCTTCCGATTCTACAAAAAACTCAAAAGACGCCTTCTTCGATCCAAAACCTCAGCCCAAAATGATTAGGGTACTGACTGTTTTAGCCTATGTGTTAAGTGTATCCATGGCTGCCATATTTTTGTCCATTTATTATATATATATATGGCATGGAGAACCACATTTAGGAGCTCTCAAGAATGTACCAAACAGTTATAATAGGTAAGTAAGATTTTGATACCACTTGATTTAGAGAGACAATGTAGTGTGAAATACATTTTCGGTATGCAACATGAGCAATCTCAACGATGAAATAAAACAATTTAATTTGTTTCATTCCATCGTTCAGTATGGATCTTCATCAAGTAAAAGCCTCATGTATTTAACACGCAATCTCGTTAATAATTTTTGTGTATTTATAGATTTGTAGATTCATGTCTCGAATGATAATCAATTGTTCTTTGCGCTATACTCCGTTTCCTTGGTAGCTTGTGGACATCATGTATTGTAATCTCGCCCTATCAAATGCTTGCATTAGATCTATAAAGCCATGAAGGCAGGTTTGTACTCTGTGGCCTTTTCGGTCATTTCTCTTAGGATGAATATGGCGTCGGTGGTGGATCTATTTTGTCCAAATCACGCGAGACCTCTTGTGCAATGATTTTTGTTAGTAATTTTAAGGCTGTACTTAGCAGACTTATTACTCAAAAATTCTTTGTGTCCGGGTTTTCTTCTGTAAAGTGTCTTCACCCCTAGATCGATGCAAATATGCTCGAAAGCATCCATGTCCCGAGATCAGTATTGTCATGTAGTATTTAACCTCCCCGTGATCTCGAAATAACGAAATATACACCTATGGTATGTATAAGGCTACCTTTTTTAACAATCCCACAGTATCTGCCATCTCCGTATGCGCTTTGCCTCTCTTCGTTCATCAGAGCTCCGCGTAGTTGATCCATCGATAAGTACTTCGATTGGCAGCATTTCGGCTATAACGTACACTACGTATCTGCGGTATTTATACTAACTGTGTCCGCCCAAATATAAATTTCATTCGTGAGCATATATGTAACTACTGACAACAGTAATATACTCTTGAGGCTGTTATAAATAGCTACTCTCATATACTGAAGATACTGCTGAGTTGTTGTTTCATGTTTCCTAACTTGCAGCGTGGTGGTTTCCACCTGTTTTTACTTGTAAGTACTGCCTCGGTCTTGTGTTTTGTCAACTTCAGGTGAACTGTCTTCATCTAGTGGCTGATCGGCTTTAGTTGTGTCAAAGATGAACTTTATTTCTCCCAGATGCTTTGCGACTATCACTATGACAATATCGTTCGCATACGCCACGAGTTTAGCTTCCCTTGGCAATACTAGTTTCAACAACCCATTCGTACATATTATTCCACAAGAGAGTGCCTACTATCGAACTTTGAGGTACTACTCTCGTGACTCTATATTCTTTCCTACCGTTCTTTGGAATAGTTGTTTCCGCTTACTTTAGATCACTATCATTTTACTGGGAATATATGCGACCCTATTTGAATTGAGGTTAATATTAGCAGATGACATCTATGTCAAAGAAGTACCTCCACATACGAAAACTAAGTACCTATATCTTCGTTTTACGTCAACCAAAAATTCAATATCAGCCATTTCAGTGGGAGCTTTTACGATACACTTCAATTTGGCAGAATTGAAAGCCTTCTGGATGTCCATTGTGCTACTATGCAGTACTTCTTGGTGCCTCTCTGCCACCTGATGCCTGGTGTCTATTCCTGAAAAGGCATCTCAAAAATATTTTGATGAATGTATAATTTGTTGGCGTAAGTTTGTTATTTTGTGAAGGTCCTATTTTAAAGGCGATTTAATGAGTTTGGTTAAATAGTAGATACTTTGTGTTCTATTGACCAATTCACGATAATTTTTTTATATAGTAATATTGAAAGATCCGTATGAAACTGCAGAAATATGAAAATTAATTCATTACAACAGAATTAAAAGTATAGTTTTGCGCCTCCATTCAAATGTATGCAATCCGCTACTAATCTGGGAATGCTTTGAATGAAATGATCAATTGCATATTGAGGATTGTGCCAGTCATTGGGGGATTTAGTAGTTATTCTACTTGTCTACTGATCATATTCCGAACATGCTCTGTAGGCGACATATCCGCTGGTCGAGCGGGACAAGGGAGACGGTTCATACGGGCATCTCCTAAGTACTATGATCTAACAGCTGCTTCATAGGAACGGACATTATCTTGCAGAAATAGTACATTAATTGATGCTCGTAAATAAGGTTGAGTAGCTGGTTCCAAGACATTATCAACGTAATCTCGAATAGTTACATCAGCCCTTTGGTTAGGACAACCTCGCACTCCTAAGCATATTGTTAAAATCGCTTTTTTCTACGGCGACGCTTGACTCATCTACACAAAATCACAAAATCTAGACTGGTCTGAAAAAACACCTCTATACCATTCGTCCATTAGTCTTTTCCATTCTAGTTTACGAACATGGTGGTTATTGGTTAAAGATATAATTACAATTGGACGATCAGATTGTAGCCAAAAGAGCGAATTCAGCGGTATACTTAGCGCATTGTAATTATCTGTCCATTTTCAACCAGAAAAACATTACTCACCAACATTGTTGTGTTATGGCGGTTTCTAAACGGAAGTAACATTAACCGTCGATTCTCATGCTCTGTTGTTCCTCTGAGTCGGCCAGACCCCTCCTTTGGTGATTACAGCCCTTCACTGTCCACTAAGAACGAACAACGGTAACGATGTTTCGGTTCAAACGTCGATCTATTTCACATATTATTGTAGGGTCCAAAAAGGTTTGTTATGATTAAAATAATTTGGAAGAAATTGATAAATACGGGGTGCGTTTTTTAGTTTTTTTTCAATATAATTTATCTTACTTTTCCTCTATTGGATGTTTTAAGATTAGTTAATATTACATTACATTATTACATACTTTTACATGCATTTTGATTTGTGTACACCAAAAGTATTCCAAGGACAATAATGACGTTTACTGTAATGTAGAAGGTTCTGTGTGTGTGTGTGAAAGAAAATGGCTAGGAAGTAAGTCCATTAGCCACAGAATTTTTCAATGAGTCTACCTAAATACTAATGTTTACGTCTTTGATGAAATTTACCAAGTCACATTTAGAGCAATTAGTTATCTGAGCTTAAAAGGTGAGTGAGGTTTAAAGGTAGGGAGTAGTTTTGTTCAACAAGTGAAGTTATCAAACTGTTTGTTTTGTTAATGTAATTGCTGCATCCAAAGAAAATGTGATTAGGATCAGCATAAGAATTATCGTTGCAGGTACAGGATGGTGACTGTATAATACCCAACTTGGCAAGATGGGCGGGATATCTTCCATGGCTAGTCTTCATTCTAAATATACTTGCTGAATGAAATTTAGAAGTTGAATACTCAAAAATATAGTTTGGAGGTGAGGGTAAGGTTGGATGAATTTGAAAATAGGTCTTATTTGAGGATTGTGAAGCGTTTTCCCAGTGTTTTCGCTAGGATACTTACATTTTATTTTTTATTGAGCTAATCGCATCTTTTCCAGTATACACATTACAAAAAACTCCATCAGCTTTTTCATTCCCATATATTCCAATATGCCCTTAACCCAAATAAATGTCATATTCAAATTCAACAATATTGTTTTAATGTCACATAAAATAGGACATTTCATTCTTTCAAGATGAGTCCCTTTTATAGCACACAATGCTGATCTAGAATCAGATATAATCACAACGCCATCTTTTCTACTTGATTTCAGCCAGGGGAGGCCCTGTAAGATAGCATACAGCTTCGCAGTATATATACTACATATATCGGGTAATCTGATTCGTAACGATTGATTTGTATTGTGAATGTACACAGCACATCCAACTCCATCCCTCGTCGTAGATCCATCAGTGTATATTATTGTCTCGTCAGCAATATCTGCTAGTATGGATTTAAACAGCATTGTGTTAATGCGGTTAGATTCCGTATAATTCGGGATTATGACTTTGTGGACTTCAAATACAGCTTGATAAGGAATGTTATATATAGGTAATGTTTTGTTGGTTTTGTATATTTTATTGAACTCATTGGTTTGAATGAAGGCTTCCGCAAGTGGAGGTGTGTTTTTAACTCTCCAATATCGATTTGTAAGATCTTCTATTGAAATACTATATAAATTATTTATCATGTCAGACCTGAGGGTTTTAAGTTCAATTAAATATTTTCGAGACAATAATTGACGTCGTAAAAATAGAGGTGGTTCGTTACGTTCTGCTAATAATGCATTCACGGGTGTCGATTTCATTGCGCCGACACAGGTTCTAAGGCATTTATACTGAATTCGATCTATTTTCAATAAGATTGAATTACTACTTGATACATATAAACAACATCCATAATCTATAATTGATCTGACGTAAGACCTGTAAAACATTATAGCAATAGTAGGGGCTGCGCTTCATCTACGGTTTGTGACACATTTTAGGAGATTATACCCTTTTTCACATTTGTTTTTTATATGTATGATGTGTTTGAACCATAATAATTTAATATCAAGTATAATACCCAAGTATTTATATTCGTTTACTACCGACAACGCTCGCCCACACAGAGTTAGGCTCTCCGGTGTGCGAAGCCTATGTCTAGTAAAAAACATAATTGAGGATTTTTCAATTGAGATGGTCATACATGTTTCTTCAGTTCATTTGGCTACAGTTTGCATAATATTTTCCAAGGTCTTAAGACAATCAGCGTATGTATCCTGGATGGAGTATATACAGATATCATCTGCATATTGAATGCATCGTATTGTATTAGAAGACCGTGTATGTAAATCGGCAGAATATATATCAAATAATAAAGGGCTCAATACAGATTCCTGAGGCAATCCACGATAAACAATTCTGAGACCGTGTAATTGATTTTTATGATCCCTAATAAAAATTGTACGCGAATAATATAATTGTGGTATACTCTGAGAAGACCTTTCACTAAAACCAACCTCTACTATTTTGTTTTTTAGTAAATTGATATCCACAGAATCAAAAGCACCTTTTATATCAAGAAATAAGCAAACTAAATATCTGTTTTTAGAGAACGTAATTTGAACATCATTAACTGAATGAGTTATTGCATCTAATGTACCGTAGCCCCTTCTAAATCCATACTGTGTGCAGGGTAAAATTGAATTTTGTTCCAAGTGCTATTCCAGTCTTGTTTCAATCATCCTCTCGAAAGTTTTTGTTATACAGGACATCAGTGATATAGGTCGATAAGACGTAAATAAATTTCTGTCTTTTTATGGTTTCAAGATTAGACTAATACGAGTAGTTACTTGTTTCAGTTGTTCAATGTACTCACCTTCTACCCACCAATCGTTATATATTTGTAGTAAAATTGTTTTCGCAGGTAATGGCATATTTCTAATAATATCAAATGTTATATTATCGTTACCAGGAGCTGTACATCTTGTGGATTTGATTGCAGTTTCCAGTTCTATGATATCAAAAGATTTGTCGGCATTGTGATTGCTGTGGTTTTCTGTCGGTTCTTCTATTATATTAGGAACAAAACTTGGGAAAATGTTGTCAAAAATTTGATTAATAAGGCTTTCAGATATTGGTTGTTTTTTCATAGTAGAATTTTTGTTTGACATTTTTGTAACAAATGCCCAAATTTTTGCGATCGGTGTTTTTTTGTTTAAACTGCTAACACATTTTTTCCAGTATTCCTGTTGTTTTTGTTTAAATAATAGTTTGCTTCTAGCTTGAATATTTTTGAATTGTAGATAATTCTCTAAGTTTGCAGTGTTTTAGTACATTTTATAAGCGTTCTTCCGTTTATTTATAATTTGAACACAATCATTGTCCCACCAAAGGGGGTTTGACACTTTTTTAGATCCGCCAGTACGAGATTTCATAGAATTGGATGCTGCTCTATTTATTATTTCAAGAAAATATTCTAATGAATTTATATCGTTAATTAGGAGGTCGTTTACTATGCACTCCTAAAAAAGTTCCCAATCGGCAGAAGACTATCCATTTTCTTGATGGTAATACAGGAGATGGGATATATTGTCGGGATATAGAGATGTGTATAGGAAAATTATCAGATCCTAATGTATAATCTATAATATTCCATTCTGAGTAACTCATCAAACTAGATGAAACTAGGGTAAGATCTATTGGCGAAGGTCGTTCGTTAGGCTATCATTTAAAATAATTAAATTTGTTTCATCTATAGCGTCTATTAATCTGTTACCTTGTGTATTGTCGAGTGTAGATCCCCAACGACTGTGATGACAGTTTAAATCACCGTATACAATAACATCACCCTGCGTCTGCAAGAAAATATGTTTCCAGTCTTTCGTAGTCGCTTATATGTTAGGAGGCTTATAAACACAAAGTATAGATATATTAAGGTTATTCAGATACACTCCACAAATCTCTATTTTGGAATTGAAATTTTTACGGAGAACTATTTCTGAGAATGATAAGTGGTCCCGGACGAGGATACCGACACCACCAAATCCGTCAGTCCTGTCAACGTGTACGAAATTGTACCAGTTTACATAAAACGTTTTATTTGGTGATAACCAAGTCACATTTAGAGCAATTAGTTCAAATCTAGTAGTTGAACCAGCTAAATAGTTTAAAAGGTTAGATTTATTTTTTATTATTGAATTAGAATTCCATTGAATTATATTTAAGGTTCTAATAGAATTCATCATCATTAGAATCAGGTAAAGAATTTATAATAGTTTTAATTTCGTTTTGTGTTTTTTGAAAAATATCCCAGTCTGGCACAACTAAATTAAATTTTTTAATAAGATGTTCGAAAATGTAAGGACTTTTATGTAAAATTTCGATTTCTAGCTTTTCACTGTATGACTGGAAATAATCCTTATGGGGGTTAGGTAAAACAGAATTACTAGTTGTGGCCTGAGATTTGAAGGTAGGTGTTTTTTTTAACTATTAGAGGAAAAATGGCCTTGTGTTTTTTAGGAGGTTGGGACTGTGGACGTGGTACACAGTTTTTACCACCTGAAGGATTCTCACTATCTTTGTCGTCATTCAGATTTGGGAAGTTGGTGAGGTTGTTTAATAAATTGTACCCATTGTATGAGGTAGCTTTGGAGTAGCTTGGGTTATTAACCATTGATTCCACTCCTTTAAATGATATATTTTGTTCAGACATGGTTTTTTTAACCTTTAATTGATGCTGGTATTTGGGACATTTTTTTGAGACAGACTTATGACCGTTGTTCGCAATATATACAAAATTCCTCACTTTTACATTCTATGCCGTCTTCAACATCATGAATTTGTCCACATTTTATACATTTGTCAGTGGTACTTTTGCAATATTTTTCAGTATGTCCATATCGAAGACATTTGTAGCACTGCACTACTGGATAAACATAAGGTTCTACTACGAACCGAACTAAATCAATTTTAACTGAACTAGGTAAAGAAGTTCCTAAAAACGTAACAATTAACATTTGTCTAGGTACGTACTGTATCTCTTCATCGGAATCAATAATTTTGCGCTTCATTCTTTTAACGTCTACGACTTTTTTATCGCTTTCAATATTTATTTATATATTTAAATTAAAAATGTATCAACTTCCCTAATTACGCCTTTTTTATGATTGAAAAAGGTCGGAATATACGCTATCAATTTGTTATCTTTCATTATTTTATGTCCTATAATTGAATTTGCAGTATGATAGTTTTTAAAAATAATTTTCACTTTATTTCTACCGACTAACTTAATATCTACAGTATCATTTTTTAAATTCCTTTCATTACAAAGATAATGACCTACCTCAACTACCGAAATACGAATACTTATTTCTGAAGGTTCAACGATAACATAGAACGGTCCGATATCAGTTGAAGTATATTTATTATTAAAATTGTAGTTTTTATTTATTTCAATGTCCATTTTATCAGGAGGGTCGTGTTGAGATGGGGGCCCTCCCCCATCTGAATCTTTAGTCATAATAATATAATGGAATTAACTTACTCAATGCCAAATATTTTATTATTTATACTAATAAATTGACAACTAGTCAAAGATAATTTACTGTACGATTTAAAGATAACACACACCACACAAACTAACTATTCTATTCGAAGGTTGGAACGGTACTGAAAGAAGGTTCTATTATGGTCATTTAAAACCCATTTTATAGGAAATATTTTGGATCATCCCGAGAATAAATCCACAACAACTTATTAATTGGATGTGTGAAGTATTATCATATTTTTATGAACTGAAAATTGTTTCCCAAATCCATCTTTTCCAAACATAGGCACACCAAAATTCTAAATTCACTAAAGAAATAGAAAAACACCTTGACATTAATTTCTCAGCTATGACCCTCATAGCACAAAATAATAGAAATGGCTCAAACGACCACATCGATTTCTTATAATCTATGTTAATTGAAACAAATATTAATGTTGGAATTTTCAGATCACAGGAAAATAACTTACAAATGGAAGTCATTAGAAACGAAGCTAATAATACGTTTTTAGCTGATTTCAATCAAGAAGAGGAAAATAGAATAGTTATGGTTACTGCTCCAAGTTTAAACGAAGGTAGGAACATATTGTTGAGTTCATAAAATGGAGTTCTAAATATAATAAGTAATACAAATGAAACATTCAATCACCAAATGTTGAAAAAACATAAAAATCTCCTCGGACTTCATGCGATAACAGGCATTTAATTACATTTTATCAGAAGAATTCAACATTATTTATTCTTCAACTCGTCTACATGACTACTACATTAGTTTGAACCATTATAAAACACGTTCCCTCACGTATGTTCATGGGGTTTAATCGAGAAACATTTAAGTCCATTTATAAATTAATCTTCATTGATTATGAAAACTCATTAATTTTCTCATTGTTCACATTAGAGGAAGTAATATATTTGATCCAATTATTTCGTCAACCATATACTTTCCTTTATTATTTTTTCCATTTAGCCTATTTTTCTAATTGTTCATACGTTAGCTCGGTTAACAACGATATCAATTAACTAGCAACCGGAAATATAGAAGAACCCTCTAGTGTATAACGTAAAATGTTTGCAGAAGAAAAGATCCATTGTCACTATACCTTTTCTCAACTTTACTTGGACTAATAGAGTGCGCATTCCCCCTGCTTCCATACGAAGACGAGGGATGGATACACAATATTAAATTTAATTTTATAGCAATTCTCAATTCGAATTGCCGTATTAAGAGTTCCTTTCTGTGCAAGAGTTTTTTTACTATCCACATTGTTCACAATTATCTCGGATTATAATATTCAAATTTAGCAATATTTCTATTCAAAGTCTTTAAAAAACTGTATTCGTAACTTCCAATTTAGATATAAATTATAGTATATTTTGTGCTATCGATAACTTTAACAAAGCCTATTGTCTATAATGATGTGTACCAGAGAACTAACGATAATATATCGATGAAGGTTGTTAAATAATAAATATTTGAGATGTGGATTAGTCGGTTGACGCTGGATTTTGCTAAAGATCATATCTTCAACATCTTAGAGAACACGAAGGACCGCTTGAAATGAGGTTTAAGGCCTAGTTACCCTTGTCAGCTATGCAAGAAAACGAATTGTCAATATGGTTAGAAAACAGAAACAAGAACCGTTTCACTCGGTAAGAGGCAGAGACGCTAGATTAACGATGGGTCTTATATATTCACCTTCACCAGTTTTCAAACGGGCAGCCCGTACTTTACCATCATTTCCGGTGAGTAATTCCATTATTCGGATCGAACAAGGACTAATTGATTAACGGTGAGGTTCTCTTTGGCACGTTGCCATTTAGGACGGTGTTGCAATCGATGCAAATAATCCACTGACCATCTGGCCCAGAACTCCCGTTGAAGCTTGGAACGTATTTTCCAAAAGGAAAGGCGATTATGGGGAACAGACGAAACTTCTTTTTTAGGGTAAGCTGTCAAGGGTGCTCCTATTAGAAAATGGCCAGGAGTTAGGGGGTGAAGATCATTAGAATCCTCAGATAATGGGAACAAAGGGCGACTGTTGAGGATCGCTTCTATTTGCGCAAGGACAGTGGAGAGTTCCTCAAAAGTCAAGCATGTATTGCCTAAGATTTTTGTGAGATGGGATTTGGCGCTTTTAACAGCCGCCTCCCACATTCCACCCCAATGCGGGGAGCGAGGGGGTATAAACCTTCAAGATATCTCATTGGAAGATAAAAACGTACTAATTTTAGAGACATTTTCAGAAGATTTGAAAACTAGAGATATTTCTCGAAATTGGTTTCGAGCTCCGACGAAGTTCGTCCCATTGTCATAAAAGATTAGTTGAGGATTGCCTCTGCGACTAACAAAGCGTTTAAGTGCCGCTATAAATGCATCAGTAGTCAAGTCCGAGACCAGTTCAACTGGAACTGCCTTAGTGACCATACAAATAAATATTGCGATATATGATTTAAGAATCGGAGCCTTTTTCAATCGAGGCGGTTTAGTTAATATAGGTCCAGCAAAATCCACCATAGTTCTAGTAAAAGGCCGATATTGTTGTACCCTATCTATAGGCAAAGGTGCCATAATCGGAGAAGCAATTGAGCATTGAACCGAAAACATGTGGGTCATTTAATAATTAGATTTTCAAATTTTTCTTGTACCATTCAGTGGCCAGTACACTTTTGTCTAAGATTGCCTAACACATTTTGCGTGCCGGCATGACCTCACCTTCTATGTTCTAATTGCATGAATAAATTAACAACATCATTCTCAGCCGGCAATAAAATAGGAAATTTTTTGTCGAACGGAAGGTCGGAAAATTCTAATCGACCGCATACGCGGAGCGGCCCATTATTGTCTGAGAAAATGTTTAAAGGAACACGTTTTTTATCTGTAACAGGTATTTTCAACTTTAGACGACTCATTTCAATGGCAAAATGAGTGCTTTGTGTTTGTTTCATTATGAAATCGTGGGCGGCTACAATCTCTTCCACTGCCAGTAGTGTAGAGGTTTCGACCGATCTTTTAAGAAGTTTGTTAGAAAATATAAGAATAAAGGCGACTGACTGCCTGAAGTCACAGCTAAATTTACCTTCATACACTCTGGTAAATTATCTACGAATTGAAATGTATCAATACAATCGAAATTCTTTCCTTCACCTAGAAAAGACGGTCCATCAAACCACAATAGACAGCAATCGGCAGAAAATATTCATCCATGTGAAACCTTTGATCTACTCATGTACAGTGAGGACGCGTTTGGCTACAAAAGGAGAGAAATTACCCGCTCTGTGATTGACCCAGCTAAGCGACACTAGAGAATCGATAGACCATACATTGATAGAATCCAGGAAAACGGATTTACTAAGTATTTGAGAAAGTCTATACGCAAGTTTGGCTAAAAGTTCCATCGCACAAAGTTCCAGCTTCGGATAGTGAGTTTATTCTTGAGTGGATTTACTCGTGATTTGGCAGCAATCAGTCGAGAAGAAAAACTATTGTCCGCATTGGACGTAACAATATAAATACATCCGCCATAAGCTCGTTGTGAAGCATCACAAAAGCCGTGCATCGAAATTGATAGGATCTCTTTGTCTGTAAACAAGTATCGAGAAATAGATAGATTAGAAATTTCTGCTAGGACCGAAAAAATTTTTCCCAGCTAGAAAGGATATTTGTTTCCGTAATAGGCGCGTCGCCGGAGATTTGGTACTGCAAAAGAGCTTGCATTATGAGTTTGCCAGGGACAATTAAGGGGTTCACAATACCTAAAGTATCAGACACACTACAAATAATAAAAAGAATCTTGCGTTTGATTAAAGTTCTAATACTTTACACATGAGACGTGCTGATAAGAAGACAATCAGAAACAAGGTTCCATCTGAGACCTAGTATTTTGCAAGGCGCTTCGGCCAGATTTAAATCAAGATCTCTATCATGCTTCGAAGAAATTTTTTAATAAGAAGACAATGTATATATGAATAGATAAATAAATTTTGCAGAAAAACCAAATAAGACATTGGTTCACAATGAAAATATACAATTTAAAAACTAATAACAACAAATTATTAGACTTAAAGGTGGGATTTTGTGTCGTCTTGTTCATAGAAGAGAACATCTGCTTCTCCACTGACTAAATATTTTCACGATATTAATAGCGCCCTTGGATCGTTATATTCGTACCACTGTCCCTTGTAGGGATGCCGGTAAAATGCTGTGTAGTGACCATTATAAGTGGTTCCACATTGATTTGATATAGCGTAGAGGTTGTACATACAAGGTGCCATATTATCAGCCGCGTAATGGCTCATATCAAGCCCTTCTATTGGAAAATCTATTGCAGCATTGAGTTTTCCACTAAATATTTCTGTTTGCGGAAAGCGCTTCAGGTGAATAACCAATATTTTTGGAAATTTATGAATTGAGAATGATTTAGTGCATCGTCTTCGTTCCTTACATTTTGAACATGTTGGTTTATCATCACCGTCGAGTGTTTCTTCTCTTGTAAACGAATCTAAACATTGTGAAAGTCGTAATTGACCTGTTCTTTGGGGTATCGGAAGGGATAAATCCCAAAAGGGATCGTAGGTAACTGAACAGTGACCACAGTATGTGTACTTGATTGTTGATTTTAATTGACCGACAAAGTTATCCACAACCTTGGAGTTGTCCATTCTCGGATATCTCAACCAGGACTCTTATTCTTTCTCGATGTCACTAAGTTTGTTATCAATTTCGGTAAATATGGGCTTTGGTTTTTCATATACCTTGTTGACATCCTCGTGAAGTCCTGCTAATAGGTAACGAAGAAACTTCTGTGCATCATGTTGAGGATATCCCATGAAGCTTGAAGTAAATCGCCGAATCTGACTTTTCAATGATACTGTATTAACCACTCTGTCTGAACCGTCTTCAGACCAAAGCTCTTGAATAGCTGCAGCAAACGCTTCAATTGGTGCTCATTTTATGCTAGATATGTTTATGTTAATATCTCTTATGTATGCGCCTTTCTTTAGATATTCTAATAGCCACCTTGTGTTTGATAGGCATTTGATAATACTATTCATGAAACATGTGTTACCAATATTTTTGAGACTTTTGAGACCCAAATATTCTTGGATAATACCCTTTATGAGTCTGATTGTGGAGATATTGTTAAGAGCTCTTTCGTAACTACTATCATTGTACGAATAATCTCGGATTCTATTATTGTCTTTCTCAGTTGATCGGCGTGATAAAGTATTTGAATTGATGTTGTTTGCTATTGAATTGATTTGGAAAGTTTGGTTGACGTCGATAGATCATTAGTATGGTTTGTTAATATATTCCTTGTTATTTACATAATTTTTAGACGTGTCCTTTCGTTCTTGTTGAGAGATGAAGAGAAGTTGTTAACTCTAGGATTAGAAACGGAATTGATGTTCATTGATTCCTCAGTTACTACGACCCTACCGATTTCTGAACCATTATTTTTTTCTACGTCTTCATTATCTTTCAATTTTGAATTTCACTGCAAAACATCGGGGTTATTTTGTCACTTGTTGGAGGCAATGACATTTTTTTGGTCACCGAAAAATTATTACTGGATGTTTTAACTCTGGTTGATATTTATTTTGTATTTATTGGTTTCACGCATTGGTCACATCAGATATTTTGGATCTAACCTCAGTTGTCGTATTGGTGAGGTTAATACCATTTTTTACTGTTCTGGAAAGTGTGTCATTAAAATTTTTACTCAAATCGGCTACTGACGTGTGATTTCCGTTATCATCTTCATCATACAAATTGTCTATATTAGTATTGTTAGAGTATGCCACACTGTTAGTATAAATAACTTCCATTTGGTCGTTTACCTTTTTATTTGATGTCTTCAACTCTATTGGTGGTAAACCTGTTTTATATTTTGTTATGGTCAAAGATAATTTATTGCGTATAGGAATCGCACCATTCTCTAGCATAGTCATCTTCTTCAGTATTCCTATGAATGGGACATCATCTGGCTGGTGGATATCTATATTTTTTAGTACACTTGTTGGAGGCATAATTCATAAAATTGTCAACGCATGTATTATCAGAAGGCACACATTCTGAAGAAGATAATTTCGGAAAAAGGAAAGATCACATGTCTTAGGGTCGGTAATGTGAGAAAGGTTGAAAGTGTTAGAAGAATTAGGTTTCTTATGATTAGGTTTCATAAAAAGTTCTTCTAGAGGATTAGAACGGGAAAACTTACCGAGAAAAGATGGAGCATTTCCTCTTTGAACTGCAATACTTATTTGTTGTATAAAGAACAAAGTTGCTCTCGAATCATTGGTTTCTACTGATATTTTTTTACCGATTTTTTCAATGAATTTTGAAGCTTCATGACCGAAAACACCAGAGGCTTCAATTGCTACAGGAATCAAAATGTGAATGTTCTCAAAATTTGGGTATCTATTGATTTTAAAAGTTTCGCCTTGTAAAGCTGCAGTGTCTGCGGAACTAGATGTGGATCGGACATGGGACGGAGCCCAAGTGTCATTGCGAGTGAAATCCCATATTACTGGTCTACCGCGTTGTCATGTAATGAGAGTCATATCATCTGGACGTTTACCGTCGTCGCGGCAAGTACCTAACGGTTCCAACGAACAGGGAATCTTTGCAGATTACAGGCCTCGTTTGATTAGGTCATTTACTGCAGAATGACGTGAAAAACGAATAATAGTGTCAAAATTGATTGAGATATCATTATGTAACCAGGACTACATCTTAAGATATATGTTAATTTTGAAATTAAAAGGCAATTCTTCAGAAGGTAATAAGCAATATGTGTCGGTAACCAACATAAACGAGATGACATTTTTATGAAAAAGGTTAGTATTTCATTGAAAGTTGATAGAAAGGATTCGTTTAATAAAGGAGCACCTAATAGAAATAAATTTTGTCTGCTGGTAATTGTTATGCCTGGTGCTACAGAATTAAATTTATCAATGGTTATATTATTTGGTGATTCTAAGAAAAATAACTCGCATTTGCAGAAATTTAGCTCGAGACCAATTTTTAAGTCTTTCAATGGAACATAGCACCAATTATCGAGTTCAATCAATACGGTACCTTTTACTAATAGAGTGTCTTTGGATTTACTACAAATCACGACAACGGTTTCAGATTGTTAAATTTAGCATAAATTTAATCATTCGCAATTCACATCCATTTTCTATTTCTGCTTATCTATCAGTCAAATTTCTTGAATAAAATATGAAAAACTATTCTTTTTTCATATACTCCTTTGTTATACAAAAGCTTATTATACGAAGTGAAAACGCGTCTGAACCCACGAACTTTATAATTAACAAAATCTATCTGAAATTGTACTTAAAATGTCTGAAGATTTGGATTACCACTTATGCAGCTGAAATCCATATTTTCCCAATACAGAATCTAACTCTGTGAAAATATATGCTAAATCGCTATGGAAATTGGTACCAGTAAGTATATCATCCATATAAGTTTGATACAAGAGAGCATGCTGAGCTCTTGGAAATTGTTTACTGTTAAGCGCGATATCTTTTAAATCTCTCGTGGCTTAATATGGCACGCAATTTTGACTAAAGCTGAGACTAGAAAGCTGAGTACAGTTAAAGTTTTCGGACGGGTCATCCCTCCAATGAATATTTTGAAAATGTCTGTGTGACGGATTGATGTCAATGAACCGGTACATCGTCTTGATGTCGGCACAAATTACGAATTTAAAACTGCGGAATCTACAAAGTATATCAAAGAGATTGTCCTGTACCTGATATCCCTTAGAAGTAAGGTCATTCAATGATAGCCCAGAGTCAGTTCGAGCGAAAAAATCCATGACAACGCGAGTTTTAGTGGTCGATGCGCCCTCGCGAACCACGACCCTATGAGGAACAAAGTAAATAAATTGTGAAAATTGATGATTATAAAGTGATAAGAGAAGAATTCGCGCATGATTAAGAGATAGGTATTCGTTGATACGGCTTCATATTCAATGAAAAAGTTATGATTGAAATCAAATTTCTTCTCTAAATTCTGAAATCGTTGGCGAGCCATGCAATATGACTGGCCTAGTTTTTCATCGTTTTTTTCTCATAAAAGGGCATGTCGATCTGATAACGACCCGATAGAAGTACGACTGTAATATTTTTAAATATTTTTTCGACGAATTGCTCGTCAGCACACTTTTCTTTTAGATGCGGAACTTCTTCAAGCTCCCAGAATTTTTCAATAGAGCGATGTAGATTAGCATCAATGTTTTGTTGCTCATCGTAAATGTTCAAAAATGTAGAAACAAAGTTATTAGAACGATGGTATAGAGATACAGATCTTCGCGGGATAGGACCGGCAACAACATAACCTAACTTGGTATCAACGAATGTGGGCAAATTTGGTCCTAAATTTATTATCGAAGATTTAAGTAAATTGAAATAAAATTCGGCACCGATTGATAAATCAACAGAGTCGCTTTTGGAAAAGGTCTGATCAGCAAGTTGAATTTTTACTTGATCCGGTAATGTAAAAACCCCAGGCGGGATAGAAAATTGAGGAAGATTATTGGTAATATTCTCAATAATTGAACAAGAAATGTTAAAAGTCTCCATGAGAGAAACGAGAGATTTGAAGCGTATATTGATAATTTCAGCACTATTTGTACAAATATTATTACCTAATCCAGAAATGTTTAAGGTTTGCCGTTTGCTTGGCAAGTTAAGAGTTTGCGCAAATGAGCGATTCACAAGACTCACTTGGCTAGCTGAATCGAGAAGGGTTCGACCAACCACCCAACGATTATTAGGACATTCTATATTGAAAACAAGAATACAGATGTCTCTGTTAGCAAAATGGCATTTATACTAAAATAATGAAAATCTATCTCTCTTTGTATATGAAAACGTAAATTTGTATTTTTTTTTCAAAAAAAAAGAATTTTTGGTAACCAAAAGAGCGGAGAATTATTTATTGAAACAGTTTAGTTAGTAGATTTTGATATTCCACCGAAACAACATCAAATAAGAGTTGTCTCAAATTTATTTAAAATAGAGTTGATTTTAGATTCCCTCGAGACAATCATCGAATAAGAGTTGTCTCAAATTTAATTCAGAATATTAGAGTGATTTGTATGATTATTATCAGTTCAACATATCTTGCCTTTGTAAAGCCAGTGCGTGTATAATTCGCAAAGAGTTACAGCGTTAAAGTGCGAGTGGGTTTTTCGGATTCTAAATTATTGATTTAGAAAAGTTGTTCCTGAAATTCTAAAAAGCGTTTTAGAATACGAACGAGTCTACCAGAACCTAGTTGGTGAGTCCAGTCCATATTATCTATATTATTCCTCGAGAATTAATAGGCCTTTAATAAAATTATTTCGAAAATAGATGCATCTTATGATTAAATACCTACTCTGAAATTATAGTAACGTTAATTCTGCGTCAAGTGAAGACTATTTTGAAACAGACAATTTACAAGGAAAGTAATGCATTTTATATTGACATATATCAATTATAAAAGTAGACATTTTGAACTTTTGGTTAAATTATTTAGATAGGAAATTTCTAATTATAGGTTGTTTGATATTAAGGTTAGATAGAAAGTTCTATGTTTGGTTTATGCGTTTATATTTTTTGAAAAGTTTTAATTTTGTAATTGTTATCTGATAATAGATTATTTAAATTTGAATTATGAATCTCTTTGGTCCTTTTTTCATATTCATTCTCATTATATTTGATAATTTTTATGCTAGAGAAAATTTAGTATAATTAGTGACATTTGGTTAATTCCATGACAGTAAATTTCATATATGTCATAAGAATTTAATTGTCTTATAGTGTATTGGACAAACAGTTACTTTACATTTTCAATTAGTGCAATACGTAATTTGGAAAATTATTTGGAAATTTATAAAATTTGAATTCTTATTCGAAATCTTTGATCCCTCCCTGAGTCAAGAGTGAGTTAATTGATTGTGTATTGATTCATCTTTTATAATATAACATTTAATATTTATAGAGCCGTGCATATTAATTTGCTGTCATAAAATTTAATGGGTTATATTTAGTGGTAAAGGTGTTTTCACATTAGTGCAGTTACTATTACAAAGTGTGACGACAGCAACAAATAAAATTCACATCATATAAATTCAAATTCATATATAAAATCATAATAAAATTAGTAAAACACATTAGATATATTATAATTGTCACCCGAACGTGGGACAAATATTATTATTAAAGAATATAGAATATATAATAAATTTTGGCTTCCAACGCGGGGCAAATATAAAATATTCATATTATTAAGACTAAGTAGTATATAATAATATACACACACACACACACACACACACATATATATATATATATATATATATATATATATATATATATATATATATATACATATATATATATAAATATATATATACACACATATATACACATATATATATATATATATATATATATATATATATATATATATATTGAACTAGTCCTCTATTATATAAAAATAATTCACATATGTGAATGAATATTAAAAGGTTTTTTTATTAATACGTAGGGTGGACTACTAGACACTACCTAGTTAAAAACTAAGATTTAAGATGAAGAAATGAATGAAATAAGTAAATATATCAACAAATATTGAGAAAACCAATTATAAAAAGACTTTAAAGAATAATGAATAAAAATCTTAACGATAACATTATAGATAAGGATAAAATTTTACCTTCAAAATTAATCCAAGGTCAAGTTAATGTCAATACGTTTCAGAATACTCTGAACACGGCCATGTAAATGTCTGGATGAGTAGAATGAAGTTTTATTTGAAACCTGAAATAACAGAAATTAATATTCAACTTACTAATTGTTTAGTTATATTCACAGACGATGGTAGTGAAGGTTTAAAATTTCAAAACTTAAAAAAAAGAAATAAGAAAGAACCTCTATGATAGATGACACACGGAACAGAGTCATGTTGTATGTCAAAGAAATCTGATAAATCAATAAAAATTTAGGAACAGGAAGTAATAAAATATAGTGATTTTCTTGCCAACTTAAAATCTTTGGTTCTTAATTGAATATAAGATAAAAAAGACAAATTTGAGAACAAATAACAGTTTATATCAGATAACATTAGTAGAAATTCCAAAATTGGAAACTAAACAATTACATATGTATAAATAATCATTTTAGGTTGTAATCCTTAAGACCATATAAACCTTTGTTAATAAGTGTTATTATCCTCCAGGACAGTTTAATTAATGAATCTTACATTTTCCATAAAAAAAACATTCCAAATAACAATTATTGAATAAAAAACAATAAAAGCAGGCTTTGCTTTCGAGAAGTGAAAAAGTTGTTGATTTTTAAAATAAAAGACAGTGAAGCTTGGTTTTGGGAGAATGGTAGGCGGTAATATAGATCTTCTTTAACAAAATTGTAACAAAATAATATAAAAGTACATTTTGAAGTAAAAAAGTCATGAAATAGGACAGTTAATATCACTTCTACTGTGGGGGAACGTGGAAAGTCCAGAAGGAAGAATTTTTCAATGGAAAACCTCCAAGAACAAAGAGACGCTTAGCTGCATTACCTGGAACCGAAGATTGGAAACTAAGGTCTGTGAATTTTAAATTTTAATTTGGAATTCGAAATAAAAGTAGTGAACAATGAATTAATATTTGAACGTTTAAATTGAAAATTTTATCAAAAAGGCCAATAAACAATATCTGATCAGATACATGGCTATTCATGCATTTTTTAGTTATAGTTATCAACAGTACTTACGTGTTAAAATTTATTTCATATCATCACTGTTCATGTGTATATAAATCACCATTTAATTTCCATTTCTTCTTTCTGTATGCATGTATAACTATTTCTACCTCTCACTATTCATGGTTCACTTCACCCATATATCATATATATATATATATATATATATATATATATATATATATATATATGTGTGTGTGTGTGTGTGTGTGTGTGTAATTGTATTGTTCAATTTTGATTTTGTATTGATGATTTTTATTGAAGTGAAAAACATTAAAATTATCACAAATAACACTACTAACATTGACTGTGTATTACATATATAATGTCGCGTGGAATTATAAGTGAACATCCGCTTCTCCTACGCGCCGACTCAATCGTTTAGAAATCTCAGTGCGCATGACTGGAGAGAATGCAGGAGTGGTGTAGAAATTTTTCACTGTAAAAATCATTTGAACTTTGGTCTCAACAACTTATTAAATAATTTATCTAAAGTGTTGGTATATTTTTTTTATTTATTTTAACATTCATAATACTTGTATAAAAATATACTTAATTCATTCAATCTCTGCAATAAAATTTGAATATATAAAAACAGAGGTAAATATCTTGATCGAGGATTGAAATATTTGAGGTAATTATAATAATTCAAGTGTAAATCACAGTTTGTCTATGCGTCCAGAAGTGAGTCTCCATGCCACCGACTATAACATAAATTTAAAATAAAGCAAAAGTAACAAAACTTCTTTAGGAGCTAGCCGAAGTTGAATCAAACATACTAACAAAATCAAAACTCCTAAATAAATATTAAAAATAAAAAAATTAATAATTATTATATATATATATATATATATATATAAACCAATTTATTTGGAAGAAGCAGCAAGGCGAACGTGTACTCTTATAACATTATATTTCCAATATTTCGACAATTAATATTGTCATCATCAGGGAGCTACAATATAATTAAATACTTGAAAGTCTTGAATAAATGAAAAAACCTAACCTTACTTACAATGTTAGCGAGGTTGTACGTATTGATGGAAAATATCCAAAACTTCAAGCACATTCATCAATCATAACAGCACTAAAATATGTAAATGAATACCACAAACATATAATTAAAATCATTTAAAAATTTTGAAAATGTAAATGCCGACAAATTGAAGGTCGAGCATGTGCTTTTTAATAACATTACACATTAACAAAAGGAAGTTAAATAAACTGTCATGTCAAAAGTTCGATCATGACTACCAACTGAAAAGTTGTGAGAAACGTTTGTATTTCCACCACTCCAACCAATAAACATATTATTTGCTCATTATATAGGGTGAGCGAAAAAAATTGTATTTCATTATTATTTTAATTATTTAAGTTGAAAAAGTAAAAAATTATTATTGTAATTATTTAATCAACAATATTATTATTATTCAAAAATTAACAGCAATTATACAGAGACAAACAACAGATTATGAGGCTGATGACTAACAACCTCACTAATCCATAAAAAGCTAATCAGTTGTTAAATAACAACCTCAATTCAGAAAAATATCAAACGAATGTGATCTAAACACAATCAAATGAACATGCCTGTACAGCTGTGTAGTTCTTATCTAGCATCAGCAAATATGAATAGATTTCACTAAGATGATTAAGATCAGTTTTCTTATTCATACAATCATTAGATTGAAATATGAATGCCATTTACAAGAATGTACGCTTAGATAACTTTCCCTCCTTAGCCAATACTCTCACTGCCTCGTAGTTCATGTTATGACCTTCCCTGAAAACATGTTCACCCAGTGCGCACCTCTCTGGATGCAATCTACTGTCACTCTTATGTGAGGAGACACGGTCCTACCAGTTTGGCCAATATATTCAAGATTACAGTTAGAATAAGGAATGCAGTAAACTAATTTAGAAAGATGTAAAAGTGGAGTCTTGTCTTTGACTTTAGTGAACAAAGAATTAATAGTCAGAACTGTTCTATGAGCAATCCTAACATTACCAACCTTGCTGAAGATACGAGTGAGCTTGGGAGTGACATCAGCAATATAAGGTAACGAGAAAAATAAGTGATCAGCGGGAGCAACATCAACCATGTTATCATTAATATTATTATTATTAATACTAACATCCAAATTCTCAACATTATTAATATTATCAAAATTATTATTACTATTTAAGTTATTATTGGAAATATGATCCACAATATGGTTTTCGATAAGATTATTGTCCTGAGAGTGACTGATTAAGATCAGTTTTCTTATTCATACAATCATTAGATTGAAATATGAATGCCATTTACAAGAATGTACGCTTAGATAACTTTCCCTCCTTAGCCAATACTCTCACTGCCTCGTAGTTCATGTTATGACCTTCCCTGAAAACATGTTCACCCAGTGCGCACCTCTCTGGATGCAATCTACTGTCACTCTTATGTGAGGAGACACGGTCCTACCAGTTTGGCCAATATATTCAAGATTACAGTTAGAATAAGGAATGCAGTAAACTAATTTAGAAAGATGTAAAAGTGGAGTCTTGTCTTTGACTTTAGTGAACAAAGAATTAATAGTCAGAACTGTTCTATGAGCAATCCTAACATTACCAACCTTGCTGAAGATACGAGTGAGCTTGGGAGTGACATCAGCAATATAAGGTAACGAGAAAAATAAGTGATCAGCGGGAGCAACATCAACCATGTTATCATTAATATTATTATTATTAATACTAACATCCAAATTCTCAACATTATTAATATTATCAAAATTATTATTACTATTTAAGTTATTATTGGAAATATGATCCACAATATGGTTTTGGACACGATTATTGTCCTGAGAGTGACTGATAGTTGGTGTGCCATACAAAAACTTGTTCAATAAGGGAACAGGATAAGAGTTTTGACAACAAATGTCGTGGAGAATCCTTAGGTTCTTATTGTGGAAGGAAGGATCGGAGATTGAAGAACTCGATGTTTCATTTGCTTAACTAAGTTAATTTTTGTAGACTGCCCGTGATAGGACAAATAGTTTATATATCTACCCGAACTCATGGGTTTTCTATACCAATCGATGAAAATGGTGTTACTAGAAGTACGATAAAATCTCGTGTCTAGAAAGGAACACTAGAAATATCGTCCTCTTTTTCAATCGTAAACTGTATGTATTGGTCGTAACTGTTCAAAACATTCAAAGTTTCTGTTAACAGTGAACGAGGACTATTAATTCTTTGTTCACTAAAGTCAAAGACAAGACTCCACTTTTACATCTTTCCAAATTAGTTTACTGCATTCCTTGTTCTAACTGTAATCTTGAAAATATTGGCCAGACTGGTAGGCTTCTTAAGGACCGTGTCTCCTCACATAAGAGTGACAGTAGATTGCATCCAGAGAGGTGCGCACAGGGTGAACATGTTTTCAGGGAAGGTCATAACATAAACTACGAGGCAGTGAGAGTATTGGCTAAGTATTTCTACCACTCCAACAAATAAACATATTATTTGCTCACTATATAGGGTGAGCGAAAAAATTATATTTCACTATTATTTTAAGTATTTAAGTTGAAAAGGGTAAAAATTATTATTATTATTATTGAAAATTATTATTGTAATTAATTTAACATCAATATTATTATTATTCAAAAATTAACAGCAATTATATAAAGACAAACAAAAGATTATGAGGCTCATGACTAACAACCTCACTAATCCATAAAAAGCTAATCAGTTGTTAAATAACAGCCTCAATTCAGAAAAATAGCAAACGAATGTGATCTGAGCAGAATCAAATGAACATTCCTGTACAGCTGTGTAGTTCTTATCTAGCATCAGCAAATATGAATTGATTTCACTAAGATGATTAAGATCAGTTTTCTTATTCGTACATTAGATTGAAATATGAATGCCATTTCCAAGAATGTACGCTTAGATAACTTTCCCTACTTAGCCAATACTCTCACTGCCTCGTAGTTTATGTTATGACCTTCCCTGAAAACATGTTCACCCTGTGCGCACCTCTCTGGATGCAATCTACTGTCACTCTTATGTGAGGAGACACGGTCCTTAAGAAGCCTACCAGTCTGGCCAATATTTTCAAGATTACAGTTAGAACAAGGAATGCAGTAAACTAATTTGGAAAGATGTAAAAGTGGAGTCTTGTCTTTGACTTTAGTGAACAAAGAATTAATAGTCCTCGTTCACTGTTAACAGGAACTTTGAATGTTTTGAACAGTTACGACCAATACATACAGTTTACGATTGAAAAAGAGGACGATATTTCTAGTGTTCCTTTCTAGACACGAGATTTTATCGTACTTCTAGTAACACCATTTTCATCGATTGGTATAGAAAACCCATGAGTTCGGGTAGATATATAAACTATTTGTCCTATCACGGGCAGTCTACAAAAATTAACTTAGTTAAGCAAATGAAACATCGAGATCTTCAAATCTCCGATCCTTCCTTCCACAATAAGAACCTAAGGATTCTCCACGACATTTGTTGTCAAAACTCTTACCCTGTTCCCTTATTGAACAAGTTTTTGTATGGCACACCAACTATCAGTCACTCTCAGGACAATAATCTTGTCCAAAACCATATTGTGGATCATATTTCCAATAATAACTTAAATAGTAATAATAATTTTGATAATATTAATAATGTTGAGAATTTGGATGTTAGTATTAATAATAATAATATTAATGATAACATGGTTGATGTTGCTCCCGCTGATCACTTATTTTTCTCGTTACCTTATATTGCTGATGTCACTCCCAAGCTCACTCGTATCTTCAGCAAGGTTGGTAATGTTAGGATTGCTCATAGAACAGTTCTGACTATTAATTCTTTGTTCACTAAAGTCAAAGACAAGACTCCACTTTTACATCTTTCTAAATTAGTTTACTGCATTCCTTATTCTAACTGTAATCTTGAATATATTGGCCAAACTGGTAGGACCGTGTCTCCTCACATAAGAGTGACAGTAGATTGCATCCAGAGAGGTGCGCACTGGGTGAACATGTTTTCAGGGAAGGTCATAACATGAACTACGAGGCAGTGAGAGTATTGGCTAAGGAGGGAAAGTTATCTAAGCGTACATTCTTGTAAATGGCATTCATATTTCAATCTAATGATTGTATGAATAAGAAAACTGATCTTAATCATCTTAGTGAAATCTATTCATATTTGCTGATGCTAGATAAGAACTACACAGCTGTACAGGCATGTTCATTTGATTGTGTTTAGATCACATTCGTTTGATATTTTTCTGAATTAAGGTTGTTATTTAACAACTGATTAGCTTTTTATGGATTAGTGAGGTTGTTAGTCATCAGCCTCATAATCTGTTGTTTGTCTCTGTATAATTGCTGTTAATTTTTGAATAATAATAATATTGATGATTAAATAATTACAATAATAATTTTTTACTTTTTCAACTTAAATAATTAAAATAATAGTGAAATACAATTTTTTTCGCTCACCCTATATAATGAGCAAATAATATGTTTATTTGTTGGAGTGGTGGAAATACAAACGTTTCTCACAACTTTTCAGTTGGTAGTCATGATCGAACTTTTGACATGACAGTTTATTTAACTTCCTTTTGTTAATGTGTAATGTTGCTAAGAAGCACATGCTCGACCTTCAATTTGTCGGCATTTACATTTTCAAAATTTTTAAATGATTTTAATTATATGTTTGTGGTATTCATTTACATATTTTTGTGCTGTTATGGTTGATGAATGTGCTTGAAGTTTTGGATATTTTCCATCAATACGTACAACCTCGCTAACATTGTGAGTAAGGTTAGCTTTTTTTATTTAAAACTATTAAGTATTTAATTATATTGTAGCTCCCTGATGATGACAATATTCATTGTCGAAATATTGGAAATATAATGTTATAAGAGTACACGTTCGTTTTGCTGCTTCTCCCAAATAAATTGGTTTTTCGATTTTGTTTCTAACTAGTCAGCAAAAGACTACTTTCCACTTTCTATATATATATATATATATATATATATATATATGTATATAGATATAATAAGTAACAAAGAGATTAGTGGGTATTGCACGCAAATAGAAGAAGGGGCTACTGAAAAGAGTGGTAACCGCAGACATGCATGTTTCTGGCTCATTAGTCGTCCTCGGTACGGTACAACCAAGGAAAGATGTGAAACATGGGAGCAAAGGTGTTGAATGAAACATGAGAAAATATAACAAAATTCAGCAGCATAGTCGAACACAACATTTGTGTCTGAAATATTAGATCTCGAATATTCGAGACAACAACCAACATAGACACGGAGGCGCATATAACACTCCCGTCTGAAACTTCCGACCCAGCTTAATGAAATAACAACAAGATGTACGAATAGTGCGTGACATATGAACAATAAGTAACGAAGAGATTAGTGATTATTGCACGCAAATAGAAGAAGGGGCTACTGAAAAGTGTGGTAACTGCAGACATGCATGTTTCTGGCTCATTAGCCGTCCTCGGTACGGTACAACCAAGAAAAGATGTGAAACATGGGAGCAAAGGTGTTGAATGAAACATGAGAGAATATAACAGAATTCAGCAGCATAGTCGAACACAACATTTGTGTCTGAAATATTAGATCTCGAATATTCGAGACAACAACCAACATAGACACGGAGGCGCATATAACACTCCCGTCTGAAACTTCCGACCCAGCTTAATGAAATAACAACAAGATGTACGAATAGTGCGTGACATATGAAAAATAAGTAACGAAGAGATTAGTGGGTATTGCACGCAAATAGAAGAAGGGGCTACTGAAAAGTGTGGTAACTGCAGACATGCATGTTTCTGGCTCATTAGCCGTCCTCGGTATGGTACAACCAAGAAAAGATGTGAAACATGGGAGCAAAGGTGTTGAACGAAACATGAGAAAATATAACAGAATTCAGCAGGATATTCGAACACAAAATTTGTGTCAGTAATATAAGAAGATCTCGAATATTCGAGACAACAACTAACATAGACTTTTGTATACCTAACGATTTCTTCTTAATCTCTCTAGATGGTAAAAACTTATTTCCTAGCATACCCCCTGATGAGTGTATTATGCTGATCAGAGTGTTACTTTTTGCTAATCATATCGACACTTTTTTGATTTTGGATATTTGTTATGTTCTTGTTCTTGCCTTGAAGCCAATTTTTTTTTAAATTTAACAATAACTTTTTCAGACAATGCACGAGTTTGGCTATGGGTAGCTGTTTATAACCCTTTTTGGCGGACGTATTTATGAATAACCTAGAGAGAATTTTCTTAAATAACCCAAATTTCATAGATTCAATTTTGTTCTATTACAGATATGTGGACGATTGTATTGTCCTTTTTCGAGATAGTCATTCAGATGCTTATTTCTCTCTTGACTTTTTAAATACTGTTCACCCACGAATTAGCTTCACTATTGAGTTTGACGTTGATAATTGCTTACCGTTCTTGGATTTACTCCTCATGCGCAACATTCATACCTCTAGTTTTCAATATATATATATATATATATATATATATATATATATATATATATATATATATATATATATATATATATATATATATATATATATCGAAAGCTGAAGGGTAGTGACCGTTGAACACAAAACTGCAAACAATCTAGTAGGGATGCGGTCAATATAGGGCTGATCAAAAGAAAACTATTTTTTGACTAGTTGAGCTTTCGGAAAATGTTTATTTCCTTCATCAGAACATCAAAATAAGTTTTGAAAACTGTCCATCAAGAACATCACCGGAGCATGAAATTAATTAACAAAAATCAAGACAAAAACAAATTTCTGACAGTCTAAACGTTTAAAATGGTCATATCTACAATATCTTGTAGAACTGTAGAAAGTTTGAACTAACACAACAAGTAAAATAAAATACAGTCAGAATGAATATTAAAAACTATATACAGCCCTATATTGACCGCATCCCTACTAGATTGTTTGCAGTTTTGTGTTCAACGGTCACTACCCTTCAGCTTTCGTTTATATAGATATGGGTTTCTTCGAGGAAATAGGTAGACAATTTGGTCAACATTCTGTCTTCTTATTAAAAAAATGGGCAAAACTTAACACAAGGTTAGCGTCACTCAAGAACAGAAAGATTTTCCTTTTGAAGTGTAGACAGAACGGATGTTTCCCAAGACACATAACAAATGGAATAAGGAGCATAGATGGTTTGTTGGGAACAAGATCTGGACAACTAGGATCTAAGATAAATAACTTTAATTTAAGGTTAAGAAAAAACTTGATTAATTTAGAGATAAGGGTTACTTGTTCTGATTTGTTTGAGGTAGAAAGGTATCTTAGATCTATTAAGAAAAAAAAAAGAAAAAAAAAATATTCATTCTGACTGTATTTTATTTTACTTGTTGTGTTAGTTCAAACTTTTTACAGTTCTACAAGATATTGTAGATATGACCATTTTAAACGTTTATACTGTCAGAAATTTGTTTTTGTCTTGATTTTTGTTAATTAATTTCATGCTCCGGTGATGTTCTTGATGGACAGTTTTCAAAACTTATTTTGATGTTCTGATGAAGGGAATAAACATTTTCCGAAAGTTCAACTAGTCAAAAAATAGTTTTCTTTTGATCAGCCCTATATTGACCGCATCCCTACTAGATTATATATATATATATATATATATATATATATATATATATATATATATATATATATAGAAAACCTACCACAACTGATTCAATTATCGACTATCAATCAAACCATCCATCGTCCCATAAATATGCAGCTTTATATTCCTTTCTTACTAGAGCCTTCAAAATACCTTTCAGATTCTTCTTTCAATAGGGAAATAAGTATTATTGAACAGATAGCATTAAACAAAAATTTTCCTTTACACATTTTCAATAAGATTTTTAACAAACTTTACACTAAATTTAGACTGAGTTTTTACACTTCTATATCACCATCTCAGGACAATTCATTTTCAGGTACCTTGAATTTCGTGGGTTCATTATCCTATAAAATTTCCAGCATTTTTAGGAAACATAGTGTTGAAGTCGCCTTCAAAAACAATTATAACTTGAGTAAATTTTTTATCAATACTAAGGATGAGGTACCTTTATTCCATAGGTTAGGGGTTTATCAGCTGCCTTGTGGTTCTTGCAATGCCGTATATGTGGGCCAGTCTGGACGCAGGTTAGAGTCTTGGTTGAAGGAACATCAATATTATATCAAAAGATATATGACCACAGACATATATAATACTCCTTCATCATTTGCAAACCATATTTTATCGGAACTACATGATTTTAATTTTCAGGATGTCAGACTTTTACATCAGTGTGTGAAGGGTGTTCGACTTAACCTTTTAGAGATGTCTGAAATACGTCGCATATATAACGATCCTTCGATCTTATGTCTGAACGAACAATTACAACCTTTAGAAAACTATTTATTCCTTAACTTTTGAAGCTCTAGTTTGATAACACTTAGTTTGTTTGTTTATCAGTCAACTTCAGTTACGTTCTTTCTTGTTTCACAATTTCTGTCATTCTACTGATTCTTCTTTTATACTGATAAATGCCTACTATAGATTTCAGACATTCACAATTCATTTACACTTTTGATGAATTTTTGATATTGATTTTTAATGCTATTCTTGAATTGTTATTTTCTTTCAAGGTTCTCATTTCATAAATTTTAACTTATGTGTCACGACGTATTAGAATATATTTGGCCTTTTATGTCTATTCTTCTTTTTAATTGTCGTGGCTTAATAGAGTTTTTACAATTACTTTATGATATTGTTATAAGACTTTGTGCTTTTACATTATACTGTGTTTGGATAATTTCTTTACATGATAGTTACTATGTCTCATTCATCTCTGTTTTAAAGATTGTTCATTTTGTTATTGAGGGCCGTCATTGGTCCTTGTCATTTGTCAGTTCTCCGACCATCTTGTCTATTTGGGATTTACTGATTCATTGTACTCAGTGCTCTTACACACTACAATACTGGTCTTTTGACTTCGGACATATTCTGTCATACGACGATGTCCAGTTTTGTTTTCTTTTCTCTTATACTTTGACCAAAAAATTTGTTATGACTTTTCTTAATGTTGTCCTGCTTTGTTGTGTTTAATTTCATTTTATTTTATTTTGCTCGACGTTTTCCATAGTAATGAGGATTTTTTCAATACTATTTTTATTTATGATTTCCCCTACAGTAAATCCCCATATTGTCTACTGACATAGTTCTGAGTTTACTGGATGCCACGGACATGTGACGGCTTTCTCTTACAATGATTTACATATGGATTGATGTACATTAAGGTAATTCGACATGTTGTGAATTCCTATTTCTCTATCTTGATACCTTTTACAGGCC
Organism: Galeruca laticollis; assembly: GCA_963921935.1. Taxonomy (NCBI): domain Eukaryota; kingdom Metazoa; phylum Arthropoda; class Insecta; order Coleoptera; family Chrysomelidae; genus Galeruca; species Galeruca laticollis. Next base: position 260,308,784 of record OY998176.1, on the reverse strand, counting down.
TGATTATGGCTCAGTGAGCCGAAACTAGTTGCCCTTCTTTACCTTTTACTAATATATTCTGTAGTACTGATTTTGAGTTTTACTTACTGCTATTTACCTACAAACTACATTCGAGATGGATAGTCTTTTTCATTTATTTATATAAATTGCGGTTGTCTACTATACACCTACGTTTCATTTGAAATATTGATAATTTCAAAGTAGTAGTTTGACCGTTCCTCGAATACGACAACAACTACCTTCCGGGCTAATACCACGCAGAATATTGAATTACATCCCCTTCGAAGAACGTGACGTGGATCGACCCTTTTGTCGATACAGACATCTATGTTGACTAGTAACTGTAAGGAGAAGGGCATAAGACGCTGACCGGTTTTGACCTTCTTGGGTCTCTTCAAGAGCGCCGTAATGACTTCTAGTTCGGAGCCTCTCATGCAGACTGAAGGTCTGCCTTGTAACAACTTCAAATTGGCTCGGGGGGTTACACACTTACCAGAAGTAGTTAGCTGGTCCCATCTCCACTTTCAATTGCGAACCGCCACCAAGGTATGGGGTTCATGAGAACTTGGACGATGACAAAACCTGTCTGCATTAAGTAAACAGACCTCAAAGTATTTCACTGAGGAATAATGTATTGTACTTAATCAAGGAACACATAAACAAAATCGGTTATCGCATAATAAATCCCAACAGTAAATTGAAATTAGTCCACCAAAACTGGATGGTATCATTTGGAGGTGCCTATGATAAAGTAGAGAAACTTGATCTTGCATTTTGAAATTTATCAATTTTACTTTATTATTATCATCAAGTTTCATTGTCCTTAAATTATTGTCAATTTTATGGGGTCAATAGGTGAATTAAATTCACGATTCATTAAAGTGGGACAAAAAATTATTAAAATATAGTATACACCATACACAATGAGTTGTTTAAAGAATATGAAAATATATATATACAAAACTAAACCAGGTCATTTAACCCCTATTACTTCTTACATGCGCGTGAAATCTGAGCCAGCTGGTTGTATATGTATCGATCTCCCGGTACGAAGTGAGAACATTTGAAATCAAAACAATCGCGTCCTAAATTTGTAAAGTCAAAGTTTTCAATTGATAGGTACTTTTCAAATTTATTGAAAAGTATTCAAGTGCTGAGTTAAGTGAGCCTGAAATTATTCAACAAATCCACATCCAATTCAATCGACAAAGCAAAGTAGTGAAAAGTAAGATCTTTTAATGCCCTATTAGAGGCTTCAATTTGTGTGAATGTTAGAAATATCTCGTAATTTTTATTTGTAAGCCAAAAAGAGTTAAATTTATAGAGAAGCTAGTTTCACGTTTCAAATAAATAATTATGTGATACTTTCTATAAAATTTCAGTACTGTTAATTAAATTTGTTGTATAATAATATTATTTTTAAAATTCACCATTGTTATAATTTCCAGTTTCTAAACTTCATTTTAAACAAAAATTATTTTTATTTACATTATGAGATTTTTTGTAAAAGTTTTCAATATATTGTATCATCTTACTTAACATGAGCCATACTATACACTTTTTATAATTACCAAATTCTAATACCATCATTTAGATTCAGTTTTCGAGGTTTCTACTAGCCAATAGCCCATTTTATTATGTTTATACTGTTAGTCCCGACATTTTGTAATTTTGATGATAAAAAACGTGCTAAAATGTGTCTCTGGCACATACAGGGTGTATCAACGATTACTGGATGGACGAAAGCTGTGAATACACTAGAGTTTTTTTCCCAATTCCATAGCGATTTGGTGTTGGGAAAAAACTCTAGCTTATTCATCACCTCACCAACGGTTCCAAACAGTGCAGTACAAAAATGAAAGCTATATTTCAATATACAGGGTATCCGATAAATGCAAACTCAAACATGTGCAAATGTTTCTACTGGTGTGATGTCTGTATTCAGGGTGTCCCAGAACAACATACAATTGATCCTACATAATGAACTAGAGTTCAAAATAGGACGATTGAAATCAACTCACCTTTATACTATGATGCACCATTGAGCCGTGTGAGGCTGACGAAGGATTTTTTCTTCCCTTGAAGAAATCGAAACCCATGAAAGGTTAGGCTCTGATTTGCGAAGAAAAACTTGGAAATTGATTTTTTTTAAAAAGTGTCAACTTGAAAATTTTCAGGAAAGTCTGAAATTCACTAGAATTTAGACTAAGACTCACGTGTAACGCTAATGGAGATCTTATGGTTTTCTAGACCACTATGGTATTACGTATGAATAACTAACAGGCTGGTGGTTGGATTTTGTCAGATTGTTTTTATTGCAAGCTTCTATTAAGTTTGAGTTGTTATTGTTAAATAATAAATGGTGATGAGTTTCGTGATTATGTTCCTATTCTATTCAAAACTGGGGTTTGGTAGGGGATTATAAATTTTTTGTCAAAATTCTTAAATTCAATATGACGGCTCCGAGATGGCCGACAAAATTTGTGATTTTGGTCTGATTCGATTCAAAAATTGGTATGTGGGTTTTTTTGGGGGAGAAGATTATAAATTTTGTGTCAAAATTCAAAAAATTCAAGATGGCGGCTCCAAAATGGCGGAGAGATTTGTGGTCCAATTCTGAACAACATTTGTATATGTGGATTGAGGTTACGGATTTAGCCGGAGATAGTCGAAATTCAATATCGCGGCTCCACGATAGGAGATCAGTTAAACATAACAATAGCTCAAAACTTGCAGAAGAATTACCTTATAATAACAACGCTTAAAATATTGAGTAGACTGAAGAACGCAAACTAAAATAATAAAAAGACTTTTTAAAGACAAGCTTCTATTCAAATGCGCTAAAAAGTAAAAAATAATTTCTTTGGATGTTTATCGTGGATTATTCTGTAGGTTACATATTGAAAAGCATGCCGCTTTTGTATACGAACTCAAAATTGTTTGCAGCAAGCTCCATGTGAACAAAAATTATATATAGGCGTAGTATTTTCATCTGAACTACAGTGTTTTACAAATATTGAACTATTACCAGTAAAATTTCAATTCTTCAATATTTAAACAAGTTCTTGTTGTGTGATCAACTTAGCATTGATTCACTTCTTACTCACTAACATTTTTCAATTACAGCTGTTATGGAATTTTAAGAATGTTAAAATTGCACTGGAAATAGTTCAATATATCCAAAATACTCTATAGTTCAGATGAAAATACTACGCCAATATGTTACATGACACATTTAAAAAAATGCAATGAAAAATACAGATCCGTATTTGAAAATAAAATGTCGATTGTGGCCCAATTTGTACGATACTTTGTATATAAGTTTTATTCACATGTTTGGTTAGTCTACAAAAAGTTACTATGGCAAAATTTTGGAAAGTCTTCGCAAAATGAAAAGATATAGGCAAAAGAAGAATTTCAGAATTTTCAATTTTTCTGGTACAACTCAAGAACTAAGGATGCTAGATCAGATTGTTTTGAATTGAATGGATGACCTCTGAAATATACAACTTTGCCCCCATTCAACCAGATCCCAACGCGTAGACTCGAATTTGAATAGTACTGTATAACAAATGTGGAAAGTGCGGGAAATCCACTTTCTAACGTGTTATTTTCTCTATTTTTCCTACTAGCATAAATATTCAAATTATGTAAGTTATGAGTGTTAAAATATGAATTCTGAGTATATAATTATTATCGTGTTGTCATGTTTCTAGTCATATTCAGTCTCAGCAAAAATAAACCAAACTATTACTAATCGTTAGGTTAGTATGATAATAAGACAAATGAAAATTTCTAACATGTTCGTATCGTTTTTCAATTTAAATGACGTTGTTTGAGCGGCTTCTGGTGGTGTCGATTTTATATTACCTATTATGTCGATACTTTCAGAAATCAATTTTAAATACTTGTTTACAAAAACAATTCCATTGATCTTTTACAAAACACGTACCTACTTGATTTCCAGTTTCACCCATTGAGATCGATTTTTGCCATCGTATTATCGGAATTGATAACGGTATTTTTGCAGTAATCGGATTATACGTTCTCGTTTACTTCCATCATAGGTTATATCTCGCAGCCTCATAACAAATTGATAATTCGCAAAGAATTCTCTTATTGAGACTGAACATAAACTTAAATGAATTGAGTAGAATTTTTCTGGACTTCCATTGTCTAGAAAACAGAGGAAATTATTTTTCTGCATGTTTTTAAGTTACGAGGTTTCAACAGTTAACATCTCTCCGAAATATCTTCTCGTATTCACACACTTGATAACGACAGTAAATTAGCTGTTGAAACGTCGTGACTCAAATACATGCAGAGAATTGATTTCCTTTGTTTTGTGGATAAAGGAGGTACAGAAAAATTCTTCTCATACTGATACATTGTCAAGTGAGTGTGAATATCGAATATAATAATCATAGGATATAGTGTGGGCCATAATGTTTCTAGCATATGGGAAACATTATTATCAGAGACAAAATATAATTTATCTGAGGAATCGTTTCTGCATATTGAAAAATCTTATACAATAATTATTAGGTTAGGTTACGATTATAAGTTTCATTTTTGTACCTGACTTTAAAGTTTAATTGAATATGAACGAAATTTTCTTCAATATTATTTACGGATGAAGCCAAATTTGCTGCCAATGGACATATTAGCTCTCAAAATTTCCGGTGGTGGACAACTGAAAATCCCCATTTCCTTGTGCGATGTAAAGACCAATATTATTCTAAACTTGATGTTTGGTGCGGGAAATTGTAAATAAAAGTACAGCCATTGAAAATAATTTTATTCTATTCAAGACTAAAAATTAGGATCTTGAAATGGTATTTTAGGTTTCGAAAAACTATCTTTTATGTGTAAAATAAAGCTTCACATGAATTTGTATCAACTGTCAACGTTCCTAATACTAGAATATGCATTTCATTCTCCTCTCTCAAAAGAATAACTAATACGTATTTAAAATTTCTGGAAGTCATTTTGAACACGATCTATACACAATATACAGCACGAACTGATTCTGGAAGAAATTCAAATCTACCTACTATTAATCTATCAAGGTCCCAGTGTTGCCAAATAATGGGAAGCCACGCTGTGCTTAATCTCAATGCTTTGGGGTTGCTCTATATACATATTGTTTATATTGGAGGATGCCACAGCGCTACAAATCTATACGGATGCCATTTCATATATATTATCACACAATAACAAATAGTGAACTTACAGATTTTCAGAGTCTGGAATTCAATGACGTCTAGAAAGTAAAAGGTTTGGGACTAATAGCATGTTGCAGTATCTTAGCACTGTATACTCGAACGTATGTTCTGTTTTAAAAAAGTTATTAATAAAACGATTATAAAAGTTGACAGTAAATATTACTAAGTCTATTAGTGTCTGATTTTGAGTTAATCGCATTAGGGTTCCTAGCAATATGATACATATCAAAAAACAATCGATGGTTGTATTGGTCCGCATGTTTGAGTATCTTAGCACTGTTATAGTCGAACGTGTCCTGTTTTTAAAAAATGGTCCACAACTGCGAAATTATTTTTGCCTGTACGACAATCATTCTAGTGCTGGGTAATGCGTTGTTCAAGCCATTGTGAGATTTGATCAACGTAACATCCCTGACACTGTGAGCAATCCATTTTGTAAATAACTTTGTGTTGTATGAATTAGGTGTTTTGTGTTTTACTTTAGAACAGAAGGTAAAATTTGTGATTAAATTATATTTTCAATTTAAATATTATAAAAATTAAATGGGTCAGATTAGTAATGTACGGAAATTTATAATATTTTATGGCTTGCTCACTATGTTCGTCAACTTGGCCGTCATAAAAGTCGGTGTTATATATTAATTTCTTTGAAATACCTGTTGGGTAACCATTTCTTAAATATATCAAACAATATTTTCAAGTGTTTTGATACGAATGCTTCATCACTGATTTGCAATATTCTATTTCTCATCATTATTATGGAATTATGTTTTTGGCTTTTTGAATGATTAGAGTAATAATTCAAAAATCTTCCTGACGCAGTTGGCTTTTTATACCAATCAAGAAACATTACATTACTATTTGATCTTAAAACTTTGGTATTCAAAAAAGGTACAGCGCAAATTATAGGAGACCCCATTGGTGAACCAAAAATTTGTTTATAAATTTCGTTATTAAGTAAGTGTTGTCAAAAATAAGTGCAAAAAATTATAGAAAACTATATTTAGATAATGTAGTGTGAGGTTCGACCATATTCCATTTTTAATCAATTATATCGGTAATCATATCCAATGGGATGTTAGTAAACGAAGAGACTACATCCAATGAAACCAAAACATAGTTTTAGGTAATTTACAACCCCTAATAGCAACAACAAAGGAAAATGTGTCTCCTATATTATAGTTAGTACGATCCTCAAATGATTTTTTTAAATATATGCCAAATATTTTGATAATTCATAAGTAGTATAATTAACTGAACTAACTATTGGACAGTATATCCGGTTTATGTATTTTGCGCAAACAATATAGCTTTGGAAACTAGAATTGTAAATAAATAATTCTTTAGCAGTACCATCGGAGAATTCTTTTTTGTTTTTAATTATTTGATTAATTCATTATAGTATCTTTGAACTGACGCATTTAGTTTTATGTAACTTGCCTGATCTTGTAATAAAAGTTCTGTTTTTCAATCTAATCTGTTTTGTTCGTCGCAACTATACAACCACCTTTATCCGATTGCAAAATATAGAGTTGTGGCTGAGATTTTAAAAATAGTTTTGTTTTATTATATATTTCACTAAGAGTAGATTTATTTGAATTGGATTTATGTAAAAAATTGGTTACAACATTAGTAGCACGTGCCCTTAATATATCTCTTGTATCTTTAGGTACATTATCAAATGATGTTTTCTACATCAGCCATGAGCCAGGTCTGTTTGTTTACTAATATCCCATTGGATATGATTACCAATACAATTGATCAAAAATGGAACATGGTCGAACCTCACACTACATTATCTAAATATAGATTTCTATCATTAATTGCATTTATTTTTCACAACACATACTCTAGTTTTAATAACGAATTTTATGAACAAAAATTTGGTTCACCAATGTGGTCTACTATCAGTCCAATTTTGGCCACAATTGTGTTAGATGAACTACTTATTAGTATGATGCTTAGTTTGCCTTTTGAAATGCCATTTTCATATAAATACGTTGACGACATAATTTGCGCTGTACCCGTAGATAAGACCGACGTCATTCTCGAGTTGTTCAATTCTTGCGATTGTCATTGGAAATTACAATTGAACATAAAATTGACGCTGGAATACCTTTTTTAGATACCAAAGTTTTAAGATGGAATCATAATGTAATTTTTCTTGATTGGTATCAGAAGCCAACTGCGTCAGGCAGATTTTTGAATTATTACTCTAATCATCCAAAAAGCCAAAATCATAATTCCGTAATAATGATGAAAAATAGAATATTGCAAATCAGTGATGAAGCATTCGTATCATAAAACTTAAAGATATTGTTTGATATATTTAAGAAAAATGGTTACTCAACAGGTATTTCAAAGAAATTAATATATAACACTGACTTTTATGACGGTCAAGTTGACGAACATAGTGAGCAAGCCATAAAATATTATAAACTACATTACTAATCTGCTTTATTTAATTTTTCCTCTGTTTAAAAATTTAACCAATATTAAATTTGTTAAATATAATTTAATTACAAATTTTAACTTTTCTTCTAAAGTAAAAGACAAAACACCTACTTTATACAACAACAATGTTATTTACTTTACAAAATAGATTGCTCACAGTGTCAGGGACACAGTTACGTTGGACAAACGTTACAATGCCTTAAACAGCGCATTACCCAGCACAAGAGTGATTGTCGTACAGGCAAAAATAATTGTGCAGTTGTGGACCATTTTTAAAAAACAGGACATACGTTCGACTGTAACAGTGCTAAGATACTGCAACATGCGGACCAATACAACCATCGATTGTTTTTTGATATGTATCATATTGCTAGGAACCCTAACGCGATTAACTTGAAATCAGACAAAATCAGACTTAGTAATATTTATTGTCAACTTTTAAAATCGTTTTATTAATAAATTTATCTTATCACCCTGTAATTTGTTTTAGTGTGTTTCTTGTTAGGTTTTGTAAACATTTTTATATCTATACCTGATTGGTTTTTTTAAATTATATTAATTAGTCTTGTCCCAAGCCTTTTAATTTCTAGACGTCATTGAATCCAAGACTCTGAAAATCTGGAAGTTCACTATTTGTTATTGTGTACAAATATTTATCGAATAAATTTTGTAGTATCTCCTGATGAAGCTACCAAACGGTGGCGAAACATTAAGTATAGGATAATAGAAGTTTCATTTCATTTCACTGACCACAGACCCGATCATTCCCTCTTCCCTCTCTATATTTAATCAAGTACGGTCGATAAACAACAGAAGCAAATTTTTGCTTTCTAATTTATATATATATATATATATATATATATATATATTGAAGCAGTTTCAATTAGTTGTATTCAATTTAATAAGAAATAATAGTATTCGTGAAATATGTCAAATTGTTTCTCCCATCTTGTACTTCATTAGCCATCATTTTAACGAATATTTATAAATTGTATAAAAAAACATGCCTAAATCAATTATAGATGCCGTTAATAAAAACAGTGAACAAAATCCTCACAACAATATTGAAGAAAATCTGACCAAAGATATTGAAGCAGACGATGATATACTAGTTGAACCGTCTGAATCGAAAATATTAAGATCTTATTCAGATTCAACGGAAATTGACACTAATAATTCAGTAGATGATGTAATTTTAACAGATTTTGTCGAAATTAAAATGAAATTTAAAAGAGGCCATATATTTGATACATGACAAATTTTTTATATAGTTAGTAAATAGGTTATTTAATACGAGTGATTTCAGGAATTTTAAATAAATAGTAAATAAGTTATGGTAATAATTATTTGTATAATAAGTTAGTGGGCTTACAAAAGTGTTAAAACGGAACAAACTTTAGTAATAATAATTTATATATAATATTCGTATGAAAAGCTTTAGCTTTGAGTGGGACACTAGCGTGAGGAATGATGAGAGACTTTTCTTTAGGTAGTAAAAATTAGAATATACATTGAAATTGGGAAAAATAAACAGTTAGAGCTGATAGTAATTCGAAAATATTGTTTATTGAGTGAACCCATAGTATTCCATTAGATGAGTAATAATAATTATAGAAGATTTTTCCGATTACAGACTAGAGAGTTAAATTAAATGTCCGGAAAAAGTAATAATTTGGAATTTTCGCTATGTGAAAATTTATTTGAAAAAATGTATTGAAGTTATCGTGAATAATAGCAAAATAGATCAAAAAAAGGAAAGAATAATTCCAGAATATATTTTAAACAGTTCATATTGTATAGCAAAAGTTTCCCTAACAACTCATAACGATGATTTTTATTGATTGGGAAAACACTTTTTGGGTAAAAAGTCAGTCTGATTTGAATGTGAAATGGGAAACATAATCATAATTTGTCTCCACCATAAAACGATTAAAATGTATATAGTTATTAGAAAAAGAAATTTGACCCAATTCTGAAAAGATGATATGAAGAAACAAATAATGGATTTAAACTAATACATGGGAATTTGACGTGATGTGAATGTCATAAGGGGAAGGATATTATGAATTATCTCGACAAGAAAAACGATTTAAACGTTTATATTTGATAAAAAAAGGAAAGTTAACCCAATTTTTAAGTGAAGATATGAAGAAAGAATATTATTTAAACTAATAATGGATTTAAACTAATACAATGGAATTTTTCAAAATTTGAATCGAGTTGAGTGATCAATGCATGGATGGTTGATAGATTTCCGAGTTTTTATAGAGGTTTTGACTGATATTGTTGAAGATGATTAGAAGTTTGTTTTGGACCACACAACCTCATATCCGGAGTTATATGAGGTACGCAAAATTTATTGATTTTATGAGCTCATAAAGCGGATTTGTGCGTAATTAGTGTCAATTCGGTTTACATTTGCGGAGAAAATAAATTACCATTTCATCATATTCATGGTCATTGGCGGTTTCTAGAATAAGGAAGTTATAACTGTATTATATTGTCGTAATGATATGTGTATATATTTAGCGTAATGCTCTTCTATAATTAAAAATAATTCCGGAAAGCATTAATTTAATCCAATTTCAAATTCCGATGATAAAAATAATAATTTTAGTCCATGATTTTGGCCGAACCAATTTTTGTAGCGAGTTTGGTGTCGATCCGTCAAAAACTGCGCCCTCTGTCATGCTTACAAATTCCGTTATAACATATATATATATATATATATATATATATATATATATATATATTTAATTTGAAGGAAGATATTTGCCAACTTATTTGTAATGGATATTTTTGTGGGGATGTGGCAATAAGACTCCAGAGTAAATTCTTTCAGATATTTATTCCCGAGCTTTCGAATGATTTTCATTCATTATCAAGGGCTATAAATAAATGGTCAATGTTATCATTATTGATAATTGAATGAAATGATAAATACTTACATAGCGAATTTTGGAATAGTTGTAAATTTTTATAATAAATTCTTTCAAACATAAATCAATGAAAAACTCAAAAAACAATATGACAATAAACAAAATATTTGATCTTGAACTACTACAATTTTTATTTTTTTATCATAAAATTAAAGATTGTTATGAATCTTCTGTTCTTTTTTCATAATCTAAAAGATATGCATAGATAACACTAAGGTTATTTAAGTCTGTTTATATTTTGATATGAACTTCTTTTATGAAAATTATTTCTATCATCATATCTCTTATTATTATTATCATAACTGTTCCTATTATTTTCATCTTCCCGTCTCTGTTGATTATTTTCATATCTTGCTCTATTGTTCTCATAATTATTGTTTCTATGGATTACATATCATTGTCTATTATGGTCATCTCTACCTAGAAAATTAGGTTTTTTACTTCCATTATCATATTTATAGTAATTATTACCATAATTATTAGTTCTCTGTTGATTAATGTTTTTGTTCTTGGGGTATCTTTCTTCCCTTTTATCCATCTCTTCCTTGTTATTCCAGGATGCTCTCCATCCATCCCACCTATTATTCTCTTCTCTGTTGCAATTCGTCCATATTGATTTCATATCATCTATTCTACGTAGATAATCTAGGAATCTTATCTTGTCTTTTAAATTATTTACCATAATAAATTCATATATATCATTTGTGAAGTGTCTAGCCAAATATTTTATCGCATCCTCTTCCCGTATTTCTGGTGCTAAATACTTGATGTTGTCTAATTTTTTCATTGCATAATTCTCCCTAGGCATGCCTCCTTCCAGATATTTCCCGTATATAGGTTTTCCCTTATTTTACTTTGAACTGTATCACTCCAGAAATATTCTATAAACATATTCTCAAATTGTACCCAGTCCTCGCATTCTTCTCTTATCATTTCCCACCACAATTCTGCCTTTCCTTTCATCGTTCTCGATGCTACTACTTTCCAGTTTTCCTTTTGATTATTTTGTTGTATTGTGTTCTTCATGTCCCTTAATATTTTGATAGGATTTTTTTTATATCTCCATAATATTCTAAATCCACCCCTTTTCCTACTTCCATAAAGATTACCTGTTTCTCTACTGATGGCAATTCTTCTATTTTCTTATTTATATTTTATATCTCCCTTTCACTATGTTTATTTTTGTTTCAACTTTATTGTCAATTACTATCACCTCTGCTTTCATTTTTTTATCATTCTGATTCATTAGTTCTAGTAATGTATCTGTTTCTTTCTCGTTATGTCATACATACTCTTCAAATTTTTCTTTTTGTTGTTCCTGTTCACGTTTAATATCTCCCACTTTTTCTATTATATGTTCTTGTAATTTTTGTATTCTTTTCTCCATTTTGTCAATGTTTTTATTTGCTTCTCCCATCTTTTCATCTATATTCTTTTTCATTTCTTCCTTGGTTTCATCCATCTTTTCCTTAATTTCTTCTTTATTCTCTTCTGAATTTTTCTTCATTTCTTCTTTGTTTTTTCCAAATTTTTCTTCATTTCTTCTTTGTTTTTGTCCATTTTTTCTAGCATTTGTTTGATCAGAATTACCATTTCACCCTGTTTTTCCTGATTCCCATCTACTTGTCCTTGGTATTTAAACCGATACTCTTCTGGATCTTCTCCCTCATCAAATAACGCTTGCCTCAATCTGTTCTTTACACGTGTTTAATGAAGGCTTTGGCAGATTGATAATCCATAGAATGGCCTTCATAAAATACGTGTTCCGCTAAAGCACATCTATCAGGATATAATCTACTGTCACTTTTATGAGAGGCGATTCGATTGGTAAGCGATATTTTACTGTGACCAATGTATTTCTTATTACAGATATTGCAAGGAATCTCATAAACTATATTAGGTAATTTAGTAGTAGGAGTCTTGTTTTTGATCTTACTGAAAATTGATTTTATTGTAACACATTGTTTATCCGCAATTTTGATATTATTTGGTTTGAATACTCCAGAAATTTTAGGTGTGATAGATTTTACATATGGAAATGAAATATAAGTTGGAGATGTAATATTAGTAGTTAAAATGTCACTGTTTTCTTCGTTTCGTATTATGTCAACAGTAATGTCATTTCTATTGTCAGAAGTATTATATAAAACATGTTTCAAAAGATATGGAGGATATGAGTTATTACAGAAAAGTTTGTAGAGTATTTTTAGATTTTTATCGTGAAATATTGGATTGGAAATTTTTAGGACTCTGGTTTTCATCTGTTTAATCAAGTTAGTTTTTGTACTACGTCGATGATATGAATGGTAATTTATATATCTCCCAGAATTGATAGGTTTCCTATACCAGTCAATCAAGATTCTATTATCAATATTTCTAATAAATTTGGTATCAAGAAAAGGTAAAGATTGTTCTGTATTTTCCCTTTCCATTGTAAATTGTATATGCGGGTCGAAGGTATTGAAGTAAAAGAGTATATTATTTATTTCATCACATGGAAGAGATAATATTATATCATCTACATATTTTTTGATGAAAAACAAATTAAAGGGTAAAACAGAAATAACATAGTCTAAAATATAATTCATGACATAGTCTGCTAATATAGGAGATATTGAAGAGCCCATAGGTGTTCCAAAGGTTTGTTGGTAATTTTTTTTATTGTAAGTGAAAAATGTATTATTAAAAATAAATGTAATTAATTCTAAAAAAGTTTCTTTTCCCAATTTGCAATTTTTACTTATATCATTCCATTTATGTTGAAGAGATGTTAAACATATATTCAAATGAACATTACTAAAAAGTGATACTACGTCTAAACTTAAAAGAACGTAATTTGATGGTAATAGTAAGTTATTGAATGATTTACTAATTTCAAAGGAGTCTTTAACATAATATTCATTGTTATAGTCGTAAGATTTTGTCAATATTTCAGTTAACCAAAGAGTAAGAGGTTCAATTGGAGTATTAATTGATGCTACAATTGGTCTAGCTGATAATGTTGGTTTATGAATTTTAGGTAAGTAATAAAATTTTGCGGAAATACCGGTATAGGTAGTTAACTCTTTTTTTGTACTTTCATCAATTAGTTTTTTATTAAATAATTTTTTCATTAGTTTGTTACAATTATTAGTGGTTTTAAGAGTTGGATCATTATTCAGTTCTTTATATGATGAGTTATTATTAATTAATTCATTACATAAATCTAAATAATGTTGTTTTTCCATGATAACTGTAATGTTACCTTTGTCTGATGGTATGACTAATAAATTTGGATTTGATTTTAGAAATTTTTTTGTTTTATATAACAGTTTTAGGAATATAGAAGATTTTTTAGGTTCATGAATATAATTAGTTAATATATTTGTTGTTTTAGCAATAACGATATTCCTTTCTTGTTCGTTTTTTATAAACAATGACATGTAATCAACATTAGCTTATATAGTTTTTATTGAAATGTCCTTGATAATTATAGGTTCAATGCTGAATTTAGGGCCTAGTGATAAGAACTGTAATATATCCTTAGGTATCTCTGTATCTGATAGATTTTTAATCCAATTTTCTTGTGTTGATAGAACTGAATTAATTTTTTTCTTGATTAGATTATTAAGTTTGTTCTTTTGCTTATTTTGGATTTGAAAGAATAGTTTGTAATAAATAACTTGTTGTCTATTAGAGAAATTTTTAAAAATGAATTCATTGGTTGTGTTAATTATTTGATTTTTCAATTCAATAAGATCATTTTCAAGTCTAAATATTGTTTTTTGATTACAAATAATTTCATTATTTAAAAACTTATTTACTAACCTATTGTAGATATGATAACTATTATTATTATTGGGAAAAGAAACTTTTTTAGAATTAATTACATTTATTTTTAATAATACATTTTTCACTTACAATAACAAAAATTACCAACAAAACTTTGGAACACCTATGGGCTCTTCAATATCTCCTATATTAGCAGACTATGTCATGAATTATATTTTAGACTATGTTATTTCTGTTTTACCCTTTCATTTGTTATTCATCAAAAAATATGTAGATGATATAATATTATCTCTTCCATGTGATGAAATAAATAATATACTCTTTTACTTCAATAGCTTCGATCCGCATATACAATTTACAATGGAAAGGGAAAATACAGAACAATCTTTACCTTTTCTTGATACCAAATTTATTAGAAATAATGATAATAGAATCTTGATTGACTGGTATAGGAAACCTATCAATTCTGGGAGATATATAAATTACCATTCATATCATCGACGTAGTACAAAAATTAACTTGATTAAACAGATGAAAACCAGAGTCCTAAAAATTTCCAATCCAATATTTCACGATAAATAATTTAAAAATACTCTACAAACTTCTCTATAATAACTCATATCCTTCATATCTTTTGAAACATGTTTTATATAATACTTCTGACAATAGAAATGACATTACTGTTGACATAATACGAAACGAAGAAAACAGTGACATTTTAACTACTAATATTACATCTCCAACTTATATTTCATTTCCATATATAAAATCTATCACACCTAAAATTTCTGGAGTATTCAAACCACATAATATCAAAATTGCGAATAACCATGTGTTACAATAAAATCAATTTTCAGTAAGATCAAAGTCAAGACTCCTACTACTAAATTAAATAATATAGTTTATGAGATTCCTTGCAATATCTGTAATAAGAAATACATTGGTCACAGTAAAATATCGCTTACCAATCGAATCGCCTCTCATAAAAGTGACAGTAGATTATATCCTGATAGATGTGCTTTAGCGGAACACGTATTTTATGAAGGCCATTCTATGGATTATCAATCTGCCAAAGCCTTCATTAAACACGTGTAAAGAACAGATTGAGGCAAGCGTTATTTGATGAGGGAGAAGATCCAGAAGAGTATCGGTTTAAATACCAAGGACAAGTAGATGGGAATCAGGAAAAACAGGGTGAAATGGTAATTCTGATCAAACAAATGCTAGAAAAAATGGACAAGAACAAAGAAGAAATGAAGAAAAATTTGGAAAAAACAAAGAAGAAATGAAGAAAAATTCAGAAGAGAATAAAGAAGAAATTAAGGAAAAGATGGATGAAACCAAGGAAGAAATGAAAAAGAATATAGATGAAAAGATGGGAGAAGCAAATAAAAACATTGACAAAATGGAGAAAAGAATACAAAAATTACAAGAACATATAATAGAAAAAGTGGGAGATATTAAACGTGAACAGGAACAACAAAAAGAAAAATTTGAAGAGTATGTATGACATAACGAGAAAGAAACAGATACATTACTAGAACTAATGAATCAGAATGATAAAAAAATGGAAGCAGAGGTGATAGTAATTGACAATAAAGTTGAAACAAAAATAAACATAGTGAAAGGGAGATATAAAATATAAATAAGAAAATAGAAGAATTGCCATCAGTAGAGAAACAGGTAATCTTTATGGAAGTAGGAAAAGGGGTGGATTTAGAATATTATGGAGATATAAAAAAATCCTATCAAAATATTAAGGGACATGAAGAACACAATACAACAAAATAATCAAAAGGAAAACTGGAAAGTAGTAGTATCGAGAACGATGAAAGGAAAGGCAGAATTGTGGTGGGAAATGATAAGAGAAGAATGCGAGGACTGGGTACAATTTGAGAATATGTTTATAGAATATTTCTGGAGTGATACAGTTCAAAGTAAAATAAGGGAAAACCTATATACGGGAAAATATCTGGAAGGAGGCATGCCTAGGGAGAATTATGCAATGAAAAAATTAGACAACATCAAGTATTTAGCACCAGAAATACGGGAAGAGGATGCGATAAAATATTTGGCTAGACACTTCACAAATGATATATATGAATTTATTATGGTAAATAATTTAAAAGACAAGATAAGATTCCTAGATTATCCACGTAGAATAGATGATATGAAATCAATATGGACGAATTGCAACAGAGAAGAGAATAATAGGTGGGATGGATGGAGAGCATCCTGGAATAACAAGGAAGAGATGGATAAAAGGGAAGAAAGATACCCCAAGAACAAAAACAACAATCAACAGAGAACTAATAATTTTGGTAATAATTACTATAAATATGATAATGGAAGTACAAAACCTAATTTTGCAGGTAGAGATGACCATAATAGACAATGATATGTAATCCATAGAAACAATAATTATGAGAACAATAGAGCAAAATATGAAAATAATCAACAGAGACGGGAAGATGAAAATAATAGGAACAGTTATGATAATAATAATAAGAGATATGATGATAGAAATAATTTTCATAAAAGAAGTTCATATCAAAATAGGTATGAAAATAACAATGATACGAGAAATTATTATAGAAAAGATCCTATGGACAGATATAAGGATGATAGAAGAAATTATGAGGGGTACAATCAAACGCGAATATACAATAAACAAGAGCATGATGAACCGAGGAATTTGAAGGCAGAAATTAACCATACAAGAATAAAAGAGGGAGAAGATAGAGAAAAATTAATAGAAGATCATGATAAGATTAGTATAATGGCCTCTGCAATGGTGCATGAGCCAGCAGAAGGCAGACACAATTTTTGATATCAAGCAGATCAAGTCGAGTACCAGTAAAGGCTATAAAAATCACCTATTGTCATCCAAAAGAATTTATAAAAATTGAACTTGAAAATGAAAACATGACCAATAATGATAACGAGCTAATCTATATTAAATTGGATATGAATGGAATCAAAATAATAGGATTAATAGATACCGGAATCCAAATTTCAATGTGTAATGAAAATTTTTATAAAGAACACAAAAACAAATTCAGAGAAGAACAGATTAAGAAAATTGAGAAAAAACAAGTGGTTAGTTTGAATAATAAAAAACTAGCAAATGTAGAAGTAATGATAACAACGGAAATTTGATATAAAGGGAATTAAAAGAAAAATTAATTTTTTTGTTATGCCAGGATTAAAGGTAGATGCTATATTGGGAGCAGATTTTATAGGAAAATATGATTTTATCATCGATTTAAGAGACATAAGAGTACTCATTGATGATAATATCATAAACATAAATAATTATGAGAATGATGAGGCTGAACGGCAGCAAAATGGCACCGCAGTCAATTTAAATGGAATCAAAATATGGGGGGAGAGTGAATCTACTACATCAAAAAGCAATTATAAAATCCAAACCATGAGTAAGAAATTAGAAACAATAATAGAAGAAGAAGAACCAATAGAAATATTAAATCACAGTAAAAATGAAATTTCAAATACGAATATGAATATAAACAAAATTCAATTGATTAAAAAAGAAAATATAGAAAGGGAAAAGGAATTAAGAATTAAAACTTATATCAATTTTATCAAAGAAACAAAGTGCCCTTGTAAATATAATTTTAATGTAAATAAATTAAACATTGGAATCTTGAAAAATCCTATGCGACTTGATCTGCTATACGAAAAACATCAGTTATATAGACAATACACATCAGGACCTGAAACTAGAGAGAAAATGGATTTTATTATTCACAAACATGTGAATTATAAAAATAAATTTGTTAAGATAAAACTGAAAAGACTAGTGTGAAACCAATTTTGTAAAAAACATATACGTTTTAAAATACACAGTAATACACACAAACTAGGAAGTAGATTGTATTCGAGAAAATCACGTGTCACTAGATGGCGCTGAATTTTTCAATATGGCTGCTAGAGCGGTGAACAACAAAACAGTCTGTAAGGGTGTTTGATGCTGTTTAGTATTTTTATATGTTTTTCAAGACGTGTTTAGTGGTATTGGCAGGCTTTTCTTTATTTTTGTAATTTCCGTTATGTCCTAAACGTGCTTGTGTGGTATTGGTCTAAAAATGACGAAACTTGGAGTAACCCTTTTTAACCTCATGGAATATATTGGAGTCAGAAGCAGACCACTAAAAGAAGGTGAAGCGGTTTTTGAAGCGGGACATATAATATTATGTGGCCTAAAAGGCAAAAATTCAAAAAACATTTCAAGTGTGTGCCTGCAGACGTCTGGTCTAGCTTCCTAGCCTCATGTGATAACAATTAATCTGAATGATGATGTTAAAGATTGGAAATGCATTTGTTCATGTAAGGCTGATATGTCCGGCTTCTATAAACATATTATTGCAACTTTAATTTACATTAACAGGTCAGTACAATTTTACGTAATGGCAAATAGCCTTTTAATACTATTTGTATTTTTTCTAGAATTGAGAATTTGGAAGTAATAAGCTGCACAGATTTGGCTCAGAAGTGCGGAAAAGAGAAAAAAGGTGTGGAGGAAACTTATAAGGCTCAGCCTTTTAAAAGATTTTGCCACCCAAAGTTAAAAAGAGAAATAAGTGTATTTGATACTTCGCTGGCAGTAGATGCAAACAGTTTTGCTCTTCTTTCATCATAGTAAAAAATATATGAGTTCTCTGGCGGTCTTGGTCATTAATCTAGTTTAATATTTTACTTTAATCATTTTCCTAATTAGTCAAAGAATTTTTACCCAATTCCTTTAGATTTTATAACTAAATTTTGATACACTTTTGGGTGTAGCGGAGTCTGCTGTCACTAAGTTTGTTAGTAGATTATTAAGGCCTACTATAAGTTTGGATACTGAAGAAGACAAGTATGTATTACTTACCTTACTGAAAATTATATTGCTTAATTTAAATACTATATTTTTCATATTAGCGACTTACCCATAAAAGTGCTAAGTTTACTTGAGCTTTCACTTGATTCGGCATTCTTAACTGAGCTCAGTACCCAAATCTCAGTGAGTACATATAGTATGAAATCATGTTGTCTAGATATTTTAAATTCATTGTCTACAAGCGACCTGCTTCATATTGCAACAGCGTACGAACAAGGTTCCAGTATGTGGGCAAGAGAATAGGTACCCTAACATAATTGAAAAAAATTGTTCCTTTATCAAAGTGTAATCTTTAAGGGTCAACATGTTACTCAATTTACACGTTTACGAAAGTAGAAGAGTGGAAAATCAAAACCAAAAAATGTTTTTTCCCAAAGTCGTTCACGAATAAATTCACGCAACACGGTAAGAAATATGAGAAATAAGCTCTAGAATTATATAAGGAAACACATCACTGCAATGTAGTAACACCTGGATTAGTTGTGTCAAAAACATTTCCATGGCTAGGATTTTCCCCAGATGGGGTCATATTTGAAAACAGTGTTCCCTCAGAGTTACTTGGAATCAAGTGCCCATTTATTGGTAAATGTGTAAATACATATTTTAAATTAATTTCTAACTATTAGTATTTTAGGAGAAGATAACTTTGCTGAAGTCTTCCTGGAATCTTGTGACTGTATTGAGAAAACTAGTTCCGGAGCTAAACTAAAAGAGAGGCATAGTTACTATGGACAAGTTCAATTGGAAATGGCTCTCCTAGGTTTAAATTCCACAAGATTCATTTTATATTCTAGCTAAACAAAATCATATTTAGAAATTATTTGATAATTTGATAAGAATTTTGCAGCAGACATGATTATAAAATCTCCGAGAATTATTTTCAACATATGCTGCATGTTTATTGTTTAAATAAATAAGTAAAATAATTATTTTTCAATTTATTTCATACTGCCAGTTATATTCACTAACTAAAAAGTAAAAGTCACCTCAGATTCATAGAAATCTATTGAATTGGCATTAAAATATTGAACTGATCACCAAATGTAGTTGAACTTTTTCAATTACCTATTACTAATATTTTTATTATTGATTTAATTCAAATTAACAGATGATTTCAAACAAATGTGCAATATAACATTGGGTTACGCATGAATGTAAGATTTCACTTCATTTTGTGTGCAGTTCATTTTTTATAATACTAGTAAAACAAATGAGACGTACATACTTACATACAATTTTACATTTATATACAAAAAGTATTACATAAAGTGAATGAGTGATTATGCAAATAGTTAAAAATACATGAAAACTATAAATTTGTTTGTGATTTAACTAAGGAACATTTTCATTCTAAAGAAATAGAATTTAACACAGAAAGGGAAATTCTTCTAACTAATTGGTATATTTAGTATATATATATATATATATATATATATATATATATATATATATATATATATATATGTTGATTGGACTTTTAATGTAGAACTGTTGTAATTTAGAAGAACTGACGCTAAATGCTCAATTTATTTTACTATTTGCCAGAATAGGTGGGGATAAATTAACAATAGCTGCAATAATCGTAATTATTTCGTCAGCATATGGTATTAAGTACCAGTTAAACTGTTCGTTAAGATTTTTAAAGATGTTTATTTTTTGAATTGCTCTTTCTACATTAACTCGAGCTCGAGCAATGTCAGGTGTGGCCTTGGCATCAACCTTACTAAATTGTTTTTGTTTTTTTAAAATGGTGGCATAATTACCTTTACCAACTTTTCATTACATTCCTTCTCAATTAAAATTCCTCCATCAACCATAACTGCATCATGTATATCTAATTTATCAATCAATTTCTCATAATTAAAAATAGCCTTATCTGTAGCACGCCCTCCAAATCCAGCACTAACAAATGATATTAAACCAGATGAGGTTATTCCAATAAGATATTTTGAAGTATGCATTCCTTTATAATGTGAATATGATAATATCCTGCATTTAAAACATTTTAATCGTTGAATTTTAATCTCTATGCAGTCCAATACTACTCTGCAATTCATAAATTTATCAAAACACTGTGGCATAGTATTTAAAATTCCTCTTTGCTTGGCCAATAAATTGCTGGTCTTAGACTTACAGCTAAAAGACTTACTGTGGAATAAAATATGCTCCTACACTGAGTATTACTTAGATTAAACAAAACAAGTAAGCACGCAAAAGAAATGTTTAGCTTCAATTTACACAAAACCAAAATAATCCGTGTTTCAATGTTTGACCAGTTGCATTTGTTAAAAGTTGCTATATTTTCGGCACATTTTGAAAGAGTTTTCAGAATATCTAAAGTGATTCCTAAATAAAAGGTTTATTCAGTCTTTAACCATAATGTGTGTTCCTATTTATAGTGTAAACAATATCATCAAAATGTAACATACATACCACAAAAATGAATCAACTTATCATCAGAATTTAAAATTTGTGGCAGCTCAAAAAAGTCAGAAAATTCAATTTGTGTTGCCTTATCTTCAGTAAAATCATTAGAAAATGTGGCTACATGTGAGGCTAGGGCACCTTTGTCTGGCTTTGATATTGTTGTAGGTTCCTCCCCTATGTCTGCAATTTTGTCATCGGGTTGTAATAAACTTTCACCTTCAATTCCCGTTTTTCTTTAGGCATACTTATAGTACATTTCTGCAACCTTTAAAAAAAACATCTAATGTAGGTACTATAAATAATAATGTGTCGAAAGGATACATAATTTTAATACTAGTGTTGAAAAAATGACTTTGTAAACTAATATTATACTTGATACATGCAATTTTAAAGTTCAATTTCAATAGTGAAAAATAAACATTCAAGTAACTAGTTGGTATGTTTAAAAATATGGTAACTTACCAATGCCGCTCTGCCTGATTGATTGCTGTTTTTGTCGTTGGATGACTCAACTGTGGAATTTTTTTACAGGGAATTACATTTTTCTTCAATCTTCGTCTTTTATTGGTTGCTAAAATGTGATACTCATGTAGCTATAGTAGCTTTTTCAAAATTTTACTTTACGTTACCCATAGTAAAATCACTCTCAATTAAATGGTGGCTGCAAACTAACATATGTTCTGTCACAGGTTTTCCAATTTTCAGTACAGTTTTCCAAACCTTATTCAGCTTAGGATCTAGGGGAAAGACATGCAATGATATATCTTTCGTACAATATGATGAACACTCTGGTACAGAACATATTTTCCTAAATTTTGTTTCTATGGGTTTATGTATAGATTGCATCTTCAGTTAAACTTTTCATGAAACTTAAAAAACATTAACTCATCAGCTTCTAGTAATGAAAATAATTGCTGAACTAACCTCAACTAGGTATTTCCTTGTGTGATTTTTATCGACTTCACGAATTCTGAACGCTGCCTGTGCCAATCCGGAAGGAAAAGACTTGAATATCTACACGAAACTAACAAAAAGGTGCAAGAGTTTTACTGGCCACTAGAATAGGATTTTAGCAACTAGCACATTTGTAACAAGTTTTTATTGTTTTCGAAGTGCACCTTGTGGATGTGTGATTGTTTTTATCTCAGAAAAGCACTTTAAATAGGTATATTACTTTATTATTTAGACTAAAATTTTGAATAGCACTTTCTATTGTTCATAAAACGACAAAATTAATTCCACTTTCTATAACAATTCTGGCTTTGTTGTTCACTTCTATTGAAGTTTGAAAGAAAATTATCAGATGTCGCCCACTTCCTAGTTTTCGGCAATAGTGTTTTCTTTACTCAGTAATGTCATGTTATGATATTTAATTTTCAAACAAAAATCAAGTGGGTAAAAAATGTAATATGTCAAAAATAATTTAATTTTTAATGTCATGTCAGTTTCGATTTCAATAATCTATTTGTTCTAGGTATTACTATTTTTCTAGTAACAATTACGATTAATTATACAAAATATTTTGGTTCTTCGAGCCGGATATTTGAAAATATATATATGTAACCCAGGAAATATTGAATTCAACAAAAATAAAGCAAGCAAGTTGAGGTGAGCGATCTACAGGAAAAGGGTCAGTATTCCAATTCATTGATACTTTTTCTATTACTGTATTATAAAGTTGTGTATTTGATTTCTGGATGTTGCAGTATTGTCTATTATATTTCAACAATTTATAATTACCATAAAATACTACAATTATTTGGATTGATAATCTATATATACCAGACCAATTCACAATTCATTGCAATTTAAAATTATCTATTACCATAAACTTTTACAATTATTTCGATTGGTAATCTATTTATACTGGATCTATTCACAATTCATTTCCTAGCATCATTTCAATTGAAAATCTAGAATACGGCAACTTACAATGCATTTCAGTTGGATAATATATAATACTTACTTACAATTTTCAACATATTTAAAATATTTCCAAGTTATAACAAACAATTTGGCACTATCAATATATATTTTTAACGAGTATCCATCAAATAGTTACAATTTTAATACAATAAAGTTTATTAACAGCAGTTAGAAATTACGCAAAGTCTATTTAATTTGATTATGTCGTTTAAGAAATTGATACTAAACAGAGATTCTCTAAAACAAAGGTTAGAAAACCTAAGAACATTTGCACTTTCTTTAAATGTTAAAAAGCCAGAGTTACCTGAGATTGAATTCAGACTTGATGCGTATACAAACCTTCTAGTTGAATTTCAATCAATTCAGACAGATATAGAGGAAAAATGTTTAGATTCAGAGGTAGAAGACCATTATCAGTTTAGACATAATTTTGAAAGTGATTATTTTGATATTATAGGAGCTTTAAAAAATTATATCAAAGCAAACAGCACAATTACCGCTCAAAATAATGACTCTAACAATACACGTAGTATAGACAATTCAACTAATTTCTTACCAAAACTTAAACTTCCTACATTTAAAGGAGACTATGAAAATTGGTTAACTTTCAAAACAAACTATTTATCGATTGTACATAACAATGAATCAATAAATTCAGCAAACAAATACAATTTCTTACGTACCTCTTTAGAAGGATATGCGAAGCAGGTAATTGAAGGTATTGATTTTGTCGATGAACAATATGAAGTTGCGTGGAAACCACTTTGTGAAAGATTTGACAAGAAACGTATACTAGCAAATAATCATGTTAAAGCCATATTTGAAACAGAAAGCATAAAAAAGAGTGTGCAAGTTCCTATAGAAGATTAATAGATGAAACTTCAAAACATCTAGCTACATTAAAAGATTTAAAATTAGGCGATGAAGAAAGCTGTGATATATTTCTAATTTACCTAATAAATTCTAAATTGGATTCAAATTTACAAAAAAAGTGGGAAGAGTATTAACCAACAAATGACTTGCCAACTTTAAAAGAGTTTTTTGATTTTTTGAATAAAAAGGCAGACGCTTTAGAAAATTGGCAACAAATCCCGTCTATTAATTTAGAACCAAATTATTCACATAATTCAAGCTATTCACACAATTCCTATTAAAAACTATTTGTTCCTAGAAATGAAGTAAAATGTAATCTTGCAGTAAATACATTAACATATATACTTGTAACAATTTCTTACAATTGTCACCAATAGAACGATTTAATAAAGTTAAAGAGTTAAAACTCTTCATAAATTGTCTTAGAACAGGCCATATCAAAGATCAATGTAGATTAGGACACTGTAAAAAGTAAAAAATGTCCTCAGAAGCACAATACACTATTGCATAATAATTCACATAATAACACAACCAATGATAATCCATTATCTAATACAACCAATATCGAAATTCAATCTATCAACCCATCTGAAAATCAAATGCAATTATTAGTTAAAAATAAAATATCAGCTTCCCAAGTACTATTATCTACTGTCACCTTTCAAGTTAAAGATACGAGTAACAATTTACACTTAGCCAGAGCAATTCTAGACAGTGGAGCTCAATCCAATTTAATTACACAAGAATTCTCTCAAAAACTTAAGATACCCTTATCTAACACTCATATTTCATTTATGGGCATCAACCAAACTGAATCTATTGTGAACCAAACATGTTCTATCACACATTGTTCTAATATTTCCAATTTTTCCACTTCTTTTAACTGCTTAGTAGTGCCTACCATTAGTAATAGCACTCCATCTCATTTTATTAATTACTTTCAATGGAGCATACTAAAGGAAATAAAGCTATCTGATCCTCTATTTTACGAACCTAGTAATATTGATATATTGATAGGAGCTAGTGAATTCTGGAATCTTCTTTCTTAAGAACAAATAAAACTAGGTAAACATTTGCCAACCCTGCAAAATACCAAATTGGGTTGGGTAATTGGAGGTGTAGCTCCTATTTCAAAATCAAACACTAGAGGGTCATCCATTTTCCATTTATCCAGTAATAATCACTATCCAGATGACGATCAATTACGCAAGTTCTGGCAACTTGAAGAAATTCCATTTAATCGTTTTATATTTAAAGACCACCTTGAATGCGAAACATTGTTCAAAAATACTACTTCTAGATCACCTAGTGGGAAATTTATTGTGAAAATCCCATTCAAATATTCTCCAAGTCTATTAGGAGATTCTTTTGATATAGCTGTAAATCGTTTTCATGCGAAAAAAGGTTAAATTGTAAACCCCTATTAAAATCTCTCTACAAGCAATTTATTGATGAGTATAAAGAACTAGACCACTTACAAGATATAACTCAAACCAATTATGCAGAGTCTCAAATCACAACAGAATCCAGTGCAACTCATAACGAGTAAATATCTCACTAGTGAAAAAAAAATCATCCCAATCTAAATTTAGTTCAAAAACTTACTGCGTTGTCAAACTTCCTCCGTCTCGCCGGGATATTTCTTGATTTCCGCTATCTGCTTGTCATCACGAATCGTGCCAATAAACGGTATCGTGTTATGTCGAAAAGAAATTAGCGTAGAGAGTAATTCTACCGTTTGTGTATCGAAACAGGGGACAGTGTTCACCGTCAAGGAATAATCTCAGTATCCCTATCACCTCCTAACACAACGGAGAGAACTTTTACCTCTCGTACCGCTAACACTAAAAACAAACTAGTACTGTTACCGTGGCAAGGGAAGGACCTTTCCCTTCGCGTGTTCGACCCCCGGTACACACTGCTGCTCCTGCTCTGTGTACACCCGTTTTTGCTTTTCCCCCGACTTCGGTTTTGGGGTTTTTGTCGAATTGCAAAAACAACTTTTTGTTTTTTTTTGAATCGTGCTAATTTTCGTTATCGAAATAATTGTATTCAAAACAATTATTTTGCTTTGACCCAGTAAGATGTTTTATGTTTTTTCTATTCTGTTTTGACTTCGTATTATTTCATTAAACAAAATGTGGGTCGCATTCCAGTTTTTTATTATGATTTGTGTTCTGAAATTTTCTACAATAAAATTATCTTTTAGGTATTCGTATTTATTACATTACTTCCCCCTTTGTAAAAGTATTGCGACCTCCCTGGTCCAATAACTTTTCTTCAAAACCCATGTACAACTATTTTTTCCCTTAATTATATGTGGCCGTCGGCTTACAATAGTGGCCTATAATCTTAAAATTAATGTTACAGTTTCATACATTTTACATATTTATATTACATTTTCTCAATATTAATGATCGGCACTGTATTTGGCAATTTTTCCCGCTATTGCCCTTTTTATCCCTGAACTAGGTCGCGACCGTTTACACTCGCGACACTGCTGCTCAGTAGATCGCTCATCTGGCGACTTCTGTCTGTCCAATGCTGTGACCTCGGGTGGCTCGTCTCTTGCTGCGTTATTTGGTCCATCTCTATTGTTTCTTCCTCTGGTTTCCTCGGCTGATGTGATTGAATTATCCATGCCGTTAGGGAGTCCCATATGCTGCCTATTAGTGCTATACTGCATCCTATTGTTTGGTGGATACGAATTCCATTTAGTATGGTGCCTGCTATATATTTAATGGTTTGGAATGTGAAGTATATTCCAATTATTCCACTTATGACTGAACCTAATTCTGTCAACCATGCCCATGTGTGTTTTAGGGTGGATTCTGCGAGGTTCTTGATTTCTTTTGTATCAAATATTTTTAATACGGTTTAGCCTTGACTATTGGCATTCATTCCCGCTGCTCTGCGAGTAATTATGTTTTCTACTGCTTTTCTCTCTGTCCCGAACGTGAGGGCTCTTTGTGCTGCATTGACTTCTTCTTGCGTGTACAGACCCTTCGCTGCTAGTGGTTGAATGGGCTCGAAATGGAGGTTTATTTCTTCTTCTACTTTTATTGTTTTTGGTTGGTTGGCTATTGTGGTATGTGGCGCTAGACCTACCCATTGGTCATCTATAAAATAAAGTGGTGGTATCATGTTATTGCTATCTATCTCTTCTGCGTGGTTTTGTATTATTCTGATTAGTGGAGCCATAAATTTTGTTCCGTTGTTTACTTTTATTGGTAGTTCGTTGTTACATCTGTTTGTTCCTCTTATCTCGACTGTTACTGGTATGCATTTTATGATATAAAGTACTTCGCCTAATACTCTGCCTATGTGTCCAGGTTCATTTTCCATTAGTTGGCTGACTGCATTAGGTAGTGTATGTGCCATTAGCAGTCTGTTTTTGAGTATTTCTCGTTTCGTTAAGCATCTTCGGTGTATTGTATCTGTGTAAACCATGTTTACGTCTCGTTTATATGCTTGTTCGATATAGAGTAGTTTACTATTTACATAATTCATTAGATCGACATTTTGTGTTAGAATTGGCATTGTCGGATGTGTTTTGAAGTGTTATGACAATTCGTGGGTGTTCTGTTTGCCATACTTCTATTCCACATAGTATGTTTCTTTTTTGTAATGTTAGTGCGAATACTTTGTCTTTTTTTTTCAATTACTATTAGTTCTTCTTGTGTTTTTGTGTTTGTGATTTTGTTGCCTATGCCTTCGTATAACTGGCTCAGATGGTATTCGCATGTTGTTGGCTCATAACTGGACCAGGTGAATTCTCCTACCGTGGAGTCGAAGCAGTAACCATTCGTGAATTTGCAAGTTATTTCTCCTTGTAAGTGGATCTCGTTCGTTTCTACCGTTACTCTAGCTAGATAGTCTTTGGTTGTTATTTTGGCTGTTGCTATTATTACTACGTCGTTCCAACTCCTGCCGTTTTCTTGGTATATGATACCTTTACATGTTCCCATATTGTCGAGTGTGCCGCCTATTTTGATTGACGCTGTTGTGGTACCGTTCATTAGTATGTTGTCTATTGTTTGTTGGTACAACTTTATTATTTTCTATCTGTGTGTGTCTGCATTCTTCTGCTCCCAATTTGTGGATGTAGGTTGATAGTCCTTCGTTGACGACTGATGTGTGGCTGTGCATCCCGCAGTAGAACATGAATTTTGTTACTTCTATTACGCATGACCATACTTTTTGCATTTTTATTTCGTTTCGTTGAATCACTTGTATGTCTGTTTTTTCACTCGCGTACGTTTTTTATGGTTCCGGACACTTTTGAATGTCTTTTAGCGATAACACTGTGATATTTGTGTTGGGGTGCGAACACTCATACGCGATTAGCCCAACTGCTATATGTAGCCCGCACATGACGAATGTCACCCAGGTCAGGATAATACTTTGTCGTGCCATTAATTTGGTTTTCTTTTCCTAAAATTTATAAAGTTTACAACTGTTAACACAACTGATCTTTCTTCCCAATATTTCTAAACATTTCTTTGTTACAGTACTATGTTACCTATGATTTTTGTCATATTTATATGACATTTCCTCATTTGACCGAGCTTCACATTTATTTAGGACTGTCAAATGAGCTCTCTTCTATTGAAGAGAAAAAAAAAATTCTTGAAATTTATGACCCGTGAGCTTGTTTCACCATTATTTATCTCTATATTTAAATACTTTTTGTAGTCCCCTTGTATTTTTGAAATGAAAAAGAGCTTATTTGTGTGAAATCCTTTTAATAATCGTACTACTAGCATCCTTTGTCTATTTGCTTGGTTATAGTGACTTATGGTCTTTTATTTCATTATTCTGTTATGATTCCTAACTTACTTAATTATTCCTATCCCCTTACTTTGGCTTAACCTATGAATTGAACCCGTAAATCTGTTTGGATTAATAATATAACCTAATATATACATGTATACTTGGTCGCGACGTTTTAACTATGTCGTTTCAAGCTCATCGCTATCCATCTGGTACTTATTTTGGTCTTGTTCCTTTTATAGTTAGTCGTCTGTCTTTGTCCTGTATACCGTGTTAGTCTCCTTTCGGCAGTAAATGTTTTTGTGTAACTGGGTGCACTTTGTATCCTGTTTTTCACTCTGGCAGAGCGTCTTATCTCCGGTGGAGGTCGTAGTGAGAAGTGTGGTCTTTGTTCTGTTCTATTCCCTTTATGTCTGGTTTGGGATGATGGTTTGTTTTTTGGTGGTTGTAGATTCTCGTTCATGCCCATAATGGTAGTGCTGCTACTTTTCCTGGATCTACTTCATTTTCTTCCTGCTCGTGTATTTCCTCTAGCTCTTCTATACTCTCCAAGTTACCTATATCTTGTAGTATTTTATGTTCCTTGTCCTATCTTCTTCCTAGGTATGTTTTTAATCTGTTGATGTGTACTATTTGTGTCTTCTTCCCTTTTTGTGAAATGATTTGATATGTAACCGGTCCTACCTTATCTTTTACTTCGAAAGGTCATGTCCATTGGTTTTGTAATTTCTTTGATTTTCCTACTTTCGTGCTCATGTCGAGTAGGTATACTAAATCTCATGGTGCAAATTCTCTTAGTGCTGTTTTTTCGTTATATCTGGCTATCCTTTCTTTTTTTGCTTTCTCTGTGTTTTTCAGTGCTGTTTTGTATACTTGACTTAATCTAGCTTCTAGTTCTGACACATAATTGTTGTCGATGTCGTATTTGATTCTTTTCGGTGTGATGAGTTTTTCAAATGGTAATGATTGGTCTCTTCCGTGTAGTAAAAAGTATGGGCTGTATCCTGTTGAAGTGTGTACGCTTCCTCTGTATGCCATAAGTAGGTATGGTATCAATTTGTCCCAATCTCGTTGATCTGGTGCTATGTAGTGTGCTAACATGTCTTTCAGCACTCTGTGTAATCTTTGTATTTGACCGTTTGTCGTTGGCGCATAACTTGCCTGGTCTTTATGTTTAGTAACTTGCATGTTTCCTGCATTAGTTCTGACATGAAATTTGTTCCTCTATCTGTTAACAGTTTCTGGGGTGTTCCGTGTCTTGATATTATTTGTTTAACGAATGCTCTTGCTACTGTATCTGCTTTCTGATCTGGTAACGGAATTGCTTCACAGTATTTGGTAAAATGGTCTTGAAATGTTAGTAGGTATTTGTTTCCTTCGCTTGAGGTTGGTAGTGGACCTACTATGTCCATAGAGGTTATTTCCCATGGTTCTGTGACTTTTGTGAATTTTTGTAATGGAGCTTTCTTGAAGTGGGGTGACGTCTTCCGTCTGTTGCATACGTCGCATTGTTTGCAGTAATTTATTATGTCTGTTCTCATCGTTGGCCAAAAACAACGTCTCTTTATTGCCAATAATGTTTTCTGTTGTCCTTGATGACAGTATATGGGTGAGTCATGAAAGTCTTCTATCACTTTGGTGATATAGCTTCTCGGTATTACCAGTTGATCTCTATGTTCTTCCTGTTCTTGTCTATATAAAATACCTTCTTTGTCAATGTAGTATTTTCTATTTGTTTCTTCGTCCTTGTCCATTTGTTGTAAGGTGTTGTTGCAGAATTCATCTCGTTTTTGTGCTTTTTTCAGCATGCCTTTGTCCCATATTGGCTCCCAACCTTCTTCTATTTCTATCGTGTAAATTTTTTTTGTTTCCCCTGTGTTATCTGGTCGTAGAATGATTATTTTGGTAGGTATACCGTGAAATGTAAATTGGATCATTTTAGTAATTTCGTCCCAACAAAGTCCTGGAATTTGGTCTTTGCTTGCTATGAAGGTTATGCTCTCCTCTTTGTTTTCTTCGCATAGTGTCTTCAACTGTTGTATTATGCTCCACATGATTTCATACGAGGTTTCTTCTTTCACCGCTGCTCTGTTCACCCCTATGTAGAATTTTGAGTCCAACGTGTCCCTTTCTTTAATTTCTTCTATTCGATTCTGTGCGACGTCCGGTAAATTATATGTGGCTTCTATTTCCTTTATTAATGGATCTTGGTTTGGCTTATTTTTGGCTGTAAATAGTACTATTGCATGTTCTTCTTGTATGGATACTAACTTTCCTTCTTTTTCTAGTATTTTGTCTTTTGCTGGTACTTCGTTTTCCGTTATGTATTGCAAGTAATCTTCGTATGACGTCTCTATGTAGTTGCACGTTTTGTCGAACATTCTGCCTAGCGCGTCTGCATTTCCGTGTTCCCTTCCTACTCTATGGATTACTTCGAAGTTGTATTCTGCTAAGGTTAAGGCCCATCGTGTTAATCTTGAATTTGGGTCCTTCAGTGTAAGTACCCATTTTATTGCTCTGTGATCTGTGATGATTGTGAATTTTGTCCCGTAAATGTAGCATCTAAATGTTTTAATGGCATAAATCACTCCTAGAAGTTCTTTTTCAGTCGTTGAGTAATTTGTTTCTGCTCTACTTAGTGTCCTGTTTGCATACGCTATTGGTATTTCTCTACCGTCCCTTATTTGGCTTAATATTGCTCCTACACCTATGTTCGATGCATCTGTCGATAAGATGAACGGTTTGGAGAAGTCTGGGAAGATTAGAACTTTGTCTGACGTTAGTGATTATTTTAGTTGGTCCATTGCCTTAATTACTTCCTCTGTTATTTTGAATGGTGTGTCTTTTTTGGTTAGGTTTACTAATGGTGCTGCTGATTCGGTTATGTTTGGTATGAACCGTCTGTACCAGTTTACTAGTCCTAAGAAACCTCTTACTCCTTTTACGTTTTTTGGTAGGGGGTAATTGTGTACTGCCTCCAATTTCTGTGGATCTGGAGCCACTCCTTCTTGTGAGATGATATGTCCTAAATATTTCACTTTCTTTAACATAAAATTGCATTTCTTTGGTTTCAGTTTAATGTTTGCTTCTGTTAATCTATTGAATACTTCTTGTAATTCTTCTAAATGGTCCTTTTTACCTGCATAGTTGAATATGATTATGTCGTCCAAATAAACCATACATTTTATTCCCGTTAAGCCTCTTAAGGTTGCGTTCATGAATCTTTGGAAAGTTGCTGGGGCGTTTACCAGTCCAAATGGCATTTTGGTGTATTCGTAGTGCCCTTGATATGAGCTAAATCCAGTTAGTGGAATGTCTTCTTCGTTCATATCTACTTGGTGGTAAGCTTCTGCTACATCAATTACTGAGAACAACGTTTCTCCTCCTGCTTTGTAGCCTTGTAGTAGATCCGATATGTTTGGTAGAGGGTAATATTCCTTTTTTGTTACCGCATTTAGTCCTCTGTAGTCTATGCACATTCTCACTTTCTCCTCTCCTTCGGGAATTTGTTTTACCACTAATACGACTGGCGCTGACCATGGGCTGGATGATGTCGTGATTACTTTAGCTTCTAGTAGCCTATCTATTTCTTTCTGAAGCACTTCTCTTTGGTAATATGAGTAGATATACTAAGTTGGTCCTGGCCCATTCCTGGCTCACTGTTTCCAATTTTCGCCGCTAGATAGCGTTGATGGCGCTGGTGTCGTTGGCGGGTGATTCAAATGGGGCGCTGACGTCGTGATGGTCGAGATGGCGTTGATGGCGCTGGTGTCGTTGGCGGATAATTCAAATGGGGCGTTGGGCATTCGATATACAGGGTCGATTTACAGGGTTATCGCGAAACCTTTTTCGAAGGGTCCAACAGGTGTCGGTAATACAGTTACCTTGCCATCTATCGTCGTCAACCAACATTATCCACCAGGTGTCGGTAATATAGTTACCTTGTCCTGCCATCTGTTGTCATCGTCGTCAATCTACACTATCCAACAGGTGTCGGTAATACAGTTACCTCATCCTGCCATCTATCGTCGTCGTCGTAACCTACATTATCCAATAGGTGTCGGTAATACAGTTACCTTGCCATCTATCGTAGTCATTGCCATAACGGCACTAACAACTATTTGTTATTCACCAGAGTGCCAAAACGGCCGTGGGTAGCTGGGGTAGCCACGCTACTTCTCCCGTATACTGCGCATGTTTTCCGTTACATATAGGCCTAAAAAGACACATTTTAGATGTTCTGCGCACGTGCTAAAGGCATTTCCCCATATCTCTGTTATTATTTGTCGGATTGGAGTCTAATAAACGGCAATATGAATGTTAGAATATTATCGTATACAGGGTGTACAAAAAAAAAGATGTCATCAGGGCACTAACGTATATCTCTGCTATTATTGGTCGGATTGAAGTCAAATAAACGTTATTATATTTGTTAAATTATTATCATATACAGGATGTGCAAAAAAGATGCCATTAGGGCACTAACGTATATCTCTGCTATTATGGGTTGGATTAAAGTCGAATAAACGGTATTATGTTAGGTACGTCACTACGACGATATATAGGATGTCGACTGGAACAGCTGTTGTCTTGTGTTTAGCAATATGCTGCAATATGTTTATTGGGGTAACAGCAATACAAGAAAGTTGACGGGATTACGAATAACATTACCAAAAAAATCCGACGCAAGGAAGAAGGTTATAAATTACATTCTCTCTGCATGCAGCTTTGATTGTCTTCCTGTTAACCATTTAGAAATTGTAGAAGAAAAGGAGAACGGAGGCAATGTTCGAATTATACAAAAAGTGTTGCATTAAAGCTGTAGAGACTAACTTTTGTAGGTCCAGCACGCCATTTTCCACTATACCGGAAGATATCGACATACAGCACGCTGGACTAATCTCTACAGATAATTTGGTTGCACGTATTTTAAGGAAGAGAACTAATGAAACAAAAAACTTTCTCCTTCTAAGATTAAAGAAATCGACCCTCTGTCGCAGGCTTACATTACATCGACAAGGAAACGAAAACAGGAAATGGATGAGCTAGATACCGAGAGGCGGAAGCTGGATTTTCTCGAAAACACAACTGCAATAAAGGTAGAATATATAAGTCTACTGGAGAAAGAAGAGAAGATAACACAATTGGGGGAGATATTAGAAAACCATTTTAAAAGCTATTGGATAAACCTAGACCCAGCAGATGTGTATAATGTGTCGGCGTTTACCATAAACAATAAAAACAAATATACTTATGTTGGTGTGTTAGCGGAAAAGGATGCCATAAAAATGTCTATTTCTTAAAGGGCTGCTACAAAAATATATTTCTAAGTGTTTACAACAATAGAGCAGCTCTTATTGTAGATGGTTATATTACAATACTTTATAATAATGGTATGGAGATAATACGTTTGCCTACAGGAGAAACGTTTGCATCATATACTACAAATGGTATTACGTCTTACCAAGGCAAAACATTCGCTAAGATAGAAAATTTAAAGTTCTCTACTGAGGTACGGGAGGACATTCAATTTACCCAAGAAGATATGGCCCAAATTAGAAACATTACTATGCAGAAGTAACCAGTTCTGGAGTTAACAAGAGCATTGGCCGACACTTTATACACACCTGCTGGGTCTAGGTTTATCCAATGGCTATAAAAATAGTTTTCTAATCTCTCCCTCAATTGAGTTATCTTCTCTTATTTCTCCAGTAGACTTCTATATTCTTCCTTTATTGCAGTTGTCTTTTCGAGAAAATCCAGCTTCCGCCTCTTGGTATCTAGCTCATCCATTTCCTGTGTTCGTTTCCCTGTCGATGTAATGTAAGCTTGCGACAGACGGTCGATTTCTTTAATCTTATAAGGAGAAAATTTGTTTCTTTTATTAGATCTCTTCCTTAAAATACGTGCAACCAAATTATCTGTACAGATTAGTCCAGCGTCATGTACGTCGATATCTTCCGGTATAGTAGAAAATGGGGATCTGGACCTAGAAAAGTAAGTCTCTACAGCTTTAATGTAACACTTTTGTATAATTCGAACATTGTCTCCGTTCTCTTTTTCTCCTACAATTTCTATATGCTTAACAGGGTGGCAATTAAAGCTGCCTGCATAGAGAATGTAATTTATAACCTTCTTCCTTGCGTCGGATTCTTTTGGTAAATTTATTTGTAATCCCGTCAACTTTCTTGTATTGCTGTTACCCCAATAAACATATTGCTGCATATTGTTAAACACAAGACAATATCTGTTCTGTAGACTCTCGGTCAACTTTGTCCACATTTTTGCAATCGAAACAGAGTATAACGGAGAATGTTGGAAGTACAAATTACCATCTTGTAGCAGAGTTATGCAATATTCTAAAGGACTGTAGCCTTCTCCATGGAAATTTCCAATTGGGTAGTTCTATATCGTAACTTCTAATCTGGTAATACCATGCTTCTTGGCCAATGCAGAAGAGAAAGTTTCCTTTAATCTTGCGCCTGGGCAGTTGACGAAATCTATAATATGGCTTTCAATGCTCTTGTTAACTGCAGGACTGGTTATTTGACAAATAAATTTGTTGTATATTCAACCCTTGTATTAGATGTGAGTCAAATAAGGTAATCTATACCAACTGTTTCATCGTTGTTTACAATAACGTTGCACATTTCCTTGTACTCTTCTTGAATGCAAAAGTTAAAGTTGTTTGTTAAATATTTAATCATTTCTTCTATGTTAAAACTTCTTGCAAAAATCTTGCGTTATGTCCAAGTTCATTGGGTAGTAATCTTCCTTTCGGAGTTGCTCCAATAAATTTGACATTTCTTTAAGTAGCCTGTCGAGTTTAACGTTCGCCAATTCTACTTTGTATGGAATGCACACAGGTTCTTTATGTTTCCTTTTAATAATTTCCAAATCTTCTCCGACTACTTCTCTTGTTCCAATGGCAAGCGGGTTGTTACTTAGTAAGAGCAAAGGCTGCTTAGCTTTAACACCACGTTTTGCAGGAACCAATTCCAGATAGATGGTTTAACATCAAATGAGAACAAAGGTGGAAAAATTTGGAAAACAATGGTATCTTTAAAAGTTTTATTAGAATATTTATACAGGTTTAACAAAACTAATACACAAAATACAACTCGTTCTTTGTTTCTGGTGGGTGTATATTTTAACACGTCAATTTTTATTTTTATCCTATAATCTTAGTCTGTTTCTTCTAATTCTTGTTCTAACCAGTAATTCGAAAGGTAAAAAACATTTAAATTGTCTAGTTTTAATACTCGTATATACCGGATTCTACCTCTATGCATAACTTCTTTAATTCCAGATATTACCAGTTCTGTACCTTCTGCAAATTCTTCTAGTCGATGACCATCCCTAAATTTTATGCTATCTGCAATTTCTTGCATTGTAACGACGTTAATCCTCTCCACCTCCACTTGGGTAAATGGAACGTCTATATTTTTCCATGCGCCTGTGTAAAATTGTAAGTTTTCGATTCTGGCAAATGTGTTATCGTTAAATCTCTTATATCCATTTGTAGTAAAGGTAGCGAATGGTTTTTCGGCTGGCAAACATAATAATTCAATTCCATTGTTATATGGAAATGTGACATAACCGTCTGCAACAAGAGCTTCTCTATTATTGTAAACGCGTAACAACGTATGTTGGCGGTAACTCTTTAAGTAGTAAACGTCTCGTTGCCCTTCCTTATCCGCCAAAACTCCTACATAGGTATATTTATTTTTGTTGTTAACGGTAAACGCGGATACGCTGTACTCTCCAGAGGGCCCTAAGTTTTTCCACCTGGTGCAGAAATAATCTTCTAGTCTGTCCTTCAATTCTGCTATCTTCTGTTCCTTCTCCAAAAATATTTATATTCTAGTTTAACCGTAGCTGTATTTTGTAAATACTCTATTTTCCTTTTCCCTAATTCTGTTTCCTCCACTTCTAATTTTCTAATACAGAAATATGGGAAATTGGTGTTATTTCTTTTAGCATTAGTTTACTATTTTTCTTTACCCTTTTTCTTAGAACTTTGGGTATAATATTACATGTAGATACCAGTCCGAGCTCCTGGATGTCGATATCTTCCGGAATAGTGCTAAACAGTGTGGAAGACCGGGTAAAGAACGTATCTCCAGCCTCAATATAGCATTTTTGAAAAATTCGAACATTTTTCTCCTTATTACTCGTATCTTCTACGATCTCTATATAATTAATAAGTAAGAAGTTAGAACTAAATGCGGAAAGACAATAATATACAACTTTTTTCTTGCGTTGGGTTCCATTGGTAAACTTATCTGTAGACCGGATAATTTCCTTCTATTACTGTTCCCCCAGTATACATATTGCAGTATATTGTTAAATTTAAGACAACAACTGTTTTACAGACTTTTTGTCAACTTTGTCCACATTCTAGGAAATGAGATAGAGTATAATGGCGCATTGTGGAAATAAAGTTTGCTATCGTCCAGTAAGATAAGACAGTCTTCTAAGCAATTGTATTCCCCTGTCTTTTTATCGGCTATGGAATAATTATATATGGTTGCTACTAATCTTGTAATTCCATGTTCTCTGGTTAAAGTGTTGGAAAATGGAACTTTTAATCTCTTATTTGGGCAGCTCACGAAATCTATTATATGGTTATTTGACAAATAAATTTGTTGTATATTTTAACCCTTGCGTTAAATGTAAGCCACGTAAGGTAATCCGTTCCGACTGTATTATTATTATTTACAATTACGTTAGAATTCTCCCGATACATTCCATGTTCACGAAAGTTAACGTTACTTGTTAAGTAGTTTGTCATTTCTTCTTTCTGGAACACCCCACAGAAGTCTTGAGTAATATCGAGGTCTAGAAGATAATATAGTATTCTTTTTGTGATTGTTTTAATAATTCGGGATAATTCTGTAGACTCTCGGTCAACTTTGTCCACATTTTTTGCAATCGAAACAGAGTATAACGGAGAATTTTGGAAGTACAATTTACTAATTTGTAGCAGAGTTATGCAATATTCTAAAGGACTGTAGCCTTCTACATGGGAATTTCCAATTGGGTAGTTATATCGTAGCTTCTAATCTGGTGATACCATGCTTCTTGACCAATGTAGAAGAGAGAGTTTTCTTTAATCTTGCGTCTGAGCAGTTGACGAAATCTATAATATGGTTTCCAATGCTCTTGTTAACTCCAGAACTGGTTACTTCTGCATAGTAATGTTTTTAATTTGGGCCATATCTTCTTGGGTAAAAGGAATGTCCTTCCGTACCTCCGTAGAAAACTTTAAATTTTCTATCTTAGCGAATGTTTTGCCTTGGTAAGACGTAATACCAGTTGTAGTATATGTTGCAAACGTTTCTTTTGTAAGCAAACGTATTATCTCCATACCATAATTATAAAGTATTGTAATATAACCATCTACAATAAGAGCTGCTCTATTGTTGTAAACACTTAGAAATATATTTTTGCAGTAGCCCTTTAAGAAATAGACATTTTTATGGCATCCTTTTCCGCTAACACACCAACATAAGTATATTTGTTTTTATTGTTTATGGTAAACGCCGACAGATTATACATATCTGCTGGGTCTAGGTTTATCCAATAGCTATAAAAATGGTTTTCTAATATCTCTCTCAATTGTGTTATCTTCTCTTCTTTCTCCAGTAGACTTCTATATTCTTCCTTTATTGCAGTTGTGTTTTCGAGAAAATCCAGCTCCCGCCTCTCGGTATCTAGCTCATCCATTTCCTGTTTTCGTTTCCTTGTCGATGTAATGTAAGCCTGCGACAGAGGGTCGATTTCTTCAATCTTAGGAGGAGAAAGTTTTTTTGTTTTATTAGTTCTTTTCCTTAAAATACGTGCAACCAAATTATCTGTATAGTGGAAATGGGGTGCTGGACCTAGAAAAGTAAGTCTCTACAGCTTTAATGCAACACTTTTTGTATAATTGGAACATTGCCTCCGTTCTCCTTTTCTTCTACAATTTCTATATGGTTAACAGGAAGACAATTAAAGCTGCATGCAGAGAGAATGTGATTTATAACCTTCTTCCTTGCGTCGTATTTTTTTGGTAAATTTATTTGTAATCCCGTCAACTTTCTTGTATTGCTTTTACCCCAATAAACTTATTGCAGCATATTGTTAAACACAAGACAACAGCTGTTCCAGTCGACATCCTGTATATCGTCTTAGTGACGTACCTAACATAATACCGTTTATTCGACTTTATTCCAACCAATAATAGCAGAGATATACGTTAGTGCCCTAATGGCATCTTTTTTGCACATCCTGTATACGATAATAATCTACCAAATATAATAACGTTTATTTGACTTCAATCCGACCAATAATAGCAGAGATAAACGTTAGTGCCCTAATGACATATTTTTTTTGTACACCCTGTATACGATAATATTCTAACATTCATATTGCCTTTTATCAGACTCCAATCCGACAAATAATAACAGAGATATGGGGAAATGCCTTTAGCACGTGCGCAGAACATCTAAAATGTGTCTTTTTAGGCCTATATGTAACGGAAAACATGCGCAGTATACGGGAAAAGTAGCTTTGCTACCCCAGCTACCCACGGCCGTTTTGGCACTCTGGTGAATAACAAATAGTTGTTAGTGCCGTTATGGCAATGACTACGATAGATGGCAAGGTAACTGTATTACCGACACCTATTGGATAATGTCACCTGTTGGATAGTGTAGATTGACGACGACGACAACAGATGGCAGGACAAGGTAACTGTATTACCGACACCTGGTAGATAATGTTGGTTGACGACGATAGATGGCAAGGTAACTGTATTACCGACACCTGTTGGACCCTTCGAAAAAGTTTTCGCGATAACCCTGTAAATCGACCCTGTATATCGAATGCCCAACGCCCCATTTGAGTTACCCGCCAACGCCATCTCGAACATCACGACGCCAGCGCACCCGCCCGCCAACGATCAGCGCCATCTCGACCATCACGACGTCAGCGCCCCATTTGAATCACCCGCCAATGACACCAGCTCTATCAACGCCATCTCGACCGTCACGACGTCAGCGCCCCATTTGAATCACCCGCCAACGACACCAGCGCCATCAACGCCATCTCGACCATCACGACGTCAGCGCCCCATTTGAATCACCCGCCAACGACACCAGCGCCATCAACGCCATCTAGCGGAGAAAACTGGAAACAGTGAGCCAGGAATGGGCCAGGAATGGGCCAGGACCAACTTAGTATATCTACTAATATGGTGTTCTGTATGGAGCTTTGCATATTGGTTGGCTTCCTGCTTCTATGGTTATGTGGTGTTTTACTTTTGTAGTGCTTGTTAGAATTTCATCGTCGTCTGTGAATAAGTGATGGTACTTTTGTATTAACTTAATTAATTCTTCCTTGTACCTTGTATCTATATGACCTAGTTCGAAATTTTTTCTGATCCATTCAACTGTTCTGATGTCTAATTTCCTGATCGTGTCCTGTGTTTTTGTTTGTGGTACTGTGTCCTCTGTACATTCATATGCTTTTCCTAGTTTGGTTCCTTTTGTTAGGTTTATTTCTTGTGCTGATGTGTTTATTATTCTAATTGGAATCTTTTTCCCGTTATTTGCTATGCTATTTGCCAGTCTTATTGCTTCTGGTCCTTTGTGTTGTGTTTCACACGCAATCGTATTTCCTCTTATGATATGTTTTAGTGTCCCAATTGTGTGAACTTCGGTTAGTGCTGGTATAATTATGCTATCTTCTATGTATACATCTGTTAGTTATTGTTTCTTTTATTCCTTTGTTCTTATCCCTGGTTTCTATTTCTCCCTTCTTTTTCCCTGTTTCTGATTCTGCACTATTCTTCTTTTGTTCTATGTGCCCGTATCCTTCTTCGTTAATTTTTGTTTTCTGACTTTTTTCTTTCTTTGTGTCGATTTTTTTCTTCACTCTGTATAGTTCTATATTTTCGTCTCTGTAGCCGTTTTGTCTTTGTTCGCCTGTTTGATTTGCTCTTGATTTATTTTCTCTTGTCATTACCTTCTCATTTTTCTCCATTGTTCTGTGTTTTGTGTCCCTCCTTTTATACACTGTTTCCACTATTCCTAGCCATTTCTGCCAATTGTTCATTTCTGTAGTGTCTGGTTTTTTCCTTATTGTTGCCACTTGGTCATTTGCTTCTGTGCTTCTACCGTTATCTATCGTGCTCTCAACTTGCCTTGCGTTTATCAATGGTATTCTTCTTTCCCATATATCTAATGAAGGCTCTCCTTTGTATGATATGATTGCTTTCTGTTTTTCTAGAAAATCTCTTCCTAAAAGGACTGGTATTTCTCCCATTATTTCGTCTTCTGCTGCG
This sequence comes from Galeruca laticollis, assembly GCA_963921935.1. Classification (NCBI taxonomy): domain Eukaryota; kingdom Metazoa; phylum Arthropoda; class Insecta; order Coleoptera; family Chrysomelidae; genus Galeruca; species Galeruca laticollis. The sequence continues at coordinate 260,267,165 of OY998176.1, read as the reverse complement.
ATGGCTCTTGCGTAAATGTTGTAGTTCATTCCGTTTGTGCTTATCGCCAATTTCGTCAATCCATACAGCTGTATTGTGTGTCCTGTTATCCCTTTTAGAGTTAACTATTCTATGATTCTTGTGTCTAATTCTCAATCTGCACTTATTGACCTATTTACTAATGAGTACGCTCCCCCTGTATCTATCATACATGGTCTGTTTATACCATTCACCCTTAACATTACTATGTATGGGGCGTCCCCGTTTGTTACTGACGTTGCATCATTGTGATACATTGTTTCTTTTTTTTTCCTTTTTTTCCATTCTCGGTTTATACTTATTCGTTGCTTCTTGGTTTGTTTTTTCCCATTGTGGTTTATTCAAATCTGTTTCCCCTGTTAAGTTTACTCGGCCACTTGTCCGGGGACTAACTGTGGTCCTTACTAGTTTAAATGTTTCGTCCATTCTTTATTACTTGTGTGTCCTCTTTCTTCAGACTGTCCTCTTCTATCATCGTTCATTTGGCGTCTGTTTCTCTCGTAGTTCCCAAAATTATTTTGTTGAGACCTCCTCTGTGTTTCTTATTTACGATACTCTTCCCTTTGGTTTCTGTGTCTGTTATATTCTCTGTAGTTTCCTTGTTGTGTTTCCTGGTTTTCCCCGTGATACCTAGTTTTCTCCGTTTTCCATGGACTTACTTTTCCGTCGTTGTATCTGTCGTACTTCGAGGTTGTTTTATTCCGTTTGTTTGCTTCGTCGAACATTTTCTTTTTACATTTTTTTGCCCAATGTCCTTGTTTCCCACAGTAATAGCATGTATTTGTTGGTTCGTTCCCTTTCTCTCTGCAATCCGGTGCCAAGTGTCCTTGTTTTTTTCAAATTTGGCATCTTGTCTCTCTTTTTGTTTCTTCTGCTTCCTTCGTTCTACAATTAGTCATCCAATGCCCTTATCTGCCACAGAATAAACATTTCGCGTTCTGCCTACATTCTTCCGAAGTGTGATTCGACCTTCCGCACGTTGTGCACCTCAGTTGTTCGCTCATAAATGCGACTTTCTGGCTACTGTTTCTGCCGCTTGTCATAGTTACCGCTGTTTCTTGACAACTAACTATTTATTCCGCTTCTTCTAGTGTCATGTCGTCTTTGTGTAAAATGTAAAAACCTACATCCCTTAATAAGTCTTTTCTCAACCCTACTTTGAATTGGTTTATTAATACCGAATTATGTTTTTTTTGTATGTTTGGTATTTGTTCCCTACTTGCGCCCTTTATATCCTCTTCTAGTATCTTGTTTCCGATTAATGTTAGTCTGGTGCAGAACGACGCTACGTCCTCTTCGTGTCTTTGGTAGCATTGCACCAGTTGCATATACCAATCTGCTTTCGATTTTTTTTGGTACAAATTTTCGTAGTAATTTTTCTCTAAATTCTGAATATGACACTGTATCTAACCTAGGATCCGCCTTGAAAAAATCGTGTGCTACGCCCGCAAGTTTAAATTTCAATAATGTTAGTGTTTCTGATTCCGTCCACCCGTCTAATTTAGCCCTTAATTCGAGTTTCTCTATGTATCTAACCGCATCTCTACCTGTGAAATCGGCTAAAGTCGCCGCTATGACCCCTAATGGTTGTGCCTGTGCTACCCTCAATGTAAGCGGTATACTCCTTGTGTCTCCCATGGTTTCTGAGCCTCCTTGACTGCCTGTACCTAACCTATTTAGCAAATCGAGTGGCATATCGCTGTCTGAACTTGGTTACTTTTTTTATATTTATTAAATGAAATTTTTTTTTAACTTTTTAACCTTATATTACTCCTACCTTTCTGGCTTCTACGACACCTGAAATGGATAGCTTTTGGTGCACGGATAGGACGTTTTAGGATGGGTTAACTTCCTCCTTTGTAAACTTGAAGCTTAAGTCTTTTGGGAGTCTGATTTATTCTAACGAATGGAACTGAAGACGAAAGGACAAAACAAAAAAAATCAATTGTATGCCGTAGTGACAAACGAGACTAATTTGCAGCAGAATATTGTATTATCGTTCTCATAGAGGACAGTTGTACCTATGGATAACTGCGATGATGGTGGAGGAATCTCGACTAATTCTCGATATTTTCCAGCCTTTCTACCCTCCTGTATGCCCCGTTTACTGCCTATTGCAGCCTCTGGTTACAGACCGTACAGCTCCACCGTTCCCTGTATTCTCTTGTGCTGTAGCAAGATTCGCATATAATCTTGGCCTGACAGGAATATCTTGTGTGGAAATCTGGCGTTCCTGCTGACTTACAACCCTGTATTGTAGATTCGCGATTTGAAGACTAATCGTTTTCTTCCTGTATATGTAAAGTTGCTCTCTGAAAAATAACCGATTCATCCCTGTGTCGGGAAAACTGCCGTGAAACCCAGACAGATTAATCCTGTAACGAAAACCTATGTGACGAAGTAACCAAGCAACCCCGTATCGGACAATCGCTGTGAAGAAATTAACGGAACAACCCTGTATCGGAAAACCGCTGTCACCAGTGTAATGTAATCCCGACCTTAATTGAACTGTCACCTGATGTACAACTCTACCCTTTGTTACCGAGTTGGTTCTTCCACAAAAAAAAACTGTCACCACTCTAACAATTGCTGTCACCACCTGAAATAAAAAAAGGAACCCTACCTTTTTCTCACTCTGTATTGATCCCGTCCTTCGAGTCCACCAAATTCGGTCTCCAATGAGCGGCTGAGCGTGTAAGGCAGATCCAGACCGATTTTTGAGCTAGGTATCTATGGTACTAGGGGAATGATTTGCGTAGGGAAAGTGTATCGGTGTGTTTGTGTAAAATATGTTACAATCCGAAAGATAACTTCTGCAGAGTACTTCCGTTTGGGTTGGGGTGTTTAGTGTAGTGATCCCACTGCGGATGTTTGCAGTTGAGATCTTCTACAAGTAACACCTTGTTGTGTGTGTTTATAATATTAAAGAAATGTTCTTCACGAAGCTTGTTTCCAGGCTCTAAGTGCCTACAATTTTGATTTTATTATCGAAAAGTATAGGAATATGCTCAATTGAAGTGTTATTTTGTTGCAAGAGTTAGAATTTTATGCCTTTTTTGATTATTAGTGCGATACCGCCTCCTTTGACATCGTCGGGGCGGTCTTGTCTAAATAGACGATATTCGGGGTTTCTGAAGTTTACTTTTTTATTAGATTTAAGGAACGTCTCGATTAGAAAGAATATGTCTGGTTTATGAATGTCGAGAAAGTGATGAATTAAGTGGATTTTGTTGAGTACACCTTGTACATTACAAAAAATTATTCTGAGATTGTATCTTTTCTGAAAGCCAAGTTTTTCACCTTCCTGTCTAGATGTCATAAGTGTCCATATTAGCAACAAAGTTGTTGTAGATAGTGAATTTGTCTATCTTGTTTGTCGCCTGTCTCATCTGCTGTATCAGGTCCGTCACGGCTCTGGATACCTCATCCAAGTTCACTAATGATTGTAGCTCCTTGAACAGATTGTTGACTTCAGTGAATTTGCTTAGGTCATTGCTGCTTGTGGTTGATGTAGTTCTTGTGGGGTTGGCTGTTGTTGTTTGAGAGATTTGCGATTGGGATGTCGTACGTGGGGTATATTCTTTGAGGGGAGGCTTGGGAATTCTGCATAATTGGCGGTTTTTTGCCAGGGGTTGATTTTTGGGGGGGGGAGCAGGAATGAATTTCACTGGGGTAGGTTTGGTTTGTTGATTTTTTCTCTCGTCGAGCCATATCTTCCTCTTCAGGAATTCCGGGCATACCTCCGCGTTTGCCGGGTGGTCACCCTTACAATTTGCGCATATGGCGGGCGTTGTTCGGTCCTTTCCACATTCTGGAGTCAAGTGATGCCCAGCATACTTCAAACTTCTGGGGGCCCTAACGCAGTTTGATGTTGCGTGTCCCCAGAGTTGGCAGATGTGACACTGAATTATGGGTTCTGTCTGCCTTTTATGCTCCCATTGAATCCTGGTATGCTCTATTACTCGTACTGTTCTGTTAAGGTAATCGAGTGTAATTTTTGAATCTGTCACGACTAGGTATAACGGCCTCCCCTTCATGGTCATACGATAAATGTCCTTGATATTGATTTTAAATTAATTTGTTGTTCCTCTTTGATGTCGTCCAGCTGTAGTCCCTCGGCGAGGCCTCTAAGCACGAAAGCGTGCGGTTTTTCTTCCCTCCTACTATATGTGTGGAAGGGGACTTTTTCTTCTCTCAACGTTTTCTTGAGATGCTCGAAATCGTTTACATGTTTGGTGAATATTATCGTAGAGTTTGCTGTATACTTTAATTCAAAATTATTCTTGATTTCTCCTTTCAATACTTTGATCATATCTTTGTGTTTTTGCACGTTACCATCTACGACAATGGGCGGGCAAGGGGGTGTGGCTTGTTTTTTTTCCTTATTGACATTTTTTTCTTTTTTCCTTTTTGCATCCTGTGTCGCTTCTTCTTTTGAGCTAACTTCCGCCTCATTAAACTTCCGGAATCTCGTTTTCTTCCTTTTTTTTGTTGTTGGATTGGGGGTGCTTCATCATCAGGCGAATCAGAAAGTGAACTGAACTGATTTCTCGTTTCGATATTTTGTGTTATATGTACATTTCGTTTGAAAATATTGTTAAGCTTTATCGTTTCCTTGGGTTTTTCGAAACCCTGGGGTGTAATTTCCCCCACTTCCATTTGTTGGGTGTCTGGAATGGTGATTATTTTGTTTAAATCTTCACTATTCATGTTGAGCTTTTTCGCTTTAATTTCTTTATTTTTATTTATTTCTGCGTATTGTGATACGAATGCGTCCTCTGTTGGGGGGTTCACATCTCTCTTCTCATTTTCTACCTCCTGTGCCCAAGAAGTATTTGCGTGTATCTGCACTTGTATAGTTTCTTGTTGTTTTCTATTATTAGTAGAATCGCTAGATTGTCCCCCCATAGAGTCATCTTCCATATTAGTATGTTTTTTATTTGCCACTTGGAGTAGGTTTCCTTCGGGGGTGGCTGTTTTTTCCAAGTTTAATCCACGATATTTGGGTATGGATAACTCGGAGCTATCCTCGTTGAGTTCGATTTCCAGTTCCGTTTGCTTTGGTGTCTGTTCTATACAGTTTTCATTTCTTTCTAGACACTTTTCTTTCTTTTCTATACACTTGTCTTCACTTTCTGTAGTCTTGTTTTTGGTTTCTGTACACTTTTTCATATTTTCTTGATCGATTTCAATGTCTTTCGTATGTTCCTTGTCTAATTTGTTTGTTTTATTTGTAAACTCTAAGCATTTAGTTAAAGTGTCAATATCTACTGTTTCCAGACACTTTTTTGGAATTACGAATGTTTTGATAACTTCTGTTGTTATTTTAGAATTATTGTCGTTAATGTTTCATTGTTCGTCGTTAATATACACTAATTTGAGATAATTTTGGTTTTTGGACTTAAATTGACGAGTTTTATGTTTTATTCTGTTAATTTCGTTAGTATATTTTGATAGGTTGTGTGCAGTATCAGCGCTGGATAGAGGATCGCCGTCTGTGCAATCTCCACTTTTTTCCCAGTCACTTTTTTTTATGTCTATGTCAATGTTTGGTATGGAAAGTTTTTGACGTTTTTTTAGCTTACGTTTAATAATTTTGTTTTTGGACGTACCTTTAACTCTATGTTTTCTAGGAGATGTGTTCACTGTCACATAAGCTTTTTGGACACTAACCGTTTTATCACAATTAAAATTTTCGCTTTCAAACAATTCAGGTTTGATCGCATTGAGTTTATGAATTTTTTCTCTCAACCTACGAGTATACTCTGTAGGATATTGATATCCTATCATAGGAGGAGACGGTATGATTGTATAATCAATGAGACACCTCTATTGATTATTTACCAAAAGTATGATTTAAAGAAAATATAAAATTTATTAAACACTTTATCACTCGAGATACAAAATATTGCCTTACTGGGTCAATAGTTAGCATGGAAGTCACCAAAACACGTGCAAATAATTTGATAATCCAGCTTCCAGGTGTAAATAGGGTTGCTAAAGATGCCCGAACTCCAATAGACAGTTGAAGATTGTTTTTTACGGATGATGTTATTCATGAAATTGTACTCTTTACTAATCAGAAGCTGGACAAATTACGGGAGTCTTACCAATGAGATAAAGTCTGTGAATCAAACGATTTCTTAGAAATACATGCCCTCTTAGGTTTATTGTATATGGCAGGAGTTATAAAAAGCCAATATGTCAACAGTACTGACCTATGGAGTACTCATGGAACTACACCGGATTATTTTTCCGCAGTTATGTCTCAAAGAAGATTCCATTTACTTTTGAGAAGTCTGAGGTTTGATTATGCTACTCTAAGAAAAGTAAGAGCTAAATATGACAAATTGGCATTTATTAGAACATTTTTTGAAGATTTTGTTAAAAGTTGCTCCGATAATTACAGTATTGGAAAGTACGCAGCAATCGACGAAATGCTTGATGGTTTTCGTGGGAGGTGCAGCTTTAGAAAGCATATTGCAAACAAGCCAGCGAAATACGGCATAAAAATTTACAGCCTAGTTGATTCGAGAACTTTCTACACTCACAACATGGAAATATATCCTGGGAAACAACCTGATGGGCCTTTTCAGCTGCCTTATGATGTTGCTAGTGTTGTGAAGAGACTCATATCCACTATAGATAAATCGGGAAGGAATCTTACTGTAGACAACTACTTTACTTTAATACCCCTTGCTAATGATCTGCTTGTAAATCATAAAATTACATTAGTGGACACACTACGAAAAAATAAACGGAAAATCCCACCAGAATTGATCGATACAAAACAGCGGCCAGTCAGTTCCAGTATTTATTTTTGCTTACGGTTAACATGGTAAAAATTGTCTTCGTGTTTCATACGTGCCGAAAAAAAACTAGAACGTTTTAATGCTCTCAACCTTCCATAATGTTGACAATTGATGTAACTAGTAATGAGGCCAAAAAACCTGAAGTAATTACATTTTACAACCTGACTAAAGGGGGTGTGGACGGGGTGGATCGACTCAAGTCAGAGTATTCTGTCACACGGAACAATCGCTGGCCTATGACTGTATTTTACACATTATTGAACATAGCGGCAATAAATGGCCAAATAATTTGCAAAGCTAATACAAATGTCATTACAACAAGAAGGAAGTACATAATGGAGCTCTCAAAACAACTAACACTTCCTTATGTAACACGTCGTGCCTCAATCCCAACATTGTCCCTGACTCTTCGTAGAAAAATAGCCGCCGTCACTGGTAATAATACAAATATGACTGCCGCAGCACCGCAAAACGAACAGCCAAAAATGCGATGTAGGTATTGTCCCACTAGAAAAATCGGTTTACCATGCAACGCTGTGCCACATGTGAACTTACTATTTGCAAAGAGCATACCATGACAACCATATCGACTTTTACCGCCTGCGCCGCCTGTGGAGAAAATTTCGATTAAGGAAAATATTATTTCAAATTAGCTCACTTATTGGTTGTTTAATTTAAGAAGAAAAAATAAGAGCTTTATGATGACTTTAGTTTTATCGTAAATAGTAATTGTTAGGTCAAACCTAACACGCGACCTTTGACGTAAGCATAAATCCAAAACAGGGGAATTTTTAACCCCCCCCCCTGAAGCAGACGGGCTATGGGCGGGGACTTTTTTAGTATGTTTATGTCCGAAGTAGCCCCAACACATTCTTGGAGCACAAACCCCCCCGTCCATGCACTCTACAACCCCCTCGTTGCTTAGCCTAGGAAGTAATAATTAATAAAATTAGTTTCGTTGGAAAAATAATTCATTTTATAAGTAAATCACAAATCAAATGAAATGTTAGAAATATTCAAAAACAGCTAGGAAAGGACTATGCTTCAATTATTTCGAGCCGTCACCATTTTGCTGGTCTAAAGCTATCCGAATTTCAATCTAGAACAAAAGAAATCTTCGATGAAATGCTTGGAATCTGCCAATCGCATATCTGCATATTAAAGTGCTGAAATTTAACTGAATTAGATATAATTTTCATACCTTGAGAACTCAATAATTATGATATAGATGGACCAGGTTCGTTTGGTTGACTCTTATGATCCTCATATAAGCAGCATTTATGTAGCTCAGACTGTTCTCCCTCGTCACCAAGCATGGTTGGTATGTTACTGCGTGCTTCACCATTGCATTTTTCACACATGGCGGTACATGAAAGTCCTCCTCGGCGACAGTCACATCTTTGGCCACAGTAAGTTTTACAGTTACAAAAAACCAACTTCAATAAATTTTTGGGGGCCAAAGGGTCAAATGTAGGAATTGGCACCAGTTCTCACTCTATTTGCTTCCATCCCCAATCAGTAGCAGAAAGTTCTACTCCAAGCCAAGACTGAACTTCATGAAAAACTCTGTAGCTGTGTTGTTTGGCTGCTCCAGATGTTGGAGGTAGTACCGAAAGATCAAACTTTCAAAACTGGTTGTTTACCTATAACCTTTTCATAATAGGTGAATCTGAATTTGCTTGAGTCTTCTGAAGAAACACGAGCGTTATATAATAACTTTAGAAAATACTCTCCGGCTTGAGCGATTTATTCTTTGGTTGCAATATCAACACGGAGGCGCATATAGCCCTCCTGTCAGGAAATACCGGCACAGGGTGAAGTAACAAAATCAAAGGAACGCGTGAATTCAACAAAAACAAAGTGCAAATAACCAGTATTTTCATGGCCGAAACACGCAAATATAAAATGGCTACTGAAGAGGAAAGGTAACCGTAAACATGCATGCTGTCATCAGTACGGTATAACCAAGTAAGGATGTGAACCTTGGGAGAAAAGTTGTTGAACGAAACATGGGAAAGCATAAACAATGAATTTCGACAGAACAACCGAACCGCACATTTGTGTCCGCAACTTGAAGATTCCAATATTTGGAACAACAACCAATATCAACACGGAGGCACATATAGCACTCCTGTCTGGAAATACCATCCCAGGGTGAAGGAATAAAATTAAAGAGAGAATGACGCGTCAATTTAACTAAAACAAAGTGCAAACAACGAGTGTTTTCATTGGCGAAGCACGCAAAAATAAAGTGGCTACTGAAGAGGAGTGGTAACCGTAAACATGAATGGTTCCAGCTCATTGAACTGTCATCAGTACGATAAAACCAAGTAAGAATGTGAAACTTGGAGCAAAGATGTTGAACGAAACATGGGAAAGCACAAACAATGGATTTCAACAGGACAATCAAACGCACATTTGTGCCCGTAATTGGAAGATTCCGATTATTGGAAGAACAACCCAGATCAACACGGAGGCGCATATAGCCCTCCTGTCAGGAAATACCGGCCAAGGGGGGAGGAACAAAATCAAAGAAAGAATAACGCGCGAATTTAGCAAAAACAATGTGCAAACAACAAGTCTTTTAATGGGTGAAGCACGCAAATATAAAATGGCTACTGAATAGAAGTGGTAATAGTAAACATGCATGTTACTTTCTCATTTGCTGTCATCAGTACGGTATAACCAAGTAAGGATGTGAAACTTGGGAGCAAAGTTGTTAAACGAAACATGCGAAAGTATAACCAATGGATTTCGACGGGACAACCAAACACACATTTGTGCCCGCAATTGGAAGATTCCGATTTTTGGAACAACAACCAATATCAACACGGAGTCGCATATAGCACTCCAGTCTGGAGATACCGGCCCAGGGTGAAGAGAAAAAAGCAAAGAAAGGCGTGAATTTAACAAAAACAAAGTGCAAACAACCAGTGTTTTCATGGGCGAAACACGTAAATATAAAGTGGCTACTGAAGAGGAGTGGTAACCGTAAACATGCATGGTTCCAGCTCATTAACACTGTCATCAGTACGGTAAAACCAAGTAAGGATGTGAAACTTGGAGCAAATATGTTGGACGAAACATGGGAAAGCACAAACAACGGATTTCAACAGGACAATCAAACGCACATTCGTGCCCGTAATTAGAAGACTCCGATTATTGGAAGAACAACCCAGATCAACACGGAGGCGCATATAGCCCTCCTGTCAGGAAATACCGGCCCAGGTTGGAGGAACAACGTCAAAGAAAGAATAACGCGCGAATTTAACAAAAACAAAGTGCAAACAACAAGTCTTTTCATGGGTGAAGCTCGCAAATATAAAGTGGCTACTGAAGAGGAGTGGTAATAGTAAGCATGCATGTTACTATCTCATTTGCTGTCATTAGTACGGTATAACCAAGTGAGGATGTGAAACTTGGGAGCAAAGTTGTTGAACGAAACATGGGAAAGCATAACCAATGGATTCCGACAGGACAACCAAACGCACATTTGTGCCCGCAATTGGAAGATTCCGATTTTTGGAACAACAACCAATATCAACACGGAGGCGCATATAGCCCTCCTGTCAGGAAATCTGGCCCAGGGTGGAGGAACAAAATCATAGAAAGAATAACGCGCGAATTTTACAAAAACAAAGTGCAAACAACAAATCCTTTCATGGGTGAAGCACGCAAATATAAAATGGCTACTGAAGAGGAGTGGTAATAGTAAACATGCATGTTACTATCTCATTTGCTGTCATGAGTACGGTATAACCAGGAAAGGATGTGAAACTTGGGAGCAAAGTTGTTGAACGAAACATGAGAGAGCTTAACAATGAATTTCGGCAGGAACACCAAACCGCACACTTGTGTCCGCAATTGTGAGATTCCGATTTTTGGAACAACAACCAATATCAACACGGAGGCACATATAGCACTCCTGTCTGGAAATACCGGCCCAGGATGGAAAAACAAAATGAAATAACGCATTACGCGTGAATTTAACAAAAACAAAGAGTAAACAACGAGTGTTTCCATGAGCGAAGCAGGAAAAAATAAAGTCGCTACTGAGAAGGAGTGGTAACCGTCATCATGCATGGTTCCAGCTCATTAACTGTCATCAGTACGGTTTACCAAGTAAGGATGTGAATCTTAGAAGCATAGATGCTGAATGAGACAAGGAAAAGCACAAACAAAGGATTTCAACAGGACAATTGGAAGATTCCGATTTTTGGAACAACAACTAATATCAACACGGAGGTGCATATAGCTCTCCTGTCTGGAAATACCGGCCCAGGGTGAAGAAATAAAATGAAAGAAAGAATAATGCTTGAATTTAACAGAAACAATGAGTAAACACAAGTGTTTTCATGGGCGAAGCGCAAAAAAATAAAGTGGTTACTGAAGAGGATTGGTATATATATATATATATATATATATATATATATATATATATATATATATATATATATATATATAAATATATATAACAACAAAGAGAATCATGGGTAATTCATGCGTGAATTACCCATGATTCTCTTTGTTGTTGTTGTTAACATATCACGCGATATTCCTACATCTTCTTATATATATATATTATATATATATATATATATATATATATATATATATATATATGTATATAAACAATGAAAAAATGTAGAATAACGCGTGGAATATAAAACAAAAAACAGAATTGGCGGGCATATCACGCAAATGAGGTTACAGAGAATGAGTGGTAACCGTAGACATGCATGTTTCTGGCTCATTAGCCTTCATCGGTACGGCATAACCAAGAAAAGGTGGCAGGTGGCAGGTGGCAGGTGGCAATCTCCCTTCTTAGTATTATCGGGTGATAATTCTACTACGTGGGTTGACTTTATTTTACACAAATTTTGTCTCTGCACTCATTTTAACTTTTAACTACTTTTGTAGCTTCTTATATTTTATATATAACCCTTATTATTTTAAAATTTTACAAGAGAATGCAATTTATTCAATTTACTTCCTTCTTCTGTGGTTACCAACCCTTGACTGTCTACCGCGGTTTTTTTATCCGTCAAAACCTCTTTTTTGTTTATAACCGGAAACTCGCTATGTTCTAGAAAAATCTTTGATTATTGTTCAACTGTCACTTTGTTTTATTAATATTTTATTGTTTTTCTGACTTAAACTTGCTCTTTAATGTTGTTTTTTATGCACTATAACTTTATCGTCATTGAATTATTCACTAACATAGTATTTATCATTATTTTTCTTGTTAGTTAATTATATGAAATCTTCCGATTGGTCGATGCAAATATACAAATTTTTCACTTTCTACAACCTAAATATTTACATAATACATATGGATACAGTTCATTTCTTATTTTGTTCTGAATTACTACATCTATATACGTAAATTAGGTCGGTCATCATGTATTTTTATACTTATATCTCATATCAGATTGCATTTTATGTTGGTATACTTGTCGTCAACTGTCATATTTCGTTTTGTTTTGACATTACCTACTAATTACAGTTTTCTACATTCTATTATTGTTTGCTATTAACGTTCATGATCGAATATTTGATTAACATATCTTGGGATTTTACGAATGTTTATATGCTCGTTCTATCTACAGCAATATTCCCAAAATTTGTTTTCTTGATTTATTTTATATGTAAAAGAAATAAGAAAACCAAATTTCACTTATTTGATTAATTTATCATAGCATGTCATTCTTTATTATTCTTGTTATTTATAACTCTATTTAAATATCTTAATTATGATCTGTCTTCTTTTTATATCTTGTAATATCATTCATTTTCCATCGATATTATTTCATATTCACTTCTTCATTTCATACTTCATTAATAATATTCATCATTTAGATAAATTTATTTTATATACTTTTCCATTTTATTCTTTCTTCCTATCCTCATAAGTAAATTATTATTTAATATTATGAAATTGACTGTCTCGACCCTTACTTCGTGGAATATGCTCATATTAGTGTTTTTAAATGAAACTCAAGGTCTCTAGTTAATTCCACAATATAATACAAGTTATTGAAAATTCTAAAAAATTGACAATTGTTTCGATAAATCAATATCATCGTCAGAATGACAGAAGTTACATTTCATTTTATGCCTACCTGATGTTTTGTAGTTATATTTGGCTTGACCAAGAAGAAACCTAACTTGGGATTGGCTTAATATATGTTTATAGAGAAAAGAAGAAGATGTGATATTACAAATATTGAAGCGTAGATATTATTAGCCCTATGGTGATATCCTGGATATCATTTTTCCAATTAAGATCAGTATAACTGTGCAATGATATAGAAAACCAGGAAAACTATATCTGCTGATCTTTACAATTATCACTTAAGAAGACAGTTTATTAGTGGAGAATTCCCTAGATTTAACTGTTCATTAACAACTTCATATTGTGGGTTTCTTAAATGTCTTCTAATTTCCAGTTCTTCAAGGAAATCCAGTTCTTGTTTCTTTTCACAAGTTCACTTCTAGAAGTACTGCATATTTGTGAAAAGAAACAAGAACTGGATTTCCTTGAAGAACTGGAAATTAGAAGACATTTAAGAAACCCACAATACGAAGTTGTTAATGAACAGTTAAATCTAGGGAATTCTCCACTAATAAACTGTCTTCTTAAGTGATAATTGTAAAGATCAGCAGATATAGTTTTCCTGGTTTTCTATATAATTGCACAGTAATACTGATCCTAATTGGAAAAATGATATGCAGGATATCACCATAGAGCTAATAATATCTAAGCTTCAATATTTGTAATATCACATCTTTTTCTTTTTTCTATAAACATATATTAAGCCAATCACAAGTTAGGTTACTTCTTGGTCTAGCCAAATATAACTACTAAACATCAGGAAGGCATAAAATGAAATGTAACTTCTGTCATTCTGACGATGATATTGATTTATCGAAACAATTGTAAATTTTTTACAATTTTCAATAACTTGTATCATATTGTGGAATTAACTAGAGACCGTGAGTTTCATTTAAAAACACTAATGTTAATTTGTAATATTACAGTAACGTTCTGTATGTGACATTAGTGAGAAGTATACAAATTAACATCGTATGAATGTTTCCTATGGGAAGTTACTAAAAAGAAGTTCATAGGATGCGTATGTAACTGCGAATTCAAGTATTACTTTGTACATCAATAATATGTTTTATCAACTTGACATGGATGTTAATAGAGTTGGTAATAAAATTAAGACATCTAGGAGATATTTTATCAACGTTTTAAATAAATATCACGAAAAGTCTCTAAAAAGAACATCACAAAAAAGACTTGTTATGTTTCTTGTTTAGTGGGATGTTTATAAGAATTTTTCGTCTCAAACTGGAGTGACGAACGCCCACTAAATATTTTAGATTACTTAGGGAACACCCTTTATATTAAGTAAATCACAAGGTTGTTCTAGGTTGTTCTAGCCAAACCTAATTATTAAACATCAGGTAGACATCAAATGAAATGTAATTTCTGTCATTCTGACGATGATATTTAATATCGAAACAATTGTCAGTTTCTTAGAATTTTTAACATGTTTTCAATATATTGTGGAATTATCTAGAAACAGTTCCATTTGAAACAGTAATATGAGTAGATTCCACGAAGTGAGGGTCGAGACAGTAAATTTCATGAATATAAGTTTTACAATTTCAAACTCCATTTTAGCGAATTCGCCTGATTTCATACAATTATATACTGATGCTTCCAAAACATTACATGGTACAATACTGGATGGGCAATCTACATTTCAGGTAATAATATCGAAAAGTTGTTCGAGCTCCCCTCAGACTTCTTATTTTTTAGTGCTGGAGCCGTTGGCATTTGTGAATCTTTAAAGAAAGTTCTTCTTCCGAAAAAAATTCAGCTGATATTTTATATGATTCACAATCTGTATAAATATTTTACTTAAAGCAATGTTTTTTCAATTAAAAAATAATAATAAATATGTAGTTAATATGGATTAAAACACATATAGGACATATATAGACATAATGAATATGTAGATCTTTAGCTAAAGATGTAATAGAAAAGTGTGCTTTATTTATCTATACACTTACTGTACAAGAGTTATTGGCTAATTCTAGGCGAAAACAAAGTTGTCTATGGGAAAAATCTTGGAACGATTATCAAATCTCTAATATCCAATGCAATATTTCTCAATTCAACAAGAAATTCCGAATAGCTGTTGGTTCAAATCTAATTCCTGCCCACGTGAAAACGTCACAACTATTGTAA
This sequence comes from Galeruca laticollis, assembly GCA_963921935.1. NCBI lineage: Eukaryota > Metazoa > Arthropoda > Insecta > Coleoptera > Chrysomelidae > Galeruca > Galeruca laticollis. Next base: position 260,252,072 of record OY998176.1, on the reverse strand, counting down.
GACTATATTTTGGACACACATGTTATTCACCACATTTATATATAAAACATTCTTGACACAGTTTTGTGTCCATACTGACATGTTAAAAGTATCATATTTTCCTAAACTATATATATTTCCAAGAACCTCAAAAATATCTGCCTTCTTTAAACTTTAAACAAAATGGAAGTATAGGACTCTCTAATGAAATTCACATATGTTTGTGAATGAGTGAACTAGATTTCAAATTATAATGTCTTGACTAGTCCCTAGACCAGACCGTGTTATATCCATGTTGTATTCTTAGATGGTAGTGAGCTTTTTTCTTGTAGGACAGGTGGTGGTGGTGTAGGTGAGTGTGTGAATGTATTTTTTATTTATCATTAGTTTGTCCCTTTTGTGGTTGGCCGAATGAGTGTCAAAGTCAAAAAAAGTTCCTTGTAATAATTATGATGCTAATTACATAGGGCAAACATCGCAATATTTAGAAAATAGACTGAAAAGCCATCAATATGATTTAACAATAAAATAGCGTTAACTAAGCATGAAATAACAGAAAAACAGTTATATAATTATAAAAGTACAAAAATTTTTGAAACTGACTCAAATATAAAAAGACTGACTTTTTATAAATGAGCCGTTGATAATAAAAAAGAGCTGAATAATCGAAATTAAATGTATATTTCATTCATTATATATAATTGGATGCATACGCATACTGTGGTTAGATGTTTATGTAGTAAGTAATATATTCATATATTAGGGTTGTCAATTGACATTTTAATGTAGACCTAAGTAAGCCGAAACACCATTCATTGCGTTGTTCATTAGACATAGACCACACATTGAAAATGATCATTCAAGCAAATATTTCATTCTATAGTATTCAAGAAAGTGAGAAATTGATTGAAAATTTTCATTATTCAACGTATTTTTAGAGATGAACTTTTTTCTCCATTTGTATGGTATATACGTTCTGTATATGAGAAAACTTCAATTATACATCAAACGTTTTAAACATGAATCCATCTTAATTATATTTTTCGTTTTTGCTTATGTATTCAATTTCATAACGTACCCATTTTATAAAACTTCTACGATTTCTCATAAAATTCTAGCAATTTCATTATGTTACGTAAATAGAACGGATGACCCTATTATGGATATGGTTTCATTTATCAAATTACAAAGAGGAATCCCACTGCTTTTATCGAAATGGATTAATAATAAAAAGTTTTAATTGAATTAAATCCTCCCTCAAATACTCTGAACAGCTAAATAGATGTTACGTAGTTTCGTAGCAATAAAACATTTGCTAAAATAACTAATTGAATACGGTTGGAACCTTCACAATAAAATTAGCCTATATTTGATGTTATCTACCCCTTAACTTGAAATACTGATTTTGTGAAGATGTGAGAGACTTAGTTAATTTTTTTGCTGTTAATTTTAGATTCATTTTATGCAAACCCACACATCAAGTATATAATATGTATCAATACAATATGAAAATCCATACATATTTAAGGCCGGGTCGAAAAACAATTTTTTTGCTAAAATATTCTGAAGTTGTGGAAAAGTGGTAGGGATACATACTAATCTCAATAAGCTTACAAAGATAGGATAAGTTCACTTTTTAAATTTTGTATATAGAACATTCAAAAAATAGAATCCTTGATTTTTGTCTTGAATCTCTCGGAGTTCAGTCTTACAATGTGTCCGTACCAATTCAGTTGTTTCTTGTTTTTTTTCTATTATATGTTCTTGTTTTGTTACTTTTCTAATGTCTTCGTTCTTCATCCTATCCCCCTTAGCCTTTCCCGCTGTTTCACGTTAAATTTAATTTGAGGTAATAGTAGATCCTTAGAGGTGGGTGATCTAACAATGATTAAGGATGATCAAAGCCGCCTGTTAGATTGGAAATTGGGAAGGATACAAAACCCTCACACTGGACATGATTCCGTTACACGAGTAGCTACGCAGGGGATAATACAGCGACCATTGGTAAACAGTTGTCCTTTACATAAAATTTAAGTTTTGTTTTGTTTTGTCTTTACTACTCTAAAATATATTTCTTATATGTATTTTGCTAGGTAGTCTGTTAATGTGTCGCATTAAATTTAATTAAGTTAACTCAATTCTTTTCTCTCTAGTTCATTATTTTCCTTTATTATTGAATATCGATACGCCCGTTAACAAAAAGTGTATAGATATTTTGTAAAAATGCGTGTATCGTTAATTTGGTGAATTGCTTCGAGCAGTGACGTCTTTACGACATTTTCTTAGGGGGGGTAATAACTTCAAGAAGTCGCCTTGTAACTGTAAGAGAGGGTTAAAGGAAAAAATTAAAACAAACACTTTTTTAATAACACTTTATTATTTGTAATTTTAAATCTCTATGTAAAATAAAAACACTTTACAAAAATAAACTTTAGGGTTTTAAGGAACATAATGGTTATTAAAAATTATTAATAATAAAGTAACATAAACGTAGTTTTTTTTGTAATTTAATAAAATAATACATAATACGGAAGAATGATACATAATATCACAAATATAAAATAATTATTTCAACAGATAAAATCTAATTTTCTTTTTTTTTTCAGTAGCAAACTTATTAATTACTGAATCAATATTAATTTCAACATTTCGGTGTATGTATAAAAGAGCTAAACTTGAAATTTTTTCTTGGCCCATTGTTGCTCTCAGCCAATTTTTTATTATTTTAAGGGTTGAGAAGCTACGTTCTGAAGGCGCCACACTTACAGGCATTGTAGAAACTATGTGGAGCGCTAGTTTGATGTGCGGAAAAATATCTGCATCGCATTTTGCATAAGTGCTTATAGCATTGTCTGGCAAATCTTTTTTCAACAAATCTCTCCAATGCTGAATCCACTAATCTATTTCTGAAGCAATGCTTTCTGAAACATTATCTTTTATTGAAAGGAATGGGCTTAAAAACGAGATCATTTTATTTTTCATTATATTAATCTTGGATTCATCTAAGCCATCTACATGTTTCGGCACCAAATTATTTATTTCAATTGCATTAAATAGTAACTTATCAAATCTAAAGGAAAGATCTTCGGCTATGTTTTCTAGAAGGGGGATGAATATTGAAATTTTATAAAATTGCTCTGGATCTGAAACTGAATAATTGGGGCGGTTAACTTGTTTTGAAGAAATGCGAGGCATAGCAAAGGGGATATCAAGAGATTCGTGAATCTATTTTACTTCCTGATAAATTGGGACAAAAAATGCATAACATGTCTCTCTTTTTGATTTTAAAACTTTCAGTATTTCATTTATCAGCTGTTCGGCAGATTGGACATCAATACATTTTTTTTGTAAAATTCTGCTCAAACCAAATGTATAACTTGAAACATATGATAAGCAATGGAGAGAAATTCAGTTTTTAAAAGGGAGTTAAGTAATGAGTTAGCTTTGGCAGAAGAATCTATGTCCTTCCAATTCGAAACAATTTGTAAGGATTCAATAATTTTCAGAAAAGATTGTTTAAATTTTAAAACGGAATCGTGTCTTTCAGCCCACCGTCTTTCGCACAATGAAATAAGTTGTTCATTGTTTATTTTTTTTAGTAATGAATTCCGTTTCGATGAAGATTTAAAAAAATGTATTACTCCCTTCATTACGCCCGTTGCGTTTCTAATCAATTGAATTTTGATGGATTTAGAAAGGGACAAATTAAGGGTATGGTTATAACATGGACATTTAATAGCGTTCTTCAATTTCTTTTGTACATTTGACACAGCTCCTTTTTGTTCGGACATCATGACGCTGCAAGTATCTGTACCTATGCCCACACAGTTTTCAAAATCTAAATTCAAGGAATTTAGGTATGATTCAACTGTTTCCGCTAATACAGCCTCTGTAAGTGTTGGTTCCTCATTAACGTCAACATCTTGGTAATTTGAGTGACAATCAATAAATCCAAGGAAGTCTTCGAAAACTTGCCCCTGTGTATTCACGTAGCGGATCACTAGAGACATTTGTGATATATGCATAATATCAGTTGTCTCATCGAAAATAATACTGTAATATTTGGCCATTTTTACTCTATTTACAATAGTTGTTAATATTTCATCCTCACAACACTTAATCAAATCATTTTTATTACACTGCTAACATATTTATTTCTAAGACCCGGAGCTTCAAAATTTCAATTTGGAATCGGATTAATTCTCTGAGATTTCCTTCGTTGGTCCCTTCAGAAAAGTCAGCGATTGCACGTTCTACTCTGTGGCCACGGAGCGGAATATTTTGGCGTGCCAGAAATATAATACATTGAATAATGTGCTTCAATTTTAATCTATTCTGCTCGATTTGATTTTTACTTTTCGAATCTAATACATTAATAACTTGCAAATTCGAGTGGTTGTATAACTCATTAAAGTTCTGTGCTAACAAAATAGCTTTTTGGTGATACATATTTTGTTCATGACATGTTAAATGGCCGTCCTTACCGTACAATTTTGAATACCTATTAAGTGGCTCAGAAACTAATTTTTTTAATGGCATATTGTTAATTCCTCCATATTTTACAAATATTGCACAATATTTACATAACAATCCTTGCAACGACATCGAATAAGTTAACCAAGCAAATGATTCAAAATGTTTGGCATTTAAGTAGCATTTAATTTCTTTGTTATTTTTCTTATGAAGGGAGTATGGAAACTGAAATTTCGCATTCGGTCTAAAGGCATGTCGCAAAATATGGTATTTTTGAAAGTCTGAAAAATTACCGCCTCTTGTCAGGTAAAACCCGATGTCATCAGAATCAAGTGGAACAACAGAATTCTCTTCTTTTTCTCACTCGAAGAAATGATAAGAGAGCTTGAAGTACTCGAGCTGCTGCATGGTCTTGGCTGAACATCCGGTACAGCGTCCTCACTCTTCTTCTCGGCCTTCATTGTGATGCCATCGCTTGCTTCGGTCTTCTGTCGCTTTAAAAAAGCGTCAAGCGTGTTTTGTTTTGGCCGTTTACTCATATGTGAAGGAGAAAATGTGTATATAGATATGTAACAATTAATTCATGCATATTAAAAGGATATGTTAAAATATTTCAAATGTAAATACTTAAAAGAACACCAAAAGCACGAGGTACAACGGTGCAACCAAACGCAGTAAGATCTCAGCGTCAATAACGAAGTGGTGAAATAAACAACGCGACAACTGGCAAAGTTTGTAAAGTAATGAAGGTTGCCTCTACTTTACACTAGTGTCTAGGTAATGCAGAACCCCGCTCCGTTGAGCTTCGGCCGATGTCGGTTTCCATCGTGCGCGGTCGTTTTGTCTGACCGTTACCCTGGTTATAACACAATACGACGGTAAAGTAGAACCTCCTGTAAGGTTGAGTGTAAACAAAAAGTTCGTTCTCTTCAAATTTCGGTGATAAATTCCCATTTTAAAACGGAGATTCAAATAAATGTATAATTCTTATTGTTAAAAAATAATTGATTGAAATAAATCTAACATTTTCCGCAAGATCCAACGATATTTACGAATCTATAATTCCATTTTCTCTAGAATGGTCCAGAATAAACCTGTTTTATTTGATTTCCTGCACCAAAACAGATATTTCATAACGAGAACTAAGACAAATTTTATGACTAAAAAATTTTGTGAGAAAACGTTTTTGAGTCAAAAAAACTTGCTTCCGGTATACCAAGTTCTTTGAATTTTGGAAAATTAAATGCGCGGAATGGGAAAGTCGGAATTTTCGTAACAGACTTGGAAGGATATTTAAATCTGATTTTCGATACAATAATTGAATTATGACTCTGGGAACTAACTACTACCGAAGATTTGATTTTGTTTTCTATTTAAGATTCATCTATTCCATTGTTTTTGTCAAACTTCAAATTTTATTTGAGACCCGATTTTCGTTTTTGTTTCCTGATTTCTGGGGGGGGGGGGGTTTGTTACTCCTATTACCCCCCCCCCCCCCCGTAAATACGCCCTTGGCTTCGAGACCAATATTCGGGGAATATACTTTCGAACAAGTCTCAGTGTTAAAACACTTGTATATATATATATATATATATATATATATTTACATAATATAAAACTAAAAACTAGTAGAGGATGAATATAACGGGGGAAAAAGTTCAGGAGAAGAAAGGAAAGAAGCTGATGGATTTAAAAGTATTGGAATCGAAGGAGGAATTAGAGAAAAGAGGAGAAGATACTTTCGGATTAAAATCGGAATTAAGGAGCAGATTGGAGAAAATATTAGAAATAGAGGGAAAAGGCCCAGAACAATACATTTTAGGAACAAAACAAGAACAGGAAGATGAAGATGCATCATTGTCAGAAGAAACAGGACAAGAGGACAAACAAGAATCTAAAAAACAAATAGAGTAAAAAATACCGGGAAATTGAGATGGAAAAGAGGAAACCTCCAAAACCAAAGAAGAAATAGATGTAATTAATAAGCATGTTCAAAATGATGATGGAAAAAATGGATCAAAATAAGGAAGATATGAATAATATAAATGGGAACATGAACAACATGAATATTAAAATGGACCAAAATAGAGAAGAAATGAATATAAAACTGCACCAAATTAAGGAAGAAATAAAACAAGAAACGAATATAAAAATGGATCAAAATAGAGAAGAAATAAAACAAACTAAAGAACAAATAATAAAATTAATGGATGAGAAATTGAGACACTTTGAGAAGAATTAAGTGCATATATGGAAAATAGAATAGAGTTCACCAAACAAGAAACTATGGGAGAAATAGAAGAAACCACAAGACAGAATGGAGGACAAATAATTCATGCAGAAAATTTCGAAATGAGAGTGAAACTTGGCCGAAATATGAAGACAATTGATCCAAAAATGTTTAATAGGACAATTAAAAATGAAATGATAGGAAGTGAAAGCATTGTGGAGAAGACAATAATAAAAAGTAGAACCAATGATATGGAAGAATTTGAGATGCAAATTCTAATGCATTTCTGGAAAGAAAATACAAAAACAAGAAGATATGATGATAATGAGATATGGCACAACGATTTTAAAAAGGACATAATGGAAAATTTGAAGAAATTTAGGAAACGAAAAGAGAATCAAACAATAAGAGAAGAGAATAAGATGAAATGTAGGAAAAGAAAATAAAATTGAATAATAAGGCTGGATTATAGGAACAGAATCTAGAAACCGAATAAGTAATTGTACATGGTAAGGAAGGGATATAAAAACAATTTTCAAATAAAAAGTTTATGATTAACAAATTAATATTGAAATAAAATATTTGTAAATAGAAATTATATAAACAAGGTTTTGATATTAGAAGAAATGATAGATATGTAGATATGAATTATGGAAATGAAAATAGAAATTACAGAAATGAAGAATGAATATATGAAAATGGAGATAAAAATAATGACAAAAGTATTTTGAGAATAGAAGAGATTTCAGAAACTTTGGATAGAAAAAATGATAATGAAAATAAGGAAGTGAAAATATTAATAGATACAGGTTCGGAAGCGTCTATAAATGTTGAAAATTATGAAAATAAGCTAATTGAAATACCTAAAACTACATTAATAGGAGCAAATGGAAAGAAGTTGTGTGAAGTTAGCAGATCTATAATATAAAGGATTGAATTAAAGGATGGGAAAGAAGTTGAGATGCAATTATTGTTAGTAGATAATTTAGGAACAGACATAATTATAGGAATATATGAATTAACGAAATATAAGGCAAGAATTGATTTTGAAAAGATGGAGATAGAATTAAATGGTAATAGAATTGAATTTGAGGAAGAGAAATGGAAGTATTGGGAATTGAAGAGGATAATAGGAAGTTATGGAATATCGAAAGGAGTGGAATTATGGAAGAATTGGAATTAGTGTGTGGAAATAAGGAATATGAAGAGAAAGTGAAGAATTTGATAATGAAATATGAAGGATTGATTGAAAAAGAAATAAGAATGGCAAATAATTATATACACAAGACAGAAGTTGATGGAAAAGAGAATTTTAGAATAAGAACATATCCCATACCTTATAAATATAGGGAAGAAGTTGATTCAGAAATACAAAATATGTTGAAGGACGGCATTATAGAAAGATGTGATACAAGATATGTAAATCCTATTGTGGTCGTAAAAAAAGAAAATGGTGAATTGAGATTATGCCTAGATGCAAGAAACATTAATTAATACACTGTACCACAATACGAGGCTCCGATGAATGTGGAAACGATTTTTGGGCGCATAACGAATACAAAAATATTTTCTAAAATTGACTTAAAACACAGTTTTTGGCTAAATCCTCTGGATGAAAATTATAAATAAATTAATAACTAAAGATAAACTAAAACTTTGTATATTTAACTAAAGTATTGTAAATAGGTTAAAATTAATTTAAGAGGATACTGCAACACAGGATTCCACAAGCACGATGGAGGTTCATCCTTATAATAGCGACCTGAAATAAAAAGAAAATTTTATTATTGGTAAAATTGAAAACAATATTTGAAGTAAAATTTGCGTTCACAAAATGTTTTTTTAAAAATTTTGATAAACGCAAAATTTAGAGGATCTTAATATGGAAAAGAACTTGCAACACTTTATATATATTAATATGCTACACACTGTATATTAAAATTCAATTCAAAATTTAAATCATAAGAAATAGCTGATCTATGAAAGAAAAATATTCAAGAAATGAAACAAATAGTAAATCAAACCAAAGAAGTAAATAGAAACTTTATAGTGTACCTTTTACATACATGCATGGATAACTTGAATTCCAGCTGTTTAGAGAAAATCTTTAGAACGTTACCTTTTATAAATTGTACGAATCTATTCTTTAGATAGCAATAGTGAAAAGATTATGATTCGTTTCTAAGATATTCCATTAATCACCGTAAAAAACTATTTAGAAACATTATGGAATTCTTTTATAATATGTCAAGGGATAAAAGTCAAAATAAGAAAAACATTAGGGTTATAATGTCTGACATTTGTTAAATTAGTTGTCACGTTTAATAGTTCAAGTGCAAATAAATATAGCTGTCAGCTTCAAATATTTTGGAATTTATATAAAGGAAGTAGAATATGTAATTTGATTATTTAGAAATATAAAACAGGAAGTTCTACAATAGATAAATGAATAATTTAAAAAGAGAGATGAAATTTGCCAACAAAAAAAATTATAACTCATTTGATTGGTAAATAATACTTGTAATATTTCAATCAGCGGCAAGCTGATTCTTAGATTTAAAAAAACTGAAAGAGGAGGTTGCTGAGAATTAGCACTAGTGACTAGTAGAAAAATTTTTGGAGATGAATGGGGGTGAAAATTGATTTTTGGAACAGTAAATTGGGTATTCATAATGAAGATTGAAATTTGATCTGAAAAATTGGGTATTAACAAGAAAAGCTGTGAACCTGAATGGTAATTATAAAAAAGAAATACATTATTCATTAGATACTTTAGTGAGATTTGTAAAAAAAATTGGTGAATAAAAGATAACGAGAGAATTGCAAGTATGCAGAATACTAACCTCGAATATTTATCCGTGTAAGAAAGTAAAATATTGTATTGTGGAAATAATATCTCCACGATACATCTCAGGAAGAATTTGACTATGGAAGCCCATCAATATTATATTGATGTAAATGGAACTCAAAATCATTCTTGGTTTGTTTCTAAAACAAGAAAAACTGCCAAGTATCCAGAAAGAAGCCTAGAAAAGAAAATAAAACAAGGTGTATTGGACATAAGTGAAAAGGTATTTAAAACTATTTCATTTAAAATTAAATAAACTCACTTGCATTGTGTATATATCGTTAAACCCTGAAATTTCACAGACCTCAATTCCTAACAAATCATCCATTTTGTATCTAAAGTTCATGGACATCATATGTTTCGACTTTTGAGTGTATATAATGTTGCATATTTGTACATATAGTTAATATTTATCCATTTGTGTGAATGTGTCTTGAATGAAAGATCACCGTAGATAAGTTATTCATCTCAAAAACTTGTTTTCGAATAATGTATTTATATTTCATATTTAACAACGTCTTTCTATTTGAAAAGAATTAACTAAATCTTTGGTGAATTTAATTTCAAAACTATTATCCAATTTTATCAGTTGGCAGTATTGATGAAGCGTATCGCAACTTGAGAGGGGGTTTGGAACAGAATGTTCAGGACCGTTCTGTAAGAATTTATAAGAAAAAGAAAATAAGAATTTCATTTGATTTTTATTTATTTGGCGCATATATGTATATAAACTAATATAAAATTATTAAGTTCTATGAACCCAAGATCCTGAGATTTTTGAGTTCTCATCTATGTAATAAACGTGTATGAAGGTGAGTGTAGTCATTTCTTGATATATTTAAAAAAAATTTAATATACCGGGCGAATCAAAAACTATATTCATAGGAAAGTAAACTATAATAGATATATATATATATATATATATATATATATATATATATATTCCAATACAAATTTTCATCAATGACTGTCATATTTTTAAAATGTTCGTTTTGTTTGTGTGTGAGTTATATTCTGTTATGTGATACGTCCTAAACAGCTATAAAAAATATATTGAATAATTAAATGAACGTTCTGTCGAAGTTTTAACAAAAATTTTATTTCTGATGAAGGTCATGGAAAGACCGAAACGTTAAATAAAAATGTATTAACTACTAGTTATATGTCTTTAAAAATGGTCTTCAATCCCAAGAATACAAAATAAACTATATAGAATTATCACATTCAACACTCCAAACAAAAGGCTGGTTCTTACGAATCAGAGTACATAGCGGGGCGATCAAGGACGAGTAGTTGGGTACGAATCGTCGATACCAAGATGCAACACCGATAAGTCGACGAACTTCGGTAACAGACTTGGGTCGAGGGATTTGCAGGATAGCTTCCACCTTAGTTGGATCTACCATTAGTCCACCAGCGCCTATAATGTAGCCAAGGTATTTTAGTTCGGAATTGCAGAAGTGGCATTTATCTCTATTAAGAGTCAGTCCCGCTTTGGTAATTCGAGATAAAACTTCCCGTAAAATATCAAGATGTTTCTCGTAAGTATCCGTACAGATGATAATGTCATCCAAGTAGACAAATACATATTTTTCTAGATCTACACCTATGACCTGGTCTATGAATCTTTGCCACGTTGCTGGGGCATTGTGGAGTCCCATCGGCATTCGCCGAAATTGATATAGACCACGATTTGGTACAACGAAATCTGTCATTGACTTATATTCTTCCGAAAGCGATATTTGCCAGTATGCACTTTTGATGTCCAATGTCGTCAGATAGTGAGCATCACGAAGTTTGTCCAACGTAGCGCTTACGAAGGGGAGAGGGTAAGCATCCTTAGTAGTGACCTTATTAAGTTGTCGATAATCTACAACGAACCGATGACGTCCATCAGGCTTCTTAATGAGGATTATCGGAGAGGGCCAAGGAGAGTTAGAAAGCTCCACCACTCCATCTTCGAGCATCTTAGTAAGTTCTTCATTTACTTGCTTCAAAATCGGCGGCGACAAAGGATAATGCCGTTGTTTTAGTGGCGGCGCAGAGGTTCGGATGACATGCTCAACGTAGTTAGTGCATCCTAATTTGGAATTCATCCCTTGAAAGGTATCATCAATAAGTTTGTTCAGTCGAGATTGCTGCTGAGGATCCAGATGGTCGGATGAAATTGAGGCTAATTGCATTGTTGGTTCACTTTGGGAGGAATCTCTAAACTGTCACTCACCCGAGAACATATTCGGGATTATCTCCATTTCCTTCCAAAAGTCCATTACCAAAATAAGAGTATGAGGGAGTTCAGGAACAATAAGAACATCGATAATCTTTACTTTCTCACACAACGCAATTGGTAAAGATACCTTACCCAAAATACCACAAGTTTGGCCTGAAGCCACAACACAAGACTTTTGTTCAGTGTTTTGGATCTTGCAGGAAGATTTTAACTTGTTCCAACCAGATCCACCCAAAACGGTGTTTGTAGCTCCGGAATCCAACAAACCAAGCAATTGACAACCATATATTTTCACCTGAAGATAGGGTCGCGTATCTCCTTTCGCATGAGCAAGGACATAATCTAGTAAAACTTGACGTTGTGAATTGGCCATGTAAAACGATGCGTCAGACAGCTGGCCTACTATTGACTTCGGTTCCAGTTTTTTCGACAGATAGGGCAATTATAAATCGAACAGTTGTTCTCTCCACATTTATAACAAAATCGTTTGCGAGGCTGATCGCACTTCTTAAAGCGGTGACCAGTCATGCCACAGTTCCAACAAGATGATGCAAGTGAAGCGTTAGATTGAGGTTCAGCTGGTGCAGGAGTTAATGCCGAAGACGCGGCCATTGTTCCAGATTCTCGTTCTAGACAATTAGAAGTGTTTCTGATAGCGGCGACATAAGGCTGACCTGAAGGTTTTCGGTATGCCAATTCCGGCTCGAGGAGAGATCGATTTGAAGAAGGTGGGGAAAGGAATCTTTGTATCCTCGCCTCAGTCTCTTCTACAGCCCGACCTAATCGAATAAGCTGATCAATCGTTGATACTTTATGTAGGGTAAGTTGAGACTGGATGTTCGGTAGGAGGTTTCACTGTATTAGAGCTACCCGATCCTTTTCACTAGGTGGTTGATTTAGTTTGCGAAAAAGGTTTTCCATGATCGTAATAAACGTGAGAACTTTTTCTTGGCCACCTTGAGTCCTTCTTCGAATCTCATCCATTAGGCTCACTTCATAATCGTACGGCAAGTATGCTTCACGCAATTGAGAGACAAAATCTTGCCAGGAAGAAAATCTTCTGGTCCGGTACCAAAGCAAAGCATCTTGGGTCAGAAGTTCAGGAGCATAACGCAGCAATTGTTGTGTAGAGACACCTCTAGACCTACGGAGCTATTCGATTCTCTCTAAAAATTCATTGACGCTCGTGCGGCCATTGAATTTCACATTCCATCTAGCAATATCTGGCATTCGGGAATCATGGCTCCAACTATTAAAACTGTGCTGTAGATGATAAGGAGAGTATTCATACATATGACCTGTCATGAATTCAGGTCTATCCCAAAGTACATTAGTACTATTCAACGTAGCTCTTCTAGAAGACACATTGGTTGGATTAGGCTGATGTTCGGTAACTGTGGGAAAAAAATTCACACGGTGTCTAGGATCAGTCATATAATTGTTACATTGTGCATGATGGAACATTGGGTAAGACTGATGGGTAGCTGCAGCAGTGACATATTCCTCAGGCATATCTACGAAGTCACCAACTATATTTAAGTTTCGACTCCCTGGAGGCTGACGAGAGCATATTGGTTCATCCAATAATTAAGGATAACTGTTGAACCCTATCTGCAATGTTTACTGATGTGGCATTCTCCGATGTTGTATTTCCTGATGCAGAAGGTAATGAAACGTCTTGGTTCGGCGACAGGTGAGTTTCAGATTCGTCAGAGGGTTGTTCGTAAATTATTGAAAGTTTTTGTTTCAACTGATAACAATGTTGCATTAACGCTGTTCGTATATGTTCTTCTAGTTCTCCATCTCTTTTAAATCGTGATAACCGAGCAGAGACATGTTGAAGCCTAGTAGAAATTCTTTGAAATCATTTTCAGCATTTTCGTTATCAAAACTTTCCAAATCTTCGTCTAATTCCCGTATTTTCTTCTCGCATATATCCATTCCACTGACACAATCTAGAGACACGTCCATCTTATCAACGATTCTTCCTTCTCTTTTTCCAGCTTCAGAGTTTCTCTCAATTTATGTCTGAGTTCCGCCACCGTATTTACTGTAGGTAGTTTGCGAATATATAACTCGTAGATTAATTCATCTTTAAGGAGCCTATTAATCTCCATATTGAATTATAAATCTGTTTAAGTTAAATGTATGAATAATTTTTTTTACAAAAAAAATAACTGTACCTAAATGTTTGAATTACTACAAGTATCCCCACTCCTTCCAAAACGGAAAAAACCCACACGTTTTCAATAAATAAGCCTGAAAAATAAATTCCACAAAAAAAATTTTTAAGAGAAAACTACAAACCCAAAATCTATAAATTAATCTAGGATAGTTGCACACAATTAAAATTTTTACCTTAACTACCTTTTACTGATATAGTAATACGAAAAACTTATATAAACCTTATTTAATTTACTCAGATTAAACTTAAAATTCTCTTAAATGGTTATCCTTCTTTTATTGTATACCGCCCATACTATTAGAATAATACTGATAGAAATGTTTTATTTTATCATATTAACTAAAATGTAAAAGACCAGTTCCAAACTATATTAACCGAAGTTAAAGAAAAGAAGAATAAATTGACAGTCGTTATGTTATTGTATTTCCGAAAATTACTTGCAAGACATTTTAAATTACCGAAAAACTAACTAATAAAATGAAATATATGTTTTTCTTGTGTTGTTACGTTGTGTGATGTTTTGATTTGTCCTGTTGTGAAGTTTTATGTTGTACCTTCCTTCCAAGTTGTTCAAAAGGTCAAGACAAGGATACAAAAGTTCACTTTAATATCTACTATCTGTACCAAAATACTACAGTTACTGGGTATAAATGCGTATCAAAGCAACCTAAAATTGTGAAATAGCTTACGAAAGTAGAACTACACACGATAAGGGCGCCAAATTTCGTTACCTACATGATCAATAGGTAACAAATAAATGTTTGTTGATTATAATCCTAAATATAACCAGTTTGATGACCAGCTAGTTACAGTGGAGAAAGGGGTGGGTTAATCAATATTATTCACATTTAATTACCCTGAAAGCTACTGTGTAACAGTTCTTAACGTTTTATTTTGCAATAGAATAGTGGAGGAGACAAGATGTTTAAGGAAAGTTGAAATTGTTTACGGTTTCACACTATACGCAATTCCCCTATTAGTACTGATAGGTTCACAAGGTAAGTAGATATTAAATGTTATTTTATGAACACATATAAAATCTTAGTTCGGCGGAGTCCTCTACTATGGTGGAGTGGAAGTCAGTTTCTCAATAGTCGATAGGCGAATGATGCTATACAAAATAATAACTATATTCTTACTTGTGGTCGGTAGTCTGGCTATATTAAAAAGGGGCTATCCGGACGTCTAGCTGTGGTGAACCATGCAGATGGTCACAGCAATGGTATTACTGTCAGTAAATGATCCAAAGTATATCCAAAGAAAAAAAAGCCTAAAAAGAGTTAAAAGAATATGGTGGTTAGTTGAAAGGTGGTTAGGTTAGGTTAGGTAGACTTACCGAAGGTGGAGTGGCTTTAAATAGACTAGTTTATAAAATATCCCCTTGCGGGCTTTTCAATACGTGAAAGATTATAAAATGTCTCGGAAAGTGTTTCCCTTTTTCCTTTTTGGCCTCAAAAATCCGGAAAAGTTCGGTTCACCTCATTCAGGTAAAATTCAGCCATAAAAGACAAAAAGTGGAGTGGAAATAAAAGCATAATGACAGTAGATCAATTTGATAGATAAGTCAAAGTACCAACCTCAATTACTTACTGGTCTTCCACTAGCCAGCTTGACTCTTTGGTAGGGATAACCCTTTATGTTTAGACCGTTTAAAGTGAGGGAACAATAAAAGAAGAATTTCTTATATTATTTAGTAAACAAACAATGTGATGACTAAGTGATTGAAATTGAAATTTTTAATTTAGTTTTAACTAACTTCGATCAGTTTGAACCCGTAACACGTTATTAGCACGCATTACATCAACAAACAAACAATTTTGATTATTCGAAGATTTAGAACAAATAACGGATCTCTAACACTCAAAGAACGTCAAAAATCAAACTGGAAAATAGTTCTCCATCCAAATTCAAATGATGAAAAACAAATTGCTGCATTAAAAATTATTAAAAAGGATTCATGAATACAGGGTGGAACCAAAAGTTTATTATATTGAGTCATGGTGTGAAAATGTCTCACTTTCATTAATTGATAGATGATAGGTGTAAATATTACTTCAACTATCGAAATCAGATTTCTGATTCAAACGATTGTCCCTGTTTTTGTAAATATGGCACATTTCAAGAAAGAGCCACTTTCCGTAGTTCCTTTCTTCATCCAAAACTCTAGCGTCTTCAAAATTCATTATGTGATTATCATTGATTACATGCTCAGCCAAAGAGTAAGATAATTTGAAATTTCGGCAATCGCTCTTATGACAAGTCAATCTTCCAGGTGGACATCTGGAAGTCTGACCTATGTATATTTTTTCACAAGAATTACAAGGGATGCTGTAAATAAAATTTGAATTTTCATTCCTACTCAATTTAGTTTTAGTATATAAATTATTAATAGTTAAAATATTATAGGTTGCAACTCTGACGTTGCTTACACCTCTTTAGACTTTTAACAAATTAGGGGTTTAGGTCAGGTATGTATCGTAAAGAACCAAAACAAACATCCACATTGTCAAGACGTTGAGGTAATCATTATTAACAAAGGCAGGTGTGTTGAAAAGAATCTTATTAAGCATTTTAGCAGGGTAAGATTTTTCGATCAACATACTTTTCAAAAAAATTAAATTGTTGCTTTGAAAATCAGGATGGGACCATCTACTCTATCCGTAAGGGCAACAATCAGATTTTTCTTCATTTTTGGAGGGTTACACGACCAATAGCTAGTGAACCTATTACTACACATACGTTCTCTATACCATGATGTTTTTATAATATTATCATTACCTATGTGCACTTTCATATCTAGAAAAGGTGAAAAGCCATTTTCTTCGATTTCTGCGTTAAACTGTAAGAGCTCGTTAAACGATTTAAACAAATCCAAAGTAACTTGCACCTTATCTACAGGAAGAGCCAAAATTAAGTCATCTACATACCTTTCCACAAAAGGAACTGGAAATTCAAGTATACCAGTGGACTGTTTAATTAAATCGTCTAATACAAAATTCAATATAATAGGTGAAATTGTAGACCTCATTGTGGTACCGAAAACTTGTTTATGAAACTTATCGTTAAAAACAAGAACATTTGAATAAAAAATGAATTAAAGTGACTTTTTAAAAGCTGGTAAAGTAAAATGACAATGTGGACGTATTTGATTTCAATATTTTGTGTTACTTTCTAGAATGACAGGTAATGGTGAATTTGTAAACAACGAAACAACGTCAAAATTGACCAAAATGTTATTGTCACGTACTATAAATTCATTGATAAAATTACTAAAAGTGAAAGAGTCGTTAATATTATACTCATTTTCAGGATTATAAGCGTTTTTCAAAATATCTGCCAAATAATGAGCAATAAGCCCATTAGGAGAATATTTAGATGAAATTATAGGTCTCATTGATGCATTTCGTTTATGTGTCTTTGGCAAAGCATAGAATCTAGGAATTATTGCATTAAAATATTTTAATTTGGGCACAATCACTTCAGGAATACAGTCTGAATTACCAAGAGAAGCAACCAACTGGTTGGCCTTCTGCTGCAAAGTACAAACAGGATTTCTAGGAATGGTTTTGTAATACTTCGTATCCGTTAACAGTTGTTCAGAAAGTGTTATATAATCCTCCTTGTACATTGCAACAGTAACATCCCCCTTATTACTTCTGACAATATAAACATCACAATTATCTTTCAAAAAATATTTGCGTTCTAAAAAATACTAGTACCTTCTCAAAAAGTGCCTATCATTGTTTTCTCTATGTGAAGAATTGGTTAAAATATCAGTGAAACGAGATCTAGTTATGTCTTTACAACTTTCATCAACATGCTGAATAATATTTTCCAAATCTGCTAAAATTTTTGACACTTTAACATCACCCATTGAGGGCTCCAAACAAAATTTTGGTCCTGAAGAAATAAACTTTTTTATATTATGAGGAAAAGCTATAGTGGTTAAATTCTTAAACCATTTTTCACTGAATTTATTATATCATCAAAAAAATCACTCTTAACCTTCTCCAACTCTCCAGATTGAACCCTCTTAATATCCATGAAAAAATTATTATATTTAGTTGTTTGTCTATTATCATATTCTGTGAAAATATGATTGGGTAATAAATTGTGTTAATTGGACTTTATAGAGAAACGTTCCACTTCTAACCCAGTTATGTCAGAGCAAGTAACCCTAATTTGTAAATTAATTAAGCTTTTTCTCAACCTCGAATTGAAACTGTTGATCTTGGATCCAAGTAGGCCGGATCTTGTTCCTAATAACCCATCAATATTTCACAATCCTTCTGTTATGTGTCTGGGGAAACATCCATGTTGTCTACACTCGATTTCTTAACGATGCTAACCTGGTGTTTAGTTTTACCCATATTTTAAGTAAGGAGACAGATTGTTGACCGTATTGTCCGCGTATTACGTCGAAAAACCCTATATCTAAAGGAAAACATGTGATATTAGCCTTTGAGAAAAAACTAAACAGCTTAGTAGGGATGCGGTCAGAAGAGGGCTGAATCAGAAGACTTTTTTGACAAGTTAAGTTAAAATTTTCAATGGACATATGTATATATACATATATATATATATATATATATATATATATATATATATATATATATATATATATATATAGGGGAGGTGTCTAATTTAGTTTACCGCATTCCTTCTAACGAATGTGATCAAGTTTTTATAGGCCAGACTTCTAGATGTCCATCTGGGAGACTGACTTCACATAAGAGTGACTGTGATACTGCAAAGTTGTTTTGTTCTTCTAAAGCTATACCTATCTATTAACTTTGTAGAATAACTAAGTTATTCAATTTCTTGACTTCAATATTTACATATCACCCTGTATATTCTTCTACAACACCAATTCATATCATCACGGCATAAATATATTCGATACCTAAATTGCTAATAATATGATTAGAAGAATAGGTCTTCTTTTTGTTTCGCAACAAAAACCAATAATTACTAACTTTAAAATAGATACCTTTTTTGCTTGGTATGTCGTTTTTAATATTCATTCTGACTGTACTTTAATTGTTGTGTTAGTTCAAAGTTTTTACATTTCTACAAGGTATTGTTAATATGATCATTTCAAATGTTTAGACTGTCAGAAAATTGTTTTTATCTCGATTTTTATTAATTAATTTCATGCTCCTGTTAAAACTCTTGTGATGTTCTTGATGGATAATTTTCAAAACTTATTTTGGTGAGTCAATTGTGTTTTTTTTCAAATATATGTTCAGCTTTATAAATTTGGAAAATTGTTGTCCATTGTAGATGTTCTGATGAAGGAAATAAACAATTTCCGAAAGCTCTACTAGTCAAAATATAGTTTCCTTTTGATCAGCCCTATATTGACCGCATCCCTACTAGTTTGTTTTGTGTTCAACGGTCACTACCCTTCATTTTTAGTTATATATATATATATATATATATATATATATATATACATATATATATATACATATATATATATATATATATACATATATATATATATATATATACATATATATATATATATATATATATATATATATATATTAAAGTGAAACATATCTACCAGGTTAAATTAAACCAATTAGCATCATTCGAATGTGAATCTTAGTACATATTCGATAAAAGGAGATAATTCATAAAGACATAGCTTAAACACGTTAAGAAATATTTACGAATAATATACAATTAACAAAATGATCTAAGAGATTACTATTTAATTTAGTAATTATTTTTTAAAGTATATTTCAAGGTATATAAAAATAACAATGACAAGTAAATTACGTCAAACATATTTTGTATATAATTATAATGATCACTGTATATAGAATCACGTGAATTTGAAACAAAATTCAACTATCATATTTTTATATTTTGTAAACACTTTCAGAAACCCGGTATATTGCATAAACTTTTTAATTATTTTGTATCAAATGTCAAATCGAAAAATCAACGCGGAAATTAACGTTCTTTCAATAGTTCGGGTAGAGTGATTCGGAGTGATTACAGAAGTGTAAATAAACACAGTGAATTTATCTACAATAACAGAAATGGATGTTTTGATTTAATAAAAACAATTATTTACTTAGCAACAAACGAACAATGAGAAACAAAAGGAAAACAGTTGAAAGTTGTTGATTCTAAGCTTGGGGAGAAGCCTCGTGAATTTATAGATGGAGGACGCGTGAAATTTTTCTTCTCCAAATTTGTTTAAAAGTTAAGATAATTTAACAAAATCATAGTGAAACGTTGACCAAAGTGTTCAACAAAGTTTTAAAAGTAAACTAACTAAAAACATAATTCGTATTTAGACAAATAAGTGAAAATAATTGTGCTATCGTCTAGACTTGGTAAGATTGAACATTACCTTATTAGTATAATTTCGACGACTATTCATACATCTTGCTACTAATTGTGGTATTTAACTGGTGAAATAATTCACATTTCATCATTTTCACATCCTGAGTTCCTGTTTATTCGATCGTAGTCGATCATTTCCTTCACATGCATCATATCCAGGGTCAAGAAGAACCAACTATGAACACTATTTCTCGTGTATATATGAAACTTCTCCTATAAAAAAATTCACAGATATATTTACATGTTAGGTTATGTTATTGTTGATATAAATTTCTTAGTTAAATATTGGTTTTAAACATTTCAATCTCCACTAATATATCGTACACGAAACACTAATTTCATATTAAAATAAGTACTTACCAAATTCATACAATAATAATGATAGTAAATCTTAAACACGCCACATTGTTCTTTATCTTTGCAAACTAAATTATACCCATCACAGAGTACACACACCATGCGACTATCATATTTATAATAGCAAAAGTTGAGGTTGAAAGCGCTACGAATGTACATTCAACGCACACAATTGATAATTTGAGCGCAATTTACTTGCTGTGTTTGATGCAAATAAATTTATAACTAGTATGCATCAATTTATGCGAAGGTTCTCGCTCGTTTTTCATTAAATTTATAAATATATATTGTTTAATTCGTTAATTGACAAAGAATCCGTTATTTCTTTTTATTCACATTTAATTAAATCGTTTGTCTATGTTCGTCTTGTATTTTCTTTGATATCTTACCCATAGCTTCCTGTTGCTGGCAAGCGTCAAGTGCCGAATCCTGAGATATGGTAACAACAATATAAAACAAATTTACAATTTTTTCAAAAACTTATATATTATTTTGAATTGGAATTCGTGGTGAGTGAACCAATTCTGGCGCTCATTGAATAAATAAATATAAAATAATTGAGCTTAATTAATATAAAATTGAATATACTATAACGTGGCGCCCACCGTAGGGCGAAAAATAATTTAAATTAAATAAATATATTGCATAAATAATTATATATTACAACGTGGCGAGCCCAACGTATGGCGCTTGTGAAACGATTTTAATAACGCTCGTACAACAAACCAGTGACAGGAACAGGTCATAATTTTTAAGATATCTAAGGAAAACTTTGTAAAACTGTTATGGCTGTGAAAACCATAAACATCGACGAACTAACAGTGGAAGAGTTGAAAGAACATCTGAAATTAACAAATATGGATACGAAGGGAAATAAACAAGCACTAAAGGAACGATTGGTGATGGACATACAAGCTAAAGAAGCAGCAGAACAGGAAAAAGGAGACAGTATGGTGGAAGAAGTTCACCACTACACAAAACCGAAACCCAATGAAAACGAAGAACTAATTAACATGATGAAAATAATAATGGCTGACATGAAGTGCACCAAAGAAGATATGAAAAGTGCCAAAGAAGACATCAAAAGCACCAAAGAAGATATTAGAAAGACCAAAGAAGACATAAAAGAGGACATTAAAATCACACAGGAAGAAATAAGAAACACAAAAGAAGAGATAAAAGGTACAAAAGACGAGATAAAAGAAGAAATCAATAGAAGATTGGATCAACAAGAAGAAAAATTCGCAGAACATTTGGTGGAAATGAAAAAACAATTTGAAGAACACAAGAATGAACAGGAAGAGAAAATGAATAAACTATATGGAAACTTAATACAAGAAGGTACCATCAGAAAGCAAGAGATAGAAGATATGGAAAGTAAACTACGAGAAGAAGGAAAAGAACAAATAGGTAGAATGGAGAGAAACCTTATTAAAACTAATGCTAGAATAGATGACGTAGAATAAGGCATTCAATTGAATCTATCGATTGCGGAGGAGATGAATTTAAAAATACAAAAAGAACTAATATGGGAAATGGATAAGAAGTTGAAACAAATTAAAGAACATAGGAACACACAGGACTTTACAAGATTGGGGAGGAAAATAAAAGAAAATTTCAAGAAGAAAATGATGGAATTGGAGAAGGAAATTGAAACTATGAAGAACAAAACAAGACAGAACAACAATACTCAAGGCGTGAATTATATTTACAACCATGGAGAAAGCAACCTTAAATTTGATAGGGATACGAGGAAAATGCATCCCAAAATCTTCTTGAGATATCTCAAAAATAAATTGAGGGATATCGGAGAAATAGAGGACTTGAAAGAGACAATAAGGTCTGATTTACATGGTCAAACATTACTTTCGTTCACATGTAATGATGTGAACATCAATAATTCTAGGAATTTTGAAAACAATTTTTTGAAACAGTACTGGGGGGAAACAGAACAAGGCTATGTTAGGGAAAAGTTGTATTTTGGCAAATTTGACAGCAGGAGAAGCAACAACATGAGTAGCTATGCTTTGTCTTCATTTTCCCAGGCACAATATTTAGAGCCAATAATTTCGGAACAAGAAATAATAATATTCTTGTCCCGACATTTTAGCGACAATATATCACAGGGTATAGCGATACAGAACATAACAAATTTTCAATCTCTGTTAGATTACTTGAATTGAGTAAAGAGAACGGTTCACATCAATAGTAGACGTGACAACGACGATTATTATAGAAACGTCAACGATAGACGAGAATACTTTGGTAGAAACAATAACAATTACAGACAGAATAATAAAAACCATTATAACAATAGAAATAATACTAATAACAACAACAGACGATATGACAGAAATAACGAAAGGACTACTAACAACAATAGATACACGAATTATCCGGAAAGGAGACATCAACAAAACAATAATTACAATAGACGAGAAAGAAGAAACTCTGACGGAGACATAAGAAGGACAAATAACATAAGACGTGACACTAGAACTAACAGAACAAACAGTCTAGATAGAAACACAACTACTCGTAATACAAATTTTAATCAAACTAATACAAATAGCAACAATCACAATAGCGATAATGTTGTGGTTCCCGTGTCAACTTCTGGTGCGGAACAACAGTTTTTCCACTGGAGGGTGAATATGGTAAGTTAAGTTGGTACAGCTATGTTCACCCACGCGAATTTCTTAAGGTGCAGGACCAGCTAGAACAAAATAGTGAAACATTAATTTATATATACGGAACGATAGAAGGCATTAGCATAAAAATATTAATCGATACCGGGTCAGAAATATCTTTAATACATAATAAATTCGTAAATAAATCAACAACATCGAAAGAAAATTTCATCAAGGTACCGAAAATAAGTTTAATCGGAATAAATCAAAAGAAACTAACTATTTCAAGTACTACGATAACCGTAGCATTAAAATTCAAGGAATGCGAAACTATGGTACAACTATTGGTAGTGGAAGATATTGAATGCGAACTAATATTAGGATCGTATATTTTATATGAAAACAAAGCAATATTAATTATGAAAGAAAGTACATAATCTTTAATAAAGAAAAAGTTGATTTTAATTATGAAGAGAAAAATGATAATTCGAGGAAGAATGAAGAATTAGTAAAACAAGAAGATAAATGTATTAATTTTAATAAGAAAATTGAAGATTATATGGAGCAGAGATATGATTATAGGCAGGAAGGAAAAATGAATGGAGATATGATGTTGGATGGCAATGGAGAAATAAATTTAAATAATAATGATATGCCGGAATGGAATTTGGATATAGATGGGAAAATAGAATAGGAAAATGAAGTAATGGAGATACTGAGAGGTCATAGGAGCTTAATTAATGAAGAATCCCGAATTGCAAGGAATTATGTACATAAAATTGATATGAAGAAAGATCAACAATTCCAACAGAGAAGTTATCCGATACCCTACAAACATCAAGAAGATGTAAAGAAAACTGTAAATAAATTATTAGAAGACAGAATAATAGAACATAGTACCACCTCGTATATCAATCCAGTTGTAATAGTAAAGAAGAAGGACGGAGATATAAGGATATGCCTTGATGCACGAAATTTAAATAAATGTACAATGCCCGAGTATGAATCGCCTTTAACTATCGAATCGAAACTAGGAAAGATAAGTAAAGTTAAAGTTTTTTCTAAGCATGATTTAAAGCACAGCTTCCGGCTGATACCACTATATCCGGAAAGCAGATTGTATGTAGGATTTAAGATTAATGGGGAAGTATATCAATTCCGAGTAACACCATTTGGTATACAAAGCGCTACATCAGCACTGTTAAAAGCGCAAAACAAAATTTTAAACAAATACGACCAATTTACAATACACTATGTGGATGATATACTTATTCTTTCAAATAGTATGGAAGAACATTTAGAAGATCTCAGAACAATTCTAACAGAACTTGACGAAAACGGACTAAAACTGAACAAACAGAAATGCCTAATTTTTGAAGAGAGAAGTGATATATTTGCGTTATAAGATCACAGAGACAGGAATCGAGATGGATCCAGAGAGAGTAAGAATCATTAGAGAATACATAAGACCGAAAAATTTGAAAACTCTGCAAAGTTTCCTTGGCATGCTAAACTATATCAAGAGGATGCTGGGAAATTTGACCGATTTAGAAGTACCTTTAATGGAGCTACTGAGAAAGGGAGTGAAATGGAATTGGACCAGTAAACAGGAAGATGCTTTCAATGAAATTAAGGATCAGTTCATCAGAAACATCAAATTATATCATCCGAACTATGAGAAAACTTTCATTTTAAAGACGGATGCATCTAAAAACAGACTAGCTGGAGTTTTAATGCAAGAATATGATGGCATGTATGTACCCATATCATTTGTTTCTAGAATCACAAAAAGAGCAGAGAAAAATTATGGAGTAAGTGAATTAGAACTTGCTAGCATCATATTCCGTGTGAACAAACTCAGATACTTTTTACTGGGAGGAAAATTCATAATTGAAACTGATAATCAGGCTTTGCTGACGATACTAACCAACAAGATGAACAATGCCAGAATCCATCGATGGGCATTACTCCTACAGGAATATGACTTCGTGATAAAACATATTCCAGGAATTCAAAACGTAGAACCAGACTCGATCAGTAGAATGGACGGAGAGAAAAGAAGAGATACGAACGAAGCTAGAGTGGGAATTAATATCATGAAACGAAGTAGTGGCATGTTTTCGCTAGAACAAATAAAGCAGGAACAACTATCATTAGATGAGAAAAACAAAAGAAGATGTTTTGAAAAGGATGGAGTACTGTATAGATTGATAAATGACAAGGAATTATATGTAATTTCCGAAAATTTAACAAAATTGATTGTACAAAGAATATATTGAGATTTTAATCATTTAGGAATTAAGAAAACGCACTTGATATTTCGGGAGAATTATATATAAAAAAGGATATCACTGTCATAAAAGATATTATTAAACAGTGTGAACTATGTCAACTATCTAAGGAGAAGAACATACACTATGAAAACGTACCGAAATCCATCATAGCGGAAAATCCATTAGATATAATAGCAATAGATTTCATATCGAACCTTATACCAAGTTATAATGGTAACAAACACATTGTAGTAATCGTAGATATTTTTTCTTAATTTATTAGCACATTTCCATGTAACAAAACAAATAAAAACTCTATTAAAAAATCGCTAGGAAATTACTTCGAGAAATATGGGAAACCAAAGAAATGTATAATGGACAATGCAACATACTTCAGGAACAAAGAGATAGTAAAATGGTTGAAAGATCTGGGAATGCAACAAGTCTTCACAAGTATGAGACATCCTAGTAGTAATCCTGCAGAACGAGGAATTAAGGAAGTGATCAAGCATCTGAGGATACTTACATACTACGAAAACCGTATATGGGAAGAACATCTAAACGAAACCACAGATTTTATAAATAATATACCAAATATCGTCACGGAAATAGCACCCATTACTTTATTCACAGGAACAGAACCAGATAGACCATGGTCCAGTGAAATTAACTACAGCAAACTGATTGAAGTAGCCAGAGAAAGACAAGCAAAACAAGCTGACAAATACATTAAACGGAAACTAGCTAGACTTAGAAATAGGAAAACATTTAAAAAAGGTGATTTGGTAATAATAAAAGCATTAAGAGTACCTAACCATAAGAAAGGAATTTGTTCTAAATTACAATTACCTTATGAAGGTCCTTACTTGGTAGAAACCAGTCATGGAATAAATAGTTACAAGTTGATACATCCTGACACTCATCGAGAACGTGGAATTTTTCACAGAAACCAGCTGCATCAATTTAACACCAACCAGTCGTAACTAAAAATTTAGGAAACAATGGAATTAGAAATATTATTTAAGTAATTAAGTATAAATTAATTTAATCTAATCAATCTTAACTAAGAATTAGAAATGTATTGATAAACTAAGTATAAGTTACTTATGACAATTTAAAGACTTCTTCATAAAAATAAGATAGGATTAAACTGGGGAATTAAATCAATGAGTAACATATGATTATGAAATTGTGAGAAGAAAATCAAGGTAAACTTCTATAGAATATTCTTGTCAAGTCAAGAATAATTCCATAGAACTTTAGGGAATGTTAAAGTGAAACATATCTACCAGGTTAAATTAAACCAATTCGCATCATTCGAATAATGTGAATCTTAGTAAATATTCAATAAAAGGAGATAATTCATAAAGACATAGCTTAAACACGTTAAGAAATATTTACGAATAATATACAATTAATAAAATGATTTAAGAGATTACTATTTAATTTAGGAATTATTTTTTAAAGTATATCTCAAGGTATATAAAAATAACAATGACAAGTAAATTACGTGAAACATATTTTGTATATAATTATAATAATCACTGTATACAGAATCACGTGAATTTGAAACAAAATTCAACTATTTTATTTTTAATTTAATTTGAGTTACAGCTGTGTGCACAAGAGATAAATATCCCTTAAGAGAAACAATGTATAGTTGTGCAATCTTCTTTGATAAGATTTCGCAGAGCGCTTTCGGCATTAAGCCATCATCTGTGCGGTCACTATAAAAATGTTGATTACATTTTTTATTTTAAGTTTGATAAAAAATTTTTTATACATACTTGTCAAAAATCCCAAGACAGGGGCCTCCAAATATGTACGTCTGTACATTTAATTAATTTGGTGAATCACATCATTGACTTAAAAACAATTTTAAAATACATAAAAATTAAAATTTGGTAAAATAATTCAGCAGATCTGAAGTAGACACTTTTTATTAGGTTCGACCATTTTGCCAAGCTGTCATCAAAGAAATATTCACAAAACCACAAAGAACCCGATTGTCATCCCATTCCATAGAGTAAGTTCCGAATCGTCGGAGCATAGACAAACATCAATTCTGTCTCCAAAGCTATTATTTTTTGTAGATGGTAGATGCCATTCTGTTGAGGGTCGCGAAATCCCTTCATTTAACAATATCAACGATGTTTGTCTATGCTCCGACGATTCGGAACTTACTCTATGGAATGGGATGACAATCGGGTTCTTTGTGGTTTTGTGAATATTTCTTTGATGACAGCTAGGCAAAATGGTCGAACCTAATAAAAATCTGAATTATTTTACCAAATTTTAATTTTTATGTATTTTAAAATTGTTTTTAAGTCAATGAATTAAATGTACAGACGTACATATTTGGAGGCCCCTGTCTTGGAATTTTTGACAAGTATGTATAAAAAAAATTTTTATCAAACTCAAAATAAAAAATGTAATTAACATTTTTATAGTGACTGCACAGATGATGGCTTAATGCCGAAAGCGCTCTGCGAAATTTTATTAAAGAAGATTGCACAACTATACATTGTTTCTCTTAAAGGAAAAACATTTGGGATATTATATTTTTATATTTTGTAAACACTTTATGAAACCCGGTATATTGCATAAAGGTTTCAATTATTTTGTATCAAATGTCAAATCGAAATATCAACGCGGAAATTTACGTTCTTTCAATAGTTCGGGTAGAGTGATTCGGAGTGATTACAGAAGCGTAAATAAACACAGTGAATTTATCTACAATAACACAGAAATGTATGTTTTGATTTGATGAAAACAATTATTCACTTAGCAACAAACGAAAAATGAGAAACAAAATAAAAACAGTTGAAAGTTGTTGATTCTAAGCTTGGAGTGTGAATTTATGAATGGAGGACGCGTGAAATTTTTCTTCTCCAAATTTGTTTAAAAGTTAAGATAATTTAACAAAATCATATTGAAACGTTGACCAAAGTGTTCAACAAAGTTTTAAGAGTAAACTAACTAAAAACATACTTCGTATTTAAACAAATAAGTGAAAATAATTGTGATATCGTCTAGACTTGGTAAGATTGAACAATTACCTTATTAGTATAGTTTCGACGACTATTCATACATCTTGTGGTACATACATTGTGGTATTCAAATGGTGAAATAATTCACATTTCATCATTTTTCACATCCTGAGTTCCGGTTCATTCGATCGTAGTCGATCATTTCCTTCACATGCATCATAACCAGGGTCAAGAAGAATCAACTATGAACACTTTTTCTCGTGTATATATGAAACTTCTCCTATAAAAAACATTCACAGATATATTTACATGTTAGGTTATGTTATTGTTGATATCAATTTCTTAGTTAAATATTAGTTTTAAACATTTCAATCTCCACTAATATATCGGACACGAAACACTAATTTCATATTAAAATAAGTACTTACCAAATTCATACAATAATAATGATAGTAAATCTTAAATACGCCACATGGTTCTTTATCTTTGCAAACTAAATTATACCCATCACAGAATAGACACACCACGCGACGATTATATTTATAATAGCAGAAGTTGGGGGTTGAAACCCCTACGAATGTACATTCAACGCAAACAATTGATAATTTGACCGCAATTTACTTGCTGTGTTTGATGCAAATAAATTTATAACTAGTATGCATCATTTTATGCGAAGGATCTCGCTAGTTTTTCATTGTATTTACAAATATTTATCGTTTAATTCATTAACTGACAAAGAATCCGTTATTTCTTTTTATTCACATTTAATTTAATCGTTTGTCTATGTTCGTCTTGTATTTTCTTTGATATCTTACCTATAGCTTCCTGTTGCTGGCAAGCATCAAGTGCCGAATCCATTCCTGTGATATGGTAACAACAATATAAAACCAATTTACATTTTTTTTAAAAACTTATATATTATTTTGAATTGGAATTCATGGTAAGCGAACCAATTCTGGTGCCCATTAAATAAATAAATATGAAATAATTGAGCTTAATTAATAT
Organism: Galeruca laticollis; assembly: GCA_963921935.1. Lineage (NCBI taxonomy): Eukaryota > Metazoa > Arthropoda > Insecta > Coleoptera > Chrysomelidae > Galeruca > Galeruca laticollis. The sequence goes on along the minus strand of OY998176.1, from coordinate 260,222,509 downwards.
AATTAATATAAAATTAAATATATTATATATATGTATATATATATATATATGTATATATATATATATATTAGTTATGCCGTACCGATGAAGGCTAATGAGCCAGAAACATGCATGTCTACGGTTACCACTCATTCTCTGTAACCTCTTTTGCGTGTTATGCCCGCTAATTCTGTTTTATATATATACATATATATATATATATATATATATATATATATATATATATATATATATATATATATATATATATATATATATATTTATATATATATATATATAATCCTCACATTTAATGGGAGAGTAAAACACAAAAACTCCAACAACAGGCCGATAATAAACCAGCCCTGAGATAAAAAAACCATTCTCATTTTACCAACAAAGTTAGATACATTACTGTAAGCATCTTTAGTTATGCAACCATTATTGTACTCTCATGTATTATGATTTGCCTATGCGGTCGGGCGTCCGTGACTCCCACTCTGGTTTTATGTGTAATATATCAATATTTGAGAATAGTTATATGAGGAGTGACAGTTATGTTCTGCGACTTGACGAGAGCGGAGTGAGGTTAGATGAATCAGAGATTTTATGTATTATGTAATTCTGAATTTTAGTGATATATATTTAATAAAACCCAAAAATATTATTCACATTGGTCCGAGCTTTTGACCCAGTAGCCCTACAACAATCAGAAGTGGGATAAGAAAGCCCGATGACCAAAAAATTAGTGGAATAATGAAAGCATGTCCGAAAACCTAGAAGTAACAATCCCCGCTGAAAACTCAGTTATTGGTGAAGATATCGAAACGACTACACAATTGAACATTGAAGATGTAATACAAGCCACAGTTCGAGCAATTTTTACATATGAACAAAGCAAAAATGATCATAGGGAAGAAAACCAGTCACATGCTATGAATAAGGAATTATCAGCGCTTTTGCCGGAGTTTTACGGGTCCGAAGACAAGCAATAAAATGTTAGAGTGTGGCTAGAACGAGTCGATTCAGTGCAAAGGACTCATAATGTACCGGACGGAACTCTAAAATTGTTGGCTGTTGGAAAATTGAGAGGACACGCGTTGAAATGGTACCACAGCAAAGCCGACGACGTGGCAATGGAGTGGAGCCGAACTACGCAAAATGTATATGCCGATGGTAGATCGAGTCACGTTAAGAAGAATCATGGAAAGAAGACGATGGAAAAAGTTTGGAAGTTTCTCGAGCTATTTCCACGACAAAGTATTATTGGAAAATCAGGCCGAAGTACCGGAGAGTGAAATTCTTTATTATATTATCGATGGATTCGATGACAGAACATTGCAAAACCATGCTAGAAAGATACAAATACATTAGAAGATTTATACTCAGTTATGAACAACGTGTCAAGAGAAGGCGCTAGTGGAAGCGGAAGGGAAATCCAACATTGGCAAAGTGCTCCAAATAGTGCGAGTGTAAACCGAGAAAGGGTGTTAGTGTCGATAAAGTGTTTTAATTGTGGCCAAGAACGCCATAGAGTGAGTGAGTGTACGAAACCGAAGCGACCGCGGGGTTCATGTTATCAGTGTGGTTCCCCCGACCACAAAATATCATCGTGTCCAAGAAGGCGCAACCAGGAGGCAGCAGCGCCAAATTCAACGACGAGCAGGGGTAACGTAGCGTATTTAGGACAGGCCCAGGAACACGAAAAACCTTATTTAGTAGAAGTACAAACTGTAAGTGGAGAATCTAAAATATTAACTGGCATTTTAGATACAGGTAGTCCTATATTTCTAATTAGTGAAGAATTTGTTGAACCCAGTGACATAGTTAGTTATGATAGCAACCAAACGTTTTCAGGCATAAACAATTCGCCTTTAGAAATATTGGGGATATTTTACTGCGACATTGTTGTTAACCAAATTAAAAAGTATTCAAGGTTCTATGTCATTAAGAAGAGTAGTATTAGTTTCGACCTACTATTAGGCCGCGATTTTATCACTAACGAAAACATTCACGAAATAAAGTTTTAAAACAACAATTTGGAAATTATTGGTAGAACTAAGGTTGGTACTTAAGTCCATTTTCAGTTTCCTTTTTCTGAGCTTTTATTAATTGAAAATAACAATGAACAAAACATTGATATAGACGAATCTGTGCAATTTAATGTAAAATCAGAAGTGTCTCAGATTATGAATGATAATTATTTTCGTCGAATAGAACCAGATAAACCTGCAACAGATTATAAAATCAACATCACTTTAAAAGATCCATCAGTTTATTTCAGTACCCGACCTAGGAGATTATCTTTTATTGAGAAAAAAACTGTTGATGAAATTATAGCAGACTTATTAAAAAACAAGATTATTCGTGAAAGTGAATCACCCTATTGTTCAAATATAGTTCTTACCAAGAAAAAGTCAGGGCATTACCGCATGTGCGTAGATTATAGAATATTAAATAAAAATTTAGTTAAAGATCACTTTCCTTTACCTTTAATTGGAGACCAGTTAGTCCGGCTTAGAGATAAGTTATTTTACTAAGCTGGATTTGAAAAATGCTTTCTATAATGTTTCGCTAGCTGATGAATCTATTGAATATACATCTTTTGTTGCGCCTACGGGGCAGTACGAATTTCTGAAGTGCCCATTTGGCCTAAGTAATAGCCCAGCAGCTTCCGCCCGATTTGTTAACAAAATATTCAAACAATTATGTGACAATAATAAAATCTTTATTTATTTTGATGATATTTTGATAGCTACCAGGAAAATGCAAGAAAATCTTGAAATATTTATAGAGGTGTTAGAGTTAATGATCCAAAATTTACGAGAACTCAGATTAGATAAATGTTCAATTTTGAAAAGACAAATTGAATTCTTGGGTTGTTTCATGAAAAGGGGATACGCCCAAATCCGGCTAATACAGAAGCAATTAGACCGTATCCAGTTCCAGCCAATACTAAAAATGTTCAACAATTTCTCGGGTTAGCTAGTTTTTTCGGAAGTTCATTAGAAACTTCTCTATTATTCTAAACCACTTTATGACCTATTAAAGAAGAATGCAAAATTCACTTTTAATGTGGTGCATTTAACGGCTTTCGAAACTTTGAAAAACTTATTGACTTCTCAACCAATTTTGGCAATTTATAACCCGAAAGCAGAGACGGAGCTGCATTGTGATGCATCTGCACAAGGTTACGGTTCAATCCTACTGCAGAAGCAGGCAGATGAGAAGTTTCACCCAGTTCTCTTTTTTAGTAAAAGAACCAGTGCTTATGAGGCAAACTATCATAGTTATGAATTGGAGTGCCTTGCGGTAGTTCATTCTTTAATACGATTTCATGTATATTTGCAGGGAATCCATTTCAAAATTTTAACTGATTGTGACTGTTTCAGGTTAACCTTAGCCAAAAGAGATATAAACCCACGTATAATGCGTTGTTGCTTGATCCTACAAAATTATAATTATACTATAGAGCACACATCTGGTGATCGTATGAAGCATGTAGATGCATTGGGCAGAGTACATTCAATTTTAGTTCTAGAGGGTAATACCTTAGAGCAACCGTTAGCCATTAAACAAACCAATGATGAGAATATCATACGCATACGTAGTTCATTAGAAGAATCAGAGCACCCTTTCTTTGAATTAAGGAACGTGTCAGTTTATCGAAAACACAAGAATATGGTACTCTTTTACGTGCCTAAGGACATGGAGAGTCATATTTTGCATTTATATCATAATAATATGGATCATTATGATGTAGACAAAACCTATGAAATAATCACACGGACTTATTGGTTTCCCAAAATTAAAACAAAAACTCATGAATTTATTAATAATTACCTAACATATATTGAATACAATCCAAAGTCAGGCAAACGGGAAGGATTTTTGCACAACATTCCTAAGGGCAATTTACCTTTTGAAACCATCCACATAGATCATTATGGACCTCTTTCTTCAGTTAATCGACAAAAATACATATTCGAAATTATCGATGGGTTCACAAAGTATGTCAAATTTAATAGTTGTGAAAGTACAGATAGCCAGGAAGTAATCAAACATTTGAGAGACTATTTCCAACATTATTCGGTTCCGAAACAAATTGTATCGGACAGGGGCTTGTGTTTTACATCCCAAGTCTTTTCAGAATTTATTAAAGAATATGATATTCGACATATTATCATAGCCACAGGAAGCCCCAAAGCCAATGGGCAAATAGAGATAATAAATAGGTTATTAACTCCCAGGTTGGCCAAAATTACAGACGAGCAGCAGACAAATTGGATTAACGCTTTAGGTGATGTAGAATTTAGCCTGCTAAGCTACTATATGGTAGAGATCAGAGGGGTAAAGTCAATGACAACGTTAGGGAAATTCTAGGCTTATTGAATGAAAGTGATAGGGATTTAGTTAAAGTTAGGCTAGAGGCTGAAGAGCGAATAGAAAATAGTCAGACCCAGAATAAGAATCATTATGATGCTAAACGTAAACAAGCAAATCAATACAAAATAGGGCAATATGTTATGGTGGCTCATTATGACACTACTCCTGGAGTAAATAAAAAGCTAACACTCAAATACAAAGGTCCTTATGTGATTAGTAAAGTTTTACCAAATGATCGTTATGTAGTTACCGATATAATGGCATTTCAAAACACTCAAATGCCTTACGATGGAGTCATTGAGAGTGCCATATTAAAACCTCATGACCATCTTGTTACTGACATTTAGGATGTTGAATGCATTGACATATAGTGAATGTATTTTATGCTGACTGCATGTTTCTTATGTTTGTTATTTATGTATCAATCTTCTTAACACTTGCCTCAATAAAGCTTGATGACAAGTTTTAGTAATAATTGAAATTACTCATATGTTAATTTGAAACCTTATGTAAATAGATACTGAGAATGTTATGTTCCAATTTAGTAAGTTAACCTTATGTAATCAAATATTATGAATATTATGTTTCATTTTTGTAACTTTATGCGGCAATTGGTATGAATATTATGTTTCATTTTTATAAGTCAACTTTATGTAACCAATTATTGTAAATGCGATATATATAATTTCAATTGCGTTATTTATAACCCATTATCACGTGACTACGAACACCAATCGGAGCGCGATGACGTCACCGCAGAACAAATGGGCTTATTTCTCATTACGCAGTTCCAAGTATGAAGTATTTTTCTTGATAATTTGTTGAAACAACGATAATATTTTACTATGTTCATCACAATGGAGATTGGATCCATTAAAAGAAATAGTTGTAACTTACCGAAGATTGATTCTATAATGGTGCGAGTTTCTTTGCTAGAAACATAGTTTTTGTGCAGTGGAGAACTTGAAAATGTCTTTGTAAGTAACTATAATTGTTCATTTACATACTTTATTAGAAATGAGAGAGACACCTTACTTATTTTATATAATCTTCTATCAAAGTTAGAGCTACTTATTATCTATATCAACAAAATAAAACTCGAAATCAGCTCTGTAAACAGACAAACTACTAATGAATAATTGACTTTCTATTTTTATAATAACCAAAGATATCAGAGATTATTACTTACATTAAAGTAACTGAAAAAGACTCTCCATCTCAAATGTAGTCTGTATGCAAATAGCAGTAAGTAAAACGCAAACTCCGTACTACAGCATATATTATTACAAGTTGAAGGAGCAAATAGTTTCGGCACACTGAGCTATCATCAGGCCTTAAATGTATATATCATTCACATGAAAACTATTATGGAAGGAAAGCTGTCAAATGCCCGTGGTATCCAGCAGAATCCAAGATGTGTCAGTAGGTAATATCGGAAATATACTGTAGGAAAACTTTATTGGAAATATTTAGGAAAATTTACATATTTATGCAAACGTCAAACAAAATTGAAATTGGACAACATTAAGAGAAGTCATTAAAACTAAATTAATGTATAATTAAAAGAAATAGAAGGAAAATATTGACTTCGTCGTACGACAGAATCCGCCTGAACAAGAAGTCCAGTATTTGAATAGTCGTAATAGGAAAAAGGGCAATGGAGAGGACCGAATGCGGACTAACGAAAAACCACTTTTGCTTTCTGGTAGTCCGCATGATAATAATTATATATTCAGAATTCATATTTTAACACTCATTATTCACACAATTTGTATATTCATGGTCGTAGGAGAAATAGAGTACATAACTCGTCAGAAATTGTAATTCCTGCACTCGTACGGAACATGTAACTTTCCAGACTTATTATACAATGCCATTCAAATTCGAGTCTATGCATTGGAATCATGGTAACAGTGAGAGATATGGGGATGGTTAAATGGGGGCGAAGTTGTTTATTTAAGAGGTCATTTATTTGATCAATCTAGCTTCTTTAGTTCTGGAGTTGTACCGGCTAAATTAAAAATTTTGAAATTCTTCTTTTGTCTACATCTTTTTATTTGCGAGGATTTTCCAAAACTTTGCCATAGCAACTTTTTGTAGACTATCCAAACATGTGAATAAAAATTATATAGAGAGTACGAGTACAAATTGGGCCACCCTCGACATTTTATTTTCAAATACGGACCTGTATTTTTCATTGCAATTTTTTGAATGCCAAGAGGTATGTTTCATATTGGCGTAGTATTTTTATCTGAACTACAGAGTGTTTGGAAAATATTGAACTATTACCAGAACAATTTTAACCTCTTTCAATATTCCATAACAGCTGTTATTGGAAAACATCTGTGAGTAAGAAGTGAATCAATGCCAAGTTGATCATACAACAAGAACTTGTTTAATTATCGAAGTATTCAAATTTTACCGGTATAGTTAAATATTTCCAAAACACTCTGTAGTTCAGATGTAAATACTACGCCGATATGAAACATGACTCTTGGCATTAGAAACAATGCAATTAAAAATATAAATTCGTAATTGAAAAACAAAACTTGAGGGTGGCCCAACTTTGACGATACTTTGTATTCAATTCTTTTTCACACAGAGCTTTTCGAATACACAATCTTTTCAATCTTACTTTCTAGCGCATTTGAATAAAAGTTAGTCTTTAACAAGTTTTTTTATGATTCTATTTTATGCGTTTTTGTCTACTCCTTAATCTATGCGTTTCTGATACAGCATTATTATTATAAGGTAATTTTTCTCTGAGCTATTATTATGATTAAATGGTTTGCCATCGTGTAGCGAGATTGAATTTCGACAATCTCCGACTAAATTCGTAGCCCCAACCCACAATTCGACAATAATCACAAATCTTGACATGAAGAAGAAGATTTCGGCTATTCAAACATCTGACTATAATTTACGGTTCAAATGAAAATTCATATAAGTTTGTTTTATTTTTCAAATAGAATAACCTAATTATTTTCAATATTTGGATTCTTGAAAACTTGAAACATGTATCTAGCTATGACGGTCCCAAGAAATGTCAAATGAGTCGCACATTATATCAGTTTTAAATAAAGTAAACTAATATACCAGAAATCCCAAACATATTGCATTGTTATTTTGGTGGGCTTGTCTGTTCCAGTACTAACAACATTCCTCAGTATCAGAAATATACTAATGAAACAAGGTGAAAGATGTAAAAGACGCCGAGGTCATTATTTAATTAAAGCAAAAATAATGATGAGAATAGGCCAACTAAACGAAATTGATAAAAAAGAATCCAATAAACAGAAAAATGAAAAAATATTAAGTTCAAAGAATACATTGATAGATAAATGGAAAAATTACGAAATGAGAAGGAACCTTCTCATCTAATAATTATCTCTTCCATTTCTACAACTGATTAAGTCAACGAAAGGAAGTAATGATAAGTAGGACCTAAACTTTTAATGCCCTATAAGATGGTCTGAATAAGTGGAAATGTGAGTTAATAATTTGTGGTGTCAATTTCCACTTATTTGCCCCTTATAGACGAGACGAAAGTCTCGGTTATCGCAAGTACCGTCATATGTGTGTTTTAAAATTATTAAATAATTTTGTTTCTATTCAATTCTTATACATTCCATGTCACAAAAGCTTATCTTTTTGGTTTCACCGATATTCTCTTTATTCATATCAATTGAACTCTCAATTATATTACCTATTTTTCTATTCAATAATTGACCTTTACATTATTTGCAATTTGATTGTCCTTGTATAAGTTGTTGGTTATATGGTTTCCAATGAGTATTTTATTGTCATGTATTTATGATTGACGTTTTATTTTCGACTGATTTGCGAGTTACTTCGAGTTCACTCCAAATTCTTTTCTTTTATATTCCTGTTAATTCCAATTTCTTCCTTAGAAGAATTTTGGTAATTTGAAAATAACATATTATTCTTGTCAAGTAGAACCAAAATTTCAAATCATTTTGTTTATTATTATAAACCAATCAGGGACATGCATCTCACAATTTATAATTTTTGCTTCAGGTCCTACTGATGCAAAATAAAATACTAAAATTGCTAGTAGTTTAATTTTGACGACAAAGATCTAAAAGCTATCAGCGTGGCTCTGACATTGCTCAAAAACTTCTTCAATTTTCTCATAAAGAAAATGTCGAACAAAGCCACAAATGGTATTAAACTGACCATGAGTGACTCCTCGCAATGGAAATCAGGATCACTTTTAGATACGTCAGTAAAATTCGCTGGTGAAGAAGCCAAAGATCGATTATATGAACCAAAACACAAGAAAAAATTGGTAAGGGTACTGACTGTGGTGGCTTATGTGTTCTTCGTTTCCCTCGCAGCTATTATGTTGAGTTTGTACTATGTATTTTTATGGAATGGTGACCAGAAAATGGCTGCTAAGTATGTAACTAATGCACCAACTGCTGAGATGTATTACGCACAAAACTGCAAAAATCTTATAGCAGGTGAGATATTAAAAGTAAGTTTGGTATTCATAGGTGGGTGGATAATTCGATTGTGTGCTTTCGTAAAATAACGGCATATTCTGGAGATCGGCGTTTTAGCCTGTTCTCAGAGCCGAGAGTCAGCTTCTAAAAGTTTCACTTTTTGTACACATTTCGCTTAGAGGTATTTTCCGACTATCAGATCTTGGTAAATACTATGAATTTGATTTGATCAATTCTGATTCCAATTTAGTGGGCCTTTATCAAAATATTACCTGATAACCCTTATATATAAATAAAATTTACATGAATAACAAAATACAACGTAGCTACGAGGACTTTTCGTCTTCAATTGTTAAGATTTAAGTTTTAATACAAGAAAAAAAGCAATTATCAATTCAAAATTTTAATAAGATACATTGGAGTTTATAACGGAATTATAAATTTTACTTCAATTACTTTGGTCTTTTTTATCATGAATGTATTTCTCATTTTATCGTTTGTTAATGCTGTTTTATTTATTTTTTATTAAGTACTAATGACTTTTTTGTCTGTTTTCCAAATATTGTTATGTTTGTCCTATGTAAACAGCATTACAAATATTACAAAGAACTTCGTATATAATATTACTTTTTTGTTTTCCGTTATTTTTAATTCTAGACCGCTGAAATATTTTGCTAATGTTTCATTTCCTTGATGACTTATTTTAATTTAATACTTACGAAAATAATTTGATAGCTGTGGAATAGTCTCTGTACATAAGGTGAAGATAGGCGGTAGTTATAAATACATATTCATCAGGAATGTTTATATTTTTGATTTTTCCTCTGAAATCCCATGTATTCTTGATATGGTATACTCACTGACACTCTGAGGGAATAATTATCGACCTTGATTTTTTGGTATTGTGAGCGTGACATCAAGAACGAATCGATTACATTTGCAAGATTCATTGACATGTACTCAGAAAAAATATTGATAATATGTTTTGCGACCCCGTAGATGAATATACTCCTATAGACGTCTAGGCATCGACAAAATGAGGTGGTCGATGTCTGCTTGTGACACATAGTTCAAAGCAACTTGCACTTCGTGGATTAACTGCGCCAGAATCTATGGAGAGTGGTGCAAATTCCAGCCCATCATATCCGACAGGTTCGATGGGATTTAAGTCTGGGTACTGTAGTGGCCACGGCAAAACGTTAACGCCAGCTTCTTGGAGAAACACCTTAGTTTCGACGTTCACTATGTGGACGTGCGTTGTCTTGCTGAAAAAGGACTTGTGAACACCCATTTAGATACGCATTTAGATAGGCAGTAAAGTGTTTTGTAGGACATCAAAAATATAACGCCTAGCTGTCGCTGTCATACTGCCTTGAATAAACACAAGTGGTGATCGGCTACAATCAACAATAGCCGCCCAAACCATTACTCCAACAGTCCTGTCCCTATGCCTTTCAACAGAAAACTAAATATCACGTTGCTCTCCACAGTGGCGTCTTACCCTCCTTACGACCGTCATGCGCACCTAAACTGAATCGCGATTCGTCACTGAATAGTATATCATGCTATTCTGCCTTCCAGTGCTGCCGCTCTTCTCACCAGTTCAAACGTTGACGACAGTGGTCCGCAGTTAAAGGAAGGTTTGAATGCGGTGATATAGTCTACGCATAGTAACAGATCTACCTTTCTCTCCATACCATTGGTCAGAAATTTGACACGTAGTAGCGAAACGGTCTCGCAGGGCTAATTGCCTGAAGCAACTTTCTTGACACTCGGTTGTACGCCTCTATTCACCAACTGGCCTTCTTCGTGTTCCTCTACCTATTGCCCACACAACCATGACCGTACAGTTAACACGGCGGGCAATTTTGCTTTAGGATAAACCAACATAAATGACTCGCAATTTCGCTATAGGATAAACCAACGTCTAGATAGGCCACAATTCTACCCCTGTCAAAATCGCCAACAAAATGATAATTTTGACGTCTTCGAATTTCAGTCATTTTGTTACGCTTAACACAAGTAGACGAACTCGCAATAACTAATAATATCTGTACTATTCGGCTTTCGTAACAGATTTCTTAAGCAAAAAATTGGAGGAAAAAATTTGTTTTTGTAAACATGGTGAAAGATAAAACGTTGATATTGTTATCATACCCTGCTCAAAATATGGCCATAATGTTGCCAAAAAATCAAAGTGGAGAAATTATCCCTTCTGGGTGTAATACTTCTAATGTTACTGAATATATTTAATAACTCCGTTACTATCGAATTTATCCAAGAAAGCTATTAACAAAAATTGTAAGGAACGACATGCTCCTCGTCTGGAAAATATGCCGATATCTACAGGGTGGCTCATAGCTGTATTACAAACCAAACATACGTTTTAAATGAGACACAATGTACATTTCCTCATATTTAGATTTTTCCTATAACTCTCTTTCTAACAATATGCAGTTTAACCAAATTATGTGGGATATTTAAAAATATATGACTGCTTTTATAAACATTCTGTATATGATGAACTAGTAATTATTAATTCTGGATAGTAATTTTACGAGTATTCTTAGTTTTCAAACTAATTGTAACAGAAATCATCGACGACAATCTGTATACAGCGTGAGCTAAATAGTAAACTTATAATTTTTTTAGACGATTCATTTTTGTGAAAAGTAGCCTCATCGCCAAAAAGCACAAATTCAAAAAAAATCTATCAACACGGATTTGTTGTTTAGCCCATTTACAAAAGCTAACCTGCGAGGTAATCATCATCTGTCAACTCTTGATGTAATTGAATATTAAACCGTTGCATTTGATATCTGTGGAGCAGATAGCTATCCGTTAATCTTTCAGACGCTCGTATATTTGGGTGCCGCACTGAAAGAAATTTCCATTAACCGTTAGCAAAAATTAAATAACAGTTATTAGAAACATGCATGAAATAGGCATCAAGTAAGTTCATGATTATGTTTATTAAAGTCACTTTGTTGGACACCACTGAATAACTGTTAATAGATATAATTTTTAAGAATTTCGTATAACCGTTATCGAGTGCACTTAATAAGTATTATAAGATTTTCTGATAGCAATCACTGTCCTATAGTAAACGTTACTAGATGTTCAAATAAAAAACAGAATTTCGTCCAACTGTTATAGAGTGCACTTAATAGATATTTTCTTTCTAATAGCAACCATATTGTCATAGAGTCAAGGTTACTAGATTTTCAAATAAAAAAACATAATTTCATATACTTGTAAAGGTTATTAGATTTCCAAATAACAAACGGAATTTTGTATAATCGGAATCGAGGGCACTTAATTTAGATTATGGGATTTTCTAGTAACAATTATACTGGTGAAAAGTAAACGTTATTAGATTTTTTCAAGAATATATGTCATATAACCGATATCGAGTGCACTTTTATAAGTATTATAAACTTTTCTAATAGCGGTTAGACTATAATACAATAAAGATTACTATATTTTCGAATAATTATCTGATATTTTTAAATAAAACTAAATTTGCTATAAAACATTTATATTAACAAAATATAACAAAATATTTGAATTAATGGCACTAACTATAGTTAAGTACAAAAAACAACATGATAGGTATAAAATCAAATAAACATATTTTCCAGTTAAGTTTAGATATCAAAGCTCCCAAAAATTCTTAGATTGAAGAAGCTTATAACAAAAATACAATTCAAATAAAAATGTTTTCCACTTAACTTAAAGAAGGATGAGAGACGTAATTTTTAAATACTTATAAATGTTTTAATATTTCGATTGATTGGTGTATAAGAATCGCGAACATAGTCAGATATATAGTCACTTAATCGCCACTGTATTAATAGGGTTTTGAACGCCATTTATATACTCAACCCAATTTAACACTGTCGGCGTGTTCAACCTAACCTCACAGTTAATTGCAAAAATTGCAAATAATCACCTACACCTCACACAATATGCCGTTCAGGATATCGCAGGTCATATATTCTGGATACAAGTGGTAAAATTCATGTTTAAAACCATGTTTCCAACACAGAAATCACTAAAACAGTTAATAATATACTGAGCAAAATATTCACTACCACTACACCAACACTCACAATTACGCTGTCTGATGTCGGACATCGTAATTGTGAGTGTGGTGTCGTGGTACTGAATAGTGTGTTCAGTACGGATATCGCCAACGGTTCCAGTGATTCCAACTTAGTTAATATGACAACATTCAAGTTCTGCTTGATCATAAACGTGTGATTGGAATATTTTTGATATCACATTATTCTAGGTAGTTACAACTATCGGCAGTTCCAATGGAATAGTGTTTTAGTTATTTAATTAATAAAAATAATATTGTTGAGTAATATGAAATTATTTTTAGATTCACAAATTAAAATTATTCGTAAAATTTGAAGAAAATTAAAAATATTTCGGAAAATAATGAATTTATGTATAAAAAATGCTTCAGAAAAATTTGAGGGCATGCCAAATGCAAATAAAAGAAATGATAAAATACAGGCGGAACCATTTATAAGAATTAAGAAAATCATAAATTCACGTTTTAGATCACCCTGTATATAGATATTCGTAACCGCGTAGTTTGCATTATTTTAACATAATAGTTTCTTCCTATATAACAACTCCCCCTTCAATTAAACTGGCTGTTTCATAAACAACAATTTTGAGATTGACAAGAAAAGTACATAAAATATAAAATAAACGATACATACAAATATTACAAGATTAAAAGGAAAATACATAAAATACAAAATAAAAATCTAAAGGTATAAATTAAACCATAAAATTGTCAATTTTAAGTTTCCACTTCTTCAGAGGCTTCGGTCTCAAGTTTGGGTCTTCCTTTTGGAGGAATATTATGAATTTTAATAAAAACATCAGTCGTTTGTCGGGAACAGGCTTTCTTGACGAATTCTTGTATTTTATATTTCTACACTTGTAACAGTTGTAGGGGACAATCAAGGCAACCATGAGTGAGATCGTAGAGTATGTGAACTACTAAGAAATATTATTCTCAACAAACATTTTGTTTAGAAGTTCATCTAAATTTTTGAAGTATTGGTTCAATTTTTGTTTAGTCACTTGCAGATCATGCAAGTTAATGTTTGGGTACTTCCGCACCGCTTTGGTTACAGTTCTAATGGTGAAATAGATCAAGAAATTTCACACCACAAAATACCACAAAAACACATACCTAAGTATGTTTGGAAACAGTTTACGGAGTTTTGTGAACATCGAAATTATAAACTTTGTGCTGAAATTTCGAATGAAAAACTAGCAGATATACTGAAAGATTGGGCATACAACATGAAACACAGAATATAAAGAGAGTAAAATGAAAACAATTTGGAATATTTCCGCTAAACTATTATAGAAAAAGTTGGATGAATAGAACAGAGAACTAAATCTATTCAAATATGTAATTTTTAAAAATGCAAGAAAGACTGGGGCAGCTGAAAGAAAGCTGTTACTTCCCAAAAAAAGAAAAACAACCTCAGCCGCTCTTAATGAGGAAGTAATTACCAAAATTGTTCCAAATTTCGATGAAAATACACCAGATGATTTCCAAAAAATATTTTAACAAATTTGTGCCGTGGAATTAGCGTGGCGTGAATGATGTTTTCGAACTTCGAGAAGGACTTTTTAAAAACGAACTACACACTTGAGACGTTTATTAAGTACATTTAACAATACAATCTGACGTTTATTTTGGTACAATGATATTTATATGTTTTATAATATGCTTATTGGACAAAATACATTACTGCATAATATACAATATCCATTGACGTAACTCCTCCGCCCTAGGAGAGAACTATGGGGATGGACCAGAGTTCAACATGATGGGAAAATTTTTCAGAACATCTTCTTCACTTGTTGTCGTCCGTTTGGATTGACTTTTCTTCTTTCTATTCTTGAGTACTAGGTAGATAATGCAGGCTGTAACTATAAAGTAGAATAAAATTGAATAAAAGCCTATACTTTTGAAATGAATCGGTGACCAATCTATCTTCTCGGCTAAAGTTTTATCTTCTTGAATGGCACTGATGACATTGTTCATTTCGTTAAGATCAATTGAGTCTAAATACACAGGTTATAGCTTAACGGTAACTAAAGTGTAATTATTTTTATTAATTCTTAATTTCGGTAAATCAATGTTTTCATATTCTCGCACTTTGGTCTTAAAAGTTCTTAAATAAATATTGTCTATTAAAATTTCACAGCGGTTATTAAGTTCGATTAAGTAACTACCGTTTACAGGAATGTTCGTAATGTCTTTGTTACAATTTTGTCTGGCTATAACACTATACGGGGTGATCACAATCCAATGGTCAGTTTTCAATTTCTGCACTTTAACTTCACTAATGGTAGACGGAATTTCTCGACAACTGTTTGTAGATTGGGAATATTTTAGAAGTTGGACTTCGCAAGGAGCTTTCCGTGAGATTACTCTTGTTTGTATCTCTCGGCAGATGAATTCTTCTTGAATAATTTCTTCACACTTCGAATTTGTAGATGCATAGCTTAGCTCATTTAAAAGGAGAAATTTGGTTTGGGGTATTATAAGTTTGAAATTTTGGTTTGAAGGTGTAGGTATGGGATATAGATGATAGTAGTTATATTCACTAAGTTCTACAATCGGTACTTCTAATATGAAAATAATACTATTATATTTACTGTAACTTTTAACTTTGATAATTTTCTCGAATAATAGAATATTGTTTAAAGAAGTTTCGAAAGGAAATCTGTTATTTTTGTTAATATTTTTCTTAACTGTGTTTATCGCTAAAAATATTTCGCTTGGGTTTGCTATAGAATTATGAAAGGTATTCATTTTTGCGAAGCTTATAGCTACTTCTATTTTATCGAGCATATCATATATTATTTGAAAGCTAATAGAGAACTGAGAAACGATCTGTTCTATTGAGAAGAAATGGAAAGTTTCTATATTTTCAATTTTTATATTTCGTAATTCTTTTTGTAAATCGTTAATACGTGAGCTTAATATTTCTTGGTTGTGGGATAATATTCTAGAATTGTTTTCAAATATTTTCATTGATGATTCGAGTAATGTTACTTGGTGTTCTAACAATGTTTTTATTTTATTTTGATTATCAGATAAGGCTTTAATAGCTTCGTGATATCGTATTGCATCGTCTTGGTCTAAATTACCTGTCAAGAATTTTATTGCTGAGCCAAGTCCGTCAAAAAGTGATCGTTTTACCTGCTTTCTCCATAGTGGGTTTATTTGATTGATTTGTGAATATATTTTATTTTCTAATACTTGAATTATATGATAGGAATTATCGAAGTGTTCTGTAAAATTAAATATGCTGGGGTGTTTTGATAGAGATTCATGTAGATTGTCATATTGGTTTTTCAAAGTTAAAAAGTGATCTGTCAAGTTTGTGATATCATAAATGTGTATAAAGGTCCAAAAATCTGTTTGTACATATGCTGTTCCTAGTCGTAAGGGTAGGAGGCCAGGATTATCGTTTAGGTTATGGAATTTAGGGGTATTTAATCTTCCTTCGGTGGTCCAACAGAGGAACCTGTAATGGGAGGTTTTTTTTGTTCATTAATGTGAATAATTTCTTGATGTGCTTTAAGTTTTTTATGTTTGAGTAAATTTCCAGAAATTTCAACACGATTCCTGTCAAGTATTTGAGTAATTTCGAAAGGGCCTAGAAAACGTTTATCTTTTTTATTTCGTTTCTTGGGATTGTGCTTGTATACAATTTGACCGATTTTAAATTCATTATTCGAGTCACCTTTTGTATTACGTTTCTCTATAATTTTTTCTTTGTTTTGTTTCAATTTGTCGTGTACATCTTTATAAACATGTTGTAATTTTGATTGATGACTGTTCACATAATCGTTATAGAAACCTTGGGATATGAAAATTTCGTTAGGATTTCTAGAATCTGTGTGACCAAAAGTAAGTTCAAAAGGGGTAAAATTTGTAGAACTATGTATAGAATTATTATAACCTATTATTGCGTAATCCATTAAATCATCTTCGTCGGGATAGAGTTCTCGTAATAATCTTAGATGTTCAATTAAGGTTGAATGTACTCTTTCGGCTATAGAGTTGGATTCATGATGACCAGCTGTGGTAAAGTGTATTTTAATTTTGTGTAACGCTAAGAGTTCTTTAATAGTTTCGTTATTGAATTCTGTACCTTTATCTAAAATAATTAATTGTGGTACTCCGAAAGATGTGAAATATTTTATTAAAGCTTTGCTTATAATAACAGCTGTTTTAGAAGGAATGTGCACTGCTTGTGCAAATTTTGTAAATGCATCTGTTAACGTTAGATAAGACTTTCCGTCGTAAATAAAAACATCAATGTGTATAATTTGAAACGGTTTGGACGCGGTTTCAGTTAGCATTAGCGGAACATACGGTTTTTGTCTAGCATATTTATTTTTCTGGCAAATAGTACAAGAATTTATGTAATTAGTTATTGTATTCTTCATATTTTTCCAATAATAGTTTATTTTTAATTTTTCTAAAGTTTCCTGAAATCCTCTGTGTGTGGTCTTGCTTTCATGGTAATTTTTCAATAAAATCATTTGTTCTTCCTTATCAGATACAGTGTTTACTAACTTAGTGCATTTAATGAGTCTTGGTTCGTTTGAAGAGAAATGTTTTAAGTAAACTTTATTGAAATCGTTATATAAATTTTCTTTGTTAAAATAAATGTAAAACGTGTTATTAAGATCTGTGTATTCTACTAAAAATTCAAATATGAAACGTTCATTGTCGCTTTCAGGGATTTTAACTTTTATAATTTTATGATTTTCATAAGTATGTTGAGAGATATCTATTTTTTGATATAAATTTGAGTATACTAAAATTTGGTGAACTTTGTTATTTATAATTTCGTCTAATGTAGGAATACCTTGATTAGTGGTTTCATTATCAGCTATGGAATGAACGGTTGAAGAATTAGATATAGGAGTAGAAAGTTTCGTCCAGTCAGGTTGAGGTGTATTGAGTTCGTCTCTAGAATTTGTAGGTATATCAGCGGTATTATTAGGAGGCTGTATTTGTATATCTGAAATAATGTTTATTTTTGATTGGTTTTGCGCACTCGTAGAAGCTTTTTCCTTTTCTAATGAGCTTTCAAACTCACGTAAGAATTCTAAAATTTCTTGATTAGTGTCACCAGGGTTATTATTAACTGATTCAGTGTCTAAAGCGTTAATTGGTATTCTACTCAAGCAATCAGATACAACGTTTGAAGATCCACGTTTGTAAAATATCTTGTAGTCATATTCCTCTAATTTCAAACGCCAACGTACAAGTTTTGAATTTGGTTCTTTTAATTTGAAAAGCCAGGTTAGAGGTTTATGGTCAGTATATATGTGAAATTGTCGACCATACAAGTAAGGTCTAAAGTGTTTGCAAGCCCATACGATTGCAAGTAATTCTTTTTCGATTGTGGAGTAGTTGATTTCTGAGTCGTTTAAAGTTCGTGAGGCGTAAGCTATAGGTTTGTCATTTGGAACGGTACCTTGTGATAATACTGCTCCAAGAGAATAATTACTACTGTCGGTTGTTAGTATCATGGGTTTAGAAGAGTCCGGATATTGTAATATTGGGTCATTTGTTAGAATTTCTTTACAGTTTCGAAAAGAGTCTATAAATTCTTTGTCATGAATTATTCGCATACCTGTTTTCAAACATTTAGTCATGGGTTTTGTCAATTTTGCAAAATTGGGTATGAAGCGACGGTAGTATCCTAGTAGTCCAAGGAAACTTTTGATTTCTGTTTGGGTTTTAGGAATTGGGAAATTTTTAATGACAGAAATTTTCTCGGGATTAGGTTTAACACCTTCGGGAGTAATAATATGACCTAGATATACTATAGTTTTCTGAAGGAATTCGGATTTGTCAAGTTGTACTTTCAAGTTATATTTTCTCAGTCTGTCAAATACCTGTTTCACTCGTTGTATATGTTCCTGAAGGGAAGTACTATAAATTAAGATGTCGTCAAGATAAACAATACATGTTTCGTCAGTTAGTCCTCGTAATACGTTGTCCATTACACTTTGAAAAGTGGAAGGGGCGTTTTTAAGTCCAAAAGGCATTCTTTTGAATTGAAAGTGACCTTGTGGGGTGCTGAATGCAGTTCTGGGGACGTCTTCGGGATCAACTTCAATTTGGTGGAAGCCACTAGCTAAATCCAAGGATGTAAAATAGTTAGCTCTTCCTAGTCGGTCCATAATTTCATTTATCCTGGGAATTGGATATCGGTTCTGGATAGTCTTCTCATTTAACTTGCGGTAGTCTATTACCAGTCTCCATTTTTTCTTGCCAGAAGCATCTGATCGTTTTGGGACAATCCATATTGGCGAAGAAAACGGCGAAGTTGATTCTTCAATGATGCCATCTTGTAACATTTTCCCCATTTGTCTCTTTACTTCTTCTCTATGAATTTCCGGGAACCGATATGATTTGGTATAAATTGGACTATCGTCAGTTAATTTAATTTTATGTTTGATTTCGTTCGTGAAACTTAAAGGGATGCCTTCACAGTAAAATATATCTCTATACTGATAGCAAATATTTCTTAATGCATCTTTCTCTTCTTTATTACAATAATCTAATCTGATATTTTTTAAATTTTCTTTCAATTTATTATCATCGGAATTACTTAAATTTATTTCTGAATCTACTTCCATTTTTTCTAAGAAATCAACTTCAACTAAACTCAAAGATTCGATGTTAAAAGGTTCATTAATATCAAGTTTAACTGGATTCTCATTAGAATTTATTATTGTAGTTATTGCAAAATTATCAACTATATTTACTAAAGCTTTTGGTGTCTCGAGTCCATTATCTAACTTCTCATAATCAATTATTCCAATACCATTTTTGTAATTAATGGGTAATTTAACAACTTGTTGAGTACGACCTGGTATTATTAATGGATAATTTTCCATATTTTCCTCAGTATTTGAACCAAATAGAGGAATAACTGTGTTAGGGGTAACAATTTCCCTTTTACTAACATTAACGCTAGCATTTAATTGTTTAAGTAAATCTACGCCTATGATTCCATCAAATCTTTCACTAAACTTGAAAAGATAAAATTTATGAGTTTCGTTTAAATTAAAGATATCAAACAACGGAATATGAGCTACCTCGTCATGATACGTGATATTATGAGCAGTTTGAATTTTAAATTTTTCTTTAAAAATGCAATTACTATAAAATTTATACGCAAGTTCCGGATCTATAAGTGACTTTGAACTTCCTGTGTCAACTAAAAACTTTGCACTTATTTCTGGAATTTCTATGTATGGCAAATTCGTTTTCAAGGCGTTAACATAGATTATGTTATTTGGTTTAGACATGTGCGAGTATGAAAAATCCTGAATATGATTATTTGATATTTCCGTAACGTGAGAGTCTACATAAGAATCTCTGTAAAAATCATTGTAACTTGTCGGATCATTTACATGAGGATATTCTATTTCCGTCGTATAATAATCTTCAGCTTTTTCGTCAGATTCATAATTATATGAATTTTCGTAATTAAATAATTTTTCGTGATTTTCTGTATCAAATTTGTTATCGGTTTGAAGGGAACTATTGATTTCTTGATTTTGATAAGGACTGTCTACAGTTTGATTGAAAAGTTCTGTTGATGTAAATTTGGGATTTGATCGGGATTTAAGTATAGTGTTTCCTGAAGAAATATCCATAGGTTCTGGTTTGAAACTTTGAGAATTATTTGGACGATTAAATTGTTGATTATTATGGCGAACATTTTGCTGGTTGAAATTTGGAATTGGTTGTGAGGGTCGTTGTATTGGGTTGTAAGTTTGATTTGTGAAAAATGGATGACGTTGAGTCGAATAATTGTTATTTGGACGCCAATTGTAAGATTGGTTTGGAGGAGAATGTTGTGTATACCTCTGTGGGTATGATACTGGAGGACGAGTTATTAAATTAGGTGGAAATATTGGTCGGGTTGGTTGAAATTGTCTTGGTGATTGATGTCGATGTATATTATTATAATATGGGGTGAATGAAGGTTACTGATTGAAATTTTGATTCCTTGTAGGTGTTACTCTTAAACTAGGCTTAAATGATACATTAGAATTTAAGTTACTTAATCTTTGAGTGGAATATAGAAAATTTTCTTCTTCTACAACTAAACTCATAGCTTTTTCTAAGTTGTCAGGTGATCTTAAACGTACGTTAGTTTGTATTGGTACAGGTGATCCACGAACAAAAGTTTTCAAGGCTAAATTGTCATAATTCTTAAGGTGTAAGCGTTTTTCATTTATGTCTAAGTCTAAAGAATTTAATTTGGAAATAATAAGGCTCCTAGAATCTTGGCATCGCATACCAAAATTATAAGGACTTCCAGTTTTTAAAGGTTTTAAATTAATAAGGTCTTGTACTAAACAGTCAATGTTTCTTTGGTCTCCAAAACTTAAATTTAAAGATTGTTTAATTTCATCCCATGTTTTTAATTCTGTGCGGCAACCAATTAATATTTGAGCTCTACCTATTAATTTACCTATAATAGCTCTAAGTAAAAATGTATTTAAAGAAGCATCTGTGTTACTAGCGAACGCAGAAATAAAACTTTCACAATTACCTATAAAAATATTAAGTGTATGAGGGTTTCCATCAAAATTTGGAATTGAGTCTAGATATAATTTAAGTAGTTGGTAGTTTGTACCTGATGAAGTCATTTCTAAGTCTAAATTTTCTAAATTATTTTCAGTTATATTATTTTCAAAATTATTGTTTTCACTTTCTTGTAAATTTAAAATATTTTCAAGTAATATACTTATATTCTCTACATCAGATTCACTCATCAAATTATAATAATTATTTTATATATATATATACTAATATAACTACTAAAGAAATGATTTTGGAAAATAAAGGAAATAATAATGAGCACTTACGTTATAACTAAAGCTATCATATTCTAGGGTCCTAAAGGTTGGAACGATGCTAGTTCTTAACCCAGGTGGTTTGTGGTCTTCGTTTTTCTTGCTCTTCTGAAGTTCTTTCTGGTGTCGTCCACTGGAACTGCTGGAATCGCTCGATGTCCACTCGAACTATCTGCAGCTTCGATATGCACTCGAATACAGTTTCTGAACACGAATTCGAATATTTCGGTTAATCCTTGAAACGAACAATTTCCCGTGCGATACGTTAAACTTCCGAAATATCCTACTGACTGCGCCAATGATGTTTTCGAACTTCGAGAAGGACTTTTTAAAAACGAACTACACATTTGAGACGTTTATTAAGTACATTTAACAATACAATCTGACGTTTATTTTGGTACAATGATATTTATATGTTTTATAATATGCTTATTGGACAAAATACATTACTGCATAATATACAATATCCATTGACGTAACTCCTCCGCCCTAGGAGAGAACTATGGGGATGGACCAGAGTTCAACATGATGGGAAAATTTTTCAGAACATCTTCTTCACTTGTTGTCGTCCGTTTGGATTGACTTTTCTTCTTTCTATTCTTGAGTACTAGGTAGATAATGCAGGCTGTAACTATAAAGTAGAATAAAATTGAATAAAAGCCTATACTTTTGAAATGAATCGGTGACCAATCTATCTTCTCGGCTAAAGTTTTATCTTCTTGAATGGCACTGATGACATTGTTCATTTCGTTAAGATCAATTGAGTCTAAATACACAGGTTATAGCTTAACGGTAACTAAAGTGTAATTATTTCTATTAATTCTTAATTTCGGTAAATCAATGTTTTCATATTCTCGCACTTTGGTCTTTAGCTGACTATGTCAAAAAGGAGTTCGATAATTACGGTTCAAATGTATTGGATACATCCCATCTTTTCAAAAACCACAAAAGGTGGTGAAAAACGCACTACTGAGTCTAACTGGTTGACACCGTAGATCAGTGCCCAATGCGTCACTTAGAAAAAAGTTTGAGCAAAAGATTGCCAAGAATTAAAACTAATTGTCGCTTTTATACTGATTCGCAGAAAATAGTAGAATGGTACAAAAATTGTCCTGTTTGTGTAAAGCAATTAAGTTAATGCAAACATTCGTTAGCCGAAAGTATTGGAATATATACAAGAAAATACTAATCATTCAAATCGCCCTCCGCTGTGAGAACATTGGCACACTCGGGAGCCAACTTGCAATAAATAACTAAAATAACAGGTAACTCATTTGAATCTCTGAGAGTCTATTGGACATTGTACATTGGAAATTAGAATAGTTGGTCAATTTTATTTGATTCATGTGGTTAATTGAATAAAAGTAGGTCATTGGAAACTAGAATAGTTGTATCAATTCTTATTTCAAACTTAGATACTGAGGAGCATCCTAGAAATATTAGGTATTGAAAAAATGAGTAACGTACATCATCCATCCACCTTTTAGCTGCACCAGCAGTACCAACACTACATATTCCTAAAACAACAATACATCAACTAATTATTATTATAAATTCTAATATTAATCATTAAAAGATGCGGTACATATAATCATAACGAATGCGAACTCGAGTATAAACAATATATTTCGATTATAACATCTAGACTCCACGTATTTTGCGAAACATCACACGAGCTGTGCTGTTGTAATGTTTGGCAAAACACCTCTGGTGACTCTGAAGTATAATCGAATATGGTATATGCTCATGTAATATAATTATAACTGATCATACAATATCAGAACAATAAATAGTCTGGGTGTTATCGTTCATTAGAAAGGGCTTGAACTGATAACAGTCTTCTCACAATTTACTAGGAATTTATTTTTCAATTCACATCTCAAATCCTGAACACATTACTCCTTATATCTCATTTTATATATCAACCTTATGAATAATCTGTTGTTTTCAGATGCGCAACAACAAATCACAGCTTTTGCATCGGATGAGAATATGTCGTTTCCAACAGGTTCCGAGAACAACACTACAACATCTACAATAAGATGGCAAGATGATTACAACGATAGTTTAGAAAGCTTTAAAAAGTCCAGTATGTTAATACAAAAATTATGGAGCGAAGAGAAATATGACGATAGTTATTAGGAATTTTCACTGTCATATCTATTATAATTAGCAGTTACTTTTAGTAATAATAGTTTTTCTTTTTTGATTGTACCTACAATTTGTCCGAATGTTCATAGACGTTGAAATATTAAATCAGTAACAGATCTCTGTAAAATAGATGCAAGTTATCATTGAAACGATAAAACCCGCTTTCCACACATGTCAGTATAATTACGAACCATCCAGTTGATATGAGAGACACTATGTATTAAGAACTGACAACACAGCTGTTGCCAGTTGAAATCTAGCATTGCCTAATAAAAGTTAGAATTTTTGGATGGTATACCTACGTACCCAGAATGTTTTGAGTTGAAGTTGAAAATATAAGTCACGGTAAAGAAATGGAATTAACTCTCGACAATTTCCGAGTTATGCTTTACTATGACTTTCAACGTGATGTAACTCTAGAACAGTGCATCAATGAACTTAATTTAACGTTTGCCGATCAAGCACCAGATGCCACTGTACATACATATCTAGTGCCTGAATTCCAGCGTAGCCGTAGTGTGACAAGATAGATTTAGTTTATATGTATAAACAGTTAATTGCTCAAGTAGACATTCACAAATATTTACATTGAATTCGCGTTAACAAAAATAGGCGCAATTACAAATATTATTCGTAAATATTTACAAGTATTGTGATGTTAAAATTTATCTTTTCGTGAAGGGTATGTTTTTGAACGGCTCCTCTAGACTGACTCTAAACTAATTTTTGGCAACGACTGGTATTTTGGTATTCATAAAAATATGACAAAGTAATGTCCTTTGTAACATCTGGCTGTCGGTTTAAATGTTTATCAAAAAACATTTTTCAATTTTACTAACAATAAAGAATAGAAAAAAGCCATGGAGGACTTTTAAAGAATATTGTGAGCTAAAAAGGAGTACGTCGAAGGACGAGACCACTGCTTTTAAAAAATATGGAATTGGTTTTACTAAACAGTTATAATCGCACCGTCAGTTTTAGAATTCGACATCCATTTCGAATTTCAATGGAAACATTAGTAAGAGTTGGCCCACTTGAGACCTACCACACCACTCCATTTCTCATCGCCTTGGCCACGCCAACTTGCTGCCCTCTGATTGGTCGCGCAGACGTCATGGCTAGTGGGGTTATACAGGGTATGACGTAATGACGTATGCAGGGTATACGTGTTGCGACGTAATAACGTGTTCACTTTCGCGTTATTATTTTTTATTTCTGAAAAATAAAGTCGATATTTAGTACTTTTCGACGGCCTACGTGCCTTAATAAAGTCAGCTGTGTTGCATTTTTTATAGCCATGGAAGCATAAATAATTGTATTAAAAAATGTATGTAACATTTCATGTCGAGAGTAATGAATATTAATTAAATGAGAGCAGTGTTTTTTCCTAAAAAATCATATGTTTTCGAGCGAAGTTCTTGTCCGTTCAGAACCATAAGGAACTGAAGGCAAGGGAACACAACATTGGTCCGTCGAGCCGGATAATTAACCAGAAAACCAAAAATTGCCGAATCGGAATTGAAATCGAAAATCATATGTCAGAAATACGTCATTGAAACCGAGTTGGAAAACAGATTGAATCGACACCGCCGATACGTATTTCGCATTTTAGCTCCTTTTTAGTCGTACCACTCTGGTAACACGCCACGTAAGCATACCGCATCCACCAACCAAGCTCATAACAGGACATAAATCATTACTTCTGAGGTCAGGTAGAAATTATTTCGTAATTATCCTTGCATTGCTGCTGATTTACGTTACCTAGACCTGTCCCAGTCGCGTTCCACTTGTTTTAATATGTATTTTTTAGTTTTGTCTCATTATTTTTAACTTTTTGATATAATTTCGTGCATTTCTCGGTAGGCTATAGACAACGAGATTCAATGAAGTCTCGATAAATTTCTATTAAATAAAATATCCATTTGGCTTGTTACAATTTGTCAAAACACCCAAGTTTTTCGTACACTCGTTCATATATTGAATTCCAAGCTTTGATTTAATTTATTAAAAAAATAAACGGTTTTAAAGATTGAAACTAACTTTTCCGCATCTGTGGCCCTGAACAATATTCTATCATAAAATTGTTACTTGTATACACTTCGGGGGATGTATCGTGCTAACAAACCGAAATTTCTCCAAAAATAACCAAAAATTTAGTATATCTAGTTTCATAGGACCCGCTGTACTCGCTCTAGTCAACTAAAAATCATTAGGGTACATCTGTGAGACACCTTGAACAATACTTATTCATAAAGTTGATCAATCGTATACCCTCTGAAGGCTGTATCGTGCTAACAAACTGAAAATTCTCCAAAAATGACAAAAATTTGGTACTTCAAGTACCACAGCACCCGTTGTACTGGCTTTAGTGAGCTCAATATCAATAGGGTTCATCTTTAAGACGCTCTGAATAATATCCAATCATAAAATTCATCACTTGTATATACTCCCGAGGCTGTCTCGTGCTAACAAACTGAAACTTCTCCAAAAATGACAAAAATATCGCACTTAAAGTACTGTAGCACCGGTTGTATTGGCTCTAGGGTTCATCAGTGAGATGCCCTGAATAATATTCAATCATAAAATTGGTTACTTGTTCAAGTATCATAGCACCCGTTGTACTGGCTCTGGTGAGCTGAAAATCAATAGGGTTCATCTGTGAAATGTCCTTAACAATATTCCATCATAAAATTGGTGACTTATTGCACTCCGGAGGCTGTATCGTGCTAACAAGACTTGCAAGGAAAGGTGGCCGACGACAACGACGACGACGACGACATACACACTGGATTTTTTTTCTAAGAACCGCTTTTTCGTATTGTTGTTGATGGATAACGTAAAAATAACTAAAAAAATTTTTTCAAATTTCCATTTTTTATGTGGGTAAACCAATACTTTTCTCGCATATTAGATAGGTTGGCGGAAAAGTAATATCAATGAAATGGATAATACAAAAGAAGAAAGAAGCTTAATAGCTCGTCGCGCTCAAATTAAAGGGGAACTTACGCGTTTTCAAACTTATTTATTTAAATATAATCTCGAAAAATACTCGCTAACAGAAATCTAAACTCGCTACGAAGTAACAAAACACCTTTTATCTGAATTTAAAGTTATACAGGGTGAGCTCGAAGATATTCTACACGATACAGATACCTTAAATAAAGAAAAAACTAGTTCGGAACGCGAAAAATTGAAAAAATATACTTTAAAGCAATTTCTACCGCTAAAGATTCAATTTCCAAACGTGTCCGAGCATTTATGCAGATCGCTAGACCTGTAACATCAGTACCACAACAGCTGCAATCAAGTTCAAAATTGCAAACCATAAGAATTCCCTATTTTTCGGGACAATACTCTGAATGGCAAAGTTTTAGAGATACTTTCACAGCCTTGGTACATAATAATGGCTCATTACAAAATATTAAAAAAGTTTACCCTCTTCAATCATGCTTAAAAGGTGAGGCCTCTCATGTTATCGCATCTTTACCTCTTTATGACGCTAATTAGGTCACCGCCTTTAATTAACTGAAAGGTTTGATAATTAAAAGGCTATTATTAATGCCTACCTCAAAGAAATATTTGATTTACCATCTCTACAGAGAGAATCACACGTCAGTTGACGCAATTTCTTCGAAACATTTTTTAAAAATGTACGCGCTCTGAAAAGATTGGGTGAACCAATCGAAAGTAGTAGTACTATTTTAATATATCTAAGCTAGATTTTCCTACAAAACGTGAGTGGGAAAACTACAGCAAGGACATTATTAAACCCAAAATTGACGATATGTCCAAATTTTTAACTCAAAGGTGCCAAGTCTTAGAGGCCTTAGATATAAAACCATCAGTAAACCGCCAAAACAAAGTTTTCAGTCTTTGAAACAATCCGATACCGTTTGTCCTTCTTGTAATGATAAACATTATATTTATGTGTGCTCAAAATTTAAATCTTCTTCAGTGTCCTCTCGTTTTAATAAGGTAAAACGTTTATCTTTATGCACAAATTGTCTTCGACATAGGAGGGGCATAGGAATTCGGATTGTTGGTCATCTGGTTGCAGGATTTGCAACGGACGCCATTCAACGCTTTTACATCAACCAGAGACAT
Organism: Galeruca laticollis; assembly: GCA_963921935.1. Taxonomy (NCBI): domain Eukaryota; kingdom Metazoa; phylum Arthropoda; class Insecta; order Coleoptera; family Chrysomelidae; genus Galeruca; species Galeruca laticollis. Next base: position 260,194,472 of record OY998176.1, on the reverse strand, counting down.
ATTCTTTAAAAAATGTTGTAACATTCAATCATAATAGTTCTCACCCAAAACAGCAGAATTCCCAAAGAAATGTTAATTTTCCACAGATACATCCTTCAATAAACGATAACACAAATAATACTACTCACGATAATTATCAAAATGCTTCAGTACCAAACTATGTTCAAAATTGTACATTACTATCTCATTATTCTCAGAAAACCTCAGAAACCTTTGTTTTATTATCGACTACTCTATTCACGTTTTTAATGTAAATAATGTTCCAGTATCGTGCCGTGTTTTGTTCGATATCGGTTCACAATCAAATTTTATCACTCGAAATATGGTAACACGATTAAATTTAAATACACGGAAGGTAAATATGCCAGATTCAATAAATCAAATCAAAAACCCACCAAGTAAATATAACTTTTTCCTCGATTCGCGTTTCACACAAGTTAAATATTGCTTTCTTAGTTATTGACAAAATAAGTGATTTTACTCCACAGGTGTCATGTGATGTTTCGAAATTAAATATACCCGATCTTCCCCTTGCTGATTACGATTATAATGTCTCTTCCAACATCGATATACTTATCGGAACTTCATTGTTCTATAATTTACTTAGCGTGGGTCAAATTAAGCTGCCTATACTACAGAACAGCTCTCTCGGTTGGGTAGTAGCAGGTCTCATAAGTAGGGTACAAATGAGAGTTCTGTGATACTTTTCCGCACACTCTCCACCCCTTTTTATACCCCCCCACAAACCCCCTCTCCCCACCCCAACCCTTTCAATACCACCCTCCATACCACCCACCACATCCACCATCCAAACGCCACCCTTTTCATACCCCCTCCTTTCATTCCAACCCCCTTTTTCAGACCCTCGCCCTTTTCATACTTCCACCACTCCACCCACTATACCCCCCTGTTTATACCCCCACCCTTTTCATACCACCATCATACCCCTCACCCTTTTCATGTAACATCTTCCCCAGTTTTGGTTTTGATCGGTTCCGCCCAAACATATATACTAAAGACATTTATGACGACCAGAATGTAGTTATAACCTTTCTTATCCTTAGCATACGGAGTCATGATGGCTAAATCAGCTTGGATTAAATCTGTAACTTGAGTTTTAGACATTTTCTTCTACTGGACAGTCTATAAGTATTTCTACGCAAATATAAATCGGTGTTCCATGCTTAAATTTTATTACATCACCTTTTATGATTTTTGTACCTGAGATCTGATGGAATTTTAATTTATTACCACATCACCATCTGCGAGGTAATGATCGACTACTCCAATTTTACCCCCGAAAGAAATTTAAAAGCAACACCCCCATTATCCAATACATAATATTCTTTATTCAAACTGGTTTTCTTCTCACCGCGTAAACGAAGAAGACTTTTGGTGTGGTAAGTATTCTGCTGACATAAATAAAATGGCGTTGGTGATAGACCTATCACACTATCTGCTTGAGTTAAGACATGTCCACCAAACTTGTTAAGAGGTATACTGATAAATGGACAAAGGTAATGCGCTGAAATACTATTTATGTAATGATGCCACCTTCCCTCAATTCCTCAATTATCGGAACGATTTCATTATTACGTACAGTAATGTCAGGCCAAAAGTAATTTCAATCTCTCAATTAGTTCATTGTAATCATAAAAATATCTATAATCAACTGGTCCATAACTGTATTTAATCTCCATCCCCCACCTCTTTTTGTCATGTTACAGGTAAGCACTCCTTGTAATAAGGAGCTAGGTACAGAACCTCCGTTTTAATACCGGTTTAATATTGTCATACTTTTCTTTAATATCATCAGGAAATCTTCGGATAGGCAACTATGGATTATAATCTCTATAAATAGCATTTGTTTCCTTTATGATCTCAACATAATGATTTATATCACGTGAGGTTTGTAATGCAGAATTCTTTCAAAATAGTAAATCATAGAGACCTACCGTGCCTGGGTACGGGATACCATGAACCTTAATATTAGGGCCTACAAAGTCTACTTCAGAGTTCCCAATATAAAATTTTTCTTCTGTCGGATTATGAAATACACATATTTGGATTCAACATCACGAAGCATTCCTTCTATGTACTGTTTGGGCAGCGGTGTGGAAAATTGATCAAAATATTCTCGAACCACTGCAGGATCCTGAGTGGTTTTATAAAATTGTGAAATAGAATAGAATATATTCATCTCGAGTTGTATCAGGTGTCTCCTGAGATCCAACTCTACTAGTTTCAAAAACCTCCTCACGAGACTCCTCTGGCAATACAGTTGATGAAATGTCTTCTGCTACACTATTGTCGATTTCATGCTCGGTAATAGGTCGATATGCTTTCTTGTTTTCAAATTCTGAATTTTTTTCTTAGCATTTTAACTACATGTATGCTTATCCCGCTTTTCCTTATATATATATATATATATATATATATATATATATATATAAATTTCTATTTTCTACTACACCTGTTTTAGTCGAAATTTCAATAATTTCGACTTATTGACCTGACCGTTCTTCGAAGGGCAAAACAACTACATTCCTGGCTAATACCACGCAGAATATTGAATTACATCCCCTTCGAAAACCGTGACGTCGATCGGCCATTTTGCCGATACGGACATCTGTGGTGATTCGCAACTGATAGCGGAAGAGCATAGTACACTTACGCGTTTCGACCTTCTTGGGTCTCTTCAAGAGTGCCGTAATGCCTTCCAGTTCAGAATCTCTAATCCGAACTGAAGATTACACCCTCCGACAACCTCTCTTGGTTCGTGTAGTTACACAAGCGAGAAGTAGTCAGTTGGCGCCATCTTCACTTTCAGTTGCGAACCAACACCTCAGATAAATGCGACCGTATTAGTCGTATTAAATAAAAATGAATATAATTTCATAAAATACGAGGTGCTATATGAAATATAAATTTCGATTTTCTACTACACCTGTTTTAGTCGAAATTTCAATAATTTCGACTTATTGACCTGACCGTTCTTCGAAGTGCAAAACAACTACATTCCTGGCTAATACCACGCAGAATATTGAATTACATCCCCTTCGAAAACCGTGACGTCGATCGGCCATTTTGCCGATACAGACATCTGTGGTGATTCGCAACTGATAGCGGAAGAGCATAGTACACTTACGCGTTTCGACCTTCTTGGGTCTCTTCAAGAGTGCCGTAATGCCTTCCAGTTCAGAATCTCTAATCCGAACTGAAGATTACACCCTCCGACAACCTCTCTTGGTTCGTGTAGTTACACAAGCGAGAAGTAGTCAGTTGGCGCCATCTTCACTTTCAGTTGCGAACCAACACCTCAGATAAATGCGACCGTATTAGTCGTATTAAATAAAAATGAATATAATTTCATAAAATACGAGGTGCTATATGAAATATAAATTTCGATTTTCTACTACACCTGTTTTAGTCGAAATTTCAATAATTTCGACTTATTGACCTGACCGTTCTTCGAAGGGCAAAACAACTACATTCCTGGCTAATACCACGCAGAATATTGAATTACATCCCCTTCGAAAACCGTGACGTCGATCGGCCATTTTGCCGATACGGACATCTGTGGTGATTCGCAACTGATAGCGGAAGAGCATAGTACACTTACGCGTTTCGACCTTCTTGGGTCTCTTCAAGAGTGCCGTAATGCCTTCCAGTTCAGAATCTCTAATCCGAACTGAAGATTACACCCTCCGACAACCTCTCTTGGTTCGTGTAGTTACACAAGCGAAAGTGAAGATGGCGCCAACTGACTACTTCTCGCTTGTGTAACTACACGAACCAAGAGAGGTTGTCGGAGGGTGTAATCTTCAGTTCGGATTAGAGATTCTGAACTGGAAGGCATTACGGCACTCTTGAAGAGACCCAAGAAGGTCGAAACGCGTAAGTGTACTATGCTCTTCCGCTATCAGTTGCGAATCACCACAGATGTCCGTATCGGCAAAATGGCCGATCGACGTCACGGTTTTCGAAGGGGATGTAATTCAATATTCTGCGTGGTATTAGCCAGGAATGTAGTTGTTTTGCCCTTCGAAGAACGGTCAGGTCAATAAGTCGAAATTATTGAAATTTCGACTAAAACAGGTGTAGTAGAAAATCGAAATTTATATTTCATATAGCACCTCGTATTTTATGAAATTATATTCATTTTTATATATATATATATATATATATATATATATATAAGCATCAAACCCCTTTCGGTGCCTACCACGAGACATGGTGGAATCTTTATCGATTGTGAGAAATCAATACTTATTTTCCCAGCAGTATGAGCACAAGTCTTTGATGAGATAACCACACCGGGGAGGACGCAGAGACTTCAGAAACAGATTGCTCCTTGTCAACCCCTAACATCAAGGAAGACGCAGAGACTTCAGAAACAGATTGCTCCTTGTCAACCCCTAACAACACCGGGGAAGACGCAGAGACTTCAGAAACAGATTGCTCCTTGTCAACCCCTAACACCAGGGAGGACGTAGAGACTTCAGAAACAGATTGCTCTTTGTCAACCCCTAACAACACGGGGGAGGACGCAGAGACTGCAGAAACAGACTGCTCCTTGTCAACCCCTATCACCCGGGAAGACGCAGAGACTTCGGAAACAGATTACTCCTAGTCAACCCCTAACAACACCGGAGAAGATGCAGAGACTTCAGAAGCAGACTGCTCCTTGTCAACCACTAGCACCAGAGAAGACGCAGAGACTTCAGAAACAGATTGCTTCTTGTCAACCCCTAAACAACACCGGGGAGGACGCAGAGACTTCAGAAACAGACTACTACTTGTCAACCCCTAAGAACACCGGGGAGGACGCAGAGACTTCAGAATCGCGGTCTTCTGAGAGACGCTTGTTGGTATTGTCCTTACTTAGTGTCGGTTAAGCAGCATCGGTTTCTTTCGTGAGTGGATTCACTACCTCCAATATCTCAACAGGACTGGCTGATGGTAAGTGCATCACTAGTTTGTCTTCCATGTGAATTTTCCCGCTTCCTAGCTTCAAACGGAAATTATACTTTTGATGGACATCGTGTCCTAACACAATATCAGTTATAAGACCAGAAAAATGTTCGAATGGACCTTCCATAATGACGTCATGGATCTTCAATTTTAGCTCATAAGTGTCGGTGATGGGGACTAAAATTCCATTAGCTAAACGGGCACTCGCAGCTTCACGGGTTCACCTAATTATCAACAAATCAATAACTATAGGAATAATAGCAATAATAATAATAATTTATCTCTAGCTGGCCCATCGGCTATAGGCCACAGCAAAACTATACTGCTCTAGAATTATTTAACGCTGAAACTATACAGATTGATCCTTGTGATAACACAGAAAGTGAAATGTTTACAAAGAATGAATAATTTTACGACGATCAAAATGCTCCAAATTTCCATATTCCCGCCAGTCGATAAAAAATAACGTAAGCCCTCTCGACTATTTCTCTCAACACAGTAGAGTGTAGTGAACTTGCTTATATAGTATTCCCAGAGTACACTATCAAGCTACTAGTTGACTCTGGTTCTACAAAATCCTTTCTCGATCCAATTATTGCTCAAAATGTGTTTCCAAATCCAATAAGACACGATACTTTATAGTCTCCACCGCTTTCCAAAAATCCAGTCACAAGCATAATGTAGAAATAACAGCTTCCAAAACTTTTAAGTTAAAAGAACCGCTACAATTAAAATTTTACTTATTTAAATTCCATAATATTTTCGATGGATTAATTGGAATCGATACCTAAAAAATTTAAAAGCTAATTAAGATTTTGGAAAATAACTTTTGGTAACACCAACTATTAGAGTAAAACTAAATATTTAAAAAATAAACAACATTAAGAATACACATGTGATTAACATTGGACCTAGTGTTCAAAAGGTCATTGAAATCAAAAAATCTGTACAAAACGGAGAAATCATAGTGCCCTATCAAAAAATACACAACTGCGAGATTCCTGAGAGTTTAACAATTGCGAGAAATGGATGTGCTCTTACAACAATATTAAATAACACTACTAAACCCTTATCATTAGATTTCTCGGAACCTTTACAGATCGAAAAATTTGATAAAAATTCTTAACAAGAAGTCAACATTAATAATTCTGATGATTCTTCCAAACAACTGTTCGATTTATCACGGATCCGGACTGATCATTTAAATAACGGAGAGAGAAATGCAATCTTAGATTTATGTAAGGAATTTTCAGATATTTTTCATTCCGATAACGTACCATTAAGTTTTACTAGTAAGATAAAACATAATATAAAAACTACGGACGAGGTGTTGGTTGATTCTAAAACTTATCGTTACCCTTTCTTCCACCGTAAGGAGGTGAATGACCAAGTACGAAAAATGTTAAGCGAAATATTCTAAGACCTAGTCATTCGGCCTGGAGTAGTCCTATCTGGATTGTATCTAAAGCACCTAATAAACAAGCTGGTGAAGTAAGTTCCAGAGTAGTTATGGACTATCGGAAACTTAATGCTAAAAGCATAGATGACAAATATCCATTGCCAAACATTACAGATTTGTTGGACAAACTCGGTAAGTGCCAACATTTTACAACTCTGGACCTCGTAAGTGGATTTCACCAGAGAGAAATGAGCGAAAGTGATATTGAAAAAAACGGTCTTTAACACAGAAAATTGCCAGTACGAATTCTTGCGTATGCCATTTGGGATTAAGAACGCCCCCGCGACGTTCCAAAGAATGATGGATAACATCCTCAGAGGAATACAAAACGAGAAATGCTTGGTGTACTTAGATGACATCATCATGTTCTCGACATCCCTCCAAGAACATCTCGAGAGGTCAAGTGCAGTTTTTCAAAGGTTAAGAGACAATAATTTCAAGATTCAGTTAAGTAAATCAGAATTTGTCAGAAAAGAGGTGGCCTACCTTCGCCACGTCGTCACTCCTGACGGAGTCCGTCCAAACTCTAACAAAATTAAGGCTATAACACACTTTCCTTTGCCTACTACCACTAAATAAATGAAAGGGTTTCTTGGTCTGCTAGGGTACTATAGAAGGTTCATAAATAATTTTGCTAACATAACAAAACCTATCATCAAGTGTCTAAAGAAAGGCGCAAAAATCGACCACAACGCGAAATTTTTAGAATGTTTCGAAACATGTAAAAATATTCTAACCAACGAACCGATATTGCAATACCCGGATTCTGAAAAACCATTCAACCTAACAACTGATGCCAGTAACGTGGCATTAGGTGCGGTTTTGTCCCAAGGTTCGATCGGTAAAGATCTACCAGTTGCGTATGCTTCTCGCACACGTAACGACTCCGAAAGAAACTATAGCACAATCGGAAAGGAACTATTGTGTATTGTATGGGCAACCAAATATTTCAGACCGTACCTATATGGCCGCAAATTTTTAATTATAACGGATCATAAACCTCTAGAGTATTTATTTTCGCTAAAATATTCCAGCTCAAAATTATTACGCTGGCGCATAAAATTAGACGAATTCGACTACACCATAATTTATAAAAAAGGCTCTTTAAATACAAACGCCGACGCGCTAAGTCGAATAGAAATTCATGCTAAAGAAACTCAAGATATTAGGGACGAGATAGATGACATAATACAGCATACCGACGAACCGGAACGCGTTTTAAATACGCCAGACATTAACGAAACTTTACAACAAAATCAAAATTTGCAGACAATCCTAGACCACCCAGTCCTAACCTGGATGATATTTTAATCTTTGTTTACCCTGGCCCTGACTTAGAACAACTTAACGATGACGGTGAAACGATTCACTCAAACGCGGAAGATCCTGTAGTAGGAATACCTATAAGTGATTCTCCCGTGAATCGTGGACATAATCAAGTGATTATACAGTCTGTCTTACATTCACCAGCTGAATCAAAAATCACAATTCTATTTGAACGCAAACAAAGAATTACTGTTCAAATTTCGGAAAATGATTAAGACATAATATATTTTGTTGAAGATTACATTGCTCCCGCGTTACAATATTATTTATATTTTGTAAACGATGAAATGTTCGAATCATTTTGCGAAGTGATAAGAAAATATTTTAAATGACCTTCACTCAAATTTCGGAAATGTAACTCTAAATTAATTGATATTACCGCCGAAACGGATATTCCCGAAACAATTAAAGCTTTCCACGAAGGAAAAACTAACCATCGCGGAATTGATGAAACATATAATCGTATAAAAACATCTATTATTGGCCAAATTTAAAGGAATCTATACAAACATATGTTAATAACTGCGAAATTTGCTAGAGATGTAAATATGAAAGAAATCCCTTCAAAATTCAAATCAACATTACCCCCACTGCAATAAAGCCTTTCGAAATCATCCATATTGACACTTATTTGGTCGAAGCAAAGAAGTTTTTAACAATTATCGATGCTTTCTCGAAATACGCCCAAGCCTATCACTTAACAGCGTTAGAGTCTACAGAAATTGCAAATAACTTAATTACTTTCTTCTCCCATCATGGAATATCTGATCAAATAATTACTGATAATGGTTCCGAATTTAAAAATGCAGTTATCACGGAATTATTAGGCCTTCATAAAATAAAGGTGCATTTTTGTTCCCCTTACCATCCTCAATCAAACTCTCCAGTCGAAAAGGTACACTCGACCTTTAATGAACATATTAGGTTAATAAACACTCGGGGTTTTAGTAAAACATCAATCAGAATGAAAATGTAATACGCCCTCTTAAAAGTAGGCGATGAAACATTTATGAAGTCCCATGAAAGGAAAAAGACGGCTAATAAATTTGAAAAGCCGACTGAAATAAAAGTGGTATAATAGTAGCTACCTGTTTTCAACACAAAGTCCACATGGACAATCTCAAAAGACCACGTAAAAGGACTTACTCCTTCTAATCAATTTTTCAGGTTTCCCATAGCACTTGGGCTACGGGAACAAATCTCCATCATAAATTTGGACAAGAACCTAGCATTACTGCCCCTAAATTTAGGCTTAGCAAAAATTGAAGAATATTCTTACAAAATTGTGCACTTTTACGACTTAAATCCAATAATAATCGAAACTGAAAAACTGAGTTCCAAAGCTCAACAAATTCTATATACTATAAATGAAAATCAAAATGATTCATGGGATATCTCTAATTACATAAAAATATTTGAATTTAAATACAAAATTATTTGACATTTTTCCGTAGCCACAACGCTTCAAGAGAGGACTAATCAATTGGCTAGGCTCAATCTTTAACTGTATTACAGGTAATTTATATGCCTCAGATGGCGAAAGATATGAAACTTTAATAGATAAGCTGCAGAAAAATCAAGAAAAATTAATATCTAAATTGAACTCACAAATTTCACTCACAACTTTTAGTGCCACGAAAAATAGATACCAGAATAGAACAAATAAAATTAATAATCAACACAGGGAAAATTCACTATTTACTAAAGACGTGATTAATCAGATTTTGAACATGTATGAAGTTATTCTCTCAATTTTGCAAGATATAGAAAATCCTTTGACGTTTGCAAAATCAAACATCATGCATCCCAGCATCATGAAAACGTCTGATCTCTTTTTAGCTCCAAAATCAGTGGAAAATATAATTCCTAAGTCACAACTTCCTTTCGAAATTATTTTAGAAATACACAATTATATGAATCTATAATAAAAATCGAATGCTACATCTATGAAAATAAAATAATTTATATTCTTAACGTACCTATAACTTATCCAGATATCTTTAATATCGACCATATGTATTCACTACATGTACCTTATAAAGATCTGTTCAAAGCAATCATTCCTCGAGATAAATTCATGTTAAAAAGTCAGTTACATTTTACATTTCGAAAAAACGATTGCATCAAAACTTTCCCCAAAACTTATTATTGCACTAAACCAGAAATAAAAAAAATTAACAGCGACACACCTTGTGAACTTCTTGCTTTGGACGTGAAAAATACCTCACAATGTAATCAAATTAGTTTAACTTTGACAAAGTCAAAATTTAACCAACTTGGAAGCACCAATAATTGGCTTGGTGTATTTGCAAATGAAGACACCTTAAAAGTCACTTGCAGGCAACAACAAGAAGTCAAAAAGTTGAGAGGAACATTTTAAATCGAAATCCCTGTAGGATGTCAGATTAAATCAACTGTACAAATGCTAGCCAATGAAAAATACATAGCCGATAGCCAACCAATACTTCTTCCCGATATCCAGGTCACGAACGACACACTGCCAATTCTAAACCCAGGGGTGTCCTTAGATGATATCAAGTTGGATCAGCTCTCAGATAACTTGTACCAGCTCAAAGAAAACTTCCTCTTGCAATGGACAACCGGAATATCTCATACACCCAGTGTGTGGACTATAGCAGGAACAATTGCAGCATACGTCTTCAATAAATCCAACCCCAGGATGAAGACAGCGTCCCAAGCTCCAGTTTTTACATCACCATCCATTCAACTCCCTGTTCCCTCGTGAGTTGAAACTTCGGTGGGAGGAATTATCTCAGCCTTCCTGAAGACACGGCGGGAGGCCGATTGAAGTTGCAGACCTTGCAGTTCCGTCATAAATAAATGGAAAACTACATTAATTTATTCTTGTTTTATTCTATGTTCATTCTTTATAATCGTTTTTATAATAAATATATCTTCTTGTGAGTTTTTGTCAAAGAAATAAATGTTTTTTAAAACGGACTTCGAAGTTCCCATTAGTTAATTCCAGAAAATAGTCGGTTACTCTTGATTTACTCGGTAGGTATAATAAGCTTTTTAAAGGACGGGGGTGTAAGTTACAAATATTAGAAAGCCCTAGCGGATATGTATGCCTGGCGCTCCCTGACCTGATATTTCAATCGAAACCTCTCACGAGAAAATCGGAAGATAAGAACAAGAAAAGGGCCGGAGTAGCAAATTGATAATGATTGGGGTTGTGGATTGGAAATATTAGAAAGCCCTAGCGAATATGTATGCCTGGCGCTCCCTGATATTTCAATCGAAACCTCTCACGGGAAAAACGGAAGAAATGAACAAGAAAAAGGCAGAAGATACAAATTAATAATGAGTAGGGTTATGATTTGAAATATTAGAAAGCCCTAGCGGATATGTATGCCTGGCGCTCCCTGATATTTCAATCGAAACCTCTTCACGGAAAAATTGGAAGAAAATAACAAGAATAGGCCCGGGTAGCAAATTACTAATGATTAGGGTTGTTGATTTGAAATATTAGGAAGTCCTAGCGGATATGTATGCCTGGCGCTTCCTGATATTTCAATTGAAACTTCTTCATAGAAAAATTGGAAGAAAAGAACAAGGAAAAGGCCGGGGCTGCAAATTACTAATTATTAGGGTTGTTGATTTAAAATATTAGAAAGCCGTAGCGGATATGTATGCCTGGCGCTCCCTGATATTTCAATCAAAACCTCTTCACGGAAAAATTGGAAGAAAAGAACAAGAAAAGGCCGGGATTGCAAATTACTGATGATTAGGGTTGTTGATTTAAAATATTAGAAAGTTCTAGCGGATATGTATGCCTGGCGCTCCCTGATATTTCAATCGAAACCTATTCACGGAAAAATTGGAAGAAAAGAACAAGAAAAAGGCCGGGGGTGCAAATTACTAATGATTATGGTTGATCAGTGGTTCCCAACCTTTTCTCGGGACCTCCACCTCCTATAGAAGAGAACAAAAAATTCACCGCCCCCTCCCCCCAGTCGCTGGTTAGTCCAAAGTGGTTATTTGATTCGAATATCATCTGTACCGTCCCAATTGATCTGTATTTAGCTTTAATTTAGTTAATGTCTAAATTTTATTTTAGAGGAATGATGAAGTAGAAATTTATTAAACGACTACCAAATGTGCAATAAAATTGTTTATTAAACTTTTAAATATAAACACAGAATCAATAAGAAATACAATCACAATAGAAATAAGGAATTCAATACAATAAGAAATACAAAATTAATAATAAAGAAAAAATCAATGAGACGGTTGAGGCTGGTGGAGTGTTACCAGTTTGTTAATATTGGGTTCCAATTTCGTTAACATCAATCGCAGATCGCCACGTTCAGTGATGTGTAGTCTGTTCCTCTTCTTTGACAGCAAATCAGTTACTGCACTGAATGCACGCTTAGCCATATAGGACTAAGGAAATGCCATTAACCACTTCTGTACTATTGTCCACAATCCAGGATAGAGAACTGGTATTGATTTTTGAAGCCAGAACTCTTGATATCCTCGTTTGAGTTTTACTTTCAGTTCTTCGTTACTTGTGAGTTCTAATAGCTCCTCTTTCAAATTTGATGAGCCTTCAGTATCTGTGTTTGCGAAAGGATCTATAACCCAACTCGGTATTTCAATGTTTAAAATATCTTGGAAACGCTCTGTAAAATCAACATGAAGAACTTCCAAGTGGTGGCAGTAAGTAGGTAAATCTTCCGGTTTTGCAGACACTGTTGATAATGTGGGAAAATGGTTGTACTCACCTCTACCAAGATTTCTTTTGAATATAAGAAGTTTTCCTGCAAAAGCAGCTATGTCGTTTTTAGTTTTATTTAAATTTAAATCATCACCTTGCAATTGTAGATTAACTTGATTAAATACTTTAAACAGGTCCGTCAAATAAGCGATGTCATTTTTTGACGTAATCAGGTTTTCGCGCAATTGTTCGTTTTCTTCAAGGAATTCCAACACTGAGTCAAATAGATTGAAAAAACGATTCAGACAAACACCTTTAGAGAGCCAACGTACTTCTGTGTGCAGCAGCAAGCGATTGTAGTCTTCATCATTCTCATTGCAAAGCTTATGAAACAAACGGTCATTCAATGAATTGCTTCTAATGATATTGATTGCTTTTATAACGTTATTGAGGGACGCATGCAGACGTTCATTCAATTTTTTTGCAACCAAATGCTGACGGTGAATAATACAATGTAAAGCGAGTACATTTGGCACTACTTTTCTCAAATGTGCTATAAAACCCTTATGACGCCCGGTCATTGCTGGAGCACCATCAGTAGCAGCAGATAAAATATTGCAAATAGGAATTTCTTTCTCTTGAAAAAATTCTTGCATGATATTAAATATAGAATGTCCCTTTGTATCAGATTCCAAATTCTTAGCAAATAATAACTCTTGATGAATTTTTTCTTCTTTTATAAATCGTACGCATGATAAGAGTAGAGCTTCGTTACTTGGTAGAGTTGATTCATCGAGTTGAATGGAAAATTTGCAAGTCTTTAGGTAATCGCATTATGGTATTTCAACGTCAGCAATTTCATAACATCCTGTGGGAAAATCAAAGCTTTGAAGCTTGTCTCTGGTATCGTAGTAGTAAAAAGTACAATTTTCAATGTTTGGTATACTGTGATAAGAATGAAAAGATCGTAGAGCTATTTCGTAATCATTCTTTGGATCGAGGACAATAGGGGTAGGAGGTTGAAAGGTGAACACGTGATTGGTGCTGTTAACTCTCAGCAACTGTGACATGATGACTAATGAAATTCGGGGGATGTATGAATTTAAATAACACACACAACATGTTCAATTATTTATTTTTACAAAGAAAACATGTGGCTTGAGAACTCGGAGGGCCGTCACAATGCGTCGTCCAATCAGGTCGGTTGTAATGGATGAAACAAGGCAGTCGTATTTGTAGTTCAGAATTTGCTCGATATTCATTGGGAAGTTTATGCCACATATCAAGCAATTCAGAAGGTCTTACACACTCTATTAGATGCTCAATGGGAAAGTGCTTTAGTTCTTCGGCAGTGAAACTACTCAATGTTTTTCCATGGTAGATATGTTGTAGTAATAGTTCCGTCATTGTTGTAGAAATTTCAAACACAAATGACAGCAATTGATTTGATCGTAGTTTTGATATTGGGTATTGTTGTAGAAAATTCTCGCACTCTTTCCCAGATATTTAACAACTTCTTTCGGCGGCTTTAAGTTACCAAATGAATCGAAATACTCTACATTGTTGTTTATCTTTCTGTAAGCTACCCAATGACTTCCGCTATTCTTAGAGGTATCCAAATTAACCACTGCGCATTCTTGTTTTCGGGGACCGGCTTTGGGCAGAGTGTCTCGCATGAACACTCCTCGAAAATGTGGTATTTTAAGCGATTTTGCGTAATGCGTTATGTCAAAGTCGATAGTGCGTGATTGGGTAGCTTTATTGGTTTTTTTTTAAATACAATCCAAAACCGCCTTTTGGTTACTTTTTCAGATACAGACCAGATCCTACACGTTCCATAGCCTTATTATGACGTACATCTTCTTCCAATTTCTTTTGCGCATGCTTTGCGTCAATGACAGTTTTAGAAATCCCAGCAGCACCACCTGACAAAGCTCCAAGTGCTGAAAGGCCAGCAAACAAAAGGATAAGTGGTAGGAAACCTCCGGATTTCGCTACAGGTATTACTCGAGGAACCTCGACTTCTTTTTTCCCACCAAATTCTTTAATAAGTGCTTTGGCTGCTCGTAGGGCAAACGTTGCAGTGTCTTTCAAAGATGCCCCTTTTTTCATGGACTTTCCCACTTTTAGAATAACATCTCGATGCAAGGAACGGCGTTTGCGGCGGCAACATCCCATCCCCAGCTTTCTTTTCGCCTTCATTCCGCCTGTCACAAGTAATGCAGCAGTTTTCTCTGCCAAAGAAGCGTCTTTTGATTTGACGCGAGACCAAGCTTTATCTTCAAGTATCTGATCGGCTTTGTGTCGTTCTTCGAGAGACTTATTCTTCCAGTAAGAAATATCGTGTTGTTTACAAGCAGCGTCCAAGGGGTTAATGCCTGGATCTCCACGATCAAGACGTTTTTCCAATTTTGTACCGGCTACCAAAAGAAACAATTGATTTTTATGAAAAGGGTGGGGGGAGTACTTACGTCCACAGTACTGATAGCTAGGTAAGTGAAGTTCAATAGGTAGTTTATTGATGAGAGAATTTAAGGGACCTTCTCCTTCAAACACCAACATTAAGACTGATACACGTAAGTGGCGCGACACCTATTTTTATAGAGTAGCACTAAGAAAAACGACACACACTATGAAGATAATTCAACAAGAGCAGACGATACCCATTGAAAATCTAGATTTCACCTCAACGCCATCGATCGGCAAACATGGTAAATTGTTACCAAACTCTTTCCGTGCCATTATATGCGGTCCCAGCGGGTGTGGAAAGACGAATGTCGTGCTGGCGCTCCTATTTAATCCAAATGGCGCGAAATTCAAAAACGTTTATGTTTATTCAAAATCGTTATTCCAACCAAAGTACCAATTGCTGCAAGAAGTTATAGCAAAAGTAGCTATTTTCCATTTAAAGACAATGAGGCAATAATAAGTCCAGATAAAGCTCGGTCTAATTCTGTCTTTTTATTCGATGACGTTGCATGTGATGGTCAACAGAAAATTCGTGAATACTACTCCATGTGCAGACATAAAGATATCGATGCTGCATATCTTTGTCAAACATACTCAAAAATACCGAAACAGCTTATACGCGATAATTGTAATGTAATTGTGTTATTCAAGCAAGATGAGGTGAACTTGAAACATATATTCGACGAACACGTATCTCCAGACATGACATTCGACACATTTAAAAATATGTGTTCAACGTGCTGGTGTGACCGTTATGGTACTTTGGTAATTGTGAAGGATTTCCCCTTCAATGATGGCAGGTATCGCAAAGGATTCGATAAATATATAAAGATGTAAGCTGCGCCTTTAGTCTATACCAATATGTCTGATGATAAGGTTGCTACTGCATTGCGCAAGAAAAAAGTGTCTGAACTTGCCAGATCGATTCGCAAAAAATACTTGGAGTTGAAATTGGGTAAATCAGAGCAAGATGAGTCTATCAATAAACTATTCAAGCCGATATCCAAACCACTTGAAGAAATTGTGCAATCCTCAAAGACATTACAAAAAACGATTACAAATTTAAATCCAATTAAAAAAGAGGAAATAAAGAAGGAAGAAGAACCTTTGACAGATGATGTGTTTACACCTTTTCTCGAAACGGAACCAGTGGCCGAGACCGATGAATCCGGCAATATTACACGTTCCGAATCTCCAGAACAGATGCGTCCCGAAATTTCTCAGGAAGCTTTTGCAGACTATTTGGACCAATATCCTGCCATCAGCCATCAGTTCATTGAAGATTACTTCCAAAAAGATGATAAAATTGATAAAAATTATGGACCGATATACAATGATGAAATCGGTTGGTCATTAGGCAAACGTCGAATTGCGTTTGATGGAAAAACCGGTAATATAAACATACTACCTGAGAAAAACAAAGAAGGAAGATATGTAATTGGAACACCAGGCATGTATGAGCTTCTATTTTACCAAGACCCCAGTTACAACGATCAAGATTTACAGAACTATAAAAATCTTTTGACAACAACTGAAGTTCATTTAGACACGTTAGATTGTCTCAAGGGTTCAAGTACTGAAAAATATCACTACATCATAAAACCTTTATTCAAAACAAAATCTCTAACGACATCGACGAATAGATCGTCCCAGGTATTGACTCGTCCTTTAGCAAAAGGAAAAGGTATCGATCGTTTAACATATAATGATAAACCTATGGAGTATATTTATTGGGACGATGTCAATGAATTAGTGGATCGTTTGAAGTTGTTGATTGCTTCGAAAGAGGCAGGTAATACGTCACACGACAACGAAATAGTAGCAATTATCAATGAGCTCAAGGAGGCTGATATAATAGAATAATACAAGATGGATCTTGTTCATTTCAATTATGCCTGTCGATAAATTCGGACATAGACATCAAACGCCTTATGCGCGTTTACCGGCGAAAATCACGTTTCCTCATACACCGGACGGTGATATTGATATTGAAAATGTGAAAATTTGTAATGTTAAGGACCCGACAACAAATAGTGATGCTGCAACAAAAAAATATGTTGATGTGCATTTGAATGACCTGCTTACTATAAACTCACCATTAATTCAAACACATGGTGTGGTGCTGCAGCAACATGATAGCAATATAAAGGATTTAGCAGTAGGAATGAACGAAATAAGAAATGAGCTTCATAAGACGAAAATCCCCATATTACAGACACATATTGCCAACTTACAAAATAAAACTAACGAAATGGATGCATTTATTTCGCGATATCCCCCTGTAGCAGGTAGGGATATGGCTACGAAGAAATATGTTGATGATTCAATTGGCACATCCAAAGTATTAATTCGAAAAGAGTTCACTGCTTCTATTAACATGTGTGTTGAAAGCATACGTGAGTTACAAAAAGAAATTGCAGAAAATATCAGATCCGTCTCTGATATGAAAACTAACGTTTTAGGCATTGTAGACAATATCAAGGTTATGAATATGAATACCGATAGCCGCATTAACAGTCTGGAGCTGAAGCTAGCCGGTAGTAAGTCATAATATGCATTCTAAAGAAAAAATTCAGCTTGTAAACGAGCTCCACAAACCGATACGGAAAAAATTTCCTCGGAGACGTACTATCATTAAGGGCCTTGACGATCTCTGGCATATGGATCTTGCGGAGTTGAGAAATTTTGCCTCACAAAATAGGAATCATAAAATGATACTAGTCGTTATTGATTGTTTTTCAAAGTTTGTGTGGACACGCCCACTAAAGACGAAGACCGGAGAGGAAATTACTCGAGCATTCTCGGACATTCTCACTCACACTAAACGAGTACCAAAAAATCTGCAATCTGATCAGGGAAAGGAATTAAACAACAGCAAATTTAAAAACTTAATGAAAAACATGGTATAAATCATTATAGCGTATTTAGTACGATGAAAGCTTCTATGGCAGAGCGTGTTATAAGAACTTTGAAATCGAAACTCTACAAGTATTTCAGTTTAAATGGTACCCACAAATGGATAGACATTCTGCCTGAAATTACTCAAAACTATAACAATACAAAACATTCCACAACAAAATATAAGCCTTCTCAAGTCAACAAATCCAACGAAAAATCTATTTTGAATAACACCTATAGTCATTTAAAGATAGCCGGTCCACGAAAATTTAAAGTTGGCGACATTGTGCGCATATCCAAGGCAAAACATGTCTTTGAAAAAGGATATACACCCAATTGGACTACAGAACTATTCAAAATCATCAAAGTTAAAATTACCAATCCTGCTACGTATTTACTTGAAGACATGCAAGGGACACCAATCAGCGGCTGCTTCTATGACGAAGAACTACAGAAAACATCGAATCCGGACGTTTACTTGGTGGAAAAAGTTCTTAGGCGTAAAGGCAAGAAACTGTTTGTGAAATGGTTGGGCTTAGACAAAAAACATAACACCTGGATTAATGGAGTTGATGTTTTATGATGTAGAAGGCCACATACACACACACATGCTATAAATTGGAGTAACTTCAAATCTCAAACTCAGTTAGCAACATGAGTTATCAAGGAAGTGTCAGTAGTGGTTATGGCAGTAGTAGTGATAATAACTATACTGCAGAGGTGGATAAAATTTTGAAAAACTATGAGTTTGCTGCAAAGTCTGAAAGTGTGTACCTGCTTTCAACACAATATTCAATTTCCGGTTATGAAGTAAAATGTGGAATTAGTCCGGCAAGGTCATTTACGCCTGCTGTTATTCTATCTCAGCAGCTCAAGTTCAGCAAAATATCTTTCAGCACTTACGAATGGCAGAACTTTATTTCAATAATGACGCAACAGATGAATTTCTTTCATACCGGAGACGAGTTCAAACCTGATTCGATTCCATGTGGAGACTACTGCACCATTACCCCATTAAATTACGATGATTGTAAGGTAATTTTAGTCAAGAAACATGGTGTCGAGTATTACATGGATGAAGAAGAAGTATCCTCAATTTTAGAAGTAATTAATTTGATTATACAACGTATATCGGTGTTGGAAAATTTGGATTTTTGTCAATATTATTATAATGTTTTGGATTTCTGTAAAAATATCACCTCCGAAAATTTAAGTTTTCTACATATTTTATATGCATTTTGTTCTATAACACCAAACGATATGTTAAACAATGCTCTTAGAGAATTTGTATACTTTTATAAACTCAAAGCCATCAATGATTTGAATAAATAGTTATAGTTATATAGATGTGTTTGTGTTTAAGACATCTAACAAACCTTTTGATAACAACAACCCCAACCACTACTCCCACACATCATAAGAACCATCC
The DNA here is from genome assembly GCA_963921935.1 of Galeruca laticollis. Taxonomy (NCBI): domain Eukaryota; kingdom Metazoa; phylum Arthropoda; class Insecta; order Coleoptera; family Chrysomelidae; genus Galeruca; species Galeruca laticollis. The sequence goes on along the minus strand of OY998176.1, from coordinate 260,175,236 downwards.
TAGTGTAGGGAAAAGAAATAAAAAATGAATTATATAATATATATATTTATGATAAACAATAACTATAAAACTTATACATCTTAAAAGTGTAAATCACAAAATTTGATTCAACCGACAAAGATTAAATTATAAAAATGAATTATATATATATATATATATATATATATATATATATATATATATATATATTTATATTTATGATAAACAATAACTATAAAACTTATACATCTTAAAAGTCTAAATCACAAAATTTGATTCAACGGACAAAGATTAAATTATAAAAATGAAATAAAAAACAAAAGAATAAATTAAAAATATTAGAATCCGTCAAAATGGTCAATATCGCTATCACTATCATATGTTCCCCTAAATCTGAGAGTTCTAGGAGAATTATGAAGTTTCGCAATACAAGAATCTTTATCATTTGTTTCAAAAAGTACTGTTCTATAGTAACTTTGACACCACCAATCTTTATTGTGATACAAGTCACGAATTATATCTTCTGACTCGCAAACATCATGGTGATGACCATTGATTACAATCAAATGTTTCCTCAATCTTTTATGACATCCTTTAATGCTATCAAAACATTATTTACAAACATATATGTTATATGTATCAATCCTATAATAGTTAACCCATATGCAATATTCAGACTCGTCTTCAAATATGTAGTCCCAGTCAGATCCAGCAAGTACAGCATTTCGGTCTTTGTACAGAATGTCTCGTGAACAATGAACAAAATCGAGATTTCTACAAAACCGTGACTGATCATTTTGAGCAGTCTTATTTAAAAATCTCCATTTGTATTCTGCAAATTTTTTTGCGATTTGTTTGGTAAGAGTCCATGGTAATTTTGACGATTCGAAAAAATCTGCTAGACATTCTATATTTTCGCAAATTATTTTTATACAGTTTTCGCTTAATGTATTCATATCTAAAACAATGAGAGTACATTTTTATATACATATACTCAACGAAAAATTAAAATATTACTCAGTGTTACTTAGTTTGTAATGACCCCAGGGAAGCGTATCAAACGACTCTGGAATTAGTGACCGCTTATCATCTTCAGGAGAAAGAGCCACTTTCTTTTGTTCAATGCTGAAAACGTTATGTGCATAGGACTGAATTGTGTTTTGGAAAATGCACTTCGACTTCCAGTTTTTTAAACAGTTCAAGTAATCTTCGAAAGTAATTTTATTTCTTACAATATTTTTCTTTACCCCCTTAGATTTTTTCACTGTTTTTCCACCCCTAACTTTAAAAGCATACATTTTTGAACGTAGTCCTATGAAATGTGTCATAATAGAACCATTACATTCATCTTTCATCAAACCTAACACCTTTTTGTTTTCTAACGGAATGTTAAAGTAATTACCCTCTGCATAATCACTGGTATCAAACATGTGAATATCATCCTTTATCACTTCTTCGTATACGTCATTACAATGAAGTTCATACGTGAAACTATCTGTATCTGTATACATTAATTTGCAATTTTTTCCCCAATTTAGGGATGATGTATGAATAATGGAAGTCATACATACAAGTTTTTGAAATGTCTAAAATGGCCATCCCAATGTACAGGGGCTTATTGAAAACAAGATAACTCTTTTTTAATTCTATTGCAACTAAATTTTCTTCAAAAATTGTTCTAGAATGAAACCAAGGACTAGCAATCAAGTTTTTAGCTCCATAACGTCCCAAATATGATCTTGATAATTTCACAATCCTATGATTCCGTATATTTTCCATGGTTTTACCAAACACCGCGTTATTCATCAATTTATACAAATTTTTGGCAAAAGCTGTAGTAGCTTCCGTTCTTAGTTTAGTATTTAAAGCGATGTAGGGTTTTAGCCATGCAGCTTGCTTAAATTTTAAAATTCTATGTTTTTTTTTGTTAGAATTAAACCATTTGCTAAAGCTTGTTTTAAATTTCGATAGTGTAAGATATAATTATGTTTATTGTGTAGGGTAGCCATGAGTTTTTTAATTTGGAATTGGGAGGCGTTTTGTGTTCAGGACAAAAAGGAAAATCTTGGTGTAGATCGTGTAGCTCCTTAGGGTACTCCAGGTCTACCTCAAGAATATACCCCTCTGGAGAGTCGTCTGCAATTTGATTGATATCAATGTTCGAGTTATCTTCCCATTTGAAGTCTGCATAAGGGAGGAATTCTGACATTGTCCACCCATAAAGGTTGTTCACATCTAGGTACAAAAGGTACTTAGAGGGTTTTTGAGGGTCATACTCCTCCTCCATGTATTTATTGTTGGCTTCGGAATATCGATTTGAGCAAACAGATATACCCCCCCGAATACCTCTCTCAATAAACATAATCATATCAATATCTTTAAGTAATTCTAATTTTATTTGGGTATACTTTAACATTGCATCCCACGTATACCCAGGAAGAGTATAGTACCACGCAGAATCTAGCTGATACGTTTGCAAACAATTACTTCGTAACTGCTCAAAAACGTCTGCTAATAACAGTATGTCTGTTTTCATATATAGCTGACTATACTCTCCCAGGTTAGCAGTATCAAAATACTCCCAAACATTTTTTGCATGGTTATATTGTTCCATGGAAATATTCGAATCGTAAAGTTTATTGTAAAAATTTTCAATGGACGGTAATTCTACGTCGTTGAGCTTTTCTATACAATCGATGTAATCGTATGGAAAAACCCCTTTTTTCATCAAAAGTTTCAGTTTTTGGTTATTTAAATCATGAAACTCATGTTTTAAATTTTTAAAATCATCCTCCTTCAGTGTAGATACCAGTTCGTCTAGACTTGCTCCCATGAATCTAAAGGAGTCTATGAACCTAAACTTGATGTTAGTTTCAGAGTCATGTAGGGTAAAACTTATATATTTTTCCTTATTTATTGGTAGTATGGAAACCTTACCACGTTTTGCAATTTCCTTAATAACAAAATGTGAGTCATAGCCGCTTAAGTTATGAAATATAACTGGAACAAAAAAAACTTTTTTAAAATTCAAATTGCATGCTTGATGAGCGTATCCACGAAATTTTCCAGTGAAATGATCATGATCCCTAACGACTATATCTTTATCAGTAAATTTATGTTCACAAATGTGGCAATTTAGTGCATTTACCAAGTTGGGTGTAACACCAAGGGGTATTATATCTAAAATTTTGGACTCTACAAATTTTGCTACATCAGTTAACTGATTGGTAAACCAATCTATGCAGTCTTCACCCTGATGATATTTATAATATGAAAGCCGATCATCGTAAGCGCATTTTAAATAATATCCTGCAGAAAAAGCTACGTGTTGTTGATATTTTTTAGTTTTATCTGTTTTTTGTTGATCTGTATAAGCCTTTAGTATGGATTCTAAATCACTATAAATAACAAAGGGACATTTCTGCTTATAAATAAAATTTTTAAATTCAATGTGAGTATGATTGGGAAAAGGAATTTTTGACTCATTCATATTTTTACAAACATTTTCATGCTTATCCAAAATTTGTTTACTATGAAAATAGTTCAAACACCTATCGCAAATGAATTTTTTATACCTAGATCTATTAAGTTGAGATGAAATTAATCTAGATAAATTTTTTATCCAGCAATAGTGGTACTTAATGTTTTCATTTGTATCGTCTACAGGAGGTGCATCATAATCATTTAACTTGGGATAATACTTGGATTGGACCAGCAATAGATTAACATGTCTTTCAAGTTTATTTTTAGTTAATCTTGTAGGAACTACTGTATAAAATGTAGATTTATTCGATTGATTTAGTTCTAAAGAGTATACGTTTACTGATATATTATTTAATTTTTCAAATTTTGTAATTTGGGGCAGTGGCATTTCAATATCTAAGCCCTTTGTATTTAGAACTTCAGAGTAATGTGGATACGATGAAGTACGATGAGAAGGAGTAGCAGGATTTAAAAAACTGTTTACTGCCCAGTAAAAACAAGCTCGGTCCATATTACAAACGTTTACAATTGCCATCTTTCGAGAAATTGGTTCTGGTAGTGGAACGAAAGACGAGCCCACCCCCATTTCATATTTGTTGATTGCAACTTCCAAAAAAATTATTCAAGATAATGCCCACCCGCTTTCTTTTTCAGCAAATTCTGATAAACTGTTCAAAATAGGATCAATAATATTTATTCTAAACCAATCATGTAAATCATCTCCAATGTCTAATACAACATTGGGAGTACTGAAATATTTGCGGTCTACTAACTCCACGTTTTTTGATTGCTTAATAAAATCCCCACAAAAGGTGGTGTTCACTTTTGCAATTTGTGTTTTCTTGAGAACTAATAAAATCTTGTTTTTGAAAATTTTGAAAGCTTCTGTAAAGAATGCATTTATATCTTTATGTGACAAGTTTATCATAACTCCTGTTTTTAATCTACTTTCAAATGCAGCATTAATGTTTTCCCACTTGACCCTTTTACTAGATTTCTCAAGTCCTTCACCCACATGAGTCACTTTTATTAAACATCGCATGCGCTTCAAATGTGCTTTTTTTGTATGAAAATTATGTTTTACTCCGATCGAAAACTTGAAAGATTTTAAAGCAAGATTACATTTTCTGAGGTGTTTATTAATCAGTAAAATCCATTTGTTTCTATTTGAAAAGGTTTGAATTTTGTTAAGAGAATTTAAAATTTCATCAATTTGCTGTAGAGTAACACTGAAGTTCGACATTCTTGAGTATATGAATAAAAAATGTACTCACCAGCTTTCTAAAGTTGTCTTCGACTACGGATGCGAATTTCCTCAATTTTTAAGTTGTCCTCAGCAGGTCGCTTCCAAATTTTGTGCAATGGGTTATATTGTGACTGCGGATGTTTACTTCTGAATTTCCTTAATTTTTTTAAGTTGACCTCGGCCGGTTGCTTTTGAATTTTGTGATGTGTTCCTGAAACAAAAAATAATTTTTTTAAATGATTTTAAAACAGAATCACACATGCTAGGTTAGGTTAAATGTGAGTGGACCTCAGGCCCTCGCTAAATAATTAACAAGATTTTAAAAATAAAAAATCTTACCGTTTAATTGTTTTCTTCTATTTTAAATAGTGTCCTGGGGCGGTATCCACTAAAAATATTCTGTAGCCCCAAAAACACCAAACTATAGCTCCCCTTGTTCATATCTGCGATATATTTCTTGTATTTTTCCACTGTCCTTTGGGGGAGAAAAGTTACATAATATTCTAATTCGACTAATATAGCTTCTCCAAATTTTGATTGAACTACTTTAACTTTTACAATTTTCTGGGGGACGTTTTCCGGAATTTCTTTCAGCTTCCTAATGGGTTTGTTCTCTACCTCTGTGGAAGTAGAGAAGGTGTTTAGTTCATTGATAAAACTCATCTGAAATAAACAGGATAATTGTTGTACCAGTGTGCAAAGAGTTTCCCCCCAATAAATTTATAGCAAATAAAACTTTTTCAAAATATTTTTGGAAACTAAATGTGAAGAGCAAATAAAAAATATGAAGATAAAACTTACTTTGTTTTTTAAAAAACTCGAACTCGAACTAGACTCGTTGATTGTTAATATGGAACTGTCGTCGTAATACCAAAAAAATGTATTTATACCTTTTTTCAAGAATTTCATATCACTTTCGTGAAATTGTGATTAACTATTATTTTTTGTTGATAATATAATTTCTATTTGGTTATTGCAGTCTAAAAACATATCATTTTTGTACAATTTCCATGGTTTTTGATATTTCGCATTTCCTGTTGTGATGTTGATTTTTCTGATTGTGGTTTGAGACATATCAATTTTACAAAATTTCTGTGGTGAGTTGTTTTTATTTTCATGTTTATCATTTCCTGTTGTGATTTCAGAATTTCAGAAAAACAATTTAATTATTTGCAAAAGTTTATTTTAAAAATATTCTTGATAAAAAGAAATTATTTTTGTTAATAAAGTCTTGAGATGATTTAAAAGGTCTCCATTAGGACATGGGATATCAAATAGGTTCCAATTGAAGGGTCCGGCTGCAACAAGTTTTTTTGGTAAACTCATTATATTTGTAGTATGTGGTGTTTTTGAAAGAGTACATGTGTCCGTCAATGTACTGGAATGCTCCTGTAACATCTGTGGGTAGTCCAGGAAAAATATCTTTAATTTGTCCTCTATTTAAGGCATTTTTAAAGTTCTTATCATATTCAATATAATTATTGTTATTATAAAATACATAAATTTTTCCGTGGTTGCTTTGAAACATTGTGTTTATTTGAGAATTTTTTGGTATAAGTAAATTACCTTGCTCAAGTATTCGCAAACCTGGGAAATCTGCTATATAGTATTTACGAACATCTTTATTGACTGCTATTAAATTACCGGAAGAACTTTGAAAAATCTGAATTATGGAGCCCACTTCTTCGGGTAGATAATCATCAAGCATTTTTGGTTCTGAGGGAATAAGTTTCGAATTCAAATCAATTTTCCATACAAAATCTTTATAAATAATATATAAGTGATAATTTTCAAATGCACCAGCCATCGCAGTAAACATATACTCCGGCGTTATGTCGCATAAATTTTTATTTGGTGGATGGGGCCTATGATGACCTGTAGTCGGTGGCATAGGTTTGAAAGGATTATTTGCATATTTATTGATTGGTCCATAAAGAGCTTCAAGAGCCATTTTATCATCTCCATCCAATTTTGGGGTCGCGTTTTGTTGATACCATGGATACATTATTGCTTGTTTATTATCACTATGGGATATACCTAGGATATGTCCAATTTCATGAATTAATACCATGAGTAGACTAGTCCTATCATCTGAACTTGATCCATCTAAACTTAAATCCCACTTTTCATCGCCATCAATATGAAGTTCTATACAGCTGTTGCCATTTGGGAAATAACCATGTGCCAACACCTTTCCAGGACCATCAAATGCACTGGGACATTCATCTCTACCTTGACAATCTGCACGAAAATAGTGTTTTCCATGTACAACAGTGATAGTTATATCGGGAGCATAAGGTCTTGTTTTGTGTATTAATTCAAAATTGAACTTTGAACTGTCACTCCACACTTCAAAAGCCTTTTCGATTACATCAAGATATGCTTGATTTGCCTGAGGGAAGAACCATTTCAAATCAAATTTGGTCCATTTTGATCTAACTCTAAAAGAATGATCATCGTCGGAAGCTGCTTCACTTACAGAACATCTTGGCCTCTCCAGAAGTTGTGATGTATCTTCATCTAATTCTCCCGTTGCAGGAATATTATATTTTTCTTGAAAACTCAACAAATAATCCTCAAGTTTAGTCAAATCATTTTCATTTGCGTATCCGAAGCGTTGTAAATAATCCATAGCATACTGCTGGTCGACAACACAAAGTGCTGGACATAGCGCTGCAGCTAATATAATTATTAACATGATCTTCACCCTTCTGTTATCCTCAAGAAACTAATCCCCAAACACATTATTAACAACATATATATTTTTTAAAAAACCTCACAAAGATTCAACGTTCACCGTTACACGTTGCGTTTGACGTGTTACGCATAGTTCAAATATTATATGTTACTTTCAAGCCACCCGGTATATAACGAAATTCTTAGTAATATTTCAACATAAGTTACTTTTAAGCCCCCGGTAGCGCGCCGCCTTATCATCCTAACGGATCTTTCTCGACTACGTCACATTTTACAGCAAGAAGCGTACGGTGCGCGCGAGCCACATTGCAGCAATACCTTTCTTCGCTAATAATATGCATGAGAGCTTATGGCAGCATGTGTTGAATGCCTTGCTATAGACGCGAAGGTTGTGGGATCGAATCTCACTGAAGTTTTTTTTCAGATTTTTAAAACAGGACTAAAAATGGCGGCCTAAAATTAAAACGCGCGCGCCGCCTTTCTCAGCGACACGCGCGCCGCCACTCTCAGCGCCACCAAGCGCAGATTTTTGAAGTAGTGTCGCAGAATCTGTATAATACCATCTACTCTTGTATAAAGGAATGCACTTACCTGTAAAATTCAGATGTCTATTCTCCAAGTTCTGGTGTGGCGGCGGTAACAATTTCTATTTTTTCTTGCGGGTGCGAATGATGTTTTCTATATGTGAGAGAATGCGATGACAGTTCTACTTTTTTTTTAACCAACTGACAGCAGTTGTCATCGAGACCACAGTATATTTGTTAGGTATACTGTATCACTGTATCCAGATAGAAAATCTAAATCCTAGAGATAAGTACACTCACTTTTGCCAGAGGGCGCTGAGTGTTGCGGTTAAAAACAAAGATAAGCGGCGCAAACACTAATGTTATGTAACTGTTACTTATAAGTAATATAATTATGATATAATTATTTGTAAAATTATTATTTTTCCCTTGACATCCGAAGTTTGCTTAGTCTAAGCCATTCCCCAACTAAGAGCTCGATCTCACTTTCGCTGCTGGCATTAAAGTTGTGGCGGACAGCAGCTAAAAATTAGAAAAAAAGGATTATATTATACTTACAAATCTAGCCATATTTTTGACTTAGGTTAAAATTTCTTACAAAATTAGCAAGGATTTACAAAACAATATATGAAATACTGGCCGTTCAAGCTATACTTACTTATGATCACCTCCATCACTTTTAAATCTTTGAAACGAAAATAATTTCGTTTTCCCAGTAAGGAACACTTAACTCCGAGAGAATTTTTTAATAGTTCGGTCAAAATTCTGGATACCATTTCTTTTGGGTTTCTTCCTCCTATATTCTTTAAGTAATTAGTCCGAAAACATTAAATTATTTATAAAAATTTTACTAGAATGAAAGATTTATATGCACTTTTTACTTCTACAAATTTTACAATACCAGTGGAATTACCAAAAACTCGCCCTCTTCCAAAGGTATGGACATTATTTCTTCTTTACTTTCTGTACAGGATATATTAAGAATTCAGTAGTAATATTATTGGATATTATATATATATATATATATATATATATATATATATATATATATATATATATAGATAGATATAGATATATATATATATATATATATATATATATATACATATATATATATATATATATATATATATATATATATATATATATATATATATATATATATATATATATATATATATATAATTGTGAAGCATCACAAGGGGATTGAAAATATGAACGTTTGGACAAAAACTGTAAAACTGTATACCTTTTAAGAATATATTTCCAGATTTTATTAAAATTTCTTTAGTAGCAAATATCACCTGATTATCTAGTAAACATGAATTATTAAATTCTGATAAACTGATACAAAAACTGCTGAATATAACTGAAGTTGCAACACCATTCTTATATTTAACATAAGGGTAATTAACATTTTGAGGGCTCTGTAAAAGTAACAAATTTTCTTCAGTGATTCTGTTGGCAATTTGACAAAGAGGTCTTTAAGATTTAGTTTCAATTTATACTAATAATTTTCATACTTAAAAGTACTGAACATGTCCAGTGTACCAAAGTTTTCAACATCGTCACAAATATGTAGCAAATTATGAACATTATATGACATAGTAACATTCAAATTTCTCAACAAAAAAGTGCAAAAGCTCTTTTGCATAATAAAATAAATTTTCACAATGTTCTTTGTCTGATAAAATTCTAACAGCAATACTTAAACAAAGGAAATGTTCAAATAATGTTTTATTCACTGCATCTTTCAAAATATATATACCTGTATATAATAGAAACTGTCGGAATTCTGTAGCCTTCGATCGAAATCTAGGATTGATCTTGGCGATCTACAAAATTCTTTTGGCACTTTAAGGGAAATTGACTTTTGCACCATTCCAGGTATTACATTTTTTTTTAATTCTGACATCTAATGTACCCTTGATCCAAAAAGTTAAAACTTTTTTCATGACACCTAAGCAAATTAAATGCATGTAATCTAACGGAAATTGTAATATCATGTCTATATCTAGATTTTCCAATTCTGATGATATTGTGAGGGTGGGTCAGTTTGGTAGAGCATAAAAGGGGTTGTTAGATATATTTCTTTATTCAACCTATAATAATTATCTACAATTAAAACCTAAAATTCTGTACAATAAAGATATATACACAAGATTTATTGGTCCTGGAGGCTGGCAATCCTTCTAGGGTGGTCGTCGGAATATATTTCTCGGCCGTCCAACTTCCTCACGGGGACGTCAGGTTCCTATAACCATAAGGGGTGTGTGTGTCAGGGTCGAGATACCGCGTTCAACACACAACGTGATCTCGGAGGTCGGAAGTTTGCTTTCGTCCCGGGCTCAACGCGCTCCGGAATTTCGGCTAATCGGGAAAGGCCTCGGTCCTGCGCTCAACACGCTGCAGGGCTTGACCTAGGGTAGTTGGCATCCGTCCTAAGATCAACACGCTTTAGGACTTCGTCCGATATGCAGGTTCGCTCAGCGTGTAACCTCGAGTTCAACGCACATCGAGGGGTCAATGAGAAGCGGGATATTTATGTGTTCACAATTCCGAGCTCAACACGCTCCGGAATATAGTGAAACACTTCGGTTGTTTTCAGTTGAAGCTTCCTATCGTTATTCTACGTAAGGTAGAGCTTGCCTGGTATATCGCAGAACGTATGCTTTGGTAGTATCGGTCAAGTTATTAGCAGAAAGGCGAAGGTGCTGCCCTCTCGGTGCTGGGTTTCCAACTCCGTCCAGTTTGCTTCGCGTAGAGTTCTGTTTTCTGATTATTTATTGGGGTTATTTTATGTTCAGAACGACTGTGTCGTTACACCCCTCCCAGGTCGTAAACATTTTGGGACAAAATTTTGGTTCCTTGTTAGTGGCGAGGGACGCTATGGTAATCGGTTTTCGCTGCTTGGTTTAGTATTTTATGTTAATACTCTTTCCGTTGGTCAGTCTGTATCGGTACCTTCTCCTTCCCGTCTTCGGCTTCTTTCTTATTTGCTCTGGCACGAGCTGGATTAGAGGAATTTTCACTGGTAGGGACTGATTTCTCCTTCCCACCAATTGGTTCCATTCTTGCTCGATGGATTTTCCCGGTGTCGGAGGTCGGTCCAATTCTCTTTCTTCTATTTGCCATATGGCGTCGTCGTATAAGTCGAGTACGTCTTCCATCTTTGCAGCTTTGTTTGGATTAGCTTTGATCTGTGTGTGTCTGTCTATTTAAACGTTTATGCTGGTGGGGTGAAGGTATTTGTGTGCTGGTAGTGGGGTTAACCGGTTTTGTGCTCTGGCCAAGCTGGTTTTAAGTCTTTAACGTGAATTTTATGTTGTCTGTTGTTGTCGTCTTTAACCTGGTAGATGTTGCTGGCTATTTTCTTTTCCACCGTGAACGGTCCTTCGTATTTGGGTGCTAATTTCGCGCTGAAACTTTGCTCTGCGCTTGACAGGTGGTGCTCTTTTTTCATCACTTTTTCTCCGATTTTTGGTGACCAGTTTCTCCTCCTAAGGTTGTGATAGTGGCTCTGAGTTGTGAATGCCTTTGCTAGGTTTATTTTAACTAGTTCGAACGTTTCCTTAAGTTTTGCCTCTTTGTTGGGAGTGGTCCCATTTGTGCTCCTTGCCTTGTCATCTATGATTTTACTTGTCTTAACTCGTGTCCGAAGTTTAGAAAAGCTGGTGTGAATCCCGTGGATTCGTGTCTTGCGGTGTTTATGGCGAACGTTAGTTCCGGTATTTATGTGTCCCATTTCTTGTGATTGTTGTCTCAAAATTGTACAATCCATGTTTTTATTACCCTGTTTGCTCTTTCTACGGGGTTGTTCTGCGGTGAATAAGGCGGTATTTCTTGCTTTTGTATATTGAAATCGGTTAGTAATTTTTTGAAAATTCTATTTTCATACGATTTGGCGTTGTCCGGTATCACTATCTGTGGGGAGCCAAACTTCATTATCACTTTATCTTTAAACTGCTGGGTGATTACGTTTGCGGTTATTTTCCGGACTGGACTCATCTCTACCCATTTGGTAAACGTGTCTTGAAAAACTATTGAGTATTTATTGCCTTTACTGGAGGTTGGTAGTGGTCCTATGACGTCGGAGTTCACTGTGTGCAATGGCTCTTGCGGGATCTTGGTCGATTGCATTTGACCTGGTGTTTGTAGTTGCGACGGCTTAAATTTCTGGCAGCTTTAGCACTCTCTTACGAACTTAGCTGTGTCTCTGAACATTCCTGGCCAATAGTATTTCCTGGCTAGTCGTGCTATTGTTTTTGCTATTCCCAGGTGTCCTGATGTATGACTGCTGTGGTTCTCTTCTATTATTTTCTGTTGTTCCCTTGTGGGGATGCATAATTTCCACGGGCTTGACATTTCTGTCTCCTTTAAATCATATTTATCACAAAAGTGTCTATATAATTTGCCGTCTGTGATTGTGAAATCTGAATGTTTTTGCGGATGTGTTCCTACTTCTGTTTTTTTTTCGTACCAATCTACTTCACTTTTCTCCGGTGTTACGTTGATGTGGTCTATTGGATTTCTCGATAAGGGGTCGGCTTTTGTTTGATTTAATTCTTCCATGTTAACTACTGCCTGTTGTTTTTTGTTATTGAATCTTATACTCCGTAATCTTTCTATGAATGCTTCATCTTCGTGTATCCTTTCTTCCTGTTCTATTTTTAGTATTTTTCTGTTGTCCGTTTTCTTGTGATTTTCCTGTTGTTCTTTTGGGTTTTGTACGGTGTGATTAATCTGCGTTAGTTTGTTGTAAATTTCTTGCTCTTCTGAAGTTAAGTCGGTTTCTTCTTTTAACAGGTCTGCCCATGGTATTTTTCTCTCTGCAATATCTGTTACTCCTAGAATTGCTTCGGCTTCTAGATTCGGTATATAGAGGAATTTTGTCTCACCCTCTCGTTTAGCTATTGTACACGGAATAACAAAGCTCTTTGTAATTTTCATTTTATATCCGTTTGCTAAGGTGACCGCCGTGTTTTCTAGGTTAGTCCTATATTTGGAGTGTTTAATTTTGTTTAGGCCTTTTGTCCCAATGTATGATTTCTGTGCTCCTGTGTCGATTAACGCGTTTAATTGTTGTTGGTTTTGGGTAAAAATCGTTATGTGCGGTCTTTTATCTTCTAATATACTGTAATTGTTCGTAGGGGAGGATTTTATTGTGCTTATCTTGCCTCTCGAAGAATCGGCCCTTGTTACGTTTCCTGAATTCCGGCAACTGCATTTATTTGACGGTGTTCCTATTGTTCCGCAGTGGCTGCAGAATAATATTTGTCTCCCATAGCAAGTTTCTTTTCTATGTCCCCTTTTTCCACATCTCCAGCAACAATCTTGTCGGTTGTAATTCGGTAATTTGCTCTTATTTTTCGGACTTTGCCCCGTGCGGCTGTCGTAATTGGTTTTACTCTCGGGTTTGTCCGCTTTCTCGATCTCTTTTCGGATACTTTCTAGTTCGTCTATTCGCCGTGTATGTTCTCTTATTGATGCTATTTCATTTCTTCGGACGTGAAGTTTGTATTTCGGGTTCATATTTCTATATATCCTTTCAAGTTGTTGACTACTGCTGAAGCCCATGTGTCTCCGCATTAATGTCTGAATTTCTGTGATATATTGTGTGAACGGTTCGTTTTCTCCTTGTTTTCTCTCCATTATCTTTTCTTCTAAGTATGATGATACATAAAATGTTTCAGAATCATCTACGAAATCTTGCCAAGATTCCCAGAGATGTTTATTGTTCCGGTACCAAAGAATTGCTTTGCCTTTTAGCACTTCTGGCAGAGCTCTAAGTATAACTTCGTCGTTTAGCTGGTAACATGTTTTGAGTTCTTGCAGCCTTTCAATGAACTCTATCGGGTCTTTTGAGCCATCAAAGTATATTCCTCATCTCCTTATTTTGTCCAGTTCTGTGCAATCTACGTGTTTGTGATTGTACCTACTATTTCTATCTTCGGACTCGCTGTCTTCGGCAGTGTACATTCTTTCTCTAGGTTTTACAGAGTCTTGTATGCTGCTTTCTTGTTGTCTGGTATTATGTCCTATCTGTTTCCTTATAAAATGTACCATTCTGGCACGTAGTATGTCCATATTACCGCTTGTGTCTAATTCGAATTTTTGTAGTTCTGTCACTAGCTCTTCTTTCTTGAGCTTGTATATCCATCCTACTTTTGTGTCCGCTATCTCTAATCCCACGTCGGCGTATTCTCCTTGTTCGCTCATGATTCGTTCTTGTCTGATTTCTCAACTTTGTATTCGTTGTCTCCCTAGATGCTCTGTTATATCTGTTATCTTTGTTTCCCTTATCTAAACTTCTGCTCGAGCGTCATTTGTGACACCTGCTCGGGTGTAATTTGTATTATCTAACTTTCTGCTCGGGCGCCATTTGTGACACCTACTCGGGTGTAATTTGTATTATCTAACTTTCTGCTCGGGCGCCATTTGTGAGGGTAGGTCAGTTTGGTAGAGCATAAAAGGGGTTGTTAGATATATTTCTTTATTCAACCTATAATAATTATCTACAATTAAAACCTAAAATTCTGTACAATAAAGATATATACACAAGGTTTATTGGTCCTGGAGGCTGGCAATCCCTCTAGGGTGGTCGTCGGAATATATTTCTCGGCCGTCCAACTTCCTCACGGGGACGTCAGGTTCCTATAGCCATAAGGGGTGTGTGTGTCAGGGTCGAGATCTCGCGTTCAACGCACAACGTGATCTCGGAGGTCGGGAGTTTGCTTTCGTCCCGGGCTCAACGCGCTCCGGAATTTCGGCTAATCGGGAAAGGCCTCGGTCCTGCGCTCAACACGCTGCAGGGCTTGACCTAGGGTAGTTGGCGTCCGTCCTAAGCTCAACACGCTTTAGGACTTCGTCCGATATGCAGGTTCGCTTAGCGTCTAGCCTCGAGTTCAACGCACATCGAGGGGTCAACGAGAAGCGGGATATTTATGTGTTCACAATTCCGAGCTCAACACGCTCCGGAATATAGTGCAACACTTCGGTTGTTTTCAGTTGAAGCTTCCTATCGTTATTCTACGTAAGGTAGAGCTTGCCTGGTATATCGCAGAACGTATGCTTTGGTAGTATCGGTCAAGTTATTAGCAGAAAGGCGGAGGTGCTGCCCTCTCGGTGCTGGGTGCCCAACTCCGTCTAGTTTGCTTCGCGTAGAGTTCTGTTTTCTGATTATTTATTGGGGTTATTTTATGTTCAGAACGACTGTGTCGTTACAATATAAGATGGTGTTCAGGTTGTGTGCGTTTTCTGAAAGACAAATTCGTTCGTAATGTACTATTCAGTTCAGGAAAAACTAAACGATTTTGAACAAAGTCTCCTTCTTGTATACATTTATTACAACCAAAATATCCGGTATGATTTTTAATACCTAATATAAATGATTTGGCAGGAGTTTCACAAATGAATGCATTAATAATAATGTTAACTTTTCTCCCACAGTAAATAATACCTCTCTCTGAAACATTTTGTAAATCTGTTACAAAATCTTTTAAAAATATATTTACGTCATTAGGTTTTTAACTACCATAAAAAATTTTCACTATAAATAGCTCAGTATATATTTTCATCAGAAAATGAACATAAAATTGGCCAAAACTGGCTACTCGAGGATTTATGTAATGGCAAACCGTCAATGTTAAAATCTAATTTAAAAACAGCAGGTAATTTTATGTAATACTTCTTTAAGGTTCTAAGTACACCTTGCTCAATCCAAAAATACATTGACTGTCCACCATTACCCAAATCTAATTTGGAAATAGTTTTAACAGGAGTTTTCATTAAAGTTCTTGCATCAGTAGGTAAATTGTTATACCCATGTTCTTGAAGAAGTTTCAAAAGATCAGTTAAAGCAGACTTCTGAATATTATACTTGACTGTCCACTTTCTCAATTCATTGGCAAAAGATTGAATGTTGATGTTATTAATGTTTGACTCAGAAGTGTTATTATGTTCATCGGGAAATTCAAACAAATTTGTATCAGGCAAGAAATTGCAATTATATTCATCCTCAAACACTGAATTACTATCAAAACAGTTTGATTCATTCTCAGACACTGAATTACTATCAAAATGGTTTGATTCAACCTCAGATACTGAATAACTATCAAAAGGATTTGATATCAGACACTTTGTAATACAGGGTAATTTGAGTTATGTGCTACTTTGTCTTTATTTTGTTGAACAACACTACTAAGGGCTCTTCGGGATGACATGCATTCATTTGAGGTGTTTGGACTATTTGACAGTTCTAAATTGATTATTCGCTGTTTTTGTCGGTTTGACAACTTGAAAAATTGTTTACGTTTAGGCATTACTACACGGCTTATGTCCAATTAAATAATGATAACAATAATAGTAAGGAGAACAAAAAGAGCTACTGAATTCTCAAATTTCCTTTAGATGGTTGACAAACTCTCAAGTCACGCTAGAAAAAAAAATGCATTATACTCAAATAATACAAAGAACGAGTCGATACTAATAAACTGCCACTTAAAGAAAGTAACAATCCATAATCTAATGGTTTTAGTAAACATTGCTAAAAAGACTTTTTTACAGAGCCATTTGCATCCATCCTTTTTGGTAAGTATTTCATCTTCAATTAACCACTAATAAGAAGCAACATCTATAAAAATTGGTTCGCTTACCTAATGGCACACAAACTACACTGCAAAGTTAAAAAAACCAACAAACTCATGCTGTTTCCGACACGGACGAAGACTAATTTGAGGTTATGTATTTTCTTCTTTCTTTCTTTCTAAGCAGACAATTTCTAATTGTTTGATTATTTTGTATAGTTTACTTAAGCATTGCAGTTCACTTTAACTTTTGACCAATAAAACGAAAATATTCGATCATCTGCTTTGATGGAAAAAGGAGCGAAAAAAATTACATTATATTATGGATAGGTTACGCGGGTAATTACATCGTGATATATCCATATCTGTAGGTGTTAGGGTCGATTTATAAATACCGTGTTACATTACATAACCGCTATGTACCAGCGACCTACAAAGGTAACATAACGTATTAGTCCGTTTTGTAATGAATCAGATAGGTAACTAATTTTATGTAACAGACTACAATTCGATGATACATAACATAGTAGTAACTATGGTATCAAAGAATTGTTCTCGTGTGGAGCCCTTTCAGTTACATAACCGAGAGTATCATGTTGACTGGGTAGTAATTAATAAAACTTTGGCAATAATTATGATCTCTTGGGTATGTGGATATCCTGTACAATAATAAGGTAATAAAATATCGGACGAGACTTTTTTAAATCAGAATAAATACGATACCCTGTACACCTATAGTAAATCATATATAAAAAATTTTGGGATTGAAAGAAAAATTTTAGGAATCTCGTGAAATTGGATAACCTGTACAATATAGAAAAAAAAATCTATATCGATTAAAATAATTATGATTCTCGTAAAATTGGATAACCTGTACAATATAGTAAAAAAATCTATATCAACAAAATTTTGAAATCGAATAAAATAATTATGATTTTCGTGAAATTTGATGACCTGTACAATATAGTAGATAATATTTCAACAAACTTTGGCAATCTAGTAGATTAATTATGATATCTCGGGTATGTGGATATCTTGTACAGTAATAAGGTAATAAAATATCGGTCGAGACATTTTTGGAATTAAATCAGAATAAATATGATACCCTGTACAATATAATATCCTTGCACAAATACAGAAAACAAATATATAGGGAGATGATCCTCGACCATACGATATCTCCCCGTATATGCCTATAAATTTTAGACTAGAATGGTAGGTGAGGGGCGCAGATGTAAATAGTACACTCAATATGACCGAAAATATGGGTTTCCTTACCCTTTGGGACACCCAGTTAAGTCAAAAATAAATAATAAAACATATCAATACAGTATATAAAAATTAATTATACGTTAAAAACTTACGTTTTGGATTATCACAAATCACAACTATACAATATTACTGTTGACGGTGAAGGGGCTGTCCGTACTTAGACTGGCCACTTAGGGAGAGTTACTGCCTCTGCCTGTAGCCTCAAAAATTCCTGTTATTTATTCAAAAATTACCTCGTCTATGCCCTTGTGTGAAGGTTAGTTTTATATTTCATTATTTCAATTTGTAACGTATTGATTAGATTTATTGGTAAACAAAGCATGGCAAAACCATCAGCTGTGATGTTTATTGACCTTGCTAATTATAACAAAGTTGTTTGTATCAATTTCTTTCCTGGAGGTCAAGATTTATTAATTATTTCGAATTAAGAGAAATTTGTCTATATAGGGCGTTCTGAAAATTTCCTATGTCATATCACGTGTTTATTACATCACTTCCCCTATTGTAAAAGTGTTGCGACGTTTCAGGTTCAACACCTTCTTTATTTCTTAACTAACATATTAACATTGTTTACTTGCGAGTTTATTGACCTGAACTTTACATTGTTTGTATTTGCTAAATATATGCTCCCTGAAGCAGTACACCGAGCGAACTGATCGTCTGCTTTTGCTGCTCTAAAGATAGGACTCCTGGAGCAGTACACCAGTGCTTCTGCCACCGGAAGAGCCTATCAACCACAGCTGGGAACACGCAAGTTTTTGTATATTTTTGATGAATTCTTTATTTTCGGATTTTCATTTAGTAATTTGCATTGTATTTTCTCCGATATTTAATGACATTTAGTAGTTCATTAGAATTTTGGCTAACTTGACGTAAGTTTTTAGTAGATTTTATTAATTTTGCTTAACTAGTTATATATTTTTTTTTGTTACACAGTAACTAATATTATGTGAGCGGGATACTAGGGTTATCGGATTATATTACTATATATATATATATATATATATATATATATATATATATATATATATATATATTATGATTATAATTATTTTTTTCCGCATAAGGGTTTTTGCCTGAGCTCAAGCAACGGCACAGTTATGAATATATTACCTGCCTACGTTTGCCCCTTACTGTCTTAATGTCGAGAGATTATTGTTGCATCAGTAGTAATGTTAAGCCCTTAGAATTTCGCATGGTGAACCTTTACTTAAATGTGTGACTTGTAATGAAATTAACTGTCTCGACCCTTACTTCGTGGAATATGCTCATATTAGTGTTTTTAAATGAGTTTCATTTAAAAACACTCGTGTGACTTGTAGTTTGGTGTCATTATCTTATTATTAGTGTTTGCTTTGATGCTTTCCCTTTACGATGTTTTTTCCTAACTCTATATTGGTAAAAAGAATCTCCTCACTGTAATCAATAATTTTACGCAAATTTTGGAATGAAATTAAATTAACTTTAAGATAGGTGAGACTTTGTTTTTTGTCATGATACGACTTTTCGCTGGCCTTTCGTTAAATTGGTGGTCAGTACCACTACGGTTAGGTGCTTGGGGTCAGTTCAACTGGCGCCCATCTACACATCGAAATAATTTCATCAATTTGCTGTAGAGTAACACTGAAGTTCGACATTCTTGAGTATATGAATAAAAAATGTACTCACCAGCTTTCTAAAGTTGTCTTCGACTACGGATGCGAATTTCCTCAATTTTTAAGTTGTCCTCAGCAGGTCGCTTCCAAATTTTGTGCAATGGGTTATATTGTGACTGCGGATGTGTACTTCTGAATTTCCTTAATTTTTTTAAGTTGACCTCGGCCGGTTGCTTTTGAATTTTGTGATGTGTTGCTGAAACAAAAAATAATTTTTTTAAATGATTTTAAAACAGAATCACACATGCTAGGTTAGGTTAAATGTGAGTGGACCTCAGGCCCTCGCTAAATAATTAACAAGATTTTAAAAATAAAAAATCTTACCGTTTAATTGTTTTCTTCTATTTAAAATAGTGTCCTGGGGCGGTATCCACTAAAAATATTCTGTAGCCCCAAAAACACCAAACTATAGCTGCCCTTGTTCATATCTGCGATATATTTCTTGTATTTTTCCACTGTCCTTTGGGGGAGAAAAGTTACATAATATTCTAATTCGACTAATATAGCTTCTCCAAATTTTGATTGAACTACTTTAACTTTTACAATTTTCTGGGGGACGTTTTCCGGAATTTCTTTCAGCTTCCTAATGGGTTTGTTCTCTACCTCTGTGGAAGTAGAGAAGGTGTTTAGTTCATTGATAAAACTCATCTGAAATAAACAGGATAATTGTTGTACCAGTCTGCAAAGAGTTTCCCCCCAATAAATTTATAGCAAATAAAACTTTTTCAAAATATTTTTGGAAACTAAATGTGAAGAGCAAATAAAAAATATGAAGATAAAACTTACTTTGTTTTTTAAAAAACTCGAACTCGAACTAGACTCGTTGATTGTCAATATGGAACTGTCGTCGTAATACCAAAAAAATGTATTTATACCTTTTTTCAAAAATTTCATATCACTTTCGTGAAATTGTGATAAACTATTATTTTTTGTTGATAATATAATTTCTATTTGGTTATTGCAGTCTAAAAACATATCATTTTTGTACAATTTCCATGGTTTTTGATATTTCGCATTTCCTGTTGTGGTGTTGATTTTTCTGATTGTGGTTTGAGACATATCAATTTTACAAAATTTCTGTGGTGAGTTGTTTTTATTTTCATGTTTATCATTTCCTGTTGTGATTTCAGAATTTCAGAAAAACAATTTAATTATTTGCAAAAGTTTATTTTAAAAATATTCTTGATGAAAAGAAATTATTTTTGTTAATAAAGTCTTGAGATGATTTAAAAGGTCTCCATTAGGACATGGGATATCAAATAGGTTCCATTTGAAGGGTCCGGCTGCAACAAGTTTTTTTGGTAAACTCATTATATTTGTAGTATGTGGTGTTTTTGAAAGAGTACATGTGTCCGTCAATGTACTGGAATGCTCCTGTAACATCTGTGGGTAGTCCAGGAAAAATATCTTTAATTTGTCCTCTATTTAAGGCATTTTTAAAGTTCTTATCATATTCAATATAATTATTGTTATTAGAAAATACATAAATTTTTCCGTGGTTGCTTTGAAACATTGTGTTTATTTGAGAATTTTTTGGTATAAGTAAATTACCTTGCTCAAGTATTCGCAAACCTGGGAAATCTGCTATATAGTATTTACGAACATCTTTATTGACTGCTATTAAATTACCGGAAGAACTTTGAAAAATCTGAATTATGGAGCCCACTTCTTCGGGTAGATAATCATCAAGCATTTTTGGTTCTGAGGGAATAAGTTTCGAATTCAAATCAATTTTCCATACAAAATCTTTATAAATAATATATAAGTGATAATTTTCAAATGCACCAGCCATCGCAGTAAACATATACTCCGGCGTTATGTCGCATAAATTTTTATTTGGTGGATGGGGCCTATGATGACCTGTAGTCGGTGGCATAGGTTTGAAAGGATTATTTGCATATTTATTGATTGGTCCATAAAGAGCTTCAAGAGCCATTTTATCATCTCCATCCAATTTTGGGGTCGCGTTTTGTTGATACCATGGATACATTATTGCTTGTTTATTATCACTATGGGATATACCTAGGATATGTCCAATTTCATGAATTAATACCATGAGTAGACTAGTCCTATCATCTGAACTTGATCCATCTAAACTTAAATCCCACTTTTCATCGCCATCAATATGAAGTTCTATACAGCTGTTGCCATTTGGGAAATAACCATGTGCCAACACCTTTCCAGGACCATCAAATGCACTGGGACATTCATCTCTACCTTGACAATCTGCACGAAAATAGTGTTTTCCATGTACAACAGTGATAGTTATATCGGGAGCATAAGGTCTTGTTTTGTGTATTAATTCAAAATTGAACTTTGAACTGTCACTCCACACTTCAAAAGCCTTTTCGATTACATCAAGATATGCTTGATTTGCCTGAGGGAAGAACCATTTCAAATCAAATTTGGTCCATTTTGATCTAACTCTAAAAGAATGATCATCGTCGAAAGCTGCTTCACTTACAGAACATCTTGGCCTCTCCAGAAGTTGTATTGTATCTTCATCTAATTCTCCCGTTGCAGGAATATTATATTTTTCTTGAAAACTCAACAAATAATCCTCAAGTTTAGTCAAATCATTTTCATTTGCGTATCCGAAGCGTTGTAAATAATCCATAGCATACTGCTGGTCGACAACACAAAGTGCTGGACATAGCGCTGCAGCTAATATAATTATTAACATGATCTTCACCCTTCTGTTATCCTCAAGAAACTAATCCCCAAACACATTATTAACAACATATATATTTTTTAAAAAACCTCACAAAGATTCAACGTTCACCGTTACACGTTGCGTTTGACGTGTTACGCATAGTTCAAATATTATATGTTACTTTCAAGCCACCCGGTATATAACGAAATTCTTAGTAATATTTCAACATAAGTTACTTTTAAGCCCCCGGTAGCGCGCCGCCTTATCATCCTAACGGATCTTTCTCGACTACGTCACATTTTACAGCAAGAATCGTACGGTGCGCGCGAGCCACATTGCAGCAATACCTTTCTTCGCTAATAATATGCATGAGAGCTTATGGCAGCATGTGTTGAATGCCTTGCTATAGACGCGAAGGTTGTGGGATCGAATCTCACTGAAGTTTTTTTTCAGATTTTTAAAACAGGACTAAAAATGGCGGCCTAAAATTAAAACGCGCGCGCCGCCACTCTCAGCGACACCAAGCGGAGATTTTTGAAGTATTGTCGCAGAATCTGTATAATACCATCTACTCTTGTATAAAGGAATGCACTTACCTGTAAAATTCAGATGTCTATTCTCCAAGTTCTGGTGTGGCGGCGGTAACAATTTCTATTTTTTCTTGCGGGTGCGAATGATGTTTTCTATATGTGAGAGAATGCGATGACAGTTCTACTTTTTTTTTAACCAACTGACAGCAGTTGTCATCGAGACCACAGTATATTTGTTAGGTATACTGTATCACTGTATCCAGATAGAAAATCTAAATCCTAGAGATAAGTACACTCACTTTTGCCAGAGGGCGCTGAGTGTTGCGGTTAAAAACAAAGATAAGCGGCGCAAACACTAATGTTATGTAACTGTTACTTATAAGTAATATAATTATGATATAATTATTTGTAAAATTATTATTTTTCCCTTGACATCCGAAGTTTGCTTAGTCTAAGCCATTCCCCAACTAAGAGCTCGATCTCACTTTCGCTGCTGGCATTAAAGTTGTGGCGGACAGCAGCTAAAAATTAGAAAAAAAGGATTATATTATACTTACAAATCTAGCCATATTTTTGACTTAGGTTAAAATTTCTTACAAAATTAGCAAGGATTTACAAAACAATATATGAAATACTGGCCGTTCAAGCTATACTTACTTATGATCACCTCCATCACTTTTAAATCTTTGAAACGAAAATAATTTCGTTTTCCCAGTAAGGAACACTTAACTCCGAGAGAATTTTTTAATAGTTCGGTCAAAATTCTGGATACCATTTCTTTTGGGTTTCTTCCTCCTATATTCTTTAAGTAATTAGTCTGAAAACATTAAATTATTTATAAAAATTTTACTAGAATGAAAGATTTATATGCACTTTTTACTTCTACAAATTTTACAATACCAGTGGAATTACCAAAAACTCGCCCTCTTCCAAAGGTATGGACATTATTTCTTCTTTACTTTCTGTACAGGATATATTAAGAATTCAGTAGTAATATTATTGGATATTATATATATATATATATATATATATATATATATATATATATAGATAGATATAGATATATATATATATATATATATATATATATACTGTTGCAGGCTAATGTAGACTCCGTTATACCTGTAGTCCAATTTGGGCTCCTAGCGTATATTTCATGTATAGCACTATATAAGTTGACGTCTTAGTGGGATCCGTTATATATAGCGGTTACAGTAGGCTCCGTTGGTGTATATTTCCATACTTCAAAAGCAAGGTAGGCTCCGTATATGATGCATTTCAGGTAATATAGACTCCTTGCGGCGTTGCCACATATACTATCGGCCAGTTAATACATTCAATCAAAAGAATAATTGCCAGTTCGGTATTGACATTGTATAAAACGATTGCAATCGGCTTTCTTCGTAAGAAATTTTTATCTGAGACTGAAATTGTTAATTTCAAACAACAACTATGAGAAATAAAAATTACAAATTACAAACAATTGACTTATATTAAACTGAGATTTTTTATAACATGAAAGAATGAATACGTAATAATACCTATAAATTAACGTATTTGCATATCATATAAAAACCTGTTGACAAAAATAAGCTCAATAGTCGAGCTTATATTATATATTTTTATGGAAATATACATTTACATTTTTGATTGATGCATTCACAAGAATATGCTACCTTCGCCTCCCATTTTATGCACACCTAATTTATTTTGTATTAATAGTTGATCCGAATAAGGACCCTACAATTTTTATGGAAAGTGGTGACTGGTATCTTTCTTTGAAAACTTGATATGCGTTTGTACTCGATCCAGTTACTTAAATTGCTGATAGGCTCAGCTTAATTTTGGTTAATGTCTGTAAGTATTTGTTACTAGTTTTAGTACTCAATGAAAGTGTTGAATTCTTAAGATTTTCCTATGATCAGTTTTTGAAATATACATTTTTAAAGTCATGAACAATTAAGATTCTGTTATGATAATTCCCCGTGTAATACAATATGGAAAATATATTTTAGATGCAGTTTTTGTAGATCGCACAATAATATAAAAATATGCTTATTCATACAGAGTGTTCTTAAATATATCGACTAGGTAAGTAATTAATGAGTATTTTTAAATTAACATGCTCAACATATAACAGAGGATATTCAGTGGTTCAAATCCATTATTTAATTAATTAAACGCTTCTTCAAATTGTTTTCGTTGTACGAGTGATCAACAGTGAAATAAATAAGTTCTCAATAGCTCCTGTGTCAAAAACTAAAACATTTAAGAATTGGTGGCTAAAATCGTAGATGAAAAACCCGGCAAAATTGCTTTACACATAGCTATTGAATATCACTTATATAGTATAAAAAAATTAAAAAGCTACTATACGTGTTTAGCATGTTATTTTAAAAATATCCCTCAAATATATGCCTCTTTTTATTTATATATACAGTTGTATAATATAAAAGAAATTAAGTATATTATCTATTTTGTATTACATGGTAATTTTTGACGTAAATAAAATCCTGATTGGCACTAACTTTAAAAATGTATATCTCTAACAAGTACTAAAACTAACAGTAATAACACAAAAATGCAGAAATATACCGACGACATTTCTAAATATAGGATCATTTATAATAAAATTGCAATTTCGGAATATTTACCGTCCTTTATTTTTTGTCTCACACTGTATGAAATAGTATTGCAGAAAATAGCAAAAAATAAGAACTACTAAGAATTTCATTTCAAATATTTTTTCACTAACCCTTTAACTATCTATATTTTTGAGTAGAAAATCAGTCTAAAACCAATGCCGAATGAGTAAGGATTAACAGCCCTGCAAAATATTAATAATAAAAAGGCTTACCAAAACGAAATAGTACTTTCGATAAACCGCTAAACTCCAACTTTAACGGCTTGTATCGTACAGATTGTTAGGTCTATTTCAGCAATAAGAGAATTACATCACCTGTCAGTGTGTTTAGTACTCCGCTCAGTCTTAGAGGATCATTCAGGCATAACCGTTTCACCTTCGCTTTATGCTCTTAAAGGTTTTTTGGGATCAGGATTCGAAGGACATTTTTTTACGTGCCGCCTTAAGGACTTATTGGCATAATATCAATATGCAAAATTTACGAGAAATACTACGGTTCACATTGCTTTTCTTGTTCTCGCTAATCGGAATTATATCATTACAAAATTTCAATGACGTCGAATTTGATCCAAAGCGTGTTTTCGTTCGTAGTTTTGAACCCTTGTGTAAAGATAAAAAACTTTGAACATCAAATTCATCGGAATTATGACGCATCAAATGTCTTCCAAAATTCTGAACATCTTGTATACAATATGGGGAATCATGTGGTCGTCGGTTTTTCTTAGAAATTCTAGGCAATTCTTGAACATCAGAACCAAGAGGTTTGGTTTTTTTTGTTGAACTATCCAGTGCTGTATGTTTTACTTGTTTAAGTGATGAATTATATTCGGTTATTAAAGAGCATACTGTATCAAGTTCAAATGAAAACGACATCTGTTCTAGATGTGAATCATTATTTTTTTGAAACGTAGAATCTCCCAGTGTTAAATCTCGTGTTACGATTTCATTTTTATAATTGTAGTGGAAATCCAAGGAAGAGTTTTGTAAAACGGCATAGCTTGTCAACGGCAATTTATTTTGTGGGATCGTGAGTCAAAAAGATTGTTTTCTCTGTTTGAATTATCGGAAAAAAACTTTCCTCGGGTGGTAAATATTCAGAACCAGATGTTTCCGTGTTACTGAGTCATTGTCCAGTGCTAACAAATAATGTCTTTTATGAAATTAGACAATTTAAATCATTTATGAAAATAATACAGTATCAAACTTTTGTCAAAACTACCAATTTTATGTTTTATGTCAAACGAGTTTCCATTTTTAAATTTTATGAATTTTAAGGATTGTGACTGTCTCGACCCTTACTTCGTGGAATATGCTCATATTAGTGTTTTTAAATGAAACTCAAGGTCTCTAGTTAATTCCACAATATAATACAAGTTATTGAAAATTCTAAAAAATTGACAATTGTTTCGATATTGATTTATCGAAACAATTGTCAATTTTTTAGAATTTTCAATAACTTGTATTATATTGTGGAATTAACTAGAGACCTTGAGTTTCATTTAAAAACAATAATTTAAGGATTGTTTTAATATTCACACTTCTTGTCAGTACACGAGATTAATTACTTATAATTAATCTGCACAACTTTAGTCGGTGTGCAAATTTAAAAGATGCTTGCTGTATTCTGTAAACAGATAACCCATGACTCTTCATTTCAAAATTAAAAAAGTATATTGAAAGTACCCGCTAGAGGATGTAATCGCATATGGAATAAAAAGTAAATTCAAAAACTAAAACCCGACTAATGAAAAAAGTATGAAACAAGAAAATATTCTCATCTATAATAGTTATGAACAAACTGTTCAATATTTATCTGCTATTAAGTAAACAGCTTACCCCTAATATATTATGATTTATTTGATACATACTCATAATTATGTTGCAGTCCACTTCGTTATTCCAAATGAAACGCTCAGTATATTTTTAACTTTCTAAATTGCTTATATAATTATCAACAACTTATTATGACAAAGTGATATACTTTAGTCTCATGGCGAGATGATAATTATTTTATTACGGACATTCCCGTTTGAATGTTATTTATAAACTATAAATTTGATGATAAATTATAATTACTGAATTTCCACCATCTACATCGGTCACGGTAAGGTAACTCAATAATATCCCAGATAAACGTGTTTCATTTTTTATACAGGGTGAAGAATAATTACCGTGAATTTTGGATAATGAATAATAGTAATAACTGTGTTTTTTTAAATGGCAAACATATTTTTTTGTCGCCTCAATTCTATATTAGATTTCAACCATATATTCTTAACATTTCCCTATGCCTGAATTTAATGGTTTTCGAGATTTTTTTGTCTTTATTATTTATTAAAAAATAATTATTATTTGTATATTAATAGTCATTTTTCTACGCCCTATCTTCGAAGTACCTTTTATTGTACCGCTTTGTTGCGCTTAAGACGGATGTTTATGGTTATTCTGTACCATGATATTTCACAGTTCAATTTTCTTCAACAAAGTATTTCCGACCAGAAAAAATAAATATCTCGCAAGCTTATTAATTGTTTTCACTAAAATAATTTCATTTGAGATATGAAATATTGTACATACTTGTATACTTAAATTCGTCCACATTAAATTATTTTGACGACAAAGAAAAACAACACAGAAAAAGAAGATTTGAGCATGTGTTTGAAGAATTGTAGACTTTTTTAGTATCTACAATTATTCCACTGGATAGTTATTCGTATGACTTTACCTGTCACTGTAAATAGCAGGAATACCATTTTTCATTCCTTTCCAACCGCATACATCAACCCTTAAACCACCATATTTTTCAGGGTTATCATAAACCTTTTTATCATTCTCACTTATAAAAGTTCAGGTAACAGTTTTTCATTATTTTTACTAAATTAGTTATTCCGATCGTTCTAGGTGATTAAAGCTACATAAACTAAATACAAGCAAACACAGAACCTCTCACATCTACGTAAAAACGTCAGATTTAACATAATTTAGTAAAATTTTGACGTTATCGTAAAAAATGGTGTTTTTCACTTGTACAACAGTCATATTTATACAGAGTGGTTCATTAACAATTGTCCATATAGTAACTGGAGAAACATTAGCACAAAATATGAAGATTCGAGAACACTTCAGTAAAATATTCCCTCTTACTGAGATCTAGGGCGTTATATCATAATTATTTGAAATGATTGTAGTCCATTGTTTTTACACCTTCCACTTTTTATATATTAGGATACTTCAATTAGTGGTAAAATATAATTTTCCTCTATCACTAGAGGCATGCGGTAGGGATAAATACTTCTTTTCCCCCTACAATCTACGGCACTATCATAAAAATGATTTCAGCATGTTTTCTCAATACAAAGTTACTTTCTACGTGAATATTAATCTCCTGTCTCTATGCGATACAGTACGAAGTTTTCAAGTTATTCGAGATTAAATGGAATGTTTATAATGCCTAATTTTATTTTATCTCTTATTTCGCATTAGTCAACACTATTTTGCTAATTTGGTTATGAAATTTATAAGTTTTAGTTGATTCCATCTCAAATGATCTTTTCATATTGATGTTTATCAACTTTTCACTCTAAGAAAATATACAATAAAAACTATTATTTTTATTCTATCCCACTGGACGCCTCTGGTTATAGCGGAAATATGTTACCACTAAATGCATTAGTGAATGGTTTGCCAAGTAAACACAAAAATATTGGAAGGTGTCAATACAACGGGATTAAATCCTTTTATAATATTTATAATAAAACTTTCTGGGTATTGGTAAGGAGGTATAGGTACCTCCAGTTACCATATGAACAATTCTAAATGAAACACCCCATAAAAAGCATATACAGATACAACATAATTTGTTAAAAGTATCTCGTGCTCGTAAGAAAAATTGAAATTCTGTTTCACTTTATCACTATTGAAATTAAATACCTCGTTAAACCTTTTGAAATGAAATGATGAAATTGTTGAATATCTCCGTAAAGAGATTTGAAACTATCCGATTTGTTAATCATTTGGTAAAAAATTCAACCAATTTTGTTGAATTCTATTGAAATAAACGGGTTATAATAATTCATTTATTTTGTCCTTCCGTACACCAATTATTTGAGGATTTTTTATTCAAAATAATTTAGAATTGATTGATGATAACAAAAGAGGTATTGTTGATATTCCATAATACATAATACTTTATTTTAAATCCAATTTTCAGTAATTTCTCTATCAGCGATTATCGGTTCTTCAGATACAGCCAGCCGTCCTACTCGATATGGAAAAGTTTTAAGAAGTAAAATATTTTGTTTTCCATTGGATATTTTATTAATGTATTTAATTCTGACCAGCTTTGTAATAGCAGATTTTATATGGTAATTCAATCAAATAATACTTTTTCAAAAACATTGTGGATGTGTTATATGATGGCTTTTGTTTAGCTTGAAAACAATGTAAAAATGTTTCAGAAAAATTGACTTATTTTCTAAAAGTAATAATATAAACATTATTTGTCATCACACACTTTGTAAAAATACTTACAATCTGGAACCCGATTTAAAGCCAAATTTAATATTCTCTTAAATTGAAACGTCATCGTGGACATTCTCACACAATGCAGATAACAATTATACAATAATTGTTTCTAACCACGTGCCTTGTACAGTACATGTTTATACTCCACTGGAGCCCGAAATAACTGCTATATATACTGAAAAGATTTCGCGCTGTTTTATGCAAAGAGGCTTCCATTTTTTAGGACTTTGGTATGTTATGATTACCCCAGTTTGCTAGATATGGAGTAGTAAAGTTAAAAAAAGTACACAGTTTTGGAGTTTTTCAAACTTACGAGCTGAACTACGTTTATGTTGCGCACACACTATTACATGTGTGGATATGTATAATTGCAAAAATTTATTTAACTTCACAATAATATATAATAATAAAATTCCACTTTGTTTCGTTTTAAATATTGAATTTGTTTGAATTAAAAAAAAACAACGAATTTTTTGCAGCAAGATAAGTTACATATCAGCATAATATTTAATTTGACGATCTACGTCAACGAAGTCGCGGATACAAGCTAATGCTGAGTCTACATATTTGTGCTGCTTCCCTTATGTTCGGCAGGGTAACATTCATTTCACCGTCTGATTCATTTCTCATATTAAACTTTTTGGTAATTTTAATTCAGTATAATAATTAAAATACTAGCTATCAGCTATATTGTAGTCGCTGGAACTCGCCCTGCGACGGCCTGTCTGGGATTTGTTGATTATCAATACTTATTATTGACTAGTGAATAATGAACGTCATCATTCTTAGGAAGCTTCACACGTAAAATGTAAACATTATCAATTATCAAACAGCCGTGAACAAATTTTATTATGATATGACAATTTAATTACTGCCAAAATTGTCAGAATCATTTGAAGTTATATTCAACGATTACAAATGAAAGTTACTATTTCTGTAGTCGCTAATAGTTGCTATTAATTATTACCGATTGGTTTTTTTTAATTTATGAAATTTCATTGGTCAATGGAATGTTATATTAATAGTCAACTAATCAAAGCCCTCGAGCGGAAGCTCTCGATTTTTAATTAGATTAGTAATCTCAAAATTATGTCGAATCAACCAAAACAGGAGAGTGTTTATCAAGATCATGCTATAATTTGGATACTTAGCTTCAGAAATAAATAGTTTGTTCTTAGTATTTTCCATTTTAAGAATCAGTGTAGCGAAGCATGATAAGTTTTTATCTCTTAAAATATACTGGGGCTGAACAAGTATAATGTTTGTTCTGGTATTTATAAACAACTTGAATTTTTGTTGTGTTTGGACACTTAAAATTCACATAATTTCATGATTTTGATGTTTACATCGTATGTGTACAAGAAATAAAAGCTAGAATTGGAAAAAAACTCTAGCTCAGTTAGGATGCAAATTAGATATATTTAGTAAATAATTTTTGGTATCGTGTATGTATGAATGTTTACTGGGGTGACATTCACTGAGACCTAAGAGATCTATTGTTCCTCCTTTTCTACTTAGTTCCTAAGGAAAGTCTGAGCAGCTAAAGTGTTTCCTTTAGTCCTATTTCCTAGAAAATTTTTAGGATATCCGAAGGCCTCAGCTTAGGTAATGTTCCCCTCTTTTTTGGTATAGTCTAACAGTCTCTATATGTAATTAACGTAATATTTGGTTATATTCATTCAGTCTATCTTGCCATAAAATTAAAGCCGGTAGATATAATCTATAAACATAATGAAAAAAACAAAAATCTATATGCCAAATTGAACTCAAACCTAAATAGGAACAAAAGGCAATGGAATAAACATCGTGATCAATCAGCCATTTTATAATTCAAGAAGAACTTATCTATTAAATCAGTAAAATTATAATACGAAAAAGTAGATTATTAATTTCACAGTTTCTATTTACAATATAATAAAAATTGTTATCACCTCGAGTCAATAAGATATACAGTGTAATTGAAACGTTTTGAATATTTTTATTAAAATTACTTCCAAGATTCAAAATGACAGAGTTATGTTATCTAAATGAATTAAAATAATTATAATTTGCATTCATATCTAAAACAAAAAACAGCCAACTCCAAAGCTCCTGTTACCGAATCGTCGAAAATGTCAAATTATTGTGAGCCCTTGCATGGTATACGTATCTCATTCCTAAATATATATCTAAAAATAGACTCCTAATACTTTAACTGTAACAAGAAATAACCGATGATGTAAGTCTTTACCAATTTAGTAGAATAATACTAGAAGGAGCTTACTCTGACCGCTACAGTGATGGGGTACTCAACTGCAGTGGTGCCAAAGTTATCGGATCCTACTTTGACCTAGAAATATAACATAAAATGTATATCAAGTTTTCAACATATCGCCATCTAGAAATATACACGCGCACTACAAAAATATACAAATTCACGAAAACGGCCAAAATTAGCTCCTTCTAAAAACTATGCCAAATCAATCTAGACATAAATATAAGGTAGTTGATTTGTTTTTTAAGACTTGGTAAACTGGGCTCCGTATATCGGAGCCCATTTTACCGCGGAGCTCACTTATACCTCAGATTTAACATGGGAGGAGCCCACCTTGTATGTCAACTAAATATATATACATATATATATATATATATATATATATATATATATATATATATGAAATTAACTATCTCTAGTTAATTCCACAATATAATAAAAAGTTATTGGAAATTCTAAAAATTGACTATTGTTTCAATAATATTGATTTATTTGAAGTGAGTAGGTTTTTTAGATGAAACCAATGTAGATACTGTTTTATCTCCTATTTAACATACTGTACAAAGACTCATATAGAATAGTGAATTAGCTACCTTTTTCTGTTGTTGTTGTGGATCATGTCAACCAATACGAAGAATATAAGCCCGAGACGATACGTTGTGGAGACTATTGCACTATTCGACAACTAATATTTGATGATGTTAAATGGTTGGAAGTAACTAAACACGGCATCAGTTTCCTTCTACGAATACAAGATGTTCTTCAAATTATACAAGTTGATAATTGTCTCATTTCTCATCGTCTCACTCATTTAGAATCTCTAAATTTTTGTGAATTCTATAGAAATGTGATTGAAATTATCAGGAATTTCACTCAAAATAATGGACATTTGAGTAAATTTGAACTATTGTACACAATTTGTGATTGTAGTAATAGTATAATGGCAGTGGCCCTTAGAGAATTTATATGCTTCTATAAACCTAAAGTTGTGAACGATTTAGATTAATAAATTAATTGATTGAAATTATTTTGTTTTATTTACACTTCTGAATTTAAACATAGGGTAGCCATACCAAAATATGAGATTTATTATAACATCGTGAGAGAATAACAAATAGATATATGTTAGTGCCCTATTAGCATCTCTTTTGCACATCCTGTATACGATAATAATAATCTAACAAATATAATAACGTTTATTTGACTTCAATCTGACCAATAATAGCACGTTAGTGCCCTAATGGCATCTTTTTTCGTACATCCTGTATACGATAATTTTCGAACAATCATATTGGCGTTTATTAGACTCCAATCCGACAAATAATAACAGAGATATGGGGAAATGCCTTTTAGTAAGTGCGCAGATCGTCGAAATGTGTGTTTTTAGGCCTATATGTAACGGAAAACATGCGCAGTATACGGGAAAAGTAGCTTCGCTACCCCAGCTACCCACAGCCGTTTTGGCACTCTGGTGAATAACAAATAGATGTTAGTGCCGTTTTGGTAATGACTATGATAGATGGCAAGGTAACTGTATTACCGACACCTGTTGGATAATGTATGTTGATAACGACAACGATAGATGGCAGGACAAGGTAACTGTATTACCGAGACCTGTTGGATAGTGTAGGTTTACGATGACGATGATAGATGGCAGGACTTACTTACCGTGACGGATGACACGTACGACGGAACGCATATACGTTACACACACGTCACGTATGACAGATGAGACATTTGACGGATGGCCATACGTCACGTATGACAGATGAGACATTTGACGGATGACACATACGACGGAACGTACGTACGGCACATAGACAATGTAACGTCACAGGGTGTGGCCACGACGAAACGCACATAGACAAATGTTACGTAATAGGGTGCGGTCATGTTACGTCATAGGGCGTGGTCATGTTAGGTTATTAACCTTTAACCCGGAAGTTCCAAAACTAGGTCAAGGTCACGAAAAGTAGGTCAAGGTCACGAACGGTCATTGACCTTTGACCCTCCAAATTTTGGGACTCGGGGTCATTGACCTTTGACCTTCCAAATTTTGGCAATGGCACGAGCCACCCCTCAAAAATTTTGGCAATTGGCCAGGGCCAAACCCCCAAAAATAATGGCACGTGCCAAATTTTGGCAATTGGCCCGGGCCAAACCCCCAAGAATGACTCATCCTCATGGGGTTTGCTATTGTTTTCGTGACCTTGACTCATCCTTGACTCATCCTCGTGGGGTTTGCTATGTTAGGTTACCACCCACGCTCGGAAAAAAGTTCCCACGCTCAAGTGCCCCATACTCTACTTACGCTTTATTAAGAAAAATGGAGGTTGGGCAAGACGAAGCAACGTTCATGGGGCAGATAGAGGAAAACTTGCCTGACGAACCAAACATTTTTTGAGGAGAACAAACTTGAAAAATGCAGAGAAGGCCCTGTTCAAGAGAAGAATACTTATCTTGAAAAATACAAAGATCCTGATAAAGCATATTGTCCTCGCTATGAATTTTCGAAAATGGAGTCTAGGCAATAAAGATCTGAAATTTGATAAAAATAAAATCATTTTGGATCATAAAGAGTTTAGTAGTACGTCTGGAGTACACGAACAATTATTTTCAAAACGTCCTACTAATTTCACATCTGGAGACCTCTAAGTTTATAAACAGCTGCTAGAGATCTCAGCTGCGCATATAGAATCAAGAGGACACATTAGGCATCAAGCGTGCAAAGAAAAAATCGACAACATTATTAAACCTTTATTTAATCCTATAAAGAGAACGCATAGATTTACAAACTATGGTGAATACCCAATACCTCTGAAGCCTACAAAGAAATATTGTCCAAAAAATTCCAATACATCAATTTACAAAGCAACTACACTTCCCGACGACACACTTAGAGCCTTTAAAACAAATAAACTACTCGATGACACACTCAGAGAAAGAGATTTAGTCCACAGAACAACTACAGGGAGCGACGAAACACACGGAAAAAATGATACACCGAACGACGAGGGACAATGCTACATACCTTCTAATATAACGGTTAAACAGCTTCTCAATAACTGGAGTGATTGAAACGACTCAGTTAATTTATTAAAAAAAACAGTAATTCAAGAAGAAGGTTTTGACGAAGAAATAGAACAAATCATATTTGAGCTCAGAAGGACTAATTACATTTACTAATTACTATAAATACAAACTGGTTATTCTTCCGTTTTCAAAACTTATCTACATTATATATAATTAAAGCGAACCAATCTACTCTTTCTCTAAAAACAATGTCTCTACCTTTTTTCAAATGTTCATCAACATTTGCGCACAGCACTACAGACGGCCTGTGGATAATGACCCTGACAATTTTTTTTGCTCACGTCACTACACGACGCTTTCCCCGTTATCTTAATAACGGCACCGACACTACTTTTTCCTTCGTCTGTGCTGTAGAACGAATTTTGTAAGTTTTTGAGTTTCCGATTCTTAACTTTGTGTTACATTTTCAAAACTTCAATTTTCTGTACAATTTTCTCTCTGTTTTTAATCTTTATTTCATAAATTCACAATGGAGAAATTATCAATTTTGAAAGAACTGTCGAGTTTAATATTCGCCCTACCCCCGAAGGGTCCCACACTTTAAACTGGGTGCAAGAGAGTATGAAAAATATTGTTAAATAAGTAACTGAAGGTACAGAGACTAATGACCAACTAGGCTTTACATTTTGTTCTAAACAGTTTAGCAGAGGTGAAGGTTGGATAAGGTTCAAACCTGCTCCTGAGGTGAAATTTGAGGACATATGGGCCATGATTTGTAGTGTTTATCAGTCTAATTGATCCGGTTTTGACACAGAGACATTCTGTCTTGGTGTTACATCTGTCAAAATGGCTAAGGGTACTAGTAGGGGTCGTAAATATAGTACATTCTGGTATTATAACTATAAATAATACAGACAACCTATATCTACCTAGGGCTTCAGTTGTAGGTATTGCGTACGTTGATAATAACCCATATAGAATTGAGGTTCGTAGGATTGTCTGAACAAACTAAACGGACATACGAGCTGTTCAGGAATAGCGGTGTTAAGGTACCTACAGAGGGTGCTGGTATTCCTGAATTAGAAAAATTCCAAGAATAGTTGACTGACTACTCGATAATAGTGTACAAATACGGTACGAAGGGCCGTAATATTATTTACGAAGGGATGGGGGGCGATAAGAAACTCAATCTCCTTTATCATGAGAATCATTATAATGTGATTATTTCATTGACATCTGCATTCTGCTGTAATTTTTTCTGTGACGTCTGCTATAGATATCCTATGAGCACACAAAAGAGCACAAGTGTGTTCGTACTTATCCGGCCTGTAGTGTTTCCCCACCCTGTTTGCCCGGTGAGAAAATAGTCTGGGGAGATTTGTAATCGTAGTTTCTGTGGGAAGATGTGTCTTGACAACCACATACGAACCAAGACTTGTAAGCAAATTCATAGGTGCAAAATCTGCCCCCATAACGAGAGAGTTCACACGTGTGTTGATTTGTTTGCAAAATATGTAAGAAACACCAGCCGTCTCCATACTATGGTTCTATGCAGGCTGACAGTGGTAGGCCCACTATGTCGGGGATACTTTTAATATTTTATTACTTTGTATGTACCCAGGAAACGGTTATGGCTGATAACTCTCTGGAACATGCCTAATTCATGTGTATATCAACAACATTGTGAACATTGTATGGGTACTAAAAATAGAACCTGTAGCTAGGTTTATGGAGTATGTATTTAATCAGAGACAACAGTTTAAGGATATATTCGTAATCGCTCATGCAGGGGGTCTTCATGGCGCTCAGTTTTTACTTCATTGCGTTTTACAGCATACAAACCTCAAACCTGAGCTTATTAGACAAGGAATTAAGTTACTATTAATGTTTGTTGGTAACGTAAAGTTTATTTATTCTCTAAATTACCTCCCAATGCCTTTAGCAAAGCTACTCAAGGCTTTCGGGCTGAAGGATATTAAAAAAGTTATTTTCCCCATTTATTTAACAAAAAAGAAAACTGGACCTATGTAGGGCCACTACCAGCTCTATAATACTTTGACCCGGACAATATAAAATATATCCCCACGCTCGACGAAGAGAAATACCAGAGAAATCAGCTTATCGCTTGGCATAAAGAGCGCACCGATCAGGGTTATGTCTTCGATTTCCAGAAGGAGCTCGTAGATTATTGTGTAAGCGACGTTTCGATACTTGCACGTGCTTGTCTTAACTTTAGAGAGTTGATATTGAAGGAGGGTAACGTAGACCCATTTACAGAAGCGATAACCCTCCCTGGTGCCTGCAATAAAATCTTCATTAGAAACTTTTTACGCCCCAATACCATCGGTCTGATACCGAAAAAGGCTATAGACTGAGAGACAACCAGTCCAAAATAGGTATTCAATGGTTATTTTGGGTGGAGAAAGAGAGAGGAATAAATATAAATCATGCAGCCAAAGGGGCTCTGAGCTTCGTAAGTTCGTCGAAAATCATGCTCTCATTTCTTTAATGCCTTTGAACCCTCGCGACGCCTTCAATGGGGGACAAATGGACGCAACAAAACTATATTATAAGTGTAAAGATGGAGAAAATAAACTACGCCGACGTCTGTAGCTTATACCCTTGGGTCAACAAGTACGGTAAATACCCGATTCATCACCCTAAAGTCTTTGTCGGTCAAGACTGTAACGAAGTTACATTTTCAAAGACCGGGCAAATGCACAATCTTCCGTATAATATGAAATAAAGCGTTCGAACACTGTATTTCCCCGTCCGTATAATAACATCGGTACAATGTAATATAAACATCGGTACAATGTTATATAATTTCTCTAACCTGCACCGACAGTCGGCAACACTTACTTCTTCGCACCGTATCCCCAACAAGCTATACCGTAAAGCAGAACGATTCTCAGAGTCGTCAGTCTATCCGTAGACTCGATACCTTGCCCGCATACGCAAGTGAAAATTAAATCTAAGAGACTTCATTGTGCTCACAAACCCGTTCTCTTTCAGAAAGCCGATACCGATAGATACCGTTAGATCAACCGTACCGTCTACCGAGGTGAGTGATATTTTATGTTATACCTTAGGGTATATGGTTCTCGCCCGTACAATCCGATCAGGGGAAGTAAAGGGAGACCGTGTCCGCTACTAGAAAGTTGAGTACTCACATCTTATTAGCGGCCTTTCTTCCGCTTGCATAGCTTTGTTTCACTTACCGTAGTAGTTTACCGTAGGAGAGACCGTTTGAACCGGTAGTATAGTAGTTAGTACTAGTGCTTTTGCTCCGCCTACCCGAATTAGAGGACATTTAGTTTAGTTGATCAACTTTTCCGCTATTTGTGTAATAAAGACTCTTTGTAAATACGTAACTTTTGGTTTCTCTTCTCTCCAACTCCAATTACCACTAAACCTCCGCAAATAGGTAAGAACGTTAAGCAGCTAATACCCAGGTTACGAACCCGGGGAGGCAAGTAAAATATGCCCTAACGGCCGCAACACCCTTGTCACCACCATAAGTGACCCCTGGAGTATTTTAATTCTTCACTGACGCTGCCCGGAGCGAGTGGAGCATACCACTTTAATAACATGGCGCCCGAGGCAACCCGTCACCTGTAGTTAAGGCGCCAACCCATTAAGTAACGACGTAAGAGCGTTACAAGACTGTTATTCCCTAGATTTGAAGTGTACTGACGGGCTAATAAAATGTAAAATACTTCCACCGACTAATTTGTATCACCCTGTATTACCGGTGAAAATGAACGGTAAACTGATATTCCCTCTCTGTAGGACTTGTGCTGAAAGCATGTCTACCGATGCTTTTTCCCACAATACCATTGTGGGTAGTTGGGTAATGGATGAAGTTACAAAAAGTTTGGAAATGGGTTAGGAGCTGTTAGAAATTTACGAAATTTGGAAGTATCAAATAGAACAGTATGACCCCGCTACAAAATCTGGCGAAATATTTTAAGAATACATTTCCAAATTTTTTAAAATAAAACAACAGGCGTCAGGGTGGCCGTCTGACTGTGACACTGACGAACAAAAAGATACATTTATCACCGAATATTTTTGAAAAGAGGGTGTTTTTTTGTTCGAGTATTATGTCACGTCCTTTTATTGAGATACGTCATATATTCCCTGTAAACGAAAACACTTTACTTGTCAATTGGTCCTTGAGAGACGAAGCTTATGCCCCCCTACCTACGGTTAATGTTGTTTTGGCAGCCTATACTACAGCTCAAGTCAGGCTAAAACTTTATTCATATTTAGAAAAATTGGACAATATGGTCCTTTATCACGATACCGACAGCGTAATTTATATTTCACGCCCTGGAGAGTACGATGTACCTATAGGTAGTTTTCTAGGTGAAATGACTCACTAATTAGTTGCGTATGGTGTAGTGAGTTTAATTACAGATATTGTCTCTGGAGACCCAAAATTCTACGCTCATCGAGTATATTCTACCGCTAAAAATAAAACTCTGGACATAATAAGAGTCAAAGGAATAACCCTCAATTACAATACTCATGAGCAGGCTAATTTTGAAAAACTCAGAAATATGATCTTAAATGGGGCCCCTGATGAGTATATAACTACAAGAAACATTTAACGAAACGCTGATCATACTGTTATTACCAAAGTGACGAATGTTTTCCGTACCAACTTTACTAAGCGTAAAAGGGTCGAAAGCTATGACTCTGTACCTTACAGTTACAAAAAACATTGTATCTAACTCCACCATCCTTTTTAAAATGTACCTTTTAAATAATATTTTTAAATTTTAACTCTGAAAGACAAAAAATGTAATATGAATTTAAAAACCTGTTAGTACGCGGGTCGTGTTTTTTATCCTAGATAATCATAGCGAAGATCAGCCGTTTTCATGGCTATTTCCATTCTGACCTATCCTTCTAATTGATAACGAAAGTATTAAAATTTTCGTTTAGATAACAAGTTTGGATGTGTATGTATGTAAAAAAACAGAAGACATCTCCTAATTAACTTTGGGAATCTGTATGTCTAAATCTTGTCACAAGATTAGCAGAATGTCTCCTAATTTATTTTGGGAACTTGAACATTCACTTCTTGAAAAAAAGAATAGTTGTGCTGTATGTATGCAAATAAAAAAAATAAAAGTGTCTTCCATATAAATCTGGGACCCTGTACACTCGTTTTTAAAATCGGAATGTGAACAAGGTAAGACGGACACCTCCTAATTAAATTTAGGACTCTGTGTGCCCCCTACTTGTAGTATTTTAATATCTACAACGGTTTTTCTACTTTTTTTCGCTATCGATTCTCCTTTTCTCTGAGGAAGAAGTTATCAATTTTTGATGAAAGTACCTACCTCTCAGCTTGGTCTCTCTTGGACAACATTTCATTGTTGACTAACAGGTACGTTTTCCTACATCTCATAAAGGTAATATGAATTGTTGCGTAACATTTTTAAAACGATAATAAAACATGTGCCTTAACATTTGCTCGCAATAGTACTAAAATATTTTGTACAACCATTACCTATCCTAAACGTATACTCTGCATAAAATTTTAGTAATAAAACTGGAGATGGCACCTTTCGAAAAAAACGCTTCTCACCAGCTAAGCTGTGTATCTATTGTTCGTTCCTTTTTGTTTTGTAACAAGCTAAATAATATTTCCAAAAAAGTTTTAATAAAATCCGAAGATGGTAAAAATTCGGACATCTTTCTGTTGACACCCTGTATATTGATCGAACGTCGTAGTGACATATTGTTCGATGAAAATCCGACGAATAATAGCAGAGTGCCTTTTTGGCATCTTTATGTCGACACCCCGTATATTCATCGAACGTCGCTTGTTCCGTGAAAATCTGACCAATAATAACGGAGGGCCCTTATGGCATCTTTTTGTACACACTGTATATAAAAATACTCTATAACGCCGTTTGTTCGATGCTGACCAATTATAACAGAGATAAATTTCTTACGCCCTTATAGCATCTTTGTACACCTTGTATGGTATATTTTACGACTACACCGTATATAAATACGGTAACTTTATTACTACACCATGTACCCATTAAAAAACTGATGCGTCGCTTGCCCAATATAATGCCATTACGACTGTGCATTAAACAAATGACATATTTTATGACTACACCCTGTATATAAGAAATATATACCTTTTCCACAAATTTCTAATGCCCTCATTGAATCTTTTTGGTACATCTTATATATAAAAATTCTATATCGGACAATGACGTTTGTTTGATGTAGACCAATAATAACAGAAATAAATTTCTAATGCCCTTATGGCATCTTTGTATGTTCTGTATAGAAAAAATATACTACACCTTCTCCACAATTATTGAATATAACTCATATATGTAGGTCTCGACACAATTTGTATTGTGATCTAATAGTGTAGATGGTATACTCGTTAAATTAATAAAATTCGACATGATGGACCGTGGGATCGAATCACCGTCGAAACGAAAGATTTTTTATTTAATTGAAATATTATATTCAATGCTTACGTCACAAAATTTACGTCACACCATCCGAGAGCGCAACATGGCCAAAAATAAAATAATGTTTTAGATTTGTAGAATTATGAAAACCACAAACTGATAACGAACCCCTTATTTGGTGTCGACCATCTTGGGTTACTGATAGCGACTAAGAGACTGTGTCTCAAGGTCACTGTCTTCCTGAAGTGCTGGTAGGTCTACTGACTATTGAGGAATATCAGTTACATACATATCAACCGTACATTCCTGGAAAACTTAATTACAATGATGAGGTTCGAATACCGATTCAGGATTAAGATGCTTATACTCTTCCATCGTGTAGTTACTTGTATGATGAATGAAAATTATTGACGAGTTCGGGGGCTATTCCAAACAAATTGAAAACTTTTTATCGCTTTCCTGTTCCGCGAATTGCATTACGAGCTAAATGGAGTCGCCATTGACTCTGTAAGAGATGTGAGGAAAACTATTTATCGCTCGGTGAAAATGACACTATTTTGTTGCAAAATGCTGGTTGGTTTCCGAAGGATGATAGTGCGTTAGTGGATGTATATGGTAATTTCAATGTTTGCATACCGTTGCGCGCACTATCTGGTTTCTTTGAAGACTTTGGGAAAATTATTATGAATATGAAGCAGGAATTGGTATGATTCTCGCAGGGGATGATATTGATGCTGTAAAGATTGATTATTATACCGAACAACCCAAAATGGAACTAACTAA
Source organism: Galeruca laticollis (assembly GCA_963921935.1). Lineage (NCBI taxonomy): Eukaryota > Metazoa > Arthropoda > Insecta > Coleoptera > Chrysomelidae > Galeruca > Galeruca laticollis. The sequence continues at coordinate 260,132,919 of OY998176.1, read as the reverse complement.
AATTCATTGGTGTATACCTCATATTAAACCAAGTATGCAACAAGAATTACGCTTGCTTAATATTGTTCAGAGTAATAAGGATCTACCGATAAAATTCCCTTCATGGCAAATGATTGAGTACCCATCATTACCTGTTTCTAAACGTCATACTTGGGCTGTTAAAATTAGTACCAAAATAGAAACACCTAGGCATGTTATAATCGGTGTTCAAAATGATAGAAAAGGTAAAATTGAATATGATATGAGTAAATTAGACCATTGTAAACTAACAAACATAAAAGTATACTTAAATTCTGAACGATATCCATATAGTGATTTGTTTGTGGATTTGTCTATTAATCGCTTTGCAACACTATATGCAATGTTTGGTAACTTTTAAACGACTTATTATAACCGTTTCGTGAATGATCCTATTTTTACACCACAACAATTTAAACACTGTTCGCTACTGGTTTATATTGACTGCTCCCGACAAAAATAAGTTATACAATCAGTAATCAGTAATCTATAAGGTTCACTATCTCCCGTCCATAACTTATAGGAGAGAAGGTGGTCTTCAAAAGTTTTGTATTGATCATTCAAACCCAGCTTTCTAAGCACATTTCAAGTAATATATTATGCTATGTATGTAGCCCCGGTGTAACTACCCCAACTTTGTGCGATAATGGCAAATGTATAGTGCCTTAAAAGCGTATACGAATGAGTTTTACTCGCGTGGGACATATATTCAATTATGATAATGTGTTTATAAATATAAATGGTGAATAACCGGTCAATGTCAACTATCCGCCGATTTTTTTGTTTTTTACTGGTGTTTTTTTTCAAATTTTTGTCACTGATTTTTTTTTAATTCTTTTTTTTATTTTTACGCATTGGCAAAATATGTGTAACAAGTTTTTCATTCAGTATTTACAAGAAAACTATACCTAAATCAAAATGTCTGTGTGTAAGTAGAGAGAGAGAGAAAGAGAGAAAGAGAAGAAAAAAAAAGAAACGTAGAGTTTCATACTTGTTTTAACATTATGTTTTAAACCGGAATAATATTATTTTTTTATATTTGATATTTCGTATTAAAACACGTTATATTTTAAAATGTTAGAACAAGCTTTTTTCGGGATGTGGACGGACAGTGGCGAAGTTGGAGGGATTGTTTGCTAAACACCTAAGCCTGTAACAACAAAATTATGTAAATGATGTTATAATTTGTTATTATAAATATTAACTTACCAAACCACCAACAATTAAAAAAAACTCGAAGATGTTTGACTGCAAATGTTTCTAACCTGTAAATTAATATAGTTAAACTTTTTAAAAATTTCTATAAACCTTCATAACTTACCCAAATCTTTCATGAAGCCATCCAACTTCATATTTTCTTCTAATAGCTCTTAAGAATTGTCAACTGGATGTTGGCATACGTAAAAATAATTTCCATCGATTTTCTCAACAATTCCATTTTTCCGTCGAGGTCGGCAATTCGATTCTGATTTACACATTTCCTCTCTTCACAAGTTGCCCGTATTACGGAGAACAAATTGTTTCTTGCAGGCTTTTCCGATTTTCTGAAATGTCGGCAGAAATTTGGTTCAAATTCGACTCCCCTATCGAAGTTAACTGACACGGTTTGTAGCTCAATTAACTCCTTCTGCGGTGTGGATGGTTTTGGTGATGGGTTGGGTGGTTGGCTTTCCCCTTCCTCATCAGAGCATATCCATTGTTGATCAATAACTTGTTCCATAACAGATACATTCTGTTGATTATCGTTTACCAGTTCTCGATAATTGAATGTTTCTTCCGATCTTATTGGATCTCCCATGACATTTAATAAACTATCGACAGCCATTCTTGTCGGTGTTACTGGAGCGTGCACCCTAGCTGTTACATGGAAGTCACCCTTCTCTTACATTTTTTTATTAATTTTCAGTAAAAGTCGCTCCTGTCCACTTCGCTTCTTCGTTTTACCTTTAGCAAGAAGCACGCACGCTCTTCATAGCCCACCACAGTTTTTTCAACATAAATCACGCTTTCAGGTGACGTTCCGTTAATCGGGAAACCTTCTACCGAATCAAAAAATAGCCGCTTTATTTTTCGAGGAAACGGGTAATCCACATCAGAATCATCGGTGTAGTCTTCACCACTTTCTAGAGTCACTAAAATGCTCTTGACGACCGAATTATGTTGCGTATGCTTTACTTCAGATGAGGCGATGGATGTAAAGCACGACTTGAATGTACGAAAGATCATTTGTATGTTTTTTCGCATCGACTCTTTTTTTGTTACCGATTTTTTTGTAACCCTACCTTGTTTGCAGTATCTCTAAATGATGTTTTAATGAACGGACCTATTTTACAAAATGACCTTTTTTAATTTTGTTACGTTTTCGAAGACACAAGGTAGTTTTTATTGGAGACTTAGCAAAAATGTATCGCCAAATATTGATACATTCAGATCATCCAAATCTACAAAGGATATTATTATTTACAAACATTAACTTATGGCGTAAAACTACGCATTGTCTTAGACAAACCTCAATCGAAAATATTGATAAATACCCCATTGAATGCGATATAATTAATAAAGATATGTATATGGACGACGTGATAACAGATGCTTCGACTAGCGAAGACCTAATTAAAATTCGCATAAACTTATCTACTCTTCTATTAGAGTATGGTTTTGAAATACGTAAATTTTAGTCATGATATTGATTTTTCAAATAGTATATCTTTGATTTCAGATACACATGCCTTTTCGGATTCGAGCGAAAAGTCGTATGGATGCGTGATATATTTACGTTCTATCAATGATCACGGTCACATCGTGTGTAATTTACTTTGTGCAAAATCCCGCGTAGCTCCGCTAAAATCTATTTCCCTACCTCGTTTGGAGCTCTGCGGAGCACTAATAATGGCTCGACTTTTATCGAAATGTTTATCTATTTTAGATCTTTCCATTGATGAAATATATCTTTGGACAGATTCTACAATAATCCTTCCATGTTCAACAGCTGAACCCAGAATGTGGAAAACCTTTGTTAGTAATCGAGTTTCTGAGATACAGTGAAAAATTGGAATTATATATCTTCATCTCTTAATCCCTCAAAGAGTTGATGATAACAGACTTAATAATTAAAATCAAACTAAAGAGACGAGTGCCAGACAAATTTCAAGGAAACCAAAATTTAACAATTACAATGATCATAATTTCAAAAACAAAACATAAAAATCAAATGAGTAATGAAATTTAAAAATTTATAGCATATGTAGAAGAAAACTTATTATAATATTGAATAATAATTTAATTATGAGTATAGGAAGAAAGAATAAAATGGAAAAGTATATATAAAATAAATTTATCTAAATGATAAATATTATTAATGAAATATGAAATAAAGAAGTGAATAGGAAATAATATTGATGAAAAATGAATGATATGAAAAGATATAAAAAGAAGACAGATCATAATAAGATATTGAAATAGGGTTATAAATAACAAGAATAATAAAGAACGCCATGCTATGATAAATTAATCAAATAAGTAAAATTTGGTTTCCTTATTCCTATTACATATAAAATAGATCAAGAAACAAATTTTGGGAATGTTGTTGTAGGTAGAACGAGCATATAAATATTCGTAAAATCACAATAGAGTATAAAATTATAACATCTATCAATAAAAGTAATTTGTTAAATATATATATATATATATATATATATATATATATATATGTATATATATATATATATATATGTATATATATATATATATATATATATATATATATATATATATATATATATATATATATATATATATATATATATATATATACAGGGTGTTCATTTCAGGACTTCCCACCCTAATTTTCTCGAAATGTGTGTATTTTTAGAAAAAATCCTGGGACACGTCAACAAATATTTCGAAGGGGACAACTTTTTATCATAAAGGCAACGCGCCCCCTTTCACCCCCCGCCAGGGGGAGTTGCCAACTTCAAAATCTTAAACGAGAATGGGTATCGAGTTATACCTCATTTTAAAGGTCTTTTCAATCTCTATACGTCGGCTTTTTTTTAATTGATCGATTCGTTGTCGAAATATTTAGGAAAATCTGTTTGCTGCTTCGTACCGTTAAAATAAAAACTGCAATTGTTTGTTTTGTTATTCCTTTAAACTTTTTTGTATAAAAAAATGCAAAAAAATGTTTTTGATAGAGAAAATAAAAGACATGATACCTATTGAATTGTTTACCATACTTACCAGTTGTGTGAAAAAGCAATTTATTAAAAATGGTTTACACTTTAGCTGAAAAAGTAGAAATAGTGTGAATTTACGGCGCCGAAAACCAATGTGCTCAACGAACTGTAGCAATATTTAACGAAAGGCACCCAGATAAGAACACCTCTCATAGGTATGTCCTAAATCTAATCGCCAAATTTACTCAAACAGGATCTGTTGCAAATTTAAAACATGATCAGCCAAGAGTTTTGAATGAAGCAACTCAAATTGAAGTGATAGGTTATTTTGGTATGAATCCTAATACTTCGTTACGTACCATTTCTGCTGCAACTGGAGTTTCCTTAGGCTCTGTCCACAAAATTACAAAAATTACTAAATTCCATCCCTATAAAATGAAAGTATGTCAAGAGTTAAGTGAAGACGATTTTGACAGAAGAATTGAGTTTCGTGAACAATTGACTACAATTATTAATAACAATAACAAATTTTTAAAAAATATCTGCTTCACTGATGAGTGTACTTTTTATTTGAATGGTTTTGTCAACAAACATAATTGCAGATATTGGAACAATGAAAATGACCATGTATTTGTCGAAGGGCATACTCAGAAATCAAGTAATTGGTCCATTGTTTATAAATGGAAATCTAAATGGTGAGATGTACTTGAATATGCTAGAAAATACGATCAATCCGTTAATTACCGAAGCAATTGAAAATCAACTGGATAGAGATAGCAACAACTTTCTTGACGAAAATGAGTTATATTTTCAGCAAGATGGAGCTCCCCCCCATTATGTGCTTCCGGTCCGTCAATGGTTAAACAATGTATTTCCCGGTAAATGGATAGGGCGAAGAGGACCTATAAAGTGGGCAGCTAGGTCCCCAGATCTAGCACCATGTGATTTTTTTCTATGGGAACATTTAAAATCAGTTGTTTACACATCCCCGCCACAAAATATAGGAGACCTTCGACAAAGGATTACTGCAGAATGTCGAGCAATTCGAACAGAAGTGATTGAAAATGTGCGTCACAGCGGTTATACCATTGTTTGGCCAACAATGGGCAACATTTTGAGCAATTATTAAATTGAAAATCTGTGTACGATATTGTAATTTAGTTTTGATAAAAGGAATGAGAATAAACAGTTGCAGTTTTTATTTTAATGGTACGAAGCAGCAAATAGATTTTCCTAAATATATCGACAACGAATCGATCAATTTGAAAAAAACAAAAACCGACGTGTAGAGATTGAAAAGACCTTTGAAATGAGGTATAACTCGATACCCCTATATAATAAATTAAAAAAACCGTATGATAATAAAGGCATACATTTGCGTTTCTGTCCGCACGTCTACAAAGTCTAGAGCTCATCTCTGATTTAACTAGTGACGGTTTTTTAAAAATGTTCTAAAAAATATTCGTTTCTAGACGAGCTATTTGTACAAATGCTGCGATAATACTGCAAATTTTGTAGGCGCCAATAATAATGAGCTATAAGCTATCTAAAAACTAACTTATCCTGAAACTATTTACTTGAATATCAAATTAAATTTCATTTTATACCACCGCGATCCCCTAATTTCGGTGTACTTTGGGAAGCCGCTATCAAATCCACGAATCATCACTTGAATCGTCTTCTAAACCAAACATTTTTAACCTTCGATGAACTTTATTCCATATTAACTCAAGTGGGTACTTAATTCGTGACCTATAACCACGTTGTCTCAGGATCCGCTGGAACTGGAAGCTTAACACCAGGACTTTTTCTATCTGCTGTTCGACAGAAGTATTTAACCGACGTAAAAACCAATTATGTCAAAATATATCAGTTCACTCAACAAAAAGTTCAACATTTCTGGTCAAGGTGGATGAAGGAATACCTGTACCTGCTACAACAATGAACGAAATGGCAATACGGTAATCCACAGCTCAAAGTTGGAATGATGGTCTTATTAAAAGAGAAAAACCTACCTCCTCTTTGCTGGCCACTTGGCAGAATCGTCGAAACACATCCTGATTCAGATTCGATAGTACGCGTCGTACTCGTATCTGTGTTGACCAAGAAAGGTCTCGTTAAACGTGCTATTAACAAGATATGTGTCTCACCTATTAGTGAAAAAATTTATCAAAAGAAAGAGAGTTGATTATGATGATTTCAATGTTTTGTGAGACTATTATTTTAAAGATAAATTCTCATTTTATTGGAAGCCGAGCATTTCAAGGGCGGCGGAATGTTCAGTTTCGCGTTATTATTTTTGAAAAATAAAGTCGGTATATATGTAGTACCTGTGGACGGCTTACGGGCCTTGATAAAGTCCAGCCAGCATAAAGAATTGTTTAAAAAAATGTATGTGACATTTCATGTCAAGACTAATAAAAATTAATTAAATGAGAGCAGTGTTTTTTCCTAAAAAATCATATATTTTCGAGCGAAGTTCTTATCCGTTCACAACCATAACTAACTGACGACAAGGGAACAAAAGACAAGGTATGCCGTTTACGGGTATGACGTAACGAAGTATAAAGCATATGACGTATACATAATGTGGTCGTAATAAAGATCATACGAATGAAGGCATTATTTATTATTATTGTATTGGAGTGGGAGGCGTTATGTCATGTGACGTTTTCGACAATCATACAGGGTTCAGTTGAAATTCAGACGTTCAATAACAAAAAAAACATGAGCTGTTACTATTGTATTGAATAAACGGCGCTGCTCAGGCGGAACAAAGCGGTACAGAAGCGGAGGCAGTGGGATGTGGAATGTTATTATTGGTTCGAATGGAACCGAAAGGAAGGCAAGGACGACGACAAAAGAGCATTACGAAATTTAAGATATTGTCACGAATATGCCAATGTCAGAACTGTTGTATTTATTCTATGAGTGATTTGTGTGTGTTCTCATTTTATCAGTTTTCTGTTATACTTGTCATATATGTCATACTGAAGTTTGGTTGTAGGTTACGTTAACTGACATCAGATTTATAAAATTCTAGAACTGTCACGATTTTTCTATGGACCTCTCTAGATGCGCAATTGTAAACGTTCTCGAGTTTCCTAGATTAATTTTTAGAATATAAATAGGCCAGACAGCCCCGGCAGTTAGTTAGTTGTTAACCAGAGATTTTATTCGAGTGAATAAATAGTTGTGAATGAAAACCAGTAGTGAATTTGTAACATTTGGTGTCCGAAGCGGAATTTTGGGAAGAGAAAGGATTTTAAGAAGTGCATGCCAGTGTATACCAGATCGAAAGTAGCAGAGATGGACGACATAATAGAAAAGTTTAAAGCCAATGAAGGTGAGTATGGAAAAAATGGATAAGGATCAAGATGATATGAAGACGAGTATGGATAAAAACCAAGATGATATTAAGGCGAGTATGGAAAAATTGGATAACAATCAGGCGGAGATTAATGAGGGGCAAGAAAATATGAGAAAAGAAATGGAAAATTTGAAAGAGGATATGAAGAATCAATTAGCTGAGCAAACAGCAGGAATTAAAGAACAGGTAAATGAGACAGTGGAAGAGATTAGAAACGAAGTTGATGAATTTAAAACGGAAAAGAAACAAGAAATAGAAGTTATGAAGAAGAAACTTCAAGAGCTTGAATCAAATGGTGACTTGGTAAGGAGATCTGGTACTGCCAGGATGGAAGAATGTAATTTTTCACCATCAAGAGTTAGTCCGCCTACCTACGATGGTAGAACATCATGGGACACATATAAGAAGCAATTTGATGCCGCAGCCAAAGTGAATAAATGATCAGATGAAGAAAATGCAACAGCACTGGTGGTCGCGTTGGACATACTGCAAACGTTGACTGAAGATAAACACAAAGATTACCGAGAGCTGGTTCTACATCTGGAAATGAGATTCGGGAATAAACACCTGCAGCAGATGTATCAAGCACAGCTGAAAGGTAGGAATCAACAAGTTGACGAGAGCCTGCAGCAGTAAGAAGCCGATATAGCTCGACTGGTCCATTTGGCGTATCCCACAGCCCCGCAAGATTTTATGGAACAGCTAGGTATCCAGATATTTATCGATGGTATTCGGGACCACGAAACCCAACGGACGTTACGCCTAGCTAGATGGAAGACGTTAAATGGAGTCCTAACAACTGCTTTGGAGTTCGATGCAGCTATATAAGCATCGAGGGGACATGTGAGGGTACGGCAGATACGAACCTTTGACAGAGGGGACTATGGACAACTTAAAAGCCGCAACAATGTTGGATTTGCAGATGATCAAGTTCTTACTAGACTTATTAGCGATTTCACGAAAAAGCGTTTGGCGATACAACAAAACCACACCCAGAAGAAATCAGGTAAGGGTTTTCGGCAACAGAATCCCTTGGAGTGCTGTACCTGCGGGGGAAAAGGACATATACGGCCTCGATGTCCCAAATTAAGGGGCGAAGCTGTCCCTGTCCAGCAAGACCACAAGGTAAACTTGAACTAGTCAGCTTCCAGGGGCAGAAGCTGGCTAGGACCTACCAAGCCCCATCTTCAATAATACAGGTATCCTGGTTGCGACACTATGGTACTAGCTTGGTAGTGTATGGTAAATATGCGGGCGGGATTGTCAAATGGTCATCGATACAGGCTCTTCTCTCCATAGTAAATTCGAAGATAGTGGTCCATTGTAGACTACAACCGACTGCGAAGAACTTCATACTGGAAACCCCAGGTGGAGAAACTCTGCCTGTAACTGGAGTTCACAATGCCGAGATTCGTCTAGGAAGAACTGTTTTTCGCCATGAAGTTTTTGTGGCTGATATTGTGGACGATGTACTGCTCGGATGATTGGGACTAATGGGGCAGCATGTATTCAACTTAAACTTACTTGATCGTGTCCTGAGAACCAGACAAGAAGAAATCGTTTCGTCAAAACCCCAAGCTATAGAAAATGTAAGAAGAGTGAGACTTTCCGAAGACGTTTTATTACCAGCATGGTCGAAAACGATTGTGAAGGTAATATTGCATGGCGACACTTGCAACTATGATGTGGACCTGATAGAACCCGATACAGAAATTGAAGAATTTGCCAAGAAAAGAGTATGGGTAGCAAGAACATTGACTAGACAGAAGCAAAACATAGCCTATATAAGAAGGATGTTGAACTTCAAGGACTTGACTTTAACATCAAGAAGGGACATCAGATTGGACACGCCCAGACTGTGACGACTATTTCTAAATGTTAAGAGGGTAGGATTAAAGCCAATGAGAGTACATCGGATGAACTTCCTGTCAGTTTGGCGCAGCTTAAAGAAAAGTCAAGACCGCTGTTATCAGATCAAGAAGTAGAAGTCTTCGAAGATCTCCTGCGAAAGCACAAAAATGTCTTCTCACTGACTGATGACTACATGGGTAGAACAAATATCGTTCGGCACAAAATTAATACAGGTGACTATGTACCGATTAGGTAGAGATCAAGAAGAATTCCATTGGCGAAACAACAAGAAGTCGAAGACATGCTCCAGGGCATCAGGAACCAAGAGGTGATTGAACCATCTAATAGTTCATGGATGTGTCCGGTCGTATTAGTAACGAAGAAGGACGGACCGACAAGATTTTGTGAAAACTACCAAATAATCAACGATGTGACGAAGAAAGATAGTCACCCTTTACCCCGAATCTACAACAGAAGACAGAAGTAGTAATAAATTGGCCAGCGCCAAAGAACAAACATCAGCTACGAAATTTTTTGGGCTTATGCTCCTATTACCGAAGATTTGTCCGAGGATTTGCTGACATTGCTAGACCATTACATCGTCTAACAGAAAACGACCAACCTTTTGAATGGACATTGAAAAGTCAAGAAGCCTTCGACAATCTGAAAGCAGCATTATGCACACTACCGATCCTAGCTTATCCACAACCTGGAAACATTTCTCTGGTAGATGCAGATGCCAGCAACACCGGAATTGGAGGAGTTCTGTCCCAAGTACAAAATGGACAAGAAAAGTCATCGCCTACTTCAGCCAGGTTTTGTCGAAAACCGAGAAGAACTACTGTGTTACAAAGAAAAAATTATTGGCTGTCGTGAAAACAGTAGAACATTTTCATAAGTATCTATATGGGCAACGATTTACATTGAAAATGGATTATGCTTCTTTGAAATGGTTATTTCAATTCAAGAACCCTGAAGAACAAATTGCTCGCTGGCTACAGCGTTTACAAGAATATGACTTCAACATCATACACCGCAAAGGGCGTCTTCATGGTAATGCTGACGCAGTTTCAGGAAGACCGTGTCCAGAAAAATATTGCCATTGTTCACGAGCTGAAACAAAATAATACAGGCATCCGTATCGAAAAATAACCGTTATCACCGATGATGACTGGGAGAAGAAGGAATTTGCATCCAAACAAAGACAAGACGATACTCTAGACAGAATAATCCAATGGAAAGAAAATGGACATGGACCAGTATGAAAGGATATCTCTGACCAATCGCCGGCTGTCAAAGAATATTGGGCGCTATGGGATTCGCTGATCCTGGAAGATAGCATACTAAAGAGAGTATGGCCGTGATAGTAAAAGGCAGCTGGTAATTCCAAGGGCTAAAGTGAAAGCGGCGGTGCAGGCGGTGGAAACTTCGGCATAAGCAAGACTTTGAACAATTTCCGAGAGAGGTTCTACTGGCTGGGAAGTAAAGCCGACGTAGAAGATTGATGCCGACGCTGCCCTGACTGTTCTAGCAGTAAAGGGTCTAAGACGAGGAGGCGAGGCCAGCTGAAGCAGTACAACGTACGAGCCCCATTTGAGAGAATTGCCATCGATGTTGCGGGACCATTCCCCGTGACAGAGTCAGGAAATCGTTACCTCCAGGTAGCAATGGATTACTTCAGTAAATGGCCAGAGGTATACCCTATCCCAAATCAAGAGGCAGCGACGGTAGCAGAGATTCTGGTGGAGAACCTCGTCTGCAGGTTTGGAGTACCAAGGCCGTGACTTCGAGTCAAAAGTGTTCCAGAAAGTCTGCAAACTTCTGGGAATAAAGAAGATGAGAACTACGCTTCTGCAACCACAATCAGATGGCATGCTGGAGATATTAAATCGAACCCTGGAAAACAACCTCAGAATCGTTGTCAATGAAAATCAGACCGACTGGGATCGCTGCATACCATTTTTCCTTTTGGCGTATCGAGCAGAAGTCCATGAAACCACTGATCGCACTCCAGCAAGCGTTGGAAGAGAGCTACGTATACCAGCTGATCTGCGGTCTGGGCATCCAGAAGAGCGCGGTGAGACCGTCGAAGACTATGTCTCCAAGTTGGCTGCAAGGTTAGATTCCATTCATAACGAAGTGCGAATAAAAATGACTTTTGAGAGTAACCTGTCCAAGATTCGCTACAATGTCAGAGCAAACACTGAAGGTTTCCGCGGAGGTGATGAAGTATGGTTGTTCTACCAGGCGAGGAAGAAAGGGAGGTGTCCCATTTTACAGAAGTCATAGGAGGGAACCTAGAATGTTTTAAAGAGGCTTATCGACGTGGTCTACCGGATCCAGAGAGGACCCAGAGGGAAGATGAAGGTCGTTCACCTGGAGAAGCTGGCCCCATATAACAGGGCAGACCAAGAAAAGTAGTGGAGCCGCTAATCGGGACGATCACTTCTAAGGTGAGGGCAGTGTCACGAATATGCCAATGTCAGAACTGTTCAGCCTTGTATTTATTCTATAAGTGGTTTGTGTGTGTTCTGTGTTCTTCTTTTATCAGTTTTCTGTCATACTTGTCATACTGAAGTTGGGTTGTAGGTTAGGTTAACTAACATTATATTTATAAAATTCTAGAACTGTCAAAATTTTTCTATGAACTTCTCTAGATGCACAATTGTAAACGTTCTCGAATTCTCTAAATTAATTTTTAGAATATAAATAGGCCAGACAGCCCCGGCAGTTAGTTAGTTGTTAACCAGATTTCCTATTCGAGTGAATAAATAATTGTGAAGGAAAACCAGTAGTGAATTTGTAATAATATTGTTGGTTACATGCATACAAATAAATCAGTTGCGTATGTCTTTAGCTAAATATAGCCGTCGAATTGAAGAATTTACAATAAAAATATCATAATAATAATATCAAAAATCAGTTGAATAAGGACGTCATCTTTTATAAAGATAAAAGAAGATTTATGAAACAAATTGAAAACATTCACCTTGTCGACAAATCTAAACGTGAAAGAGACAAAGAAATTGAACAAACTTGGAATAATCTCACAAAAAGCTGGGTACCTGAAGAATTAAAGGAGGAGCAACAACAACAGGAGGTTTCAAGTGTCGATTATATTTTTAGTCATTTGCCACAAACAATATATCCAATAAGAAGAATTCAGCCTACAAGTCTTCTTCGTAATGATCAACAGAGCTCTACAACATAAAAGTCGACGTTAATAATGTCTTTGCAATGACTTTTGTTATAGAAATATCTTTATTTATATTGTTATATCTTTCACAGCTATATTCAATACTTCGCAAAATACAATACTACTTTTCAACAATTCAACTTATTAACACATCGAACTATTGACTGACTGACTTTGCCACAACTGATCTCTCTCTATATATATATATATATATATATATATATATCATAAATTTTCTTGGACCACAGTTTAATATGTATTTGTGTACAGTTTCTTTGGATTTGATCCTTAGCAATATTTAAAATCGACTCTGAGACATCGTGTACACTTAATGTATTTTACTTTATTTTAACGTTTCGGCTGCAATTCAAGCCTTTATCGAAAACTATAAAAAGTGTATGATAGAATAAAATTTTTAAGTCTATGTCTCACTCACATTACCAAAATAATAAATTGTGTACAATACTCACGATATTTAGAACAGGAATTTTCTACATTGGAACGTCACAACATATATATATATATATATATATATATATATATATATATATATATATATATATATACATATATATATATATATACATATATATATATATATATATATATATATATATATATATATATATATATACATATATATATATATATATATATATATATATATATATATATATATATACAAATGAATATAATTTCATAAAATACGAGGTGCTATATGAAATATAAATTTCGATTTTCTACTACACCTGTTTTAGTCGAAATTTCAATAATTTCGACTTATTGGCCTGACCGTTCTTCGAAGGGCAAAACAACTACATTCCTGGCTAATACCACGCAGAATATTGAATTACATCCCCTTCGAAAACCGTGACGTCGATCGGCCATTTTGCCGATACGGACATCTGTGGTGATTCGCAACTGATAGCGGAAGAGCATAGTACACTTACGCGTTTCGACCTTCTTGGGTCTCTTCAAGAGTGCCGTAATGCCTTCCAGTTCAGAATCTCTAATCCGAACTGAAGATTACACCCTCCGACAACCTCTCTTGGTTCGTATAGTTACACAAGCGAGAAGTAGTCAGTTGGCGCCATCTTCACTTTCAGTTGCGAACCAACACCTCAGATAAATGCGACCGTATTAGTCGTATTAAATAAAAATGAATATAATTTCATAAAATACGAGGTGCTATATGAAATATAAATTTCGATTTTCTCTTACACCTGTTTTAGTCGAAATTTCAATAATTTCGACTTATTGGCCTGACCGTTCTTCGAAGGGCAAAACAACTACATTCCTGGCTAATACCACGCAGAATATTGAATTACATCCCCTTCGAAAACCGTGACGTCGATCGGCCATTTTGCCGATACGGACATCTGTGGTGATTCGCAACTGATAGCGGAAGAGCATAGTACACTTACGCGTTTCGACCTTCTTGGGTCTCTTCAAGAGTGCCGTAATGCCTTTCAGTTCAGAATCTCTAATCCGAACTGAAGATTACACCCTCCGACAACCTCTCTTGGTTCGTATAGTTACACAAGCGAGAAGTAGTCAGTTGGCGCCATCTTCACTTTCAGTTGCGAACCAACACCTCAGATAAATGCGACCGTATTAGTCGTATTAAATAAAAATGAATATAATTTCATAAAATACGAGGTGCTATATGAAATATAAATTTCGATTTTCTACTACACCTGTTTTAGTCGAAATTTCAATAATTTCGACTTATTGGCCTGACCGTTCTTCGAAGGGCAAAACAACTACATTCCTGGCTAATACCACGCAGAATATTGAATTACATCCCCTTCGAAAACCGTGACGTCGATGGTATTAGCCAGGAATGTAGTTGTTTTTCCCTTCGAAGAACGGTCAGGCCAATAAGTCGAAATTATTGAAATTTCGACTAAAACAGGTGTAGTAGAAAATCGAAATTTATATTTCATATAGCACCTCGTATTTTATGAAATTATATTCATTTTTATTTAATACGACTAATACGGTCGCATTTATCTGAGGTGTTGGTTCGCAACTGAAAGTGAAGATGGCGCCAACTGACTACTTCTCGCTTGTGTAACTATACGAACCAAGAGAGGTTGTCGGAGGGTGTAATCTTCAGTTCGGATTAGAGATTCTGAACTGGAAGGCATTACGGCACTCTTGAAGAGACCCAAGAAGGTCGAAACGCGTAAGTGTACTATGCTCTTCCGCTATCAGTTGCGAATCACCACAGATGTCCGTATCGGCAAAATGGCCGATCGACGTCACGGTTTTCGAAGGGGATGTAATTCAATATTCTGCGTGGTATTAGCCAGGAATGTAGTTGTTTTGCCCTTCGAAGAACGGTCAGGCCAATAAGTCGAAATTATTGAAATTTCGACTAAAACAGGTGTAGTAGAAAATCGAAATTTATATTTCATATAGCACCTCGTATTTTATGAAATTATATTCATTTTTATTTAATACGACTAATACGGTCGCATTTATCTGAGGTGTTGGTTCGCAACTGAAAGTGAAGATGGCGCCAACTGACTACTTCTCGCTTGTGTAACTATACGAACCAAGAGAGGTTGTCGGAGGGTGTAATCTTCAGTTCGGATTAGAGATTCTGAACTGGAAGGCATTACGGCACTCTTGAAGAGACCCAAGAAGGTCGAAACGCGTAAGTGTACTATGCTCTTCCGCTATCAGTTGCGAATCACCACAGATGTCCGTATCGGCAAAATGGCCGATCGACGTCACGGTTTTCGAAGGGGATGTAATTCAATATTCTGCGTGGTATTAGCCAGGAATGTAGTTGTTTTGCCCTTCGAAGAACGGTCAGGCCAATAAGTCGAAATTATTGAAATTTCGACTAAAACAGGTGTAGTAGAAAATCGAAATTTATATATATATATATATATATATATATATATATATATATATATATATATATATATATATATGTGTGTGTGTGTGTGTGATTGGATTAAATTCAACATGACAGGAAATTTATACATCTATCTACAAATTTGATAATGGTAAGTTTTTTTATTACGTTTCCTGGTACATTATATTCATTTTAAAACTTTTACTACCAGGTGTTTATGATTTTAAATTTCACTTTTTATTATTTGGTACCAAATATTACTAATTAAAATACACCACAGACCTTGTTCTTTTCGCCAAAACGACGCCTTCAGTTGGATCCATCCATGACGCTTTCCCGCTTCAGGTGGCTATCTTCCTTCTTATAACTATCGGATGATAATTATTATTTGGCTTGACTGTTTTTCAAACGGATTTGTCTTTGCACTTATTTTAATTATTAGTTACTTTTTATATTTCTGATTTATATATATTTACACTTGTTACTTAAAATTTTTATAACATTAAACTGGATCACCAACGCCTAACTAACTATCGCGGGCCTTTTATCCGCCAAAACCCTTTCTATTATTTATAACCAGAAGCTGGCAATTTCTAGAAAAATCTTTGATTATTGGTCACCTGTCACTTTGTTTATTAATGTTTTTATTGTTTTTCTGACTTAAACTTGTTATAAAATATTGTTTTATATTTACTATAACCTTATCGTCATTGATTTAACTCACTAACATCTTATTATTATTGTTTTTTCATGTTATTGATTATTTGAAATCTTCCGATTGGTCAATGCAAATATATCATTTTTATATTTCCTACAACCTAAATATTTACATAATATACTCGTACATGGATACAGTTCATTTTTTATATTGTTTTATATTATTACATCTATACACATAAATTAGGTCGGTAATCATTTATTTTTATTCTTATATTTCATATTCAAATACATTTTATGTGGGTATACTTGTCGTCAACTGTTATATTTCGTATAGGTTTTGACATTTCCTGTAATTACAGCTTTCTACTCATATTATTATGTTTCCTATTAACTTGTATGATTAAATATTAACTAACATATGTTATATATATTTTTACTAAATCTAAATGTCATTTATTGATCAATCATCGTAGCATTGTTGATTTTATTATTGCCATCCTATTTATTCTTTAAATATCTGCAGATGCTCTAGGTGTCTAAAATTCCGTGTGGCGTTACGTTATTTTATTGATCTTCGGTTGCTTGTTAGGTTCTGTCTAAGATTGTTTTTTAAAATACAGAATTATTTTAAAACTGTTTTCC
This sequence comes from Galeruca laticollis, assembly GCA_963921935.1. Lineage (NCBI taxonomy): Eukaryota > Metazoa > Arthropoda > Insecta > Coleoptera > Chrysomelidae > Galeruca > Galeruca laticollis. Next base: position 260,116,138 of record OY998176.1, on the reverse strand, counting down.
GAATAATTGTTTATGAATTCTTTTTATATTTGTTTATTTGTCTCTATGATTATGCCCATTGATTGTAATTGATTATGTTGTTATATAGATATTTTATTAATTTTGGTACTTTATTTATAAATTATTTTTATTGATAGATATTATTACTTTATCCTTTATCGGGATTCTATGAATGTTATATGGTCGTTCTATCTACAAATATTACTATGTTACTAAGATACTAGTATTATATTTGGCAATTGTGAAAGATAAATTATAATTATATGCAAGAATCGATTTATCATTCTTTTATTAGGGGGATTTAATACATATCCTCTATCTAAATTCTAAAGAAAACATTGAAATAAGGAAAAGGTGCTTATTTGGTTGTAATACTAGTGATACACACTGTATTATCAATAATTTGAAAGGTTCAATATACCAATAAAATTTGACATTTCAATTTCTTATGACATTAATGCAGAATGTACTTAATGGTAGATAGATTTTAAAACGATTTGAATACAAGAATACAGATGTCTCTGTTAGCAAAATGGCATTTATACTAAAACAATGAAAATATCTCTTTGTATATGAAAACATAAATTTGTATTTAAAAAAAAAGAATTTTTGGTAACCAAAGGAGAGGAGAATTATTTATTGAAACAGTTTAGTTAGTTGATTTTGAATCTCCCTCGAGACAACATCGAATAAGAGTTGTCTCAAATTTATTTAAAAGTGAGTTGATTTTGATATTCCCGAGAGACAACATCAAATAAGAGTTGTCTCAAATTTATTTAAAATAGAGTTGATTTTTAGATTCTCTCGAGATAACATTGAACAAGAGTTGTCTCAAATTTAATTCAGAATATCGTATGATTATTATCAGTTCAACATATTTTGCCTTTTGTAAAGCCAGTGCGTGTATTATTCGCAAAGAATTACAGCGTTAAAGTGCGAGTGGTTTTTCCGGTTTCTAAATTATTGATTTAGAAAAGTTGTTCCTGAAATTCTAAAAAGCGTTTTAGAATACGAACGAGTCTACCAGAACCTAGTTGGTGAGTCCAGTCCATATTATCTATATTATTTCTCGAGAATTAATAGGCCTTTAGTAAAAATACTTCGAAAATAGATGCATCTTATGTTTAAATACATACATTGAAATTATAGTAACGTTACTTATATAAAAAAATTCAACGTCAAGTGAAGACTATTTTGGAACAGACAATTTACAAGGAAATTTGCGCATTTTACATTGACATATATCAATTATAAAAGTAGACATTTTGAACTTTTGGTTAAATTATTTAGATAGGAAATTTCTAATTATAGGTTGTTTAATATTAAGGTTTGATAGAAAGTTCTATGTTTGGTTTATGCGTTTATATTTTTTGAAAAGTTTCAATTTTGTAATTGTTATCTGATAATAGATTATATAAATTTGAATTCTAAATCTCTTTGGGTCTTTTTTTTATATTCATTCTCATTATATTTGATAATTTTCATGCTAGAGAAAATTTAGTATAATTAGTGACATTTGGTTAATTTCCTGACAGTAAATTTCATATATGTCATAAGAATTTAATTGTCTTTTAGTGTATTGGATAAACAGTTATTTTAGGTTTGGAATAGTGCAATACGTAATTTGGAAAATTATTTGAAAATTTATAAATTTGACTTCTTATTTGAAATCTTTGATACCTCCCTGAGTTAAGAAGGAGTTAATTGATTGTGTATTGATTTATCTTTCATAATATAACATTTCTGGCGAGAAAGTGATTAGTTGTGTGCTGTATCGATCTGCAATTAAGTGCTTTATTCACAGAAATTAATAAACAACAATTAGAAAAACAAGTTTTACAGTGAAAAATACCGTAAGTATAAGTTGGGTAAGAGTATAATTATTTGAAAAACAATAAAATAAGATTAATAACAATAAATTGATATATCAGAACTCAATAAGCGGCCCTCAAAAAACTAGTATTGCTGATAAGAGACTGACTTCCGACGGGTCGACTGGGGTCAGTCTTTTTGCTTGGCTTACAAGTTAATAAGGACAGGGCAGTATTTAATTATATTCGAAATCATAAATAAAATATTAGTGTAAGGAATTTGGAATAAAATGTACACAGACAGCGACGATTATGTGACAGATGAAAGTAAGAAAAGATCTGCGGAGGAAAACCTTGGAGGACGCGTTGAGAAAAGTAGAAAAACACTCAGAACCCCTACGAAACAACAAAGAATGGAAGAAGATAAACTGGACACATTGATTTCGATGATGAAAGACATGAAACAAGATCAAACGTTAATAAAAAATGAGCTACAGCAACTAAGAATCGAACAAAAAAAGTTTAGTGATGAAATAATGTTAATAAAAAAAGAAAATGAGTTATTACGGAAAGAAAATAATATAATCAAACAGGAGAATATGATTATAAAACAAGATCTGAATGACTTGAAGAAGAATATGGAGTGGTTGGAAAAAGATAAGAAGAAAAATAATGTTGTGATGAGTGGACTGGATGTCGATAAAATTAACAATGAGACAATGAAAACCACATTAGAAAATTTTATTTCAAAAAACTTAAAAGTGGACATCAAAATCAAAAGTACCGCAAAGCTTTCCTCTAAAACATGTCTAATTGAAATGGCAAATGAAGAAGACAAGTACAAAGTTATGAAAAATTAATCGAAACTTAGGAATCTTTCACAGCAAATATTTATTAATAATGACCTAACGAAGCAAGAAAGGAACAAACGTAAACAAATGAAAGTAATAGCGGCACAAGAAAAAAATAAAGGAAAAAATGTGAAGATAGGATACAATCGGATCGTAATAGAAGGAGAAGAATGGAGATGGAACAAAAATAATGAAACACTGGAAAAACGTCAAACAAAAAACTAATAGATTCACAGGAGAGAATAATGGAAAGGATAATGACTCGGAATGAAAAAGGACATACGATTATACAAGGAAACAACGATAAAGAAATAAGGAAGCCAAAAAATAGGAGAAAAAACGAAATAAAAATTGGAACTTGGAATATAAGAACAATGTTGATACCTGGGAAAATAAAAGAAGTAGGAAATGAATTGATAAGATACAATATAGACATAGCGGCCTTGCAAGAAATAAGATGGAAGGATCAAGGGGCAATTGATAAGAGCATGTATAATTTTAGATATTCTGGAGACAAAAAGCAAGGAAACCGGGGAGTAGGATTTATGGTATTCCAGTCAATGAAACAAAAAATTATTGAACTCAAACCAATAGATGAAAGGATGGCATACCTAAGAGTGAAAGCAAAACCATGCAACATATCCCTATTAAATATTTACGCTCCAACAGAGAAGGACAGCAATGAAGAAAAGGATAAATTTTACGAAAAGGTAGAAGAAGAAATAGAAATAATACCAAAGGAGGATACTACAATAATATTAGGGGATTTTAATGCCCAAATAGGTAAAGAAGACTACATAAAATGCGTAGCAGGAAAGGAAACTAAACACGAAAAAACAAATAACAATGGGCAGCGACTGTGTAACCTTGCAGCAAGCACGAATATGTACATAAGTAGCACAAAATTTCCACATCCAAAAAAACATAAAATAACATAGGTATCGCCTGATAACAAAGCAACATCTCAAATAGACCATATATTAATTAATAGGAGAAAACAAACATCAATAAAGGACGTGAGAACATACAGAGGAGCATGTGCAGACTCCGATCACTTTCTTGTTATTGCCAAAATAAAACAAAAGATTAAAAAAACAAAAAGGGAAAGAAATGCATTAGATGGAACATAACAAAGCTAAGTGAAGAGAAAGTAAGGAAATAATATGAAACACAGATAGAAGAATTACTAAGCAAAATAGTGAAAAAGGAAGACAACGTTAACGCACAATGGGAAGCTATAAAAAAATCCATTCAAATAACAACGGAAAAACACATAGGCAAAATGGATAGAGATAAAAGACAAGAGTGGTACAATGATAGTTGTCGTGTAGCAGTAGAAAAAAAAGGAAAAAAGACAAAAATGGATAAGAACAAACGAAATAAAGCACAAGCAAGAATACATAAAAAGCAGAAATGAATGTAACAAAATCAAAGCGAGAATGGATGGATAACAATATGAAAGAAATAGAACAAGAAAGAAAGAATTGTAATACCAAGAAATTTTATAAAAATATAAATGAACAAAGCCGAACTTATAAGGGCAAAACGAAAGGTATGAAAAACCAATATGGCAAAGTCATTGAAGAAGAAAATGAATACAAACAAATATGGATAGATCACTTTAGGACTTTACTAGTAGAAGATTCAGATATTGAAGAAGACATTGAAGAAATATCACAAGAAAAAATTTTGGAAGAACCTACAAGAGCAGAGATTATGGAGATTATTAACAACAGCCGAAACGGAAAAGCTTCTGGAAAAGATAATATAAATATGGAACTGATAAAGTACAGAGGTGAGAAGCTTCATGATATAGTATACCAACTTATAATAAAAATATGGAGAGAAAAAAAAATGCCTATAGAATGGGAAATAGGCCAGATAATTACAATCCACAAAAAAGGTGACCAGCATGAATGCCAAAACTATAGAGGTATTACATTACTGAACACTGTCTATAAAATACTATCAGCTACAATAAACAGAAGGCTTAGAGACACTACAGGAAATACTATAGGACGATATTAGTGTGGATTCGTAAAAGGAAGATCAGCGGTGGATGCCATATATACACTGAAGCAGATAATGGAAAAAGTATGAGCATCAAATAGAACTGAAAATGTTATTTGTAGACTTTCGGCAAGCTTTCGATTCAATACACAGCCTAGCTTTGAAAGAGCTAGGTATTAATGATAAATTAAGAAGGTTAATTAAGATGACTATGGAAAACTCAAGGGCTACGATAAAAACACAAGGAGGAGAAACTGATGAAATATACATAAATAAGGGTGTAAGACAAGGTGATTCGCTATTTGCAACTTTATTTAACCTAACACTTGAATATGCAATGAGGCGAATACAAAAAAGCAATCTCAGGACGAGCCGAAGACAGATAATTGCCTATGCGGACGATATAGTAATCATATCAAAGACAAGAGAGATTCTGGAGAACACAATGAGGGAAATCACAAGTGAAGGAAGTAGGATGGGATTAGAAATAAATGCAGATAAAACAAAAATAATGATTTTTGGTAAAATACATCAAACCAGTGCAATAAAGATCGGAGATTTCGAATTTGAAAAAGTGGAGAAATTCAAATACTTAGGGGTCACAGTAACAAACACTGGAAACAGGAAAAATGAAATAGAAGAAAAAATCATTAATGCAAATAGGGCTTACCATGCCAATAAAAAACTTTTAAAAAGCAAATAACTCTCAAGACAAACCAAAATCAATATTTATAAAGTGCTAATAAGACCCGTCCTGTTGTATGCTGCTGAAACAATGACACTGACTAAAAAGGAAGCAGAAGACTTGAGAATAATAGAAAGAAAGATAATGAGAACAATATTGGGACCAATCAAATTGAGTGATAACGAGTACAGACAAAGAATGAACTATTAAATTGAGCAAGAACTGGAAGGAGAGGACATAGTAAGGAAAATAAAAAGGCAAAGAATGAAATGGCTGGGACACATATATAGAGCAGAAGAACAAGAAATAACACTGCAAATGACACAATGGGATCCTGGGGGAAGAAAACGTAAGGGTAAACCTAGAATAAAATGGCTGGAACAGGTGAAGGAAGATATGACGAGAGCCGTAATTGGAGGACGGAAGGACAAAGTTAAGGATAAGAAACTATGGAGAGCATTGACAGAGAAACTCTAAAGGGAAAAACGGGGATTGATCCGCCCCAAAAAAAATGGATCTAGAAAGCGTGAAGCGGCGAAACCCCAGAAGGGGTATCAAGCCATTATATATATATATATATATATATATATATATATATATATATATATATATATATATATATATATATATATATATATATATATAATATAACATTTAATATTTATAGAGCCGGGCATATTAATTTGACAACTGCTGTCATAAAATTTAATAGGTTATATTTAGCGGTGTTTTCACATTAGTGCAGTTACTATTACAAAGTGTGACGACAGCAACAAATAAAATTCACATCATATAAATTCATATTCATATATAAATCATAATAAAATTAGTAAAACACATTAGATATATCATAATTTGTCACCCGAAACGTGGGGCAAATATTATTAAAGAAAATAGAATATATAATAATATATATACAGGGTGTCCCGGGACTAATGGGAAAAAAGTCAGGAGAGTATAATATGAGCCAAAATAATGTTAGTACTTCATATAAACTTTTACTATGCAGGCCCTCGTTTTCGAGTTATAGGCCTCCAAAGTTTTAATTTTGAATTTGGTTTTAATTTTTATTTTTTTTACTAGTTATTTGATCTTTATAAAATTTACCGCAAAGCTATAATGTAAGTGTATATTTATTTTGGTAAGGTAAACAGATTTACAGTAGTGCATTGAAGCCAGGGACGGACTACTCGCAATGGTTAGTGATGCAAAAATTTTGCAAGTATGGCACACCTTGTATAAAATTATCGAAATTCACTTCCCCACACATTAAACTAACGAAAAGGTACTCTTGTTGGAATTCGATCAAATAAGCCGTTTGGCTAATATTTACAGTTTTATTAATGCACTACGTACAAATCTACCTAACTAACTTATTAATACGATGTCCAGAATTTACTTGCTTTTAATCAAAATTACGAACACAACATTATTAAACCATTAAGAAAACCTCAAAAAATACAAGTTATAAAACATTAGACTAAAACTAATTCCTAAACAACAAAAACTAACGTTATTCTAAAAAATGTTCAATATGAGCTCCTCCCACTTCCACGCACATTCTAAGTCTACGAAGGTTGTTTCTTCGCACTTGAAAGAGAAATCCCACACTATTTCTAATAACATTGCAGTGTAACACAATTCTGTCAATTAAATCTTGCCTTGTTTGCACAGGTGTTGCGTATACCTTACTTTTGAGATAACCCTAGAGAAAGAAATCCATAGGATTAACGTCTCCTGATCGCGGTGGCCATTGAAAAGGGCCTCCACGACCAATCCATCTATTAGGAAGCCTTGTGTGTAAATGCTGTCGTACATCTAAACTGAAATGAGGAGGGGCCCCATCATGCATGAACCATAAATTCCCACGAGTTTGTAGTAGCACATCATCAAACAGGTTCCATAACTCATTTTGCAAAAACTCCAAATATCTGTGACCGGTCAGAGTACAGTCAGTAAAGTATGGCTGTATCAAATGATTGCCAACTAATCCTGCCAAACATTAACCATGAATCTATGCTGGATCCTAGTTTGGATAATGCCATGTGGATTCACATCATCCCATAAATGCATATTATGAGAATTTACGATTCCATCTCTGGTGAAACCGGATTCGTTCGTAAAGAGAACGTTACTAATAAATGTGTTGTCTGCTTGTTGTTGTCGCAGAAACCACTGGCTATACTCAAGTCGTGCAGGATAATCAGCCACTGTCATACGGTGTACTTTTTTCATGTGAAAAGGATATAACAGCTGTTCTTTTAGGACGCGATGAACAACTGATTTCGAGACGTTATGTTCTCTTGATAATTTTCTGAAACTCGATGGTTCATTATCAACTGCATTTAAAAAGTCTTGTTCAACTGCCACAGTACGTATGCTTTGTACTGGACCTTCTCCAGCTTTTTCTGGCGAAAATCTTCCTAAAATTTAAAATTTTGTTTTGTATACATGGAAAATTACATTTACTTATTCATACCTGTTTCTCGTAACCTGAGATCAATACGCCCAAACATTCGTCTGTCTGGCAATGCTCTGTTTGCAAAATGTTCTTCATAAAGCCTTTTGGCCTCTAAACAGTTTCGAGAAGCCAGTCCATGCATTAGATGTTTATCTGCGTACTCAATAAAAGCGAATTCTGCTATTGTAACTGTTAAATTAAGGACTTATGAATTATTGACAAGTACTGACTACGAACTATTCTACACAACGTTTGACAACTAATCCTATGGTAACTTGATAAACGGTAAAAACACTTATAAAAAGTTTTTACCAACTTTCCAATTAATAAGTCGCTAATGTTTTTCATCTTCTGCTATCGTTAAATTATTTTTTTGTAGTACTCTAGCTAAATATTGGACATCTATTAAAAGTAAGTTTTACCTCGTTGTGTACTTATAAAAATGGTGAATGCGTAAACTGGTACGTAGTGCATTAATAAAACTGTAAATATTAGCCAAACGGCTTATTTTATCGAATTCCAACAAGAGTACCTTTTCGTTAGCTTAATGTGTGGGGAAGTGAATTTCGATAATTTCATACAGGGTGTGCCGTACCTGCAAAATTTTTGGATCACTAACCATAGCGAGTAGTCCGTCCCTGGCTTCAATGCACTACTGTAAATATGTTTACCTTACCAAAATAAACATACACATACATTATAGCTTTGCCGTAAATTTTATGAAGATCAAATAACTAGTACAAAAAATACAAATAAAAACCAAATTCAAAATTAAAACTTTGGAGGCCTATAACTCGAAAACGAGGGCCTGTATAGTAAAAGTTTATATGAAGTACTAACATTATTTTAGCTCAGATTATACGCTCCTGACTTTTTTCCCATTAGTCCCGGGACACCCTGTATATATATATATATATATATATATATATATATATATATATATATATTAAGCCAGTCCTCTAGTATAGATAATTATTCATATATTAGATTGAATTAAAAAGGAATTTTTTTTGTATATACGTATGGTGTATCATTAGACACTACCTAATTAAGAACAAAATTTAACATAAAACGAATGAATGACTTAAGCAAATGTATTATAAAATATTGAGTACATCAATCTAAGAAATGGATTAAGGATAAGGAATAGAATGGTAATGATAATATAGAAATTAATTCTTAAGAAAATGTGACCTTCACAAATAAATCCTAAGGTCAAGTCAATGTCAACAATTTTCATTAAAATCAATCTGAACGCTGCTATGTCCACACTTGAATCGGGAAAAGGATGTTAATTTGTTCAAAACCTAAAATAATAAGAATTAATAATCAAATCACTAATTTATTAACGATATGCAAATACAATAAAAAATTGCAATTTGAAAAAAGTAATTTATAAAAATAAAACTGTATGAAATATGACATTCGGAATAAGAGCCATATTGTATGTCATAGAAATCTAGTAATCAAATCGAAATCAATGAAGGAAGTGATTGAATCTAGTTATAATATTGCCAACCTAAATTCAATGAGTTGGAAGTTAATATAAAACAGAGAATGTAAATTTGAAATTAAGTTAGAGTTTATATAAAGCGAAATTAGTGCTAATTAAAGAATTAAAAAATAAACAGTTCCATATATATAAATCATAAATTTAGATTGTAGAAATTGTATATTAATTGTAAACAAATTTACTAAAAAAAAAGGAATTACAAGGATTGAAACCATTGTAATACATGTAAAAGACTATTTATATATTCTATAAGACATTGTTAAACCATTTATACAAGTGATTTCACTCTCCAAGACTATTTTAATTGAAGAATTCAGTATTTCCATAAAAAAAAACATTATCATTGACAATTGTGGAATAAAATAACAAATTAGGAGGCTGTGTTTTAGAGATTGTAAAAATGTTGTTGATTTTTAAAAAGAAAGAGAGTCGAGAGTGAGTTGGGGAATGGGGAACTGGGATGTAATTCTCGGAGAAGATTTTTGTAAAAACTTTAAAGTAAAAGTAATAATTTTAAATCTAAATCAATAAAAAATTCATAATATTAATGTCGATTGACCCCTGTGAAAAAGTGAAACGTGCCGAACGAGTATTTCTTGGGTAAGGAATACCTAAGAAAAGAGACGGGATGTTGCAGGTCCACCACGCCGAGAATGGAATATAAGGTCTGTGTTATTTGAGTTTTTTTAATTTGGAATTCCAAACAAACAAAGAAAAAGTGAAGTTTTGAAATTAATTTGAACATTTAAATTTGAATAATCTAAAATTGGCCAAAGGAACTTTAAAATAATCAATACCAAATTTTATCCATGGATAATTAAAGAACTCTAATTTTCTGCAACAATAATTTTAGATATTAAATATGTACTTACTTGTAAAAAGTTTTTCGTCTGTAAAATAATCAAAGTTCACACCACTCATAAATGCTTTTCCAATCTTAATTTCCGCTTTGCATGCTGACCTATTCTTATAACTATCAAACACACACTTAATTCACAACTTGAATTATATATGTAACTGTTTAATATAAGTTTTCAACCATATTATTCTAAATGCACTAAATTGATGCATATTGAACTGTTAAACGTTTGCATCCTCCACGTTAACTGTGTACTATAATTTTGTGACGACGAGAAACGTTGAACCGGAAGAGTTGCTCCGTTGCGCCGAAGCAGCTACTATAAGCGTTCAGTGCGCATGACCATCAAAGAATACAGGGGAGGTTCAGGAATATTTGTGTGTGTAAAATTTTGAAGATTTCATCAACAATTTATTAAAATATTTTTATTTAAGTGTTGGTATTTTTCTTATTCCAGTCAATGTCCATAACACTTTTCACGAACATTGTTTAAATCATTCATTCGATCATCATATGGTGAGATGATTGAAATAAAGATATATAATTTATTCAGGAATAGACCTATCACGAAATCATAATAAGTAAATGTTCATATGTGTAAAAATTTTTTCTAATAGGTGTCCAGGACTCAAAGAGAGAAGTCTCATGCTTCCGACTGCAATATAAAATTTAAACAATACATACAATTAAAAAAAAATTCATATAATCATATAGGGCTAGCCGAAGGTAAAAACGGGTAAATAAAGGTAAATCATATAAGTATAAATAATAAAATATAACATATCCACTATAAATTGGCACCCAAAAACGTGGGGCGATTATAAAAATAATATATTAAAAAAAAAAAAATTAAAAACAAAGAACAATGGAAAATAGGAAAATGATGTTGCGCGATGGGAAGCAGGTTGGAAATGATAGTGGATCTGAGGAGGAAAGAGAAGGAAGAAGCCATGGAATGGGAGATTTCCAGGTGCAATACCTCATCCAAGGACAGCAATCGGAAGATGATGCACAGGAAGAAAGGAGAACAGGAGATGAAGAATATGGAATAGAGGTAGAACGAGTAGAAGAAGGATTGGATAGAAGTCAAGAAATACAAGAGAGAAGGGAACAACAAACAAGAACAAGGAATGATAACCAAATGATGGATTTGATGCAACAATTGTTGAACCAGATGAATACAATGAAGGGAGAGTTAAATGGAAACATGAACAAAATGGATCAAAAGTTGAATGGAAAAATAGACAATATGAATGGAAATATAAATAGCATTAACGGAAATATGGATAGAATGGAGCTTAATTTGAGGGAAGACATTCATAATATTCATGAAAACATGAACAGATTGGAACGGAAGATAGAAGAGGTTAAATTTGAAAACTGCAAAGAGATTAAGGAACTTAAGGAGAATCAAGAAGAACATAAGAAGAGTATTCGGCAAATACAAGAAGACATAGAGGAAAATAATAAAAACATAAGACAAGAAATACAGGAGAATGGTATGAAATTCAGAGAAAACATAGTAGAAGAAGTATTAGAATTTAGAAGAGATCTAGAAGAATATTTACCAGAGAATATTAAAGTAGAGGTCTCAAAACAAAATAAACAAATAACAAAGGAAGTGGAACAGATGAAAGATAACGTAAATAGAAAATTTAAGGATTTGGATGGCCGGATTGAAGAGAGAACGGGGATGAGTCTAACAATAACCGACGACATAAATCGACAAATGAATAAAGAAATCGAAGAAATGAATCGGAAATTAAGGATCACGATAGAGGAAATGGAGGAAAATTTGAGAAGAAATGGAGGAAACAATATAAGCCCAGGAAATTTCCACAATTTAGAAATCGGAGTGAAATTTGATGGGAATATTAACAATATACATCCCAAAGTATTCCTCAAAATAATTAGAAACAAAATTAAAGGAATCAGAGATATTGTTGAGATCAAGCTTATTATAAGGAGCATATTACAGGGCCATGCTTTATTGTGGTTTTGTAATAAGGAAGAACTAATACAAAGCCTAGAAGAGTTCGAGCAACAATTCTTAGCCTATTTCTGGGGAGAATTGCAACAAGCAACATTCAGAGAGCGGTTATACTTCGGGAAATTTGATTATAAGAAAAGCAAAAACCTGAATAATTATGCGATGCAATTATATAATATAGCCCAGTACTTAGATCCGGGAATGAAGGAGGAGGAATTAGTGCTATACATTGGCAGACATTTCAATTCAGAAGTAGCTGAAACAATAGCACTTCATAATATTAAAGCCATGGATAGTTTATCAAGATATCTACAAAGAGTGGAACGGAGCTATACAAATCATAACGATACAAGAGACAATCGATTAAATGAAAATGGGAATGGACAGAATAGAAGAGAAAATGACAGGAGAAATGATCAGAGAAATTATGAAAATCGAAATTACGAGAGAAGAGGACCAGGACGGGATGATAGAAAACCGAGATATGATAATTACAGAAACGGAAATGGAAACTATCGTAATGGGTATCAGAATGGTAATAATGGGAATCCGAATAATGGATATAATGGAGGAAATTACCAAAATTATGGAAGACGGAATGATAACGACAATCGTAATCGGAACTGGCAACAATACAGAAGAGAGGGGAGAAATAATGAAGAGGACAGAAGAAATGAAAACAGAGACAGGAATTATGATCAAAGAGATAGTCGAGGAGGTGAAGATAGAAGACAGGTGAACATGATACAAAACCAGGAAGAGATAAGAAGGGATAGTGATCAGGGCCCGAGTTCTGATCCAAATTTCGAGTAAGTTGCTCTTATGTGCATAATATTGTCTATTCTTCTAAATATCAACATCCTAGAGAATTTATATTAGATGAAGAACCAACAAACCCAGAATTAAATAGATTAGTATTTATAGAGGGAAATTTAGATAACATTAAATGTAGAGTTTTATTAGATACGGGTTCCGAAGTTTCCATTATAAATCAAAATATAGTAGACAATTTAAAACAGGACAATATTATGCTGATAAATACAAATAAAATATCATTAATAGGGGCAAATGAAAGAAAATTATATGAAACTACTAAAACCATTATGACAAACCTAGAATTAAATGGTGAGGTTTTATCAGTACAATTGTTGATTGTGAAAAATTTAAAATATGACATAATCATGGGTACAGATGAATTAAGTAAACATAGAATTATAATAAATTATAAAATGCAAAACATAATATATAATAATCATACAATACCGTTTATAACAAATTATCAAACAGATATAGGAAAAAACGAATGTGCAATTGGACAAATAAATCACATTGCTGAAGAAGAACGAAAAATGAGGGAGGAATTATGTCCGGAGGAATACAAACAGAGAGTCTATGAATTACTTGATTCTCACGAAAAGCTGTTCAATGAGGAAGTATGCGTTGCGACTAGATATGTTCACAAAATTGAAGTCATACCAGAAATAAAAAATTTTAAGATCAAAACTTATCCTATACCTTATAAATTAAAACAAGAGGTATATCAGGAAATTAATAAAATGTTACAAGACGGTATTATTGAAAGATCTAATTCACAATACATAAGTGCAATAACCTGTGTAAAGAAGAAATCGGGGGATATTAGAATATGTTTGGATGCTAGGAATATAAATACATTTACTAAAAAACAATACGAAAGTTCATTAAATATTGAAGGTATATTTGGAAGAATTACAAAGGCTAATATATTTTCAAAATTAGATCTAAAGCATAGCTTTTGGTTAATTCCATTGGATCATCGTTGTAGACAATACACTGCATTTATGGTAGATGGAGTGGTGTATCAATTTTGTGTAGTGCCATTTGGACTCCAAAGTTCTTGTGCAGCCTTAGTACGAACGTTGCATACAATCTTGAATCCGTATGAAGATTTCACTCTCCACTACATAGATGACATTTTGATTTTTTCTGAAACAGAAACGAAGCATCACAAACATCTGGAAATAATATTAAAGGAATTAGAAAATGCCGGACTTAAATTAAACTTAGAGAAATGTCAGTTTTATAAAAGAGAAGTGGATTATTTAGGATATGTTTTAAGTGACACTGGTATAACAATGAATCCTGAGAGAATTAAAGCAATCCTAGAGTATAAAACACCACATTACTTAAGAACTTTACGAGGGTTTCTAGGTATCATCAATTATTTCAAGAAGTTAGTTCCTGATCTAAGTAAGAGAGAAATTCCTCTTATAGAATTATTAAAGAAGGATATTAGATGGAAATGGGACGAGAGAAGAGAAAAGGCATTTCAGGAGTTAAAGGAAATTTTTCTAAACAGCCTAAAAGTATTTCATCCACAATATGACAAACATTTTATCTTGAGAACGGATGCTTCAATAGAAAGATTGGCAGGGGTATTAATTCAAATACAAGATGGAGAAGAAGTACCTATTAGTTTTATATCCAGAGTGACTAAGCCAGCAGAAAAGAAATATTCAATAACAGAATTAGAAATGGCAAGTGTTGTATTTTGCATTAGCAAACTAAGATTCTATCTATTAGGAGCTAAGTTTATTTTAGAAACTGACCACTCAGCACTTACAGCTATGTTGAAAAACCGCTATGCCAATAATCGTGTACACCGATGGATCTTGTTGTTACAAGAATATGAATTCGAAATCAAATATATTCCAGGGAAATTAAACGTGGTAGCAGATGCATTGAGTAGAGTAGATGAAGTAGGGAACAATCAAACCAAATTTCAAATTGGAATAAACCAATTGTACCAAACAGAGGGGATATTTACATTGGAAAAGGTTAAAGAAGATCAGAGACATTTTGATAACGAGAAAGTTAAAGGTGCCTATAAAATTGATGAAGTGTGGTATAAGAAATTGGAGGACAGAGAAGTATTTGTAATAAGTAAGGAGTTTGCACAGGAAATTATTCGTCATCTACATAAAGAGAATGGACACATAGGAACAAGAAAACTATGGACTTTGTTTCGAGAAAATTATGTGGCAAAGAAGGATTTGAGTATAGTGAAAGAAATATGTAAATATTGTCAAATATGTCAACTGGCCAAAGAAAAAAATTACCACAATAGCAAGACAGCAAAATCGATAATTACAAATAAACCATTACAGATTGTGGCAATGGATTTTATAGGAAACTTAATTAGGAGTGAATCGGGTAATAAGGATTTACTAGTAATAGTTGATGTTTATACCAAATTTGTTAAAACTTTTCCATGTAAGAGATCAACGGCTAAGATGGTAATAGAATGTTTGGAAAAATATATAGAAGAAGTAGGAAGACCTGAGAGAATTATACTTGACCATGCTACATACTTTGAAAGTAAAAAATTAAAGCAGTATTGTGATAAAGAACAAATAAAACTACAATTTATTAGTATTAGAAGACCTAGCTCCAATCCAGCTGAGAGATATATAAAGGAAATCTTAAAATATTTAAGAATTCTTTGTCAAAAGACACATATTATATGGGATGAAAATTTGGACAAAATTGAAGAATTTATAAATAATTTACCACATGGGGTAACAGGTGAAAGTCCAATTTATTTAATGAAAGGTATCCAACCTAAAAGAAACTGGATTCTGAATAGAGATACTACTCTAGAAGAGACACTAGAAAAGGTGAATATCAGAATAAGGAGGAATGCAGAAAAATATATACGGGATCAGAACAAGAAAATTAAGAAGAAAACAACCTTTAATAAAGGAGAATTGGTTATAATCAGAGCATTAAAGACATCTAATAAAGCAGAAGACCAATGTATTAAATTGCAATTGCCATTCGAGGGACCTTATGAAATAATAAATGATAATGCACAAAATAGTTATAAATTGGCATACCCAGGAACAAACATGATTAGGGGTATTTTTAATATAGAATCAATTTATAAGTATAATTCACCATAAAAGAGTGATAAGAGGAATAGATAATATTATGTTACTTACATGTAAATAGATAGTAGTATAGGTAGATGTAAGGTTTTTTTTTCGATTTTACTTCATAAGACGTATTCTCATATACAACGTGAAGATAATGACCAAGTTAAACATAAGATTTTCAATTTTCATAGGTAGTGTACTAGTAGGCAGCATACAGTATCCGTGGTTAATGTAATCTAAAAAATTGAAACATAAGGAAATATAATGTATTATTGATAAATGAATAATATCAAAGAAAGATGGCAAGTTAAGCTTTAGTATAATAGTAAATTTTTATGAGAATTTCTTAGATAAAGGACATAATAAAATTAAATAAACACTCATTAATAAGGACAGGTAGGAAATAGGAAGGATAAGATAGGAAATAATTAAATAAACAGTAAAAGAGATGAGAAGGAAAGAAAGTTTTCAAATCAAGATATAAGTAGGAAATATTCTTGTCAAGAAAAATTTTATAGGAATTAGGGAGAAAAGTATAGTGAAATAATGGAAAGAAATATTTATAAAGTATATGATATGATTAATTATTATGAGATAGGGAGATATGATGAGAAAATTATGATATAATGAATATAGTTATGAAATAAAGTTGATGAATTATGATTAAGAAATATGAAAATAAATATAAATATGGATAGAAAGTAAAGAGTTAAAGGTTCGACTATAAGAATAGATAAATTGACATGAATATAGGTTGAAAATTGATATGAAATTATAGGAAATCATTGAAATAATTAAAAATTATGTTCTTAGTATAAAAGATGAAATAGAAAAAATAGAAGAGTAGATAGGTAAAGGAGGAAGTAAAAGTATTGAGATTTTGAATAAGAAACGGTGGAAAAGAGTAAGGAATATAAGATATGAATAATTTAATAAGAATAAGAATTATGAGAATAAAATGTAAGAATCATTATTGTTATGTCCCTAATGAGAAATTATTTTGGAATGAGTTTGATATGGTTAAATTATAAGAATATCATAAAAATTTTAATAATAAGAATAAAAATAAAAATGTTATCAGAAATGTAAGTACTGAGCTGAAATCTATAGATCGATTAGCATGGATTACAGATTGAAAATTGAAATTTTAAGAAGTTATCTAAATAGACACCTTTTAAAATTTAAATTTGAGGGGAGTTAAGCCAGTCCTCTAGTATAGATAAATATTCATATATTAGATTGAATTAAAAAGGAATTTTTTTTGTATATACGTATGATGTATCATTAGACACTACCTAATTAAGAACAAAATTTAACATAAAACGAATGAATGACTTAAGCAAATGTATTATAAAATATTGAGTACATCAATTTAAGAAATGGATTAAGGATAAGGAATAGAATGGTAATGATAATATAGAAATTAATTCTTAAGAAAATGTTACCTTCACAAATAAATCCTAAGGTCAAGTCAATGTCAACAATTTTCATTAAAATCAATCTGAACGCTGCTATGTCCACACTTGAATCGGGAAAAGGATGTTAATTTGTTCAAAACCTAAAATAATAAGAATTAATAATCAAATCACTAATTTATTAACGATATGCAAATACAATAAAAAATTGCAATTTGAAAAAAGTAATTTATAAAAATAAAACTGTATGAAATATGACATTCGGAATAAGAGCCATATTGTATGTCATAGAAATCTAGTAATCAAATCGAAATCAATGAAGGAAGTGATTGAATCTAGTTATAATATTGCCAGCCTAAATTCAATGAGTTGGAAGTTAATATAAAACAGAGAATGTAAATTTGAAATTAAGTTAGAGTTTATATAAAGCGAAATTAGTGCTAATTAAAGAATTAAAAAATAAACAGTTCCATATATATAAATCATAAATTTAGATTGTAGAAATTGTATATTAATTGTAAACAAATTTACTAAAAAAAAAGGAGTTACAAGGATTGAAACCATTGTAATACATGTAAAAGACTATTTATATATTCTATAAGACATTGTTAAACCATTTATACAAGTGATTTCACTCTCCAAGACTATTTTAATTGAAGAATTTAGTATTTCCATAAAAAAAACATTATCATTGACAATTGTGGAATAAAATAACAAATTAGGAGGCTGTGTTTTAGAGATTGTAAAAATGTTGTTGATTTTTAAAAAGAAAGAGAGTCGAGAGTGAGTTGGGGAATGGGGAACTGGGATGTAATTCTCGGAGAAGATTTTTGTAAAAACTTTAAAGTAAAAGTAATAATTTTAAATCTAAATCAATAAAAAATTCATAATATTAATGTCGATTAACCCCTGTGAAAAAGTGAAACGTGCCGAACGAGTATTTCTTGGGTAAGGAATACCTAAGAAAAGAGACGGGATGTTGCAGGTCCACCACGCCGAGAATGGAATATAAGGTCTGTGTTATTTGAG
The DNA here is from genome assembly GCA_963921935.1 of Galeruca laticollis. Lineage (NCBI taxonomy): Eukaryota > Metazoa > Arthropoda > Insecta > Coleoptera > Chrysomelidae > Galeruca > Galeruca laticollis. The sequence goes on along the minus strand of OY998176.1, from coordinate 260,097,600 downwards.
TTTTTTTAATTTGGAATTCCAAACAAACAAAGAAAAAGTGAACTTTTGAAATTAATTTGAACATTTAAATTTGAATAATCTAAAATTGGCCAAAGAAACTTTAAAATAATCAATACCAAATTTTATCCATGGATAATTAAAGAACTCTAATTTTCTGCAACAATAATTTTAGATATTAAATATGTACTTACTTGTAAAAAGTTTTTCGTTTGTAAAATAATCAGAGTTCACACCACTCATAAATGCTTTTCCAATCTTAATTTCCGCTTTGCATGCTGACCTATTCTTATAACTATCAAACACACACTTAATTCACAACTTGAATTATATATGTAACTGTTTAATATAAGTTTTCAACCATATTATTCTAAATGCACTAAATTGATGCACATTGAACTGTTAAACGTTTGCATCCTCCACGTTAACTGTGTACTATAATTTTGTGACGACGAGAAACGTTGAACCGGAAGAGTTGCTCCGTTGCGCCGAAGCAGCTACTATAAGCGTTCAGTGCGCATGACCATCAAAGAATACAGGGGAGGTTCAGGAATATTTGTGTGTGTAAAATTTTGAAGATTTCATCAACAATTTATTAAAATATTTTTATTTAAGTGTTGGTATTTTTCTTATTCCAGTCAATGTCCATAACACTTTTCACGAACATTGTTTAAATCATTCATTCGATTATCATATGGTGAGATGATTGAAATAAAGATATATAATTTATTCAGGAATAGACCTATCACGAAATCATAATAAGTAAATGTTCATATGTGTAAAAATTTTTTCTAATAGGTGTCCAGGACTCAAAGAGAGAAGTCTCATGCTTCCGACTGCAATATAAAATTTAAACAATACATACAATTAAAAAAATTTTCATATAATCATATAGGGCTAGCCGAAGGTAAAAACGGGTAAATAAAGGTAAATCATATAAGTATAAATAATAAAATATAACATATCCACTATAATATATATATATATATATATATATATATATATATATATATACATATATATATATATATATATATATATATATATATATATATATATATACATATATATATATATATGAAAAATAAATTTCGGGTTTCTACTGCACCTCCGTTTTAGTCAAAATTTCAAGATGTCTGTATCGACAAAAGGGTCGATCGACGTCATGTTCTTCTTATATATATATATATATATATATATATATATATATATATATATATATATGGGGTAACTTTTTTATTAGGGAATGCGGCAATGTGAGAAAGAAAACTCTGTTTAGATAATCCTAAGCTTTCGATAATTTATTATTATCATTATCAAAGAATCTACAAAATAAATATTATATAAATTTAAAATGTGTTTTAAAGTAAAAATATCTTTTACTTACTCTAATTGAGGTTTTTCACAATAATATAATATCTATTTATATGAAGAAACATCATTGTACAATTTTAGCGTAAAAATATTTAAATTTGCATGTTATCAAATTGATGACAATTTGTGACAAGTTGATATATATATATATATATATATATATATATATATATATATATATATATATATATATATATATATATATATATATATATATATATATATATATTATAATGGATTGTTATAGTTGTATACTTTGCCGACAATACCACTATAATTGTTATATTATCAATTTAATATAATCAACTCTAGTATAGCTAGCTCAGTAATGAAGTAAAGAAAATTTTTTTATGTATTTATTTATTTATGTGGAGAGCATGAGAAACTCTTACTACTCTTTGGGATCCGGAAGTGATTTTAACTCTATGTCTACAATATTTTACATATATGAATCATTCAAATAACTGATATTATATTTTTTTTATTAATTGGTGCGCCTATGTATAGAAACTTTCAATATAGCAATCGATTTTGTCTCACAATTAAAATAGATAGAAATTATCAGTAGAATAATCGATTCCAACTGTCACTCGTATCAGTTGAAGTAATATTTATATGAACATAAACAATAGTTAGAAGGATACCTTTAATACAACAACTATATTACTATGTATTATAAATTTAAACAAAGTGATGAACTATCTTAAATACTAATATAATATTGAAATGTCAAACAATAAAATATTTGTTAAATATAAATGGTGAGTACTCAAGTCTATGTTATTACCTTTTTTTTATGCTTTTAATATGTTTAATAGTTTCAGATACTAATTCTTATTACTTTTATTATAAATGTACATCTCTAATCCGAATGTTGGTACCAACAAAAATAAAAAGAAGCACTAACCTCTTAACCACTAATATTCCTTTCTTGAAATCCTGTCTGCTAAAAAACCATGTCATGCATACATATGTCGTCCAGATGGAGATGTTTTTTACTAGATTTCTTGTTACAGGTAACACGTGTTTGTAATTTCTATTATTCTCCAACTTCGAATTCCCAATCAATGCTTAATGTCTTATTCAGGAACTTTACATTACGATTCCGCACCACATCAACTGATTATTCAATTTGAAATGACTCTTTCATTTGTACCATAGCCTCCAATTATATATTCTATATATCTTCGTAGAAATTATTGTTTTAATAGCCTTATACTAGCTATTTCGAATTAATTGAGGTCTTATTATCCTATTTTGTTATTATTTTTATCCAAATTTCTTATATTCTTTTTTTAATGTCAACCCTTGTTCATCTCCCGCTACATATACTCATCTAGAATTCTCTTCTTAGTAATATAATTTAATACCTTTGAATTTTCTTCAATTTTCATATTTTTTTTAAGTGTGTATTTTTTAATATGGAGATCAAATACCTCACTTCTTTGTACAATCACTTAATTTTCTCTTTTTAAATTCTTCAACCATTTAAGTTTTTTAAATCTCCACCTTCCTTCATTATTCAAAAATCAACAACCAACTCCCGCCTTTCTTATTTTTCGTTGCTATCCGAAATCATAAATATGTTGATTTCAGATTCATTTTCTAATTCCTAATATATAATTACAATCCATAAAATTCACATATTTCTTGACTCAATAAATATAGATTTCTATGGTTCTGCTTCTTTTTCAATTTATAACCTTATTCCAGTCCATTGATAAATGTTTTTTTTTGACATTTCTGACATTGTTTTATATATATAACCAAAACTCTCTAAATGTTAAATAATTAAGTTATTACATGTTTATTTATTGTAACTATTATTAATGTTCAATGAATATTTTTAGAATATGGATTACATGTTTCTTTTAATTAAGGAATTTTGATTTATAACTGGTTATTTATTACTTACAATGGATTGTCGATATGCTTCTTAAATGAACTACTGTGTTTAAAGGTAAGTCTTATCCTTTTTATTCAAAATTTCTTATTACTATTGCTCATATATTGTATTCCATTATGAATAGATTATTTCATCAATAAATTCTTTTGGTATCATATTAAAGATATTCAATCAAATGTTCCAAACTTCAATATATTTGTGAGATTGAGAATTTCAGTTATACCTCCATCTAAGTAGTGAAGAAGTGAAGAACTATCTCTTCTATATATATATATATATATATATATATATATATATATATATATATATATATATATATATATATATGTTTTTTTTACATTTATAAGGTAAGAGATATTATGTATCCTGATCAAAATAGGTGCTAATAGTTCTCTAACACTTAACAAATGATGTATATATGCTCTAGAATATTTTGTACATGTAAGACATATGCAGTTTTTTTAAATACTGCATTAAAATCTTCTGTATATTGGAAATATTTTCATTAACCGATACTGGTTTATATAATTCTGTGTAGTATGCTGATATGAGTTATATTATTTTAGTTTCTGTGTTCTTGAATTATTTTCAAATCCCCTCAAATTTAAATTTTTAGAGTTCTCAATACCTTGAGATCTTCTTCACATTTAAATTTCCAATTTAAAATTAATTCTTTTTTTTCTGGTGGCAAATCTAAATTTGTGTATTATCCTTCTTTCATTATGTTCTTTGAATACGGCGATTAATTTCCCAATCTTTTATTATATCTCTAATATCTACCATATATCTACACTAAATCTAACTATTTATAAATTAGTAACATAATATTATCTATTCCTCCTTTTTATTTACTAATCATGAAATTTATATATTGCTTCAATATTGAAAATACCCCTTAGCATTTCCGTTCCAGGATAGACTAATCTATAACTATTTTGTGCCTTTTCCGTATCCACTTGGTATGGACCTTCAAATGGGATACACAATTTTGCACACTGTTCTTCTCCTTTTTTAGGTGTTCTTAAAGCTTTTATAATAACTAATTCTCCCTTTTCAAATTTAGTTTTCTTCTTTTTCTTCTTCTCTTGGGTTTTAATATATTTTTCTGCATTTCTTATTAATTTTTTATTAACCTTATCTAGAATTTCTGTTAAAGTTGAATCTCTATTTATTATCCAATGTCTCTCCGGTTGTATTCCTTTCATTAAGTATACGGGACTCTCTCCCGTTACTCCATGTGGTAACTCATTTATAAATATTTCGATTTTATTCATTTGTTCATCCCATGCAGTCTGTTTTTCATGACACATGATTCTCAGATATTTAATGATTTCCTTAATATACCTTTCTGCGGGATTAGAGCTAGGTCTTCGGATGCTAATAAATTGTAGTTTTATATTCTTGCTATGACAAAACTGTTTTACTTTTTCACTCTTGAAATAGGTCGCATGATCAAGTATTATCTTTTCTGGCCTTCCAATTTCTTCCATATAAGTTTTTAAACATTCCATGACAACTTTAGCATTTGTACGTTTGCATGGAAACGTTTTAACATATTTACTGTATATATCTACTATCACTAATAAATGTAATTATTTCCTCCCGTCCATCTATTTGTTGCCTAATTTCGTTTCTATTTTCATTATTATTTCTTCTATCAAAGTTTCTAAAATCTCTTCTATTCTCAAAATACTTATTGTCATCAATTTTACCTCCATTTCCATATATTCGTTTTTCATTTGTAACTTCTATTTTCATTTCCATAATTCATATCAACATGTCTATAATTTCTTCTATTATCAAACCTTGTTTATATAATTTCGATTTATATATCTTTTTAAATATTACTTGTTAATCATAAAACTTTTATTTACATATCGTTTTTATATCCATCCCTTACCATGTACAATTCCCTTTCGTTTTCTAGATTTCGTTCCTATAATCCTGTCATATAATTCAATTTTATTTTCTTTTCCTAAACTTCGTCTTATTCTCTTCTCTTATTGTTTGATTCTCTATGTGTTTCTGTCGCTTCTTTCTGTTCTCCACCATATCTTTTTTAATTTTACAGTCCCATATCTCATCAATTTCTTCTAATAAATGCATTGCAATTTGCATCTCAAATTCTTCCATATTATTAAAAGTAATCTTTATTATTTTCTTCTCCATAATACGTTCACTTCCTATAATTTTATTTTCAATTATATTAATAAAAACTCTTTGATCAATTAATTTCATATTTCTGTCAATTTCTACTTTTATTTTGACATTTCCTGTATAAACTGTTCGTTCTTCAATTTGTCTTGTGGTTTCTTCTATCTCTTCCATAGTTTCTTGTAATCTTCTGTTCATTTCCTTCAATTCCTTGTTAACTAATTTCTCTATACTTTCTCTCCTTTTTTTACACGTTCCCGTTTGTTCTTCTATCCTTCCATTTAAGTCATTAAATTTCTTATTCAAATTCTGTTCATACATTTGCATTATTTCCTCATTTGTTTGTTCTTGTACTTTTATAGACTGTATTTCTTCAATTATATTCTCATTTTGTTTCTTCACTTCTACTTGAATTGCTCCTGATAAATTTTCTTCTAAACATCTTCCTAGTTCTTGAACTTCTTCTTCTACCTGTTTTTCAATTGTTTCTCTTATTTTAATTCTATGTTCCTGAAGTTCTACTCTCAAATTCGTATTTTCTTCTTTTATACCAATTTTAATTTTATCTATCTGTTTTCTAAATTCCTCATTCTCCTCCCTAATTTTCTTAATCTCCTTCAAATTTTCAATTTTTCCTTCTTCTATTTTCTTTTCCAACCTGTTCATGTTTCCAGTAATATTATTAATATCTTCCTTAATCTCTCCCCTCATTGTATTCATATCTCCCCTCATATTCTTTTCTATACAATTCATATTCTCATTTTGTTTGTCCATTTTCCCATTCAAATCTCCCCTCATATTATCTATCTTCCCATTCAAATCTCCCCTCATTGTATTCATATCTCCCCTCAAATTCTTTTCCATACTAATCAAAAATTGCATTAATTGGTCATTGCTACTTGTATTTTCTCTTCTCTCTTGTCTCCTATTCTCTTGTTCTTCCTCATCTCCTTCTGTCATATCCCCTTCTGATTGGTCCCTTCCTTGTTCCAAGTACTGCACCTGAAAATCTCCTCTTGCATTACTCCTTTCTTCATCAAATCCACTTTCTATTCCTACTAGTTTACCATCTCTTAAGGTCATCCTCTTTGCCATTTTTATTGTTTAATTCTGTTTTTAAACCTTTTTATCAAGAAAAAAATATTCATTCGCCCCACGTTGCGGGGCCAAAATTATGATGGATTGTTATAGTTGTATATGCCGACAATACCACTATAATTGTTATATTATCAATTTAATATATTCAACTCTAGTATAGCTAGCTCAGTAATGAAGTAAAGAAAAAACATTTATGTATTTATTTATTTATGTGGAGAGCATGAGAAACTCTTACTACTCTTTGGGATCCGGAAGTGATTTTAACTATATATCTACAATATTTTACATATATGAATCATTCAAATAACTGATATTATATTTTTTTTATTAATTGGTGCGCCTATGTATAGAAACTTTCAATATAGCAATCGATTTTGTCTCACAATTAAAATAGATAGAAATTATCAGTAGAATAATTGATTCCAACTGTCACTCGTATCAGTTGAAGTAATATTTATATGAACATAAACAATAGTTACAAGGATACCTATAATACAACAACTATATTATATTGTTCAAGAACTATGTATTATAAATTTAAACAAAGTGATGAACTATCTTAAATACTAATATAATATTGAAATGTCAAACAATAAAATATTTGTTAAATATAAATGATAAGTACTCAAGTCTATGTTATTACCTTTTTTTATGCTTTTAATATGTTTAATAGTTTCAGATACTAATTCTTATTACTTTTATTATAAATGTACATCTCTAATCCGAATGTTGTTAATAACAAAAATAAAAAGAAGCACTAACCTCTCAACTACTAATATTCCTTTCTTGAAATTCTGTCTGCTAAAAAACCATGTCATGCATACATATGTCGTCCAGATGGAGATGTTTTTTACTAGATTTCTTGTTACAGGTAACACGTGTTTGTAATTTCTAGTATTCTCCAACTTCGAATTCCCAATAAATGCTTAATGTCTTATTCAGGAACTCTACATTACGATTCCGCACCACATCAACTGATTATTCAATTTGAAATTACTCTTTCATTTGTACCATAGCCTCCAATAACATGTATTTTTTATATATTGTATATATCTTCGTAGAAATTATTGTTTTAATAGCCTTATACTAGCTATTTCGAATTAATTGAGGTCTTATTATCCTATTTTGTTATTATTTTTATCCAAATTTCTGATATTCTTTTTTTAATGTCAACCCTTGTTCATCTCCCGCCACATATACTCATCTACAATTCTCTTCTTAGTAATATAATTTAATACCTTTGAATTTTCTTCAATTTTCATAATTTTTTTTAAGTGTGTATTTTTTAATATGGAGATCATATAACTCACTTCTTTGTACAATCACTTAATTTTCTCTTTTTAAATTCTTCAACTATTTAAGTTTTTTAAATCTGCACCTTCCTTCATTATTCAAAAATCAACAACCAACTCCCGCCTTTCTTATTTTTCGTTGCTATCCAAAATCATAAATATGTTGATTTCAGATTCTTTTACTAATTCCTAATATATAATTACAATCCATAAAATTCACATATTTCTTGACTCAATAAATATAGATTTCTATGCTTCTGCTTCTTTTTCAATTTATAACCTTATTCCAGTCCATTGATAAAATGTTTTTTTTGACATTTCTGACATTGTTTTATATATATAACCAAAACTCTCTAAATGTTAAATAATTAAGTTATTACATGTTTATTTATTGTAACTATTATTAATGTTCAATGAATATTTTTAGAATATGGATTACATGTTTGTTTTAATTAAGGAATTTTGATTTATAACTTGTTATTTATTACTTACAATGGATTGTCGATATGCTTCTTAAATGAACTACTTTGTTTAAAGGTAAGTCTTATCCTTTTTATTCGAAATTTCTTATTACTATTGCTCATATATTGTATTCCATTATGAATAGATTATTTCATCAATAAATTCTTTTGGTATCATATTAAAGATATTCAATCAAATGTTACAAACTTCAATATATTTGTGAGAGTGAGAATTTCAGTTATACCTCCATCTAAGTAGTGAAGAACTATCTCTTCTATATATATATATATATATATATATATATATATATATATGTTTTTTTTACTTTTATAAGGTAAGAGATATTATGTATCCTGATCAAAATAGGTGCTAATAATTCTCTAACACTTAACAGATTATGTATATATGCTCTAGAATATTTTGTACATGTAAGACATATACAGTTTCTTTAAATACTGCATTAAAATCTTCTGTATATTGGAAATATTTTCATTAACCGATACTGGTTTATATAATTCTGTGTAGTATGCTGATATGAATTATATTATTTTAGTTTCTGTGTTCTTGAATTATTTTCACGTTGGGCGCCAATTATAAACAATATTTGACTTCGTATACTTACTTTTTACTTTTATTATGAAATTTAGATGATTATAATTTTATATTTAGAATTTTTATTTAGATTTGACTAGCTCAGTTGGTTATTATTATTTTGTTTTGTAATTTATTTTATTTTAATTATTCGGGAGCATGAAACACTTTCTACTCTTCGAGTCCTGGCATTCAAAACGTAATTACCTCTATTTATATAAAAGAAACACTTTACTGATAACAACATCTAATTTTAAATTCAATATTTTATATGTGATAATAATAATTTGAGACGCCTATGGTCACCTCTAAAGAAATTATTGATTTTATATTTTGAACAGTGCGCATGCTCAAAATCCAGTCATGCGTAAAATGAACATAATTTTAATAACGTGAGATGGAGCTTCTGTGGCTCATTAGAATGACATAATATTATCGAATACGAAACATTTAGATGGTTTTAAAACAAATTTCTGTGAATAATATCCATGAAAATGTTATCAATATGCTGTGGAAGAAAAGTATTAAAAGATTTATATATACATGGAAATGTTATACAGTTTATAAACAAATAGACAGATTACATGGAAACAAGTTAAGCATCATCTTATGATAAAATGGCGTACATACTTTTGAATTATTTATTTATTGAAATTAGGCCTTTTTGTTATTATTAAAGATTCAATTTATTAACTAATTAAATAAAGTCCGTTTTCTTTATATTTTAGATCGATCATTGCTGTTAATGTTTATCAAAATACGAAACTAAGCACTTATTTGAGTTTTTTGCTTATTATTAATGGCCAATAATAGTTTAAAAGAACACTGACCTAATGCTCTGGAATTGGGATAACTCTTCTGGACCCCAGGAATACTTCTCTGCAGTTCCAATACCAATTTCTGGAGAAATTCTGCTGGTTTTTGCAGAACAACTGTGTCTGATTATCGGTGAGTACTACACAAGATTGTTTTTCATAGTTATGTTCAAATTTATTAAGTTATTTAGGGAATTTCATAAAAATTTCGGGAACACTCTAACACACAGTCCACCCCTTTCGACGCCACTTCTAATAATCCACGCTTCCTCTCGATTTTCACTTTTTTTCAACAAACAAAGTCCTTTGTTTCTTTTTAGGTCACTATCTACCAAAGTTTGTTTCAATACTTGTTGATTGCAAATTTTATCTGTCATTTTGTTTCTAACCAATCAGATATTGTCCTATATAATTGAATTATTTGATTTGGGTTTACTTAATAGAAAAGTTCATAAATATACTATTTCACATTTCTAATACACTTGTAGAGAGTCTTTTGAAATTTAATCATACAAATACATTAGAGTTGGTTATATACATAGATGTTGTTTAAATAGTTCTATCTAATATTGTCATAAACAGTCTATTCCTGTTACAATTATATGACTTAAATCATAAATCCTTTTATGTATTCTCTATCTAATTCTTGTATTAACTTATTTCTACTAACGCAATTAATAAATTATTATTCAATCCTATGTTCATTTTACAGACATATATCATTTTCTTTATGTTTAATTGTTTATCTATGAAAAACTATACTCCTTATTCTAATAAATATTTATATTTGTATTCTAATGTAACTACTTATATCTAAAATTCTCTTGACTTGATTATATAATTGTTTCTTTTTAGGTGAACAGCTGATCACGTTACAAAAGATATTCTTCGTCTTAGGCAACTTTATTTACATCATTACATTGGTTAGGCAATCTCTATATTTTATGTTATTATTGAGGTAATTTCTTTATTTATTATATTGTTTAATTATCTTTACTTGATATGCTTTTGAATTAAGAAAAGTGTTTCCTTTTTAATTGTGTTTTCTTAAATTATATTATTTTCATACATTTTCATACTAGCAATATAGTTTTATAGAACTAATTCTCTTAATATCTATGATATCTGGTTCAATTCCCCTCAAATTTAAATTTAAATGATATCCATACCTTGGATATTTATTTAAATTTCAATTTTCTTACTATAAATGATTGATTTTATTTTATACAAAAATTAACAACTTTATGGCATAATCTTAATTTTTTAACTTTGTTTCTCAAATATTCGTTCACATATTTCCTACTACAAAACCTATTTCTTTCAATAACTGTCTCATAATTATTTCCTTAAAATACACTTGATTAGTATCAATGTCATTTATATTCTTAATATTACTTAATATAATACTTCTCTACTATCATTTTCAGACTAACTTCCATTTATATATCAACTTATTTCTTTTTAATTTCATTATATTTTATTCTTCTATATACTCCTCATATCATATTTCCTTTCAATATTCATCATTATTCAATATAATTAATTATTTCTTAAATTCATATATATATATATATATATATATATATAATATATATATATATATATATATATATATATATATATATACTTTCTTTGGTGTTCTTAAAGATCTTACTAGGACTAAATCTCCTTTTCGAACCTAACCTTCTTTTTATTCTTGTTTCCGTTTCTTTTAATATCTTGTTTCCGTTTCTTTTAATAAATCTTATAGCACTTCTTTCCAAATTCTTGCTTACTTTATTTAAAACTTGAGATATTCCATTCTCTCTGTATAATCCAATCACGTTCTGGGGGTATTCCTTTCAAAATGAATTGTGGACATTCTTCAGTAACTCCATTAGGTAATTGATTTAAAAAATTTTCTACTTGGTTCAGATTTTCTTCCCATCAATTGTGCCTATTATTACATAAAATCCTTAAATACTTGACAACTTCTCTGATATACCTCTCAGCTGGATTAGATGATGGTCTTCTTATGCTTATAAAATTCATTTTTATGTTATGATTTCTACAGATACGTTTGACTTTTTCACTCACAAAGTAAGTAGCATGATCAAATATTAAAATTTCAGGAGTTCCTATTTCTTCTATAAAATTTTTAAGACAAGATATTGCTGTGTTTGCATTGGTACGTTGACAAGGAAAAGTTCTTACAAATTTTGAAAAAATATCTACCATGACTAAAATATGTTTATTGCCTTGATTGCTAGGTATTAATTGTGATATAAAATCAATAGCTACTATATGTAGAGGTTTGAGTGCTATTATAGGTTTTGGTCCACTAACATTATGATAATTCTTTTCCTTTGCCAACTGGCAAATTTTACAAGTTTTACATATTTGTTTCACTAATGATGTGTCCTTCTTTGCAGTGTAATTTTCTCTAAACAACATCCATAGTTTCCGAGATCCTATATGTCTATATTCCTCATGTAGTTGTCTAAGAATTTCTTTAGCGTATTCTGACGTTATTAAATAAATTTCCGTCTTCCATTTTCTTATACCAAATTCCCTAGTTTTGAAATGCTCCCCTTTTACAAGATGCTTGCAAACTTCTCGGATCCTCCATTATTTTTTCCAAAGTAAACAAACCTTCAGTTTTCTGCAACCTATTGATGCCAATTTGGAATTGTTGATCATTACTCTTCTTTTGTGTTTCACGGTTAAGAGAATCCGCTACTATATTGGTTTTCCCAGGAATAAATTTTATGTCAAATTCGTACTCTTGTAATAGAAGAATCCATCGATGTATCCTATTATTGGCATAACGGTTTTTAAACATTGCTGTTAAAGCTGAATGGTCTGTTTCCAAGTAAAATTTTGCTCCTAATAGATAAAAACGTAATTTAGTTATGCAAAATACAATGCTTGCCATCTCCAATTCAGTAACTGAGTATTTTCATTCATAGTTTTTCGTTACTCGGGAAATAAAACTGATTGGTACCTCTCCTTCCTCTTGTTCTTGCAATAAAACTCCTGCTAATCTATCTATGGATGCATCTGTTCTTAAAATAAATGGCTTGTCATATTGAGGATGATAAACCTGCAAATTTTGTAAAAATATTTCTTTGAGTTCTTGGAAAACTTGTTCTCTTCTAGCATCCCATTTCCATTTCGTTTCCTTTTTTAGTAATTCAATTAATGGAATTTCCTTATTACTGAGGTCTGGTATTAGTCGTTTGAAGTAGTTGAGAATTCCCAAAAATCCTCGAAGAGTTTTCAGATTATTCGGTGTCTTATATTCCCTTATAGTTCTAATTCGTTCAGGGTTCATTCTCACTCCAGTAGAATTTAAAATATATCCCAAATACTGCACTTCTTTTTGGTAAAATTGACATTTTTCCATGTTCAATTTTAATCCTGCTCTTTCCAATTCTGCCAATATAGCCTTCAAATGTTCGTGATGTTGTTCTTCATTTTCTGAATATATTAATATGTCATCTATGTAGTGCAATGTAAAATGTTCATATTGGTTAAGAACAGTGTGAAGTGTTCTTACCAATGCTGCACACGAACTCTATAAACCAAATGGAACAACACAAAATTGGTATACTACACCATCAATCATAAATGCTGTATATGGACGACTTCTTTTATCTAATGGAATCAACCAGAAACTATGCTTCAAATCAGTTTCGTGAATATGTTAGTTCTTGTAATCCTACCAAATATCCCCTCTACATTTAAAGGACTCTCATATTGTTTTTTAGTATATGAGTTAATATTTCTGGCATCCAGACATAATCTAATCTCACCTGACTTTTTTCGGACACATGTTATCGCACTTATATATGGAGAGTTGGATCTTTCTATAATACCATCTTGTATCATCTTTTCTAACTCCTGGTATACTTCATTTTTCAACTTATAAGGAATGGGATACGTTTTTATCTCGAAGCTACTGATATCCTTATTCATTTCCAACTTATGTATATACTTTGCTGCTATGCATACTTCTTTATTGAAAAGTCTCCCATGTTTTGTCAATAACTCATCAATCTCTCTTCGATATTGTATGGGACAAAATTGTTCTTGTCGATCTTCCATAATTTCTATTTCGTTTATTTGACATTGTCTTTCCTCTACCTCTTGTTCTTCCTTTTTGTCGAAAGTTAATATATTACCTTCACATACCATGTACCCTTGTTTATAATCAATTCATCATTTCCCAAAATTACATCATATTTTAAATTCTTAACTACTAATAATTGTATTTTATAAGCTATGTTTCCCAAATAAAAATCTGTGCTTATGGTACTATTTGTATAATATAAATTTTTATGATTCGCCCCTACTAATGATAGTTTCTTTGTATTTATCATCATAATATCATCCTTATTTAAATTATCTACTATATCCTGTTTAATTAATGTTACCTCTGAACCCGTATCTATTAAAATTCTACATAAAATATTTTGTAATCTACCCTGAATAAATATTAAATTAGGTTTTTCTATTTTTTTATTATTATTTTCATAATCTATAATAAATTCTCGAGGCTGTTCATATCGCGATGAATAGATGATATTATGCACGTAAGGACGATTTAAGCAAAATTCTCTGTATTGTGCTGTACAGGAATACATTCTTCTACATGTATCTCCTGTCTGACCATATTCACTTGTCTCCTATTGTCATCATCCCTGTTTCTGTTTTGTTCTAGATTAATTTGGTTTTCTCTGCCATTTTGCCAATTTCTTCCTCTATTATTATTATTGTTATTACCATAGCGATTTCTTCTCTCGAAATTGTTCTGGTTCCTATGGTTCTCCGGATATCTATTTCCATTCTTCCTCTCTCTATTTCTGTATTGTTCCCCATTTCCTTGGTATCGTCTATCTTCAAAGTTCCTGTTTCCATAACTTCTATTTCCATTACCTTCATAATAATCTCTCCTGAAATTACCATTCCCATTTTCCCTTCGTATATCGTTTCTTATATTTCCATTTCCATTATCTCTTCGTATATCATTTCCTTGTTGATATCTGAGAAAACCACTTCCATTTTGAACACTCCTTTCAACTCTCTGCAAATATCTAGATAAGTTGTCCATTGTTTTAATATTATGAAGTGCTATCGTTTCAGACACTTCTGAATTAAAATGTCTCCCGACATATAAAACTAATTCCTCCTCCTTCATAACAGGTTCCAAGTATTGCGCCATGTTATATAGTTGCATAGCATATGCATTTAAATTTTTATTCCTATTATAATCAAATTTCCCGAAATACAATCTTTCCCTAAAATTAGCCTGATGAATCTCACCCCAGAAATAGTTCATGAATTGGTTCTCAAATTCTTCTAAATCATTTATGCTTTCCTCTTTGTTACAAAACCATAATAGGACATGCCCAGATAACATCCCTCTAATGATAATCTTCTTCTCCATGATGTCTCTCATTCCTTTAAGTTTGCTTTTTATTATCTTTATAAACACCTTTGGATGAATGGTGTTTATATTCCCATCAAACTTTACTCCGATCTCCATGTTTCCCGTATAAATAACTCCACCTCCATTTCTCCTAATATTAAATTCCATTTCCTCCATGCTTTCTTGTAATTTTCTGTTCATTTCTTCAAGTTCTTTGTTAACTATATGGCCTATGTACTCGTTCCTCTCCTCACATGTTCCTGTTTGTTCTTGTACCTTTGTATCCAAATTCTTAAATTTCTGCTCCGCATTCTGTTGGTAATTCTGCATTATCTCTTCTATTATTTGTTCTTTGAATTTCATATTTTCCACTTCTTTAGTTATGTCTTCATTCTGTCTCATTACTTCTGCTTGAATTGTTCCCGGTAATTTTTCTTCTATACCCCTCTCTAATTCTTGAATGTGTTCTACTATTTGATTTTCTATCTGCTCTCTAATTTTAATACCATTTTCTTGAATTTCATTTCGTATATGTTTGTTTTGATCCTCCATATCTTCTCTCACCTTGTCAATTTTCTTTCCAAATTCTTCATTAGTCTTCTAAAGTTCTTTAATTTCCTTACAATTTTCAAATTTCACTTCTTCTATTTTCTCTTCTAATCTATTCATATTACCATTGATGTTGTTTATATCCCCTCTAATTTCTTCTCGCATACTGTCCATTTTTGTCCTATTTTCTTCAAATTTCTGGTTCATATTTCCATTTATTATGTCCTCCATATTGTTCATATCTGCCCTCATACTATTTATGCTCATCAAAATTTGCATTATTGGATCATTGATATTCATTCCTACTTGTGGTTCTCTTCTCTCTTGCCTCCTATCTTCTTGTTCTATAGCTTCCTAATCTGTCAAACCTTCTTCCTGTGCATCACCTTCCCCTTGTTGTCCTTGCTCCAAATATACTGCTTGATAATCTCCCATACCATGACTTCGTTCTTCCCTTTCCTCTTCTGAACCACTGTCTGCTCCTACCTGCCTTCCATCTATCAACGTCATTCGTTTTGCCATTTTAATTGAGTTTAAAATTTACAAATGTTTCCTATATTTTAATAAACCGCCCCCCGTTGGGCGCCAATTATAAACAATATTTGACTTCGTATACTTACTTTTTACTTTTATTATGAAATTTAGATGATTATAATTTTATATTTAGATTTTTATTTAGATTTGGCTAGCTCAGTTGGTTATTATTATTTTGTTTTGTAATTTATTTTATTTTAATTATTCGGGAGCATGAAACACTTTCTACTCTTCGAGTCCTGGCATTCAAAACGTAATTACCTTCATTTATATAAAAGAAACACTTTTCTTATAACAACATTTAATTTTAAATTCAATATTTTATATGTGATAATAATAATTTGAGACGCCTATGGTCACCTCTAAAGAAATTATTGATTTTATATTTTGAACAGTGCGCATGCTCAAAATCCAGTCATGCGTAAAATGAACATAATTTTAATAACGTGAGATGGAGCTTCTGTGGCTCATTTGAATGACATAATATTATCGAATACGAAACATTTAGATGGTTTTAAAACAAATTTCTGTGAAGAATATCCATGAAAATGTTATCAATATGCTGTGGAAGAAAAGTATTAAAAGATTTATATATACATGGAAATGTTATACAGTTTATAAACAAATAGACAGATTACATGGAAACAAGTTAAGCATCATCTTATGATAAAATGGCGTACGTACTTTTGAATTATTTATTTATTGAAATTAGGCCTTTTTGTTATTATTAAAGATTTAATTTATAAAGTAATTAAATAAAGTCCGTTTTCTTTATATTTTAGATCGATCATTGCTGTTAATGTTTATCAAAATACGAAACTAAGCACTTATTTGAGTTTTTTGCTTATTATTATTGGCCAATAATAGTTTAAAAGAACACTGACCTGATGCTCTGGAATTGGGATAACTCTTCTGGACCCCAGGAATACTTCTCTGCAGTTCCAATACCAATTTCTGGAGAAATTCTGCTGGTTTTTGCAGAACAACTGTGTCTGATTACCGGTGAGTACTACACTAGATTGTTTTTCATAGTTATGTTCAAATTTATTAAGTTATTTAGGGAATTTCATAAAAATTTCGGGAACACTCTAACACACAGTCCACCCCTTTCGACGCCACTTCTAATAATCCACGCTTCCTCTCGATTTTCACTTTTTTTCAACAAACAAAGTCCTTTGTTTCTTTTTAGGTCACTATCTACCAGAGTTTGTTTCAATACTTGTTGATTGAAAATTTTATCTGTCATTTTGTTTCTAACCAATCAGATATTGTCCTATGCAATTGAATTATTTGATTTGGGTTTACTTAATAGAAAAGTTCATAAATATACTATTTCACATTTCTAATACACTTGTAGAGAGTCTTTTGAAATTTAATCATACAAATACATTAGAGTTGGTTATATACATAGATGTTGTTTAAATAGTTCTATCTAATATTGTCATAAACAGTCTATTCCTGTTACAATTATATGACTTAAATCATAAATCCTTTTATGTATTCTCTATCTAATTCTTGTATTAACTTATTTCTACTAACGCAATTAATAAATTATTATTTAATCCTATGTTCATTTTACAGACATATATCATTTTCTTTATGTTTAATTGTTTAATCTATGAAAAACCATACTCCTTATTCTAATAAATATTTATATTTGTATTCTAATGTAACTACTTATATCTAATATTCTCTTGACTTGATTATATAATTGTTTCTTTTTAGGTGAACAGCTGATCACGTTACATAAGATATTCTTCGTCTTAGGCAACTTTATTTACATCATTACATTGGTTAGGCAATCTCTATATTTTATGTTATTATTGAGGTAATTTCTTTATTTATTATATTGTTATAGGCTATTATTTAATATATCTTTACTTGATATGCTTTTGAATTAAGAAAAGTGTTTCCTTTTTAATTGTGTTTTCTTAAATTATATTATTTTCATACATTTTCATACTAGCAATATAGTTTTATAGAACTAATTCTCTTAATATCTATGATATCTGGTTCAATATATATATTATACATATTTTATTATTTATTCTATTAATTTATATAGATATTTATTTAGATTTGTTTGGATATATCTTGCTCATTTAAAATAAAAGGAAACACAATACTTTCAATAATTTAATTTTATAATGAAATTTTTATTTAAATATTTATAAAATAATTACGCCTATGGAAATTACCAACACAGAATCATAAAGGATATACACCATCGTTGTATTTTCTCTACCTCTTGTTCTTCCTTTTTATCAAAAGTTATTACATTACCTTCACATACCATGTACCCTTGTTTATAATCAATAATCATCTTGTGATTGCTCAATTCATCATTTCCCAAAACTACGTCATATTTTAAATTCTTGACTACTAATAACTGTATTTTATAGGCTATATTTCCCAAATAAAAATCTGTTATTATGGTACTATTTGTATAATATAAATTTTTATCATTCGCCCCTACTAATGATAGTTTCTTTGTATTTATCATCATAATATCATCCTTATTTAAATTATCTACAATATCCTGTTTAATTAATGTTACCTCTGAACCTGTATCTATTAAAATTCTACAAACAATGTTTTGTAATCTACCGTGGATAAATATTAAATTAGGGTTTTCTACTTTTTGACTATTATTTTCATGATCTACAATAAATTCTCGAGGATGTTCATATCGCGATGAATAGATATTATGCACGTAAGGACGATCTAAGCAAAATTTGCTATATTGTCCTGTCCAGGAATACATTCTTCCACCTGTATCTCCTGTCTAACCATGTTTACTTGTCTTCTATTATCGTCATCCCTGTTTCTGCTTCACTCTTGATTATTTTGGTTTTCTCTGCCATTTTGCCAATTTCTTCCCCCATTATTATTATTATTATTATTATTATTATTATGATTATTATTATTATTATTACCATAGTGATTTCTTCTCTCGAAATTGTTCAGATTCCTATGGTTCTCCGGATATCTGTTCCCATTATTCCTCTCTCTATTTCTATATTGTTCCCCATTTCCTTGGTATCGTCTATCTTCAAAGTTCCTGTTTCCATTTCCTTCATAATAATCTCTCCTGAAATTACCATTCCCATTTTCCCTTCGTGTATCGTTTCTCATATCTCCATTTCCATTCTCTCTTCGTATATCATTTCTCATATTTCCATTTCCTTGTTGGTATCTGTGAATACCACTTCCATTTTGAACACTCCTTTCAACTCTCTGCAAATATCTCGATAAGTTGTCCATGGTTTTTATATTATGAAGTGCTATTGTTTCAGACACTTCTGAATTAAAATGTCTCCCGACATATAAAACTAGTTCCTCCTCCTTCATAACAGGTTCCAAGTATTGCGCCATGTTATATAATTGCATAGCATATGCATTCAAATTTTTATTCCTATTGTAATCAAATTTTCCGAAGTACAACCTTTCCCTAAAATTAGTCTGATGAATCTCTCCCCAGAAATAGGTCATGAATTGGTTCTCAAATTCTTCTAAATCATTTATGCTTTCCTCCTTATTACAGAACATAATAGGGCACGCCCAGATAACATCCCGCTAATGATAATCTTCTTCTCCATTATGTCTCTGATTCCCTTAAGTTTGCTTTATAAGCACCTTTGGATGAATGGTATTTATATTCCCATCAAATTTTACTCCGATGTCCATGTTCCCAATGTAGATTATTCCACCTCCATTTCTCCTAACGTTAAATTCTATTTCTTCCATACTTTCCTGCAATTTTCTGTTAATTTCTTCTAATTCTTTGTTAACTATTTGACCAATGTACTCGTTCCTCTCCTCACATGTTCCTGTTTGTTTTTGTACCTTTGTATCCAAGTCCTTAAATTTCTGCTCCGCATTTTGCTGATAATCCTGCATAATTTCTTCGATTGTTTGTTCCCTGAATTTAATATACTCCATTTCTTTCGTTATATCTGCATTTTGTTTAATAACTTCAGCTTGAATTGTCCCCGGTAATTTTTCTTCTATCCCTCTCTCTAATTCTTGAATTTGTTCTACCATTTGGTTTTCTATCTGCTCTCTAATTTTAATTCCATTTTCTTGAATTTCATTCCGCATATGTTTATTTTGGTCCTCCATGTCTTCTCTCACCTTGACAATCTGCTTTCTACATTCTTCATTTTCATCCCTAAGTTTCCTGAATTCTTGAATACTTTCGGTTTTCACCTCTTCTATCTTCTTTTCCAATTTATTCATGTTTCCATTCATTTTATCCATCTTTCCGTTTAAGCTCCCTTCTATTCTATTTATATTTCCATTCAAATTTTCCTCCATTTTGTTCATATCTCCCCTCATTTTATTCATGTTTTCATTTATACTCATCAAAATTTTCATCATGTCCATCTGATCATCTCTACTTCTTCTTCTTTGCATTTTCTGTCTCCTATCTTCTTGTTCTACAGCTTCCCCATCTCCTGTCATACTATCTTCGTGTGCATCTCCTTCAAATTGTTGTCCTTGTTCCAAATATACTGCTTGGTAATCTCACATTCCATGACTTCTCTTTCCTCTTCTGAATAACTTTCTGCTCCTACCTGCCTTCCATCTCTCAAAGTCATCCGTTTTGCCATTTTAATTGAGTTTTAAAATTTACAAATGCTTCCTAAATTTTTTGAAACGCCCCACGTTTTGGGTGCCAATTAAACTATGTTTTTATACGCAATTACTATTTATATTAATTTAATTTATTTAAATATGAGATATTTTTATTTGTTTGAATTTGTTGTGTGGCTAGCTCAGTTATTAATTAATTAAATGTTATAATTATATTATTATATTGGTTCGGGAGCATGAGACTTTTTCTACTCTTTGAGTTCTGGCTTTGTTTGGATATATTTTGCTCATTTAAAATAAAAGGAAACACAAAACACAATACTTTCAATAATTTAATTTTATAATGAAATTTTTATTTAAATATTTATAAAATAGTTACGCCTATGGAAATTACCAACACAGAATAAAGGATATACACCATCTTATGCGCATGCCCAACTGAAATCGAACAGAAACGAGACGGAACGAACGTTTCATATCGACGCTCTGCATCTGCGTGGATATTAGATACATAGCATCGTTGTCGTTATAACAATGTTGATGGATTCGCATAAAAGAATTTACGTTTGAAATTATATACATACACTAAATAAATTGTTCTTCATCACCTCCTCGCTATTTCGACGCCAAGAACCAACTACCAACGCTTCTATTTGATCGTCAATTTTTTTATCAACAACGAATATATTGTTTCTAAGCTCACTAATTATCAATAAAGTTTTTCGTTAATTTTCGTTGATCAAAATTTGTCCTGTCATATTTCCACCAATCACATTGTTTCTGGAGCTGTCGAACTATATTCACAATTGCTATACTTTATGAAGTTTTTGGAAACATATATAAATGTAAATTTCACTTGAAAAGTATCTGTTTTCTTTTAGTATTCAACGAATTTCAATAGAACAAGTCTTTTACAGATAGTGAAATTCCTTGTTATATGTCGATATGGCAATGTCTAGTTTTGTTTTGACATATATATGACAATTTGAAAATAATACTTATATTTGTGAAAATAAATTCTTTTATAATATCTTTTGCTTTGGTTATTTATACCATTTAAATTCTATAGTAGCAAATATTTCTTTAAATCCATCATCATTTACTTATTCATTGATTTCATAAATTTGATAAACATTGTGACATATAACTTAACTTTATGTCATTGATATTTTTTTTTTTTATTTCGACAGAAAGTCGCATCAACCGTGGTAGGTTATTAGCGACGGTACAATAGATAATAACATAATTACACTGAATTATACACATTAATTAATTTTAAAAATATTATTAGTCTATCACAATTATTATCCTGAAATAAGGCTTGAAATGTGTTGGGTAGTTTACAAATGTTTCTTTGATTGTAGTATTTAGGACATTCTGTGAGGATATGTTTCACTGTTACATCTACATTACACAGTTCACATACTGGATGTTCTTCACGTTTTATTAGGTAAGTGTGAGTTAGTCTAGTATGCCCCAACCGTAGACGTGAAATAATCACTTGGTGTTGTCTGTTGTTAGAAAATGGAAACCACTTTTTATATAGAGGTTTAATTTCACGAAGTTTTGAGTCACTTTCAGTCCACTGAGATTGCCACAAAGCGATCACTTTCCTATTTAATACGCACTTTAGATCCGAACTAACCACCTTTGAAATCGATACCGCACTTTCATCTGTGATGGAATTACGAGCACATCTGTCCGCTTCTTCATTTCCACTAATACCAATATGGGATGGGATCCATATAAAGATGATATCATTGTTTCGTTCTCTGGCAACGTAGAGTTCTTTCTTAATGAGATGAACCAAAGGATGTTTAGAATAAATCGTTTGTATCGAGTGTAAGGAAGTAAGGGAGTCTGTAAGGACAAGGAAAGAGTTATGGTGGCTGCTTTCGTTGATATGTGTTAAAGCTTGATATATAGCGAATAGTTCTGCCGAGAGGATATTTGTGTAGGATGGAAGTTTATATAGAAGTTTCTGCGAGTCAGTTACTACAGCTGCTCCTACGCCTATGGTCGATTTCGAGGCATCTGTATATATCTTTTGGTAATTTGGATACTTTCCCAAAGTGTCGAACAGTTTGGCTTTTATAACAGTTGGGTTAGTATTTTGTTTATCATATTTAGTTAAGCTTTTGTCGCAATTTGGTATCTTTACCATCCAGGGTTCTATGTTATAATAAGTGGCAATTGGGTAAACTTTTGGTAGACAAAAGTCAATTTCTTGAAAGTATGTTCTAATTCTCTCGTAAAACGGTTTTGGTGTCCTCGATTTCCCAGTAAAAAATCCTTCCAATTTATTTGAGTGTGTGTACTGATAAGTTGGATTTGACATATTGGCAAGAATAGTAACTGCATAATTGCTGCTAAGAGATTTTCGCCTTAGGCTTAAGGCTGGTTCTCCTAATTCCCACTGTAGACTTTTTACCGGTGTAGTTCTAAAAGCTCCAAGTATAATCCGGAAAGCGGAATTTTGGATTACTTCGAATTGATCGGTGTCAGTTTGGTTTGCTGTATCATATGCTATAGAGCCATAGTCCAATACTGATCTGATGAGAGATTTTTACAGTAACAATAAAGTTGGTCCATCAGCACCCCATTTCTGGTTAGCTACCACTTTTAGAATGTTTAATCTCTTTTGGCATTCTAAGGCTAGATTGTTGATGTGTATTTTCCAATTTAATTTGCTGTCTAAGTGCATACCTAAAAATTTTACAGAAGGTAGGATCTTTAGATTTTCGCCATGTAGTATCAAATTAGGTTGAAATAGTTCATTTTTTTTGCTAAATAACATGCAGTGAGTTTTGGATGTTGAAAAACGAACTCCTGTTTGCGAACACCAAATTTCCAGGTTTGTAAGAAAATCTTGGAGAAAATTATTCATTGTGGTCATATTTGTGCCTTTTAAGAAAACAACTAGATCGTCAGCGTATATTCTTGCTCTAAGGGGTGCTTTTATATTCTCCAAGATGCTATTCAAGGCTACAATAAATAATGTTGGGCTTATTACGGAGCCTTGCGGTGTCCCATTCTCTTGTAATTTATTTTTAGATATCTGTGTATTTGCTCTGACAACAAAAGTTCTTTTTTGGAGGAAGTTTTTGATAAAAGCTAAGCAGTGGCCTTGTATGTTCCATTCACTCAACGTTCTCAATATATGATATCGCCACACCGTGTCGAATGCCCGGTTAATATCGAAAAATATGGCCATGCACGTCTGGTTCAATGCGAAACCCTCATGAATAAAGCTTTCTAATTCAACAATGTTATCTAAAGTTGATCTATGTTTTCTGAAGCCACTTTGTTCCGGGATCAGAAGGTTTCTGCTTTCAAGTGTCCATAAAAGTCGTTTGTTAATTATTTTCTCGAGTAGCTTGCACATTGAACAAGTTAGTGAGATAGGTCTATAAGATGCAGCGATTGTTTTAGGTTTTCTAGGCTTTAGTATTGGTATGACAATAGCTTCACCCCATTTTTCTGGAAAGAGGTGTTTAGTCCAGATTTTATTGTATAGGTGTAACAGGTAATCTTTGGAATTTTGAGGTAAGTGCTTCAAGAATACTACAGGAATGTCATCTGGTCCTCCGCATGTATCTTTTAAGTCTTCTAGTGCTTCATTTAATTCATTTTCAGTTATATTATGATTTAATGGATCGAGTATGTTAAAAATTTCAATATCATTTGCTTCCTGTGAGACTTTTTTGGTAATAAAGGCGTTATCATAATTATTGTTGTTGGAGTGACTAGCATATGTATCAGAGAGTATATCTGCAATATGTTTGTCGTCTGTAACCGTTATTCCATTGAGATCAAGAGATGTTATTTTTTGAATGGAGCTTTTACCAGAAATCTTCTTGACTTTTTTCCATACATCTGATATTGGAGTGGATCTATTAATTGAAGATACAAATTGTCTCCATGATTCCTTTTTTGCAGTTTTTATTATGTGTCTAGAAATTGCTCTTAGTCGTTTGAATTCAACGAGGTTTTCTGTGGTTTTGTGTCTTTTGTAAACGTTGAAAGCATGGTTACTAGTTTTTATGGCGTCTTCGCATGTTTTACTCCACCATGGAACTGGAATTCTACCTGTAACAAGCTTTGTTCTACCAATACTAGATTCTGCGGCAGATATGATAATATTTTCAAGATTTCTTAAATCCTTATCAATATTCTCGGTCGTAGTAAGGTTTTCTATTTTCTTTTGAATATTTTCAGAAAAGGCATCCCAGTTTGCATTCTTTAATCTCCAAATGTAAGATGGTGAAGTAGTTTTAGTTTCGAAATTGGTATTTCGTATAATAATCGGGTAATGATCACTATCATATAAGTAAGGATCTACTTCCCAAGATACCGATAACGAGACCGTAGGATCACAAAAGGATAGATCTATTGCGGATGATTCTCCTGTTGCAGAATTGAAGCAAGTTTTAGTACCATCATTTAATATATTAAAATTAAAATGGTCAATAACATTCGCAATTGTTCGACCTCGATTATCATTAGAATCGGAGCCCCAAAATATATGGTGACCGTTAAAATCACCTAAAATTAATCTTGGTGTTGGTATTTGATTAATAACATCACAAATATCTTGCATGTCCAATGGACCTGCCGGTAGGTACATATTGCATATGTGTATTGGGTGCGAGCTCCTAATTTTTGCGGCAACGACTTCCAGGTTGGAATTAATCGGAATAATTTCTGCTTCTAATGTGTTCGATACATAAATCGCAACTCCGCCACTGGCATGTTGACGATTTGTTCTGTTCCTAAAGAAGCACTGATAACTTTTTAGTGAATGATAATGATCTAGTTTAAAATGTGTCTCTTGAAGGCATAAAATGTCAGGAAGGTGTTCTGATAAGATTTTTTGTAGCATAGGTAGACGCTCGTAGTATCCATTCAGGTTCCACTGAATTATTGATTTAAATAGCATTGGATTGAAAAAAAATAATAATAAATAAATGATAGTAGAGTTCTATTCATGAGAGGACGAGTCACTTTCTGTAGCCATCGATTCATAATTGATTTCGTCTCCTAGGTGTCTGTATATTTTTTGTTGAAGTTTTGTGATACGGCTTTTAATTCGTCTTTCTGTAAGAAGAGGGTAAATTTTATTTAACATGATCACTAGAGATCCATAGTCAGTTGTGTAGTCCTTAACTACTTCCAGGGCATTATGAGAGCCAAGAGTATTTTCAAATAGGTCCACAAGTTGGTCGTAGTTTAATGGCAGTCCTTCAGAATTGTTTGTTATAAATGCTTTGGCTGGTTGAAGTAAAATTTTTACAGGAATTGCTGGTACCACTGCTGAGGTTGTCTTAACTTTTTTTATTGTTTTTTTAAGATGATTAGGTTTTTGGAAAATTGATTCTGAGCTTGTTTCTTCTATAGTGGGGCTCTCAGATGCGGGTCTTTTTGGAGTATTGGTTGCTGATGGAATTGGTGTGTTGGGATTGTTGATCGCTCCAATGGTGGAGGGTTTTATTATATCGATAATAGGAGAAGGTGTGCAGTTTGTGGCGTTATTGGTTGATAATGTAGTAGGTGCAGGAGTTGTGTCAGTCTGTTGTTGAGTTAAATTAGCTGAGATAGAAACTGAGCACTGTGCTGCAAGATGTCCTGTCTGGCGACATTTGAAACAAGTCATTCCGTCTTGTGCTACAAATACTCTGTATGATGTATTATCATGATTGATCACTATAGAATCAGTAATTTGGATATTGTGAGGCGTAACGAAAATTTGTCTTCTAAAACTAAGAATATGACTAAATTCCGGAAGAGCTGTACTGATTCTTAGTACTGACATAGGTGAAATTGGATTTAGACCTATATTTTGTAATTCATTTATTAAAAGTTCATTCGGTATGGTAGGACATACATTCGATAATACAAGCCTTTCTGCTGGTGTAACAAGTTTTCTGGCCTTAAGTATTTCACCATTTACCGTTATTTCTCCAATATCATCGAGGAATTTATTGACTATATTTTTGTCGGCTAAATATACGCAGATTCTGTTATTAGTTATTTTAGAGATATGTGTGATATGTTTTGGTTGTATAACAGTTCCCAAAGGAATTAAATAGTCTTGAATAGGAATTCCTTCTAATGCGTTAAAAATAATAGCTTGTTCTTTATTAGGATATCTTGTTTGTTTCGCAGCGTTAGAATAGGATTTTGTTTGGTTGGATAGGATTTGAGAAGAGGAATATAATGGTATGTTATTGATCATTGTGTTGTTGGTATTGGAATGTGTTGGTAGTTGATCAGTTTCAGAGCTCCTGTAGTCAGAAGTGGTCTGCGTGGGAATTAACAGTGGCATATTAGAATATGTTTAATTAATTATACTAGGTCGTATTGGGCAGGTTTGACCCTGTCCATCCCAGGACCTAGGTACGGAAAAAACCTTGACTTGATATTTACTTCGTATTTTAAGTTTATACTAATGGTAAATTTCTTATTTTCTTCGAGAAAAATCTTAAATTTTGGGTACTTACAGGTGAACAATAGGAAGTAACTAATTAAAAACACTATGGCAATAAAGCGAAATTTAACTACACTGTGTTTTTACTATAAAATTAACAAAATATAAGAGCGAGGTTAAAACAACTTGTTATATTATTTGTCAGAACCGGACTCGAAGTTCATTGATATTTTAATCTTTCAAACTTAGCTAATTCTTTATACTAAATATGAAAATGATTTATATTATTACTGTTTCAACTAATACTTATATTAAATTAGATAACTAAAACTCGTTTAATTTCAGATAAAAGAGCTGATTCATTCATGACAACTAAACATCCATATTGGGCAGATTTCATGTTCTCCACTATACTAGTTAAGCATTTTCCAACTTTAGACAATTATTAAGGTAATTTCTTTATATATATTGTTGCTCTTTTAATTATTGTAAACAAATGATTTAATATATTCTGATTTTATATGCATTTTTACTTATGATTGTGGTTTTCTTAATGTGTTTTCAACTACATAGTTTCAATCCATTTTAAATACTAAGCAAAATATTCTCAAACAGCTGATACTCTTTAATATATAAGATATATGGTTCAATATATATATATATATATATATATATATATATATATATATATATATAAGGAAGATAGTCTTTGCTGACTGTTAGTTATAAAACTGGTGAATATTGGGGTATGCAGCAAGAGAAACGGAAAAAGTGTACTCTTAACGGAAAATGTTCAAGCTTTCGAGGATGATTGTCCTCATCATCAGGAATACTGAAATGGAAAAACAGCATTAAGATACTGTAGTTAATAAGTAAGATACAATATAGAAGAAATCGCAACAGGTGCGAACTTACCTCCGACTTGAGGTTAGAATCCATTATGTTGTATAGAAATGAACTACGGATATTCAAAATATGAAACAATTCACTAACAAAGGTTTAAAATAGCACAATCACAATAAGATGACTAAAAAAGCCAACATCTAACACCATTTTGCAGACAAACGAGCACGAGTGCTTTTTTATTGTCAAAAGCCGGCAAGGAAATGATATCAAATTCTTCTAATTTGGAGGGATTAATTGACAGGCAATGATGCCAACCAATAGTTGAGTGGATGAACGTTACAACAAGTACCATAAGAGAGTGGTCTCCGTTGTGAAAGTTCATATTTAGGATGGAAAAGAAGAATGCAGAGGGGTTGAGAAATTGCATTCATAAGAAAGAAGAAGAGGAAATAATATATCCCACTGGTAAGAGGTTTGTATAACAACAAAACGTATACCATGGAATACAAAGTTAAAATCACCACCAGCCAAGAAGACAAAGAGCAAAAGCAATTAAGTAGTAATAATAATATTGTAATATAGTAATTATTAAAGTAAAAAATAATAATTATGTAATATAGATATATATATATATATATATATATATATATATATATATATATACATATATATATATATATATATATATATAATAATAAAGTGATAATGGGTGCATCTACCAACACCAATGCACCCAAAATAAGAGGTGGAGATATGTTAGCTATCTGCAAAAGGGGTAGTGTCAATTGAGGGAACGTGATTGTCACTAGTGGAAGGAAGGTTATAGTTGTAATCTAAGGATAACAAAAAGGAATAAATCTCACTCAAGTGGTCGGTGTCAGTTTTTTGTTAATGACATTGTTAAATTGTGAAATAAGCCATTTCCAAAAATGATCTCTTAATTTTGTTAGACTCTGTCGCCAACACCTTTACAGCTTCAAAATTCATACGATGGTGAAGAGAATGAACATGATTTGCCAAAGCGCAACGCTCCGGATGTAATCTACAACCACTCTTATGTGAAACAATACGGTTAGAAAGTGATCTTAAAGTCTGACCAATATATTGATTATCACAGTCCCCACATGGAACGCTGTACACAACATTAGTAAGAGAGGTCAACGGACATTTATCTTTAACTCTAGTAAAAATTGATCTAATTGTTAGAGCAGTTTTGTTAGCAATCTGGCAAGTCTCGGAGTAATGTCCTTAATGTATGGAAAGGAAGCGAAAATTGGAGAAGCAGGGGTCGCAACAGCGCCAACATCCATTTGGGCCAAGTTAGGATGGCTATCATCAGTCAGCAGTTCCATGGAATTAGATGTGCTGAACAATAATTTATTAAGTAAAGTTCTTGGGTAAGAGTTATCCAAGAAAAGGTTGAATAAAATGTTAAGATTTTTATTGTGGAAGACACCATTTGAAATTCTAAGGACTCTCAGTTTCATTTGTTTTACCAAGTTCACTTTCATAGAATGTTTGTGGTAAGAATGGTAATTTAAGTATCTACCAGAACTGCAAGGTTTCCTGTACCAATCGACGATAATAGTATTATTTTTACGAATGAACTTGTGTCTAAGAAAGGTACGGAATTTTCGTTGTCTTCTTTTTCTAATGTGAACTGTATATAAGGATCGTAACTGTTAAAAGTCTCAAGAATCTCATCTAGGCCCTCTCTAGGAAGTGCCACGATAATATCGTCCACATACTTCTTAATGAACAAAGGAGTGAAAGAAAGTACTGGTATGACAGTATCCAGCAAATCGTCCATGACATATGCTGCTATTTCACCTATCTTAGCTGGATGATTTTTAGAAATAATTTTATTTTACGTAAATGATTTTAAAAAAAATTTTCAATACTTTTAAATAATTAAGATGACATGATGACATCTATAATAATTTGAGGTTGAATTTTATATAATAAAAGAAGAATATTTGAATAACTATTAACCTATATTACAAATATAACCAATTTTCTTCTTTTGTTTTCAAAAACATTTTAGCATATAAAGAAAATGTTTACATTCATGAATCTGTCAAAATGATTTATGATTGAAAATTTTTTTTTAAAAATTCAAATATAATTATATTTACCAATTTATAACAATCTCAATTTACTTATCCTTGATAATGGAAATAAAAGTTTCCGAAAGCTTGGAAGAAAAGCAGTAACAAGAGTTTTCTTTAATTAACTTGCCGTTACCCCAATATTCGTGGTTTTATACCTAATTAGTCGGCAAAGACTATATCCTTTTATATATATATATATATATATATATATATATATATATATATATATATATATATATATATATATATATATATATATTTGAATTTCTACTCTGATCATCCTAAGAGTCAGAAGTACAACTTGGTTCTAACAATGAAAAATAGAATCCTACACGTTAGTGATGAAAAATTTGTTAATAACAACTTAAGATCGTTATTTGATATTTTTGTCAACAACGGTTACCCCAAGCACATTTCAAAAAAGTTAATCTACAACACAGACTTTTACGATGGTCAGGTTGACTAATGTAATCAACAGGTCATTCAATTTAAAAGACTTGCGTATATAAATGGTTTCACTCAATTGATTTTACCACTGTTCAAACAGTTCACCAATTTCGGAGTTGCCAGATAAGTTCAACTACTAATTATCTCCTCTTTTCTAAAGTCAAAGATAAAACACCTTTAATATACCAAACCAACGTTATTTACAAAATAAATTGCTCGCAGGGTACAGGATGCTACGTTGGTCAAACGTCTCAATGGTTAAAAAACCGTATTACCCAACACGTAAGTGATTGCCGAGTAGGTAAGAATAACTGTGCAATAGTTGATCATTTTATAAAAACAGGACATACATTCAATTATGACGAGACAGAAATTCTGCAGAAAGTTGACCATTACAAGAATCGTTTATTTTTAAAATGTATCACATCAACAAGCAAAAAGATGCTATTAATCTCAAATCTGACACTAATAAACTCAGTGATATTTATGGTCACCTGTTAAATTCATTTTAATATGGTTTTGTCACCCCAGATATTTATATGTTCAGATTACTCATTTTATTGTTCCCCTTTTTAATTTAAATTGTATCTTATTTTTACCTATTCACACTAGAACCGTTTTTGTAAATTTGTAATTAGTCTAGTTGTTAGCTTGACATGGTGTACATCAAATTTTATTGACTCTTAAAATCTGTAAGTGTTCGTTAGTTTCATTGATATTTTATTTCTATTTATATATAGGCTTCAATTTCTTATCATCCAAATATAGAGTAACCCAGTTCAGCCGAATCCACCAATTGTAAAATTTTATAGAGCTCAACTTCAAACTGCCGATCAACATAAATTATTGGGAATAACTATAGCTATAGAGACTAGAGATTAATCACAATAAATAGTGTCCTGGTCTCAACAAAGTGGCCAGTTGAAATTATTAATTCTGTCATGCACAATTGAAAAAATATTTTGTTTATTGTAACCATAATAAACATGAGTCAGTTTTTGAAGAAGGAATAAAAAAATTAAAGAATCTTTGGTATCTTAAATATTTCATTTGAAGATGAGAAAGCCAAATGGCAGAACTTCAGCAATTCTGTAATATAAAACGACGCCTATCAATTCCAGCTAGTACAATATCACGATGAGTCACTAACCACATACAATAATTTAATAATTCAAGCTGCTGAAATGTATATTAGAAAATATCCCATCTGTTCATAGAGGTGCAGCTTGAAACCTCGATTCTTTGAATTCCTTTTTATTTCCATATGTACTAAAAAATCTACTAAAAATTCTTTAGCAGTTGCTCACAAAATTTCTTCAATCTTAAAAGTGGCATACCTCAAGGTTCTGCTGTGTTCTCAGCCAATGTGATCTTGTCTACATAGACAATTGAGGTTTTTAAAATTAAGCACTATCACTGGAATGAAAAATATATCGGGATTTTGAATGTAGAGAAAATGAATAGTTCAATTTTATTAGAAATTCCTCAAACATTTACGGAAATAATTTTGATGGTGTCTCTTCATTGAAAAATCGATTTTTCACTAACCTGTTAAAACTTCGTAACAGTCAATATTTGCTACATCTAATTTTTTCCAGTCGTGTGATATTTTTCACTGCTGACGAGTGCTTGGGGGTTAGCTAGGGTATTCATTTCTTTGATTAGTTTGTGGTGATTTATTATACCAATGTTGTTGAATGCATTTCTATGAAGTTGTATTTGTTGGTTTGTTGTTGATATTGAATATGTTACATTTCGGGATCAAGTTATTCGTTTTCTTGAGTTTTTGTGTTAATTTACTTAGGTTGTATCTATCTTATCTATTCTTATTTTGAAACATGGATTCTTGGATGAGGTTGTAGCCGCGATAAATTTTTTTGGGCGTGGCATATTGGACTTTTCCACCCTACAACCAACAATACATATTTGCATAACCCAAACAGCAAAAATTTTCACCACAGCTTCGCCAAATCGATTAGAGAACAAAATAACAAGAAGTAATTAAAAATGTAGGAATACGTTAACAATGTATAACAAAAACTAAAGTTGGTAAGTATTTACAATTCTCGGTTTATTCTAATATTACATGTTATCTCCTGTAACCATCATATGTACTTTCCTGTCAGACTGCAGCATTTTTCCACTTTTTTCTGTTCCTATGATGGCTGATAACTGAAAAACATCATATTTGGAATACATAATAGAAACTGTCATATTTGACAACCCACTCGATTTCTTATTCAAAATAGTTTCTTGCAATAAATTACACATTTCATAGTAGAAATTAGGAAATGTTGGAGGTTGGTAGAATATGATGTGTTTGATTCCTTTGATTCTCTTTCGATGGAAAAAATGAAATCTTTCTGTGTATAAGAGGAAATGCGCATCACCATGATAGAACATATCCCTTGCTCGAGCTACTTTCCCTTCCTAAAATTATAAAGATATAATAATTATAAAGATAATATAAAAAGTGCATCATAAAATATTTAAAAGTATTCAAATTGTAGTTTTACCTCTTAAATTTGTTTGGTATTTTACATATCAATATGTAGTTTGGTATACGTTAAAATATGGCCATTGAAGGTCACAGTGAGAGAAATCTTAAGAAACTACTTCACTTAGGAGGTACAAGTGTTAAAATACTTCACGAGACAACAACTTATCATAAACACCTAAGTATAATTTATTAGATAAAAAGAATACAACCTAAGCCTGACATTATGGAGAAGTATGAGCGGTAACATTGGAGAAATGATAATAAGCTGAAAACAGTGTGACACATTTTTTAAAAGTAACTGAAATAAAAAGTGGCTATATGCCAAAACCTTGATAATTTGTAAAGAACAATGATACCCAAAATGGTATATACCGGCTGCCTAGGTACATTCTCCTACAAGGGGTCCAAGTGAACGAAAAAAATAATTAGGTGTTTGTGGAATATAAACGGGGGTCCACGAAATTCGATCTGATTTAACAAGAACGCCACTTTAATTTTGAATTTCCATTAATTAAATAATTTGCAAACCTCACTAAATTGATGCCGAATATTGAAAATTTATTATTAAAATACTAGGTTCATCCGCCCCACTGAAAAGAGTTTATTTTAGAGATCGACCGATATAATTTTTTATGGCCGATACCGATATACTCATAGCCGATATCGGCCGTAAAAATGTTTGCTTTATAAATGAGGTAAAAGTGATTTATAATGATATACTGTTACCGTTACATGTATGAACCATGTAATCACCAAAATCAAATGCAGAGCAAATTCGATATCTTGTAAAATTACCCGGGGGAATAAATATCGATAAGGTCAATCC
This sequence comes from Galeruca laticollis, assembly GCA_963921935.1. Taxonomy (NCBI): domain Eukaryota; kingdom Metazoa; phylum Arthropoda; class Insecta; order Coleoptera; family Chrysomelidae; genus Galeruca; species Galeruca laticollis. The sequence goes on along the minus strand of OY998176.1, from coordinate 260,063,665 downwards.
CCGAATTTGACAAAGGCCGGCCATTCATCTGCGTTCACTCTGTCGGGGAATATCAGAAGTTAATAAAACTCGTAGAGTATTGCTCTGATTTTTCAGAAACATGGATCGTGTTGTCGTGTGTTCTCCATCCGATTCACATTAGTCATATTTACAAGATTCTGTTTCATTATCTTCAATAAGTAGCAATGTTAGTGACAACATAACTTGTGGTAAAAGTATTCGCTGGAAATATTTCTCCAAGAACGAAGTTAATGCCTCTACAACAAAAGCAAATGCCACCTGTAAATTATGTCACTCTCTTAAATTATCTCGAGGGTCTACCCAAAACTGGAAAACATTGTGAATGGTCCATGAGAGAAAAAAATTTGGAGACTTCTGGTATAGAACTTAAAAAAATCCCAATCAAATTGTATTCTTCAGAATAACGTAGTTTTTAAAACTGAAACTCAATAAACAAGTACCATAACAACTAATTATCAACATTAGACGGCGTATTGAAGCGCCTGGGCCTTCTTCGTTAGTTCGCCTTAAACGTCAATTAATATGTCATACTCTTCTATAGTTGCTCAACCAAAATATCATTCCAAAAATCAGGCAATTTAATCAGCTCAATTGATGGTGCTAGTGTTCAAGATTATTTAATTCCTCTAGGACAAATCATACAACCTAAAAATATAACCCATATTTCAAAATTAAGCCAAAATCGGGTATGCGTTTATCTTTCAAGTGCGCAACCCGTAAATGACTTTATTAACACCAGCTGGAAGACTTGTTCTGTCCAATGTTTGTCCATCAATACCCAATGAACTTCTTATTGATGAATTAAAAAAGCTTGGTCTAAATTTAGTAACTACATTAACGTCTCTTCGAACCAGCTCATCACTTCCCGAATTTACTCATACTTTGAGCTTTAGACGGCAGGTTTACATCAGCCCTCATAATTTGAATATTCCTGATTCTATTGTAATAACCTTCGATAACACTAACTATAAAGTATTTCTTTCTCAAGATAGTATAAACTGTTACAATTGTAAACAAACGGATCATATTGCATCGCAATTTACAGCACGCTTAGTCAATGTCCAGGCACAACCTTTGTCACAAATACCCACAGAACCTGTACCACAAATTTCTGAACAAACGTTATCAGACACTTCATACTCACCACAAACTATTGATAATTCCTTCAAAGAATCATCCTCACAACCCCTTTCACAAGGAGAACTTTCATCACAACCATTCGTAACACAAGCTTCAACGTGAAAGTTATACAATCTTCATCAATTTCGTTGGCTGCACCTTCACCTCAAGCAGTGAAAACATCAAAATCAATCATCATAGAACAGACCTCTATTCCAGAAAGCTCAGGCGAATCTATAAGTGAACATAAAAAGGCCCACACTACGACAAAACGTCAGTTTGAAGAAATAGCCTCTCCTTCTTCAGATCCCAATACGGACCCAAGCAATTTATTTACAAAACTATCATCAACATCCTCTGCAAAGACTAAAAAATCGAAGACAAATGGCAAATCCTCTGATGCTGACATCACCAAAAATTTCGTCGTCAATAATTTTCCTTCTTTTGTTTTAAACTACAATCTGCCAATGCTTCTATTGGACAATGTTCAAGGAGTTCAAGATCCATTAAATGTGATAAATGATAATACAGCGGATTTGTTGGGATTATTGAATTTATATACCCTCATGTACCTGACAACTCTATGAACATTACAAAACTAAAGAAGAACATTTTCTCCCATAAAGTAAAGAGGCCTCGGACCTGGAAAGTGATTTGTCACAAAGTAGTTATCACAGCTAGGACTCGTAAACAACCTAACAGGAGCATTCAACTCGATACTACAGTGGAATATTGATGGATTCTTCAATGGCTTACCCATGTTACAGATTATCATTGTAAAACATTCACCTGAAATAATTTGTATACAATAATCGAACCTTAAGGCATGCCAACCATACAGCCCTAAACAATTTAATTGTTTTAGAAAAGATAGAATTCATGCAGCTGGTGCGAACAGAGGCATAATAACATTAATACATAAATCTATTGAATCGAAAATGTATGATGTAAACACAACCCTAGAAGCTCTTGTTGTGAAAGTCATTTCCCGAATTCGAGTACCGGTAATTGTAGGTGAAAGACGTGCGACGCAGCAATCCGTTTAAACCAAATATCACTGGTTAATTTTACGTGAAATAAACTTAAATTAGTGTAAAACAAGAGTGCGTGGAAAGTAATAGAAAATGACTGAAAATCTTCCCCCCGACGGCGGGGGAACATATATAATCTTTTGAATATCAACAGCGAACCCGATGAAAATAACAGTGAGATGGGACCACAAGTGATAGAAAATCCTAATTTAATTACAGTTAATAATCATACTAGCAGCATAGAGGGCGAACGCCGCTCTATTCAGATGGCAACAGGTGACAATCCACAAAAACCCAAAGCATTCAACATCGACAAATCGTATTTATATTCAGATGTTTGTTTTTATTGAAAAGTTGAATACTAATAACAGGTCATTTACATCCCATGGCCGTAGGGCATATTATACACCAAAAATTAAAAATATCTAATATTAAACGAATACAAAAGGTAGGGAAAAATAAGAGTAAGAGTGCAATTAGAAACTTTAAAAGATGCTAATAATTTAATTAATAACAAAGAACTTACTAATGAAAATTTAAAAGCATTTATTCCAAATAATTTATTGGAGCGTAAAGGAGTAATAAAAGTCGATAGGATTTTTAACGAAGAGTACTTACTCAAAAATATCATTACGACGAGTACAGTCACGGAAGTTCGGAGGTTTAAAAAAATAGATATAGACGGAGAGACTATTTATATACCAAAACAAACAATCCTAGTAACTTTCGAGGGTAATGCCTTGCCAACGCACATAAAAATAAATAGTGTAATATATTCAGTAGAAAATGATGTACAAAAAGTAACACAATGTTACAATTGTTTAAGATATGGACACGTGGCCACACAATGTCGGTGTACAAATAGTAGGTGCTTAAATTGTGGTGAAATAAAAGAAGACGATCACACATGCAACGATCCGGAAAACACTTTCTGTGTATATTGTAAGGTTAACAATCACAAATCGATTTCTAGAACATGCTCTACATTTGAACAACAAAAAACATAGAAGAACAAATGGCACAAAATAATACTACCTTTCTTGAGGCAAAAGCAAACTCTTATGCTAATGTCACACTATTAAATAGTTTTGAAGCCTTAATCAATACTCCAGAAAATTTTCCCGCCCTTCCAAACAAAAATATGAACCACAATAAAAATAATAATAATAGCCGCCGACCTAACATTCAATTATCCCAAACAACAAATCCCAGGAATGAAGCAAATAACCCTCCCACCGTACACGACCCCCCAACTCTACCAACACCTCTCAGCAATACTCCTAAAAAACGAAAGGTGAATACACGCGGATAGGAAATGCACCCTCCAATGTTTCCTAGAAACTTCGGACCAGAGCAACCGATTCAAATAGGCCAAAAAACAACGAGTATGGAAGTTGACTTATGCAGTGATAAAGATGATCAATTAGTCACTCTTTTTAATATCTTAAAGGATATATTAGATGATATAACAAGTTTTGAAGACTTGGGAAAAATTGATATAGGTTGCATAAAAAATAAACTTAGCAAATTCCGAAATTGCTAATAAAAACAATACAATAAGTATTTTGCAGTGGAACTCGCATTCCGCTGTAGCAAATAGATATAGTTTAATAAAATTATTAAAAGAAAATAATTTAGATATAGCAATCTTAGCAGAAACTTGGTTTAAACAGGACAAACAAATCAAATTTGAAGGGTATCAGATCATTCGGGCAGATAGAGCGGATGGCTATGGAGGAACGGCAATCCTATTTAATAACCACATGAAAGGCGAAAAAATAAATTTAAATCTGAATATCCACGAACATATCTCAGTTTGTACCGCTCGAATAGAAATATGTAAATCATCAAAAATCTCAACACTATCCTTGTACTGCCCGCCAGGTATAAATATAAACAGCAACGAGTGTGAAAACATATGTACTACTATAATTCTCCCGCTATTCTTGTAGGCGATTTTAACGCCCACCATGAAGTCTGGGGATCGCACAAAAACGACCAAAGAGGGAGACAGCTAGCTAATATTATAGACAACCAAGAACTAATACTTCTAAATGATGGATCACCGACTAGACTAACACACAACGAACACAAATCAGCAGTAGACCTAACTTTTTCTCCACTTAATATATCCAATAAAATAACCTGGAAAACGCACGCGGATACCTTAGGATCAGACCACTGCCCAATCATAATGGAACTCACTGTCAAAAATAAAACTGAAGATAAAGAATGTACCATATACCCCTTCAGCAGATGGAATATAAAAAAGCTGATTGGAATTCTTATAAACAGAACATTGACAACTTCTTTGCACAAGACAATCCCATTTTCAGCAACATCAATGAGAAATACTCATACTTTATGGAAGGAATAAATAGTTCAGCAAATAATTCCATCCCAATAAATAAACCATTTAAATCAAGAGGTGGAAAAATAACACCGTGGTGGAATGACGAGTGCGATGAAGCAATCCGGACAAGGAAAAAATCAATGATAAAATTTTAAAATACCAGCACACTGGAAAACTTCCTGTCTGCAAAAAATGAAGCTGCCAAGACTAAAAGAATTCTAAGAAAAGTGGCAAGACAATCTTGGATTTTACACCCCCAATGGTACTATTAAATCCCAAGGAAATTACAACAGCAAAGCAAGCAGAAGATACACCAGAAATTTTCCAGCAGAGCCTGGAATTTGGAGAATTAGAAAATGCTCTCAAAATTTCAAAAAATACGGCACCTGGAGAAGATGACATTAAATATGCAATGCCGCTACATTTACCTAAAAACGCCAAAATGTTTTTATTGGAAATATTCAACGAAATATGGTCAACCGGGAATTGTAACATACAATTGGAAAAAGGTGATAATCATTCCAATTCTAAAACCTGGGAAGGATCCTGAAGATCCTGAATCTTACAGAGGAATATCGCTTCTCTCATGTGTTCTAAAGACCTTTGAGAGAATAATCAAAAATCGACTAGAGTGGTAGATAAACCAGAACCAAATATTACCCTTAACCCAATATGGAATAAGGATTCGGCACAATTGACGCGGCATCACACATTACCACAGATATACAGAACACATTCTCAGAAAATGGATACTTAATCGCAACTTTCTTAGACCTTCAAAGTGCTTACGATACAGTGAACATCCCAATAGTAAAAGATAAAATGAAAGAATTGAACTTCCCGGAACGAATCTGTAACCTATTATGTCAAATGCTATCAAATAGGAAAGTATATATTAGACACAATAATTCCGTAATCAGACCACGACATACCTCACTGTAACTACCTCAGGGATCAACATTATCTTCCCTATTATTTAATATATTTACCGCTTGTTTACACTCAATAACAGAGGAAACAATTATAATACAATATACAGATGATATTGTTTTATACTCCCAGGAAAAGAAATACGATCGTGGATTACAGAAACCAAATAACTCATTCATTCCTTTGATTACCACCATCCAGAACCTAGGACTTCAGATTGCGCCTCATAAGTCAAGCATCAACGTATTTTCTAGACATATTTTACAAAAACCTGAAAATATCCAATTAGGTAATGCTCTACTATCATACAAAGATGAAGTCAAATATTTAGGAATAGTACTGGATAGCAAGCTAATATGGAAACCATTCATAGAACTCATACGAACAAAGTGCACAAAAGCAATAAATTTCCTGAAAATGATTACGGGGACGTGGCGTGGAGCTAATCTAGATATCGCACTTTTGTTCTACAAAGCGTACATCCGATCTATAATGGACTATGGAAGCATACTGTACGGATCAGCAAATGACACAAACCTAAAACAACTAGATCTTATCCAGAATAAAGCTCTTAGAATTTGCATCGGAGCAAGAAAGTCTACACCTGTCAAAGCTATTAGAGTGGAAGCAAAAGATCCGCCACTAAAATTGAGAAGAGAATACTTGGCTGAAACAATGATTTCAAAATGCAAATTAAAACAGTCGCCACTAATCCATAAAGTATCTGTTTTAAACTGCAACGATTTGACAAAAACATACTGGATAAAAAAAAGTCTCCTCCACTTTGTATAGGTTTTTGTAATACGAGCAACACTACATTGATGCAACACACGAGAGATAAATACTTTGAATTATATCATAACTAACCAAAAATTACAATACCGAAATACTTTGAAACTGCTCCTTATAATCAAAATTCACTCGAAAGAATTACAGATAATAATGAAAGTAACATGGCAGTATACACTGATGCATCAAAGAATGAGTTAGGTACTGGGTGTGCATTTTATATCCCCGAAGGAAAAATAGAAAAGAAGTTCAAAATGAATTCTCATAGTTCGATTTACACCGCAGAGGCATACAGAATAATGAAAGTCTTAGAATACTTAGCATCTCAAAACCAACATAAAAACATTACGTTATTTTCGGACTCACTATCCGTCCTACAGAGTATAAATAAACCAAACAATCCAAGCTCCCTTGTATCTCATCCGTATATTTACAAAATTCAAGTCATCTTAGGACAACTCACCTCAAGGAAATTCGACATACAAATGGCTTGGGTTAAAGCTCACATAGGCATAAAACAAAACGACCACGTAGATATTTTAGCAAAAGAAAGTATCGACACAGGAGAAGCATATTTTGAGAATAATTGCCTATCGTATTGCATTAACATACGCAAAAACAATTTGTATAAAAAATGGACCATACACTGTGAAAAATATTGCAATAACAAAAATTCACAGTATACTGCTGGTACAGGAACACTCCTTGCAGCAGAAGACAGACGGTCTCCTTAATAAGATTGCGATTCGGACATGCATCTTACCCCACTCATCTCAATAAAATCAAATTAATAACATCTGATCTATGCGGAGAGTATAATGACTTAGACCACATCTTCTTAAAATGAAATAAATTCGAAACTCACAACGACATCCTAATAAGAGATCTTAGAGAATGTGGGGTTGAATTCCCAATCAACATGCCATTCCTCTTGGGCACCAATAACAAAAAGGTCCTTGACGTAATCATCAAATTTATCAATAAGACATAAGACATATATAGAAAGTCCATTGTTAGATGTTAATACCTATGTTTTGTTCCCTTCCTATCCGTGGTCCACCTGTATTGTTAGAATAGTGCCTTGATTGACCCCTAGGCAAGAAGCGTGTGACCTTGTCTTTCCTCATAGTCGATGTAACCCTTAAGCATGTACACAAACCTATAGAATACTTATTGCGATTGTATCAACAGTGTTCCTGGCTGCATGGATCCACTCCTGATACCAAAACAATCATTTCCAATACTCCATTATATATTTGCAATATATACCTACCTCCCAACGCCTCAGTCGACTATTCCAGTTTTACAAATCTAATTAGACAAGTTCCAACTCCATGGATAATTTTAGGTCACTTTAAAGGACATGTGGGGATCTCAAAGCACGAACGAAAGAGGTAGTCTAATAGACAAAGCCATTGCCAATTTACATCTAAATTTCTTATATGATGGCAGATTTGCAAGATTCAATATGAATACAGCCGAATCTTCGTGCATTGACATAACTATATGTGACACAAACTTAACACCTCTATTATGGGATACATTAGACTTCACATATGGAAGTGATCATTATCCAATAATTATTAATAGTAGTTGCACTCCACCGGATAACTCCAATAACTTGAGCAAATGGAAAGTTCACACAGGAAATTGGAACGCTTTTTCCAATACTATAGAAGAAAGTATGAAAGAAAGAATGAAGTATTTCTTCTGATATTGACAATAAGCTTCATCACATCAATCAAATTATAATCGCAAGTGCGGAAAAACATATTGGAAAGACTAAATTTGTCTCAGGACGTCAACCGGTTCCTTGGTTTGACGCCGAATGAGAAAAAGCAAAAAATGAGAACAAATCAGCCTTGTACCAATACAAAATACATAAAACGGCTGAAAATAAAATAGAGTTTAAAAAACTGAAGGCACTTGTACAGTAAAATCAGCAAAAAAGAAATGTTGGCAAAAATTAGTGTCTGGAATAAATAGTTCCAACAGTTCCAGTCAGGTATGGAATAAAATTGGGAAAATTTCTCGAATACCCACTTAATCAAACATTAAAAGATTAAGAAGATGCCAATATTATAACGTCTGCTTCGGAAATAGCACCTTAGCAAATGTATACAAAACACATTCCTCTGATGAAAGTTACAAAGATAGCTTTACCAGACACAAGCTCTTAGTCGAAGAAGTTATACGATATAAAAAAACTGACAACAACAATTGTTTGAATGACCCAATAACTCTCGACGAATTGAACAGCTGTCTTGATGAACTGAAAGAGAGTAGTCCCGGAACAGATGACATACTACCTATATTTTAAAAAACCCGTTGAATTCTGCAAAACAAAAGATACTTTCGATTTTCAACTAGATATGGCTCGAACATACATTTCCGTCCCTTTGGTCTAAAGCTATAATTATTCCTTTGGTAAAAAGTGGCAAATCTCGACTACTGCCGGAGACATACAGGTCAATATCATTAACATGTGCCATGTAAAAGGTTTTTGAAAAGATTGTGAACAACCGCTTATTATGGTATCTGGAAAAAAATAACTTAATAGCACCAGAACAAAACGGTTTTAGAAAAAATCGTTCGACAGTGGGACAATACCTTACATTTAGAAAGCAACATACAGGAAATGTTAACTACTAAACAAAAATGTATGGCATTTGACATCGCATGGAGATATAACATAATAAAGACACTTGGAACATTAAAGAACATTGTATATCTTTCATAGAGAACTTTCTAAAAGAACTGAAGTTTCCAAGTGAGAGTTACTAATTGTTTCTCCAATTTTACTATTCAGGAAAATGGAGTGCCTCAGGGTTCTGTATTAAGTCCGACTCTCCTTATAATTGCACTTAATAACATCATCAAAGCCATCGATAAACCAATTAAAGCACGTTTGTATGCAGACGATCTGGTTATATTTATTAAAGGGAAAAACTTGAATCTCATGTCACAAATCCTTCAGAACACATTACACAAAGTAGAAATTTGGTCTAGTGATGTTGGATTTGAATTGTCTGTCTCAAAAACGTCTGGCATGATTTTCTCTTCAAGAACTGTTCAAAAGCACAAACTAAAGTTTTACGACTCACACACTTACAATTTAAAACACATGTGAAATTCCTAGGTGCAATATTTGATGAAAAATTAACTTGGAAGCCACATATAACATAACTAATATTGTCATGTAATAAAAGCTAAACGTATTAAAAACCCTATCCAACAAATACTGGGGATCGGATCAAACTACTCTGCTTCATTTGTACAGATCCTTAATCAGATCAAAAATTGACTGCTTTGGTAGGCTACACTTCTGCAAGTAGATAAGCCTTAAAACTCCTAGATGTCGTTCCTAACAACGCCTTAAGGATTTCTTTCGAAGCCTTTAGAGAGAGCTTCATCAGTACAAAGTATATATGTGGAATCTGGAGAACCATCTCTTCAATATTGTCGGATGTAATTGACTCTTACATATGCTGCAGGCATTGCACAAGATACTACAAGACCTATCGATCTCCAAACCATTTGAGATCAACAGCTAAACGAAAATAATCAATTTACCAACAGAAAACCATACCAAGAACAATTACGACTTAGCTGAAAAGCCTTAATCTGAATATTCCCGATACATTTTCTAATGCAATATCCTACCCTCCTCCTTGGACACTTATACATTAACATTGCAATACTCAACTCCTGTTATGAAAAAATGAGACAAATAACTCTATAATCAAAAATAAATTTCTTGAAATTACTGATCGCAGTTTTGAAGGTTATTGTCACATTCATACAGACGCTTCTAAATCCAACGACAGCGTAGGATGTGCTTTTGTTACTCACAGAAATCTGATTCTGTTTAAATTTCCAATGTACTGCAGTTTATTCTCCGCCGAACTGTATGCACTATATGAAACCCTTAAGGATATAAACAGCTTCAAATATAACAATTGCTTGATACTCATGGATTCTTCAAGTTCTGTTTTGTCAATCCTGCATTGATATCCAAATCATCCCTTTGAAAAGTTAATAAAATGCGCACTTGAAAAAACTCAAGACTCAGAAATGTTCAGTGCCATCCCACATTGGCATTTGAGGTAATGAGAAAACCGATAAATGTGCGCGCCTTGCAGTGAATAATGATAACTCAGGTACTGTTCTAAAACGTTCCAGCAGTAACTTGAAAAGTTTTTATAAAAGCAAAGTGTCCGGTACGCGGCAAAACGAGCGGCAACGCAGTAATTCAATGCTGATAGATGTAAAATAGATTGTTACACATTGGAAACCACTTTTAAGCCGACTTATTCAGGTGACTCTTTCACAATTACGTTTGGGAGATACTATGCTAACTCATTCATTTTTATTGACAAAAACAGACCGTCCCAAATGCGATACATGTGATGAAATATTATCTGTGAAGGACGTATTAATAGATTCAAGCAAATATCATCTGCACCGTAAAACACATGATATCCCTATTAGTCTGATAGAATTGCTTGGTGAACACTGTCCAATAGAAAAGCTAATAAACTTCCTAAATGATATTGATATTTTAAATAGCATTTAGTTCAATATCGTTGGTATTTAGTTCAATATTCGTAACTGCTTAATGTTTATGTTGTAATTACTGTATAGTACCGATATTTTTCCGTCGCTAATAACCTTTTGGTGCAGGCGACTAATTTTTAATAAAAAAATAATTTCACATATTTTTTTCAACCTTGCAAAGCAGAAGTTATAATCGCAAATATTTACATACCTTAGAATATTCACAAATTTGTACAAACCCTACATCTTCTTTCTTGAAATAATTTCTGACTCGTACGAAATCAAAATAACTAGGAATATATATTAATGTATGTTTCATCAAACTTTCTTTTTGTTGTGGTAATATCTTTTTAACGAAAAAATCAAATCGGGAATCAATGGCTTCAGCTGCGTTCTGGCAATCAAATCTATGGAAAATATGAGGAATCTGTACAACCACTTGACTTATACAGCCAATTTCAATAGGATTAATTACTTTTACTTTTCCTGCATAATTTTGGCACTTTTTGTTGAAAATTGCATTGATTTCTGGTAAATTATTAGAAGAGAATATTATTGTTTGTCGATAATATTTGGCCCAGCCATTTAAACTCCATGTTCGAACCCTACAAAAAACCATGCAAGTATTTATATATTAGTAAAAGCTTCAGAATTAAAGTGATGTCAATATTTCAAAAAAATGTCCAGTTTTTTTAAATAACTAGTTTAGTTTCTAGATTATAAATATGTGGACAACTTTGGATCTTAGAATTGAAAGGGCGGGTGTCCACCTTTGACCAATAATGAGTTAGACAAGTTTAGTTTCTAAATATATGTGGACAATTATTTACAACCGATACAAGTCAGCGATTCAATTTCATGGGTGCAGTGTCTTCTAATACATGCTTCTATGTTTTAGCAATTAACCAGAATAAAAAATAAATATTAAAAGAAACAAGACATAGTTTTAACACAGAAAAATAAATATTAAAAGAAACAAGACATAGTTTTAACACAGAAAAATAAAATATCAATGCAACCACTGTGCAAGAACCCATCAATACAACTCCTCTAGAAACGTTTCAAATTCGTAAAAAAATTGTTGGATACCAGCGAGTAATCAGAGAAAAAAAGGAAAGAAGAATTATACCTACTATCGAAACAAAAACAAATGATTCTTTGAATGAAGAACATCAACACACTTTCCTTTCTACAATCAAACTCCGGCTACCATTGACATTGTAATTGGGGAAAATTGTTGACAATATAACAAAAATGGAGACTAGCTTAAACTCTCAACATGATCCTGTACTTATACAACTAACATTTTCATATAACATTGATAAATGGTCACAATTTCTCGGAATCTGAAACCCGCAGTAAATTCACTATAGAATTGCAAAATGTTTAAGACAAAAATATAATGAATTGGCAAATAATAATAATAAACAACGAAACTATCACAGATAAAAGAAACATCGCCAGGAAGTTTGAACAATATTTCCAAATTTTTTTAACACCATTTATCCGAGGGGTAAACCACTAAAGAAAATAGTGTACAAATTAGAGAAAATACTCTAAAAAATACTAGTATTATTAGAAAATACTTCTGAAAATACGTGGAAAATACATGGAAATATAGGAAATGCAGAAAATGCTGCGGAAAATACAGAAATTAGACAGAAAATACGATCAAGAAACAAAATTGGAGCTAGGTAAAAGATGTCCCTATTGTCGATGAGAGTACTCTTGGCAACAATGGTTATAGCATTTAATTGCCGTTTTGTAAGCTATGTTCATCTCTTTGTTTTACTAGCAGACAGCCATGTTCGTTAGTTAAAAGAGAGGTAAAACTGAGTTCGGTTTTTAGATTTATTTTATAAGTGTTAACTATTTATTCAATAGTAGATCGCGGTTTCCGCAGACAAAATGTGAGTTAATTTTTTTTTTGAAAACATGTTAAAGACTAGGAATCGAGGTAGGCGTTATCTCTCGCAGTATTTTTTTTGTAGACTTTTTGCTTTTGATTAATAATAAGACATATTTAAAATACAAAGAGTAGATCGTCGTTAAAATTCGAATTCTTCCACAAACAGTAATAACGTGAACTACCTGCGCACGGGAAAGGAGTGTGGTGGCGCCAACGCAGTTGCCAAGCTTAGTTACCAGGCTGACTTTCAATTATTTAAAAATGGCCTTTTATTTAAAGTATTTCTAAAATATAGCGGTGATATTACAAGGCGTGCAAAATGCAGGTTTGAATGAGGTATAGGTTTGAAATGACTTGGCTTAAAGAATTTGGGATTGGTTTGGAAAGGTTGAAATACTTATTTAGTCAAGATGGGAAGGTGAAAACAGTTTTGGTTTATTTTATACCGTTAAGATCTTGCAGGCTGTCAAGTAGCGAAATTGGCAATTTTCAAATGTCAATATTTCAAAACAGTTGAACTTAGGTATATAGTGAATATAGGTACAAGGTATAAAATATAGGGTGTCCCAATAGTGCCTTCTCGACAGATATCTCACTTATTGAAGATTCAAAAGCTGTTTAAACGTAAATAACCCAGACAACATGGGATATTCATAGAATAATCTTTAAATACACCAAAAAGTATAAGAATATTCCGAATCAGCTAAGAATATTTTTATAATATTAATATTAGGTTTGAATATTCTATTAATATTCTTTAGTGAATATTCACAGAACAAGCCTGATGAATATTCTTAAAATATTCATTTTAGAATATTATCAAATTGAATATTCTTAAAATATTCATTTAAGAATATTACCAAACTGAATATTCCTAGCATATTCTTTTAAGCATATTTACTTATGATTAAAGAAAATTAATATTATTTTTCACATGGGACGAAAGTTATAGTTCAAACATTTATCCGGATATTCAACCCTACGCATAGGTGTAAATAGTTAAAATGACCTTCATACAAATAATAAATATAACATATCAAATTAAACCATGTATTGAACTCATTGAAGTTCAGATAGAGATTATAAGATAAGAAAAAGATATAAAAATATCCTCGATATGAACACTACATAAATGGTTGATACGGTGTGGATATAATGTTATTCGTCATATCGTCGTGTGATAAAAAGAGAACAAAGATATAAATGATAATTATAACATTCAGCGTAAAGACAAATCAAGACAGGTACCCAATCGCGTCAACAAAAAGCCACCAGCCAATTAAAATGCAACTGGCGTTCTCTGTACACACGTGTATTGGTTAATTTCTAATATCATGTGTGATGGGCTTAAGTCTGGCATGCTCAAAGTCAAGTGTCAATAGGTTCGTTTCTCTTCCGTTTTATCCTCCCTAATCTATGGTTTTATCTAATATCAACCTATGAACTGGAGTGGATTGTGCTTTAATTAAAGTTTATTTTAATTTTGTTTTCAACAATATCGTGACTTGTGGAACTCTTAGTGAGAAATTATTGTATTTGTTATGGGATGAATAACTTGTAAAGTTCGTGGATGTCGCTCAAGAACAGGAGAAGGAATAATTATGTTTGGATTTCCCAAAGACCCTGTGTGGTAAGAGTAATTGTTTCTATATGCAATATATTAGGATATATATATATATATATATATATATATATATATATATATATATATATATATATATATATATATATATATTACTTTTTTAATATTTTACATGTACCTATGCATCGTAAGTTGTGTAATTCTCTATGTTTTTGGTTTGTTAGCATTGATCTGTTCTTATGCCTTTAATAACATGAAATAATAATATGCTCTACAATAAGCTTTCTGCTGACGAGCCCTGTTCAGCTAAAAATATGTTGAATAATAAATTAGTAGTTAATATAGACATGTGAATAACTACATTTATTTACTTTTTAGGGCACACTTATGGTTGGAAGATTGTAACTGTGCAGATTTGTTTGGAAAAGACTACAGATGCTTTACAATAGAATTATAGGTTGTGTGAACTTCACTGTCAGGAAAAATTTATTTCCAAAGGAGGATATCCCAAGCATTTGTTTCAGCTAGCTGTGCCTACACTATTTCCATGGTTAAAATGCAAAGGTCACATTTTATTGAATGATCCACTAACAAAAATAGTTACTCAGCCTGGTAAATATTAAATTTAAGTAGCAGCTGTTTTTGATATTTATTTTTTGTCATCTGGCCGCATAATTAATTAATACTTTTTGATGGGATTAATACCTTCTTAATTTGTATAAGGGAAAATCCTGGTGTTAAGATAATGAAAACAAAAAAATTAAAACATTTATATCGCTTTATAAAACTAAGTCAACATTCATTTAAACAAGTAAATTATCTTAAGAACTTGAGGCTGGTAAAAACTTTCATGAGAAAAGCATAAAATAATTAATCATCATATGCTTTGGTATTTAAGCGACAGTACAGAATACCAGTGTCAATGTAATGTATTCTGCATAGTGACAAATTTAAGAAAATATCGATATTTTTTATACTCATATTTGTAAAATTTCTACAAATGATTACTACAATTACTTTTATAATTGCAGATACCACACCATTACAGCAACCGGCACATTCATCTCAGGCCGTCGCAATACATTCTAGTGACTGTGATGATATAACGCAAGTTTATGAATCCACACGCTGCCAGCTTTTAACACCGCCTTACCCGAACGGGTAAATTGATATATCTGATTGCAAAACGTCAACAATAAGGATGTTTTTCAGTTATACCTCAGTTATGTAGCCTTAACCCGACAGTTTATCCATTTGGGTATAGCTAAAAACTCGCAGTGTGTGGGCCCTATAAATATTTACAAATTTTAAAAGATTAACTCTATATTTTTTGATAGAAACAAGTATTTGGTCAATTTTGTTTTTTCTTTATTTTTCATTTCTCACAAGAGAATGTAAGTATCTATAAATATTTAATTTTACGAAACTGATGTTCAACAAGTAGATTAATGCTTTATATATTTTGTGAAGCTCTGTCGTTTTGGTTTAAAAACGATAAAATGAAAGTTATAGTTGAATATTTATAAATTTTAAAAGTTTATAGAGAGTTATAAAGTTTATGTTTGTCTAATAAAAATTTGGACAATTTAATATTGAATTTTATTTTATTATGCTTAGGTAGTTAAAATATATATTTTTCTTAGGTGTAACCAGAATGAAGCACTAATGTTATTGGACTCATGTTCTGAATCCAAGTTGTACCTGTGCCACTTTATTCACTTTAGAAGCCACCATCCAGTGAATGGTCGGGTAGAGAATTCGATCAGTTATGAAAATTATTGATTTACAGAAATTTGAAAAAAGTGCATTGACATGAATCCTATATTAACCCTCCCCTCTACCCCCATTAAATGTATGGTTCTGAACATTCTGAGGATATTTCTGCAATATTCTGAATATACAAAGAATATCCCCTGAATATACAATTTGAAATAATTCTACAAAATTCCAAATGAATCTACCATGAATATTCATAGTATATATTGAATATTCTGGAAACATCCTTTGAAGAACATTCTTAGATAATGTTTTTCTGAATATTCTTGGAATAATCCTAGCTTATATATAATACAAAAAAGAATATTCATTTGGGAATATTCTCTGAATATTTAGGATATTCCCATTTTCACTTTCTAGGAATATTCCAAAAAGCATAAAGATATTCTTGGCATTTTTAGAGAATATTCCAATATGCCAAAATGAATATTCCACGAACATTTATAGAATATCTAATGTTGTCTGGGAAGGGAGTACCAAAAACTATTCTAAATCAAACGAAATAGTAGGATTTGTTTTGCCATTACGAAACGGTTTACTGGTTCGAGAAACTTTCATGGCAACAACAGCAGCCAAAACTAAGGAATATTTTCCAAAAAAATACAAAATCATCATATGCTTATGTCATAGTGGCACAACCATTAATGGCCGGAGCTCCTTCCTACTGCCTCGGATGTTTTGGAACTTATAACAGATGTTGTTCTGCGATGGGAACATATGAAAAATATGGCCAAAGAGAATGAAATTACGATCTTAGGATTCTCGTCTGATGGGGATAGTGGTTTATTGAAATTGATGCGGCTAAAATTTGGACAATTGAATTTAAATACTTTATGCGACTGGAAATGGTTCTTTGTGAATATTAATAATTCAGACGAATGTTACCTCCAAGATTTTGTTCATATTATGACAAAACTTAGAACCATACTTTTAAATGGAAAAATATTTCTCAAATTTGGATCAGCAGAAATATTGTTGAATCATCTATATGACCTTCTTCAAATGGCCCCAAAAGACCAGCATATGCTCACCTTAAGTGATCTTAAACTCGAAGTCAAAATGAATTTTCTGGCAGCAGAAAAAATGTTTTCTCCTATAAAATTATTAATTTATTACAGGAGATGAAGGGAACCGCAGGAATTGTTTTTTACTTAAATAATACGAATAACATTCAAGTGCGTTTTTGCAAAGTAACGTTGGCTTATCGGAAAGACTTTATAAAATATAGTCCGTAGTTTCTTTCCTTCGAATTTGGAGATTTACCATAAAAAAAGACAAAGAGCAAACACTGAAAAATAATTTCATTTAATTGAATAGTTATATCTGCATAGAACTAAATGCTCATATACTCATTAAATTAATTTTGCTTTTTAAGTATACACAAATTGATCACTTAGACGCCAATATGTTTCTTTTATCCTAATGAGTAATCAACCCTGAGAGAAACTATTTCGAACTGCAAGGTCAATGACGTCTACATTTTCGACAGTTATTAATTTTAGTTTAAGAGGCTTACTTTATAGACTTGATCGAATACGTAGTACTAATGATAAAATTAGTGATATCAGTGTGGATTTCTTTTTTCCTAGAGAAGAAAAACGTTTATTGGCAACGACAGATTCGAGTGAAATTTCCCGACAGATTCGAGTGAAATTTCCCAGGAAGAGATTATAAACCTGGATACTGAAAAAATCGACGACAGGGCGCTGAATGATGTTTTAAATGAATTCAACAGATGGGCATTTTTACTAAGGAAATTGATTATTTTTCCATCGACCTCTTAACAACTTGGACTCGACTTTAGATGACGATTCTAGTGAAATAAGAAGTCTTATACGTGCTGATACTACAAATGATATTTCATATCCAAATAATTATATCTACTCCTATGATTCCGAAGAAGAACCAACCGAATATTAATCACTATCATTAAAAAATTGCTCCGAATCTATCAGTACCATTTCTCCAACTTCACCGTTCATAAAAATCAGAATTAAAAATAAAACAGCAATAATAAAAAATCGTCGTTTTGTTGGCTCCTAGATGAATCGAACGGCAGACTCAGCATAGACCGTCTTCAAAGGTTTATTTCAGATAAACAAAAAGAGAGAAAACTAGAAGTAAAACGCGACAAGGTCGATTCGCAATTACCTGATTCTGATTCGTCAGACGATGAATCTGCAGTAGACGTGTCATTAACTGAAAGTCCTTCAGAAAAACCAAGCTGTTCAAATCTAAGTGTTGACATCGAAAAATACTATGCTGTCAGCTATGACCAGCAAAGGTATATTGGAAGAAGAGAGTCACAGAAAAAATTGACAGCGAAAACTTTACAGTAAATTTTTTAAAATCTGATCTTGGGCTATTTAAATGGCCTCAATTTTCACGGTCCTATAGAAGTTATCGGCGCCGGGCCATTTCAGTTAAATAGAGATGGATCCTCTATGAACTCCAAAAATATAAACTTTGGAAAATAAATTCTCTCTAACATTTTTAGATCTAGTATAGTACCTTGGTTAGCATTTTAGTTTTTCTCTTATGAGATTAACGGCCAGTTGCGTTTTTATTTAAAAAATAAAAATAACTTGATAATTCCAAAAATATCTTGTTCATTTTGTATTATTACTTGTACAATGCATTTGATTGATGTTGAATATATTGTTATTAATATTGGGTTTAGGATATTCATACTCCCAACCAGATTAGTGGGGTTGCCGTCTGTAACCCAACTGCAGTTGTGTTATGGTTTAAAAAATATCTTATTTATTCAACCAATCTTGATGATAATTTCAGAATTACTTTTTTGTATTACTTATACTTTAAATATTTATTTGACTGATTTTAAATATTTTATAATTATTAGGTATACGATATTATTTGTTATCCATATCAGTCTCAGTTGCGAGTACTTTTCCAAAATGAATTATTACTGAAGGAATATAAAACGTACTGAAAATACAGAAAATATTCAAAAAAATACTAGTATTATTAGAAAATACAGAAAATGGTCAAAAATAAGTGCAATACAGAAAATAGTGTACAAATTTTTCATCAGCGGTTTACCCCTCGCCATTTATCAAACCAAAATATTAAATTAAGTGGAAATATTTTTAACTGCGCCCACAAATACATTACCTAAGAGTTAAGAGAAGTTAACACGATTATTTAATACATTATCAACTACATACTTAAAACAAGTTACTTTGCAGATCTGCTCAAAATAGCCAATATAGTTTCCCATTATCAAAGCTAATAAATCCTTCTGCTATATAGATAGGTCCTGGCCAATTTCCCTTTTAAACAATATAGGTGATAGATAAAACTCCTCAGTTTCGGTGACATTAGATATACAAAAAACCTTCGATACCATATGGCTCGAAAGATTGATATTCAAAGTTAGTCTTGCTAAAATTCCAAGCTATTTCATAAAACTACTATATTCTTACTTAACAAATGTTGATTTATATGCAAATCGGTAATTTAACAAAAGAACTGCATTAATGCAGGTGTTCTGTATGGTTTGGTTCTATCACCTTTCCTATATTCAATTTTTGCACATAACATTTCAACATCACCAAATGCCATATATGAAGATGTTTGATAAAACTGCAATCATACCTGACTCAGTTTTAAAACACATTGAAAACATATAGTGTCCGTCTAAAGTCTCCCCCCCCCCCCTATCTATTTCATGAACCATAGAACTTGAATCAATAATTATTTGGATGCCTGAAATAGGAAATAAGGTACAAATGCAACGTTTTTGATAGTATTTCGTGACGTCATCTTGTAAGATAATTTTAAATGGGATCATATGGCAAGTAATACCTCATTTGAATGCTCGTTCCAAGTCTTGTTCAACGACACCATCACGATCAAACTATTTCTACTTATATGTGAATTCAACCCAGTTGCTAATTTAGAAAAGATGAACGTGTTCATTGGTAGCTTGGATATTTAGTGTGTCATTGATCTATTAATCGGTTCATTTTTGACATTAGCATCGTACTACTGTCAAAATTGATAGTTTTTATAAGAAATATCCAAGCGACCAAAGAACACGTTCATCTTTTCTAAATGAGGAACTGGGTTGAAATTCACAAATAAGTAGAAATAGGTTGGTCCTGATGATACCGTTAAACTATATCAATATCCATTGTTTGTTCTTTGAATTCCTTTTGAAAGTTGAGCAGTGAGCAGGTGAGCATTACATTTTCCTACATCGAAGCTAGATTAAGAATGAGTGACGGTAGGAAGAGACTGAGTGGATCAGCTTACAAAAAGATTGCCAAAATAAAGGCCGATAAAATTGCTAAGGCTATTGCAGGAAGCAAAAACATTAGAATTTTGTTTCTAAGAATGTACGAATAATTCTCAAATTACGACACCGGCACCTTCGCTGCCTAGTTGTAGTTCCACTAATATTGAATCTTCATTTGTATCTGAATCTCCATCTGCAAGTGCATCTGTCGGCTGTTCCAGCAGAATCTATTTAGAAACAGAAGCCGAAAGCTTTGATGAACAACAACCAGTACCAGTACCAGTTGTACCGCCGTCAGCATCACCGACAATAGTACCAATGTCAGATGATTCTGTTAATTGGCAGATAAATGATTATGTACGGGAATTCGTAGCTACTCATGGCTTTAGGCAAAACCTTTACCTAGATTTTGCTAATTCCAAAAGACAATATACTGATTCTTGCAGATATTTGAAGAAATAATTATTTCAGCAGAAGCTAATGAATGGAGAAACTTGTCTGCGTAGTTATTTGGTCTATTCATCTTCATACTGTGTTCCATGTAGACTCTTCGGCGGTAAATCTCAGTTGGCGGAAGGGTTTAATGATTGGAAAAATGTCATCAGCCGACTTAATCACCACGAGAATTCCTCCGAACCCAAAAACTGTGTCATATCTTTGAAAAAACGACCCAACTTATAGCAAAGGATATATATGACATTCACTGCTTAAGTAAATGAAGAAATAAGGTATTGGAGAAATGTTCTTAGAAGAGTTGTCGCTGTAACTAAAGCATTGGCATCAAGAGGACTTTCGTTTCGAAGCAGTGGAGAAATGTTGGATCAGTCCACAGTGGCAATTACATTATGTCGTTAGAACTGATTGCTGAATTTGATTCGTTTTTAGCCACACATATTTCTAAATGGGGAAATCCAGGAAAGGGGGTAGTTTCCTACTTATCTTTTGCTACTTGTGAAGAATTCAATAAACTGATTGTAGATGCGACAATAGCGATTATTATTCAGGCCGTAAAGGAATCTAAATATTTTTCAATCATCGTAAATTCAACCCCTGATATTACACATAACGATCAACTTTCTTTTGTAATTAGACATGTAAAAGACTTTGAATTTCCATTTGAACATCTTTTGGGCTTTCTGCCAAATAATGGGCACCAATCGGAAGAACTAGCGAGGCAGTTCTGAATTTTATTTCATCTCTAGGCTTGGATATATCAAATTGCAGAGGACGGTCATATGACAATACGGCCAATATGTCTGGAGTTTATAGTGGACTGCAAGCTCGAATCAAAGAAGTGAAACCACTTGCTGAATACATACCTTGTTCCGCACATTCTTTTATTTAGTTGGGACCAGTGATGCGGAAAGTTGTCAAGACGCTTGTGATTTTTTCTTGTTCCTTCAAAGCCTGTATACATTCTTTTCAGCATCCACACATCGATGGGAGATCCTAAATTCACAACTATCGTCTTCAACAGATAGTTTGTCAATAAAAAAGCTCTCTCCTACTCGATGGTCCGCTCGCGAGGACGCGTGCTTAAGTTTAAATCGAAATTGGGAAAACATGTTCATAGCACTAACCTCAATTCACGAGGATGTACCAGAAAAACCCCAAACACGTTGTGAAGCTAGAGGTATTTTGTGTCAACTTAATCGACTTGAAACATCAATTATGGCGGCAGTTTGGGATTCTATTTTTGAAAGATTTGGAGTGTTATAAAAAAACTACAAGAACCAAATATAGACGTTCATGTTGTGGTGCAATTGTATGATTCACTTATCTCCTTTGTGAGTCGCATGAGAGACAAATATCATATATATGAAACAAATGCTCTACAAAGAGCTACAGAGCAGAATTACGAGGTCAGTCAAGTTCGCACTAAAAAACGCAAACTTCACAGCGATGAGACTCGCGATGGCGAAGAAGAATTTTCAGCTCAGGACAACTTCCGGATAAACACTTTCACAATAATTATTGACAGACTTTTAAATGAACTCTAAAACAGAAAAGCAGCTTATGTAAATTTTTGTGAGAAATTTGTTTTTTAAATTCATTATCAAGTATGAAAAGCAAAGACATTTTTGAAGCTGTTTAACATTTACAGAAGCGCTACTTAGAGTAGTAGTATTTAGACACGGACTTTCCTAATGAAGTCCTTTATTTAAGTCTTTTTTAGATGTTCATCTAAATACGGAAATTGCCTTGCGAATTTTTTTTAAGACACCAATTGCAAATTGTTCTGCTGAACGGTCGTTTTTAGCTCTAAAACGAATTAAAAACTATTTACGTACTTCAATGTCTCAAGATCGCTTGAATTTGTTGGCAATTCTAAATGTAAATTCTGCAACAGTGTATGATTTAGACTAGGAGGACATTATATATAGATTCTCGGAAATTAAAGTGAGGAAGAAAGAATTGTAAAGTTGACATCAATCACTAATTTTATAAATATCATTTTAATATTAGTTGAGCGAGGTAAACCTATAGTTAATAATCAGTAACAGTAAATCAGTAAATAAAGTAGGTTAATTAAGCCCGTACTTAATAAGTTAATGTTTGTGAGATAATAGATAATGAACAAAAATGAATGGAAATGTTTAGTTTATCATAATAAACTATTTATTTAAATAAATTCAGTTTTCATCTTCCTTTTCCTATTGAATAAAAATTTGCTGATTTATTTATCACTTAAGCTATTGGTATTGTAAGGTATTTTTACAAGCAAAACACTAATGTGCGTGGAAAAGAAACGGAAGCTGATAGACTGCCTAGGGGCGGCAAAACCTAGATACGGCCCTGCAAAAGACGGTAGAAGACTAAAAAGAAATTGGCCAGCAGACCTACAAAACGGGTAAAGAGGGCTTGTCGCTGGAGAAGACCTCGTCCTGCCATAATAGAGCTTGCTTCAGAAAGCCATCCCATTAGCTTAAGGAACTGTATATGTTTTGATTGCTAATAAAGTAAATAAAATAAAAAAAATCATATATAGAAACAGAAAAGTAACAATTGACAATATAAAACTTTGTTAAACAAATTCTAATATATGGTTCACCAATTTACTATAGAGTAAAAAAAACTTACACTGCCTGAAGGTGTTACAGAAAAAGTGCCCCCCGTGGCTATCTAATATACCTGTTACCCAAAATTACCTTAAACCCTAACTGCATAGCAAAGCTAATACATCAACGATGGAGAACTTCATTTTAAAGAACTGGATAAATTTCTACAAAATTACTTGCCACACAACTTTCAACAAAATTTAAGAAACACAATCCAATCTGAAGACTTCTGTGACAGTGTTTAAGCTTCTGCCTGGTAATATATCTCCATAGCAGAGCTATTGTTCATTCTTATTTTTAATAACACATCAGATTGTTTTTAAAAACCCTATTTTTCAGCTACTTTTCAGGAATAGTCAAAAGTGCTTGTGAATTCTAGCTGTATACAAAGAGCAAAGTTATTATATACTTTTTAACTTGATTAATGGCTTAATAGGCAAGGAACCATTATGATAAAACAATTGATACACATCCAATATAAAAATGCCGGAGCACCGGCCCACCAAAATACTATTTTCTAATTCTTTATTGTATGTGTTTAATATTAACCTACAATTGAAATATAAAGTTTTGATAAAACCTTCGGCAATTTTGAAGTTGTAAACCAGTTCAATTTGATACTCTACCTTGAAAAATCAGTGCCATGTGAATGTTTTGGTTGCATATGTAAATGGTTTAACACATGCATTATGTGATCCCAATTCTGCATTAAGAAAATATCAGTTTGATCCATAACTAGCAGTTCAATAGAAGCAAGAAAGTCATAATCTCTTTCAGACTCTCCTTCTGCTCCAATTATTGTTCTGAGACCAAGTGGTGATGCCACGATTATGTCAGACGAGTAGAAGTCTGCATAAAGCTGAAAAATCAGATAAGTGAAGGTGAAATGAAATTAATTTTTCCAAAAGTTACGATTATGTTACAGTTACAGCCACTCATATTTTCTTTACCTTTAAACTCTTTTTTGTAACAGTTATACCAATTTTGAAATCATCACTTGTATTACCCTGAAATAACTGTTCATAGTCTTCAGGTTTTGGATTCTTTTTAGGAAAAAATAACTCATTGCCTGAATAGTCATCAGTAAACCTATTTTTGTTCATAACATTGCCTTTATCTTCTGAAATAATTAAATTAATAATTATTTGAACTGTTTTGTATGCAGCATCTTTAAAAGGTAAAATTATCAGAACCTAAAACATAGAATCTATAATAAAATTAACTGTCTCGATGCTTACTTTGTGGAATCTACTGATATTAGTGTTTTAAATGAAACTTACTGTTTCTAGCTACTCTACAATATATTGAAACAATGTTAAAAATTCTAAAAAATTGACAATTGTTTCGATATTATCTAAATATCATCGTCAGAATGACAGAAGTTACATTTCATTTCAGAAGGCTAGCTCTATGTCCACTGCTATCCATGGAACAACGCAGAGCTCGGATTGCTTTTGCAAGGGAACACGAGGACTGGAATGACGCCGATTGGAGTGATGTATTGTTCTCGGATGAGTCCAGGTTTTGTTTAAGGACACCAGATGGTAGAGAAATAATCTACAGAAGACAAGGAGAGCGATTCACCCTATGTAACATTGTGGAAAGAATAAGTTACTGAGGAGGCTCAGTTATGGTTTGGGCTGGTATAAGTTCCGAGGCCCGTACTGACTTGGTTCTTGTAGATGGAGGTTCTATGACAGGAGCAAGGTACAGAACAACAATTTTGGATGAGCTTGTGGTACCTTTTGCTCCATTTGTAGGGCCTAATTTTATTTTCATGGACGATAACGCGCGGCCACATCGTGCAAGAATCGTTAATGAATATTTAGAAGAAGTTGGGATTGTCCGTATGAATTGGCCATCTTCAAGTCCAGATCTCAATCCTATAGAACATCTATGGGACACTCTAGGAAGAAGAATCCGATCCCGTGTACCTCGTGCTAACAACTTGGCTGAACTTAGTGTGGTGCTTCAGGCAATATGGGACGAATTGGGCGAACTCGATGTCCAACATTTAATTAGCTCTATGCCAAGACATATGCAGGCTGTTATAAGGGCCGGGGAGGAAATACAAAGTATTAATAAAAAAAATAACACACATTTCATTATAACCATTGTTTTGATTACAAAATATACTTCATTTTTCCATTATTCAAATAAAGCCAATTGTTTTCATAACAACATGATTTTCTTGTATAAACTGTCTTTATTATTCATACCTTTAACATTTAAAACCGATCCAAAACTTACATGGTCAAATTTTTTGTCTACTTTGCCAAAAAATAGTCGTGAATCAAATTTTTTGCACCTGAGTGTATGTTAATAGAAAAAAGAAGATGATATTACAAATATTAAAGCTTAGATATTATTAGCCCTATGGGGATCGATATCGTGGAAATCATTTTTCCAGTCAAGATCAGTATAACTGTGCAATGATATAGAAAACCAGGAAAACTATATCTGCTGATCTTTACTATTCTCACTTAAGAAGACAGTTTAAAAGTGGAGAACTCACTAGATTTATTTGTTAATTGACGACTTCATATTGTGGGTTTCTTAAGTGTCTTCTAATTTCCAATTCTTCAAGGAAATCCAGTTCTTGTTTCTTATTACAAATATGTAGTACTTCTAGTTCTGTATTATGTGTCAATGAATGATTGGTGTCAAGTAGGTGTCTGGCGTAGTGGGATTTATCTGGTTGTTTTAATCTGTAGGCTCCTAAGTGTTCACTGTATCGGATTTCAAAATTTCTAAGGGTCTGACCCAAATAGACAACATTACATTCTGGACATTTGAGTTTATATATAGCTGATTTCTTTAATGGTGATATTTTTGTTTCTACATTTAACAATTTTGTACTTATGTTACTTTCTGCTTTAAAAGAAATCGTTGTATTTATTGCTAAAGATATTATCTTTGATTGATTAGAAATATTTCTTGCATATGTAATGGTTTTATAAGTTTTTATTTTTTTAGTTTGCTCTTTTTCCTCTTTTCTAATAATTAGTTTATTTATCATATGTAATGGGTAACCGTGGGATGTTGCTATTTGTTTAATTGTGTTAATCTCTCTATCAAAATTACATTTGTTCATAGGAACTGAAAATACTCTATGTATTATTGAATGAAATGGGATGATTGGAACTATATGGAATAGTCACATCAGTGTGTTTTGGTTTTCGGTGAATCGAATAATCAAGTACATTATTAACTCTTGATTTAAAAATTCTAAATTGTTTTGAATCATCCCTCCACACTGCAGACATTTTGGATCTTCTTAAAACGTACACAGACGACATACCAGGGTTCCTAAACGTTATGAATACAATATATACCAATTGCTCAAAAAGCATGAAAACAAGAATTCCAGAGGTAAAACGGAAAATGAACTACCAACTCCGAAAATCCGCAATACTAGACAGTGATCTTCCCTCCTCCCAAGAAAATCCTTAGCTCTTATCATTCAAGTCCATATAGCAATGGAACCTTAACGGGTACCAAACCCGTTATGAAATGTTAAAAATTCTGATCTCTCAAAACACACCATCAATAATCTGTCTCCAAGAAACCAACTTCAGAGGTTCCTATCATGACGAATTAAAAAAATTTCAAATGTTCATAAACAAAACCAATAAAGATAAGGCAAGTGGCGGAGTAGCCATCTACGTCAATGAGACTTTTGAAACAAAACCTATAACTTTAAATACATCCCTAGCGGCAGTCGCTGTCACCATCAATAGCGACAAACAAATCTCAATATGCAACCCCTATATTCCACCCAATGAAATTCTCACAATCCACGCTATCGAGGAACTACTTCAACAGATCCTGTCCCCTCGCATCGTATTAGGAGATTTCAACAGCCATAGCTTATACTGGGGATCTAAACACAGCTCATCGAAAGGAAGAGTTATCGAACAATTGCTGGAAAATAACAATATAAATATCCTAAATACAGGACGACCTCCAAGATTTAACATACAATCCGGAGATGCCTCAGTCATCAACTTAATTATGTGCGATCCTGCCCTACAAACTTCTTTAAACTGGTATGTCTACCCCTACTTATATGGCAGCGATCATTTTCCCATACTTATAAACCGAACAAAATGGAAATTAAAATTAAACCAAGCTAACTGGACACTTTTCGCAGACCAAGTAGACCAATATCTTCGAGACCTTCCTAACCCCACCACTTCAAATATAGCCTCAACCTTCTCACGATTCTCACAAGCATTATTACAAGCAGCTCATATGGCAGTTGGCAAAACACTCAAAACTCACACCCCAGCCCCATGGTGGAATAATAAATGCAGCGAAGCCATAAAAAAATACAAGCAAGTCTTCAATAAATATCGATGACACCCCACAACTGACAACAAAATAGAATATAAAAAATGCAGAGCTGAAGCACGTTATCAAACCAAAATTCAAAAAAGAAAGCTAGAAAACCTTTGTATCATCCATCAACCATTGCACTCCCGTCTCTACCATGTGGGAAAAAATTCGTCAGCTATCCGGACAATGGCATAACAATGAAATCAAATTTTTAAAACATGAAGAAAAAACGATCTCTACAGCAGAAGATATAGCAGAAATATTCACAGACCATTTTGAACAAAATTGCAGTAACGATAATTACACTCCACAATTTCTACAATACAAAACTAGAAATGAAAAAGAGGAAATACAAGTAACATATAACGACAATGACAGCATAAACTCTACTATTTCATTAGAAGAACTAGACGACGCCTTATTTAACACGAAAAGTTCAGCTCCTGGTCCAGACTACATACCTCTAATCTTTATCCAAAAATTAAGTCCTAGTGCGAGAAAATATCTCCTTGACATCCTAAATATAGTTTGGAAACATCACTTCCCAAAATCTTGGTCGTATATAATCCCCATCCTTAAACCTCAAAAACCAAAATCAGACCCCCACTCCTACAGACCGATTTCTCTAACCTCGTCAACTTGTAAATTATTCGAAAAGATTATAAACCGAAGGCTAAGATGGTTCTTGGAAAACAAACAGCTCCTGATCCCCGAACAAAACGGTTTTCGCCAGAACAGATCTACCACCGATAATCTAGTGGACTTGGAATCCAAAATTCATGAAGTGCTAATAAACAAGCAGCATTGTTTGGCTGTTTTTTGTGACATAACAAAAGCTTATGATTGCACATGGAGATTCAGTATCATTAAAAAGCTACAATCCTGGTGCATAAACGGACATTTACTAAAGTTCGTTCAAAATTTCCTTCAATTTAGAACATTCAGAGTACGATCAAATGGAAAAATATCAACACCCAGAATTCAAGAAAACGTAGTACCTCAAGGATCAGTTTTGAGCACGACTTTATTTTTAGTAGCAATCAATGACATCATGAAACACTGCCACGTACCCGTGAAATGTAGGCTTTATGCGGATGGCCTTGTCCTTCTACTAAGAGGAACAAACCTAAAATCCACCCAACGGATTCTCCAAGCGACACTAGACGACCTTCATAAATGGTCACACACAACCGGACTCAATTTCTCGACCAAAAAAACAAAATGCCTTATCATCACAAAAAAAGAGACAGAAGGTAACCCAGTATTAGCATTAAATAGCAAGGCCCTAACTTTTGTTACGGAAACAAAATTTCTCGGTCTAACTTTTAACAGCAAACTATCCTGGAAAAGCCACGTTACAAACCTTAAGGGCGCCTGCCACCAAGCCATAAACATACTAAAAGCTGTTTCAAATATTTCCTGGGAAGCGATACATCAACTCTATTAAGCATATACACATCTTTAATAAGGTCAAAAGTCGATTATGGTTCAGTGTATAAAACTCAGCTAAAGAGTCCATCTTAAAACAACTAGAAGTCATTCGAAACACTGGACTGCGTATTGCACTAGGAGCTTTTGTGAAGCAGGTCAAATTCCCTTAGACTTCAGGAGAGACTAAGTTTGTCTTATGCTAGCAAAGTTTTAGCCACACCTGAAAACCCAACGTATCATAATGTCCATAGCAACCGTTTCAACTTGTACTTCTCAACTAACCTCCGATGCCATCCGCCCTTTTACGAGCGACTCAACCGCTTACTCCACAAATACTCCATAAACTTTCCCACAATTTACTATCCCAGCAAAAACTCACCCCACCATGGACTATAATCCAACCGCAAATAATCACAGAACTATCGAAATTTAATAAACACAAAATCTCATCAGCCGTTATACAAAACCACTTCAGTGACATAATAAACAAATTCAACAACTATCACCATATTTACACTGATGCTTTGAAAACAGCCGAAGGAGTAGGAGCAGCAATCTTCTCCAAAACCCACAACGCCAATTTCAAGCTACACAATAACTTTAGCATTTTCAACACACAGCTGTACGCAATCCTAGAAGCCCTGAAACTCATTAATAAATCCGACCAAAACAAATTTACAATTATAACGGACTCAATGAGTCCCCTGTGCGAGATCCAACGCATGTATCCCCATAACCCTATACACAAAGAAATTAACAGCGAACTCCAGTACGCCAGAAAAAGAGGAAAAGAGGCAGTATTTATCTGGGTACCCTCACATATCGGAGTCAGTGGAAACGAGTCAGCGGACCATCTGGCAAGCGAAGCAGCAACAAAAGACGTTTGCGTTCAAATAAACAAGATAGTGCTCAGTGATCTAAAATCGTGTATTAAAAATATAGTTCGCAGTGCATGGCAAATCAAGTGGTCGCAGTGCTCCGAGAAGCTAAGTGAAACCGAAGAAAACGCGCTACAACGACCAGTCTTTCTACCATCTAGAGGTAAGCAAGTGACACTCTCGCGCGTTCGAATCGGCTACACTCGCCACAGACACCTCCACCTTATCACAAAAGAAAACATCCCTTATTGTGATACATGCTAAGCTAACTTAACAGTAAAACACATTTTAGTGGAATATCAAAAATTCAACAACACACCAGAAATAAATTCAACTTTGCACAGAACATATCCGCCATACTCAGAGACAATAGCAACATGGACAACATTATTAAGTTTCTTAAGGAGATTAACATTAGAGATATGTAAATTTAAAACGATCATACCTCATAACTAATAACATACCAATCTATAATGCTAATGTAGAGAATATATTAACATAGAGCATCAGTAACTTCCATTAAGGAATTATAACTGTTGTCGCTTATAACCTAAATGGTTCGGGCGACATTAAATATATAAATTAAAAAAAAACATCCAACGGTTACCTATTACATATGATAAATAAACTAATTAATGAAATAGAGGAAAAACTGGCATTACAACTAATATTTCCTAAGCAAACTAAAGAAATAAAAACTTACATATGCTAGAAATATTTCTAATAATATTTCAAAGATAATATCTTTAGCAACAAATAGAACAATTTCTTTTAAAACAGAAAGTTACATAAGTACAAAATTGTTAAATGTAAAAACAAAAATATCACCATTAAAGAAATCTGGTATATATAAACTTAAATGTCCAGAATGTAATGCTGTCTATTTGGGTCAGACCCTTAGAAATTTTGAAATCCGATACAGTGAACACTTAGGAACTTACACATTAAAACAACCAGATAAATCCCACTACGCCAGACATCTACTTGACACCAATCATTCATTGACACCTAACACAGAACTAGAAGTACTACATATTTGTGATAAGAAAAAAGAACTGGATTTCCTTGAAGAATTGGAAATTAGACGACACTTAAGAAACCCACAATATGAAGTCATCAATGAACAGATAAATCTAGGGAGTTCTCCACTTTTACACTGTCTTCTTAAGTGATAATTGTAAAGATCAGCAGATATAGTTTTCCTGGTTTTCTATATCATTGCACAGTTATAACTGATCTTAATTGGAAAAATGATATCCAGGATATCCCCATAGGGCTAATAATATCTAAGCTTTAATATTTGTAATATAATATCTTCTTTTTTCTATTAACATATATTAAGTCAATCACAAGGTAGGTCACTTCTTGGACTAGCCAAAAATAATTAAACATCAGTTAGGCATCAAATGAAATGTAACTTCTGTCATTCTGATGATGATATTTAAGTAATATCGAAACAATTATCAATTTTTTAGAATTTTTAACATTTTTTCAATATATCGTGGAGTTAGTATCAGTTTTACTTTCGTCGAGTAAACATGTTCTGATAAATAGCATTTATCGCGACGGAATATTACTGATAATAGTTTGCATAAAAACAAAAAGGACTAAAAATCGAATGTGATAGTGCTGTAAACTGAATTTATACTTTTTATACTGTGTACAAACAATAATTTAAATACAATCAAAAAATGATGCCAACTGGTAATGGACCGGGTTTTTTGGGCTTTCCACAAGTTCGATTAACACAAAATAATGTACAAGGTCAAACATATTTTCCCATGTTCCAAACATCAAATAATATACAGGGTCATGCAATATTCAACAATGGCATACCTTCACAAATGATTTCTTCTCAACCAATGCAATCACTGCGTCCTTCACAATCAAACCAGTATTACATTCCGCCAAATCAAGAACAATATTTAAATATGCAACAATCATCTAGTAATCATTTAAATACTCAAATACATAATAGGCTGTATTCAAGAATGACTTCTACCAGCGAAGATGAAGATAACACTTATTCTGCTCAAGAAAATCCATGGCAAGTGGTCAAAGGAACGAAAAGAAGGAAATACAGAAGTAGTAAAATACTGAAGAAGAAATTTCACTTAACAATAAGTACACGGTACTAAATTCACAAACAGATGGTTCCAATAATAACAATAATGATGGTGAAAACACTGAAATAAGTAAACCTCTTCCCATATTTGTATACGGAGTAGTCAATTTACCAAAGATGAAAAAAAACTAAGCGATATAATTGAAGCCAAGGAATACACAACAAGAAGCATGGCAAATGACACTATAAAAATTTGCTGTCAAAATCCGGATACATATAGAAAACTGGCTAGTTACATGAGAGAAAATAATATAATCCATCATACGTACCAACCCAAGGAAGAGAGATCCTATCGTGTTGTAATTAAATATTTGCACCATTCAATAGACTAGAAAGATATAAAGGATGAATTAATTAAAAAAGGCCACAATGTAAGAAATATAGTCAATGTTAAACATCTAATAACCAAGGAACCTCTTCACATGTTTTACGTTGATGTGGAACCTTCTGATAACAATAAAAAAGTTTACGAAATAACTAGGCTTCTAAATAGTGTCATACAAATAGAACCACCAAAAAAAGACAACAAATTAGCTCAATGTACAAGATGTCAATTATATGGCCATACGAAAACCTACTGTAATAGGCCATACCTATGCGTTAAATGTGGTGGCCAACACAGCATAGCAAATTGTAAAAAAAGTAAAAATACGCCAGCTACATGTGGTCTTTGTGGAGGTGGTCATCCAGCTAATTACAGGGGCTGCGAATTCTACCAAAAAAACTATAAAGTAAAGATAAATAATAATAGGATTACTATGACACAAAACAATACACAATCAACTGATCAAGGCCAACAACCTCAGCCCAGACATACTAATAGGAGCTACGCGCAGGCAACTGCATGAGTAGAAATACATAATAGAGCTAATGGTGAAGAATCTTCAATGACATTAAATAAATTCTTAGATGAGTTTAAAGCTATGTTTAACCAGTTAATACAGCAGAATAGTATGGTTCTCAACATGTTGAGAATGCTTATCAACAAATTAAATAATGGCTAAGTTTCTCAGAGTTGCATTGTGGAATGCTAACGGCCTTGTTCAACACAGGGATGAAGTCCAGTTATTTCTTAGACAAAACTCAATTGACATTCTTCTATCAGTGAAACCCATTTTACTAATAAATCTTACTTTAGGATTCCATTCTATAAAATTTACTACACAAATCATCCGGATGGTACCGCGCATGTGGGCACAGCTATTTTAATTAAACAAACAATCAAACACTGTGAGCTACCAAAATATGAGGAGGAATTTCTATAAGCCACATCAATTCGAGTAAATACAATGCCATACGAGATAACGATTACTGCAGTTTACTGTCCCCCGAAGCATAACCTAAAAAAAGATCAGTTTGAATCATTTTTCAACACACTTGGTTCAAGATTTATACCAGGTGGAGACTACAATAGTAAACATCAGATGTGGGGATCTCGAGTAACTACCACAAAAGGAAGAGAACTATCTAAAGTAATACAGGAAAAAAGATACTCCTTTTTGTCCACAGGAACACCAACATACTGGCCTACCAATATAAATAAACTGCCAGACCTGCTTGACTTCTTCGTCACTAACGGCACCTCCCCAGCATACACAGATCTTATTCCAAGCTATGATCTATCTTCGGATCATTCGCCAGTAATTCTGACTATCAGTTTGTGCCCCATACACATTCAAACTACACCTAGACTACACAACTTCAAAACCAATTGGACCCACTATAAAACATAAACTAAATGAAGAAATACACTTAAACATAAGCCTCAAAAACCCAAATGAAATCGAGAAAGCCACAAACGATTTCATAAATCTACTGCAAGAGACAGCGCAACAAACAACTCCTGAAATAGTAGTTTAAAAAGACGTTATGAATATACCTCTAGAAATTAATACACTAGTAGCTAAAAAAAGAAGAGCGAGAGCAAAATGGCAAAGGAGTCATAATCCTGCAGATAAAAGGAACTTCAATAAACTCAGCAACAAATTGAAAACTAAATTAAAAGCAATGAAAGAAGAGTCCTTTAAAACCAATATGTCTAAATTAAATCATTTTGATAACTCTATTTGCAAGCCAGTAAAGTCTAAAAATAAACCCATATTAACATCTCCTCCACTACGACTAGAAACACAGACACATGCTAAAGAAAAGTGGGCCAAATCAGATAAAGAAAAGGCAGATGCATTCGCTAAGCACCTCTCAGGAATCTACAAACCTCACAACACAATACCAGACATAGAAATTACGGAATTTCTAGAACTCCCTATCCAAACAAACCAAACATTAGACCTGATTAGACCAAAAGACATAGGAAATGAAATAAAACTTCTAAAAATTAGGAAAGCCCCAGGAATGGATTTAATAACTCCAAAGATGATAAAAGAGTTACCGCGAAAGGGTATAGTACTCCTCACTTACCTATTTGCATTTATTCAAATCCAATATTGGCCAGAAAAACTCAAAATTGCTAAAATAATCCTAATACTTAAACCTGGGAAATACCCACATGAAGTAAAATCTCATTGACCTATCAGTCTGCTTTCAACTATATCAAAATTATTAGAGAAACTGATTCTTCGAAAAATTTATCCTGATTTTGATGCCAGCAATTGGATACCTGAATTTCAGTTTGGATTCCGACGAGCCCACTCCACAATCCAACAGTGTCACCGCATAACCCATACAATACTAAATTCTCTAAACAGCAAAAAATATTGTATTTCTAGATGTTAGACAGGCCTTCGATGGGGTTTGGCATGTTGGACTATTATACAAGATTAAAAAACATTTACCAACATTCTTCAAACTATTGGACTCTTATCTAAACAATCGCCAATTCAGAGTACGAATAAAAGGAGACGTATCTGTTATGCTGCCTATCAACTCGGGTGTACCACAAGGCAGTGTCCTTGGTCCACTATTATATATCTTGTTTAGTTCAGATCTCCCATTATCACCAAACATCACAATAGGAACATTTCCTGATGACACTGTCATTCTAACTACCCATAGTAATGTGCTGCAAGCCCACCATATCCTCCAAGAATATCTTAAAAAATTAGAGAAGTGGTTAAAAGATTGGAGTATCGAAATAAATGAGACAAAATCTACACATATAACCTTTACTCTAAGAAAAGACGTATGTCCTCCAATACAGTTAAATAACACACAAATCCCACAATCGACATCAGTGAAATACCTGGGCTCACATCTAGATGCCAAATTGAACTGAAAGGAACATATCAAGAAGAAACGAAAACAAATAGACCTAAGAAGTAGAGATATTTACTGGCTAATTGGATGGAAGTCTTCTCTTTCCATCGAAAATAAAATCCTATTATATAAGGCAATAATTAAACCTATATGGACCTATGGCATCGAAATATGGGGATGCGCCAGTAAATCCTACATAGCAATTGTACAAAGAAGCCAGTCTAAAATACTAAGAAATATTGTTAATGCCCCATGGTATATAACAAATAAAATGATCCACAGTGATCTGAAGATCTTAACAGTAAAAGAAGTCGTTCATGAAAGAAGTGCTAGCCACCACAAAAAACTAGAAGCCCATACAAATCCTTTACTACAACCGCTACTTGAAAATGATGTAATAAGAGGATTAAAACGACGATGGCCAACTGACCTGTGAAATTAACAGGAAGCAGAAGGTCCCTTCGTTGGAGAGAACCTCATCATGCTAGTTCACCTCAGCTTCTTCCCATAGCTAGGTCATATGCCAGCACATTAGCTTATAGAATACCATGTATTTTGATTGCTGATTTATTGAATAAAAAAAAATATTGTGGAGTTAGCTAAAAACCGTAAGTTTCATTTAAAACACTAATAGAATCTATAAATATATTTGCTCAATAATTTTTATATGTATTACTTATTTGGAAAAATGTACATAAAGCAGGACAGAATTTTTGTGATGTAAATACAAAATATTCTTAGAACAGCGATTGTTATAGAGAAGAGATATGGTTAATTATTTGTAAAAATGGGAAACATTCTTTGTTAATTGTAACAAAGAAACAAGAAGACAATGTAGGGATTAGTTATTGTCAGTATATTAATAATTTGAGTGTGATAAAAATTGAAAGTAAGCAAGGATTAAGATAAACTACTTCAAGGAGAAAAAAAATAAGCAATAAGAGTTAGACATATCTAGTCATAAACAGAGACAATTAATATCAAATACTGCAACTTACTTTAGGACGCACTAAGCATTGATCTCTAAATTCTTCAGGTATTTCATCTTTATTAGTTAATCTTGCATTATGGTGAATGACTTTAAGTCTTGTTTTTAGAATATGATTTACGGCATGCATACAGTAAATATACCTAATTTCTTCAGAATTACTGAATGTTCGTTCAGGATAATAAAAGTCTTGATAATTGTTAATAATAGAAAATATTTCTTCTTGCAATGGAGTGAATTTTTCAGTATTTGTAATGTGTTTATTTAGTTTTGTTAGGTTAACAACAATTTGTGATTTGATGTACAAGTTTTCAAAATCCTGACACTTCATCAGTTTTGGAATTCTTCCCTCAGTAGCATAGGTCTTCTTTTCTGTTAACGTAAATGTGTCTTCCTTGACTACTGATAGTAATTCACATTTAGGAATTTGAAAATGCAAGTTACCCAAAACTGGCCAAGTTATTGCACCATTTGTTGAGTTTACAGGTGTCATCTGAAGTGACTCTAGCAAAGATTCATGCAAATCATATGAAACATGTTTATTGAATGGATCTTCCTTATCATCCATAATTTCATCAATGGCTAAATTGATATTAGAACCGTCATTATCAGAATCGTTAGTGTTTTCATTTAGACATCCAATATCACTTCCTGCATCCCTACTAATGCCATTATTTTCATAGCCCCCGCTTTCCTGTTTATTGGCTTCATAGCTCTGGTCTTCAAGAAATTCACAATTTTTAGTATCATTATCATCTCTATTATTGGTAACTTCATTACTATTTGAGACAAGAATATCTTCATCACTTTCACTGCTACTATCGATTGCTTTTTTGTTTCCTTTATTAGAAAATGTATTCATAAGGATATTTAAATCTACAGTTTCTTCTTCTGATGAAGACGTTTCCACTTCTAGTTTTTGATTCACCTTTTGTTGTTTTGATTGTGGTTCATCTAAATTCATTGAAAATTTTCTTTTGGATGCATTATTTTTCTTTGTATATGAACTATATTTTTTCCTTAGTTTCAATTTTTGGATTTTCTTCTGTTGCATGTGTGGTTTTTTAACAACATCCTTATACTTTACTTTTCCTCGCCGAGCCATTACATCAATAAAAAAATGCCAGTTTTAAAAAAAATTAATTTTCATAGCCGTAAAATATTTGTGTTCATAACCTTACACGACATCACAAGCACAGTTTATCACCATAGATAAAGGATAGGTAGGTTAGGTTAGGTTTATTTTCAATGTTTATTACTATCTGCATATCACAGATCATATCATCTTATCACTAGAGAGTTTTTAAGCCCTTTATTTTGTCACGTAAGTATGGTTATCGTTATTCTGAGAATGCGCAGTATGAAAACTTGGAGACCTTAACTTTAATAGAGAGTTTTTAAGCCCTTTATTTTGTCACGTAAGTATGGTTATCGTTATTCTGAGAATGCGCAGTATGAAAACTTGGAGACCTTAACTTTAATAACGATAACGGACTTCGTTATTTACGGAGAAATACCGTAAGAAGGTTTTTATGCTTATGGTTATTTTTCCAATTACAACGTTGTCAAAATTGATATATTTTGGTAGACGCAATTGTTAAAACCTACTTAATTTCTTTAATGTAAAGGAAACTACTATATTTCTTTATGTTTTAGAAGACAATAGTTTACAAAACAATTTTTTTTTATCAACAAAGCTGTTACATATTTTTTCTGAGAAAATCTGACAACGTTAAGAATTTATTGTGCCAAACATAAAACCTAACCTTCATTATTATTATCCATGATTAATTATTATTCAATATGTAAGGATCCTCCTAACAATAACATTTTTTAAAGCTTCTTCCATTGTTAAATTTATAAAATATTGATGTATTTACTATTTAAATAACATGGGGTTATATTTACAATTCGTCAACTATCATTATAATTAATCTGTGACTGTTAAACAGAATACGTTATTTTTAGATGGCTTAAAAACTCCTTCTTTCCTTTTTCAATGTAATCGTTATTGTTGATAAAGTTAACCATAACTACACTCAAAATCTCCGTTATATTTGTAGGCTTAAAAACTCTCTAATAACGATAACGGACTTCGTTATTTACGGAGAAATACCGTAAGAAGATTTTTATGCTTATGGTTATTTTTCCAATTACAACGTTGTCAAAATTGATATATTTTGGTAGACGCAATTGTTAAAACCTACTTAATTTCTTTAATGTAAAGGAAACTACTATATTTCTTTATGTTTTAGAAGACAATTGTTTACAAAACAATTTTTTTTTATCAACAAAGCTGTTACATATTTTTTCTGAGAAGATCTGACAACGTTAAGAATTTATTGTGCCAAACATAAAACCTAACCTTCATTATTATTATCCATGATTAATTATTATTCAATTTGTAAGGATTTTTCTAACAATAACATTTTATAAAGCTTCTTCCATTGTTAAATTTTTGAAATATTGATCAATTTACTATTTACATAACATGGGAGTTATATTTCCAATTCGTCAACTGTCATTTAATTAATCTGTAACTGTTAAACAGAATACGTTATTTTTAGATGGCTTAAAACACCTTTTCTTGTTCAATGTAATCGTTATTGTTGAAAAACTACACCTAAAATCTCCGTTATATTTGTAGGCTTAAAAACTCTCTAATACCACAGATCTTATAACCGCTATTAAAAAAAGGAGATAGCTCACTTGAAGTAGTCTCTAGTTACGACTAACAACACAAAGGCGCTGCCATAGCAGTGGCATAACAGAACTTTTTGTTCTGTGAGTGACATAGATACTGTCATTGATCTATGGCGGGAATATTTAAAATTTCAAATTGTCGGGTATCTTTCAATTTTGTTGTACTAGTATAGTATTTTTCACAATCTAAGAATGTGACTAGCTTCCAGTTATTATATGAGAGGCAATATAATAGATTTTCTTAGATCGTGAAAAATACTATGCAAATCAACTGGCTATATTGCATATTGAAAACATTACTACTAGTAAGTATATGCAGTTTCCTGTATTTTTTTTCTTATTTACAGTAAGCATGGTAAACTAGCATAATCTGTAAATAATTTCATGCTACATAACTACTTGCTAGAAATTAATTGGCGATTTCGACCACCGTTGAGGGCGCTGCAAGACGTAAACAAATATGGAGGATTGTGAGTAATCTCTATGTTTATGGCGTTAGTTTTTATACGGATTTCATGGTTGATTCGTATGTTTTAGTTGTTTGCGAACTATAAAAAAGTGGTTTTTTGGATTTTTGTGTGTGTTTTGGACAATTGATTATAGTGTGTGAAAATAACCGACTGTAAGGTAATAAAACGTTTTGCAATGGTTTAAAATAGGTATCAAATCAGATCCTTTTCAGTTAGCAACAGTCATGGAAAACCAGGAGGTATATTTGAGTTTGACTACTGTATTTGCATATTTGGATGCAACACATGACAGTAGGTGCTTCGTGAAGGGCGAACAAGTCCTAAACAGTAGGCATTTTATTCTTTGTGGCATTGAAGATGGTGTTTACTCAGACATTAGACTCATGACACGTTGCCTCCAAACCAGTGCGCTTCTAACTGGAAAACCTCATGTAGTCTCTGGATGGTTAGAGGCTGACATTTCAACAGGAACCTGGAAAATACTTTCATTTTCATGTACCTGCAAAGCTGGAGCTTCAGGAAAATGCAAACACATTTCAGCCACATTATTGAAATGTACAAGGGACACTTATTAATTCAGATTGTGTTATTGATTGCAGGGGAGATGTTCTATCACTTGAAACATTGTC
Organism: Galeruca laticollis; assembly: GCA_963921935.1. Lineage (NCBI taxonomy): Eukaryota > Metazoa > Arthropoda > Insecta > Coleoptera > Chrysomelidae > Galeruca > Galeruca laticollis. The sequence goes on along the minus strand of OY998176.1, from coordinate 260,023,503 downwards.
AAGCACAGATGTGGAGTGCTATTGGAGGACTCACAAGAAGGCAGTTGAGGAGGATTACGTGGCTCAACCAATTAGCCTAACTTGTTGTGTGAAGAAGACAGCTGCAAGGAAACTTTGTAGGCCACTTTCACAGGAAGAGAAAGAAAGATGTTTGTCTTAATTGATATCCAGTCATCCCTACTCTGCACTGAGTAAGCATATGTGAGTATTTGACCAGAACAATAAGACTTATAAAAAAAACATTGCTTATAAAACTTTCTTTACAGACAGGGGCGTCGAACAGTGACAACAAAAGTTGAATTAGGTGTGGAAGTCCTACCTCCAAGTTGGCTTAATCCTCTGGTGTCATACTTGAAAGAATCGACATTTTTGTTGAGTTTCAATTTGAATGTCTCAAACTACACATTGCGAGAGTATTGCAAAGGCTTTTATTCAACTCTCTGTGATGTAGACATGTCAGAAATAATTGTCAGTTGCTGTAGTGGAAGTGAAGGTTGGAAAATTCATCGGAAGTATCGGTTAACGGGTATAAATATTTCATAAAAATATCAAAAGTAGACACAATAAAAGGTGCTTTTCAGGTTCCCGCTGCTATTCACTTATTGACAAATGGATTTGAATAAAAAGAGCTTGAACTACTTCTTTCCAAAAGGGTTCACTAATAAATGTGTACAGCATGGTATCAAACATGAGAAAGAAGCTCTTAACAAATACAAGGAAAATTTGGGCTGCTTGAAATTAAATGTCCTTTTGTTGGTAATATGGTCACTCATAATAATAATAATGAACTTGAATAAGTCAGCTATCTGATCTTCGGTCTTAACATAAATAATTTCTACAATTCCTTCGTCTATTTTTTCCTTTATAAAGTTAAACTTAATATCTAAATGCTTAAGTCTTTTATTGTTTTCAGGACTATTGGCTAAGCAAATTGCTGCCCTGTTATCTTCATATATCTTAGTCGGTTCATTTAGTTCTAATTGAAAATCAAGCAAAAGTTTACGTAGCCAACAGGCCTCTGTAACAGCTAGACTCAACGCTACATATTCGGACTCAGTAGATGAAATTGATACATTTTGTTGTTTTTTACTGGTCCAGGAAACAGTACAGTCAAACATTTTAAAAATAAAACCAGAGGTGGATTTTCTGTCAATCGTATCACCACCTCAGTCTGAATCAACATAACCTGTCAAAATGTTACTGTTTGGTTTAAAAAGCAATTTTAACTGAATAGTACCTTGAATATATCTAAGTACCCGTTTTAATGATTTATGTAAATTTTCATTTGCTTTTGATTGAAATCTACTTAGTATACTTATACTCTCACATAAATCAGGTCTGGTAGCCAAAGCAGCATAGATTATACTGCCATTAATTTTTCGTCACCGCTTTTGCAACTCTACATTGTTTTCTTCCGTTTGAAAAAGCTTTAGGTCTAGGTTACTGTCAATACTCTTACAGTTATGCATCTGAAATCTTTTTAGTACATTTTTTAAATAATTCTCTTGACTAAGCTCTGTGCAACCTAGCTCTAAATTTTGTTCTATCTATATACCCAGATATTGAGATATAACCCCTAAATCTTTCATACAAAAATTTTTATTTAATAGATTTTTTGAATTAGTTACTTCATTTTTATCAGTGCCTAAAATTAACACATCGTCTACATATATTAATAAGTAAAGCTTACTTTGTTTACACTTTGAATATAAACAATAATCATTCTGGGATCTTAAAAAATCATTTTGTATCATTAATGAATGAAACTTTTTGTTCCAACACTTTGGCGAGCTTTTTAAGCCGTAAATTGACTTATTAAGTTTACAAACAAAATTACTGTTATTTACATTGTTACCTGGAAGCGACATATATACCTCTTCCTCTATATCACTATACAAAAATGCACCTCGGACGTCCATCTGGTGTATAGGCTGCTTAAACAAATTTGCAATTGGTTTTGATTTTCTGAAATAAAAACCACATCTCTATGTATACCAACTTCGTTTTTATCAGGAAAATATATGCGATATCCCTTTACTGTATCACTATAGCCTACAAAGATGCCCAAGTTACTTTTTGCATCTAATTTTGTTCTTTTTTGTTTGGGAACATGTACAGCACATTTGTAGCCAAATTCTCTGAAAAATGTAATATCAAAATTCTTTTTGAACCAAAGTTTATGTGGGGTTCCTTTTCTGGTAGAGTTACAACCAACTTTGTTAAGAACAAAAACCACTGTATTTAAGGCTTCTGCCCAAAGGTCTTTATTTAAGTTCTTACTGTGCAACATTGTTCTTATTGTTTCGACCAGAGTCCTCATATCTCTTTCAGCTCGTCCATTCTGTTGTGGGGTATATGGACAAGTTGTCTCGTGTATAATTCCCTTATTCTCGAACAATAGTTTCAGATCTTTATTAACAAATTCCAATCCGTTGTCTGTTCTAAGTCTTTGTACTTGGCGGCCTGTTTGATTTTTGGTCATTTCAATCAACTTTCGGAAACAATTAATAACTTCTGACTTGAGTTTTAAGTAAAATACAAATCTGTAGCCTGAAAAATCATCTTTAATTAATAGGAAATATCTTGCCTGTCTTAGTGATTCTACTTCGAAAGGACAGCATAAATCAGCATGCATAAGTTCACGAATATTATTGGCTCTTGAACTGCTTAACTGGAAAGGCAATCTGTGTTGTTTTCCGAGAAGACAATCAGTACAATGTGGATTTTCTTGTTCTTTGTATTTTATTTCACGTGACTTTAATGTATTTCTTACTTGATCGAAATTTATGTGTACCAATTTTTTATGCCAATCTGTTAAAGTTTCTGTTTTATAACATTCTTCAGCATTATTCTCATCCTTGTTGGTGTTAAACAACTTTACTACATATAAGCCATTCCCTTCTTTTTCGCCTTTTAGAATTTCTTTGTTATCTTTTGAGACTATAACCTCATTTTGTTTAAATAGAACTTCACCTCCGTTCTCAATTACTGCATTTACTGAGAGTAAATTTCGGCTTAAGTCAGGCACTAACAGTACATTATTTAATATGCACTTTTCACCCACTATTTTTCTTCTTCCAACAGCTTGCATTTTCTCGTTTTTCTTGGCGACCAATATATCACTTTTTCTGGTTTCGATGCAATTAATAATATCTGCATTGTTGGTCATATGAGAAGTACAGCCTGAATCCACAACAAACTCTTCACATTTACTGGGAAAACATTGCGACAGCAATGCTACATTGTTTTCACTTGTTTCGTCATTTTCAGAATGCTGAGAGTAGTTACTTGATGTTTCACCTTCCTTTTTTCTAAAAAAACAGTTTTCCTGTTTATTATGGTTGGTCTTCGTGCGTATTTTACACATTATATTATTTTTAGAATGACAATCTTTAGCGTAATGGCCTGGTTTTCCACATAAATAACATTTTTGTTCTTGTTGACCTTGTTGTTGACTGTACCTTTTATTATTAAAACCTTTTTGTCTTCTACCTTCTGCCCTAAAGGCTACTGTTTCATCCGTTGCTTCTTTCTGGTTAAATTTTGCCTCTTCTGCAATCAAACGTGATGTAAGATTTGTCAGGGTACGTTCACTAGCAGGAGTGGAATCCCATGCTGTGGAGAATTGTTTAAATTTATCAGGTAAAGTGCAAAGAATTTTTGACATTAGCATATCGTCATCGACTGTTTGTTTCAACGTTTTTAGTCGGCAGCGTAGGTTTTCCATTTTACTAATATGTAAGCTGATATCAGTACCTTTTTCATATTTAAAATTAAAAAACTCTTGTAAAAGGCTACATTTTTGTTGTTCATTGTCTCTTTGAAAAATACCACATATTTTAGTAAACATTTCATTTGAATTTCCGCAATTTAAAACATGCATCATTAGTTTTTTATCAATTGATGTAACAATTGCTTTTTGTTCTTGAGCGTCCTTCTTTTTCCAGTCATTTTTGTCAGAGTCTTTGGTCATATCTTTAAAATTTTTGGTGCCCTCAACAATTTCAAATAGACTACTTGCCTTAAATAAAATTGTAATTTGGAATTTCCACAATTCGAACCACTCACTATCTGTTAATTTGGTTATTAAGGACAAATCTTCTGAAGACGCCATTTTCACCACTACACGTTTTTTTGGTTATTTTATTTCACAAAGATTTTAAGTTTTCACAGTTTTCTTAAGTCACGTCGGTTTTAATTTTTATGCGCAAAACAGGACTGGGCCCATAACCTGAAGTTATTATATTAAAACACCCAGTATTTCACTAACTTTTAATGGAAAAAGTACAAAAGTTTTATAATGAAAAAAACTACATTTTTAGCTTGTCATCTTTTTAAATGTATATTTGTACACATAACCACACTCTCTTTTATAAAGGTACAATTTCATGTGACGCTCGAAGCTCAGATTTTGACGCTCAAACCGGTGGTCACATGACTCAATGTGCAGTTTTAGCGTCGCTTTAGAAAGTTCGTTTTAAACCAACTTTCGGCGTCGATTTTCAGCTTGAACCAGTGTTGCCAGGTGAAAAATATTTATATCAAAGAATACACCAACAACTGTATTCTTTGTATCCTCAACCACTTACCAAAACCGGGCCAACCTTGGTTTAAAAATCCCCAATATATTAAATTAAATGTAACAAAACTTGTACAAATGAAATTTTTATTATAAAATGCATAAAATTATATAAAATCAAAATACAATTTTTTCAATGCACATATAACTTCAAAATAAAAACAGTCTTCTATATATCATCACAAATAAACAGGATATCACTTGGTACCTTACTAAATGAAAGTAAGCAAATTTATTAGGTTATCACTTTCTACCAATAAAATTTAAAATCCCTAATAATTTCGTCACTACGTTAAAAAATCCCCAATTTGAGGAAAAATCGAATAAGTATTATTTGCTGTATGGTTTATTAATGTGTTAACAAAGAGTACATAAATATTGAGTAAAATGAATGAAGAATTGGAATCTATGATTTATATCGAGTCCTTACACTTGTGCTAAATATTGTATATTCCGATTATACCATTCAGTATATTTTTGATGATATTCAGCAACATATTTTCCATATCGATCTTTATTTGACATTTTTACACTTGCTTATCCATATAATTATTAACAGGAACAATTAAATTTAGGTTTTATATGTATTTTATTTGCAAGACGCTCCAATTTTGACGCTGGAATACCTTTTTCATGGAAGCTACAAATTTGAGCGTTCCATTTAGACATGTGACAGCTTTTGAAGCTCATTTCTGAGCTTCCAGCGTCACGTGAAAATGTACCTTAAGAGGCCTACTACTCGCCTGTTTTACAGTCACTAACAGAGATCAATAATATTCTTAGTGTTTAGATAGTGTGGCGCCATCTATAATCAAGTTCATTTAGAATAACGGCTAAATAATTTTATTGCATCATAATTATGCACTTTAACAATACTAGAACAAACGATCACTATTACTTATCTTATATTTTCACATTAATCAAATAATCCAGTAAACATAACCTCAAACATAGCTTTTAAAATCAAAAATACGGATTGCGGGATAACTTACATTATCAAAACTATTATTTTTTATATTGAGTAGACACGATTACTTACTTTTCAACAATTTATTCCTTTCAAAAACACGTATGAAACACTTGACTAATCAAAAATCTACACTCAAATAGGAATACCTATGGCAACAAGTTTTGTTTGGATAGTTTCAACTTGTGACGTCACACTAATCTCGCGTATTACCGAAATGCGTTCTATTAAGAGTGAGAGGTCCGACTACACTCTGTGTGGCCATATTAGGTATGTGCAAGTGCTGTATTTGCCGCCTGTAATATTTTTAAACGAAGATATTTGAGTCAACAAAAACTTCGTGTTTGATTTGACCAAATAAAGTGCTATTATGTAATTACATTTTTTTCACTTGTAACACAAATCTCAAATAACGTCTATGATAGTTGTCTAGGTTACTTCAAAAGGGAATAGAAATGAAGTAGATAAACATGAAATATATAGTGAGCACATAACTAATTAGAGTTATTATTTTCACAAATCATTTCTTCGATATCTACACTAATATAGCCATACATATTTACAAATTAAATGAAGATGGAGTATCTCATGGGATTTGTTTTCAAACGGAATTTATTTTTATATACCTGTATGAAAATTTAAATTAGTACCAATCTCATTACATAAAAAGCACCGTCGTGGAGACATAGTTTTTAATAAAAGAAACACGTAAAAATTACAATACAATGATAAGATAAAACAAATAACAAAATCACTAAACATCCAAACCACAGCCTAATTTTACTATGCTGTGTCCAAACAAACAACCATAGAGAAAATAAAATAGGTTCGTTCGTAGAGCAGTCAGAAACCGTTAGCAACTGTACAGCACAGGCGCATTTCGTTAAAGAGCGTTCGCACAAGCCAAACCAAAAATCAGTGATAAAAAATCCAACGTTCGTACCACAACCCACTTTAGAGAACTAGCCGCGCTGACACATGTGGCAACACTGGATCAGCTGATTAGAGTGGTCCGGTTTCTAGCTTGATGGCTGGCGCTTCATTTAAACTCGTTACAAAGAAATTCCTACGAAAGTTAAATATAGGGTGCAAATCTACATAAATTGTATCACATTCTGCTGAAATATTTCCGTAAATAAATATGTAATAAAGACATGGTGTACAAAATGGTTTAAAATTAATATTTTGAACTATTTTATACAGGGTGTTTCCAAATGACACTTACAACGCTTTACAGGAAAGAGCTCTCATAAAATCATGAAAAATTATATAGGTAATGTTGGGTCTAATGTCGCCCGTTTTTGATACACAGGGTGTTGAAGTTATTAAAATAAAACTCGTTTTTCTTTATTACTTTAAGACGGTTCAATATTTTTTATTCATATTTAGCAGAGGTTTTGCTACTATCAAAAGACAATTATTTTAATTAAGGTAAAAAAATAACAAAACATATTCATAAATCTAACTGCTAAAAGTGTTTAATTTCCTTTTCTTTTGAGAGTTTCGGCTGCTTTCAGCTTCTCTCTTTTTGTTTTTCTATATTTTCGTTATTTTTAAGTTTAACATAATTATTTAAAAATACATTGCTAAACACAGAACAAATCATATGAAGCAGTCTAGAACAATTTTTGTTGCATTCTGAGCAAATATTTTGGAAATATCCATAATAGTAATCAAACTTTATACTTTCAATAGTTAATTTTGATAAAATATATTTTTGCTGATTACATTTCAGAAAATATGATTCACATTCTTTATTGCTAATGATATATTGAAGAATTGAGGATATGTGAAAAAAAATATGGTTGACAAAATCAGAAGCTACTGATAACCCATTTCTCTGAAGATAATCAAAATACTGATTTGAGGTTTGGCCACCTTTATTTGATGTTATCAATGATATACAAGATTTACATCCATTTAACTTTTTTGAAATCGTGTAACTGGCATACCCACAAACATAAATCTTTGACGACTCGTCAATTTCTGATGATGTTAAATAGTCGGTTTTTAATATATGAATAAATTGTTTTAACAATGAATCACTGGATGTATTATTACTCTCAATGCTCTGAAAGGACTCCTTAATATCATTTTCAGATATTAATGAAAACTGTGACTTTATATCAGAAAGTGTAAAGTATTGATTTATATTATTATTTTTAAAAATATGTTTTACACGTATCTTTTTTTCCGCATTTATGACATCATCTAATGATACATTATAATTACAGCCTGATAATAGTCGATACTTTCCAAACCTCTTCTCCAAATTTTCACTTGTAAACTTGCCAGGTAATAGATATTTAATTGGATAATGTTTGAATGAATATTCTATAATTTCTTTTATAACAAAAGTACTCTGCCTAATGGCTTGAAAAGTTTCATTAGATAAATGTCCATTATTATTTTCTATATTTTTCCATCTATCTAACCAATCTACAAACTTTTTTAAAAAGCTAATCCTTGGATCTGATACATTTTCAAATGGTTTGCACCATTCATTTCTTTTCATAATACCTTTAAGGGTACTTCGGTTGTTAACCAAATCCCACCAACGTCTAATAATTTGCAAGAAGTCCCCTGTATCCTTACACTCTGGAGTACTCATCAAGCATGATATTGTGGACTGATGAAATACATTGTCTGCCAACTGGACTTTTTGCCTCTCCAGAGTGGAAGGGTACAGAGATTTATAATTCAATTTGAAGGCTTGTTTTATAAGCGAAGTTTTCTCAGACTCATAAACATTTCGTAAGTCTTGAAACTTCGCATATTTCAAAGTTCCTTCATTAATTTGTTCAAAATCACAAAAAACAAAAGTATTATGTAAATTTTTTAAATTCATCCAATTTTTCCAAATATTTTTGAAAATATGAACAAAATCAAATAAAAGAAAAATTAATTTCTCTTGATTTTTTGGATTAGAAAACCATAATCCATTATCGGATATAGTTTTGAACATTGTTCTATTAATTGAGCGATTGTCAGTTATAATACAAATTATTTCAAAGCCACAGTCTTGAACAAAATTAATTACTTCTGTAGTCATTTTTGTTAATTCGCTACCTTTGACATTATTAACTGGCCAGAGCTTTACAACCTCATTCATATTACCAAATGTTGAGCTTATCATAAAAGTAACAATTGTTCTTGCAAACTCGCAATCACTGCCTATGACATTATTTTCAGCAGAACCCAAAATATTTTGAGATCTATAATCCATTCGAGACGTGATATATATTTCATCAATAATTAATGCAACAACCTTTTCAGTCTCGGTTAGTGGACTTTACAATATTCAATAAATAATTTTTATTGTTATTCTCTTCTTTGGGCGACACTGCTAAAGAGGAAGAAATACTCTGCAAATACCTTTTATGAGGAAGGACAAAGAAATCTCTAATAACATTATAACAGGTGGGCGATTGTGAATATAATATAAATGCCATTATAATTGTTGATGGTCGATACTTATTTTTGTTTGACACAATCTGATACAACTGATCTATTATTATCTCTAAATGTTTACTATACAAAAATGTATTACTTTCATCATAATTGTTTTCACATTTTAGATATGCATCAGAGATAATTTTCAATCCTTCTTTAAGCATCTCTATTACATTTACTTCTTTATTAACAGTATTTGTTTTATAACGAGATAATAGATTGGAAAGTTGAGACCACCTTTGCAACTTTACATCCCATGGTAAAATCCATTTAAGATCGTTGTATGCAAGTTGATTGTCTTTGAGGTAAAATTTAACCATTAAATTATCTTCAATTGCAATTGTCGCCATAACTGTCACATATTGATCTATATCTAAATTGTAAAAATATAACTTACGACTATTATTTTTTGTTACAATTTTTGCTTCCCAGGATTGAATTTCCAACTTCGTTTTAAAATTGTTTGCCAGATCATCAAAATCAGTTATAATGTCATTATGCAAAAAATCTTCTATTATTTGTTCTTCCCTGTGTAAAATTGTTTCCCGTCGTTCTTCCGGGTTTGTTCTTTTTTTTGCAGGTGCAGATGAAAGATATTTAGGTAAGTTGTCAAATTGTCTTGGAATTGCACTTTCACTCAACTTTGGGTATTTTAATAGAATTTTTTTGTTTTCACCCGATGGCAAAGTAAATTCATGATACCTAATAATGTCTGAGTCATGAAAATGTTTGGCACATACTACACTACACTTTGTGGGAGTCCAGTCTTTCCTTGGAATAGCTTTCAACCATTTTTCACATTTGTTTTTATCTTTAGGAAAAGCAAATGTCGATTCACATTTATTTGACCCCTTCAAGACGGAATCATAATTTGAATTGCATCCAGGAATTGAACACCTTCGAGGCATCTAAAATAAATTTTCAGTAATTATTTGGCTAGAACTTTTTGCAATTGAAAAATGTAACCTACAATAATTCTTTATTAACATCAAATAATAAACACTTACCGTATCTTCGGATGAATTGTTCTCCAGATTATTAAAATATGACTGCAAGGTTACACTACAATTATTATAATTTTCTCATTATTATAACAAACAGATCGAAAAACTTTGTCACATGTTTTGACTGCTAAAACCATGCGGAGATGTCAGAAACAACAATAACAAATCAATAAGGCGACGACGAAGACTACCTACAAGGATAGGAGTGGGATAGGACTATCGGACTACCAAGCGCTGTTGCCACTTTGTGCTCAGCGCGGCTAGTTCTCTAAAGTGGGTTGTGGTTCGTACAAAGAAAATGGTCGGTTTGAAACTGATTGGCAACCGTCAGAATAATTCGCTGACTAACAAGAAATTTTAAGTTGGAGAGATGTCAGACATGCGCAGTTCGCAAGGACATTGATAATTATCCAATGGGAACTAAAAATGAGCTGTTTATTTGTTTTTTTTTGGTGTTTGAATTTGATAACAAATAAATAAAAATTACGGATTTCTAAAGTGCCAACTTTTGACCTATACTTCTGGTGTATATCCAGTAGCATAAGATTATTTGTTCTTGTCCATGTAAATGATGTGCTACAATCTAAGAATAAATGACAAAAAGTTGTATTATCAGTGCTCTTTAAGGGGTTCTCTAGTTCTGAGGAATTATTTGTTGTATTAAAAACTAAGAATTCTTCCAGAATCAGGTTATTACTTGCTAAAAAACATAATATAAAGAAAATGTCGACAACAGGTAAAATACCAAAAACATACTTTCCATCCTTTTTCTGTAAATACCAGCTTTATAATTTTAAATATGAATATCACAACTTAAGAAATATATATTTTATCATAAATTATTTTCCTCAACAATCAGATATTGAAGATAGTATTCGGATTTCGGCACAGTTGCTGGTGTGTTTACAAAAAGTCGCTGTCAGGTTGGGAAAATATCATAGGTCTGTTCCAACCAACACAAAAACCGTACAATTACGATACAAACCCAGTTGACCTACTGATTAGTGAATATAATAAGTCTGTGTAATTTACATCAAATTTGTTACGTTACTGAGATTGTACGGTAATAAAACGGTATTTACTTCAGTTGGAACAAACCTCATATTTGCGTTCTTAGAGTGAAAAATTTCCGACCGATTTGAAACCAATCATAAACCGCGCATGCGTACATAATAATCAGAAATTGGTTGGTAACCGTTAGCAAATCATGTTCTACGAACAAACCTAATATATTATTTGTCTATGCAAGCAACCTTTAAAAAGGTGTAACCTCATGCTATCGCTCGGTTTCAGCGACAAATCTGGTCACGTTACCAAACTTTGAATTTCCCGCAACTCAAAAAAGTAGCGAAAACTCGCACATCGCCGCGATGGAAAGCAGCGACAACATGGCTGCTTGCAGCGATCTCGAAAGCTGACAGATAACCTTAAAACCGATTTTCTAACATAGACAAATAATAATATAAGCATATACATATAAATAAAATATACTGCGCCTAGAGGTCAGGGAAGCGTGGCGATCAGCAGAGTGCCGACATATATATGTCGCACCGTCTGTGGCCAAGATCAATACGCGCATGCGAGTCACGAGACGTTGCATTATTTAATATCATTGGCTGTATCATTCCCGCTTTGACGCTTTTAGACCTTCAGGGGAGTGGTGAAGGTTGTTAGCATAGACAAATAATATATTTTATTTTCTCTATGGTTGTTTGTTTGGACACAGCTAAAGGCCTTTCGTTTATTTGGCCTTCAAGCACTTGTGCATAACACCTCAGTCGTAACGACTTTTAAGATAAACGAACAGGATTTTTAAGATCCTCAAATTATCTGTGCTCAAAATCACTTGTCAAATTCAAAGATTTTGTAATTACAAAAGTTTAGGTTACTTTTACCCTTGTTATAAACAAGGCTTTTACTTAGCTGTATTTGTTAAACGTAAATTATTACTAATTAATTATGGAAAACCAAGCGGGACCTTCAAAACAATATATACTTAATATATTTGATCATAAAAAAGCATTAAAAGGTTCTAGTACAAATGAATTTACATTTAACAAGTTCCTTATTGCTGTTGTTAGAAGAACAGTTCTCAATTATAGTGTGTTTAATATAATTTTGCATATTTAGGTGTTTTTAATAAGTTTAAATCGTAATCGGCACCGTCTTAACCTTTAACTTCGTTAAACGTCAAATATTTAAATGTCTGTGGCTTGAAGCTCATACTTTTTGGTATGTGCTCAAGGGGAAGGTAAGACTAGGCGTCACACCCCATAATAAACGAACGGAATTCATTCGCTACGAGCTGCTACTAGCGGCTAAAAGAGAATAATCGAAAGGCCTTATAATAGTAATAAAATTAGGCTGTGGTTTGGATGTTTAATGATTTTGTTATTTGTTTTATCATTGTGTTGTGATTTTTACGTGTTTCTTTTATTTAGATTTTTTCTAAAAACTGTCTCCACAACGGTTTATGAAAATAAATTCCGTTTGAAAACAAAAATCATCCCATCGTCATTTAATTTGTCAATATGTATAGCCATATTAGTGTGTAGATATCGAAGAAATGATTTATAAAAATAATAACTCTAATTGGTTATGTGGTCACTATATATTTCATGTCTATCTACTTCATTACTATTCCTTTTGAAGTAACCTAGACAACTATAATGGACGTTATTTGAGATTTATGTTATAAGTGAAAAAAAATGTAATTACATAATTGCACTTTATTTGGTCAAGTCAAAAATCAGACATGAAATTTTTGTTGACTTAAATATCTTCGTTTAAAAATATTACAGGCGGCAAATACAGAACTTGCGCATAACTAACATGTCCACACATAGTGTAGTCGGACCTCTCTCGCTTATTGGAGATATAGGCAGATAGCAGTATATTTTATTTATTACGTATATGAATATAAGAGACAGTTTGATGCATAGACGGTATCGTGGCCCTCGTCGGCCACGGCGGCATGTGGCACAATGTTTCTGCGCAAGTTCCCCGCGCATAGAGTCTCTACTGTCGCGAAGTATAAGACTGTTTTACATAAGCAACATATCATAAATTTCAATACATTTCAAAACATCGCCTTTAATGTGGATAAATATTATAAAATATCCTAGTATATTAACTTTTACGTCATTAAAAATGAAAATATACAAAACCAATCTTACAATGGTTGGTGTGAATCTGGTTTCTGTTTGTCAAATGCAAAGTGACAGTGTCAAAATCAAAAATAACAATTCCGAAAAAGAAGACAATACAAGAGTGAGTATTTTTTAATTTATTTAGGATTTAGTTTTAATAAAGTAAATAAAATTAAGTGAACCTTTAAAATGTCACCCACCAGGTAAAATTCGTCATAGTTGTATAGCAAAAAATTGTAATAATACAAATTTTTGGCCGCTTCGCAATTTGAAGTTTAAGAATAAAACATTTTTCAAATTTCCATCTGACATTAGTCAAAGGGAACAGTGGTACAAAATTTTAGAACTTCCTTATACATCCAAAGATGAAAGGTTGTGTAAAGATCATTTTGATGATGAGGCATTTACAAATTCATTACGCAAAAGACGTAATAAATTTGCTTTACCTTTGCAACCCTTCCATCGTACACCACCAAAAGTAATTGAAGATAATAATAATAAATCTCAAGCTTTTGAAAATACAGTATTGCCCGTAAAAAGAAAGCTTATTTTTTGTAACAATAATGATAGTCTTAAAGAAACTGAATTTGAACCTTTCCCGAAAAAACAATGTTTGGGATCTAGTATTTTAAGTAAAATAAACGAAACTAGGGTCAGTAATCTATCTCCCAAGAAGAAGAAAATGTATTACATTAATAGAGGTCAGAGAAATAGAATTTGTAAATTAAAAAAGGCACTTATCAGTAGTAATAACAAAATTAATGAATTGGAAAATATTGAATTCCCGTTTTTAGATATAGAATTTGTTAAGTATTTATTAATTTGTTATGATCTATATTTAATATGTAAGGTTATTTAATAATAAAATGCAAATCGTTGGTGGTATTTTTACACCTAGCGGACATACGGTATAAATACATTATGTTCAATTTAAAAACCCAGTTCTCCAAGCAGAGAGAGAGAAGCAGAACAGTTGTCGAAGTGAACCGTTCGTAGTTATTATTTAACGCGCTAAAGCCAGGAACATTAATAAAAACCCATTGACCCCCTGCTACAGTCCACAATATCGCTTCCAAGAAGGGTTGCAACCCCGCAGAAGATCATCCGAGATCTTCAGGTAAGAATACCATCTTGGGCGATTTGCTTGCGTCATTTTTTTTATTATATATATTTGTAACCTTTCATAACGTAACGAAAAACATTTTTCATTCTCCGAAACATTTTTTGGTCACTTCTTCCGGGATGTTCATTTTCAAACTTGGTTTTGAGAAATTTGAAAATATATATTTTTTATATAACTTTTTATAAGTCTCAAGGTTAACTGGCATTAGCATTCTCGATAATTAGTAGTTTTTACTTTCTCCGAAATTTGACTATTTAAACATAAAATACTTAGTTTAAATTAAAAAAAAGTTCACTTTATCAATACAGTTTGGCCCAATTATGCTCTTTAAATAGCTTCATTCTCAAGTGTAGTAAATATTTATAATTTATTGGATTCAACTCTAGTTACTCAATAAAAAATAATTATTGAATTAAAGATTGAATCTTATCTCTCTATTCACTTATTAGATACATACCTATTGTGTATTGGTCTTATAATTTAGTTGTCTCAGATTATTAGGTAGTATAAAGATTGAGTGGATTATTCATTAGACACGTTAATTTAATTTCTCAAATCAGGTATTTTAGCTTGAGTTGTATAACTTTAATCTGTATGTACCTATATAATATATTTATCAATTAAAATTCATTATTTCTGTGTTCGTAAGTTTTATATAGGTAAAAGGTTTGGCATTAGAACCTGATCACTCTTATTATAGTATCACAATGGCGGCTAGATTACGTCAAGCAAAAGCTCTTAGAGGCTCAGCCTCTGATAGAATTTCGATACTGCATGATCTTGCCATACAGGCAGAGAGGGATCAAAGTGCTCATAACCATTTTAAATCTAGATATGCTGAATTAAAAACATTTTACAGTGACTTTAACCTTCAGCATTCTACAATTATTACTGCTCTCGCTGCAAATGAGGAGGCAGATCTGAATATTGAAACATTGTTCAGACAAGAAGTAGATAATAAATATTTTCATAAAATGAGTGTTTATTCTGATTTGTTTGATACTAACTCTACCTTGCATTCCAAGAACAAAGGTTCAAATGTAAAGCTGCCAAAATTGAATATACCGGTTTTTCAGGAGATTTAAAATTATGGCCAACATTTTTTTATCTTTTCAAATCTCTTATAGATACTAATGAATCTCTTACAAAAATTGAAAAATTTATATATTTAATGTCGTCTCTGTCTGACGACGCTTTAATTCTCATTAAAAATATTAAACTTACAAAAGCTAATTATGACTTAGCTTTTAGTAAATTGATTAAGCATTATCAAAATACGCGTGCGCTAGCCATATTTTATTGGGAACAGGTTTATAATTCTCAAAAATTAACTTCGGAGAACCCAACATATCTTAGACAGGTTTTGGCACTTTTTTTTTATAACTTGGAAGCTCTAAAAAATTTGGGGTTACGGGTCCGAGAGTGGGATTTTGTACTATTTCACCTTTAAGCAAAAAAATTGATTCGGAAACTTTACAGCGATTCGAACAAGAAAATGCCACTTTTGCGTCCGAAATTCCTAAATATGATGATTTATATAAATTTGTTGAAAAGCAATGCGATGCTTACGATTCAGTTGTTTTAATCCAACCTCCTAAGAGAAATAACTCAAGTAAATATCAAATAAAAAATGTTGAACCATACAATTCTGCATGTCTTGCTAATGTTGCAGATCTAACTAAATGTTCGATTTGTAAAAATAATCACTCGATTTATAAGTGTCCTGATTTTTGTGCCAAGCACCCAAAGGAAAGATACGAGATATGCAAACGATACAAGTGGTGTACTAATTGTTTAGGAACCAAACATGCTTCAAAGAATTGTACTTCTAATGGTGGTTGTAGAATTTGCAATAAAAGACATCACAAAATTTTACATTTCGATCAACAACCTTTAGTAAATAGCAATATGACTGCTATAGATGCTCCCTCTTCTTCCAATTCAACTCAAATTTCTAGTTTAGATCCTATTGATCCTAAAATCGCCTCTGTCTTGCACACGTCAGTACGTTCTACTAATTTACTTCCTACTGCCCAGGTTGAGGTACTGGATTGTCGTGGAAACTTTCAAGAGGTTATAGTTTTAATTGATAGCTGTAGTCAAGTTTCTTTAATTACTGAAAAATGTGCCAGCAGATTGGGTCTGCCCAGATGTAACACTCCTATGCAAATAGGAGTCGAAGATATTGGAACTTTCTCTAACAAGTCTCTAAGTTGTATTTTAAAACATTCGAATAAGTCAACTCCCTTATTCAATTTGGATGCTCAAATAGTGTCAACAATCTGTAACAATATGCCCGTCCAATCATTTTCAGTCGATACATTTCCCTGTATTTCTAAGTTGGAATTGGCTGATAAGATGTTTAACACTTCATCTCCTATAGATACGTTACTGGAATCAGATATATTTGCAACAATCTTTAAACCTGACAAAGTTCAAACAGCAAAAGGGGAACCAACCAATTTGGTTAGATTTTAATGGGGAAAATAAATACCGCTAATAAACCATTAGTCTCACACTCTTTTCTTTCATCATGTCTTACATCCCTCGACAATACCCTTCAAAAAGTTTGGGAACTTGAAAGTATTCCTCGGTCTTTACCTATTTCTGATGATGATAAAAAATGTGAAATGATATTCCAAAAAACTCATAAAAGAATATCTACGGGTCGTTTCAGTGTTAGTCTTCCTTTCAAAACCGTGGATCCATTTTTTGGAGATACCAGAATATCTGCTCTAAAGAGATTGAAAAATATGGAAAACTGTCTTTTGAAAAATTTCCAGCTTTACAATGAATATAACAGCTTTATGAAAGATTATCTTTCCAATGGTCACATGGTTGAGACCTCTCCTACTTCTTCATTCGACAAAATCTATTATATCCCACATCATTACGTCATGCATCCTAATAGTGCTACAACGAAGCTCAGGGTTGTATTTGATGCTTCCTGCAAATCTCCTGCAGGTTTTTCGCTGAACGACACTCTTTTTATAGGGCAAAAGCTGCAAAAGGCTATAATTGAAATTTTATTGCGATTCCGTTTTCATCCCTTTAATTTTATTGCTGATATTAAGCAAATGTATAGGCAAATATCAATATCGGAAGAGCGCCAGAATTACCAAAGAATTCTTTGGCGCTTCGCTCCGGAAGATCCTGTTCAATATTTTAAGCCCTTTACTGTTACTTATGGAGTATCGTCCGCTCCTTTCCTGGCCCTTCGCACAATAGGGCAGTTAATACAAGAGGAAAGGGAAAACTTTCCTCGAGCTGCAAAGTGTTTATCCTCTGATATATATATATTGACGATATTATCACAGGTGCCTCAACTCTACAGGGAGCCAAACTTCTTCAATCAGAATTAATTTTCATGTTGGAAAGAGGAGGTTTTCTTCTTCGAAAGTGGGCATGTAATAATCCCCAGTTAATGCAGAGTCTCCCTGCTGAGGTTTGCCAACACTCCTTGTCTTCTTTTGATACCCATGACCTCGTGGCAAAAGTTTTGGGGTTGCGGTGGAATAACTCCTTAGATGCTTTCTCTTATGATATTCAACCCCTTGGCAGATTCTGTTCTAAACGCATAATACTCTCAGAAGTTGCTCGAATGTATGACCCCCTTGGGTTCTTAGCTCCACTCTCCTTCCTAGCTAAACATATCTTACAACGACTTTGGAGTTTGGGTTTAGGTTGGGATCAAATACCCCCTTCGGACATAGTCGACAAATGGAATATTCCTCGCTGCTTACCTAATACATATATTTCTTGTGAACTGCATGGCTTTGCAGATAGTTCAGAGAAAGGGTACTCCAGTGTAATATATTTTAAATTTACTTCAGATACTAACGCCTCCAAAATCTGCCTAATTGCTGCTAAATCTAGAGTGGCCCCACTTAAAACTCTTTCAATTCCCCGACTAGAACTGTGTGCAGCTGTTCTACTCTCCAATTTAATAGAATTTGTCCTTAACGCATTCCGAGATAACCTCGAAATTAGTGAAATTTTTGCTTGGTCTGATTCAATGTTAACTTTATCATGGATTAAATCACCCGCTTCCCGCTGGAAAACTTTCGTCGGTCATCGTGTAGCTCACATGCAAGAAAAGGTTCCCCCTGACCGTTGGCATTTTGTTGAAAGCTCAAATAATCCAGCCGATTGTCCCTCTCGTGGTCTTCTGCCCAGTCAAATTCTTAATCATCCGTGGTGGTTTTAGGGGCCTCCTTGGTTAGTGTCTTCAAAGCCCCTATGGCCCAATCCTATATTTTCTCCAGTTTCCTGTCCGGAAGAAAAACCCTCAGTTCTTGTAACACTTATGTCTTTGGACACATTAGATCTTCTATTGGACAAATACTCATCCTTGATTAAAATTCAACGAATTATTGCGTATGCGCTACGCTTTGTAGCCAATTTAAGAAATCCTCAAAATAAATCATTGGATTATTTTACTGACTCAGAACTCCACAAAGCTTTAGTGGTTCTCACTAAACGAGTGCAACATATTTGTTTCGCACAAGAAATTGAAAATTTGGAAGCAAGCACCCCCTTATCAAAACCTTTTAGAAAGTTGAGCCCTTTTCTGGACAGCGAGGGTGTTTTGAGGGTGGGGGGACGCTTGAAGTCAATTTCCAGCAATTCTACCCCGTCAACAATTAAATTTAGGTTGTATATGTATTTTATTTGCAAGACGCTCCAATTTTGACGCTGAATACCTTTTTCATGGAAGCTACAATTTGAGCGTTGCATTTAGACATGTGACAGTTCTTGACGCTCATTTTTTGAGCTTCCAGCGTCACGTGAAAATGTACCTTTATTCTGTAATTAACTTGCAACTGCCGATAATTATTGTGCAATTGACGCTGCCAAACGCGGGTTTCGTATTCTCGAAGAAGCAACTGCGACCGCGATCGTAATTTATCTGTTAACTGCCTCTAGTGAGCAATTGGTTAACTGAAAAAGTGCATTTTTCAGTTGTTCATGTGAATACGTATTCTGTAAGCAATTTTTTAGCCATTACAAAGCGATAATTAAATCAAGTTTTCTTAATAGAAATAGAAGGTAACTAATTATAACATTTTGTCAATAACAAACATATTTTATTTGTACAAATAGTAATTTAGTGGGCTTACTGCCCTCAGAAAAGTGGACACAACTACCTAATATTTAATAACAATTACTTACCACGGTAATAAAATAATAGTTATTATTTGTTTTTACGCATTTAGTAATGTCTCGTGCATTTATGATTATTGAGGCCGCAGAAGCTGAAAATAGGAGGGCTGAGAATATTCTAAAGAGACATATGAGATACAATTGTTCCGTACATAATCATTTATTTAAAATTTGTGTTCAATTGCAGTAATGATGATTTTTCGACGCTTCCTTGGTTTTTTATGCATATTAAATATTTTTTAAATTCGGTTTTATCCATCAGCTGATTTATAGTTACGTTCATTGCTACCCGATTGCAAGTGGCGCTAGTTTCATGACGTATACGTGCATCTTGACAGCTACCAGCAATTGCGACGCGACTACCTTACAGAATACCAAATTTTGCGACTGTGTGCGGCCGTTGTGCAATGGTTGGTTGCAAGATGCAAAATATATGTTGTTTTTACAGAATAAGCCCGCGAGATCGGACACTCTCTTTATATTTTTATTTCTCTATGTTTTCTAGTTTTGTTTATTTATTTAGTGGCAGTGATACAAGTGAATGAAATAGGACTGAATAAAAATAAAATAGCGTTTTAATCTATAACCAGCGACACTCTGCTATGATAGTAGGAAATTGACGAGATGTCGTTTGCTTACAATTATCACAATTGGGTTGATCAGTGTCAACAAATTTGTATCAAAGCAGGGATTTAGAAAATTCGGCAGAAAAGAATATTGGCAGCTCTCGTAGTAAATGAAATTTTGTTACGCAAATACAAGAAGGAATGTAGTCAAAAACGTTTTTAGGTTCACCCATTGTATAAATTACGAATGGAACATTACTTTTTTTAAGCAGTTTTTTTCTACACTCTTCTGGTATGCAGATAAATTTGAAATTTATTTGCGGATGTCACCGAGCCATTTCGAAGTGCTGCTATTTTTAGTTGGGCCTCTCATAACAAAACAGAATGCAGTGGGGGATCCCATTTTTGCTGCTGCACAACTTCTAATAATTCTAGGGTAATATTGTAGATTTATCTTGCTTAACCATATTGATTACAGACAATAAACTAAATACAATTTTTCAACAGATATTTAGCTACTGGTGAATGTTTCACATCCATATCGTACCACAGTATCTGGTAGAGGCGACAACAGCAAGCATAATAGCAGAAATGAGCAGAGCACTTTGGAGTTGTCTCAAAAAGGAAGTTCTACTTCCAATTTATGTTAAATTTTAAACGTTTGCTCATCTCCTGATAATATTATATATACATTTTCTAATTTTTTTATTTTAAATTATTTTGGAATATTATTATTAAACCATACACTACCCCATGGACAGGCTTTGTATTTATGGGAACACATTTGAAGTTAAATTCTTAATATTGTATGAATGCTGCATGTATATTTTGTTATTGTATTCTATTGTAGGAATACATTATTATATTGAGTTGTCCGGAACTGATACTAAAAAAATAAAATTTTGTATTTTTTGTTTATATGGCTAATTAATTTCTGTATTTGAAAGAAACCCAGACTCCAAGAAGTCCACAAACTCAAATGAACCTAATAGATTCTAGAAAACTCCATTGTTCAATATCGCACGTGCACAAACACACTCACTTAAGGAAAGAAAATTGAAACAAAATAATTGATTACATATATTTAACACAGCGATTTTTTTCATTTCAGTATAAAAATGTTTCATTTATTAATTTAACAATATTATATTATTAAACTAGTCAACATGAATAGTTTATTTCTTTTCAGTTCTTTCAATTATCACAATCATTAAAAAATTGTCCTTTTTTTGTTAATATAATAAAGGAACATGAATTTATATAAATAAACAAAACAAGTACCGTAAAGTGGGGTTACTTTGCCAGACGGGGAAACTTTGCGTGACCACGAGTTTGCAAACAAAACAAAAAATATTTTTAGATATGACAACGTCGCTTTAATGCAGGTGGCGGAAAAACGCTCCCCGATCAACACGTTACCAGTCTGGAGCTTGGCGGAGCGGCGTGTTCTTTGAGGCAGTCACGTAAGTAAAACTGCTATTTTGATGTTCCGAAATCATGTTGCTATGCTAAGAAGCGCGTCATAAAAAGTATTGCAATTTGAATTCTGGTTTCAATATCCATTACATATAATTGTATGTGAGTTCTATTTATGCTATTAGCATATTTCTACATGGAAAATTTCATGTAGTTTTAGTGGTTGGTAAAGTTACCCCATATATTTATTAGCTCTTTTTTTTTCAGAATAAGGTTCGAAAAAATAAGAGGCGTGTGGGTGCGCGTCGTTATAAAGATTATACCGAGCAGCAGTTAAAAAGGGCTGTACTTCTAATTAAGTCTAAGCGAATGGGATATATGGAGGCATCGAAAACCTTCAATATTCCTAGAAGGACCTTAGTGAATAAGGTTAACAAGAAACATGAAGGTGCTGTTGGAGCACCTCAGCTAATCTTTCCAGAAATTGAAAGATCGATTGTGGATATTATAATAGCCAGTTCAGAGTATGGCTGTCCCATAACTACGATGAAATTGAGAATCGTGCTGAAGAGTCATTTGGACAAAGAAGGTGTCCGCCTTAGGAAATTTAAAGACAACTTACCTGGTGTAGATTGGTGCAGAAATTTTATTGCAAGGCACAAACACCTACTATCTAACAGGCAGTGTCAAAACATTAAAAAAGCAAGATCCGAAAAAACCGATGACGAAATGAACAATTACTTCGACAACTTAGAAAATAATGTGGTAGGAATTCCACCTGGTTCAATCCTAAACTACGACGAAACGAACCTGACGGACGACCCGGGATCGTCAAAATGCATTTTTAGAAGAGGTATTAAATACCCGGAAAGAGTTATGAACTCGACCAAGTCCTCAATATCCGTAATGTTTGCTGCCACTGCCAATGGAACTTTACTCGCGCCATACGTTGTATACAAGGCCGAAAGACTATGCGATGCATGGTGTATAGGGGGACCTGAAGGGACTCGTTTTAATAGAACGAAATCCGGGTGGTTTGACCAATGCGTATTTGAGGACTGGTTTACACAAATTATCTTACCGTGGGCTAAGAAAATTGATGGGCCCAAAGCGTTAATTGGGCATAACCTTTCGAGTCATTTGAATATAACCATCATTAGAGAGTGCCAAAGAAACAATATTAGATTCATCCTCCTGCCATCTAATTCAACTCATTTGACTCAGCCGTTAGATGTAAGTTTTTTCAAGCCCTTGAAAGTAGTTTGGCGACGCATAATAACTACATACAAAACAAAAAATCCACGAGACAGTTCAGTAAACAAAATAGCCTTCCCCCACTTATTAAAAAAAACTAATTGAAGAGATAAAATTAAAAGATCCACAAACCATACAAAATGGATTCAGAGCAACTGGAATATATCCTTGTAACAGAGAAGAAGTCCTTAGGAGAATGCCGAATAAAAGATTTCAGGAAACGAACACTGATATAAGCGACACTTTATTGGATTTCCTTAAGGAAAGTAGAACACCTTCAAAATCCAGCGCTCCGAAGAGAAAGAAGATGCTGAAAATAGAACCTGGAAAATCGGTTGCAACTGAGGATTTTACGACGAATACTCCGCAAGAAAAGAAACTTAATAAAACTGACAGAAATGAAGAAAATCACTGGGCCGAAACGGAAAGTGAATCTGAAGACGAAGTAGAATTAGATGAAGAACCTTGCCAAAAGACTGATAACAGAAGTGATGAACCCCAGGCTCATTGCTCCCGTTATATAGTAACCCACAAGACTGAAAATAAATCGAAATTAGATGGAGTAAAAGAATCAGATTTCATAGTAGTTTAGGAAAAAAACAATACAAGCATTTCGTTGCGCAAGTCATCGAAAAAGAAAACGACTGTTGTCATGTAAAGTTTTTAAGGCCAAAACCACAAAATAAGTTTTATTTTCCTAACATTGATGATACAGGTATTATTGTTGAACAGGATATTGTGACTATTTTAAAATCGCCAAAACTTACGTCAACATCAAGACAAATTTTTTTCTTTGAAAATGTTGATTTTACCAAATTTAACTTGGTTTAGTTCTTTTTTACCTATGTAAAAGTTTTTAAGACTGTTTTTATTTTTTAATTTCATCTGTGTTTACCTTAGAGTTAAGAATTGAGTTGTTTTCATTTTGTGTTATTTATGAATCAGTATTATTTCCAGAAAAACCTTCTGTGTTGCTCAATGTTCTTAAATATTTTATATATATATATTAATGTTAAAAAAGTATTTTTAGCCCTTATTAAAATTTTCTTTTTTTAAAATACATTAAAGGAGGGCAAAGTAACCTTTACAGAGGCTTAACATTGCATGTACGCTTCAGAAACACGCAATTAGGGTAGTTGGCAAAGTAACCCCAAATCCGAGGTAACTTTGCCAACTTTTTGAAGTTTTAAAAAAAGCGGTTGTCATAAATTTTATGGCATCTTAAAACAACACTAAGTAGCCAAAGGGTGAAAATTTCATATATATAGAGCTGGCCGTATAATTCCCAATAAAATCGGAGATATTTTTAAAAAATCAAAAATTTTGTGTAAAGTAACCCCACTTTACGGTACTTAATTATCACAACAAAACATTTAATATATGTCATCTAAAAACTGTTTTACAAACACAAATCTAGTTAAAAAGTTACATCATTTCTCGATAAAACTGTATAACAAAGAAACAAAATTATCGGTTTAAACGTATATTTTCATACTTTACCAATTAATAATCTTTTAAAATATTTACCTCGCCTGAATCCATTGTTTACAATATTATAACAATAACAAAGAAGTTGCACATAGAGAAAAAACATTATTTGATTTGTCTATGAAGTTGCATGTCGCTCAGTTCTAGCGACAAAAGCTCAACATTTTCAGCTTTAAAGCTTAAAGAGGGTTTATACAGACAAATAAAAATAAGAATTCAAATAAAAATAATCAATAATTTGGTGTTTATACAGAAATAAAATAAAAATAATTTTTGCGCATGCTCATTAGGAAACGTTACACTTCAATTGCATTGCAAAACAGACTCCAATAATTAATGTGCAGAGCTTTTTATACTTGTTTTTTTTTTTGAGACGCCTGAAACAGCACAACGCAAAGGCAAAAAGCTTTAGGGTACTGTGACCGTACTCTACGCCAATTTCTTAATCAGCTGTTCAATCGCGTCCAGAAGGCAAATGGATTATTATAACGAAAGGGAATAGGCAGTTATTTTTATTTTAAAATTTTTGAATATTTTGACCCTTAAAATGCCTAGTTTTTGTGATGTCGTTGATTGTGGAAGCCGTGGAATGAGGGATAAAGTGAATTTTTGTTTATTCATACCTTCAGTGTTAAAAAACAAACATAAACCAAAGTTGAATATTTTGAAAAAATACGGACTGAGATTAAATTAATGTACGCTCGAATTTGCTCAAAACACTTTATAGGTGAATTAATAGATATATACCACTGACTTTGTTTATGAAAATTTGAAAATTACAGAATTCCAAAGAATCATTATATTACTTTTATTTTAAAAGGAGAACATTCCGATATAAAAGATGTAGGTTACCCTGACTGGGTTCCTCCTATTAATATGAGACATGCAAAAACATTCAACTGCAGTTGAATGTTTATTACACAAATAAAAAAACTAGTAAGGTTTTAAAAATACTAGAACGGTAAAGAAATGGAAAAAGAGTGTATTAGATAAAAAATTGTTACAGGATCAAAATTTTGTTGTGCTACTCGTGGGGGCTAATCCTTGACCTTTTGCAACCTTATGAATACTCACTAATATCGTTGTTGCTACAGTATTACATAGAATACTGTATGCGAAATGATTAATTGTGATAATAGCAAGTACTCATTAAGTTGCGAAGGAGTATATGGACAGTTTATTTACATATTTTATAGGCGGTGATGTATTCGATATTTTTAGACTAATAATGATGTGGCTCAAGATATAGTTGATAAGATCTGATCTTCTGTAACACTGTAAATTCTCATTCTTCTTCCCAAACTGACTTGCACATGGCAGAACTAAGCCTTCCTCTTTGTAGAACTCTGCACTTTAAAAGAAAATGTAAAAGTTTGCAAATAAATATCAAAAATAATAATACCCATGTTTTATTTATTTTATTTCGCAAATATTGAAACATAGCATAGCACAACAAAATAAAAGAAATGTGAACAGAAACAAACACAAACTCATTTTTAACACAGCTTGGACAATACTGTGAGCTTCGTAGAATTGTAGGAGGAACTTATGTCATTCTCGAACAGTCCATGTGGTACCATTCTATTTTTCAATTATCATTACCACTGACAGTCATTTGTCATCAACCGAATTAAAAATACAAAATCTGGAGATAACATTCATATTTATGGTATAACACTACTTACTAAGCTACTTAGGCATAATGACATTTATGAAACATTAAACTTTTTTGAGATTCATAAGCCCAAAAATCTTCATTAAATAATACTTGCTCTATAAATAGTTCTTCAGCACTCCAGATCACAAAACAATGTCTCAGTCACATCCATTTGTTGTTGAATTTGATAAAAATAAGCATAAATATGTGGTATCCAACAATCTTTAGTAAGGACAAGATAAGTAACAATGTCCATTTTGGTTAGTAGAGGAAATTTCGTCGCATCTGTGGAGACGTCTTCACTTTTTAAAGTTCATGTTCAGGTTACAAATAACACTTAACTTTTGATTATACTGGTTCGCCACTTCAGGATCCTCCGTTGAAAACCATTTGAAATATTCACTCATGATGATTGATAACTTATCAAAAATATAAAGGAAGAATCGCACAAATAAACGATTCACAAAAATCGAAAAACATCTCACGTTGTATAACACAACGCAACTCTGTTTGTCCTCTGACGGCTAACCACGCCGAAAATCTCTAATAAAACCAGCTCATGCTCCCCATTGTTATTGATGGTAACGCGTCACTCATCACAGGGACATGATTGATAAACTATAAAAGAACCGAGATCAAAAATCCTTTTGAGATCAAATACACAAATTAGTTTTTCGATCATATTTACACAAAATAGTCAAGACTTTGAAAAACTCAAAACCCTATTTAGGAATGAAAAAGTACAGCATCATAAATATACCAGAAAGGAAGATAAAACACATGCATTCGTTCTAAGAGGCCTAGCGAAAGGAGTACAAATAATTGACATTAAAAAAGAAATGGAAAAAATCTATATAATTGAAATCGAAGAAGTGTTCAGAATGACTACTAAAAGCTGTGCATTATATTTAGTAGTTACGAACCCCAAAATCACGCTCGACTATCCAAACAAAAATGTTCGCATTATCGAGCATACAAGAATAACTTGAGAATTCAGACGTCAAAGTAAGTCCATCATTCAGTGCAACATCTGCCAGTTGTGGGGACATGCCACTTCCAACTGCGGACGTGCACCGAGATGTCTAAAATGCTCTGGGCAACATCTTACCCCGGAATGCACGAAAGACAGAGATCCATACCATCCAGATGTGCCAACTGCAAAAGGGACCATCCTGCCACTGCCGAAGTTTGCCCAGAATATATCAAGAAGAATATATGGATGGAAGAGCGCAGCAAACTCCCAAACCAACCCCTAAATATATCCCGCACCCCCTCCCAAAATCAACCCTTGGACACAAAAAGCCAATATTACCAACACCGAATTTCCTAGTCTTCCCCCTAAAAACATCCCCCAAACCACCCCTTAAAATGTCAACCCCTATCAAACAGGGCCACCACGCACCCTAGCAACACCAACACTGATATCAATAAATTTACCAAGCTAAATAATTTATTTCAAGAGAACTTACAAGGGCGGTGTCAGATCTAATCCAGGAGATGCGGAAAGCCAGCAACAAGATGGAGAAATTCGTTATATACAATAACTTAGTCACCGGGATCGACAACTATGCTATAGGCAGGTAGGTGAAAAAACAGAATTTCATAAACGATATAACCTCAAAATAATGTTTTGCAATGTATGCGGAGTACAAAATAAACTCCCCTTAATCAGACATTTTCTCGAAATCCACAAACCAGATATTTTCTTTCTAATCGAGACGTTCCTCAAATCATATAAAATAATAAATTTCAGATATCCAGAATATCGTCTATATATATACAAGACCGCCTCGGCGATGTCGACGGGGGCGGTATCCCAATGTTAATAAAAAAAGGCATAAACTACAAAGTCCTGCAACAAAACAATACATCAATTGAGTATATCCCGATCCTTTTTGATAATAAAATCAAAATCGTCGGTGCTTACAATCCGCCCGGCAACAAACTAACACAAATAGACTTTCACAACATATTCAACACTCACAACAAAGTTCTGGTAGAATAGTTGGTGATCTCAACTGCAAACATCAATACACCAACTACCGTAATGCTGACGGAAATACTCTCATGAAGTTCTGCGACAATACGGACTGCAACGTATTCCATACAATTGAACCAACTAACCATCCATTTGCAGCAAATCACTTTCCTAGCATTCTAGATATCGCTATAGGCAAAAATATAAATACTCTATCAAAATTCAAACCCTTACCGACCTCAATTCAGACCACTATCCTGTTCTTATTCACTTACCCAGACAACATTACATATTCTATAAATATCCGTGGAATATTCATTTTGGCATATTGGAATATTCTCTAAAAATGCCAAGAATATCTTTATGCTTTTTGGAATATTCCTAGAAAGTGAAAATGGGAATATCCTAAATATTCAGAGAATATTCCCAAATGAATATTCTTTTTCGTATTATATATAAGCTAGGATTATTCCGAGAATATTCAGAAAAGCATTATCTAAGAATGTTCTTCAATGAATGTTTCCAGAATATTCAATATATACTATGAATATTCATGGTAGATTCATTTGGAATTTTGTAGAATTATATCAAATTGTATATTCAGGGGATATTCTTTGTATATTCAGAATATTGCAGAAATATCCTCAGAATGTTCAGAACCATACATTTAATGGGGGGAGAGGGAAGGGTTAGTATATAGAATTCATGTAAATGCACTTTTTTCAAATTTCTGTAAATCAATAAATTTTCATAACTGATGGAATTCTCTACCCGACCATTCACTCGATGGTGGCTTCTAAAGTGAATAAAGTGGCACAGGTACAAATTGGATTCAGAACATGAGTCCAATAACATTAGTGCTTAATTCTGGTTACACCTAAGAAAAAAATATTTTAACTACCTAAGCATAATAAAATAAAATTCAATATTAAATTGTCCAAGTTTTTATTAGACAAAC
The DNA here is from genome assembly GCA_963921935.1 of Galeruca laticollis. NCBI lineage: Eukaryota > Metazoa > Arthropoda > Insecta > Coleoptera > Chrysomelidae > Galeruca > Galeruca laticollis. Next base: position 259,994,748 of record OY998176.1, on the reverse strand, counting down.
ATAAACTTTATAACTCTCTATAAACTTTTCAAATTTATAAATATTCAACTATAACTTTCATTTTATCGTTTTTAAACCAAAACGACAGAGCTTCACAAAATATATAAAGCATTAATCTACTTGTTGGACATCAGTTTCGTAAAATTAAATATTTATAGATACTTACATTCTCTTGTGAGAAATGAAAAATAAAGAAAAAACAAAATTGACCAAATACTTGTTTCTATTAAAAAATATAGAGTTAATCTTTTAAAATTTGTAAATATTTATAGGACCCACACACTGCGAGTTTTTAGCTATACCTAAATGGATAAAACTGTCCGGTTAAGGCTACATAACTGAGGTATAACTGAAAAACATCCTTATTATTGACGTTTTGCAATCAGATATATCAATTTACCCGTTCGGGTAAGGCAGTGTTGAAAGCTGGCAGCGTGTGGATTCATAAACTTGCGTTATATCATCACAGTCACTAGAATGTATTTCGACGGCCTGAGATGAATGTGCCGGTTGCTGTGATGGTGTGGTATCTGCAATTATAAAAGTGATTGTAGTAATCATTTGTAGAAATTTTACAAATATGAGTATAAAAAATATCGATATTTTCTTAAATTTGTCACTATGCAGAATACATTACATTGACACTGGTATTCTATACTGTCGCTTAAATACCAAAGCATATGTTGATTAATTATTGTATGCTCTTCTCATGTAAGTTTTTACCAGCCTCAAGTTCTTAAGATAATTTACTTGTTTAAATTAATGTTGACTTAGTTTTATAAACCGATATAAATGTTTTAATTTTTTTGTTTTCATTATCTTAACACCAGGATATTCCCTTATACAAATTTCAAGAAGGTATTAATCCCTTAAAAAGTATAAATCAATTATGCGGCCAGATGACAAAAAATAAATATCAAAAACAGCTGATTATAATGTCTACTTAAATTTAATATTTACCAGACTGAGTAACTATTTTTGTTGGTGGATCATTCAATAAATTGTGACCTTTGCATTTTAACTATGGAAATAGGGTAGACACAGCTAGCTGAAACAAATGCTTGGGATATCCTCCTTTGGAAATAAATTTTTCCTGACAGTGAAGTTCACACAACCTATAATTCTATTGTAAAGCATCTGTAGTCTTTCCAAACAAATCTGCACAGTTACAATCTTCCAACCATAAGTATGCCCTAAAAAGTAAATAAATGTAGTTATTCACATGTCTATATTAACTACTAATTTATTATTCAACATATTTTTAGCTGAACAGGGCTCGTCAGCAGAAAGCTTATTGTAGTACATATTATTATTTCATGTTATTAAAGGCAGAGGGACAGATCAATGTTAAAAACCAAAAACATAGAGAATTACACCACTTACGATGCATAGGTACATGTGAAATAATAAAAAAGTAATATATACCTATAATATATTGCATATAGAAACAATTACTCACCTCACAAGGTCTTTGGGAAATCCAAACATAATTATTCCTTCTCCTGTTCTTGAGTGACATCCACGAACTGCACAAGTTATTCATCCCATAACAAATACAATAATTTCTCACTAAGAGTTCCACTAGTCACGATATTGTTGAAAACAAAATTTAAATAAACTTTAACTAAAGCACAATCCACTCCAGTTCATAGGTTAGATAAAACGGAAGCGAAACGAACCTATTGACACTTGACTTTGAGCATGCCAGACTTAAGCCCATCACACATGATATTCGAAATTAACCAATAAACGTGTGTACAGAGAACGCCAGTTGCATTTTAATTGGCTGGCCGCTTTTTGTTGACGCGATTGGGTACCTGTCTTGATTTGGCTTTACGCTGAATGTTATAATTATCATTTATATCTTTGTTCTCTTTTTATCACACGACGATATGACGAATAACATTATATCCACACCGTATCAACCATTTATGTAGTGTTCATATCGAGGATATTTTTATATCTTTTTCTTATCTTATAATCTCTATCTGAACTTCAATGAGTTTAATACATGGTTTAATTTGATATATTATATTTATTATTTGTATGAAGGTGATTTTAACTATTTACACCTATGCGTAGGGTTGAATATCCGGATAAATGTTTGAACTATAACTTTCGTCCCATGTGAAAAATAATTTTAATTTTCTTTAATCATAAGTAAATATGCTTAAAAGAATATGCTAGGAATATTCAGTTTGGTAATATTCTTAAATGAATATTTTAAGAATATTCAATTTGATAATATTCTAAAATGAATATTTTAAGTATATTCATCAGGCTTGTTCTGTGAATATTCACTAAGGAATATTAATAGAATATTCAAAAATAATATTAATATTATAAGAATATTCTTAGTTGATTCGGAATATTCTTTTACTTTTTGGTGTATTTAAAGATTATTCTATGAATATCCCATGTTGTCTGGGTAAAAGTATCCCATAATATAAACCCCAACCATAATAAAACTTTTGACTACAAAAAAACCAACTGGAATAAAATTGGAAAATCCATTAGGTAATAATAATCGACAAAATAGAAAACATAAACCACTTAATAACAATAATAGAAAAGTGTTTTTAAATGAAACTCAAGGTCTCTAGTTAATTCCACAATATAATACAAGTTATTGAAAATTCTAAAAAATTGTCAATTGTTTCGATAAATCAATATTATCGAAACAATTGTCAATTTTTTAGAATTTTCAATAACTTGTATTATATTGTGGAATTAACTAGAGACCTTGAGTTTCATTTAAAAACACTAATATGAGCATATTCCACGAAGTAAGGGTCGAGACAGTCAATTTCAATAATAGAAAACTTTCAAATTATAATAATCAACGCCAGAGATCAATCAACAACCATTAAAAAACAGATTCACATAAAAATACTTTACCCGACAACATATTACAAATAATTCATAAAAAAACAAAATTAGAAAAAAAATAGTAACTAACTAGAAACCTAAATTACCACCAAGACTTAAACCATCACCAACAATTAATAAATAATCTAATAAAAGAATAGAAAAATAACGAATGGTCAAAATTTCTTGAAACACTGAAACTGGACGACAATTCGTCACTATGGGAAAATCGCCCGGCACTTCAGAAAAAAACATAAGGAAATAAACAAAATTACGTATAATGGGAAAACACCCCGAAATCGCAGAGCAGTTCGCAGAATATTTTCAAAGCAACTTTGTAAATCACACGCAACCACAATTTCATCAAAACATAACATTTACGGTTAAACAATACAAAGAGTTCACTCAATACAATAAACACAAAAAATATAACAACATGCACCGAAATATATAACACAATACATCAACTCAAAAACAAAACAGCAATACACAACATATTATTTAAAAACATTCCCAAAAAAGCCATCGTACAATTAACACACATAACAAATTTTATTATCAAAACTGGGCAATATCCCGATATACTCAAGAGAGCCAACGTCATCCCCATCATCAAAGCAAATAAACAACCTTGTTATGTAGATAGCTATAGGCCAATTTCTCTTCTTAACAACATAGCAAAGGTGATTGACAAAATAATTTTATTTCGATTGAAACAATTCATTGAAAAACATAACATTATACCTCGGAGCAATACGGATTCAGAAGCGGCCCCAGCACAGTTGCACAAATCATTCGTGTAGTAAACTACATTAGAAATGGATTCCAAACAAAAAACAAAGCTGTTATGGTTATACTAGATATTCAGAAGACCTTTGATTCCGTATTTCTCGAGGGTATAAACTGATAAACCTTGAAATTCCGGATTACCTAATAAAAATATTAAATTCTTATTTAACCAATAGGAAATTTTATACGAAAATTGATAATTACATAGCCGGACCACACTCCATGGAAGCCGGAGTTCCTCAAGGCTCTCTATTATCACCTTTGTTATACTCCCTGTTCATCGATGATCTCCCAACCTCCCCACAATTTATTGTTAACCACAATGTATGCCGACGATACTTGTTTTGTAGTCACAGCACAGGATCCAGATGACACATAAATAGAAAAATCATACCATATTTACACGAACACAACTTAGCTATCAACGTATCCAAAACAGAGTATTTTTTATTACTCAGGAGAATAGCTAAGAAAAACACATCATTGCACCTAGAAAAAACATATTGAATATGTTTAGATTACTATTTTGGATTTTTTTAACAAGGAAAACGTTTTATTTTTCTGCAACTGTCATGTAACAGGTACGATTTGACACTATTTTCAGTGTCATAATGACATATATTACCGCACTAGTGCGTTTTTGAATACATTACCTGACTAGTGCGATAATAAGAATCAAGAAAATATTAATACCAGAATTAAATATTTATTTTACACTTATTTATTCTATATATTTACAGTGTACTCCTTACAATTGTATCAATTAATTCCAGACGCTGACATACCCAACGCTTCACTAGAATAATTGCTTATATTTTGATTTTGAATATTTCCTGTTTTCAATTTGTCCCAAAATTTTCATTGCTGTTAGTTTTTTTATTTTCAGCAGACATTTCGATATGGCCTTCAGCAACAGAATTACTCTTCCAGCCACCATGTCTTTTTATATTCAAAAGATCTGCCCCAGAATCAGCCAAAAGTGTGGTTGAAGATCTTCGAAAGCAATGTCCAGTATATTATCTTGGATTAGGCAATTCAAGAAATTGGGTAATTAATTTCGGCACATTACCAATAGTATTTATACCAATTGGTTGTTTTGTGCATTTTCCAGCCCGGTATCCAACAAAAAATCACTTATGTTCGCAATTTTTAGGTCTCATCGCAATGTTATTTCTGACGACTTCAACTAGATTTCCGCCGTCAATATTTCCAGATGTTATAAAAAATTCTCGGGACACCTTTGTTTTGGTATTTGGTATAGTAATTTGATAGCAAATTCCTTGATCTTTCATATTTTCAAACAACATATTTGTTATAGTTTTTCCCGCCGACATTCACCAGCCAAACCAAAGATAAATATAACCTTAAAGTGAATATTATATGAATACACCTTTTTATAATCTACACAAGAGTCTTACCTACCTTCATGCAGAAATATCTCTCATCGTTGGCATTTGTTAAAAATCTGGTTATTTCCTGCTTTGTAAATACCTTTGACTTTTTAGGTTTGTAGCCTACTGATTTTCGTTTTAGGAATGCTATGATATGTAAGTATTTCTTGATGTCGACATTCTGCTTAACTGAAAATTCTGTTCGTAACATGGAATAGTAACACCAAAGGGATGAAGGCTTCTGTATCGTGCTTAGCTCGTTAAAAGATACTAATGTAATGTTATTCTAATTTATTTAAACAATAAACGGGTGGGATAAATTTTAAACACACGGTATGGCTACCTACTAATTTATTTAAACACTAACACTTAATTTATATATACTTAACTAATCACTTAAATTTAAATTATATGCACACAAACTTGATTATTTATATTAGCACTTTACTGGTCGGTGTATTTTTGTTTATTTCTCGAGATCACTTTATCAACTAAACTAAAAACTCTCGGGTCGTTTCCATATTTATACTAATCCCTTTTTTACTAGAAAATTCCGGAATGCGGCTTACTCAAAAACAATTCATTTTCTGGCATTTTCTAGATAAGACTGGTCACAAAAACAATGTTTAGATAAGATAGTCGTAAACAGTTATAAAAAAACCTGCGTATCCGCCATAATTTTAACTTTTATACCTGGCTTAGACAGAGTCGGATTTAGGGACTATACCAGTGTGCTGTTTCGTAACATTGCCCCCTCCTTAAATGGAAGTCCTTCCTGGAACTTTTGTGTAGCAGAGACTGGATGTTTGAATCGGCAACTGGCCCCATTTCTACACTTTCCGATCTTATGGAAATAGCGAAGCACCGTCTTCATCGGATACTGATAACGGGGGTTGTAGCTGCAAATTAATATCTGGACACCGGTATCTCTAAAGATAACCTCTACCATGTTCCTGATAACTCGCCAATTCAACTGGTTACTCGCTATCTTAGGCATAGCCAGTTTCTTCACGCTGGATTCTAACACATGGTCTCGGAGGTGTCGAAGTGCTTCCAACACATCGCGGTAGGTAGATCGATCTTGAAATTCATTTTTAGTTACCACGAAGAATACGTACCGCGAATTATGTTTCAGTTTCAGTGTCTTGCAAGGGGCTGGAATCTGGTCTTCAAGTTTTTTTCTAATTGCCCGAACTTCTTTCGAAAGACGGATGCCAACCCTCGTGCGTTCTTGAGACGGGCGGGGATGTTGTGTGCCAGTGAATAATCTTCCGGGAGAGTGAACAAATCTTGTCGTTGTTCTGAAGTAACTCGATCTAGCTTTCTCGGTACCTCCATACGCGCCCATAAATTCATCGAAGGTAGGGTCAGACACATCTCGAATAAGGTTTACTCCTTCCTCTAGGTCATGGTCTCCTTCGAATGGCGCTAGTTGGTTTTGGTGAACTACTTTTGGTTTTCCGTTGAGAATCTTGCTTATGCGATATACAACATCATTGATCCTTTTCTTGATTAAGTATGGACCTTCCCAGGATTTTTGTAATTTTGGAGAAAATCCTTTTCTCTTCGTCGGGTTGTGTAACCATACTTTGTCCCCTTCTTTAAAACCGCCTTCTGTGGCCTACGTGTCGTACCGACTTTTGATTCTGTCGCTGGCAACTTGAAGATGTGTTCGAACTAATTCATGAATATCGTCCAGCCTTCTTCTCAATTGGATCACGTAGTCTTCGCCTGTTAGATCTTCTCCAGGCCGGCAGCCAAATTCCAGGTCACAAGGAAGCCTCATTTCACGTCCAAACAGGATTTTCGCCGGTATTTCAGCCGTGGACTCATTGACGGCAGATCGATAAGCCAATGCGAATAGGGAAAGATACTGGTCCCAATCTCTCTGATGGCTGGATACTACTACTACAGGTATTTTCCAATAGTCCTATTCATTCTCTCGACCATTCCATCTGACTGTGGATGTAATGCTGTTGTCCTGGTCTTCTTCATTCCCAGCTTGTAGCAAATCTCTTGGAACAGATGGCTTTCAAAATTTCTTCCCTGGTCACAGGGGCACTCCATATCGGCTGATGAATTCTTTCACCAATACATCCACGACAATTGTGGCCTCTTGGTTCGGGATAGCGTAAATTTCCACACACTTTGTGAAATAATCCATTACAACCAGTATATATTTGCTACCATTTTCTGTCGTCGGAAATGGTCCAGCGATATCTAAAGCAATCCTTTCGAAGGGGCTTCCAACATTATATTGTTTCATAGGTGCCGTTCTCTTCCGTGCCTCGGGATGCTGTGTGCCGGAGGCAGGACTTTGCTCAGCCCAAATCTGTCATATAGGTTTCCGAGGGGGGGGCGCCCCACCCAACACGGCGCGTCCCAATGGCTCATAGGGTGTCTCCAGGGAGAGTGGGTGGTCGTGGGTCCTACGCTCTTTTAAGAGCTGTGAGAGACGCAGGACCAACCAACTTCCGGGATAGGCGATGAATAAGAACGACACAGTTCCGAATAATCGCCCGCGGATCAAAGGGGATAGAGGAGTAAACCTGACCAAAAATCACTGTCGTTATCCTCCCTGCCTCCGCTGATCATCTATCAGTCAAGGGGAGGAGAAATATTTTCAAGACTATCAGGTCTAACATGCTCTCCCAAACCCACATTTCGCCATTTTCTTTGTTTTTTTACTATTCTACTTTCTCGCCTTATTCTCTTTTGAATCTCTTCTTAACCCACGCTGCACTATTTTCTTCTTAGTCATCTACTACCTTTTTTTCTTCTCATTTGTATCTCGTTTTTGAGGCATCTACCATTCCTGAACGCCAACCATTTTCCACACTTTCTTCTCTTCCCTTTCCAGTTTACCATTTCTACTACTTCTTACTTCTTTTATTCTTTATTCCCTCTAGCCTTCACTATATTTGGTCGTGTTTGGGCCAAAACATTTTCCATCAACTAGGCATAGGGGACGCAGCTATGCCTAGCTATATTTACTTGTTGGCAAGAACTGCGACCTACTCACACCCCACACAAAAAAAAGTGGAAAAAAAAACCTGGCAGAAGGTATAAAATGCACCAACTCAAAATGGAAGATAAAACAAAAGGAATATTACCCCAGGTGGGAATCCCACTCCTGTTTACAGGACAGTCCCGCGGATTCTGGGGGGGACAATCTACCTTGAGCACCTATGAAATAGAACTGTTAGATAAACATAATAGAAGATCAAGCGTTACTCCTAGATCACCGACGCAGCGAAGTCTTTCATGGAGTTTTCCAGCAAGTGATAACTTAGAGAACCCAAAGGAATCAGAGCGCATCACATCCAAGAATGGCAGCCTAGTAGACGCGCAAGAAAATCCGTCGAAACGGAAAAGAAAAGAATCGCCACTTTTAAAAAGAGAAGATGCATATGATATATGTAAATGGATCCTAAAAGCCAAAGCTGAGATGGCAAATTTAGCGAAAATAGCGAAGGAAAACCACAACACTCGAAGAGATTTGGTCGCCAGCATCCAAAAGCTTCAATTTTTGTTTAGAGAAATGGACGTTGAAAAAGTTAACGCCCAAACATGCAGCTGTAAAAATACGGAAACCAAACATAAAGAAACCCAAACAATATTGACAACAGAACCTAAGATAATTAGATCACTAGGGACAGTTTTAGACTTCTCGGAGTGCAAGAACATAATCAATATGGACTGGAGTGATGAGGCATACAGTACCACAGAAGTGATTGTTGGCGATCCCCTGGAGGCAAAGACGATGGTAACCAAGGTGGTAATAGTAGAACCCAGTGATCCAAATATGACTGTAGGAATACAAAACCGGTACAAATATAGGTTCCCAGGCATTGTTGACACCAATGAAAAATATACGGTGATTGAGCAAGTCACAAAACTCAGGACTGACCATGGACAAGACACAATCACTCAGAAAATCATAAAATTGTCACAAATTTCCAGTGAAGAAGACCTATGGAATTCCCTAAGGACTGTCAGAGATAACACAATAGAAGATGGTCAGGTTGCACTGCACCATGTTGACAATATGACCCTGGGGAAGTTCAGGAAACTCGTTGAGTGTGTCTTTCATGGTTCGGGTATAGAGGTTTTCATCTAAACCACTAAAAAAAACAGGAAACGGAAAGTGTTCAGCCAGTGACAAGCAAACGACAACCAACATCATACGCCCCTATAGTCAGCAAGCACAATAATACGTACCTGGAAGCTCTGAAGACCATAAAGGAAGCTGTTCAAAATGCGAAAGATGCTAACAGCATAAGGCAAATCAGAGAAACCAAAGACGGCAAAGTTCTAATAACCGTGGACAAGAACCAGGAAGCAATGAATTCCTTAAAAGCAGCAGTGGAATCCACCAACATGAAAGTGAGCACGAGGGGTACCCATTGGCCTAAAAAGAAAACATTCCACATTCGTGGGATTGATGCAACAGCCACAGTAGAAGATGTGGCTGGAGCAATAGAGCGAAAGGTCGGGGAGCAGATTAAGGAAAACTGCTCTATTGGAAATCTCAGGCCAAATGCTGGCAGCACTTTGGCAGTTACAATATCTATATCGGAAGACAAGGCCCGTGAATTAACCCAGAACCCGTATATTCGTATCGGACTTTCGAATTGCAGGATCGAACCCAGAGTGAGGGTCGATCGTTGCAAAAGATGCTGGTTATACAACCACCAGACTGAAGAGTGTAAGGGTCCGGATCGCAGAAATTGCTGCTATAATTGTGGACAGGAAGGACATCTGTCAAAAGAATGCAAAGATAAACCATTCTGCCCAGTTTGCAAAGAGACGCATAAGTCAAATACCGGAAAATGCATTAGCTTCCGTAGAGCTCTGAGTACGACTAAAAGAATGAAACGTCAAAAACTTTACTCCAGTAATGAAAATATTACAAATTAACGCCAATCGTAGTGTCCCAGTCCATGACATTGCTGCACTTACTGCTTCTAACAAGAAATGTGATGTTATTTGCATCAGCGAGCCCAATATCAAAAAGTGTGAAACTGGGAATAGAAATGTATACGTAAACCCTACCAAAGACGCTTTAATTGTTAATGTAAATAGCTCCATGCCTGTTTTAAATGTGTTTAGTGGGAACTGTTTTGTGTGTGTCCAGTATACGAACTTGTTTGTAATTCAGTGTATATCTCCCCAAACATCCCTTTTCAAAGCTTCCAAAACTGCTTAGGGGAGTTGCAAGATATAGTTCTGCGCCTTCGGCATGGGAATAAAAACACACCATTTGTGATAACTGGAGATTTTAACTCAAAGAACGAAGTCTGGGAGGGCAGAGTAACAAACCGTAGGGGCAGAGAATTCTTGCCCTGGTGCAATGCTACGAACTTAAATGTCATTAATGATGGACTTGTCCCCACGCTTGTTAGAGACACTGGGCAATCATACATCGATCTTACTGTGGTGTGTGACCGAATACAACGACAAGACCCTCAGTGGACGGTGCTTGTGGATCCTGACGTGACGGAGCACAGGTTTATTTTAACCGAACTCTCAACCGTGAAGCATGTAGTCAAGAAAAGGAAAACAAGGTTTGGTGAACCGAATAAAGAATTACTAGTTCACATGTTTAGAAAAAGACCAGAGATATGCTGGATTCTACGAGTGTTTCTGATCTGGTGAGTCGCATCCGCAAGGCTTACCAAGAATGCACACCGAGGGTTTGCTGCAATGAGGACTATCGCTTGCCTTACTGGTGGAACGAGTCAATACAAGAGGCCATCTTAGATGTTCATCATAAGAGGCGTCTCTTTCAGAGAATAAAAAATGACCCAAACCGGCGTGAAGAAAAATATAGAGAATATAAGACTGCAAAAAATCTGCTAAAGACTGAAATCAAAACATTGAAAAGGCGAGCTTGGCAAAACCTTTGCAATGACCTCGAAGACGACATATTTGGCCAGGGATTCCAAATAACAAGAGCTCAATTGCAAAAAATGCCGGCTCGTGTTGAAATGTCAAGAGAGGAAAGGGAGAGACATTTTAAGGAGTTGTTTGTCACCAACTGCCCAAATAGAAAACAGCGACAAAAAGAACTAACTGTGATACAAGACTGTGATATGCTCAAACACCAGGAAATATTGGATGCCTGTGATAGTATCAAGGTTGGCAAAGCCCCAGGCCTAGATAATATACCATCTGTGATAATAAAAGCTGTGATTAATGGTAATGTCCAATTTTTTGTAAATTTTTATAATTCGCTTTTAACCAGGCAGTGTTTTCCAGGAGAATGGAAAAGAACCAAGCTATCGCTTATCGAGAAACCAAGAAAGTCACCTGACGACCCTGCAAAATATCGCCCAATTTGCTTAATAGATGAAATTGGAAAAGTCTACGAAAGACTCTTAAATACCCGGTTGATTGCGGAATTGCAAAACAAAATTAATGGCTTCCACGAAAACCAATTTGGATTCCGTAAAGGACGGTCTACTTCACATGCAATGGAAAAGATTCAAGACATGGTAGCAGCAAACAAAGGAAAACATTGTGCATTAATCTTGGTGGATGTTAAAAATGCGTTTAACACCGCATCCTGGACAGTCATCAGCGACCAGCTTAACAGAATAGGGGTGAGTGCATACCTTAAGAACATTTTAAATTCCTACATGGATGAAAGAGTAATTATCCTGAAGAGGGACTTTGAAAGACAAGTTTTTGGTGGTGTTCCACAGGGCTCGGTTCTCGGCCCTAGTATGTGGAATATTCTATATAACGAAGTGATGAACCTTCCAACGCCAAATGGAGTAGTAATATTGTGCTATGCCGACGATCTAGCGGTATTCGTAGCTTCTCGGACCTCCAACCAAATGATTGATAAGGCAAACCATACTCTTGATCTTGTATTTCAGTGGATGACTCAACATCATCTAGAGATTGCTCCTGAAAAAACCGAAGCTATTCTTCTTAGCTACAAAAGAAAGACCGATGCGATAAAATTTAAAATGCAGAGCCAAGAAATAAAACCCCAGGGTACAGTCAAATATTTGGGATTCCACCTAGACCGAAGGCTAAATATGACAAACCACATCCGAGAAACCTGTCTGAAGGCTGAGAAAACAATAAAGGCTCTAAATTGTCTTTTACCAAATATAGGAGGACCAACAGCACCGAAGCGGCGAATTCTGGCGATGGTGTGTCAAAGTGTAATCTTATATGGTGCGCCAATTTGGGCCCTTAAGACATATTTAGAAGTCAATAAAATGAGACTTATGAAGACACAGCGAAGCATTGCGCTTAGAGTCTGTTCTGCTTACTGCACCGTTTCAGGCGCATCTGCAATGGTTATTGCTGGTCTCATTCCGCTGCACCTTTTGGCGGAAGAGAGGAGGAGAATATTCCACATGGCTGGTGTAGCTTCTGTTATCCAGAAACAGATAGAGAGGGAGATGACTCTGCAGCAATGGCAGGAAGAGTGGCAGAGCGGCCCTGAAACTTGGACCAGACGCCTTATCCGGAATATTCGACCTTGGCACAATAGGAAATGGGGGACAGTATCCTACCATCTTACTCAGTTCCTCTCAGGCCACGGTACTTTCGGCACTTTTACTTTTAAAATTAAAAAAAAGAGAGACGAAAGTTGCATATGCTGCGGGGCAGCTGTAGATGACCCAAATCACACTGTCTTCGAATGTTCTCAATGGGCAGAGAAGCGCCAAGAACTGTGCTCAGATTTAGGGGAAATAAGTGCAAGCAACGTCATTGACAATATGCTTAAATGTGAAAATGGGTGGAATAAGGTAACAGATTTCATAACCTATGTGATAAGCGCAAAAGAGAAAGTTGAGTTACGAGCCCAGGAAAATGCAGAATATTAGGCAATATTCCTTTCTTTCTTGAGGAGATGTCCTAACGGCGGGTCCAAGAAGGAAAGTGGAAGTTCTTAAAAGAGGAAAGGGTTTTAGTGGGTCGGGGGTCTCCCCATCCCCACACTCTCCCAAGCGCCGAAACACCAATGCCTGGGGGTCTGCTATCAGATTTCCTAAACCTCTTCGAAAAAAAAAAAAAAAAAAAAAAAAAAAAAAAAAAAAAAAAAAAAAAAAAAAAAAAGTGCCGTTCTCTTGCAATGTGGTCCATTACTCGTAGCACAAGTCGTACATTTCTTGCACCAGCCCTTCACATCGTCGGAGCTGTTCATCCAATAAAACCTTTCACGGACTCGCTGAAGGGTTTTCTTCACTCCCAGATGACCTCCCGATTGACTGTCGTGTAACTTCTTCAGTACCGCAGCTACTCTTGTTCTCGGTAGTTCTTGAAACTGCAGCTTCCCTAGATTCCACCTTGTTGCAGTGGTAGCAGTCTGTTGGGCACGGCCGTCTGGACAGGGAGTCGGCATTTTGGTGACTCACACCAGCTCGATGTTCGATGTTGAAGTCGTTCAATCCATCTAGCGATCTGGCCCTCGGGATTCTTGAACTGCATCAACCACCTGAGTGCTGCATGATCAGTCCGAATTAAAAACTTCCTACCATAGAGATACTGGTAAAAGTGTTCCACGGACTTCACTGCTGTCAAAAGTTCTCTTCTTGTGACGCAGTAGTTTCGTTCTGGTTTGGAGAGGACTTTACTGAAATATCCCAGCACTCTTTCTTGCCCTTCTTGGATCTGTGAGAGCACTCCACCAATTTCTACGTTGCTTGCGCCAGTGTCAAGAATAAAGTCTCCCTCTGGTAATGGATATCCTAATATCGGCGCCGAGGTTAAATGCCTCTTCAAGGTTTCAAAAGCCGTTTGACAGTCTTCGTCCCATTGGAAAGCTCTTGCTTCTTCTGTAAGTCGCGTTAGAGGCTTGGCAATATCTCCAAACTCCCTGATAAATCTTCTATAATACGTGTAAAGTCCAAGGAAACTCCTAATTTGATGTTTGTCGGTTGGTTGCGGCCATTGCTGAATGGAAGCAATTTTCTCTGGAACCACCGCCACTCCTTCATTGCTCACTATATGACCTAGATAGTTGACTCGGTTTTGGAACAGCTGACATTTCTTCGGGTTTAACATGAGCTGGGCAGCTTGGAGTCGTTTGAATACGTCTTCCAAATTCTTCAGATGTTCGTCAAATGTCTTCCCCAGTACTACGATGTCGTCCAAATAGACCAGGCATCTCTTCCAAGACAACCCTCTCAAGACATTTTCCATGAGTCTTTCAAATGTTGCAGGCGCATTACAGAGCCCGAATGGCATTACGTTGAATTCCCATAATCCAGATCCGGTGGTAAAAGCAGTCTTCTCTTTATCTTCTGTGTCCATTTCCACTTGCCAATAACCAGACTTCAGGTCCAAGGTGGAAAACAGTTTGCTGCCGGCCAAAGTGTCTAGCGTATCGTCAATTTGATGTAGAGAATAGCTGTCTTTCTTCGTCACGTTGTTAAGCTGGCGATAATCCACGCAGAATCTCGTAGTTCCATCCTTTTTCTTGACGACCACTACTGGAGACATCCATGGACTAGTAGATGGTTCTATTACTTTTTCTTCTGCCATCTCTCGAATTATTCTTTCAGCTTCCTCTCTCGTCGCTCGTGGAAGTTTTCGAGCTGATTGTCTAATTGGATTAGCATTACCAGTATGGATTTTGTGTTTGACAGCTGATGTTCTGCCAGTCTTTCCTCCTTTTGGTACGAATAAGTCTCGATACTGCAAGAGAAATTCTCTCATTCTCTTTTTTTCAGATCGATCCAAAGATTGACCAGCTACTGATAACATCTGTTCGAATCTGGCATTAGAATTGTCAGTGGTCATTGTTTGACGAACTATAGACGTCACTGGTACGCAGGATCCAATCTTGGTTTTCTTCTTAATGGTAATTGGGTAATCGTTCACGTTTATCAATCGTACAGGGATCTCCTTAGCCGACGTAACCAATTTTTTCCCAATTAGTACTCGCCAACCTTCTCGTCGTGGTTCCTTGGTTCCATCATAACCGGTGTACCTTCCTCCATGATTCCCTGTAGCCTTGCTACTATCGTGATTTCGCTTCGTGCAGGTAGAACGATATCTTCCTGTACAGCTGCCAACACCGCGCTGCCTTCATATGGATGCAGGAACACCTCCTCGGAACCCACTTTAATGGTTCTGATTCTAAAGTCTAACTGGAAACCATGTACATTCATTACGTCTATTCCCATAATCACGTCTTCTTCAATGTCAGCTACGATTACCGTATTCGTGAACTTTTCTGCGCCAATTCCCAATTGGATTTGTGTCTCACCGTGGCACTCTCACCTGTCGCGGTCCGCAGTCGCAGTCTCGTTGGTAAAAGCTTCTTCTTGGAGTTTATTATTTCTGGTCGTATAATGGTCCTAGTTGCTCCAGTGTCAACCAGCCGAGCATATTTCTTGCCATTCACTTCGCCATCCACATATACACTGTCGTAGCGACATCTGAGAGAAGCTATCAGTATGAAAGGGTCTTTGGAACGATCATGGGTCGGTGCTGCCCCCTCGTAGCCGACCCGTTCTAGTTTTCCTGTGACTGGGGCTCTTGGTTTGCAGGAGACTTGGGGCACTTACATGAACTACGTACATGTCCTAGCTTGCCACAATTCCAGCATCTGATCTTTCTCGGGTTCTTGTCCATAATATTTTTCATTAAACTGACGAACTGGTCAAATCTGTCTTCGTCACCTTCTTCTTGGATGGTCCTGTAATAAATGCAAATATCAAAAAATAAATTTAGTGTAGAAAGTTTTAGACCACACGGTAAAACATATTTTATTTTAAATCATAATAAAAAACTGGAATGCGACACACATTTTGTTTAAAAAATTTAGACGAAGTCAAAACAGACGAAAGAAAAATAAAACATCTTACTGGGTCACAGTAAACCAATTTGTTTTGAATACGATTTTCAACAAACAAAAATTAGCACACGTTCGAACAACAAAAAAGAAAGAAATTGTTTTGCAATTCGACAAAAAAACCCCAAGTAGGGAAAACACAAAAACGGTGGAGGAGAGAAAACAAGGAGAGTGCCGGTCGAACTCGCGAAGAGAAAGGGGTCCCTTCCTTCGTGACGGTAGCGGTAGTAGTTTTTTTAGTGTTAGCGTTATCAGAGGCAAAAGTTCTCGCCGTTGTGTCAGGGTGAAATAGGGATACTGAGATATCCTTGTCAGTGAACACTGTCCCCCGTTTCGAGACACAAAACGGTAGAATTACCCTCTACGCAAAAATTGTAATCTACCTAGCCCGATATCGGCGAAGTGGCACTACTCGTGGCGGTAAGAAGCTAGCAAATTCCAGCAGCACCCCGGCCATACAAAAGAAGTTTCCAAAGCCGTAAGTTTTTGAACAGAATTTAGATTGGGAGTTTTTTTATTGGAGAGATTTGTCAGATATTATTTGCATCGAAATTTTGAAACTTGGGAGGATAAATTCGTTTGTCAATACACGAAATAGCGAATGCGAATATTTGTATCTGAATTTTCTATTTTTCTAAAGGGCTTGGACACATCTGGGCAGACTCAGTTAAATAATTTTTTTTGTGTAATATATATATATATATATATATATATATATACAGTTTATTTACCGTGTGGGCTGATACTAATTAAATTTGCCAAAGAGTCTCCAACTTGTCAAATTAAATTTTTTTTCCTTTTCATCTGGGGGAGTTATCATTTTGTTTAGGCCGCATATTTCTATTCCACCTCGTAGGTAGGTAGGAGACAGTAAGTTTCAAGAGAGTTAAAAATTATGTACACGGCAACACAAAAACCGGAGTGTGTTTTATAGATAAATTCTTTTTGTAGACTGCAGCGAACTTGTGCTGATAAGTAGTCAATTTGGTAAATTTACATAATCCTTTTTGTTCCGATTTGATTTTAAAGTTTTAATTATTAATGGAATGCGTAAACATACGTAGGTGATTTCATTACTGAGGGGGATTACGAAAGTCGTGACGCTGGCCGATAAATATTTTATTAGTCACTGACACATCAAATTTTGTTTTGTCGAGAATAACTGTCGTCTGCGGTTGTAACACTAGGTCAAGGACAGCCCAAGCCCGTGAATTAGAAATAAATCGTTTGATGAGAAGGTAAACACACAATAATATTATATTTATCGTCTGGGCACACGTTTCCAAAGGAAAAAGGGTATAGGTAGGATTTTAAATTGTATCTAAGACCTTAATTATTTGAGGGTATCTCGGGATTTTTCTTTTTATATTGGGATTTATGTATGTATGTGTATTTTAACAGGTGATTTATTGAATATATTTTTTTATATATACAACGTTGTAGTTCCACGTTATTTAATTTCATCACCCGTATCCCGTAAGTCAGTCCTTCCCTCTCTGGAGAGTGTGGTACCCTTGGAAAGGAGACGAAATACCGAGACCAACCCTGTCCTGGCAAAGGGAGACCAACCCGCTTTAAGACCAGGCGAGCCTAGCTCAGGAAACGGGCCGGAGTAGCCTTTGTCTGCTCAGCTGCGCATTTTGGGTTATAGATTTTGGTGACTGCCGACATTATATAGGGGAGTAGAAAGCAGATATTACACTCAAAGAGGTTAGAGATATTACACATTTACATGTTAAAATAAATAAGGGTCTAGATTTTATCAGGGTCGACTTCATTAGAGTCCTGATTTTGTTATATTCTGAAGCCTTCGTTGCTGCTTCATATTCAAAGACAGCTGTCAATGCGTCATATTCTTCATATTCTTGAAGAGATTCACCACGTTTCTGCTTTCGGTTCTTCAGCTGAGACTGATACAAATGTTCTAGATGTTCATGACCATATCGCATGTCCAACCTCTTCTTCAGCTGCTCGAAGTTATCCGTTTCTTCCAAAGGTATCGTCTGGAGTACATCTAAGGCATCTCCGCGAAGCGCGATGGTTAAGTTCACTGCCTTCTCTCTATCGGACCAATTATTCACTCTAGCGGCTGCTTCAAATTGTTTCACATAATTGGTACACGACATTTTTCCATCGAACGTTGGGGCCTTGACTCGGGTAAAACTACCAATGTCTTCTAACTTAGGGTGTGTTTCTGGCTTGCAAAGTTTTGTTTGCTCGGTCTTCTTTTCTTCCGTTGGCGTGTCTTGAGTCCTTATATCTGCCATCTTTTTTTCTAATTCCTCGATTTTCTCGTCCATCGTTGTCATCTTATTCTCAATTTCAGATTTTAGAGACGAAATTTCATTTTCAAAGTCAGGGGTAATGTCGTTTTTCATTAATAAGATATCGGCAGATATATCGTTCTTCAATGCAGAAATATCGTTTTTCACATTCGTTGAAATCTTCTCTTCCATGGCAGAAATCTTCTCGTCCATGTTGCCGAAATATCATTCTTCATAGTAGAAATATCAGCAGAAATTTACGAGATCAAGGTAGAAGCCTCGTCATTAAATAAAACTGTTTCTGGATCAAAGCCGTCATTTTCCAGTGCCACTTTAAGTCTTTCTACTAATTCACTTTTCTTGCCGGACGTTTCCAATTCACGATCTCCCAATTCTGCTCTTAATTCCGTGACTTCCAGATCTTATAGTCTCTTGGCCATTTTTACGTAGCAATTTATTTATATTATCCCACTTCTGACACCAATGTAATGTTATTCTAATTTATTTAAACAATAAACGGGTGGGATAAATTTTAAACACACGGTATGGCTACTTACTTATTTAAACACTAACTCACTAACACTTAATTTATATATACTTAACTAATCACTTAAATTTAATTTATATGCTCACAAACTTGATTATTTATATTATCACTTTACTGTTCGATGTATTTTTGTTTATTTCTCGAGATCACTTTATCAACTAAACTAAAAACGGGTTGTTTCCTTATTTATACTAATTCCTTTTTTACTAGAAAATTCCAGACTGCGGCTTACTCAAAAACAATTCATTTTATGGCATTTTCTAGATAAGACTGGTCACAAAAACAATGTTTAGATAAGATAGTCATAAACAGTTATAAAAAACCCTGCGTATCCGCCATAATTTTAACTTTTATACCTGGCTTAGACAGAGTCGGATTTAGGGACTATACCAGTGTGCTGTTTCGTAACACTAATAATGCTTTTTCACTACTCATGTTTCCAATCTTCTTTTCTAGACACCATTTCTCGTAACGATCATAATTCAGCTGGTATTTTTCTCGTGGTTTCTCTAGCACAAGATTTGAAATAACACTGGAAGCTGTATTTTCAATATCCGAACGCATTTTTAAAGATTTTTGTTCATTCAACTTTGACAATTTAATAACATAACTAATTTATTTTATTTCCACAGCTTTGTTTGACTTTGTTGCCATGGTTACAAAATATGATCTACAGTACCTTATGTTTGCAGTCAATATTATTAACAATACGTTGGATTGAAGTATTTTTTTAAATAAAATTTTATGATATAAGTACTTTTCATAATACCTACTAATAAACAGTTGTAGATAAAATTTTGTACGTAACACGTGGGATAGGAATTATTAACGCACTTATGTGAATACATGCGTGCGTTAATAATGTCCATATCCCACTAATTACGTAAATAACTATTATGATTTATTTAAATACCTTATGTAAGTTATTTTGTGTTTCTAAGTTGATTTTGGTAATTGATATTTTTGATGAAAAATTTTTGTTTGTGCAGTTTGGTTAGATGTCGGCAGCGGCACAGTGATGTCGGTAAATAATTGGAATGATATCAGTTTTGCCGCCTTGGCTGAACATACGCATATTTATGGTGGATGTTCGTAATTTAGCCACAAATTACCCGTTGAAAATTTGCGATAGTCGCGCCGATGTCGTTTTGACACAGTATGCCTGTAATGAAAATAAAACATTGGCATTACTGAATATCACCTTGGCAGTTGGCACTACTGCTTATTTGCTAGCCGTTGTGTTGAACACGTGTTGAAAATCAACTTAATCTAGTTGTGTTGTGGTGTGGTAATTAATAATTAATCAAAAAAAGGAGAATATCATCCATAACACAAATGTGACTGACAGTGATACTGTGAATAAAACTCAAAGTCAGTGTCACAGAATTAATAATTAATCACTGTAGCGACAATTTTATTAGATTTGTGTGTTGTATCCAATCTATTCGGAGCAAAAGCACGAGCAGATATGTCCGGAAACACAGAAACGTAAGTACATACATCATTTGTTGCATCATATACCATTATGATATATGTTTCCTCTAGATAACCCCTGCATAATATCTCAAAGAGCACTCGTCAAAAACAGCATCTTGCGAAAAATGCTGTTAAGGATATAGTCTCCACTGTAGAGGCTGAGGTTATAATAGACAATATATCTCGTATAAGTAATAATCTTTGTGTTGATAGTGAGCTCGGACCCAGTAAAGTATATATTTAGCCTGTAGATTTGCATAAATCATTGATTAAGCCCCAACAGTGGGATGGCGGCGGTTGATTAGTAGGATATCCGCAATCGCGCCATAATCTGTACAATGCAATATCAGTTCACCCTAACTTAGTCAATCCGCTAAAGTCCCGCTATGTAACGAAGCGGGTGGTAGTCTGGAGGTCTACTGGTGGCCATCGCGACACGGGCTAGCCGGGCCGGCGACGTATCATGATTGTGGCCCACTTATGTTGTCCATCGGTTGTTTTTAAAGTGCCTCTAGAGACCCACGTGTAACATGTTTGCTGGGAGCCAAGGCATTAAATCTGCTTTTCTGCCGTGTGAAACATATAATTTTTTCTTCAAATTTGTTCCAATTCCACGCAAAATCGACTTTTTCATATTTAAATTGTATTCCATTATCAATATCCAAATAACTAAATTATTTTATCAAAGGTAACTGGGCCCTGCGTTACTATGTTTACCGCTGACGACGTTTGTTGAATATGTTTGTTTACTTTGTCATTGTCAATTTTGAAAAGTTGTCATGTTAGAAATGGATTCACTGCAAAGTGAGGATGAATTGATGCAATTAACACCACCTGAGATAAGAGACCAGGCGCGAGATGTGGAATTTAACCTTTTACCGGAAAAATCAAGAACTCTATATGAACTCACATACAGCAGATTCATGGAATATAGACAGAAGAAAAATATAGGATCTTTCTCTGAAAATGTGCTGATTGTCTATTTTTCCGATCTTTCAAAGAAAATGAAGCCTTCAACGTTATGGTCTACCTATTCGATGTTGAAAGCTACTCTGAACATAAAAAATAACATTGATTTGACAAAATACCTGAAGTTACGGGCTTTTTTGAAACGCTAGTCAGACGGTTTCCATGCAAAAAAATCCCAAGTTTTTCAAAGAGAAGAAATCGAGAAATTTTTATCAGATACCCCAGATGAACTGTATTTGTGTACGAAGGTAGGAATATATTGAAAATGATCTATATCTAATAAATAAAAATTTCGTGTTGTAGTTTGTAGTTCTAATGCAATAAAACCAGTTTATTATCATCAGCATCATTTTGAGTTTTCTTAATGTCATTGTCAATTTTAATAACCAGTTTGATTTAAATTATTACTTGGAAGGTTGCCTAGCAACGAACTTTTTCTGCCTAGGCATTAAAAGTACAACTTCTAAGCCTGCCAAGTGTCATTAAAAGCCCGCTTTTAATGTCATTTGGAGAAAAAATTCTTTGGAGTACATTAGCAACAAAGTTAGCTTGTTACAAAAACTTCAGTTAAGTCTTACTATTTCTATGCATTTCACCCTTTAAATAAGGTTGGAATGTTGTTTAACAAGAAAGTTATGAAGTTTTTTACATGGTCACTTATGGGAAAATATGGAGTAATTCCATATAAATTTGGTTGTGTGTACTTAGAAAAAACACTTTTTCTCCAAATGACATTAAAAGCGGCATTTTAATGACACATGGCTGGCTTAGAAGCTGTACTTTTAATGCCTAGGCAGAAAAAGTCCACTTTTACTGCCTAGGCAGAAAAAGTTCGTTGCTAGGCAACCTTCCAAGTAATAATTTAAATCAAACTGGTTATTAAAATTGACAATGACATTAAGAAAACTCAAAATGATGCTGATGATAATAAACTGGTTTTATTGCATTAAAACTACAAACTACAACACGAAATTTTCATTTATTAGATATATTTATGGTGAATTGTGAACAATTATTTAATACAATTGAACTCTGTCCACTTCCCTCCTTTCCAGTAAAATTAACAACTTTAGTATCCACACTTGATACTCCGGAAACGTCAGAAAATATTTTATTGCCGATGTTCGACTTATTGGCTAGCGAGTCCTCAATATAGCCCTCCGCGACAGCGGAACACTTCCATCCTCCATGTTTCTTCAACATTGTTATGTCCCCACCAGAATGCACCAGCAACGTGGCCGAAGTTCTGCGAAAGCAGTGCCCGGTATACTCTTTCGCATGGGATAGTCCCAGAAAAGTAGCAATTTCTTCTGGGATTTTACCGAATTTGTGAATGCCAATGAATTGATGATGTGCTTCACCGTTCGCATACTTAGAGAAGACACGCCGATTATTTAAATTCGAGGGTCTGGAGGCTGCATATTTTCTGTAAACGCTTAAATATTCCGTTACTACAAAAGATCTTGATCTTTTGGTCTTAGTATTTGGTAGCATAATTAGCAATTTGTCGCCCATATCATTTATATCATCTATTTTCATTTGCAAAAGCTCATCACATCTACAAGCCCCAGCGACTGCAACAATAAGTACAACCTAAAATATAAATTGAAAATTAGTTCTTTAATCCATAATAGATCATTTTCAATATATTCCTACCTTCGTACACAAATACAGTTCATCTGGGGCATCTGATAAAAATTTCTCGATTTCTTCTCTTTGAAAAACTCGGGATTTTTTTGCATGGAAACCGTCTGACTGGCGTTTCAAAAAAGCCCGTGACTTCAGGTATTTTGCCAAATCAATGTTATTTTTTATGTTCAGGGTAGCTTTCAACATCGAATAGGTAGACCATAACGTTGAAGGCTTCATTTTCTTTGAAAGATCGGAAAAATAGACAATCAGCACATTTTCAGAGAAAGATCCTATATTTTTCTTCTGTCTATATTCCATGAATCTGCTGTATGTGAGTTCATATACAGTTCTTGATTTTTCCGATAAAAGGTTAAATTCCACATCTCGCGCCTGGTCTCTTATCTCAGGTGGTGTTAATTGCATCAATTCATCCTCACTTTGCAGTAAATCCATTTCTAACATGACAACTTTTCAAAATTGACAATGACAAAGTAAACAGTAAACAAACATATTCAACAAATGTCATCAGCGGCAAACATAGTAACGCAGGGGCCAGTTACCTTTGCTAAAATAATTTAGTTATTTGGATATTGATAATGAAATGCAATTCAAATATGAAAAAGTCGATTTTGCGTGGAATTGGAACAAATTTGAAGAAAAAATTATATGTTTCACACGGCAGAAAAGCAGATTTAATGCCTTGGCTGGTTTCATAGCCTCGCTACGCTCGGCTATGAAACACCAGCCGCGGCATTAAATCTTGTGCTTTTATGCCTAGTAAAACAAATAACTATTAAATGTTTAGATTATTATTTTGAATTTTTTAGACAAGAAAAACGTTTGATTTTTTATAATTTATTTGAACACGTGAATATTAAAATTTAGTTAATTTTTATAAAATGCTAGTACCTTTTTCAACCCTAATCTAGTACGCAAAACAAAAATGTTCTGGCAACACTGACTTAGACTAGAAAATATTCCTAAAGCATACATACATATACATGTTAATAGATAAATCATAAAAAATCATCTTTCATGTTTGATTGCTTTAATTTCAAAGCATTGAATATTCGTTATTTCGTGTTTTCGATTTCATCATTCTTATCTTTTTTTATATTATATTTGATTCTTATTTCATTTTAATAATGGTATTTACGTGTTGTGTACCTAATTATTCTTTTAAGAACACTTAAAAGCCAATTCATGCTTTTCCTAAAGATCTTGAGGTAAGTTAAATTGCAAACTTATAATATTTTATTTATAAAGACCTAAAAATGTAGGACTAATGAAGCAAAGCATATTTATAACTTTTTGGTCAACGCAAAGTTTCGCATTAAAAAATATAATCTTCTTATGTATATAAAAAATATATTCCCATAGCTTTCACATTATAAATTGTTTGTCACATTGTTCACAATAGAAATAGTTTTGAATAAGGTTTTTTTCTTTATTTTACTTCATATGTGCCGATAGGAATTTCCTTATAATTAAGAATTTCTTTTTTGTTAGATTTTCCGTATATGTGGATAAATAACATTAACCATGAATATTAACTCGCCAAGAATAAAGATGAAATTATTCGGAACTAGAGTTTGTGATGTCCACTTTTCCGAGGATTGGAAATTCCAGGCCAACAATAACAGAACAAATTTAAAACGACATGCAGTACCCACATTACACTTGGGACAAAGAGATAATTACTGTGGTTAATTGATTATTAAATAATGTAAAATTCCTAATTACCAATAGAATTCCTGGAATAATTGAGGACATTTTAATAATTTAGTGAAGATGAATGGTTTTCGATAAAGAATAAAAATAAACATACTATTTTTGATAGCCACTTCATTTTATTTTTGTTGTTTTAGAAAGTGGCGGCCCACAACCAGATTTCAGTCAAAGTTCTAATGGAAACTCGATGGAAAGTTTAGGTAATATATTAGTATAATTTGTACTTTCATGTATTCTTACACTTCATTACAAAATTAGATGATTTAAACATTAAGTTCAAAACATAATAGTGCAGGATTGTGTTAAAGTAATAATAAATTGTTCTTTTTCTGGCCTAATAAAACCAGCATATATTTTAAAAATTTATGTATGCAAGGACACCACTCATTAAATTGCAATATTTTATAGTATACACAAGAAACACACCTACACGTTTAAAAGTACAAAAATCAAAGTGATAAAACCATTAAAAATTATTAACAAACTAAATTACATTATTTTAATAATATTTATAATATTGTGGTATTATGAAAGTATACTTCTTAGGGATTTCTACCTTAGATTTATTATATTGTTTTTATTTATTTATAGTTAAAACGTTACAAAAAAGTAACACTGTAAGACAATCCCTAGAAGTACTATTGCATGGAAAAATCTGCAAGCTGCTCACACATCAAAACAGTTTCTGAATATATACACACAAAATTTGACTAATCAAATGTATTTAACAAATATTATGGAGCTTACTAACTCTGAAACATATTTATAGGTACGTCAATATCTATTTTCACTAACTTAGGTGACAAAAACTCCATTCACCGGATGATATATAATAAAATAATAATCTTTAATTTATCCTGAGTCCCAATACAGCGTGATAGTAACAAAATGGAATAAAACCGGCAGGCTTTAACAGTAGTTACAGATTAGTAGACATGTATTCATTAAAATATTTTGTTTGCTTTAACCTCGGTAATTTATTGTACATTTTAATCATTGAATAGAAACAATTTTTTATGTTGTCAACCTGTGTAGTGGATGTATAAATATTCATGTTGATTTTTGTTGATTGATTTAGAAATAAGTAAGCTCTTTTGAATCCGTATTTATCGTATCATAGGTAAGTAAATGTAAGAGTATGTTCTACCCATTGTTGTGTGGCTAGTCAGGGGGATACATAAAAAAGTTGTCATTATTGTTGCTTTAGAGCCTTCAAAGATCTCGTTTTTGGTATAGTGATCTGGAAACTAATCTAAGTCAGATCACTGGCAAATTAAAGAACCTATTCGATTTATTTCAAAGGAATTTGTTTGTGAAGCTACATGACGAATTAAAGAACTGTTTCAAGTAACTTTGAAATAAGTGTTTCTGCCGTCACTTAGTGAATTAAAGAACAATTTCAATAAATTTTGGAATAAGTGTTTCGTGATACCACAAAATGTAGGCCTGTCTTTGATGGGGAACCTTAATGAAGCCTGAAGTCTTAAACTCTTACGTCTCCTGGGTGGGCTATAGAAAAAGATGAATTCTTTTTAAATAATAAATATCTGGAAGTAATATTAGAATTGTTTTGTGTGTGTTCGTATTTAAATGTAATGGCTATGTTTTGAATTATAATTTTACGTTATACATTATGTAAAATGTACAATTAAATTTTCAGAAAATATTATGTATCACTTTGTTCCTAGTTTATATTGAAGTAAATTCCCAGTACAAAAATAAGTCCTTGTAAATTGTGCAGAAAAGAATATCGACTGAAATAGTATAATGTAAAATATGCAGCATGAAATTATTTACAGATTATGCTAGTTTACCATGCTTGCTGTAAATAAGAAAAAAATACAGGAAACTGCATATAATTACTAGTAGTAATCTTCTCAATATGCAATATATCCAGTTGATTTGTACAGTATTTTTCACGATCTAAGAAAATCTATTCTATTGCCTCTCATATAATAACTGGAGGCTAGTCACATTCTTAGATCGTTAAAAATACTATACTAATACAACAAAATTGAAAGATACCCGAGAATTTGAAATTTTAAATATTCCCTCCAGAGATCAATGACAGTATCTATGTCACTCACACAACAAAAAGTTCGGTTATGCCACTGCTATGGCAGCGCCTTTGTGTTGTTAGTCGTAACTAGAGACTACTTCAAGTGAGCTATCTTCTTTTTTTAATAGTAGTTATATGATCTGTGCGGTTTTGTTCTTTATTCAGCTAGGTCTATTGAAAATCAACCTAACCTAACCTATCCTTTATCTATACAGCTAGGTGGGTTACTACTGATATCTGGTCTAGGTCTAGCGTAGTGGAAAGTTTATATACATAATTATATGTGTGCCATTAGTAGTGTAACAAAGGGGCTTCAAGAATATAGATAGGGCAAACAGTGTGTATGAGAGAGATAGTCGTGACGTAATAGATAGTGTGTCGTAATGCGTGACGTCTCGAAATGTTGTGACGTCATTGTTTTGATGTAATTTTTGTAACGTAAGCATTGAATATATTTAGTTAAAAAATTTTCGTTTCAACGGGGATTCGAACTCTCAACCTTCATGGCCAAATTTATCAACTCGGCGACTTTACCAACTAATCTATCAGATCACTTAGACATGAAGCCGAGGAAAGTATAAAACGGATTATGCACAGTCGGTAGGGCATTTGCGACGCATCAGCATACAGGGTGTAGTAAAAAATATACAGGGTGTAGTAATAATTATACCGTATATATACAGAATGTACCAAAAAAGGGTGTTATGTCTTATATACAGGGTGTAGTCATAAAATATACCATTTTACAGTAGTTATTTTGGGTCGAGGAAGGTATTTAATTGATCGGATGATGCGCAGTAGTTAGAACATTTTAGGACATTATTTTGCGAAAACGACGCATCAGTTTGGATACCTTTTTATGTACAAAAAAAGATACAGAGTGTAGTAATAATTATACCGTATATATACAGAATGTACCAAAAAAGGGTGTTAGAAATTTATATACAGGGTGTAGTCAGAAAATATACCATTTTGCACAATAGTTATTTTGGGTCGAGGAAGGTATTTAATTGAACTGTTGGTATGCCATCACAAGACATTAAAAATATGTGTTACATGTGTCATATCGATGGTTGCGAAAGGACATTATTTTGAACATGCGCAATTATTGCAGAAGTGCTTCTTTTATAATAAATGATTGTGAGATGTGTGTGTTTGTATCACAATGTCATCAGAAGAGTGTAGACGTAAATTGGAAGAATTTACTAAAAGTACTCGAGAATTGAAAAAAGATATTTCATTTTATGAAAATAAAAACAAAGTGATAAAGCAATTGGAGCGAATGTGCTTGTGGGATCGACAATTGCCGCATGCCCAGTATCCCCTATACAGAATTAAACCTACTACAAAAAATGAATAACACAATGGATGAGGATGCCATCATGGATGACATTAATAATGTTTTTGCAATGACATGTGTAATTTTAGCAACAATATTTATTTTGATATTGAAAATTGTACAAAGAAAGATGAATTCTTCTTGTTATCTTATATCTTGAAATGAGCAATTCTTGTATATGTATATATATATATATATATATATATATATATATATATATATATATATAATTGAAATCTCGGAATCGGCTCCAACGATTTTCATAAAATTTGGTATATAGGGAGTTTCAGGGTCGATAAATCGATCTAGCTAGGAATCATTTTTAGAAAATGTCATTTTATTCGTGATTTATCGATAATCAACTTAAACATAAACTTGGAAGAAAAATAACAAAAAGGAGGCGTTTGAGTAGTCTCAACTGAAAAATATGACTCTTCCTGACATCTATTGGCGAATAATAATACTATTTTTTGTGAGCAACTAATTGCTTTAACGACACGACAGCAGATGGCGTTGTTAAGTAACACGAAGTCAATGAGTGTTTGCTTTGAGGTTAGACTAAAATCAATTGTTTATTTATGTTATTTGTGTCTTCTTAATGCACGTGTTCACTTAAAAATGCCTAAACGATCTTGGAAAAAAACGCTTATAAACAATCTTCACGAAGCCGCAACTCGTCTCAAGAACACCTAGAAGAGCATCGTCATCAAACTGATCAGGATTCTCAAACTTCTCACAGTGAAGACTCATTAAATACAGAACATAATCAGGTTTCTGCTCGTCCCACACGTGCTGCTAAAGTGAGATGCTTGCAAAATTTGACTGAAATTACACGAGCAGAAAGGTCTTATGATTTAGATGTTTCACGAGAGCGTGCGGCCCAACGTGTAGCTAATGAAAGTAACGAACAACGAGAGCGACGTCTACAAGATTTGCGGCAGCGTGCGGCAGAGCGTGTAGCTTCTGAGAATGACGAACAACGAGAGCGTCGTCTGCGAGATTTGCGGCAGCGTGCGGCACATCGTGTAGCTACTGAAAATGACGAACAACGAGATCAACGTCTGCAAGATTTGCGGCAGCGTGCGACACAACGTGTAGCTAATGAAAATGAGGAACAACGAAAGCACCGATTAGAAGAACAAAGACGTCGAGACGGAAGACGACGTAGGGCTTTAGAACTTAATAATTGTTTGCCGACTTATAAATGTGCCGTTACTGCAGCTGTGCAATATCACGCCTTAGGACCATTTGAAATTTTGTGTATCCATTGTGGTGCATTGCATTTCGCTGAGGAACGCGTTTCTAATCGTATAAATAGAAATTCTTTTGGTGACTGTTGTTTGCATGGACGAATTTTAATGGAGCAAACAAAATTTTCAAATGAATTAGTATGTCTCTTTTTAAACCGTCACCCATATTCGGAAGAATTTCATAAAAAAATAAGAAAGATAAACGCATCTTTTGCTCTAGCATCCTTCAATGTAGAAGATGATAGAACAATAAATAACCATGGAATTTATAGTTTTATTGTTGCGGACAAGTATATCATAAAATGAATATGGCAGCACATCCGACCCAAAATGATGTTGGTGTCTTTGAACGGCCACAGTATGGACAACTATACTTTTTAGACCCTGATGAAGCCGTGAATGAAAGAGTTAACCATCCACTCAATTCAGGAATTACTACCTCAATGATGAAGTTATTGGAGTTTATCGTTCGAGCGCAAAATCGTTATGCACAGGGATATATAATGATGCGAGAAGTAGAGGATGAAATGAATCAGTTAACGAGCAAAGCTCGGTCATCCAGGTACTATAGATATAAATGAGTACACAATGTGTTTCACTAAAACTCAATTTTTCCAAAATATTATTTATTTAAG
Source organism: Galeruca laticollis (assembly GCA_963921935.1). NCBI lineage: Eukaryota > Metazoa > Arthropoda > Insecta > Coleoptera > Chrysomelidae > Galeruca > Galeruca laticollis. Next base: position 259,964,973 of record OY998176.1, on the reverse strand, counting down.
CAAAATTACAATGGTATTATACTTAAAAACCAGTATCGTATTTGTTCTACATTAATTTGTGTACAATTGAAAGTCCCATCGACATGACAAGCATTCGAATATTTCTTGAAACTTTCCATGGCGGATGGCGTTCCACTTGCAGACATCTACTATCATCGTAGAAATTCCATATTCTGCACATTTCTTTTGTAAAAATTCATATTTCTGACGCGAACGTAGATACACTCAACATTAGGCATTATACTTTTCAAAATCTCATCCAATTTTGAATAAACGTCACCCGAAGAATTGCATGGATATGCCGTTCCAAGAACTTGTTTTTTGATCTTGATTGATCTCTATAGTAAATTAATGAAAACGAGATGTTTAAACAAAATAGTGAATATTTATTGTTTTTTTATCTTGATGGTTTAGCAAATGAAATGGTAGTGGTGGCGTAAATATGTAGTGTCTATGTTTAAATCCGATTCCAATGGACAGTTCCTTAGGATGAAATGTACCATTGATGAGGAAGCCTTGAATGTCAATAAATGCTATTCTCATCGTAGTTTATTTATAACTGACACAATTCCACAATCTGCCTGAGTATTATATGATCGTTTTGATAGTTTCCGTTAACGGGTAATACTCCAATAAACAGTCATGTATGATTATACAATATGCTCTAGTACTTGCAGGAAATCCTACACCTGCTTCAATTTCCACTTTAATGTCAACAGTCGATGCTCTAATTCCCTCCTCCTGCTTGGAACAGTCTATAACAAAGAGATCACTGTTCTGTTAGTAATTATTGTTAATAGGGTTCATACACTTAAACATCTCAAAAAGTACTTATATGTTTTATTCAGTACCGTTCAACATAACATCTCGATATATGACCGAGTGATCTGACTGACAGCTGTTCTACCATTTCAGATAGTGCGATAATGCAAGCAGCTGACAGAACATCTCCCTCTTTACAAATGCAAATTATAAAGATAGATTTTATGATAATACATAGTCTTTTAGATATGCGTCTAGGAATTCTTTTGGAATGTGAAGGTTCCGTTTCTGTAGGAGGGACTGTCCTATTTTCCTCTTTCTCCCAAACCAATTCCCTATCAACCGATTCCCCATTTTCCACACAATTTTTCTTATCACTATCTTCCCCACACGATACTTCACTTTTATGAGTAATAAAATCATTGTCAGGAAAAGGCAGCGTTGGAGTAATTTTAGGTTTTGTATGATAAGGTGCTGGAATAAGGTCATGACGGTTTCTCCTATAGTTTCCAAAATTGGTTTCTATCATATATGATCTTGGTTCATTTAAAATTGAAACGACTTTGCCATATAACCTTAAGTCAATTACCCAAACACTGTCTCCTACAGACAAATCAGGTAAAGATCTGGTCCGGTGTCTTTTATTAAATTGTTGAGCCGATTTTTCTTTAGCTTTACTCTCCTTTTCAAAAACTGATTCAGTATTAATATGTTCATTCAATAACTCTGGAATAACAGGCAAGGGAGACCTTAATTTGCGGTACATTAATAATTCCGAAGGTTGAAAACCACACTCAAGGGGTGTGGTTCGGTAAGCTAATAAAGCTAAACTAAGATCTTCATTTTTGTTGAAAAGATTTTTCGCTATTTTAACGGCAGCTTCTATACACCCATTTGATTTGGCGAAATAAGGGCTACTCGTAACATGTTTAAAATCAAATTGAGAAGCAAATATTTTAAATTGGGTGCTAAATTGTGGACCATTATCCGAACGCACTACCTCTGGAATCCCGTATCGACTGAAAAGTTCTTTTAATCTAGATATGATTACCGATTCCGTCATAGCAGTTAACTTGAAAATTTCAAAAAAGCGTGAATAATAGTCGGTGACAATTAAGTACCAGGAGTTAGTTTTAAATAAGTCTAAAGAAATTTTCTGCCAAGGACGTTCAGGAAACATATCCTTCATAAATGGTTCTACAGGATTTGTCCTATGTTCGATGCATCTAGGGCAGTTTCGTACCAAATTTTCTATTTGGGTGGACAAACCTAACCACCAAACGGATGCTTTTGCTCGTGCGCGACATTTCACAATACCCAAGTGGCCTTGGTGAATAAATTCCAAGCATCGTAACTGTAAACTTTTAGGAATAAAAATCCTGGCATTTCTTATTAATAAATCATGGGCAAGGGATAACTCAAACCGGTAAGTATAATAGGGTCTTAAATAGTCTTCAATTTTATTTTTTTCAGGCCAACCAGAATTACAATAGTCTTTTAGTTTGATACAAATAGGATCTTTATTTTCCTCATTTTTTATTTCGTCAATGAAATAAGGTTTTACCTGAACTGAATTAATTATAAGGTCGACATGAGCTTCCACTTCGCTTGCTAATTCGTCTTCGTTAGGGTAGCTGTTCTTTTTACAAAAATTTCGTGAGAGCGCATCGGCAACAACTAATTCTTTCCCTGGAGTATAATGTATTTCATAATCATACCTCATTAATCTGATTCTGAATCTTTGTAAGCGAGGTGTAAGTTCATCGATAGGCTTCGATTTTAACAATTGGACTAGCGGCTTGTGATCAGTTTCAAAAATTATGGGTATACCCGTGACATATTCTTGGAATTTATCCGCGGCCCAAGTGAGTGCTAGTGCTTCCCGTTCTATTTGTGCATACCTTTTTTCTGTGGGAGAGAGTAAGCGAGAGGCATAAGCAACAACTTCTTTGTTACCCTCATTTAATTGAATTAAGCAAGCTCCAAGTCCAAATGATGAAGCATCAGCTGAAATCGAAATTTGCTTTGAAGGGTCAAAATAAGCTAAGCAAGGGCTATTTTGTAATAGTTCTTTTATTTTTGCAAATGACTGTTTTTGAGGAGTATCCCATAGAAAGGTAACGTTTTTCTTTAATAAGGAAGTAAGGGGTTCTAAAATTTCAGAACGGTTGTGTATAAAACGACTTGAAAAATTTATCATTCCTAAGAATTGCAATAACTCTCATTTATTTGTCGGTTCTGGAAACTTAGTAAATGCTGAAATTCTTTCCGGCGCAATGGAAACACCTACATTAGAGATTTCATGACCCAAGTATTGAAGTTTTTGAACACCACATACACATTTCTCCTTACTTAGCGTAATGCCTTCCGTTTGAATTCTTGTTAAAACCTCATTTAAAATATTATTATGGTCTTCAAGAATAGAAGCATGTATTAAGATGTCATCGATATGACTAATTACACCGACCATACCGGCTAATATTTTATTCAATAATATCGAAAAATATTCTGGTGCGCAAGTTATGCCAAAAGGAATTCTTGTGAACAAATATCTACCGAAAGGTGTTATAAAGGTGGTAAGTGGTTGAGACTCTTTGTTTAGGCGAATCTGATAAAATCCAGAGGTAGTGTCGAGTTTTGAAAAATATTTACTATCTTTTATTCTAGCTAAAATACTTTCAACTTTATTTATAGGAAAATAAGAGCGAAGGACAGCTTTGTTTAGTTGTGTGTAGTCAACAAAGAGTCTAATTTTAGGTCCTTTCCTAACAACTACAATAGGACTGACCCAATCAGTATGGTACTCGACCGGTTCAATTATTTCTAAACTTAATAAACGTTCAAGCTCCTCTTTTAACGGTTTGAGTAATGGAATAGGAACTACTCTAGGAGTAGATTGCACATATGGTTTTACACCGTTTCTTAATTTGATTTCCATTTCTGTTTTAAATGTTCCTACATTACCGAATATAGCTGGAAATTTTTTTAAAACTATCTCTTCGGTACATATGTTATTTAAGGAAACTCTACCGTTAACTTGTAAGAGTTTTAGGTCCAAAATAGCACTCCTACCTAGAATAGGCTTAGTTAAGTTTTTTATGATAAATAATTGAGTATTTGAAATATCATTATTGAGACAAAGTGTGACAGGAAATGTTCCTAGCACCTCCAATTTAATTCCAGACGGACCAGAAACTTTTTTATGGGTACTACATAACCGTTTTAATACATTTCTAGGTACCAAAGAACTAGGAATACAAGAAATATCCGCTCCTGAGTCGATTAAAAATTCAAAATTTGTATTTAGCTCAGGAACATATAAAGATATGAACCATTCATCAATATTATTTACATGAATGGGACCAACAAAATAATTAAAATCATTTTCATCTGAATCAAAATTGTTAGAAATATCAAACTGTAATGTTCTGACCTTATTTTCCCTTGGATTTTTACTGGACAGGCATACGGAGGCCCAATGCCCTAACTTCTTGCACTCGTTACACTGCGATTGTTTTGCTGGACATAATTCCCTTACATGAGGTGACTGTCCGCAAAACATACAATTTTTTCCTTGAATATTCTTTTTCCTGGTATTTTCAGTTCTCTGGGCTGATCCGGCAACGTCGCTTCGGTCCATTCGTTGAACTCCGACCTAGGCTATTTGCTGATACTGATTCCGTAATTCTCGTGTTTGAGTCGCTTGGATTTCGGCTTGCTTAGCCGATATAATGCAATCCTTCAAGGACAAAGTACTTTGTAGCTGCAAACGTTCACTAGTTTTAGTATCCAACATTCCTACCACGATTCGATCTCTGATTAATTCTTCTTTAAGGGCACCATACTCGCAATTCTCTGCCAAAGAATGCAAACTGGTGATGAAATTTTCAACAGTTTCACCTTGTTTCTGAGTTCGGGAATTAAATTTAAAACGTTCAAATATAACGTTACGACGAGGTATAAAGTGGTTTTCAAAACTTTGTAACATGTCATCGTATGTAGTAGGTGTTGTTGGAAATTGTAGAACTATTTCCTCCGACTCTTCTCCCATTAAATATATCAATATGTTGATTTTGTCTTTTTCAGGTTTTGTATCTTGTCAAGATACTGACATAAACCTCTCGAATCTTTTTCGCCATTGCGGCCATGCATTAGGTGATGAAAACGTAAATTTTTCAGGTGGACTTACATGAACAGGCATGTTAATTGTAGCTGAAACGGCTTGATGTGGATCTGGGTCCGACATTTTATTTATTATTTCCTTCTCTCAATGTACGTGTATGATTTCAACACGATATCACGACCGCGTCACGTCAATGTATAACTTTTACAATACTCACTGAATTATCTTTTAAATCACTGATTATCACTCTTTTAAGATGAAAAGTGCACCAGCTGCCACCATGTTCTGTTAGTAATTATTGTTAATAGGGTTCATACACTTAAACATCTCAAAAAGTACTTATATGTTTTATTCAGTACCGTTTAACATAACATCTCGATATATGACAGAGTGATCTGACTGACAGCTGTTCTACCATTTCAGATAGTGCGATAATGCAAGCAGCTGACAGAACAATCACGATCTTTGAATGCTTCATAGTCCAATGTTGGATGTACTATGCATGAATTAGTAGAGCTTCTAAATAATGATGCGTAATTATGATAGGCAAGAGTATAGTCGTTCTTTCCGAAATCAATCTTTAATCGTTCGGTAGGCCAAAATTCTCCGTTCAAAGCCAATCTTATGTTGTTGGTGTTCAAGTGATCAAATTGCGAGGGATCGTGTGTCTTCTTGTTGCGTCTATCCATTTGAAAGCAGACGATAACATATCGAGGTCTCTCAACAGACGAACTCGTTTTAACTGACCAAATTTCATTTTTAGCGTCTTTCGTTAACGTAGGCAATACACAGAGTTCCCATTTTCTGAATGGAATAAATATTGGTCGATTACTTTTTATTTGCTCCATCAAACGTAATTTTATTTCATTGTTAGGATAGACATGCTTAACTTTCAATGCCATGCTGTCTATAACAAACTTTATTGTAGTATTAGATGTCGTAGCATCTGCAGTTACTTCAGTTACTATTACAGCATCATTATCATGACAAGATCGAATGAATCGAAAAGTTTGTTTTCCATACGCAATTTCAGTATAGTCGTTAAATACATTGAAAATGTGTTTTAGAAGAATCAACAAATTAAACGATTTATCTGCTTCTTTCAATAGCGGTTTGTTGGGATAATTCCAGCCAGCTATAGCCATTACTTTCGATTGCGAATTATAACACAACAAACTTCTTACGGTACTTACTATACCAGGATCTCGTACTATTTCTATTTTCTTACCACTTTGAATGTAGGAACAAGAATCGAAGAGGAATGCACCACAATTTGGCTCTAGATAAACATGTCCTCCGCCACCACTAACTTCTATTTTTCCCTTAATTTCAAGTTGAGTTTCGTACATGAGAAAAAATGCATCAGTTTGTTGGATGTCAAATTCCACAGAATCGCTGTTATTGAATGATTTCACATAAGGAACATAGGTGTGGAAATCTTCTTCTCTTATCGACTCGTCATATTCTGGATCTCGGTAAAGGTCAAATATCGAAGATATTTTCGTAGGTAGTGGATGTTCATCAGAACGCACGTACTTTCTTTTTTGCGTCATTCTTTAACTTTAATCCGATTGCTTTGAGGAACGCTCGATTTGCAGGAGTAAGGTTCGTTCGTTTGAACGATCTGCAAGAGACTAATTTGGTTGCAGATGACTAAGGACTTTTATAATCGTTGATAAGTAGACCCATTAACGTTCCAATAGATGTAAAAGTAGCGTGCTTTTTTCTCCTCGAAAATTCACCGGATCAAGATCTTGATCCAACACACTTACGGTAATGTTGGTGATTTCGTTTGTGCTGCTCACAGGTAAATAAATCGGATTATTCGGTCGTTCGTTGATTGCGTAACCAGGATCCACTGTAATTGGGAAACTGAATATTGTATGAGCAGGCTTATCTCCGTCAAATGATCATTCAGCAATATTGCAGTCAAATAGTAAAGTTGATATTTTACAAATGTTAACAGGTAGATCAGAACGGTGGACTTTGCCAGGATCTAGTATCTTTGGAGAAAATCCAAGTATTTTACCCAAACTATCAGAGTATTCAAAATCGATGGCGTGCTGTCGACTGTAAATTTCACACTGAAGAGTATTGTTGTTAGGCTTCAGTGATATATCGGCCACAGTTGCATTCGTCTTCAATTTTAATTGATCGATGAGATAAGCTTCAATATCTGAGATATCGTAGCATCCTGATGGGAAGTTAATTATGAGCACTTTCTTCCGATCATTTTTATTGTAGAAATAAAATTTCTCACCATCGATATTCGGTATAGAATGATACGAATGAAACCCCAACACACCAATAAAGTACTCTTTTTCAGGTTTCAATATTATCGGTGTGGATGGAGTGAAGGAGAACTCGTTTGAAGTGGACGTTAAGTTCAACAGTTGAGACATGACTGCTGTGATGTTTATGAGGTGTATAAATTTAAATAAAACTACCATTTTAGAAATAAATTTTATTACATTTTTTTATATAATAATTACATGTATGATAGTTGCGTTGTGAGCTCACCGGACCATCAACATGAGTACGTTGATCTGGTCTATTGTAATGCACAAAGCAAGGCAAACAAATTTGCAAGTTGAAATTGGATCGATATTCTTGAGGTAATTTGTGCCAGTTGTCTAATAAATCCCAAGGTTTAACTCGTTCCACCAAATACTTCAGGAGAAAAGTTTCCAATTCGGCACTTGTAAAAGAGGACAACTGTCTTTCGCTAACCAACCATGCTACTAATGCTTCAGACATTATAGAGGAATTGCAAACACAAATGTCCACAGTTGATCTGATTGTAATTTTGGTACTGCTCGTAATTATAAAATATTTTACTGCCTGTCAGATAAGTGACAAGTTCTCTGGGAGGCTTCAGATTACCAAATGAATCGAAATATTCAACGCAGATATTTATCTTTCTATATGCTACCCAATGCGTCCCTGGGCTTTTTGACACATACAAATTTAGTATTACTGATTCACATCGTCGTGGTCCGTTTTTCGGCAGAGAATCGCGCATGTACACATCTCTAAAATATTTTATTTTTAATAATTTTGCAAACATGATTAATTCATAGTCGAATAGTGCTCTATTGGGTAGCTTCAACGGAAGTTTTTTTCAAGAATAAGCCATATCCATCTTTAGCGTTCTTCCGCAAATACAATCCTTTACCTATAGACTCCATAGCTTTATTATGACGATGATCTTCTTCCAATTTCTTTTGAGCATTCTTTGCATCGATGACAGTCTTCGCAATGCCCGCAGCACTGCCTGATAATGCTCCTAAAGCTGAAAGTCCAGCAAATAGAGGAATTAGAGGTAAAAATCCTCCAGATCCGCCACAGGTATTATTCTAGGTATTGGTACATGTTTTGGTCCTCCAAATTTTTGATTAAGAGATTTTGCTGCTCGCAATGCAAACATCGCTGTATCTGCCAGCGAAGATCAATTTTTCATGGATTTCTTCACCTTCATAACCACATCACGATGAAAAGATCGACGCTTCTTCATACCCATTCCCAACTTGCGTTTAACCTTCATTCCGTTGGTTACGAACCAAGCGGCTGCCTTTTGACCTAATTTAGTGTCTTTTGACTTTACTCGCTCCCTAGCGGCGTTTTCTAGCGCCAAATCGGCTTTGTGACGATCTGTGAGTGACTTGTTAGTTGCGTATGCGATATCGTGATTTTTGCAAGCTGCGTCGAGAGCGTTGACACCTTTATTTCCTCGTAGTAGTCGTTTATTCAGATGCGTTCCAGCTATATAAGTAGAGGATTTAATATTGTAAAAAATAAAAATAGTAAAGCTTACGTCTACAGTATTGGTAGCCAGGAAAATGAAGCTCAAAAGGCAAATTGTTTATGAGCGAATTTAGCACACCTTCACCTTCGTGAATCAACATGAAGACTGGCTATTTGCTCACGATGGAACCTATAATTATAGCTGCACTGTTTGGAAAAGTATCATAAGATGGAGATTGTTAAACAAGAGCAGTCATTACCGATTGAAAATTTCAATAGCGTTTTGGAAGATAGACGTAGTCGAAAACATGGACTTTTATTACCTGATTCGTTTCGTGCTATTATTTGCGGCCCCAGCGGATGTGGGAAAACAAATATTGTGCTATCATTGCTGTTCAATCCAAACGGCGTAAAATTCAAAAATGTCTACGTTTATTCTAAATCTCTATATCAACCAAAATACCAACTGCTCGAAGTATTGACTGATGTAAAAGGTGTGGGATATTATCCGTTTAAAGAAAACGATGAAATTGTAAGTCCTACAGAATCCAAATCGAATTCAATTTTCATGTTTGATGATGTGTCATGCGACAAACAACAAACCATTCAAGAATATTTTTCCATGTGTAGGCATAGAAGTATCGATGTCTACTACCTATGTCAGACTTATTCGAAAATACCGAAGCAGCTAATACGTGATAACTGCAATATGATTGTGATGTTTAATCAGGATGAAATTAACCTTAAACATGCCTTCAACGAACACGTTTCCCCCGACATGTCATTTGAAGAATTCAAGAAAATGTGCTCTGAATGCTGGAATGATACATATGGCGCTTTGGTTATTGTCAAAGACTTTGATTTACAAGATGGCAGATATCGTAAAGGATTCGATATGTATATAATGCGAAAACGAAAAATTTCAGATCTGAAAAGAATTATTAGAAAAAAGTATTTATCTTTTAAACTGAACAAAACTGAGCATGATGAGACACTAAATAGAATTTTCAAACCGATATCAAGTCCACTCAAAGATATCGTAAATATTATGAATACATCTAAGGAAAACAAGCAGATTACAGCAGCACCACCACCACCACCACAGCCCACATCGTCTAAAGAGAAAAAAGAACATGTTCCCAATTTTCTAAGTGATGAAGAATTATACAGTTATGAACCGAAAAATGAATCAGTATTTACGGATGATGATGATGGTGGTGAAGCGAATACTAGTGAACATTTCTCACCACGAACAGTCAACGAGTACATCGAACAATATCCTGCAATGGGCCGACAATGTGTCATCGATTTCTTTAACGAAGACTCACAAATCGATTATTTGTATGGTCCAAAGTATAATGCTGAAAACGATCAGTGGACTCTGGGAAATAAACGCATAAACAACTTTGACGCAAAAAACGGAGATATATTCGTAGAAGGAGATAAAGGATGGGATAGAATACCATCTACTCCAGGTCTTTACCAATTACTTTTCTATGAACATCCCAAATATACCGAAGATGATTTGCCTACATACAAAATTTTATTGGAACGAACGGGGATTCATTTAAAAAAAGATAGAACACTAAAAGGTTCTCAGCGGTGGAAGTATATTAATATTATTAAAAAGCAGTTTATTATAAGACGAAACACTACTACTGACATCGTAGGTAAAGGTTAACCTGATCACATCATGATGTATAATGATAAAGATATAGAGTACGTTTACTGGAACGATGTAAACGAGATTGTTGAAAGACGTAGAGAGTTAATAGCTTCCAAGGATGCAGGTAGATTAGATTAGATTTTAACGGGGTTACAGTGCACTGAAACCAAAGGTTTATTGTGCCCCCCTATCAGAGCTGTTGTCGCTACTACTACAGCTCGCCTTCCAGTTCCAAGGTTCTAATGAACTCTAGTATTTGGGACGGCTTCAGCGAGGTTAGGTCCTCACTCTTACAAGTTTCTTGTCCAAAGCATTTCTTGCGTTGGCTTGCAATGGCGAGGCATTCCAGAACTAGGTGATCAGGAGTTTCATCCTCCTCTCCACAGAATCTACACTCGTCAATCTCTGCTAGACCTATTCTCATTAAGTGCTTCCTAAGGCGGCAGTGTCCTGTAAGAAAGCCCGTGAGGAGATGTAGCTTATCTTTACTGAGGTCCAAATATTTTTTGGACCTAGCAGTGTCAAAGTTCCCCAGGAACTTTTTGGAATGTTCCAACCCGGGAAGGCACCGCCAGAGTGCTTCTCTTTCGGTTTCCTCCTTCTTCCGGATGCAGGTAATACTTCAAATGATGATGAGATTGTTTCCATTATACACGAACTTCGTGAAGCTGATTATATATATTAGAAATAATTATATATTTTACCCATTTTCAAAATGAGTCTCGACAAGTTTGGTCGACATTCTGATGCATATAAAAAGAAGTTTAATACAAATATGTTGGAAGCACGATTAAAAAAACTCGAATTAGCTGAATTGTCTTCGAACACAAGTATTCAGCAAATAAATGATAAAATAAAATCATTGATGAGTAATGTATCTACTCGAGAATATGCAGATAATGCAATAGAGTCAAATAGTCAATCTATATTGAACAACCTCAAACAAATGAAAGACAAATTTGATGCAATACACAATGACTACTATTCAAAAATTGCCCCTCTTGATACAAACATTATTGAAATACCAACAAAAAAATACGTTGATGATCTTATTTCAAAGTCAAATGACAGACAGATACGTCAATTCACAGAAAACTATCATACAAAATGTCTAATCAGCTTTAGAGGCACTAAGAAATTTAACAAGAACTTCTATGTTTTGGATACGGAAGGTACAGCGTTTGTATTCCCCTTTGATTGTAAAATTGAAAGCTGTAAACATTACGCTTCTGATAGGAGTGTTTTATTGAATAATAATATGGAGTATCAGTATCATTAGTTAAGTGGACTTACCATAAAGAAGAACGATAAAGTAGAATTTAAATTGGGTAGTCGAGATTATTTTTGCATGGATCTTCTCGTACAATGTAACTTAGAAGGATAATCTGTCGAGAGGTTTAACCGCAGATAAGCGAATTGACCTTGTAATTTAGATATAACAAATTAAGTTAAAGTTCTTTGTTCACTACACATCATGTCTGCAGACAAGATTCCACTTGTTAAGGAATTGCATAAACCGATTCGACGAAATTATTCAAAATTACGAAAGTCAAAATAACGAATCCTGTAACGTATTTGATAGAAGATATGACTGGATCACCTATTAAAGGTTGTTTCTATGAAGAAGAATTACAAAAAACCAAAAATCCCAACATTTATCTCGTTGAAAAAGTATTGAAGAGGAAACGTAACAAAATATACGTTAAATGGTTAGACTTAGACAAAAAACATAACAGTTGGATATACGCTGATGATGTAGTATAGATCGAAATCTTCTTTATGAATACATTTTTCAGCAACCAATCCGAACTTTGGTGGGGAGAGTTAAACATATAAATTGATCGACATTAATTTAGAAGTCAGTAGTCATCATGAGTCAAGATTCTGGGTATTATAGTGAATCTAGTGTTACAATGACATGTAGTGGTAGTGATAAAAATTATGATCGTGATTTAGATCAAATTGTTCGAAATTATGAAATTGCAATAAAAAAAGAAAAACATTATTTATTGCATACAGTTTTCAATGTTGGACGATTTGAAATTGGATGTAGCCTCAACCCTGCCAGAACTTTTGCACCTGCCATCATTTTATCGAAACTATGGGACCTACCAAAATGTCCTTCAATACTGTAGAATGGGATGAGATCATAGAGGTGCTGCATAAAAGTAACGAGTATTTCAATCCTCCAGATGATGAGAAAGGTCCTGTCGTCAGCCCCATCATGTTTTATCAAGATTTTTGTCAAATAACTAAAGTCATTTATGATAATCAGAAATTTGTGGGAGTTCGTCAACATGATGTTACATTTTTCTTCGATGAAGAAGAAGTTGTAGAAATTCTACGCCTTCATGAGAATTTGCTTCATCACCACATTTCAATTTTAAAAAATATAAACTTTTGTGATTTTTATTATAATATTATTAATTTATTGAAGACATTTATACCTAATCCAATGTGTGGCTTTTCTAATTGTATAGATTTAATGTATGCAGTTTGTGATATTTGTTATGAAAACAGTTTAGTAGGGAAAGCACTTAGAGAGTATCTGTATTATTACAAAATCCATGTAATCAATGATTTAACATTATAAAATTTTGAAAATATTATTTGTTCCATTTAAATACCTGATCGATGGATTGTATATTACCATAAAAACTTCTGATGAGGTATCAGTATTAAAGCAAACGTCGAAAGTGAAGGATGATTCTCTTACTAATTCTACCTTTAGTGGCACCTGAGAAAACTGATCTGAATTATGCTGTGGAATATATTGAAAGATTTGGATATGTTAACAAGTCAGAACATGATATCACAGATATGGCATCAATTTTAAAAGGTTTTCAAGACAAATTCAATTTACCTGTAGATGGCACTCTAAATCCTGCTACTATTCAACTATTAGAACGTCCTCGATGTACTGTAGGGGAAAATGACCATAGCGAACATTCGTTTCTACTAAAGACAAAATAGCAAAAAACTAACCTAACTTGGTATTTTCCTCAAGAAACACCGCCATATGTTGCTGCTGCTGAGAAGGCATTCAATATTTGGCAACAAAATTCCAAATTTACATTTAAACGAGTTACGAGTGTAATACATTGACCTGTTTACAAGTGTAATGAATGGTAAATTTGGAAACCGTTCTCACCAGTATAATAACTGGTATTTCCTATGTACTAAATTTGCGTTCGGTTACCGCTGTCAGACGGTGTAGTGAATTCGTTTATTTCTTATATTTTGTTTTTCACTTCTTCCAAGATCGTTGCAGCGTGCTGTCACCAGTGCCTTGCGGCACAAAAATTGTAGAACCAGGAATTCTCCCTGCGGGATTACCTCGAGGGAGGGGTTGTTCCAAGCTCGAGCGATCAAAGAAGTCGTGGGGCCCCTTGGGCTTATACAGTGTGCCAAGCCCGAGTTCGTAGTGCAGGTTTAGCCGGTCCGACTTATTCGAAAATACCGAAGCAGCTAATACGTGATAACTGCAATATGATTGTGATGTTTAATCAGGATGAAATTAACCTTAAACATGCCTTCAACGAACACGTTTCCCCCGACATGTCATTTGAAGAATTCAAGAAAATGTGCTCTGAATGCTGGAATGATACATATGGCGCTTTGGTTATTGTCAAAGACTTTGATTTACAAGATGGCAGATATCGTAAAGGATTCGATATGTATATAATGCGAAAACGAAAAATTTCAGATCTGAAAAGAATTATTAGAAAAAAGTATTTATCTTTTAAACTGAACAAAACTGAGCATGATGAGACACTAAATAGAATTTTCAAACCGATATCAAGTCCACTCAAAGATATCGTAAATATTATGAATACATCTAAGGAAAACAAGCAGATTACAGCAGCACCACCACCACCACCACAGCCCACATCGTCTAAAGAGAAAAAAGAACATGTTCCCAATTTTCTAAGTGATGAAGAATTATACAGTTATGAACCGAAAAATGAATCAGTATTTACGGATGATGATGATGGTGGTGAAGCGAATACTAGTGAACATTTCTCACCACGAACAGTCAACGAGTACATCGAACAATATCCTGCAATGGGCCGACAATGTGTCATCGATTTCTTTAACGAAGACTCACAAATCGATTATTTGTATGGTCCAAAGTATAATGCTGAAAACGATCAGTGGACTCTGGGAAATAAACGCATAAACAACTTTGACGCAAAAAACGGAGATATATTCGTAGAAGGAGATAAAGGATGGGATAGAATACCATCTACTCCAGGTCTTTACCAATTACTTTTCTATGAACATCCCAAATATACCGAAGATGATTTGCCTACATACAAAATTTTATTGGAACGAACGGGGATTCATTTAAAAAAAGATAGAACACTAAAAGGTTCTCAGCGGTGGAAGTATATTAATATTATTAAAAAGCAGTTTATTATAAGACGAAACACTACTACTGACATCGTAGGTAAAGGTTAACCTGATCACATCATGATGTATAATGATAAAGATATAGAGTACGTTTACTGGAACGATGTAAACGAGATTGTTGAAAGACGTAGAGAGTTAATAGCTTCCAAGGATGCAGGTAGATTAGATTAGATTTTAACGGGGTTACAGTGCACTGAAACCAAAGGTTTATTGTGCCCCCCTATCAGAGCTGTTGTCGCTACTACTACAGCTCGCCTTCCAGTTCCAAGGTTCTAATGAACTCTAGTATTTGGGACGGCTTCAGCGAGGTTAGGTCCTCACTCTTACAAGTTTCTTGTCCAAAGCATTTCTTGCGTTGGCTTGCAATGGCGAGGCATTCCAGAACTAGGTGATCAGGAGTTTCATCCTCCTCCCCACAGAATCTACACTCGTCAATCTCTGCTAGACCTATTCTCATTAAGTGCTTCCTAAGGCGGCAGTGTCCTGTAAGAAAGCCCGTGAGGAGATGTAGCTTATCTTTACTGAGGTCCAAATATTTTTTGGACCTAGCAGTGTCAAAGTTCCCCAGGAACTTTTTGGAATGTTCCAACCCGGGAAGGCACCGCCAGAGTGCTTCTCTTTCGGTTTCCTCCTTCTTCCGGATGCAGGTAATACTTCAAATGATGATGAGATTGTTTCCATTATACACGAACTTCGTGAAGCTGATTATATATATTAGAAATAATTATATATTTTACCCATTTTCAAAATGAGTCTCGACAAGTTTGGTCGACATTCTGATGCATATAAAAAGAAGTTTAATACAAATATGTTGGAAGCACGATTAAAAAAACTCGAATTAGCTGAATTGTCTTCGAACACAAGTATTCAGCAAATAAATGATAAAATAAAATCATTGATGAGTAATGTATCTACTCGAGAATATGCAGATAATGCAATAGAGTCAAATAGTCAATCTATATTGAACAACCTCAAACAAATGAAAGACAAATTTGATGCAATACACAATGACTACTATTCAAAAATTGCCCCTCTTGATACAAACATTATTGAAATACCAACAAAAAAATACGTTGATGATCTTATTTCAAAGTCAAATGACAGACAGATACGTCAATTCACAGAAACCTATCATACAAAATGTCTAATCAGCTTTAGAGGCACTAAGAAATTTAACAAGAACTTCTATGTTTTGGATACGGAAGGTACAGCGTTTGTATTCCCCTTTGATTGTAAAATTGAAAGCTGTAAACATTACGCTTCTGATAGGAGTGTTTTATTGAAGAATAATATGGAGTATCAGTATCATTAGTTAAGTGGACTTACCATAAAGAAGAACGATAAAGTAGAATTTAAATTGGGTAGTCGAGATTATTTTTGCATGGATCTTCTCGTACAATGTAACTTAGAAGGATAATCTGTCGAGAGGTTTAACCGCAGATAAGCGAATTGACCTTGTAATTTAGATATAACAAATTAAGTTAAAGTTCTTTGTTCACTACACATCATGTCTGCAGACAAGATTCCACTTGTTAAGGAATTGCATAAACCGATTCGACGAAATTATCCACGTCGACGGACAATAATCAAAGGTCTTGATGACTTATGGCAAATGGATCTAGCTGAAATAAGACCGTATGCAAGGCATAATAAAGGATTTAAAATGATTTAGGTAGTAATAGACTGTTTCTCGAAATTCATGTGGACTCGTCCGCTAAAGACTAAAAAGGGCGAAGAAATAACTCGAGCATTTTCAAGTATTATCAGGAGCGGCGGTAGAACGCCAAAAAACCTTCAATCAGATCAAGGAACGGAATTTTACAATACTTATTTCCAATCACTGATGAAAAAACATAATATCAATCATTATAGTACGTTTAGTACAAAGAAAGCAGCAATTGCAGAGAGAGTTATTAGAACGCTCAAAACGAAACTTTATAAACATTTCAGCTTAATTGGAAAATACAAATGGATCGATATTTTACCTCAAATCACAAAGGAATACAATGACACAAAACATAGTAAAACTGGATACAAACCATCAGACATGAATGAAAGTAACGAAAAATTGATTTTAAATAAGAAATTCAGTTATTTGAAAATCGCCGGACCTAGAAAGTTAAATGTAGGAGATATTGTGCGAATAAGTAAAGCGAAACATGCTTTTGAAAAAGGTTACACTCCGAATTTTACAACTGAATTATTCAAAATTACGAAAGTCATAATAACGAATCCTGTAACGTATTTGATAGAAGATATGACTGGATCACCTATTAAAGGTTGTTTCTATGAAGAAGAATTACAAAAAACCAAAAATCCCAACATTTATCTCGTTGAAAAAGTATTGAAGAGGAAACGTAACAAAATATACGTTAAATGGTTAGACTTAGACAAAAAACATAACAGTTGGATATACGCTGATGATGTAGTATAGATCGAAATCTCCTTTATGAATACATTTTTCAGCAACCAATCCGAACTTTGGTGGGGAGAGTTAAACATATAAATTGATCGACATTAATTTAGAAGTCAGTAGTCATCATGAGTCAAGATTCTGGGTATTATAGTGAATCTAGTGTTACAATGACATGTAGTGGTAGTGATAAAAATTATGATCGTGATTTAGATCAAATTGTTCGAAATTATGAAATTGCAATAAAAAAAGAAAAACATTATTTATTGCATACAGTTTTCAATGTTGGACGATTTGAAATTGGATGTAGCCTCAACCCTGCCAGAACTTTTGCACCTGCCATCATTTTATCGAAACTATGGGACCTACCAAAATGTCCTTCAATACTGTAGAATGGGATGAGATCATGGAGGTGCTGCATAAAAGTAACGAGTATTTCAATCCTCCAGATGATGAGAAAGGTCCTGTCGTCAGCCCCATCATGTTTTATCAAGATTTTTGTCAAATAACTAAAGTCATTTATGATAATCAGAAATTTGTGGGAGTTCGTCAACATGATGTTACATTTTTCTTCGATGAAGAAGAAGTTGTAGAAATTCTACGCCTTCATGAGAATTTGCTTCATCACCACATTTCAATTTTAAAAAATATAAACTTTTGTGATTTTTATTATAATATTATTAATTTATTGAAGACATTTATACCTAATCCAATGTGTGGCTTTTCTAATTGTATAGATTTAATGTATGCAGTTTGTGATATTTGTTATGAAAACAGTTTAGTAGGGAAAGCACTTAGAGAGTATCTGTATTATTACAAAATCCATGTAATCAATGATTTAACATTATAAAATTTTGAAAATATTATTTGTTCCATTTAAATACCTGATCGATGGATTGTATATTACCATAAAAACTTCTGATGAGGTATCAGTATTAAAGCAAACGTCGAAAGTGAAGGATGATTCTCTTACTAATTCTACCTTTAGTGGCACCTGAGAAAACTGATCTGAATTATGCTGTGGAATATATTGAAAGATTTGGATATGTTAACAAGTCAGAACATGATATCACAGATATGGCATCAATTTTAAAAGGTTTTCAAGACAAATTCAATTTACCTGTAGATGGCACTCTAAATCCTGCTACTATTCAACTATTAGAACGTCCTCGATGTACTGTAGGGGAAAATGACCATAGCGAACATTCGTTTCTACTAAAGACAAAATAGCAAAAAACTAACCTAACTTGGTATTTTCCTCAAGAAACACCGCCATATGTTGCTGCTGCTGAGAAGGCATTCAATATTTGGCAACAAAATTCCAAATTTACATTTAAACGAGTTACGAGTGTAATACATTGACCTGTTTACAAGTGTAATGAATGGTAAATTTGGAAACCGTTCTCACCAGTATAATAAATGGTATTTCCTATGTACTAAATTTGCGTTCGGTTACCGCTGTCAGACGGTGTAGTGAATTCGTTTATTTCTTATATTTTGTTTTTCACTTCTTCCAAGATCGTTGCAGCGTGCTGTCACCAGTGCCTTGCGGCACAAAAATTGTGGAACCAGGAATTCTCCCTGCGGGATTACCTCGAGGGAGGGGTTGTTCCAAGCTCGAGCGATCAAAGAAGTCGTGGGGCCCCTTGGGCTTATACAGTGTGCCAAGCCCGAGTTCGTAGTGCAGGTTTAGCCGGTCCGTCCTATTTGACGGGTATGGGGGTGGTGAGGATTGAGGTTATGGAGATGAATTCAAAGGGATAAATTACTATGGGGTCCCTTAACTGTCTTGGGATACCCGGTTAAGTTAAAGGAGAATATAATATCACCGTTCAATATCCAATATAAAATAATTGTACTTTAAAAACTTACGTTTTGAAATCCCACTAGTCACATAAATTTGCACACTATTACTGCTTGAGGGTGAGGGCCCGTCAATACTTAGACTTGCCTCACCAGGGGAGAGATACTTCCTCTCCCTCTTTCACTGACTCTCTTTTATTCCCCAATTTTTTTCGATATTTATTTCTATAGTTCACCTTCAGTGAAGGTCCATTTTCAATATCGTGTTTATTATTATGGTAAACAAAACCTGACCTAATCATAATCTGATATATTTTGTTAACCTTGTCTTTACACCGTTTCTTTATGTAATTTCTTTTATTTGAGGTCGTCAATTAAATAATTATTTTGAATTAAAAAAGAAATTGTCTATATAGGGTGTTTTTAGAATTTGTGTCATATCTCGTGTTTATTACATCACTTCCCCCCTTGTAAAAGTGTTGTGACATTTCAGGTCCAACACCTTTTTTATACCTTAACTAATACATTAACATTGATTGTTTCGAGCACATTACCGTGAACTTTGTATTGCTTATAGGTTACTTTTACGTACTGCGCACTTGACCTCACTCGCGTTTCGATTTAACTGTTTTGACCCTGACCTAGGTCCCGATTATTTTCACTCGCGACACTGCTGTTTTGTAGATTGTTCATGGAGTGATTTCTCTCCGTCCAGTGTTGCGATCTGGGGTGGCTCGTCTCTTGATGCTGTATCTGCTCCATTTCTATCGCCTCTTCGTCTTGTTTCTGGGTTCTGCTGTAGGAATGTATCACCCATGCCGTAAGGGAATCCCATATGCTGCATAACATCTCTATCCCACATCCTACAGTCTGCTGGATGCGAATTGCGTTTAGTATCGTGTCTACTATGTATTTTAGTAGTTGGTATGTGCAGTATATACCAATTATACCGCTTATTATTGAACCTATTTCCGTGAACCATTTCCAAGTGTGTTTTAGGGAGTTTGCTATTTACGTAGTTCATGAGATCGACGTTTTGGGGTAGAATTGGCATTGTCGGTTGAAGGTTTTGGTTGTCTTCAAGGCCAATGACAATTCTGGGGTGCTCTGTTTGCCAAACTTCGATATCGCATAGTAAGTTTCTCTTCTGTAGTGTTAAGGCGAAAACTTTGTCTTTTTCTTCTATGACTATCAGTTTCTCTTGTGTTTGTTTGTTTGTGATTATGTTTCCCAAGCCTTTGTATAGCTGGCTTAGGTGATCTTCACATGTGGATGGCTCGTAACTGGTCCAGGTTGCTTCGCCCGTGGTCGTGTCGAAACTATATCCATTTGTAAATTTGCATGTTATGCCTTCTTTTAGATGGATTTCGTTTGTGTCGAGAGTCACTCTGGCTAGATAGTCTCTTGTTGTTATTTTGACTGTGGCTATTACTACCACGTCGTTCCAACTTCTTCCATTCTCTTGGTAGGAGGTCCCCTTGCAAGTTCCGGTGTTGTCTACAGTCCCGCCTATTTTTATTGATGCTGTTGTAGTCCCGTTCATGATTATATTGTCGATTGTCTGTTGATACAGTTGTATTGTTTTGTATCTATGCATGGCTCTGCATTCTTCGGGTCCCAGTTTATGTATGTAGGTGGACAGCCCTTCGTTGACTAGGGATGTGTGGCTATGCATCCCGCAGTAAAACATGAGTCTGGTTACTTCTGCTAGACATGCCCATACTTTTTGTAGTTTGATTTCGTTGCGTTGGATCACTTGGATGTACCTGCTTTCACTCGCGTACGCCGTCTCAGGTTCCGGGCACTTTTGTACGTCTTTTAGGGAGATCACTGTGATGTCTATATTGGGGTTCGAACAATCGTAGGCAATTAACGTCATTGCTGTTTGAAGCCCGCACATAACGAATGTTACCCAGGTCAGGAGGGCGGTGTGTCGTTCCATGGTTTTGCTCTTACCGATCTCTACAACTATCAATAATTACGTTTGTTAACATTCATTGTTTTCATATTTATAAGCATAATGTTCATTTATTACAGTTTTTTATTATTATTAATTCTTTCTTTGAAAAAAATACTACATTTATTTTTCACATGTTAACGCTACCTTTGCGTTTTCTGTTTGGTTTTCTCAATTGACCGAACTGTACAATCATTTAGGACTGTCAATTGAGCTCCTTGTGTAAGATTATTTTTAAATTCCAAGTGGGTGACTTTTGTAACTTATGTGTTCACCTTGTAGCTATTGAATTTGTATCTTTTTTAACATACCTTGAGTTGACCTTGCAATGTTGCAAAAAATTTTTTTAAATTGATTACCTGAATTGACCTTGCATTTGTCGGTGTGTTATGAGTAGTAACGTACGTAATGGAATTTCTTCCTTGTTTGTTTGTCTTAGTCGACAATAATAACATGTTTATTGTTTGAATTATGAATAATGAATAAATCTGTGTTTGTCTTAAATCTAGTGTACCTATTATATATTTTAGAACTTATTGTTTTTGAGTGCTTGTGTATATCTATATATATTACTGTATCATATGGTTTATCTACTCTTAAAGCAAAATTTGACTTTAGTGTAACCTCGGTGTGTGTGAATGAACTGTGTTTTGGCGGTTATGTTGGTTGTCTGTGTAAGGGTTATTTCCCCCTGATTTTGTATGGTGTATGATAGCGTTTGGTTAGTTTCGTCTTTTTCCTGTATAATTTTGACGCCTGTGCCCATGTCATATTAATGTAGCCGGGTGCGCTCGGAATTCGATTTCTTATCCTGGCTGATCTTCAAATTTCCGGTGGGGGTCTTAGTGAGACTGGGAGCCTTCCGCTCGGTTTATCTCTTTGTGGTTTTGTGCGGGGTACTGTCTTTTCACTGTGTGGTTGTGTTGACCATAGTGGTAATGCTGCTAACTTCCCTGTGTTTATGTCGTTGCTGGATTCTTCTTGTGGCTCTTCCTGTTCGTGTGCTGTGTTCTCCTCATTCTGGGTCGTGGTCGTCTCTAAAATTTCGTGTTGATCGTCGTTCAGTTTGCCGTAGTATGTTTTTAATCTATTAATGTGAACAACTTGTATTTTTTTCCTTTATTAGACGCTATTTAGTAGGTGACTGGTCCTACTTTGTCTTTTATTTCGAATGGTCCTATCCATCGGTTTTGAAGTTTTTTTGATAATCCTGTTGTGTTACTTATGTCTAGGAGGTAAACTAGGTCTCCTGGTTTAAACTCTCTTAGGGTGGTTTTTCCATTGTATCTGTTTATCCTTTCGTCTTTTGCCTTTTCTGTGTTCTCTAGTACTCTTGTGTATATTTGGTTAAGTCTCGTCTCTAGTTCTGACACGTAGTTATCGTCTAAGTTGTATTTTAGTCTTCTTGGCTTGATGAAATTGTCGAATGGTAGTGCTTGATCTTTCCCATGTAGTAGGAAATACCCTGTTGATGTATGTATGCTTCCCCGATATGCCATTAGTACATATGGTATCCAACTATCCCAATCTCGTTGATTTGGGGCTATGTAATGTACTAGCATATCTTTTATTACTCTGTGTAGTCTTTCTATTTGACCATTTGTTGTTGGTGCGTAGCTCGCTGTGTGTATTCTTTTTATGTTTAGTAGTTTGCATGTCTCTCTCATTAGTTCTGACATGAAGTTTGTTCCTCTATATGTTAACAGTTTCTGGGGTGTTCCGTGCCTGCATATTATTTGCTCTACAAAAGCTCTTGCTACTGTATCTGCTTTCTGGTCTGGTATCGGAATTGCTTTGCAGTATTTCGTAAAATGATCTTGAAATTTTAGCAGGTACTTGTTTCCTTTGTTTGACGTTGGTAGCGGGCCTACTATGTCCATTGACGTTATTTCCCACGGCTCTGTGACTTTTGTGAATCTTTGTAGTGGTGCCTTTCTAAAGTGTGGTAAGGTCTTTCGTCTGTTGCATGCGCCGCAGCGTTTACAGTAATTTATTATGTCCGTTCTCATCGTTGGCCAGAAGCAACGTCTTTTTATTGCTAATAACGTTTTTTGTTGTCCTTGGTGACAATATATGGGCGAGTCGTGAAAGTCTTCTATAACTTTGGTGATATATTTCCTGGGTATAACTAGTTGATCCCTGTTGTCTTCCTGATCTTGTCTGTATAGGAGCCCTTCTTTGTCGATGTAATATTTTTGCTTTGTTTCATCCTCCTTGCTTAACTGTTGTACTGTGCTATTGCAGAAATCGTCGCGATTTTGTTCTTTCTTCAGTAATTCTTTGTCTCAAAGTGGTTCCCATTCTTCTTCTTCCTTGATTATTTGGATGTTTCCTGTGTTTTTTGTTGGTATCGGTTTCAGTATGCTTACTTTGGTGGTTGACCCGTAGAATGTGAATTGTATCATCTTTGTTATTTCGTCCCAGCTTAGTCCTGGAATTTGTTCTTGACTGGTTATGAAGGTTATGCCTTTTTCTGCGTTTTCTTCGCATTGTTTTTTTAACTTTTGGATAATATTCCACATTATTTCATATGATGTTTCCTCTTTGACTGATGTCCTATTTAATGCTACGTAGAATTTCGTGTCTAATGTGTCCCATTCTTTGACCGATTCTATTTGTTCTTGTGAGATATCCGGTAGAGTGTATATGTTTTCTATCTTCTTAATTAGTGATTCCTGATTAGGTCTGTTTTTTGCCATTAGGAGGGCTACTGATTCTTCTTCTTGGATGTAGTCTAGATTTCCTTCTTTCCAGTTTATTGTGTCCTTTCCTGGTAGGTCGTTTTCTGCAATATATTGTAAGTAGTCTTCGTATGTGGTTTCTATGTAGTTGCATGTTTTGTCGTACATTCTGCTCAGTGCATCCGCGTTTCCGTGTCTTCTTCCCATTCTGTGTATTACTTCGAAGTCGTATTCTGCCAGTGTTAAGGCGCATCGTGTTAGCCTAGAGTTTGGGTCTTTTAGTGTCAGTACCCATTTTAGTGTTCTGTGGTCTGTTATTATGGTGAACTTTGTTCCGTAAATATAGCATCTGAATGTTTTGATTCCAAAAATAACGCCTAGTAATTCTTTTTCTGTAGTTGAGTAGTTGGTTTCTGCTTTGTTTAGTGTTCTGCTCGCATATGCTATTGGTCTTTCTCTGCTATCCCTTATTTGACTCAATATTGCTCCTACGCCTATGTTTGACGCGTCGGTTGATAGCAGGAAGGGTTTGGTGAAATCGGGGAATATTAGTACTTTATCTGAGGTTAGTGATGTTTTTAATTGGTTCATTGCTGTTATTACGTCTTCCGAGACTTTGAACGGTGTATCCTTTTTTGTTAGGTTTACTAGTGGTGCTGCTATTTCTGTTATATTTGGTATGAAACGCCTGTACCAGTTTATCAAACCTAGAAATCCTCTTACTCCTTTGACATTCTTTGGTAGGGGGTATTTGTGCACCGCCTCCAGCTTTTGTGGGTCTGGAGCTATTCCCTCTTGTGAGATAATGTGTCCCAGATATTTTACTTTTTCTAGCATGAATTTCCTTTTTTTTGGTTTTAGTTTAATGTTGGCTTCTGAAAGTCTTTCGAACACTTCCTCTACTTTCTCTAAATGATCCCTGCTTCCCGTGTAATTAAATGTGATGATACAATCTAGATATACCATACATTTTATTCCTGTCAATCCTCTTAAGGTGGCATTCATGAATCTCTGGAACGTTGATGGTGCGTTTACTAATCCGAAAGGCATTTTGGTGTATTCGTAGTGTCCTTGGTATGTGCTGAATCCTGTTAACGGGATGTCTTCTTTTTTCATGTCTACTTGGTGGTATGCTTCCGCTACGTCGATTACCGAAAATAACGTTTCGCCTCCTGCTTTGTATCCTTGAAGTAGGTCTGATACGTTAGGTAGTGGGTAGTATTCTTTCTTGGTTACCGCGCTCAGAGCTCTATAATCTATACACATTCTTACTTTTTCTTCTCCTTCCGGGGTCTGCTTTACTACTAAGACTACTGGTGCTGACCATGGGCTGGAGGATGTTCTGATTACCTTGGATGCTAGTAGCCTATCTATTTCTTTTTGCAGTGTCTCTCGTTGATGGTAAGGTATCCTATATGGAGCCTTGCATATTGGTTGAGAGCCTGGTTCCAGAGTTATGTGGTGTTTGACTTTAGTGGTGCTCGTCAGAGTTTCGTCGTCATCCGTAAATAGATGGTGGTACTTTTGTATTAGCTTGACTAGTCCTTCTCTGCTTTGTGTGTCCATGGGGTTTAATTCGAAGTTATTTCGAATCCAGTCGTCTGTTTTAGTGTCGAATTTTCTGATTGTGCCCTGTATACTATTGTTTGTTGGTTTTTCTTCTGAGCATTCGTAGGCTTTTCCTATCTTAGTGCCTTTCGTGAGATTTATTTCCTGCGCCGATGTATTGATTATTCTTACTGGAATCTGACTTTGGTTTTTCGATATGCTGTTTGCCAATCTAATTGTGTGTTGTCCGTATTCTTGGGTTTCGCATACGACTGTATTTCCTTTTATTTCATGTTTCAGGATCCCGATTGTGTGAACCTCCGTTAGTGCTGGTATGGTCAAACTATCCTCTGTGTATATATATATGTGCTGGTTCTTGTGCATTCTGTTTCTTCTCTGCTATTCCTGATATCTTCGGTTGTTTCATTTCTTTCGTTTTCCTCCTTATGTTCTGTGTATGTGCGCCCTTTTCCGTTGATTATGTGTTTTTGGTTTGTGTATGTAGTTTCTCTTCCTCTTGTTATATCCCTGCCTGTAGTTTCCTTTATTTTTCCTACCGAACTGTTTGTGTCTATTCCAGGGTTGGTTGTTTCTTGTCGGTACATTGATTCCACTATTTTTAGCCATTTCTGCCACGTTTCTTTTTCCCTAGGGTTTTCTTGTTCCCTTGTTGCCGTTACTTTTCCGTATGCTTCTGTCCGTATTTGTCTACAATTATTCAGCAAGTCTCTGATTTGTCTTGGGTTCATTAGTGATATTTTTCTTCCCCATATTTCCAATGTTGGTTTTCCTCTGTATGAAATAGTTGCCTCCTGTTCTTCTAGAAAATCTCTTCCTAATAATACTGCTGTGTCTCCCATTATACCATCCTCGGCTGCAATTACTTCAGTGTAGATATTATAGTCCATTTCTCTTGTTGCTATGGCTATTTGTGTTGAACCGTATAGGTGGATTGTGTGTCCTGTTATGCCTTTTAAAGTTAATTGGTCTGCGATCCGTGTGTCTAATTCGTTGTCTGCTACTATTGATTTACTTATTAGCGAGTATGCTCCGCCTGTGTCTATCATACAGGGTTCGGTTTTACCGTTTATTCTTAGGAGTACTATATACGGGGGTTCTTCGCTTTTATTTATCGTCGGTCCGTTATGATGCATTTTTATCGGGTTTTCTTGTCTTCTTCTTTGTTACCCTTTTGTGTTGCCTGTTGATTTTCATCTTTGCCTGTGTGAGTCCAGTTTCCCCTAGTTTCAGCTTGACCACTTGTTTGGGGAGTAACGGTGGTCCTTGTTAGTTTAAATGTTTTCTTCCGTCTTCCTTGTTTATGTGTCCTCTCTCTGTGGAATGTCCTCTTCTGTTCTCTTCTTTTTGGAGCCTTTGTCCCATATTCTGTTGCCCGTGTGCCTGTGGTGCTTCTCTGTTCCAATTCTTTCCTCTGGAGCTCCTTTGTCTGCTGTATTCCCCGTAGTTATTTTGATGTGTTGTGAATCTTCTTTCTTGATTCCATTGTTTTGTATTCCATTGTTTAGTTTCTTCACTGAACCTTTTCTTTCTGCAGTCCTTGACCCAGTGGCCTTGTTTTCCGCAATAGTGACATACATTTTTATCTGTTAATAGTTCCTTGGTTTCTTTGTTTCTGCAATACGCTGCACAGTGTCCCTGTTTTCTGTATATTTGACATTTTTTTTTCTATTCTTTCTTCTTCCGCTTCTCTTGTTCTGCAGTTTGATGCCCAGTGGCCTCGTCTGCCACAGTACATACATTTTGCGCTATGTCTACATTCTTCCGATTCATGTCCCGATTTGCCACATGCTGTGCAACTCCGTTGCTCATTCGTAAAAGCGACTCTGTGGCCATTGTTCCTTCCGCTCACCATTGTGGCTGCCGTTTCTTGGCAACTTACTATCTCCTCTGCTTCTTCTAGTATGAGGTCATCTTTATGCAATATGTAAAATCCTACTTCTCTGAGCAGGTCCTTTCTTAGCCCTACTTTGAATTGGTTCATCAGTACCGCGTTGTGTTTTCTTTGGATGTTCGGTATCTGTTCTCTGTTCGTTCCTTTTATGTCTTCCTCCAATATTTTATTCCCTATTAGCCGTAATCTTGTGCAGAAAGCTGCTACATCTTCGCCGTGCCTCTGGTAGCATTGGACTAGCTGCATCCACCAGTCAGCGATCGACTTCCTTGGGACGAATTTCCTCAGTATTTTCTCCTTAAATTCAACATATGTTGCTGTGTCTAATCTTGGGTCGGCTTTGAAGAAATCGTGGGCTGCGCCTGCGAGTTTGAATTTCAGTAGTGTCAGTGTTTCTGTTTCTGACCATCCGTCGAGTTTGGCCCTTAGTTCCAACTTTTCTATATATCTGGCTGCATCTTTACCTGTGAAGTCTGTTAAAGTTGAGGCGATCACCCCTAGTGGTGGTGCCTGTGGTATTCTTAGCGCTGCTGGCATATTACTCGAATCCCCTGTGGACTCTAACGGCATATTGTTTTATTTCCTAGCGTTCCTATAATTAGTTAGCACAAGTTGTAATTACCTAGATACCTGAAATGGATAATTGGGAAAATAATGACAAAGGATTATTTATAGTGTAATATATGGATCGGTATTATCCACTGTAATTAGCCCAGAACAAAATCGTCCTACCCTAATTTAATTTACTATTTAGCTTTTAATGCATGAATATTTCCTAACACTTTTTCTTTCCTTAAATCGTTAATGTCTAGTTCATTTATGAAATCGAACGAATGGTTTAGTTAAAAATAGTCCGTTCGTTAATCAAAGTAAAACCAACTTTCCTGTAAACACTTTCTATTTCTCAAACGTGAAGCTATCTTCCGTACTATATTTTATATCGCTATTCTAGTCTTTTGCGGAAGCTTGTTGCTGACTTCGCGCATTTTTCCTTGTATGTTTGCTGTTGAAATTTCATACGTTGCCTTAGTGCTTCTTACCTTTGTTTATGTATTAAAAATAGATTTGGTTTCAACGTTCGTTTGCAATGAATATGAATTAAGTAAAATAAATGACTAAGCAAATATACCTGGTTGAAACCTATACTACATTGATTATATATTAAATTTGATTAACCGTATGTTGCAATATTTATTTTGCGATATAAATACGCGCTGAATAATCTATAAAATTAGAAATCAAGTACTTAGCGAATCTTACTTGTGTAGGTGAAATTTATAAGGCGTTAATTAATCTACTCCTACCTTTTGGGCTTCTACGATGTCTGAAATGGGTAGTTTAATTGGGATAGAAAAAAAAGGATTATTGCTAGGACTTCCCCTCTTGTAAACCTCTGCCGTACGGACTCAGTATCTGGAGCACCGCTGTCACCAGTGTAATAAATTGTTAGGATCGGTATTATCCATATTATTTACATTCCTATGAAGCAGTGATCAACTCAGCCGATGATGCTGAGTGAGATTGTTTTTCGACCTTCTCTGGTCTAGATCCAGTGTGTTTTGCTACACGTTGAGCAGGGTGTGATTTTTCATCACGCACACTGATCTTGATCTAGTGGAAGCTATGTGTTGCGCAATTACTAGACCCTGGTTAGAAAAACTCCGTGCCACTCTGTGTTGACTAAAGTATTTCACCTTACGCCGTTTGGCATGTTTATTGCTGTCACCAGTGTAATAAATGGATCGGTATTATCCATATTATTACGGTGAAGCAATTATCAACTCAGCCGGTGTTGCTGAGTAGGATTGTTTTTCGACCTTCTCTGGTCTAGATCCAGTGTGTTTTGTGTCGGCAGTGACACCTCGTGCAGGATGTGGCTCTTCACCATGCACACTAGTCTTGATCTAGCAGAAGCTGTGGTCCCGAAGGCTCTATGTTGCGCTATACTAGACCCTGGTTGTGAACCACTGTTTTCCCTCCTGGGTATGGTTGCTGAACCGCTTGTCACCGCTCGTGGGGTGTGGTTCCAGTCAACCGGTATTACCTCTCAGAGAAAAAATGGTTTTGGACAACCGCTGTCACCAGTGTAATAAATCGATCGGTTTACAAGTGTAATGAATGGTACATTTGGAAACCGTTCTCACCAGTATAATAAATGGTATTTCCTATGTACTAAATTTGCGTTCGGTTACCGCTGTCAGACGGTCTAGTGAATTCGTTTATTTCTTATATTTTGTTTTTCACTTCTTCCAAGATCGTTGCAGCGTGCTGTCACCAGTGCCTTGCGGCACAAAAATTGTAGAACCAGGAATTCTCCCTGCGGGATTACCTCGAGGGAGGGGTTGTTCCAAGCTCGAGCGATCAAAGACGTCGTGGGGCCCCTTGGGCTTATACAGTGTGCCAAGCCCGAGTTCGTAGTGCAGGTTTAGCCGGTCCGTCCTATTTGACGGGTATGGGGGTGGTGAGGATTGAGGTTATGGAGATAAATTGAAAGGTTAAAATATATACAAACATATATTACAAAGAAAAAAAAAACTGTATCAAGTAAAAATTCGGAAAAGTGAAAATTAAGATAGGACTGTCTGTGACCCCTAATATAATATGAATGTCTGCGCGCTATTATCAAAATTTTTAACCTAGGATCAACTATAATCTCTAGTAAAATGTAAGATCTCCAAAATAGGATTAAATATAACCTCCAGTATAATGTAAAATCCCTACAATAGGATTAATTATAACCTCAAGTAAAATGGAAATTCTCTAAAATAGGATTAAATATAATCTCCAGTATAATGTAAAATCTCTACAATAGGATTAATTATAATCTCAAGTAAAATTGGAAAATATCTAAAATAGGATTAAATATAATCTCCAGTATAATGTAAAATCTCTACAATAGGATTAATTATAATCTCAAGTAAAATGGAAAATCTCTAAAATAGGATTAAATGTAATCTCCAGTATGATGTAAAATCTCTACAATAGGATTAATTAGAATCTCAAGTAAAATTGGAAAATCTCTAAAATAGGATTAATTATAATCTCAAGTAAAATTGGAAAATCTCTAAAATAGGATTAATTATAATCTCTAGTATAATGTAAATATCTCTGAAATAGGATTAATTATAATCTCAAGTAAAATTTGAAAATCTCTAAAATAGGATTAATTATAATCTCTAGTATAATGTAAATATCTCTGAAATAGGATTAATTATAATCTCTAAAATGTAAATACCTCTACGCAATTCTCAAATAGTCAAGAAAAACAAAACATATACATATGCAGGAAAATGGTCCCTGAATATAGCTAAATAAGATGCCTCTACAATTTGGCCTTACCAGTAGATGAGGGGCGCTGATATATAAGAAACACTAGATATGACTGAAAATTACTATGGGGTCCCTTAGCTGTCTTGGGATACCCGGTTAAGTTAAAGGGGAATATAATATCACCGTTCAATATCCAATATAAAATAATTGTACTTTAAAAACTTACGTTTTGAAATCCCACTAGTCACATAAATTTGCACACTATTACTGCTTGAGGGTGAGGGCCCGTCAATACTTAGACTTGCCTCACCAGGGGAGAGATACTTCCTCTCCCTCTTTCACTGACTCTCTTTTATTCCCCAATTTTTTTCGATATTTATTTCTAGAGTTCACCTTCAGTGAAGGTCCATTTTCAATATCGTGTTTATTATTATGGTAAACAAAACCTGACCTAATCATAATCTGACATATTTTGTTAACCTTGTCTTTACACCGTTTGTTTATGTAATTTCTTTTATTTGAGGTCGTCAATTAAATAATTATTTTGAATTAAAAAAGAAATTGTCTATATAGGGTGTTTTTAGAATTTGTGTCATATCTCGTGTTTATTACAATTCCCATGCCTTCACCTGACATAACTATAACTATCGTGCCTAAAAGACATCAATTTCGCGCTAATTTTCAAGGAAATCAATATTGCGCCTTTAATTTTGATGGTCCCGGTAAGGTGCTGGCGCATGCTTATTTTCCCTCTGGTGATGGATGTATAGAAATTCATCTTGACAATAACGAAAGATGGAATTCAAACCTCGATGGAATTGTACAAGACACTGAAAGTAGCTTTCTTTTAGTGTTAGTACACAAAATCGGTCACACCTTAGGAATTGGTCACAGTGACGTATCAACTGCAATAATGTATCCATGGTATCAGAAAAATATGTCAATGCTCGACGAAGATGATAAAATGGCACTGAATATCTGTATGGTCCTACATAAAAATTTGTACATAATCCATACAACAAAGCGACGATGTTACCACCCCCAGCACCACCTCATTCAACTCAACAACCAACATTACAACCGATGACGCAGATATGTGATATCAAATATCCAGATTTTATGTTTCTTGCATCAACTCCATCTTTCCCAAACTTTCGTATTTACGTTGGTTATAATAGATTTCTATGGAAATTTGATTTACATGACATTCATATACCTTTGCATTCTGAATACATTAAAGATTATCTTCCGCAGAATATTCAACACGAACCAATATCACATATTTTTCAAAATTCTGCAGGCAACTTGTTTGCATTCAATAAAAATACCGGCGATTATTATACTGCATCTTTCCCAGATTTGACTATATTGGAAATAAACAAAGTACCCGTCCCAACTAACTCAAAAGTTGATGTTATTTTCCAAACAAATAGTGGTTAAATTTCTGTATTTTATGATAAAGCAACACAATACATTGAATTGAATGATGGATTTAAGAAAATTTTGAATAGAGGTTGAGTTAGCCATCGCTTTTTGGGACTTCCGAAAAATCCTACGTCTGCATTCAGATATATCGATGGATTCTTATACTTTTTTACTCAAGACAATACCTACTACAAATTCAGCGAATATTCCAGAAGTGTTGTATCATCTGGACCATTTGATTGGAACCTCTTTGACATACCATGCCCCAACACCAGTCTAAAGGAGCAACTAAAAGCACTTCTTACTCGTGTACTTTCTATTTATGAATAATATTTTCCTCTGAAAGCGTATGAGAGAAAATAAAACAATCAAGTATCAAGCATTCGTTTTATTTATATGTCAAAACAATTATCTTTTAAAACGATATAGTTAGTTTGAATCATATAACAATGTTTTACAACTACATTAGCGAAGAAATATAACTAAAAAAAACTTATACATAATAATACAAAAAAGCGAAGAATATTACAAATTTTCTAAATAAAAACTCACATAAAACATATCTTTGATAAAATTACAAGATGAATTCCTTATCATATTATATTTTTTTAAATATATAGTAAGTTTCACAAAATTAGTACATTTTTGAAAAATATACAGTGTACAACTTAATATGAGTGTGAAGGAACGATTTTATTATCTGAATTACTAATTTTTATAATGACCCCACGGTAATGTATCAAATGATGAAGAAAGTAATTGACGCTTATCATCATTATAACTTAAACCAAATTTTTGTTGTTCAATAGAATAAATATTGTGAGCATAAGACCGAATTGAGTGTTGAGTTATCATTTTATTGGTATTTTCTTTTAAACATTTCAAATAATCGTCAAAGGTTATTTTATTCTTTACGATTGCAACTTTAACTCCTTTTGATTTTTTTATCTCCTTTTCTTCTGAAGTATTTTATAATTTATATGCATACATTTTAGATCTCAATCCCACAAAATGACTTATAATTTTTCCGTTTGCTTCATCTTTCATTAAACCTGGAATTTTTTTATTGACTAATGGAATATGATAAGGATTATTTGGAGCATAATCGGATGTGTCAAATTTTGTAATGTGTTTTTTTATAATATCTTTATAAATATTTGTATTAGTAATTTAATAAATAAAGCTGTCAGTATCTGTATACATAAGCTTACAATTCTCAATTCCTACATTTGGTAACATGAAATTGTATTGAAAATCGTACATATAAATTTTTTATATATCTAAAATAGCCATACCTATGTATATAGGTTTATTAAATATTACTTCTGATTTTCTCAGTTCAATTACCATTAGATCATCATCAAAAACGGTTCTGCTTTGAAAAAGAGGACTAGAAATCAAATTTTTTGCTCCATAACTTCCCTCATATTTATTTACAAGCGATACCACTCGATGACGTCTAATATCTTCAAAAGTTTTACCATATATTGCATTGTTGGCAAGTTTTAATTGATTTCGCTTGAAATTGTTGGTAGCTGCTGCTCTTAAGCCAGTATTTAAATCAATGTACGGCTTCAGCCATTTTGATTGTTTAAATTTAAGAAGTTTATGAATTTTCTTCAAAACCAAACCATGTTGCAATGCTTGCTTCAAATTTCTATAGTGTAATGTATATTCTTTCTTATCATACAAAGTTGTCATCAATTTTGATAATTTCGATCCAGGTGGTATACGATGTTCAGGACAAAATGGAATATCTTTATGTAAATCATGTAGTCTTTTAGGGTACTCCAAATCCACTTGTAAAATGAATCCTTCATCAGCATCGTCTGCTATTTCCATTACATTGAAGTTATCGAAATTTTCAACGCATTTGAAATCTTTGTAGGGTAGGGGTTCCGTCATAGCCCAACCATATAGGTTATTAACATCTAGATATATGAGGCTTTTTGTTGGTTTTGAAGGATCGTAGCTGGGTAAATATTCATTATTTGCTTCAGAATAACGATCGCAACACATCGAAACTCCTCCACGTATTGCTTTCTCTATAAAAAGAAGCATATCCACATCTTTTAAAATTTGAAGTCTGCATTTTGTATATTTCAACATACAATCCCAACTGAAACTTGGTAATGTATAGTACCAGTGTGAATCCAAGCCGTAAATTTCAAAAGCAGTCTCCCTAAAATGTTCCATCACTGTAGCAAGAAGTATAATGTCGGTTTTCATGTATAGATCACTATATTCACCTAACGATTTAATATTAAACATTTTCCAAACATTTTGTGCATGTTCATATTTCTCCTCACTGATTCCCTCATCAGTTAATCTGTTGTAAAAACATTCAATCGCTGGTAAATTTGTTTCATTTAATTTGTCTACACTGTCAATATAATCGTATGGAAATACCCCTTTTCTAGTTAGCAATTCAAAGTGTTCTTTATCCAAATCATGAAATTCCTTTTCCAAAATTTTAAAATCATCTTTAAGCAATAAAGAGACTAACTCATCAAGGCTAGCACTCATAAATCTGAAAGAATCTATAAATCTTAATTTAATTTTGGTATTGCTTTCATACAGTGTAAAAGAAATATATTTTTCCTTATTAATTGGAAGTACACTAACATTTCCTTTACGACATATCTCTCTAATCATAAGATGTTCTTCATAATTAGTCAAATTATGAAATAACAACGGACAAATATAAAGTTTTTTGAAATTTAAATTACAAG
This sequence comes from Galeruca laticollis, assembly GCA_963921935.1. Lineage (NCBI taxonomy): Eukaryota > Metazoa > Arthropoda > Insecta > Coleoptera > Chrysomelidae > Galeruca > Galeruca laticollis. Next base: position 259,930,524 of record OY998176.1, on the reverse strand, counting down.
CTCTATGACTAAATCCTCTAAATTCTCCGCTAAAATGATCATGATCTAAGACAATGGAATCTGTAGAGCAAAATGGCTTTTCACATATGTGACAATGAGTTGCCTCATCTTTTTTACGATTCGCAGTCATGGGTTTAATATCTTTTATTTTTGATTTTATGAATTTTGCAATTGTAATCATTTCATTTGCAAACCATTCTATACAATCCATACCTCGATAACTTTTATAATAAGAAAGATTATCATCGAAAGTACGTTTTACATAGTAACCTGCACTGTAAGCTATATGTTTTTGAGTGTATCTACGTTCGCGTCAGAAATATGAATTTTTACAAAAGAAATGTGCAGTATATGGAATTTCTACGATGATAGTAGATGTCTGCAAGTGGAACGCCATCCGCCATGGAAAGTTTCAAGAAATATTCGAATGCTTGTCATGCCGATGGGACTTTCAATTGTACACAAATTAATGTAGAACAAATACGATACTGGTTTTTAAGTATAATACCATTGTAATTTTGCTTAAAAAAATAATATTTTGGAAAAATTGAGTTTTATTGAAACACATTGTGTACTCATTTATATTTATATTACAAGAAGAATTCATCTTTCTTTGTACAATTTTCAATATCAAAATAAATATTGTTGCTAAAATTACACGTCATTGCAAAAACATTATTAATGTCATCCATGATGGCATCCTCATCCATTGTTATTCATTTTTTGTAGTAGGTTTAATTCTGTATAGGGGATACTGGGCATACGGCAATTGTCGATCCCACAAGCACATTCGCTCCAATTGCTTTATCACTTTGTTTTTATTTTCATAAAATGAAATATCTTTTTTAAATTCTCGAGTACTTTTAAAAAATTCCTCCAATTTACGTCTACACTCTTCTGATGACATTGTGATACAAACACACACGTCTCACAATCATTTATTATAAAAGAAGCACTTCTGCAATCATTGCGCATGTTCAAAATAATGTCCTTTCGCAACCATCGATATGACACATGTAACACATATTTTTAATGTCTTGTGATGGCATACACTTGGCAATCCCCGCAACACAATGAAACAAACGTTGTCAGAAACCAAATCGACTTCATTTTAACAAAAGAACGATTCAAAAATGGAATTCATGGCATAAGAACATACCCAGGCACAGATATTAACTCAGACCACAACCCAGTAGTTGGCAACCTTAATATAAAATTGAAAAAACTAACAAAGAAACACGTCAAGTTAGTTGACATCAACAACCTCCGCGACCCATCTAAAAAAGACGAATTGAGAGAGAAAGTCAACTATGAAATATCGAATATAAACAACCCAGAATTTGGAAAAAATATTGAGGAAGATTGGAAAAATATGAGGGATAAAATACATAGAATTGAGAAGGAAGTAATTGATCCAACACGTACAAACAAGAAAAAAGAATGGATGACTGAAGAAATATTAAATATGATGGATAAACGCAGAACATACAAGAATAGATATACGACTTTGTACAAAACACTTAATAAACAAATAGAAAAGAAAATAAAGGAAGCAAAAGAATACTGGATGGTCCAGAAATGTTGTGAGATTGAAGAGTTACAACAAAAGCACGATCATTCCGCAATTCATAAGAAAGTTAAAGAAATGGTAGTCCAGGGAAGAAAGAACATCCCAAACAGAATAGTTGGACACGAAAATAAACCCATATTAGACGAAAAAGAACTGAAAGACCATTGGATAAATTATATTCGACAACTATTCTCTACTAAAGATCCACGTCACTTTAACAATAAAGAAGATTCAGCAGAGGCACCAGATATTCTGACATCGGAGGTTGAAAGAGCACTCAAAACCTGCAAAACAGGAAAGGCTGCTGGGCCAGATGGCATCCACATTGAGACTTTCAAACTCTTGAACGAGCAGAATATAAAGGTTTTGACTAAGCTTCTAAATCAAATCTACAAGAGCGGAAACATCCCACGCGACTGGTTGAAGTCCGACTTCATTCCCATACCGAAGAAAGCAAATGCACATACATGTGAAGATTTCAGACTAATTAGCCTAATGAGTCATGCATTAAAACTTCTTTTAAAAATCATACACAAACGGATATTAAAAAAATGCGAAATAGATCTAGATGACGCACAATTCGGTTTTAGAGAAGGAATGGGCACGAGGGAAGCACTGTTCAGCCTATCTGTATTCTTACAGAAATGTCGAGATCAACAAAAAGAGGCTTTCATCTGTTTTATCGACTACGAGAAGGCGTTCGACAGAGTCGAACACACAGCCCTGTTTAACATCCTGAAAGAAAAGGGTCTCGATAATAACGACATCCAGTTCCTGAAAAATTTATACTGTGACCAAACAGCAGCCATCAGGGTCGAAGGAAACAAAACAGATGATGTACCCATTCGATAGGGGAGTGCGACAGGGATGTGTCTTATCGCCCTTACTATTTAATATATATTCTGGCTACATATTCGATGAAGCTCTACAGGGTATGGAACACGGCATTAGAATAAACGGGCATCTGATTAACAACTTACGCTTTGCAGATGATACCGCCATCATAGCCGATGGCTTAGAAGGACTCCAACAACTTTTAAATCGAATCGACAGAGTAGGAGAGACCCTGGGCTTTCAAATTAATATAAAGAAGACAAAAGTAATGGCCATCACTAGAAGAACTAATCCAGCACCAGATATATACATAAAAGGACTACCCATCGAAAACGTAACCAAGTTCAAGTATTTAGGTACCTGGATAACATCTGATCTGAGTCCTAGTACAGAAATCAGATCGCTCATAGAACAGGCCAGATCAGTATTCAATAAAATGCGACCAGTGCTTTGTAACCGATCACTGAACTTGAAATTACGCCTTAGATTTGTCAATTGTTACATCTATTCCGTCTTGCTGTACGGATCCGAAGTCTGGACCCTAAAGGCCGAAGCACTAAGGCGGCTTTCGAAATGTGGGTGTATAGAAGGCTCTTAAAAATACCCTGGACAGACCACATCAGTAATGAAGAAGTTCTGAGAAGATTAGGTAAGGACATAGACTTAGTTGTCGACATAAAGAAGAGAAAAACCGCATACTTGGGACATGTAATCAGGAGTGATAGAATAAGGCTGCTGAAAATAATAATGGAAGGCAAAATAGAAGGTAGACGAGGTATGGGAAGACGCCAACATTCGTGGTTGAAAAACATAAGAGACTGGACCGGACTAGACTCACATTCCTTATTCCGAGCTGCTCAAAACCGAACCCAGTTCGCCGAGATTGTTGGCAACCTTCACTAAGGTGAAGACGGAGCCGAAAGAAGAAGAAGAAGAAGATGGCATACAAACAGTTCAATTAAATACCTTCCTCAACCCAAAATAACTATTGTGCAAAATGGTATATTTTCTGATTACACCCTGTATATAAGATACCATAAATTTCTAACACCCTTTTTTGGTACATTCTGTATATATACGGTATAATTATTACTACACTCTGTATCTTTTTTTGTACATAAAAAGGTAGCTTTACACCCTGTATCCAAACTGATGCGTCGTTTTCGCAAAATAATGTCCTAAAATGCTCTAACTACTGCGTATCATCCGATCAATTAAATACCTTCCTCGACTCAAAATAACTACTGTAAAATGGTATATTTTATGACTACACCCAGTATATAAGACACAACACCCTTTCTTGGTACATTCTGTATATATACGGTATAATTATTACTACACCCTGTATCCTGATGCGTCGCAAATGCCCTAACGACTGTGCATCATCGGTTTTATACATTCCTCGGCTTCATGTCTGAAGTGATCTGATAGATTAGTTGGTAAAGTCGCCGAGTTGATTAATTTGGCCATGAAGGTTGAGAGATTTTTTAATTAAATAAATTCAATGCTTACCTCACAAAAATTACATCAAAACAATGACGTCACAATATTTCGTGACGTCACGCATTACGACTCACACTATCTATTACGTCACGACTATCTCTCTCATACACATTGTTTGCCCTATCTATATTCTTGAAGCCCCTTCGTTACACTACTGCCATTTGAACAATAATTGTTTTTGGTCTTTTTATTTGCTTTGTGTTCAGTAAGGAGGACAGTGTACCTGTCCAAGTAAGTAAAATCTATTCATTATATATTATATAAGATAGTTTAGTGTGTATTGTGATTTAAGGTTGAAACAATAGGGACCGAGGTGAAATCTTACGTCGATTGAGTGAATTTAACTGTGAATACGGATTTATCGTTGAGTATAAGTGTGATTTAATCGTTTATAGTAGATAGGGTGAGTTACTAACCACTTTTTGTGTCAAATCCTTTTCCTTTGACCTAAGTAAGTAAATTCCAACTTATTTCTATTACATATATACAAAACCCATACTAAAAAAAAGAGGTAAAAAGTAAGTCAAATGGCGGGAGATAAACCTCCCGAACCTTCTGATAAAAATAATGACAAAGACCAAAATATATCACAAATTAATAGAACAAAAATCTTATACACTTCACATAGCTGTCCCCCGTTTGAAGTATATGTTCAGGGAAAGTCAGGTAATGTGGGTAATTTACATATTATGAGTATAGCCAAAACTATCTTTAGCTTCAAACTACAAGATGTTATAAAATTCACCAGAAAGGGTAAAAACCGAATGGGAGTCACTTTCAAGAATGCAGAAGCTGCTAACAATTTTATCAATGAGCAAGACTGGGAAAATTTGGGTTATGAAGTATATATACCAAGTGACAATGTATCACGCAAAGGTATTGTAAGATTTGTAGATATGACCCTTACAGAACAAGAAATAATTCAGTTTACAACAACAAACATCAATAATTGTAAGGTGCTACATGCCAAGAGAATGAATAGAAGAGCGATCGTTGATGGAAATATAAAGTACATCCCCACAGTGTGTTTAACTTTTGCAGGAAAAATCATCCCACGAGAAGTGGAAGTATATGGCCTTCCAACCCCGGTAACTCCATATATAAGCCCTGTAATTCAATGCTGTAACTGCTTACTTTATGGACATAGCACAAATCAATGCAGAGGCAAAGCGAAATGCAAAACTTGCAGTAAAAGCCATGACAATGCCTCAAGCTGCAATTTATATTGTATCTGCTGCAAAAATAATGATCACTCATCAGTTGATAAAATATGCAAAGAATAAAAAAGACAAAAAGACATTAAACAACTAATGGCATTCTCAAACATCTCATATTACGAAGCTAGCCAACAAATACCATCCAATTCTCCCACCAGCCCACCAAAAAATGACCTAGAAAACTTTCCAACTCTAAGAAAAAAAAACTCAAAAGAACAGGCCAACTCAATTCAAGTACATGAAAGGAGATTAGCAACAATATCCACAACTCCCGAAGTAGCATCTTATGTACAAGTAGCCAATCCAAATGGCAGATCAGAGATAGGAAACAAAACGACAACACATAGTGAACAGCCCCAACAATTAGCAAGAAAAGAGGAAGTAGAAAAACTCCAACTCGATGTAGTACAAGCAATATCATTCTTATCAGAATCCCACAGAGAGCTTGTGTTAACGTTTATAGGAAATTTGATTTCAAATAATTATCTTACACCCCAGCAAGAAGTGGGTCAGCTAACAGAAATAAACACAGCACACCTCTATCACCATGCACCAAAAAACAAAATACCTCAGGGGACTATATGGTCCTGTCCGACACGGACATGTTCTGATTTCCTGTGTAATATTTGAATTCTATTCGCATTCACTCCACTAACTGTAATCCAGTGGAATATACGTTCATACAACTCCAACACAGATAATTTGAAAGTAATCATTAGATATAATCCTATTAAATGAAACATGGTTAAAACAAAACTATAATATCTCATGCAGAAACTCTTAGAAACGACAGAGCCGATGGCTACGGTGGAACAGCTATTCTAATAAAAAATACCATCAAATTCATCCCAATAACCTACCAAAGTAACTTTGACAATATAAATATTCAAACACAGGCAATACACCTACCACAATATAACATTAATATTCTAAATATATACTGCCCATCAAGCTCAATACTCAGAGTAAATAATTAGATCCATTTTATCCAGCAATTCAAGAAACCCCTACTTATTATGGGAGATCTAAATTGCAACCACCCCGCATGGGGGAGCAAGAAAATAAGTATTAATGGTTCGACCATTATTGACTCCTTAGAGTCACTCCAATTAGTATATCTAAATGATGGACAGGCTACCAGATTGCCTTCACCGAGTGAGGATAAATCTGTGGTGGATGTTACCCTAATATCTTCTGAGTTAACTCCATATGCTACCTGGGAAGTCGTCCTAGACCCTGGAAGTAGTGATCACTACCCAACCATCTGCAAACTTTATTCCAATAATAAAGACAACCCCAATCAGATAGTAACCACAAAAAGAAACTATAAAAAAGCTAACTGGAACACCTCTGTACAACCCCCCAACCCCTAACCCACTTTCAATATGAAACATTCCAAGATAATATTATAAAAGCAGCAAATACGGCAATACCATTATAAAATCAAACACAACCAAAAATACAATATCCTTTGGTGGGATAACTCCTGTCAAGTATCCATCAACTGCAGAATATCTTCAATTAAAACATTTACCAACTACCCTACGATAGAAAACTTTATAGCAGTTAAAAGGACCAGAAAACTTCTCAAGTCCAAAAGAAAGAACATTTTTGGCAACTTCTGTGCAAAAATAAACCGTAACTCTGCATTAAAAATTATTTGGAATAAAATCAATAAAGCTTCAAATCGTACACCTCACAACAACCTATCAAATCAACTTCCACCTGGCATTTTGGCTCAAGAAATTTTATCCTCCTTATGCCCACCTATCATTACCGAAAACATACAAACATCCATATCAACAGAAATTGAACCATTCTCCTATCAGGAATATAAATTCGCAATAGAGTCAAAAGTCAAAAAAAGACTCCGCACCATGTATGGACCAAATTTCATACTCTATGATTAAGCACATGCCAACATCTTTGTCTAAGGATCTACTACAATTTTTTAATGATTGCATGCAAACTGCTACAATTCCACACACATGGAAGCAAACAATTATTCTTCCTCTCATAAAGCCCTACAAAGACAAATCAGTAGCAACGAACTATAGACCAATTGCTCTAACTTCATGTGTGGGTAAACATCTAGAATCACTAATAAAAAACAGGCTGGAATGGTATGTAGAAAACAAAAAATTACTCAATCCCCTACAGTTTGGATTTAGAAGGAATAAAGGTTGTATGGACTGTTTAACGTTTCTAACCTCTCATATCCTTATAAATTATTCAGCCAATGAATATACCATAGGCGTTTTCTTAGACCTCTCAGCTGCATATGACTCAGTTAATATCCAACTTCTGTACAAAACTATAATAAACCTAGCCCTACCTAAATATATAATAAACTTAATTTACGCTTTTATAAATAACAGAGTGATATTCGTCCAAGAAAACTTAGGACACACAATAGGACCTTTGCCAGCTAATCAAGATCTAGCCCAAGGATCTCCCCTTAGTCCAATCCTGTTTAATCTCTATCCCCTACCTATTTATGATATCTTCCCTAAAAATGTTAATCTTATTCAATATGCAGATGACATGGTACTGATAGTTGGTGGATCAAATGTGAGCCAAATGGTAAATAATTTAAATACATTTTTAGAAAAACTCAACACATGGTTAGACACACATAATCTCAAACTATCAACCAATAAATCTCATGCAATAATGTTTAGTAAAGGAATCATAAAAAGATCTATCCACAAAATAAAAATAAACTCTGAAACTATTGAATGGGTGGATAAAGTTAAATACCTAGGTATGTACATTCATCAAAACCTTAATAGGAATGCACATATACAATACATAGAAACAAAAATATGTAAAGGACTAAACGTTATACGGTACTTGGTGGGGCTGTGATCCCCTCACACTGAGAATACTTTACAAAGCAATAGTACTAAGTCACATGGACTATGGTAGCCAGATTTTCACCCTCGCAAAAAAAGAATAAAACAACGTTGGACAAACTTCAAAACCAGGGATTAAGAATAGTTACAGGTAACATGAATTCAACACCAATCCCAGCCTTATTATCAGAAAACGGTGAAATGCCCCTCAAATATCGGAGGGAATTGCTGAGCTCCAAATACTTAATAAAAAACCTGGCAATATCCAATAACCCTATAATCAATATTCTAAAGAAGCTTAATAACATAAGCAAAAATTCAAGATATTGGACTAACAAAGAAAAACCAACTCTAATACAAATCCTTGACCGGCTACAACCATCTACTAATATGATGTACTCAAAAGAAATATTGCCTTGCTATGAATTTGACCTAGAAATTCAGCTAACTCCATTAAATGTGGCAAATCTTCAATCTAATAAAACTGATGAACTAGCACAAATTCAGTACCAAAAAATTATATCCAAATTTCCAGATCATACAAGAATATTAACAGATGGATGTCTCTATTCCAATGGCACTGCAGGGTTTGGAGTTTACAGTGAAGAACTCAACTATGCATTTTCATCTAGGCTACCAAAATTCACACAAATATGGTTAGGAGGAATTACTGCTATCAACCATGCACTTCAATTCATCTTAAAAACTAACACCACGAAAGCCATATTCTTCTCAGACTCTAAATCTGCACTACAAAAAATATGTAAACCAACTTTCTCCAAAGAAACAGAGCATTCATCAATATTAACTAAACAAGGAATCATACTAGCAAATACTAACGGCTTTAATATCGTACTAGCATGGATCCCAGGTCACTCTGAAATCAAAGGAAACCATAAAGCTGATCAGCTAGCTAAAACAGGTTGTTACCTTACAGTTCCAGCGAATATAAAACTGAATTATCAAAACTACCTCCCAGATATCAAGAACAGCATATGGGCTAAATGGAACAATGAATGGAACCTCATAAAACAAAATAAAAAATCGTTCTATTACAAAGTTGTCGAACAATTACCAAAATCTCCCTAGTTTAACCAATACCAATACAAAAACAGAATACATTTAACAACAGTTATAAGAATGAGAACAGGACACTGTTCAACTCCTTTCCATATTAGTGTTTTTAAATGAAACTCAAGGTCTCTAGTTAATTCCACAATATAATACAAGTTATTGAAAATTCTAAAAAATTGACAATTGTTTCGATAAATCAATATCATCGTCAGAATGACAGAAGTTACATTTCATTTTATGCCTACCTGATGTTTAGTAGTTATATTTGGCTAGACCAAGAAGTAACCTAACTTGTGATTGGCTTAATATATGTTTATAGAAAAAAGAAGAAGATGTGATATTACAAATATTGAAGCTTAGATATTATTAGCCCTATGGTGATATCCATTAGTTCAAATAATAACAGCAATGAAAATGTATTTGTTGCCATATACATAAAATTGGTAATACTCTCAAAATGTTGATAAGAACTGGATGTTATACCTAAATATTTTTTCAGAAATGGAACAGTTGGGAAGACTTTTAGGGAGTTTTTCACAGAATAATATTTCAGAGAATGTTAAAACACGATTATAGATGTTATCGGGAAATTACATATGATCTCTGAAGGAGTACAGAAATTGAAAATTGTTGATTCTCATAATGAATATGAGTCCATAGTCAACAAATTTCCATTTCCCACAGACACAATCGAAAAATTGAAGGAGGCAGAACAGTTCAGGTCAGATGACATAAATTTCAAATCATCTGTGAGTAGCAAATTACATTTTAAACTGAAATTAAAATTAAATTCACCTTTTGTCTTGCTTGTTTTGTTCTTCTTAACAAATTGAACATTGCTTTTAATTTAAGATGAGTAAGAAGCTGTTTTATTAATTTTCTAGGTCCATGAATTTTCCAAAATTGGTGGGAGTTCCATATATGAATTTATTAAAAAAGTGATGACTATAATAATAACCAACAATTTGGCATCCAAATTTACCTGGTTTGGTACCAAAGCAAAGGAATCACTCATGAAATCAAAACTAGCAGAACTATTATTAAGTAAGTACAATAGTTCCTAAACCTCTGTTGGTTCCTATTAGCAAAATATTTGAAAAAATATGTTAATCTCAGTTTTCATGGATTTATTTTTATTCATTTCATAGGAGCTGCTGAAATATCCAACTTAGACTGTAACAGAAATATGGTGGAAGAGGCAATCAGAAAATATCTAAGAAGGGCTAAAGAGCGGAGTGTATCTGAAAATCATCGTCAGCTAGGACACTAAATTGATGTTTTCCTTTTGTTAGTGCACCAGAGTTTCTTTTAATTTACTTGAAACAACTTCCCCATGATCTCATTTGGGATATGTTTTTATTTTTTCTGTAATATTTTATTTTACCTGTATTTATATATGTGACTGAATTTGTCGTTTTTTTATACCTGATTATTTTTCTACTTTTTCATTATATATTTATTCTTTACATAAAATGTTTTTATTTCTGATATAGAACAAGGGGTGTTCTAGAAGAGGGCACAAATTTCGATTTTCAAAATTCAGCTTGATGATTTTATGAACATTGCCATATTTCAGGAACAATTGAAAGGCAATTAAATATATTCTTGCTTTCTGAACAATGTTCCATTATATTGTCATGATATTTCATAATCAGCCCTAGTCCATGGATGTTCATTGACATTTTTATGGATGTAGATAATGAACATCTGATATTTGGTCATTGGGTACATTCCATGGATATACAGAAAGGACATCCTATGAATGTACAGAATGGACATACTATAGATGTACATAAGGAACATCCAGTGGATGTCCAAATGGGTGGAAAGTTAATGTTGTATGGGTCGTTCATGCAGTGAACACAATCTGGTTGTCCAATTGATATCCTTTAGATGTATAAGTTGTTAGTGCACAAATCAAAGACAAATAACAAAAAGAAGCCGTTCCTCTGTATGAGGAAATGCTCAAAATTAAAAAAGAGAAGTGCAAGTACATCTGCTAGCTCTTAAAGCAGTTTTGTCATAAGACGAATGGTTAGGTTATTCTCTAAAGTACTAAAGTGTTATCGAACTATTATAATATTCTTTATAATGATGTTATACTTTTTTGATAAAAAAATTCATTTTACACCATAAGCTCCTGTTGTGTGCCTAAAACTGCAAAAAATGTTTTGAATACTGCAGGGACTTTATTATTTTACAACCAGTACATGGTTGTAGTAGGTCTTTATATTTTTTTACAATAAATAATCTTTTATGTGTAAATTTTGATATGTATAATAATGTAATGTTTTTCTAATAATTTTCTAATTGATTTAAAACGTAAACGGGTGGGATAAATTTTAAACACACGGTATGGCTACTTACTAATTTATTTAAACACTAACTCACTAACACTTAATTTATTTATATATACTTAACTAATGACTTAAATTTAATTTATATGCACACAAACTTTATATTATAGCACTTTAACGTTCGGTGTATTTTTGTTTATTTCTCGAGATCACTTTATCAACTCCCTAACTCTTCCTGATCAGTCCCTTATATATTAAATCCTTTTTTACTAGTAAATTCCGGACTACGGTTACACCAAAACAATTGGTTCTGGCCTTTCCTAGATAAGTCTGGTCACAAAAACAATGTTCAGATAATATAGTTGTAAACAGCTGAAAAAAACACTGCGTATCCGCCATTATTTTAACTTTTATACCTGGCTTAGACAAGGTCGGATTTAGGGACTATACCAGTGTGCTGTTTCGTAACATTACCCCCTCCTTAAATGGAAGTTTCTCCTGGAACTTTTGTGTAGCCGAGACTGGATGTTTGAATCGGCAACTGGCCCCATTTCTACACTTTCCGATCTTATGGAAATAGCAGGGCACCGTCTTCATCGGATATTGATAACGGGGGTTGTAGCTGCAGATTAATATTTGGACACTGGTATCTCTAAAGATAATCTCTACCATATTCCTGATAACTCGCCAATCCAACTGGTTACTCGCTATCTTAGGCAAAGCCAGTTTCTTCACGCTGGATTCTAACACATGGTCTCGGAGGTGTCGAAGTGCTTCCCACACATCGCGGTAGGTAGATCGATCTTGAAATTCATTTTTAGTTACCACGTAGAAGACGTACCGCGAATTATGTTTCAGTTTCAGTGTCTTGCCAGGGGCTGGAATCTGGTCTTCAAGTTTTTCTAATTGCCCGAACTTCTTTCGAAAGACGGTTGCTAACCCTCGTGCGTTCTTGATACGGGCGGGGATGTTGTAGGCCAGTGACTAATTTTCCGGGAGAGTGAACAAATCTTGTTGTTGTTCCGAAGTGACTCCATATCTAGCTTTCCTGGTACCTCCATACGCGCCCATAAATTCATCGAAGGTGGGGTCAGACACATCTCGAATAAGGTTTACTCCTTCCTCCAGGTCATGGTCACCTTCGAATGGCGCTAGTCGGTTTTGGTGAACTACTTTTGGTTTTCCGTTGGGGATCTTGCTTATGCGATATATAACATCATTGATCCTTTTCTTGATTAAGTATGGACCTTCCCAGGATTTTTGTAATTTTGGAGAAAATCCTTTTCTCCTCGTCGGGTTGTGTAACCATATTTTGTCCCCTTCTTTAAAACCGCCTTCTGTGGCCCGCGTGTCGCACCGACTTTTCATTCTGTCGCTGGCAACTTGAAGATTTGTTCGAACTAATTCATGAATATCATCCAGCCTTCTTCTCAATTGGATTGCGTAGTCTTCGCCTGCTAGATCTTCTCCAGGCCGGCAACCAAATTCCAGGTCACAAGGAAGCCTCATTTCACGTCCAAACAGGATTTTCGCCGGTGTTTCACCCGTGGACTCATTGACGGCAGATCGATAAGCCAATGCGAATAGAGAAATATACTGGTCCCAATCTTTCTGATGGCTGGATACTACTTTGGACAGGTATCTTCCAATAGTCCTGTTCATTCTCTCGACCATTCCATCTGACTGTGGATCTAATGCTGTTGTCTTGGTCTTCTTCATTCCCAGCTTCTCGCAAATCTCCTGGAATAGATGACTTTCGAAATTTCTTTCCTAATATCATGCTTTTTGAATTTAATAAATACCTATTATCACAAATGCTTGGAAGGATGTAATGTGTCGTTTATTAATATAAAAAACTTAAGACAACATTTTAAAAAAAAGCACACAACTTTGTTTTAGAACATGAGTTTGTGAAATTTTCAACGAATGAAGGTAAGTAATTTTTAAATAGTTTTCAAAACATCTGCAACAAAATACTTTGTCTTTTATAGAATTTACTTGCTGGTTGATGAATTTAAACAAGTATTGCGTGCAATATGTCTACTGACGAATTCCAAAAAACATCTAGAAAACTTCCAAACATCGTAGGTATACTATTGCAATCGGTCAAGTAGTACTTGATTAGTGAGTGTTGTAAACTGTTTCATGGTAGAAAATTTTATGTATTCAAATATTCCAATACAAATAAAAAAACATCAATGATATCTGTTTATTATTTGACAATAAACGTTTATGATCTACCTACACAATCGGACTACAATTAAATGAAATATTCAATTTTAAATGATCTTATTACCAACTTTCGTAAAATCACACCTCTAAACTATTATATTATTTGAAATCGTTACCTCGTGATATACACTGGAAGCTCGGAGGATGAGGGTGTAATCGCTATAATCATAGAAGGTACACAAAAAAATAGAAAGAGGAAAAGGGTTATGGAAAGGACGCCGGAGGGCACCAAGGAAAAGGAGGCTGGAAAAACTAATATTGAGGTAAGTATGGACGGGGTTTTAGAAATTCTTGGTAATAAGGGGGAAAACGAGGAAGCCATAGAAATGATCAAGGAAACCCTGACCTTGTTAAGTAAGGAAAGGGATAAAGCGGTTTGCAAGAAATTCGAGGAAGAAAATGAGGCAAGGGAGATTTAATATATTAAAGATAATATTAGAATGGGAGGCGGGTACGAACAGTACTGTAAAATAAAAGACATGACGTGAGAAGAGGAAGTGTACACCAAGGGCTTAAAGATCTATGGAAGTAATAATAAGTGGATCGATGAGGGAGACGTCTTAATCGTGGCAGATAAGGACAGGAAGTTGACACTTAAACCCGATTTAAGTGACCTTCTAGATGAAACGGATATGTGGAAGACGGAGTACCTAGAGGAAGGCATCAGGCGCTCAACGACTAAGGGGAGAGAGAAAAAGAAATTCACCTTCATAATCAAGATTCGCGAGAATGAGGAAAGGGAGGTATATAGAGCACTGGAGGAGGCGGTGGAAAAAATATTGGACGTGGGAAAAATCACGATTATATGCTCGGAGGGTGTGAGGAAAGTTGTGGAACACATTGCGTTTAATAAAGAAATTGAAGTGGCTATGGGTGTAGGAAAAGTAACCCAAGAAAGTAGGGGATAAAGACGGGGGAGAAAACTTACGCTCAGGTCATCCAAGACCTAAAGGAAAAGGTAAACGTTGAAGGGATAGGAATAGGGAGGATCAGGAAAACCAATAGCGGGGATGTGGGGGTCACCACTAAAGGCAATGACAATGCGGGGAAGCTAAAGAAAGTAATCAAGGAGATGGCAGTGGTCAGAAGGAGGGAACAGGCGTTCGATATCTTTCACCTTGATCCGTCTATACAGGCAGAGGAAGTAATAGAGGCAGTCAGTAGCCATGCAGGAATTAAAAAGGAGATGGTAGAGGTCAAGTCGATTTTAGAACGGATAGGACAGGGCAGCAGATGGCGACGTTTACTACTCCGTTGGAGATAGCCACAAGGATGGAAAACATCCAAAATATCCGGGTGGGCTGGGTGGCTTGCACTGTAAAGAAGCGTAGCCAGCCGACACGCTGCTACAGGTGCTTAAATTTCGAACATAGGACAAAAGAATATAAAGGGACTGACCGGACCAAGTTGTGCTTAAACTGCGGTAAAAGTGGACATAGGGTGGGAGAATGCAAGAATGACAGATTCTGCATTAAATGCCAAGTGGAAGGCCATAGGATGGACAATATGGGGTGTCCTATGTTTAGGGATTTGGTATATAACAAAAAAATGATCTTAAGCCCCCGGTAGCATAGTCATACCATACACCATACATAATTATCTTACCACTATAGTTTACATATATCTTATTTGCGAGTCATTTAGTTTTACAAGTTTTATCTATACACCTTTTATTTATACACCTTTTATATATACACCGCTTATTTATACACCTTTTATTTATACATTCTGTGTAGGGCCCTTTACACCCTGCACAGAAACTGCACATAGATTTTATCTTGACTCATACGGAGGTGCAAAAGGACATAGTTTTAGGGTAAACACTAACAAAAATGGCGGGGAATAAAAAAAGACTAGGTGGGAACCTGTTAGATGTAGTACAGTTGAACCTAGGAAGATCTAGGATAGCGCATGATATGGCGTTGGAGGAAGCGGTAAGAACTGACCCATAAGAAGGGATTGATCATGGATCAGAAGGAGGGAGTGGCAATCGCTATTACCAATAACAAATTGACCGTGGAATCAATACACAGGGGTCTTGGATATGTGATTGTAGGTACGATGGGCATTGCTATTATTGCGACATATATATCTCCGGCGCTGAATCTGGAGGACTTTAGGAGAGCTGTGGCCAGGGTTTTTGAGG
Organism: Galeruca laticollis; assembly: GCA_963921935.1. NCBI lineage: Eukaryota > Metazoa > Arthropoda > Insecta > Coleoptera > Chrysomelidae > Galeruca > Galeruca laticollis. The sequence goes on along the minus strand of OY998176.1, from coordinate 259,914,796 downwards.
AGGCAGCAAAAAAACCAACAACGTCGGTAATAGTAGGTGATGTTAATGCGAAATCGGTGATATGGGGATCGCTCAGTACCGATAGGAGGGGGCAACTTGTGGAGGAATGGTTAACACAGATGGAATGGGTGGCGAGAAACGACGGAACGCATACATTTGAACGGTGAACATCTAAAACCCACATCGATGTCACCTTGTGCTCTGAAAAGTTGTCCAAGAAAATTAAGGGCTGGAGTGTGCATTACAACATCCCATATACCCACCACGGGCAAATAAAATTCAAAATCAAAAGCAGCGGCAACATCAGGACAGCGACTCCAAGAAAGACGGTCTACCTGGACATTGCCAAATATACGAAACCCCTCAAGGAAAAAAATGCCACCTATACAGACATACTCAGTGCGTACAAAATAACTACCACCAGAGAGACTAAGGGCAATGTGAAACCGTACTGGTGGAATGCAGAAATTGGAGCGGCAAGAGCTACCTACGTCAGAATGAGGAGGGAGTACACCCGGGAACGTGAGGGGAACAACAGAATAAGTCTTGCGGGTAGAATGAAGGAATTAAGCAGATCGCTAAAGAAGTTGATTATGGCCTACAAAAAAATCAACTGGGAGAAGCTAATTACTGACCTGGATGAGGACATCTGGGGGCAGGGGTACCGCATCGCGACCGGTAGACTGGCACATAAAGCTATGGGTCAGATAACGACTAAGCGCAGAAAGCAGATTCTAAAGGAGCTTTTTCCAACCATAAATTCGAGAAAAATAAGTATGGGGAACACGAAGATCGCAAGCCCGGAACCATTTACTATCCAGGAATTGGATGAGGCCATGCGTAAGATGAAAAACGGTAAGGCACCGGGACCTGATGGTCTGACTGTGGAGGCTTTAAAAATAGCATATAAGGTTAGGCCAGAAGGAATCCAAAATTACCTAAATACGTTGCTGGAAGAGCAAGTTTTTCTGGAGGACTGGAAAACGGCGAGAGTAATATTACTGCCTAAGGGTGGTAAGGACCCGAAGGAAGCCTCTAGTTATAGACCCATCTGCCTAATAAATACTTTTGGGAAATTACTAGAACGATTAGTGGCCAACAGGCTAACGATGGAACTTGAAGACAAAAATGTTCTATCCCCCCAACAACACGGGTTTAGGGCGGCAAGATCTACTGTGTCCGCCATTTTAAGTTTAAAATCAAAGATCAATAAAGGAACTTCTAAGTGGGGTGCACTGGTTGCAGTTGATATCCAGAATGCGTTTAATACAGCTAAGTGGGAGAAGATAATAAAGGCTCTCGTGAATGGAGAGGTAAGCCAGTACTTGGTTAAGTTCATTAAAAATTATCTACATAACAGGAAAGTGGTCTCGGGGATCATCGCACATAAATGTACGATGGGGGTTCCACAGGGCTCGGTGTTAGGACCGGTGCTGTGGAACGTTATGTATGATGGGATCATTAGAATAGACTACGGACTAAAGGTGACACCTATGGCATACGCGGATGACATAATCTATTGGATCGAAGGAAATGAAGACCAGGAGATTAGGTATAGGGCGGAAAAGGCCACCAGGCTCGCTATTCAATGGACCCGAGAAAATGGATTGAAGGTGGCTCCACACAAAACGGAGGTGGCAGTGATAAAAAGACCGAGAAACGCCATGCGTAAGCTCTCCATAATGGTGGACGGGCAGAAGATTGAGGCTAAAGACAGTATTAAGTACCTAGGGGTCATTATTGCTAAGAACCTAAACTTTGCTATGGATATTAACCAGACCACCGAGAAGGCGGCCGCTAAGAGCGCACAATTACAAAGGCTTATGCCGAATGTTGGAGGTCCGGGTTACCACAAGCGACGAGTTTTATGCCAAGTAGTCCATAGTGTTTTACTATATGCAGCCCCGGTTTGGAAGGACATGGTTAAGGTGCAAAAATATAGGGATAAATTATTAGCCGAGCAGAGAAAAAGCTTATTACGTATCATATCTGCGTACAGGACGGTATCGGCGGAGGCAACCCAGGTGATTTCGGGCTTCCCCCCAATAGACCTTATGATTGCGGAAAGGTGTTTCCTATACACAGTCGGAGGGAGGTTGGCGAGGAATAGGAGAATGGCGATGGAAAGCACCTACCGAAAATGGCAGGGCACGTGGGACAACTTGACGTCTAAGGCACAATGGACTAAGACGCTAATCAGGGATATAAAAAGCTGGGTAACGTGTAAACACACAACCACGTCTTACCATGTCACACAATTTCTATCAGGACATGGCTCGTTCGGAACTTTCACCCATAAGATCCAAAAGACGGATAGCGATCTATGCGCAATTTGCGATAAGAGGGACGACCCGGGACATGTCCTGTATGAGTGTGTGAGATGGGAGGCGGAGCGCAGGGAAATCACCAGCGAAATTAGCAATATACCTGAGTTTGAGGGTATTATCCAAGAGATGGTGGAATGTCCTGAGAAATGGAAGAAAATCACAAGCTATATCGTGAAAATTATGAAAAGAAAGGAGTCTGAGGATAGAGAAATTCAGGGATAGGGTAGTTCATGGTAATTAAACTAAGTGGGTTGGTACGCTGAAGTAATGACAGCTTGCTGTCCTCCCAGCGTATGTATCATCCCAAGGTACAATGAGAAGGGTGGTTTAGTAAGGTGAAAGTCCCACACAAATCTACAGCATTGCACTGCCCGCTGTTGGAAATGGCATTAGCTTCCACCTCACCTCCGGGCAAAAAAAAACATGAAAACAAAAATAAAAATTAGGGACATTCTCATCTCATTTATCAAAAAGCACATCCTTAAAATAAGAACTTAGCAAACACAACATAATGAATTCAACAACTAAACAAATAAAATGAACGCCTAAGGTATATTATTACCTAACTAGTATTAAAAAATAAATGTTTTTAGTTTTATATTTCACTTGTAAATTATTTTTTTTTCTTAAAAAAGATTTCAAGGGCCCCACGAATAACAATCATTATTGTTGTCTGAAGTTTTCTTTACAATGCAAAATATCGTTAATCGTTCCAATTTGAAGCCTGTTTTGCAGCTTGGTTTTGAAAAAATTAACGTGCGAAAATTTTCTTTCAGCCGCAGCTGAAGAGTGAGGTAACACGAGTAAAGCTGAAATAAAGTATTTTAAAGAAGGAAAGATTTCGGTATCAAGTTCGTTCTTGAGGTTAAAAACTTTTGAATGTTGATGCATCAATATCTTTTAAAAATCTGTCTTTTTGTTGTTTTTTCATGTATTGTGGATAGTGAATATTAAAAGGTACTAGATTATTGCTTAAACGTACTAGCGTACAGAAAATGTCAAAAAAGTACTAGATCTAGTGCAATTCTACTAGACTGGCAACCTTGCTTAAAGCCCACAACGATCACGGTTTGTAGAATAATACGGTTGCCTCACTTTGCCGGCAACATCGCACTAGATTCTAGAGACACCAATTCTACTTTGGCTTTCGGGCTTCCGCATGCGTAGTGTATTGCCGCGTTAAGGTATATAATAATGGTAAGTAGACGTATTACTTTGAGGAGGTGAAAGTATAGCTTCCTTGCTACCGTTTAAACATGAGTCACATGATTACATCTATACCAAACTTAACTGTTTATGGTTAAAATAAATATTTGATATAATTTTGACTGTTTTAATTGTGCAAGTGTGTCAGATTAACATTTAATAAGCGACATTTGAAGGAGCTCTTATTACTTTCGTTAATTTTAAATATTTGATTCTCAAAGTAGTGAATTTCTCGAAAATTAAAGTTGAAACTGAAATATCTCCAAAACCGTTAAGTTTGGTATAGATGTAGATCATGTTTAATCGGTAGCAAGGAAGCTATATTTTCAACTCCTTAAAATAATACGTCCAAATTGCATTAAGGCATATTTGCCTAAAATTACCGATAATTATCAATGCCCGCGTTATATTCGAAGGAGATTTTCATGAACTGATTTTGCTTTACTCCGTATAAGTGAACGTTTTTTATCAATCTCACTTAAAAGCAGCTAGTATAACATTGTTAAGTTTATTTTGTTGTTAAAATAGTATATTAAAAAGGCCTTTCGTTTATTTGGGCTTCAAGCACTTGTGCGTGACACCTCAGTCGTAACGACTTTTAAGATAAACGAACAGGATTTTTAAGATCCTCAATTTATCTGTGCTCAAAATCACTTGTCAAAGTCAAAGATTTTGTAATTACAAAAGTTTAGGTTACTTTTACACTTGTTATAAACAAGGCTTTTACTTAGCTGTATTTGTTAAACGTTAAATTATTATTAATTAATTATGGAAAACCAAGCGCCACCTTCAAAACAATATATACTTAATATATTTGATCATAAAAAAGCATTAAAAGGTTCTAGTACAAATGAATTTACATTTAACAAGTTCCTTATTGCTGTTGTTAGAAGAACAGTTCTCAATTATAGCGTGTTTAATATAATTTTGCATATTTAGGTATTCTTAATAAGTTTAAATCGTAATCGGCACCGTCTCAACCTTTAACCTCGTTAACCGTCAAATATTTTAATGTCTGTGGCTTGAAGCTCATACTTTTTGGCATGTGCTCAAGGAGCAAGGGGAAGGTAAGACTAGGCGTCACACCCCATAATAAACGAACGGAATTCATTCGCCACGAGCTGCTACTAGCGGCTAAAAGAGAATAATCGAAAGGACTTAAAGTATAAGTGCGATTTAGCGAAATAGAGCAAGTGTTTGAAAGACCAGTTATCCACGAATACTTTACGCAATTTTTTTATTGGTGCACTTTGAAATCATAAAATATTATTATTATATTATTACTACAAAAAAATGGAAGTCCGTCCTCGATGCCCAGCCACGTTTCATTTCATAAAAGTCCGCCCTCGATGCCCAGCCAAGTTTCGTGAAAGTCCATCCTAAATAGTATATATATATATATATATATATATATATATATATATATATATATATATATATATATATATATATATATATATATATATATATATATATATATAATTTCGATTTTCTACTACACCTGTTTTAGTCGAAATTTCAATAATTTCGACTTATTGGCCTGACCGTTCTTCGAAGGGAAAAACAACTACATTCCTGGCTAATACCACGCAGAATATTGAATTACATCCCCTTCGAAAACCGTGACGTCGATCGGCCATTTTGCCGATACGGACATCTGTGGTGATTCGCAACTGATAGCGGAAGAGCATAGTACACTTACGCGTTTCGACCTTCTTGGGTCTCTTCAAGAGTGCCGTAATGCCTTCCAGTTCAGAATCTCTAATCCGAACTGAAGATTACACCCTCCGACAACCTCTCTTGGTTCGTGTAGTTACACAAGCGAGAAGTAGTCAGTTGGCGCCATCTTCACTTTCAGTTGCGAACCAACACCTCAGATAAATGCGACCGTATTAGTCGTATTAAATAAAAATGAATATAAATCACCACAGATGTCCGTATCGGCAAAATGGCCGATCGACGTCACGGTTTTCGAAGGGGATGTAATTCAATATTCTGCGTGGTATTAGCCAGGAATGTAGTTGTTTTTCCCTTCGAAGAACGGTCAGGCCAATAAGTCGAAATTATTGAAATTTCGACTAAAACAGGTGTAGTAGAAAATCGAAATTTATATTTCATAAAGCACCTCGTATTTTATGAATTTATATTCATTTTTATTTAATACGACTAATACGGTCGCATTTATCTGAGGTGTTGGTTCGCAACTGAAAGTGAAGATGGCGCCAACTGACTACTTCTCGCTTGTGTAACTACACGAACCAAGAGAGGTTGTCGGAGGGTGTAATCTTCAGTTCGGATTAGAGATTCTGAACTGGAAGGCATTACGGCACTCTTGAAGAGACCCAAGAAGGTCGAAACGCGTAAGTGTACTATGCTCTTCCGCTATCAGTTGCGAATCACCACAGATGTCCGTATCGGCAAAATGGCCGATCGACGTCACGGTTTTCGAAGGGGATGTAATTCAATATTCTGCGTGGTATTAGCCAGGAATGTAGTTGTTTTTCCCTTCGAAGAACGGTCAGGCCAATAAGTCGAAATTATTGAAATTTCGACTAAAACAGGTGTAGTAGAAAATCGAAATTTATATTTCATAAAGCACCTCGTATTTTATGAATTTATATTCATTTTTATTTAATACGACTAATACGGTCGCATTTATCTGAGGTGTTGGTTCGCAACTGAAAGTGAAGATGGCGCCAACTGACTACTTCTCGCTTGTGTAACTACACGAACCAAGAGAGGTTGTCGGAGGGTGTAATCTTCAGTTCGGATTAGAGATTCTGAACTGGAAGGCATTACGGCACTCTTGAAGAGACCCAAGAAGGTCGAAACGCGTAAGTGTACTATGCTCTTCCGCTATCAGTTGCGAATCACCACAGATGTCCGTATCGGCAAAATGGCCGATCGACGTCACGGTTTTCGAAGGGGATGTAATTCAATATTCTGCGTGGTATTAGCCAGGAATGTAGTTGTTTTTCCCTTCGAAGAACGGTCAGGCCAATAAGTCGAAATTATTGAAATTTCGACTAAAACAGGTGTAGTAGAAAATCGAAATTTATATTTCATAAAGCACCTCGTATTTTATGAATTTATATTCATTTTTATTTAATACGACTAATACGGTCGCATTTATCTGAGGTGTTGGTTCGCAACTGAAAGTGAAGATGGCGCCAACTGACTACTTCTCGCTTGTGTAACTACACGAACCAAGAGAGGTTGTCGGAGGGTGTAATCTTCAGTTCGGATTAGAGATTCTGAACTGGAAGGCATTACGGCACTCTTGAAGAGACCCAAGAAGGTCGAAACGCGTAAGTGTACTATGCTCTTCCGCTATCAGTTGCCAATCACCACAGATGTCCGTATCGGCAAAATGGCCGATCGACGTCACGGTTTTCGAAGGGGATGTAATTCAATATTCTGCGTGGTATTAGCCAGGAATGTAGTTGTTTTTCCCTTCGAAGAACGGTCAGGCCAATAAGTCGAAATTATTGAAATTTCGACTAAAACAGGTGTAGTAGAAAATCGAAATTTATATTTCATAAAGCACCTCGTATTTTATGAATTTATATTCATTTTTATATATATATATTTATTTGACGTTACGAGGTACTAATTTTTGATTTAAGTACAAATCTCACCCTTTATATATCAAAATAGTGTAATGTTTTTGTTATTTATCTAAACAATAAACGGGTGGGATACATTTTAAACACACGGTAGGTTCACTTACCTAATTTATTTAAACACTAAACTAATCACTAACACTTAATTTATATATACTCAGTACATTCACTTAAACTAATTTATATAATCACTTAATTTATATGCACTTATATTTACTGTTCAACTCACGATGTCAAATTATAAAACTAACTAACTCTTCCTGATCAGTCCCTTATATATTAAATCCGTTTTTACTAGTAAATTCTGGGCTGCGGCTTACACAGTCACAAATAATTTTTCTGGTCTTTTCTAGATAACTCTGGTCACAAAAACAATGTTTACATAAGATAGTCGTAAACTCGTAAACAGTTTTTTATAACTGTGTATCCGCCATAATTTTAACTTTTATACCTGGCTTAGACAGAGTCGGTTTTAGGGACTATACCAGTGTGCTGTTTCGTAACATTACCCCCTCCTTAAATGGAAGTTCCTCCTGGAACTTTTGTGTAGCCGAGACTGGATGTTTGAATCGGCAACTGGCCCCATTTCTACACTTTCTGATCTTATGGAAATAGCAGGGCACCGTCTTCATCGGATACTGATAACGGAGGTTGTAGCTGCAAATTAATATCTGGACACCAGTATCTCTAAAGATAACCTCTACCATGTTTCTGATAACTCGCCAATCCAACTGGTTACTCGCTATCTTAGGCATAGCCAGTTTCTTCACGCTAGATTGTAGCACATGGTCTCGGAGGTTACGAAGTGCTTCCGACACATCGCGGTAGATAGATCGATCTTTAAATTCATCTTTAGTTACCACGTAGAAGACGTACCGCGAATTATGTTTCAGTTTCACTGTCTTGCCAGGGGCTGGAATCTGGTCTTCAAGTTTTTCTAATTGCCCGAACTTCTTTCGAAAGACGGTTGCCAACCCTCGTGCGTTCTTGATACGGGCGGGGATGTTGTATGCCAGTGAATAATCTTCCGAGAGAGTGAACAAATCTTGTTGTTGTTCCGAAGTGACTCCATATCTAGCTTTCCCTGTACCTCCATACGTGCCCATAAATTCCTCGAAGGTAGGGTCAGACACATCTCGAATAAGGTTTACTCCTTCCCCCAGGTAATGGTCTCCTTCGAATGGTGCTAGTCGGTTTTGGTGAACTACTTTTGGTTTTCCGTTGGGGATCTTGCTTATGCGATATATAACATCATTGATCCTTTTCTTGATTAAGTATGGGCCTTCCCAGGATTTTTGTAATTTTGGAGAAAATCCTTTTCTCCTCGTCGGGTTGTGTAACCATACTTTGTCCCCTTCTTTAAAATCGCCTTCTGTGGCCTGCGTGTCGTACCGACTTTTCATTCTGTCGCTGGCAACTTGAAGATTGGTTCGAACTAATTCATGAATATCGTCCAGCCTTCTTCTCAATTGGATCACGTAGTCTTCGCCTGCTAGATCTTCTTCAGGCCGGCAGCCAAATTCCAGGCCACAAGGAAGCCTCATTTCACGTCCAAACAGGATTTTTGCCGGTGTTTCACCCGTGGACTCATTGACAGCAGATCGATAAGCCAATGTGAATAGGGAAAGATACTGGTCCCAATCTCTCTGATGGCTGGATACTACTTTGGACAGGTATTTTCCAATAGTCCTGTTCATTCTCTCGACCATTCCATCTGACTGTGGATGTAAAGCTGTTGTCCTGGTCTTCTTCATTCCCAGCTTGTCGCAAATCTCCTGGAATAGATGGCTTTCAAAATTTCTTCCCTGGTCACTGTGGACTTCCAAGGGTACTACATATTGGCTGATAAATTCTTTCACCAATACATCCGCGACAGTTGTGGCCTCTTGGTTCGGGATAGCGTAAATTTCCACCCACTTTGTGAAATAGTCCATTACAACCAGTATGTATTTGCTACCATTTTCTGTCGTCGGAAATGGTCCAGCGATATCTAAAGCAATCCTTTCGAAGTGGCTTCCAATATTATATTGTTTCATAGGTGCTTTTCTCTTGCGATGTGGTCCATTACTCGTAGCACAAGTTGTACATTTCTTACACCAGTCCTTCACATCGTCGGAGCTGTTCATCCAATAAAACCTTTCACGGAATCGCTAAAGGGTTTTCTTCACTCCCAGATGACCTCCCGATGGACTGTCGTGTAACTTCTTCAGTACCTCAGCTACTCTTGTTCTCGGAATAACTAGCTGTCTCCTCATCTCGGAACCATAATCGTTTTCAAGGACTCTTTTCAACAGCCCTTCTTCCAGGACAAGAGAGTCCCACTGAGCCCAATACGCCTTGAGTTTCGGTGAAACCGTTAAGTTTGGTATAGATGTAGATCATGTTTAATCGGTAGCAAGGAAGCTATATTTTCAACTCCTTAAAAGAATACGTCCAAATTGCATTAAGGCATATTTGCCTAAAATTACCGATAATTATCAATGCCCGCGTTATATTCGAAGGAGATTTTCATGAACTGATTTTGCTTTACTCCGTATAAGTGAACGTTTTTTATCAATCTCACTTAAAAGCAGCTAGTATAACATTGTTAAGTTTATTTTGTTGTTAAAATAGTATAAGTGCGATTTAGCGAAATAGAGCAAGTGTTTGAAAGACCAGTTATCCACGAATACTTTACGCAATTTTTTTATTGGTGCACTTCGAAATCATGAAATATTATTATTATATTATTACTACAAAAAAATGGAAGTCCGTCCTCGATGCCCAGCCAAGTTTCGTGAAAGTCCATCCTAAATAGTATATATATATATATATATATATATATATATATATATATATATATATATGTATATATATATATATATATATATATATATGTATATATATATATATATATATATATATATATATATATATATATATATATATATATATATATATATATATATATATATATATATATATATATATATATATATATATATGTATATATATATTTATTTGACGTTACGAGGTACTAATTTTTGATTTAAGTACAAATCTCACCCTTTATATATCAAAATAGTGTAATGTTTTTGTTATTTATTTAAACAATAAACGGGTGGGATACATTTTAAACACGGTAGGTTCACTTACCTAATTTATTTAAACACTAAACTAATCACTAACACTTAATTTATATATACTCAGTACACTTATATTTACTGTTCAACTCACGATGTCAAATTATAAAACTAACTAACTCTTCCTGATCAGTCCCTTATATATTAAATCCGTTTTTACTAGTAAATTCTGGGCTGCGGCTTACACAGTCACAAATAATTTTTCTGGTCTTTTCTAGATAACTCTGGTCACAAAAACAATGTTTACATAAGATAGTCGTAAACTCGTAAACAGTTTTTTATAACTGTGTATCCGCCATAATTTTAACTTTTATACCTGGCTTAGACAGAGTCGGTTTTAGGGACTATACCAGTGTGCTGTTTCGTAACAATAGGTATGCTACAAAATAAATTAGCGCAAAAATTCATTAAAAACTTTATTGTAAAAAATAAATTATAAAATTCAGTGTATATACGACATATAACTAAGCGGTATGTAGAAGATTTAATGCAATTTGATTAATCTCTTCTGAATTCGGATTTGATAAGCCCATGGTTTGTTTCTTGGCATTTTTCTTTGTTTTGTAAAGACGTCTCTGCTGTGTGATATTTTTGTTGTGGTGTACTTTACAGCTTGTGACCATTGTCTGTTGCTATGATATGCAGATTTTCTTCTGGTTTTGGCATATTTTGCGAAATAGCGGCGAGTATTTTCTGTTCTTCTTCTTCTTTACTAAAGGTACTGTCATCTATTTGAAGATTAATGTTGTCTTCTTCTTACAGTGCCATATCCGTGATCGGTCGTAGGCGACCTCTCACTTCTACCTGTGTTGTGCTCTCCAGTTACCACAGATAGAAGGGACCTACAGTTTAACGACGGATCCGAACGTCTATGTTGAGAGGCTGTACTAGGCAGAATGTTGTCTAAAACAAGTTAATACTTCTGAATAATAATGTTACATCGATTATTAATAAAATACCAATTTATCCATTAAATCAACAGAGTGCTATTTAAGTACGTAGATTTTACGGATTGAGACAATATCAAGTTCATACAATAGGTCCATTCTCGCTTTATTTTTGTTATACAGGGTGTTAAAGATTTAAAAAATAATGTTTTTTTTTAAATGACTTCAAAACTACATTACTTAATTATTTGTGTCTCGGTGCGTAACTTACACCCACCAAGGTTTATAAAAATAACTAAAGTAGTTTTGGATTTGGAGTTATTTAAAGAAATCTTCTTCGACCTGTATAATAAAAATAAAGCAAGAACGGACTTATGTTTTCATTTATGAAATTCATCTTAACATCATACAAGGAATCACTCCTTAAAGTAAAAAATAATGTCTACGTACCATTTACCCTCATATTATCAAGTAATAATAATTTACCACTCCATGCAACAATACCTAGACCGATTACGAATATAGCAATATAAATTATATTTAAGCGACATTTTGTTATGTACGTTTCTTATTATTTTATCACTCTAATTTAACGCAGGACCTGAAATGAACATAATATAAGGTTTTATCTATACTGATGGCTAAAAATGTGGGATGTAATTATTGGAGTCAATTTAAAAGCAAAAAAGTTCATATAAGCGCAAGGCCCTTGTTTTTAACATATACAGAGTGTTAAGTTTTATAAATTCCTTATAAAGATCTTTTTACCGAAATTTGGCAATATTTATAACAATAAGGTTCTAAGATTTCGCCTTAAAATAAACGTATTAAATCCAGTGGCATCCATGGAGACACCTTAACAAATATTATTGACAAAAAATGCATGTCATTGACTTTTTCTCATATTATATTTTTAAGCATATCTAAGAACACAACTTTTTTGTTTTTTAAACGATTTTCCTGTCTGGTACAGTTTTTGAGACAAAAAATAAAAATATATAAGTGGAAATGAAGAAAGTCAGTAGCATATTTTTTTCAATAGTATTTTGAAATGTGATAGATGTAAGTACGCATATTCATTTACCTGGATCTTGTGTAATATTCCTCACTTCTAGCTTTTTTCTGTCATTAAGAAATCTGCAGACCAGGTGAACGTGCTTACACATGTTCCACTTAACAGAGGAGTTTATACACGTGCAAGAATACTGATGAATGCATGCATTGCATTGCTGACATATCAGTTTACAATGACAGTTCAGTTTTCTCTCTTCCATTCCATAAATATGCTGACATGAAGTTGAAGGTACATCCCACACCTGTTCTCTCACCATTACCAAGTTTGGATCCATGAATTCACTTGTTTTATGTCTAGCTCTTAAGTCTTTAAGTTTACTGTAAATTTTTCCTTTATTTAAAGTGATCAATCTTTCAAATAATTTGTCTCTAACAAACTTCATCAGAGCATTTATTGCTTTATCTAGTCTCTTTACCACTTTCCCATTTAAATATACCTATATACTTAATTGTATCATGCATGAGCTCAATATGCATGTTGGTGTTTAATCCACTATGCATGCGATGACAATATGCCCAAGCTTTGACATTTCCAGTATAATACTTATTAAAGTACTCGCCAAAATCAAATCTATCTTTGTCATTTAGTAAGCATCTTAAAAAAGTGTTCATCATTTGAGTAAATGCATTTTGATCTAGTTCTTGTAGAATTGTCTTAAGTTGTTCGTAAACCATAACCTAAAAGGAAATAAATAAATCTATAAAACTGCACAAAATTACTTATAACTAAGTACCTACCTGTTTTTCTTTGGAATTTAATTTGTTCAGATTCTTACGCAAAGACCTATCTACGTGCCGTGTGCAAAATATTCTGCAATAGGTAAAAAATAAATAAATATTAATATACTTACAGTAAGTACATTACATAGCTAAAGGCTGCTGATTCCATAATATGTATCCATGCATTATAGTATGTTTTTTCCATGTCTAACATAAATACTCGTGGCTTTATTTTTCTTCCCAATTTTTCTTTTATACATTTGAAAAATAAAATAAAAATTTCCTCATCTGACCGACTGCTAAATAAAAATGCAAAAGGAAACCCTTCTCGCAAATCGTCCAGAACCAAAAGTGTTTGTAGTTGAAAATCATACGGATTGAGGCCGTGTGTGCCATCTCTAGGCATATACAATCATCTGCAAACTTTTCAAGCATTTATAATTGGCCCATATTCATGATGATCAAAATAAAATCTTCTTTATTTCCTTAAATTTTGATATTCTGATAAGGAAATGTCCTGAGGTTTATAGAACAATACACATTCACTATTTTCGACCTCTTTCACCCAGGATTCTATGCTGACGGCATCATTTGTATGTCTTGCAGCCTCATTGTTCAAATTAAAACTTTGTTGTATATTGTGCAAATCCTTCTTTGTTAATAGATGAGTTCGATCCAGTTCTGATTTGCAAATGAAATCCCTAACCTCATCCAAAATTGCTTGGAAGGGTATTTTGGATGCAATTTTTATAGCAAAATGCTCTCTTTCTTTTTTTGATAAAGTTAAATGTCCCAAATTGTCAGATGTGTGTCCTGCGTGTGTGTTGGTGTATTCTGCACTCCACATTCCTGATAAATGACATACTGTAAGTTTTATACCAGCAGGACAAAGTCCATCTAGTTTTTTTGTTCCTTGTGTCTTTATATGCTTCATACCCATTCCTTTATTCTTATAATATCCAGATCTATGACAAACGTATTTCAAAATTTTATACTTCTCAGTGCTATACCATCCATGTTCACTGATAAAGAAAGAACAAGTTGCCTTTTCTTCCTGTGCTTTCCAAATGGCAAAGGCATCTATGTTATCAAATTCCATGAATTTTTTTGTAATAGTTATATTATGAATGTTTTGAAGATGTTTATATAACTGATCCTTGGGGAAGTCTGTGAACCCACAAATACTGTACTTTAAACTTTTTTGCCTGTAGGAACAATTTTCTTGGTGTTGATTTTTGTGATTTTTCAGATGACTAAAATGTTTTTTACATTTGTCACACTCATAAGTATACTTCTTGGGTTTTATCAAATCTTGTTCTTTATCTGAAATAGTTGAAAAGTTCAGTTAATGGGTTTATAAACGCAAGAGTTGAACTGTTAAACATAAAAATAATAAACTCATACCTGGATGGAATCGCTTTACATGCTGAACTAAATTTGAATACTTCACAAAACTTATTGCATTCATTGCAGAATGCTGCTTGCTTGTAAGTTTTGTATGGAGCTAATTTAGTTAACTGATCTGAAAATAAATTTTTAGGCACATAATTAAATTATAAGATCATTGAAAATCAAAAATATAAACATACAATATAACCTATAAACTTATTTACTAAAAGGAAACTAAGTACTTACCGGATGGAATTTTTTAATATGCATTCTTAAATTACTTTGCTTGCTAAATTTGGTTTCACATATTTCACAAGCCACAGCCATTTTCAGCAAAAACTCCAAAATTCGATAATAACTGACTTAACTGGACTTAACCTTAACACAGAACCACCACAGAACCATAAACTGGAAGAAAACAAATAAATACCTAACCAAACCACACCAGCATTTAGACCCCGTTACACCTACCCATTTTTCTTTGAACTTAACCACAAAAACCGGGTTAAATATAAGTTAACCAGTCAATATTCCTCGACTCCCAGACAACATGGGATATTCATAGAATAATCTTTAAATACACCAAAAAGTATAAGAATATTCCGAATCAACTAAGAATATTCTTATAATATTAATATTATTTTTGAATATTCTATTAATATTCCTTAGTGAATATTTACAGAACAAACCTGATGAATATTCTTAAAATATTCATTTAAGAATATTACCAAACTGAATATTCCTAGCATATTCTTTTAAGCATATTTACTTATGATTAAAGAAAATTAATATTGTTTTTCACATGGGACGAAAGTTATAGTTCAAACATTTATCCGGATATTCAACCCTACGCATAGGTGTAAATAGTTAAAATCACCTTCATACAAATAATAAATATAATATATCTAATTAAACCATCTATTAAACTCATTGAAGTTCAGATAGATATTATAAGATAAGAAAAAGATATAAAAATATCCTCGATTTGAACACTACATAAGTGGTTGATACAGTGTGGATATAATGTTATTCGTCATATCGTCGTGTGATAAAAAGAGAACAAAGATATAAATGATAATTATAACATTCAGCGTAAAGCCAAATCAAGGCAGGTAATCAATCGCGTCAACAAAAAGCTGCCAGCCAATTAAAATGCAACTGGCGTTCTCTTTACACACGTTTATTGGTTAATTTCTAATATCATGTGTGATGGGCTTAAGTCTGGCATGCTCAAAGTCAAGTGTCAATAGGTTCGTTTCTCTTCCGTTTTATATCAACCTATGAACTGGATTGTGCTTTAGTTAAAGTTTATTTTGATTTTGTTTTCAACAATATCATGACTAGTGGAACTCTTAGTGAGAAATTATTGTATTTGTTATGGGATGAATAACTTGTGCAGTTCGTGGATGTCACTCAAGAACAGGAGAAGGAATAATTATGTTTGGATTTCCCAAAGACCTTGTGAGGTGAGTAAAGGCGGGTTTATACAACATTTACATAATCATAATCACAGTCACAATCATAAGAGTTAAACTAATGATTTCTTATAGCATCGTTTATACAATTGTCACAATCACAATCATAATCATAAGCATAATTTTACTGACCTTGAAGTTCCTAACTTTTAACTTTATGATTATGATTAAGACGAGAATTGAAATGCGCATGTGTCGTAACCAACACGCGATGAGCAATGATGACAAAAAGGCGTCTTGGTTGAAGAATTAATTTTATTGGCCGTTTTTTGTAGGTATTTCTGTGCTCCGTCAATCATTGTTTATATTAACTTCATTGATTTGACTTTTTGGCAAATTTCATTTATATGAATTTTATGCTTATGACTGTGACTATTAAAATTGTATAAACGCCTTTCAGAGTTATGATTATGATTAAGTTTATGATTATGACTATGTAAATGTTGTATAAACCCGCCTTAATTGTTTCTATATGCAATATATTATAGGTATATATTACTTTTTTATTATTTCACATGTACCTATGCATCGTAAGTGGTGTAATTCTCTATGTTTTTGGTTTTTAACATTGATCTGTCCCTCTGCCTTTAATAACATGAAATAATAATATGTACTACAATAAGCTTTCTGCTGACGAGCCCTGTTCAGCTAAAAATATGTTGAATAATAAATTAGTAGTTAATAGAGACATGTGAATAACTACATTTGTTTACTTTTTAGGGCACACTTATGGTTGGAAGATTGTAACTGTGCAGATTTGTTTGGAAAAACTACAGTTGCTTTACAATAGAATTATAGGTTGTGTGAACTTCACTGTCAGGAAAAATTTATTTCGAAAGGAGGATATCCCAAGCATTTGTTTCAGCTAGCTGTGCCTACCATATTTCCATGGTTAAAATGCAAAGGTCACATTTTGTTGAATGATCCACCAACAAAAATAGTTACTCAGTCTGGTAAATATTAAATTTAAGTAGACATTATAATCAGCTGTTTTTGATATTTATTTTTTGTCATCTGGCCGCATAATTAATTAATACTTTTTGACGGGATTAATACCTTCTTGAAATTTGCATAAGGGAATATCGTGGTGTTAAGATAATGAAAACAAAAAAATTAAAACATTTATATCCGTTTATAAAACTAATCATTCATTTAAACAAGTAAATTATCTTGAGAACTTGAGGCTGGTAAAAACTTACATGAGAAGAGCATACAATAATTAATTACCATATGCTTTGGTATTTAAGCGACAGTACAGAATACCAGTGTCAATGTAATGTATTCTGCTTAGTGACAAATTTAAGAAAATATCGATATTTTTTATACTCATTTTTGTAAAAGTTCTACAAATGATTACTACAATTATTTATATAATTGCAGATACCACACCATTACAGCAACCGGCACATTCATCTCAGGCCGTCGCAATACATTCTAGTGACTGTGATGATATAACGCAAGTTTATGAATCCATATGCTGCCAGCTTTTAACACCGCCTTACCCGAACGGGTAAATTGATATATCTGATTGCAAAACGTCAACAATAAGGATGTTTTTCAGTTATACCTCAGTTATGTAGCCTTAACCGGACAGTTTTATCCATTTGGGTATAGCTAAAAACTCGCAGTGTTAGGCCTTATAAATATTTACAAATTTTAAAATATTAACTATATTTTTTGATAGAAACAAAGTATTTGGTCAATTTTGTTTTTTCTTTATTTTTCATTTCTCACAACAGAATGTAAGTATCTATAAATATTTAATTTTACGAAACTGATGTTCAACAAGTAGATTAATGCTTTATATATTTTGTGAAGCTCTGTCGTTTTGGTTTAAAAACGACAAAATGAAAGTTATAGTTGATTATTCATAAATTTTAAAAGTTTATAGAGAGTTATAAAGTTTATGTTTGTCTAATAAAATTTGGACAATTTAATATTGAATTTTATTTTATTATGCTTAGGTAGTTAAAATATATTTTTTTCTTAGGTGTAACCAGAATTAAGCACTAATGTTATTGGACTCATGTTCTGAATCCAATTTGTACCTGTGCCCCTTTATTCACTTTAGAAGCCACCATCCAGTGAATGGTCGGGTGGAGAATTCCATTAGTTATGAAAATTTATTGATTTACAGAAATTTGAAAAAAGTGCATTTACATGAATCCTATATACTAACCCTCCCCTCTCCCCCCATTAAATGTATGGTTCTGAACATTCTGAGGATATTTCTGCAATATTCTGAATATACAAAGAATATCCCCTGAATATACAATTTGAAATAATTCTACAAAATTCCAAATGAATCTACCATGAATATTCATAGTATATATTGAATATTCTGGAAACATTCATATTTAGGATATTCCCATTTTCACTTTCTAGGAATATTCCAAAAAGCATAAAGATATTCTTGGCATTTTTAGAGAATATTCCAATATGCCAAAATGAATATTCCACGGATATTTATAGAATATCTAATGTTGTCTGGGCTAGTATTCCAAACTATGACGTACCAGTTAACCAACCACACAAACCAGCTCACTAAGATAGTTTGACAAAAATGTTATCTTATTGGAGGTTAGGTGTTTGTTTATTTCTTAGTTTTGACTGTGTGTGTATACCTTATCTAAGATTTATTTATATTTGTGGAGTTCCATCTGAGGATAAAAGTGTATTATGGATTCATACAAAGTATATGTGAATGAAAGATTGTATCAGATTACTGACGAAAAAGAGATTATTGGCTTGTTGAAAATAGGCAAGTACTTAGTTGATTCAGCTAATTTTCTTGGATTTCAGTGGAACCTTTCTGTTACAGATGATGAATTTCTTATTAATTATTTATGTACTGAAATAAAACAGGGCACTGGCCCGCCAGCACACCCTGTCGATATAGAGGGCTTTCTCAAAATTAGGAGACTACAAGAAATGTGGAAATACATTTTGAGGCAGACTATCAAAGTGATTACTTTGCAAGGTGTCAAGAACATGAAATGTCCGAAGATGTGTCAGAAGACTTCGCAGAGTGTCAAGAACATGACATGTTCGAAGATGTATTACAAGTCAGTGAAGGTGGTGATTAAAGTCAACAGATGGTAGAAGGCAAAGTTAACGTTTGGTCAGTAAAAGGCAAAACATTAGAGGCAGACCACAAAGTGATAGAATTGTTGCTAGAGCTCTGAGGCTCTGTGACATTTGTAAACAGATTCAATGATAAAAAAACTAGTAAACTAAAACTATGGAAAGAAATAAGTGACAAATTATGCAAAAAAGGATATTTAGCAGACGCAGAAAAATATAGGCAAAAGTTTGCCAACTTGACTAAAAAGTATGTAGAATTTGTTCAACACTGCAATAAAACTGGAAATTAAAAAAGAAAGAACCAATATTTTACGGTTACACAAAATCTTAGGTGGCAAGGACAAAGTGCAGTTGAGATATATTACAGATACCATACCTGAAAACCTGACACCAACAGTTGTTGATGAAAGTGATATTGAAGTTTCTCTATCTGAGACACCAACAGCATGTGATACACCCAGTACATCTGGTGTTTTGAAAAAAAGAAAGGAGGTACTAACAAAAACAGATATTATAAATAAAATTATAGAGTGCAATGAAAAGAATATTGCTATTCAACAGGAAACTACTAGTAAAATATGTGCAGCTATACATGAGCAAACTAATTTGATGCAAAAACAAATTGATCAAAAAGATAGGTTATTGAAGATATTTGAAAAAATTTCAAAACCTAGAAAAAGAAAAAGTTCATCAGAATCTGACTGATTGGCTCCGTCCAACCAAATTGTTCCGCGAGAAATTTCATTTGAAGGGGAAGTTTGAAATGTAAAAATGAATACTGGAGTGCACACGTGAGCTAAAGGTGATCACATTATAAATTAAACCCATTGTGATAGTATATTATGGGGTTATTTTAAACTAAATATCTACTTCTTTAACACACCTTAAACAAATATCTGGTTAGTAATTTAGAAATTTAATAAAATTTATTCATATTTACCTTTTTATAGTTTATTAACTGGTTACTTTTTTATTGTTATTGTGATTTTTTTATCCCTTTTATAACATTATGTTTATTGGGATAACTACTATCGATAAAACAAAACAAAATTAATACTTGTACATATTTATATTTTAAAAGTACCTACATGTTTAAATGAAACTATTTTAGAATAATAAGAAAAATCATTCTCTAATATCGAAGATACTGAAATTTTATTCTTCTCTTCAGACTTGGCTTTACAAATCGATCTTGCAGAATTAATTGTCTTCTTTGTGGAAAGAAGGCGGCGTTGAGGCACAATTTTCTGGTTGTGAGGTATTAATTTTTCTGTATTCGTTTCATTTTCATTAACTATTTGAAGGTTTTCTATTGTCAGTGCATCAAGGGTCACCTTCAATGATTTTAAGTGATCTTTTGACACTTGAAGTAGTTCGCGACTGGTTATTTTTTTGAAAATATCACTCCATTCTGAGTTCAAACAGTTAATTTCATGATCTAAGGAAGTAGTTGGATTGTTCTTTGAAATTTCATTTGAAATAAAACTTTGTTCATCAGATAAAAATATTGTCTGCTGACTATTAAGATTTCTTGTCGAGGACATACACATAAATGGATATGTTTACACATATTCCATGTTTTACTATAATCAATACAGGTACAAGAAAATATGTGAATACAAGTGCAGCATTCTTGACATCGGAGTTTACAGCTACAGTCATCAATATTTTTCTGAATGGTACATGTATTTAAGCCAACTGTGCACTGTCCACCCAATAATTGTAGCATTTTCTAATATTATACTAGAGAGACTGAGACTACTTTTGTGTCGAAGTCGAAGGTCAGATATTTTTTTGTAATCTTACCTTTATTTAATGTGATAATTCTATCAAATAGCCTGTCCCTCACAAATTTCATTAAAACATACAGCATCTTATCTAACCTTTTTGTATTTTTTCCATGAAAATAGACATATTTTATGGTTTTATGCATTCGTTCCAAATGCATATTTGTGTTGAGTCTGCAGTGGGTTCTGTATGAATACGCCCAAAAAGAAACACAATTTGCAAATTCATTTTGAAAGTAAATACCAAAATCATGTGTTAGTGAATCATTAATTAACTTTCTTTAAGCAAACATTTTTCCAAAAGCTCTCTTGTCAGTTTCTTCAAGCAATGTCCTTATTATCTTATAAACTTCTATTTGCATATCTTTTCCTTTTATTTAAATTTCTTCTCCACGCCCGGTCAACGTGCCAGGTACAAAACAGTCTATTTTTTGGAAGCCCCATAATTTCTACAAAAGCATTATAAAAGGAATTTGCCATATCAGACATAAAGACAGTTGGTTGAATACTACCAATTTTGTCTTTTAAGCACATAAAAAAAATTGATAAAACTACTTGATCACATCGATTTGTTATTAAGAAAGCACATGGAAAACCTTGCCTTAGATCATCTAAAACTAACAACGTAATCAATTCGAAGTTATATTTATTGAGACCATGTGTTCCGTCTATACAAACTGCATCTTGTCCATATTTCCTTAACATTTCTTTTTGAGCTTCATTCATAATTATTAATAAAAAGTCCTCTTTTTTTTAATTGTGGAAATAATTCACTTTCAGACTGTTGGGTTTTGTAAAATAAAATACAATCGCCTAATTGATTAACCCAAGCATCAATACTGACAGCATCATTTTCGTGTTTTTTTACAGTGGTATTCAACATAAAGCTATGTTCTATATTATTTAAGTCCATTTTTGTCAATAAATGAATACGTTTTAAATCTCCTTCTGTAACAGACTCCCTTATTTCATCTAAAAATTGAATCAAATGGTATGTTTAATGAAATTTTTTGTGCTATCATACTTCTTTCTCTTTTACTTAGACTTAAGTGTCCAATATCATTTTTATGTCCAATATGAGTTTGAAGAAATTTCGCTTCTAAAAAATTACCATTTTTTGTAATTTTAACAGAAATTGATGCTGGACATAAACCATTTATTTTGTTAGACCCTTGAGTTTTTAAATGACGTTTCCTTTGGGTCTTTAATGTAAAGTATCCTGATCGATGACAAGCGTAATAAAAAACTTTGTTCTCCTTTTTGAGTCACATCCACCTTTTTTCACGAACCTAGAATTTGTGTCGTTCTCTATTTTTTCTTTCCAAATACTAAATTCCTCAAATGTCTCAAACTGGTACTCGGTCTCTTCAATTTTTATTTTATGTACATCTTTAAAATGATCAATTAATTTGCTTCTGCGAAAATCTTTGTATTCACAATTTGGGCAGTAATACAATTCATGTTCTCGAACATATGTAATGTTATGTTCTTTTTTTTGATGATTTTTCTAAAAATGTCTTTACTATTATATTGTTTTAGACATTCACCGCACTGGAATTTTCTTTGTGGTACTGGAGCTAAAGTATTTAAATCGGCAGGATGACTATTCCTTACATGTCTCCTAAAATTAAAATAGAAATTATATTGTCATTGCACTTTGTAGGTGTTTAGTCACAGAAAATATTACCTATAAAATACATTTTTAGACATTTAGCACATTTAAATTCATCCACCTCCATAGTACTAGTTTCAATTAATTTCAGTTGTAAATTAAAAATAAAACCGTTCAAAGTACACGTGATTAAAGCTAGGTTAGAAATGGTTTAGAAATTTCTAAAATGACAGTAGATTTCTCATTGGCCGGAGCCAGCCTTGGTGTAACGGGATTTAAACGCTAGTCCAAACCACGGTTTCCCAACCCAACCGTAGTCGGAAGAGCTCACTGCGCATTCGGAACTATTCGGAAGCTTGAAAGCCAAAGTAGAATTGGTGTATCTAGAAACTAGTCAACAACGCGGGTAATACGTCACAGGCTACGTCACCAGTATGCTAGAAGCTGACCGTTACGCGTTACGTTACGGAGTTTCCGTAGTTTTCTTTTGTTGTACCGATTGTTGTTTATTGTGGTTTAAATTGAAGTTTTCGGAGTTTTCGTGTTGTTTTTATTTATAAACTTTATTAGTGTATCTATAAACTATTTTGAATTTAATTCAACTAAGTACTATATTTCTTTCATCGCGGAGAGTCAGGTAATAATAAAAAAATTTTTACTCTATAATTTGAAATGCTTTTTTAATATTCTATTGTAGAAATGACTGGAACAATTTGTAGTGTGGCTACTTGTAAAAGTAACAGTGAAAGGGCCAAAAAGGAAGGGGAATTGATAAGATTTTTTACTTTCCCCAAAAAAAGGAGTTTTTAAAACAATGAGTTTGTCTTTGTCGAAGAAAAAAGGCCCCTTTGATCCAAAAAATAAACGTGTCTGTAGTAAACATTTTGCGCTGTTTCAATATAAAGACATGATTGAAGCTCAGATAACAAATAAATTGCCAAAAAGACTCAAAGAAATAGGTAAGTTGTCAATGAAATCTAGCCCGAAAAAAATAAGTGTTTTATTGTATATATTTTAGCTATTCAATCACTTCATTTTCCATTGGCTCCTGAACAGAATATTAGTGAAAGGAGTAAGAGAATGAAGTTAAAAGAGGAAAAACGAATTGTTCAAAGTCTATATTAAAAGATGAAGGTGCCAAACAGATTGATTTGCCCCAGGATGTGCCAGCTTGTAGTTCTAACAGCATACAAGATAATCCAAGTCCACATGAAATTTTATCTCAAAAATATATCGCTCTTCAAGAACACTGTGAAAAATTAAAGAATGAAGCACAACAAGACAAAGCAGAAATAGAAAACCTTATTTCCACAAACAAGAAATTGCAACTCAGTGCTGCTGATGAAAGTCGAAATACGTTGGATGGAAAACTAAAAGAATTTTTAGGAGGTTTTTTAACACAAAACCAAATTGAAGTTTCATTAAAAAATAAAACCAAAGCCAGATGGACCAGCGAAGAAATTTCTAAGGCGTTTACATTGAGATATTTTAGCAAACGTGCCTATATATTTATGTTAGAGAAACATTAAAATATCCATTGCCAGGTATATCAACACTTCAAAGATGGGCATCGAACATTGATTTGCAATATGGAATATTAAAAGATGTTTTAAAAATAATGCGCATATCTGGAAAAGATAAAAATAATTTCGAAAGGGTGACTGTACTTTCGTATGATGAAATTAAAGTATCATCACTTATCGAATATGACCAGAAGCTCGTAGGTCCCCATTTATACATGCAGGTTATAATGGCAAGAGGCCTCTTTAGCTCATGGAAACAGTCAGTATTTATCGGATTTGATACCAAAATAATAAAGTCTTTGTTGGAAGAAACTATTAAAGAGCTAAATAATATTAACTACGATGTTGTCTCATGTATCTGATTGTGGAGGTGGAAATATTGGACTATGGAAAGAAATGAATATAAACCGTTCATAATACATATTTTGCTCATCCAGTGACAGGAAATAAAATATTTATTTTTGCTGATGTACCCCACACTTTAAAATTAATTATAAATTGGTTCCTTGACAACGGGTTTAATTTAGAGGATGGGACTATAATAACTAAAGAGCCGCTCGTAGCCCTCATAAATGATTGTAGAAGTGAAATTAGTTCGTGCCACAAGTTAACACGATTACATATTACTTGTGAAAAAGCACAAAGACAGAATGTGTCTTTAGCAGCTCAGCTGTTATCTCATACAACAGCTTTAAAGAGATATTGCCCTGGACCAAATAAAGAGTTGGCTCAAAATGTGGGAGAATTCATTGAGCTTATTAATAAATGGTTGACATTTTAGATTCATATTGTCCGTCAGAGACAGTCAACTCTAAAGTAGCGTATGGAAAAAAAATAGAAATGCAAAATGAGGTTTTAGACCATCTAATGAAAACCATTTTAAACATGCGAGCAATTTCTGAAAACAGAGTGCAGATATTCCAAAAGGCAGCTGTTATTTCAACATCGTCTCTAAAGCAATTATTTGTAGACATGAAGGAAAGGTATGAAGCCTCATATATCTTGACCCATAGGCTGAATCAGGATTGTCTTGAAAATTTATTTATTAAAGCTTGGTATATTCAAATAAAATATTTTTAAACTTTTCAGATTAGATCAAGATGACCATCCTGCTCCACTTAATGCTATATATCGATTAAGGTTGATTCTTTTGGGAAAAAATCCAGGGATAGTACAGAAGAATCCCAATACTCAGCAGCTGAAGGAGACAGAACAAGAAGAGTTTATACTTGCTAATGCCCTCAAACAAAAGCTAGTATTGATTCTTTGAAACAAATTTTACCAAAAAATACTAGCGATGAAGAAGCGATGAGTGAAATTTCAAGTACAACTTCTTCTGATACGTCCACCAAACAAATTTACGAAAAAGATGGTTTCATATATATAGCTGGATATCTGGCTAGAAAACACAACAATGAATTTCCAGAACTTGGTACCTACACGTACAAGAATGAGGCAAAAAACCTTCATTTCTTATGCAATGCCATCATGGGTAGAAAGCCTTTCGTTTGGTGGCTCAACTGAGCCCTCATCTTCTTGGCAAAGTGATGTTGAACGTTTGGATAAGTGGTTCATTAAGGTACATAAAGATCAATTTAAAATTGAAACAAAAATTGTGAAACGTACAACTAATTTTATAAGTAAAAAAGAACCACTTATTGCCAAAAAATTAATTTATTCATTTGTTCAACAGAGAGTATTTATCAGAATAAAATACCTGAATTCAAAAAAATCTGAAGAACATTCATTGAATAAAAGAAAACGTGACACCGATGAAGCTAGAAGATTTTATAAAAAAATGATAAAAACTGTAACATAATCTATTATTATTGTTCTATGAATAATATACAATTCAATTATTACTTAGGTATGTTAATTAATTTTAAACCATTTTGTTTGTTGTGTTTGTATTTTGATATAAATATATTTTGTCGTAATACTTTGTCTTATTTAAGACCGAAAATAACTATAATATAGGTACAAATAAACATTCATCGTGTAATTCATATAATACCGCCTTCGTTTAAGTTTTAATATTTTAATGGAAAATATACTTTTAGTTATCATTCATTGTCCTTTGTCTCGATTTTAATAAACTTGCCCTGTAATTATTAAAAACATTATTTTCATTACACTTGAGATGCTCGGAATTTGCAAACAGCATACTTGTGACATCACGACTGGCCGTGTCATGATTGGTTAAAAGTTACGAGGGAACCGTATTATTCTACAAACCGTGCACAACGATTGCAACTCCCACTTTAGGTCCGTGGTTGTCGTAAGCGGTCGTGCAACGTCATAGATGACGTCACTGTTTGCTACC
The DNA here is from genome assembly GCA_963921935.1 of Galeruca laticollis. NCBI lineage: Eukaryota > Metazoa > Arthropoda > Insecta > Coleoptera > Chrysomelidae > Galeruca > Galeruca laticollis. The sequence goes on along the minus strand of OY998176.1, from coordinate 259,888,644 downwards.
GCGTTTCGCTCTCTTCGCAATTAAAAATTAGTGAGTCAGAGTGAGATTTCATTTAAATTTGGCGGCAATTCGAATATGGCGATACTCTTTCATTCGTTTTGTCAAAAATGCAACCATAAATTCACGAAAAGCCATGGTGAATTAAATTTTACCCCGGTCTATGCACCAAAAATTATTTGATTTATTAGAGAGTTATTGAAACGTCTTTTGAGAAATCCTTTATTAAAAGATTCCTTTATTTTGACATATACGCATGCGCATTTCTTAAGTACGATTTTAATACTTTTATGTAAATAAGGGATATCCTTTTATTTAAATAAAATACAGGAAAGGAAACTTTTAGTTAAAGATCTTTAATTTTGATATGTATGTTTGACACACTTTTCACAGAAGTAGAATAACTATTTCAGTTCTGTGATTGTATTGAAACTAACAACCAAAGACAATACCAATATATTAATATATTTTAGTTTGTCTATATTAACAACTATATTAATTTTTATTTCGTTATTCAGTATATCGTCGGTGATTCTGCATGTACTTTAGCAAAATTTGCAAAGAGAGCAAAAAAATTGTACAGATTAAGGAAAAAAATAATAACAGAATATTTGATTGGCCCATAAAATAAAAATCAGTATCTTATAATTTAAAGAATACCTTTGTCCAATGTAGTAAACATTTGTATAATTAATCTTCAGTTTGTTCATAATCATTGGTATATTAAGGAGCAGTTGCCTAATTAAAAGTATGCAAAAATAAAGTACAAGTTCAAATTCACACATTAATTTATTGTTACGAAACAGCACACTGGTATAGTCCCTAAATCCGACCTTGTCTAAGCCAGGTATAAAAGTTAAAATTATGGCGGATACGCACTGTTTTTTTTAACTGTTTACAACTATATTATCTGAACATTGTTTTTGTGACCAGACTTATCTAGAAAAGGCCAGAACCAATTGTTATTGAGTAAGCCGCAGTCCGGAATTTACTAGTAAAAAAGGCTTTAATATATAAGAGACTGATCAGGAAGAGTTAGGGAGTTGATAAAGTGATCTCGAGAAATAAACAAAAATACACCGAACAGTAAAGTGCTAATATAAAGTTTTTGTGCATATAAATTAAATTTAAGTGATTAGTTAAGTATATATAAATTAAGTGTTAGTGAGTTAGCGTTTAAATAAATTAGTAAGTAGCCATACCGTGTGTTTAAAATTTATCCCACCCGTTTACGTTTTAAATAAATTAGAAAAACATTACATTGGTGTCAGGTGTGGGGTAATATAAATAAATTGCTACGTAAAAATGGCCAAGCGATTAAGGGATCTGAAACTGGCGGAATTAAGAGCAGAATTGGAAGATCGTGAGTTGGAAACGTCTGGTAAGAAATGTGAATTAGTAGAAAGACTTAAAGTGGCACTGGAAAATGACGGCTTTGATCCAGAAACAGTTTTATTTAATGACGAGGCTTCCACCTTAATCTCGTCAATTTCTGCTAACATGGACGAGAAGATTTCTGCCATGGAAGAGAACATTTCTGCTAACATGGACGAGAAGATTTCTGCTATGAAGAATGATATTTCTGGCATGGAAGAGAAGATTTCTACGAATGTGAAAAGCGATATTTCGGCTATAAAGAACGATATTTCTGCTATGAAGATCGACATTTCTGTTAATATGGACGAGAAGATTTCTACTTTGAAGAACGATATATCTGCCGATATCTTATTAATGAAAAACGACATTGCCGCTGACGTTGAAAATGAAATTTCGTCTCTAAAATCTGAAATCGAGAATAAAATGTCAACGATGGACGAGAAAATCGAGAATAAGATTACAACGATAGACGAGAAAATCAAGGAGTTGGAGGAAAAGATTGCCGATTCAAGAACGCGAGGCACGCCAGAAGAAGAAACGAAGACCGAGCAAACGAAACCTTGCAAGCCAGAAACAGTATCTAAGTTTGAAGACATTGGCAGTTTTACCCGAGTCAAGGCTCCAACGTTCGATGGAAAAATGTCGCGGACCAATTATGTGAAACAATTTGAGGCAGCCGCTAGAGTGAATAATTGGTCCGATAGAGAGAAGGCAGTGAACTTAACCATCGCGCTTCGCGGAGATGCCTTAGATGTACTCCAGACGATACCTTTGGAAGAAACGGATGACTTCGAGCAGCTGAGGAAGAGGTTGGACATGCGATATGGTCATGAACATCTTTAACATTTGTACCAATCTCAGCTGAAGAACCGAAGGCAGAAACGGGATGAATCACTTCAAGAATATGAAGTGGACATTGCCCGACTAGTTCGATTTGCTTATCCGTCAGCACCAGAGAACATGATGGAATGTCTGGGCATCCAGGCCTTTATTGATGGCTTACGTGATCCCGATATGCAGAGGACGCTTCGTTTAGCCCATCCGAAAACATTAGTCGACGCATTGACAGCTGCCCTTGAATATGAAGCAGCAACGATGGCTTCAGGATATAACAAAATCAGGACCATCCAAGAAGAAGGTGACGAAGACAGATTTTACCAGTTTGTCAGTTTAATGAAAAATATGATGGACAAGGAACCGAGAAAGATCAGATGCTGGAATTGTGGCGAGCTAGGGCATGTACGTAGGTCATGTAAGCGCCCCAAGACTCCTGCAAACCAAGAGCCCCAGTCACAGGAAAACTAGAACGGGTCCGCTACGAGGGGGTAGCACCGACCCATGATCGTTCCAAAAAGACCCTCTCATACTGATAGCTTCTCTCAGATGTCGTAACGACAATGTATATGTGGATGGCGAAGTAAATGGCAAGAAATATGCTCTGCTGGTTGACACTGGAGCAACTAGGACCATTATACGACCAGAAATAATAAACTCCAAGAAGAAGCTTTTACCAACGAGACTGCTACTGCGGACCGCGACAGGTGAGAGTGCCAACGTTCACGGTGAGACACAAATCCAATTGGGAATTGGCGCAAAAAAGTTCACGCATACGGTAATCGTAGCTGACATTGAAGAAGACGTGATTCTGGGAATGGACGTAATGAATGTACATGGTTTCCAATTAGACTTTAAGAAACAGAACCATTAACGTGGGTTCCGAGGAGGTGTTCCTGCATCCATATGAAGGCAACGCGGTGTTGGCAGCTGTACAGGAAGATACCGTTCTACCTGCACGAAGCGAAACCATGATAGTAGCACGGCTACAGGAAATCATGGAGGAAGGTACACCGGTTATGATGGAGCCAAGAAACCACGACGAAGAAGTTGGCAAAGGAGTACTAATTGGAAAAGGATTGGTCACGTCGGCGAAAGAGATCCCAGTACGTGTAATAAACGTGAACGATTACCCAATTACAATCAAGAAGGAAACCAAGATTGGATCCTGCGTACCAGTGACGTCTATAGTTCTTCAAACAACGACCACTGACAATTCTAATGCCAGATTCGAACAAATGTTATCAGTAGCTGGTCAATCTTTGGATCGAGCTGAAAAAAAGAGAATGAGACAATTTCTCTTGCAGTATCGAGACTTATTCGTACCAAAAGGAGGAAAGACTGGCAGAACATCAGCCGTCAAACACAAAATCGATACTGGTAATGCTAAGCCAATTAGACAATCAGCTCGAAGACTTCCACGAGCGAAGTGAGAGGAAGCTAAAAGAATAATTCAAGAGATGGCAGAAGAAAAAGTAATAGAACCATCTACTAGTCCATGGATGTCTCCAGTAGTGCTCGTCAAGAAAAAGGATGGAACTACGAGATTCTGCGTGGAGTATCGCCAGCTTAACAATGTGACGAAGAAAGATGGCTATCCCCTGCCTCGAATTGACGATACGCTAGACACTTTGGCCGGCAGCAAACTGTTTTCCACCTTGGACCTGAAGTCTGGTTATTGGCAAGTGGAAATGGACCCAGAAGATAAAGAGAAGGCTGCTTTTACCACCGGATCTGGATTATGGCAATTCAACGTCATGCCATTCGGGCTCTGTAATGCGCCTGCGACATTTGAAAGACTTACGGAAAGTGTCTTGAGAGGGTTGTCTTAGAAGACATGCCTGGTCTATTTGGACGACATCGTAGTACTGGGGAAGACATTTGACGAACATCTGAAGAATTTGGAAGACGTATTCAAACGACTCCAAGCTGCCCAGCTCATGTTAAACCCGAAGAAATGTCAGCTGTTCCAAAACCGAGTCAACTATCTAGGTCATATAGTGAGCAATGAAGGAGTGGCGGTGGATCCAGAGAAAATTGCTTCCATTCAGCAATGGCCGCAACCAACCGACAACCATCAAATTAGGAGTTTCCTTGAACTTTGCACGTATTATAGAAGATTTATCAGGAAGTTTGGAGATATTGCCAAGCCTCTAACGCGACTCACTGAAGAAGCAAGAGCTTTCCAATGGGACGAAGACTGTCAAATGGCTTTTGAAACCTTGAAGAGGCATTTAACCTCGGCGCCGATATTAGGATATCCATTACCAGAGGGAGACTGTATTCTTGACACTGACGCAAGCAACGTAGGAATTGGTGGAGTGCTCTCACAGATCCAAGGAGGGCAAGAAAGAGTGCTGAGATATTTTAGTAAAGTCCTCTTCAAACCAGAACGAAACTACTGCGTCACAAGAAGAGAACTTTTGGCAGTAGTGAAGTCCGTGGAACACTTTTACCAGTATCTCTATAGTAGGAAGTTTTTAATCCGGACTGATCATGCAGCACTTAAGTGGTTGATGCAGTTCAAGAATCCCGAGGTCCAGATCGCTAGATGGATTGAACGACTTCAAGAATATTAATTCAACATCGAACATCGAGCTGGTGTGAGTCACCGAAATGCCGACTCCCTGTCCAGACGGCCGTGCCCAACAGACTGCTCCCACTGCAACAAGGTGGAATATAGGAAAGCTGCAGTTTCAAGAACTACTGTAGTCAACGAGGAATGGTCACCCACCAGGATCAGAGATCAGGAGAATGATCCTCACCTGAAGAAGATCCGGCAATGGAAGAAAGAAAATCGGCGACCTACCTGGCAAGAAGTGTTAAAATTTTCACCGAAACTCAAGGCGTATTGGGCTCAGTGGGACTCTCTTGTCCTGGAAGAAGGGCTGTTGAAAAGAGTCCTTGAAAACGATGATGGTTGTGTGATAAGGAGACAGCTAGTTATCCCGAGAACAAGAGTAGCTGAGGTACTGAAGATGTTACACGACAGTCCATCAGGAGGTCATCTGGGAGTGAAGAAAACCCTTCAGCGAGTCCGTGAAAGGTTTTATTGGATGAACAGCTCCGCCGATACGAAGCACTGGTGTAAGAAATGTACGACTTGTCATACGAGTAATGGACCACATCGCAAGAGAAAGGCACCCATGAAACAGTACAATCTTGGAAGCCCTCTCGAAAGGATTGCTTTAGATATCGCTGGACCATTTCCGACGACAGAAAATGGTAGCAAATACATACTGGTTGTAATGGATTATTTCACAAAATGGGTGTAAATTTACGCTATCCCGAACCAAGAGGCCACAACTGTAGCAGATGTATTGGTGAAAGAATTTATCAGCCGATATGGAGTGCCCTTGGAAGTCCACAGCGACCAGAAAATATTCGAATTTGTCCATTATTGACCTAGGTTATAACAATAGAAAAAAATATTAACCACTAATAGAGAAATTCAACTTCTCAGTTGGCTAGAAGACGTAATAATTGTCAACTTCATAGCTAGTAGTGAAAAAAAAATAATGGATGAAATCAAACGGTTCAGCTACAAATGTCACCGTCTACAAAAAAGGCACCAAGTAATTAACAAACAAATAGAGCCTCAAATATGTCTTTGTAGAACAAAGAAGCCTTTGAAACGGAAGAATTCAACTCTGAAACAGATCTCTTTTTGGTGCAATGACTGATAAATGACAACAATTTACAAAAAGAGTACATTTTTCAACGAGCATAACAATGATATATATTATTCACAAGGGACATATGAGATGTCTAATAAAAAATATTTATCAATACACGAATTATTTATATTTTTATACATAATAAATTGTACGAATTATAAGATTAATAAAATAAACGCTTTAAATTGATTGTATTCAATTTTATTTAATACATCGGTAATTTATGAGCTAGTGCTAATTGGATTAAATCAAAAAATATTTCAGACAATAAATACATTAACATAAACTCTATTTTTTTCTATTGACATCCGTTGATGTCAATTAAAATGATTCAATAATAACTTTAACTGTCGATATGATAATTTTTTTTAATATCAACAACTAAGACTATTACTAAATCATCCTTTAATAATAATTTGGTTTCTTATTTTCTTTGATTTTTTGAAATGCTTATATAATCAAACAATTTGCAAGGAAATTTTGACTATTGGCTAGACAAACTTTTAAAATATGTATGGTTCAAAGATTTTTAAAATATAATGTTACCCACTTCATTCATTAATTTTATTCAACAATTACTATTGCCTATGGTGCATAGGCTAAGGCAAGGTAAAAAGTGGATAACCATCCTAATTTCTTATAAAATCTTTGGACAGGTTGTTAAGAGAAAAACAAATACACCTTGTCATTCTCTTGTTAAAACTGTTCTTAAAAAGACTTATTGTATCACGGAGGTAATGGAGTATGGAACTCTTAAGGAAAAAGTGGCTAAGAGCATTTTTGAACAAGTACAAAATGTTGTGGTGGTTGATTATTCAGGATTGTGGGTAGATGTTCAACACGGTTTCTAGGTGCTTCTCCTGATGGTAAATATATTTAACATAACAAATAATTACCATGTGTTATAAATTCTTTTTGCATATTAAATGACATACATTTATTGATAAAATATTTTAGGGCTTGTAGGTGATGATGCATTACTTGAAATAAAATGCCTCCACTCTGCATCAAAATTGAATTTACAAACAAATACAATAAGCGAAGTAATTGACCTCATGAAGAACAAAATTTGTCTAGAAAAAACACAACAATAATATTCAACTTAAACGGAATCAGTTACTATTATCAGATATAAACATGATATATTTATTCAAAAGAACAAAAACTCAAAATCATTCTCACATAATATATTTAATCACTTTGATGTATTTACCAACAATAAATAAGAATAACATTAAAAAGTAGTTATTTGTGTAATAGGTGCAAAAAGTGCATTTTTGTTGCAATGAAGCATGAAGCACTAAACACAATCTTGTGGAGTAAATATAAATAGCATTTACGAAGCACAAATTTAATTATTTAGCATGAAAATTACTTCATTATAATCACTTACAAATACAATACACACTAAACTATAAATTTGGGATATTTTTATGAACACAAAACATATGACAACAGCATATTTGTCCCATAGAGAAAGTTATATTATTTGTCTATGAATTGACCGTCGTCTTCTGTCATTGTTCTATACAGCGCCATGCATCAAGACGGTGGAGTGGTTGAACTAAAGTAAAAAGATGTTCGCTTGCAAAAATTTGCGCACAACAAATCTCAAAAAAAAACAATGATTTGAGATTTTATATTTTCAGAATCGAATTCTGTAGGCTTCCTTTTGGGGATCAGTTTTGGTGTCCAGATTGGTGCCCACAAATTGTCAAAATCACACCATCACTCAATGACATATATTTTTTATAACAATATAAAACTCTACCAAAATACCTGATCCCCAAGACAAAGGTCCAAGTTATATTGTGTTAACATTTCAACACTTAATTTCCCTGCCTTCTTTAGATTTGTTGTGTACAAAATGACCTAAATTTTGTTGCAAATCACGGGTGCCAACTGTTTTCAGGTTCCTAAAACGTGAGGCCGTTCTTAACACTTACTGTATTTTTATAGAATTCGCAGCTGTCTAAACAGGCACTATTATCACTAGTTGGAAGTTATTTAATTAAGTTACATAGGTAATATCCACTAAAAAACAAGACACTGACATACAACTAAGACTTGTCTGGACAAGACTTGTAAGCCTACTGGTTAAAAATGCCAAAATACTAAGAATAAAAAGCCGTATCTTGCTTGAAACTAGAGTATAAAAGTTGTATCTACCCAATCATAGGCTAAAATAGCTGTAACTACGGTATATACCCTTACTTTACCTAGTAAATTGGGTATTTTGATGCAAATAGACTAGAATAACAAGCCATATATTGCTTAAAACTAGAATATAAAAGTCGTATCTACGGAATCATAAGCCATTTAGCCGTAACTATGGTAGATACCCTTATGTTACCTTAGTATTTGTAAACCATTTAGCTTAGGCAGCCAAACAAAAATGTTAGATACCGCTAACAAAATTATCCTTTTTAAACACTAGCTTACATTTACGGCTAAAATACTCTAGTTATACTTAGGGATAGTAGTACAGAATCACTTAGCGACACTAACTCAATTTTAATAAAAAGTGCAGTTACCCCCTTTGTGCGGTACTGACAACAGACAGAGTTAAACCAGACCCCAAAAAATTCACGCAACACTCATCTATCCGATCCCTAAAACACCCAATCAACTCAAAGCATTCTTAGGATCGCTTGGATACTGCAGATGATTTATCAAGAAATTTGCACGACTAACCAAACCTTTCACGAAGTGTTCGAAGATGGGTACAAAAATTGAACTTAATGACGAAGACATGTTTTGAGACTTGTAAAACTTTCTTGACTAAATGAACTGATAATTACAATATCCAGACTTCAATGACCTTATCACAAGTTTCTATCAGTCAAGATCTCCCTGCTTCAAGAACGATTCAGAGCAAAATTACTCCTCAATTGAGGAGGAGTCACCTGCAATAGTTTGGGCTACAAAAAATATTTTCGTTCATATTTATATGGCCATCCGTTCAATATAATAACAGATCATAAACTTCTCGTGTGGTTGAACTCTTTATAAGAACCAAATGCTAAATTACATCCGAACAGGAAAATCAAACTTTAAATACCCCATCACCAACTACCAATGAACTAATAAGCGACACCCTTATACACATCCGACAATATCCTATAATCCCATGACAATTTTTCAATGATAGTTAATATTGACTAAACAATTAGAGAAGACAACATTCAGCATCAAGGTCAACAGACATAAAAACGTTCTAGTGACCGACAAAATAGAAATATCACTGATGACATTAATACTGACGAAGACATGTTTTGAGACTTGTAAAACTTTCTTGACTAAATGAACTGATAATTACAATATCCAGACTTCAATGATCTTATCACAAGTTTCTATCAGTCAAGATCTCCCTGCTTCAAGAACGATTCAGAGCAAAATTACTCCTCAATTGAGGAGGAGTCACCTGCAATAGTTTGGGCTACAAAAAATATTTTCGTTCATATTTATATGGCCATCCGTTCAATATAATAACAGATCATAAACTTCTCGTGTGGTTGAACTCTTTATAAGAACCAAATGCTAAATTACATCCGAACAGGAAAATCAAACTTTAAATACCCCATCACCAACTACCAATGAACTAATAAGCGACACCCTTATACACATCCGACAATATCCTATAATCCCATGACAATTTTTCAATGATAGTTAATATTGACTAAACAATTAGAGAAGACAACATTCAGCATCAAGGTCAAGAGACATAAAAACGTTCTAGTGACCGACAAAATAGAAATATCACTGATGACATTAATACAATACACTCAAAACGACGATGAAAACCCAATTATAGGTATACCGTCTATTGAATGTGCTATAAATTTTGGTAAAAATCGAATATTCATTAAATTAGTTCTACATTCAACTGCAAAATTAAAAATAATCATTTTATTTGGCAATAAACAACGGTTTTTAGTTCAGATCTCAAGTAATAATTTCGACAACAATATAATCAAAGAATATATAGTTCCAGATATTCAGTATTATCTATACTTTGAAGATTCTGGCCTGTACAAACCATTCTCAGCTAGCTTGCAAAAATATTTTAGGTAGTTACCTATAAAATTCAAAAAATGATCTACCATATTATTAGATGTCATAAACAAAGATGATAATACAGAAATGATAAAAAACTATCATGAACATAAATCAAACCGCAGAATTAATGAAATCCTTCAAAGGATTAAAGAAAGGTATTACTGGCAGGACATGAAAAAATCTATTCAAACATTCATTAATGAGTTCGAAATATGCCAACAGTGCAAATATCATAGATATCCAGTAAACTTAAAAATGAATTTGACACCCACCACTGCAAATAAACCATTTGAAATAATTTATATAGATTCATTTACCTTCAAAATTTTTGATGATAGTTATTCTAAATATACCCAAGCATACCATGTAAATGCATTTTCTGGTACAGATGTAGGGAACAAATTGATAAAATACTCTTCTCATCATGCTATACCAACTGAAATCATTTTCGATAACGGCAACAAATTTAAAAATACAGTTATTACAGAACTATTAGGAATACACAAAATTAAAATTCATTATTGCTCCCTTGAGCATCCTCAATCAAACTAAATTATAGATAATAGAACATCTAAGCCTATTCAACTCACAAGGATTCTCAAACACGCCTCTAAAAAGTAAAATGACAACTGCTATTCTAGCACATAATAATACAATACTTGGGCTACTGAATTAAAATTAACGGATATATTACTTATCATGATCCATTTGATATGGCGATCGATAAACTTTTAATCAATGATTACATTAATAGACATAAAGAACGTTCTAAATTATTGTATGCAAAAATCAGTGCTGAGTTAACAAATCAAAAGGAAAATCTAGTAGAAATAGTAAATGAAAACCCAGAAAGTCCTGAAATGTTTGTACCAAATCAAAAGATTTTTATAAAGTAGAAAAATAGAGAGAAAACATGAACAAATGTCATGTCAGTTAGTGTTAAATCAGTAAATACTAAGCACAAAGTAGTCACAACAGCAAAACATGGAAAAATGCACTTAACATAAAACACCCTCTAAAAGAATATATTCATCTTGTACGTAATTATCATTTCAGGTAACCAGGAATCCTCGGATTCAAAGAAATAATTACTCTTAGAAATCTGCAAGATAATCCTGGTATACTACCTGTGAAACTTGACACTGCAAGAGTAATTGAATACTATCACTCATTATTTTATGATTACGATATAAATCCTATAGTAATACAATTTCAAAATTTAAAAGACAAATACATATTTTTAACACAGCCATAAAAAATAAAATTTGTCAGGAAGAAATAACTAATCACAAACGTTGAACAAAACCAAAATCAGTTGACTGATGAAATAAAAACTCAAAATTCGGTAGCAATATCTCTAATAGAAAACTTTAATAAGAGTATTCAATAAATAATCCATAGTTAATTTTAATTAGAACGCAAATTAGAAGCAATCGATTCATATGTCTGAAATCAAGCAAAATTAGAGACGAACACCTTCATAAGGGATGTAATTTTTCAAACATTAAACTTATACAAAAGGCTTAATTCAATCTTACAATATATAGAAAATTTAGTGTGTATCATTTGCAAAAGTGGGAATCATGCATCCCAGAATAATAAAACATAGCTAAACTTTTGGAAGAATTAATTAAACAGGAATATCAGTAAAGATTGAATGACCATAAAACTAAAAATAAACAATATTCAAATTTTTGAAAATTTAATAAAGTCTTATTACATAATAAATAGCAAGATTACATATATTTTACATGTACCTGTAACATATCCTTTGGATTTAAAGCTGTATCATTTGTATCCCATACCTATTCAGAGTGGAGTCAGTTAAAAGTAATCATCCATCAAAATAAATTTGTACTAAAAAATTAAATGTACTACAAACTTTTAGATGGACCATGCATAAAATTAGCTAGATAAGAATATATTTGCCAAGAAGTCAGCCTACAACTTCTAAACCTTGAAACCACCTTTGGCTGCAGTCAAATGCCCTTAAGTAAGTCTCAAATATTTGTCAAAAGACTTGAAGAATCCAATAAGTGGACTGTCATCCTTCCCAATAAATCAAAAATCAGATTAAAATGATATAAAGAAACACTACATCGGCACTTACCTAGCCAACATTCCGGCGGCATCCTATCAAATTATTACAGACACCGAAGCAACAATAAATAATCTCAATTTTAGCCTTCAATGAATTAAGATGACTTCAGTACCCTCCGAAAAAAATATATCAGAAATACTCAAATTTTTCAGACTTATGCACCTTCCTATGTTCCAAGCACTTGGACAATAATAGTTTATTGCCTCGTAATTCTTCTGTCTGTACTGGGCCTTCAAAAGAAACTGACAAAAGGAAGCAATCCAAGAAAACCAGTCTGCAGGTGATCACTTTCTTAGCTGGATCCCACAGAAGCTGAATCTTCAGGGGGAGGAACTATGTCACCCCTTTTCCAGAAGATCATATAAATGAAGCTGTCACTATAAAAATTCTCTTATTATAGTAGTTTACTTTATTTCTATATTATCGAGAACAATCAGTCAGTAGTTAGTTTTCAAGTAGTTAAGACTTAAATTTTATTGTCGGGAATATTATAAGTATATTAAAATAAGAAATTTTTAAAGAGATTTTTCACCCATGGAGACTTATTTTGTGTTTATTTTTGCACATCACAGGATTTTTTCCAAAATATTCCACTGCTGATAAAATTTATAGAAAAAATATTTATATTTTTGGATCATTAGACCATTGATTTAAACAGCTATAAAGAAGGGGACTCATTTTAAAATCCAGTTTTTTGTAGTGGCTATTGATACCAAAAATATCAGCATTTGCTTACAACATAGACTAAACTCAACAAATGCAATACAAACATGTAATTAGATTTGGTAACACAGAAATTGAGAACTGGCTACTATGGTTGTACTAATAAGCCAGAGGTTCAAAGACATCAAACAAATTTATTAAACAGAGATTTCAAAATGAAAAGGTCATGGACTAATGACCCAAAAAATTACAAATATTAATACCAATTATAAAAGTTCACATTCTAATATTTCTGAGTATTGAAAATCTCAAAAATAAGTCATCAATCCTTAACTAATAATTTACATTCATATTTAAAATTGGTTTAATCTAAATATATTAAGCAATAGACCTAAGCCTCCTTGTATGTGTCTGTAACATATTTCTTATACTCCTCTTGTTTTTGCCACTTAGCTGCTGCTAAAGGATTTAAAGGACTGTCAATATTTGGTTCAGCAAGAAGTACTTGAATTGAAAGCAAAATTGTTCTTACATCATATAATGCAGACCATTTATCTTTTAATATGTCCAAACATATGTTGCCACTGGTATCTACATTTGGATGAAAACATGGGGTGATAAATTTAACAGTGGGAGCTGTATATGGGTAAGAATGAGGAAACTGTAAACTAAGTTTATATTTTAATGCTTCATATACCGAGTCTTTAGGACCTGTTATTGTACCAACCCACTTAAAGAAGTTTTCTCCATCAGGAAAAGCTGATATGCTTTTATCTTGACTCAGCATTAAAGTCATAAGTTCACTGTGTAATCTAGAAAAATATTGTATCAATTAATAATAATTTTGTACAAACGTATTTTAATGTAAATCTTCATTTCATTATTTTGAATATTACAATGTAATGGATTCAAAGAATAAAATAAAGCACGTATACCCTTAGTTTTTGAATCCCAATCCCCGGAGAGTTGTAATATATATCGACATTTATAAAAATATAGTTAATATGATAAATTACTGCATTAACAGAATCTGTGATTTGGATAATAAAAAGTTGCTGTACTATCAGCAAAAGTTCAAAAGTATAGCTACCTTTTTGTCACTGCATGGTTGTCATTTGAAGTCTTTTTTGACTCGTCATTTTGCTTTGTAATATCATTTTGTTGTTCGAGAAATGGATTCACGTTTTGAGCCATATTCACATGTATTTTTTTCTCTTGCAATTTATTTATTTGACAGCAAAATCCGTTAAAACTGACAACAATTATTGCGTACTATGATTTTTTGTAAAGAATATTTAAAGCAACCAATCAGAGACGAGACATTTATCACTATGGTTAAGCAAATATTCAAGTTGCGTTCGATTTTATCGCTCGAGCAAACTCTCGCGTTCTTTTTCACTTGTGCTTGAAGCCATGAGGCGCGCCCAGACACACAAGTATGGAGGGTAGAAATTAAGGATGACCAACTCAGTGTATGAAAAAGTGTCCGCTGACAGGAAGCAAATTAAGGAAGCGCCATAGTAGCAAGTGGAAAGATTTTAAAATAGCGCCATAAATTAGATACTAAATTAAAAAGGAAAGAAAGACTTCCGCTTTGTTACCGCGCATTTTTAAATAGATTTCAGAAAATCTAATATCTGTACATAGTGATTCGAAAATATATTTAAAAATTTAATGAAATAAAAAAAATACTGTTGGTCGGAAAAAAGACAGAGGTTGAGACGCATCAGTTGCTTTATTTTTTAATTTTCGCCCATTTGGACAGCTTTTCACTGAACAAAGCTTTCCCATTAGGTGCGTTCTTTTTTACTGAGATCTCAGGGTGACATTTTTGCGATCTAGCGTCATTAAGCGGATTAAAGCGGTTCATTTTCGCGAATAAGTAATGACATCACGCTTAAAAACGCTTGAAGCGGAAACTGGCGTGGTCGAGAGTGCGCCAGAAAACTTTAAGCGGTCGATAGCAATGACAGAATAAATTGATAGGGCCTGGATCAATGGTGTGGCTGCTATTTCTTTGTTATTAGTAGCCAACAATTTGAATTTATTAACTAACTCATAGATAACAAAAAAAATTGTTTAAACATTATTTTTCCCAAACAACATTTATATCTCTGCGGGGTCGTTGCGAGGTACCGTGTCTACATTCGAAATTAAATATGAAAGTCATAATTTAGATAACGGCTTATCTATTTTTCCTCATAAATCGACCTGATGTGACGGTCTTGTAGAATTGAAAAAATTATTTGCAAACTTTTCATTCTTCTTGAGAGCTGATTTCTCATTAAAAGGACCACCGAAAAAGCTGTATCCTCAGTGAGCAGCACAATTAAGTATCTCCTCCTTTTCATTCTAAGATCACACATTTTAACAAAAGCAATATTATTTTATTAGATATATTAATATTGTTTTGCTTACTACAGACCATAGAGAAATAAACATATTATTATTTGTCTATGCTACAGACTACAGTTTCAGAAACAAACAGTGATATTACAACTCACTGGAAACAAATAATAAACGTATAGTATGTATGTGTCATGAGAGAAATGTCATGTCATATGCCAGAATATATCGCTAGATATTTCCATTTTTGAGAGGTTAAGCGTAACGTTACCGTTATGACGTCACGCTTAAGCGACACTGTTAATCCGTTTAAAGACGCTAGATCGCAAAAATATCACTTAGATCACTTCAGTTAAGGTGATCTGGGGGCCTATTCTCGGGCTCGCATGATGTGATCGATCCATTGAGAGAAATGGCGAATCACATCGCCGATTTTAACCGCATGGGTACCAAAAGCCGTATTCTCGAAACCGCTGATCAAAATAAAATTTCATGCGCTGTTGTCAGACTTGTACGTAATATTTGATCTACGTTACAGCAATACTTGAACTATTTGACTGTCATTTGTCTAAGCCGTAAAGCGTAGCCTATGCAACTTGTATGTTTTCTATACACCTATTTTACATTGTGATAATACAAATTCAATGTAAAATGGAGAAAAAACGAAAAAGTCCGATAAATGATTCGCAAAAACAACTGCTAACAGAATTTATGCATTCTCACCCCGAGTTAGTTCGTGACACATTCTCGCCTACATTTACTTTCAAGAAAGCACAAAGCTTGTGGGAAGAAATTTCTTTAACATTAAATGGAGTGGCAAACGGTTCCAAAAAGGAATGGAGAGAGTGGAGAAAGGTGAATAAAATGTAATAGGGCATTCCAACGACCTGTCAAAATAAATTCACAATGGCGTCCGTGGGCAAGCAAAGTTATAACCTCGTAAGAGACTGTAAGATTTAAACGTTTTTAAAGTACATTGCGTGATCGTTTTGTGACTAAACTCTAGTTATTTTTTTATTTTATTGACTTTATAAGTGTTGTTTTTAAATGAAAATGCCACATACGTGTATTGTAGTTGATTGTGGAAGTCGTTCCAACAGGGATGATGTGAGATGAGAGGTTCTTTTCAGTGCCGACCATTTTAAACTTTAGATTTGTTACTGACAAAAACGAATTATCTAAAAAACGAAGAGAACTCTGGTTAGTAGCAATTAAGCGAGACGATCTCACGGACTCTAAACTAAAGAACTAGAGGGTCTGCAGTAGGCATTTTATTACAGGTAAGCCTTCAAATAAGCCCCATTCTTGAGAATTTTTCATGCTAAGCGTTAATTAAAGAAGATTGTATCATGTGGCGATTGCATTATAGGTGATATTTCATTATTTTTCTAGTAACTTTAGGCAAACCTGCTGCTTCAGAGGACCAAAATCATCCCGACTAGGTTCCATCTCAAAATATGGGACACAAATCCCAAAAAGTTCAAAGAAAAGCTGACGATGTGTAAAGATTAGAGAGATTGTACAAAAGAAGACTTCAAGATAATGAGGTAAGAGGTAAAAAGACACCATTAGATTTTGCAATTTAATATGAAGAGTAGAAATAAAAACGAAAAATATAATTCGAGTTTAGGGTTTCGACTCTTACTTTGTGGATTATTCCACTGTATAATGAGGAAATAATAATTTTTTTAAGAAATAGGCATTTGTTTCAGTAAATGATTATTATCATCAGAATAACAGAAGTTACATTTAATGTGATGTCTATCTGATGTTTAAGAATTATGTTTGGCTAGACCATCAAGAAATTAACTATCTCGTGACTGGCTTCATATATATGAATAGAAAAAAGAATTGACATTACAAATATTAAACCTTTATTATATCCTGGATATATTTTCCCTTTTAAGATAAGTATAACTGTGCAATGATATAGGAAACCATGGAAAGCTATATCTGCGGATCGTTACAATTATTACTTAAGAAGACGGTTTAATAGTGGAGAACTCTCTAGATTCAGCTGTTCATTGACGATTTCATATTGTGGGTCTCTTAAGTGTCTTCTAATTTCTAACTCTTCAAAGAAATTCAGTTCTTGTTCATTTTTGCAAATGTGTAGCACTTCTAGCTCTGTAATAGGTGTTAATGAATGTTTGGTGTCAAATAGATATTTTGCGTAATGTATTGTTCTGCTTGTTTTCATATGTATTGTTTAAATTCAATATAGTGAATACTTGGAAGCATACAGATTAAAACAAATAGAAAAATCACATTATGCAAAACATATACTTGACACCAAACATTTATTAACACCTAATACAGAACTAGAAGTACTACATATTTGTGAAAAGAAACAAGAACTGGATTTCCTTGAATTAGAAGACATTTAAGAGACCCACAATTTTAAGTCATCAATGAACATCTGAACTGTCTTCTTAAGTAATAATCAGCAGATAGAGTTTTCCTTAGTTTCCTATATTATTGCACAGTTATACTGACCTTAAATGGGAAAAGATATACAGGATATCCCCATAGGTCTACCAAACATAATTTTTAAACATCAGGTAGACATCACATTAACTTCTGTCATTATGATGATGATAATCAGTTATTGAAACAATTGTCACAGTATCTTAGAATTTTTATTACCTCCTCATTATACAGTGGAATTATTTAGAAACAGTTAATTTCATTTACAACAGTAAAAAATATGTAATTTATTTTTAATATTAGCATACTAATGTAAACAATTTTTTCAGCGGGATAATGAAGACGAAACAAATATAAACTTTCTCTTGGAGACTAGAGACCAAGACGAGTTAGAGACTGGAACTGCGTCTCAAACAGACTTAACCATGGATGAGCTCTGTTTAAAATTTGAGCAACTCAAGTCAACTTTTATTATTAACTTTTGTTTTTCTTAATTTTATTTTAGGGTTTCTCAAGTAGCAACTTTTGTTAGTATTCCATGTTGTTTTTAACTAACGTTTTTATCTAACAATTAAATTGTTATATATTTCATGAAAATCTAATGTGCATCTTATAAATGAAAATCGAATTGTACTCCAAATTTATGGAAATAAAACATATTTTAATTGATATCAACTATTGCTTCAATCTTCTGATACCACTTAAAATTAATCTAAACACACTATTAAAACCATATTTATTTTTGAATAGTTTCAAGATACAAGCCATTGTCTACAATTCATGAGAAAAACTATATCAATATTTATACCAGACAAAAAAATGTACCAAATGTTTATTAATTGAGTTCCAATACTTGATGGTGTGAGTCCATAATATGTCATAAACCTCTTACTGTGCAAACATTTCCATCTTCGGTCACAATACACCAAATGTCAAGAGATTTTCCAGGTCCTCTTAGAGAATGTTGTACCTAAAAACAAAATAAAAATATGTAACCTTATTTACAAATAGGTTTACTTTGTAATGAAATTTTTAATTTTTGGGAAAAAATTGTTTTTCTTATATCTACAAGTGATTAAGACCCATTAAGTATACTGGGTATTTAATTTTTTTGTTAATATCAAATATTTTACTATTAAATTATTTTCTCTTTTTGGTTCTAGCAGAGCTTAAAACTCTTTAATTTAAAAAATAATGATTCATTAAAGATGTGAATGTAAAAAATAATAATAAAAACTATTTAAAAAAACTTACTTTTCCAACTAAAATGTAGAAATTATTCAGTATGACTGTCCCTGCATCTAAAACAAAGCCAGATTCAAAATAGTTATAAGAATCTAAGCTTTTGTAGGCCTTCATTTGCTCTTTGCTGTAAAAACTGTGGGTCAAAACTAAATATGCAGCTATATCCATGTATGTGATTGGCGGAACTGCTTGCATCGAAGAGTTTCTATCATGCACATTTATTGTAAAAGGGTCAAATTTATTTATAAGCTTTCATTTTAGAAGATATCTTTTGAAGAAATAAAGATGAGAAATGTAAACAAATAGTAACTGGACATTTTTAGACATACCTCTGTCAACCACATCTAGATTTTTCTGCATTAATGTCTATAAATATTCACTCTGCATCTCGAAAAGTATTTGGTAATAAAATAGAGTGTAAGGAACCCGGAAATATTTTAAATAAACGCAAAAACTTCCACAAACTTAATGCACACCTTGAGCTTGTTTCCCCCGGACGCCATATTGGATCACGTGGTTTGGAGAGGCCTATTGTCTTCCTCTTGATATATTTATTAACTTCTCTATATAAGTACAATAATATTGAAACTATCATTTCCTTCTAGACATGGCAAGATTTAAAAAAAACTGTAAAACAGAAAGCAGCTCATAACAACAAAGAAGGCAATAAAACTGGCGGTGGCCCTCCAGATATTATGCCTGTGTCTGAAACAGAAATGAATGTTTTGAATTTAATGGCACCAGCTTCAATAAGTGGACTAGAAACTCCTGAACCCCAAATCAATTTTAATTTTGAAGGTTTGATGGAACAGGTAAGTTACTATTTTTTTTTCATAAGTATAGTACAATTGAATTATACATTTACCTATTTGTTAATAAAGAACCAGCAGCTATTAATGGCTGTTATTCTTCATTGATAAATATGGAACATTAATTTTAATAAGCAGTTATAAATAATTGATATATATGTAATTATTTTAGGAAATTCCATTAGATGCATCAAAACACAGTAATGAATATCTCAAATCCACAGTTAATGAGGTTGAACATAATAAAGTGGAGCATGATTACTGTATGACAGAACCAAATTTATTGAATTCTATGCCATCAACCAGTAAACGATTTACAAAAAGTAAGCGATTGGAATCTTCCTTAAAGGTTTCACAACATGCCTTAAAAGAAGTGGAGAAAAGGACAAACATAATAGAAGACTATTATGAGACAAAAAAACATTATTTGAAACATAAAATAAATTACGATAACAATAAATTATTAGAAATACGAAAGGCAAATGAGCAGAGACATAAAATAATAGAACTATTAAAAAATTGTGAATGCCAAACAAAATTGGTTGTCAGTGCAGCACTGAAATGAGTTTATTTATTCTGTAAAGGTTTAGTTGTAATATGTTTATATTGAAATAAAATTTGTACTATTGGTGTAGTGTGTCCTAATTATTCTGCTTCTTAATTGTCTAGCTGCAGTCAACATTGGGTTTACTGCTGGCTCAGGTGCTACTAGATCTTGATCAACATCAAAGTTAAACATGTTAAAATCATTATCATAATCCATTTCTGGGTGTGGCATATTATTATTTATGCAAATGTTGTGTAAAACAGCACAAGCTAAAGCAATTTTTGATGCCTTTATTGGTGTATAGTGCAAAGTGCGATGTTTTAATAGACATCTAAAACTGTTTTTCCAAAGTCCTAAGCACCTCTCTATGCTGCTTCTTACACTTCTTAAGTGATTGCTAAACCGTTCCTCTGCAGTCCCTGGAAGAGCATCTTCTATGGCAGTAAGCAACCATGGTCGGAGAGGGTAACCTAAAAATAAAAAATTGATATTTCATTTTTATTGATAATATGTAGTTGATTTGGATTATAAAAGTTTTGCTGGAATAGTATAATGTGTGAAAATACATATTAGAATCATAAAGAAACATCAAATTAAAGAGAGTATACCTGCATCGCCAGTAAGAAAAAGGGCTCATCATAGTGGTGAAAAATTTGTTCCATTATATTTGATACATTTGATTGTCTCCAAATATAAGCATCATGGCAGCTTCCAAGGAATTAATTGGGTATTCAAACTAAGTATTTTCAAGTTCTCATCACAAATCTGAAAAAAATTCTATTTCTTATTCACATAAATAAGTAGGTATACCTATATATTTTAGAACACATTGTATCTATTATTTAATTTACAACGTCAAAATTACAGAAGACCTTACCACTTGAACATTAATAGAATGAAAATGTTTTCTATTTATATAAACGTTTCATTTTCATTTGGCCTACTGATCGCTATATGTGTACCATCAACACATCCAACTACTCCAGGAAATTCATATTTCTGATAAAACCTGAAACAAATTTAATTCAATTGTTACAAGTCATCAGTAAGAGTACCTAATTATAACATTTATACATATCCAATAAATACCTGTTCCGTAATTTCCTTAATTGTGCTAAATTGTAGGGAAATGTGATGTATCTATTTAAAATAATCTCATTACATAATGCATTACAGACTTCTTCAATACAACGACTAACTGTTGACTGACTTAATGCACTAAATATATGCTTTCCCACACCTTCTTGATATGATCCTTGTCCAAAAAAGTTTAGAGCTACAAGAACCTACAATATTTTGTTGCTGAATATTTAATAGATAATTTAATATTTCAATTTACATGGTAGGTACACTAAATAAATATGTACCTTTGTAGTAGAGCCTACAGCAGAAGTTCTCGTAGGTGGTATTAAAAATGGTGTTAACTCTTCTACTAGAGCTCTAGCTACATGTTTTGATAGTCTGTAATTTTTTACAAATGATTCCTCCGTGACCTCAAATGGATCAATTTGATTCCAAAATCGTCTGGGAGGTCTCGCAGCTTCTTGTTCGGCTTCTTCAGCATCATTAACTATTTGTTGCAACAGTAATTGTTCATCATCATCAACTCCAACAAAAACAGCCATAATATGTACATATGTTCAATATATATTGATCGTTGTCTACAGTATTTCTATTTTATTAGCAGTTTATTACTCTTTTAAGTAAAATAGAATATAAGATTTAATAAAATAAGTACAAAGCTAAAACTAATAGGGCCTAAACAACAGGGAATAATAAACAAAGGCAATCAGTTCATGCTTGGAACAGAATTGAAAATTAAAAATAGTTTCAATACTCATGCGCGTGACTAAATTTTCAATTACCTCCTACTATCAGTGCGTTCCACTAAGCGTTCACAACGCCTAAAATACTCATTCAGGCGTTCCACATGGCGACCGCGATCGTTGTGGTCGCGGCGAAAACGTCATTAATGACGTCATTACTTATGCTAACGCTAAGCTCACGACGACCCATCTCAAGAGGTGGGTCGATGTGAGCGTTTTGAGAAACTGGGCGCAATTTTTGAAACTAAAAGCAGCAAACATGGCGACAACAACAATATCGTTCTATTGTGCCGAACGAGATACTGTTGTGGATCTCAAACTTTCTCCTGCAGATGCTGAACGTGCGTTAACAGGTAAATATTATTGTTAAGAGGGGCCTCCTCACAAGTATATAAACCTAAAAACCTACACAATACTAGTTACTAATTTAGTGATTATTTGGTTCAAAATATTTACGATAGATGTCGATACTAGTACTGAATCGGCTTTTACTTATTCAACATATTTTCTCTCTCTGTCTTTCCACTCTTGATGGTTCAAAGAAACGCATCTCTGTTCGAATGTTTTGATTTTAAATATTTCGACTGGTTGGGAGCGCAGAAACCTTATCTCCATGGGTGATTTATGCTTATCTCTGTTTTTTATGTTGCCAGCCCAGCTGTGCATAGATAAGAGAATATTATAATATATACACGGATCCAAACAAAATTTCAATTTGAGTGTAGCTTTTTGATTATTTAAGAGTTTCATAAATGTAATACATATTTAAAAACATTCTATCTTTCAAAATTTGTACCATTTATATTAACATAATAAAATGTTTTCATAATTATACATTTCTGTTTGTTTCATGCTAAGAAAATTAAACTGCGGAAAAGTTGCAAATTTACATAATGTCTGAAAACACAGAGCGTCGTGTCACAACTTTACCTCAATCTAATCATATTCAGAGTTTCTGTTGGTTGCTTTCAAATTTTATTTGACATGTAGGCTCTTTTTTCAACTACATGTGTAAATATATTCAATTTTATCTAGAAACAAATAATATAAACAAAGAGTTTCCAAATTTATTATACAAAGAAATATTTACTTGTAATACAATGCTTAACATTTAATAGAAAGAGGAAAATAAGGTACACTGAGGAATTTCAATTTAAAATAGCAAACTTTTAAAAAACTTACAAAGCAACTATAACAACTAATAAAAAATTTGAAGCGAAAGATCTGTAATGACAAATTATAGTATATATTGTGGGGAGATCGATATATACAGTACAAAATCAAACATACAATCAACATGTACACGTTTGCTTCTACCTTGTTTGCAAAGATTGATCATATGTGTTGTGGAGATTGGAAATGAAACATTTTTCCTTCATTACACAAAAAAATAGTTGGTTCATTTTCTTTCTTCCACGACAGATACACATATGTGTGATCACCTGAATGGTAAATATTTTTTTTGTTTTTATATAATACATTATATTGGTATTATTACTTTTCCATCCAACCCATCTAATATGCGAGAAAAGTATTGGTTTACCCAAAAAAAGTTGGTATTTTGGATTTTTTGAGTTGTTTTTACGTTTTTCAGCAAGAACAACACAAAAAAATGGTTTTTAGAAAAAAATCCTATCTGTATAACTCGATACAGCCCCCGAAGTGCAACAAGTCACCAATTTTATGACTGAATATTATTCAGGATATCTCACAGATCCTCAGAGACAGTAGAACGAGTGCTATGGTACTTGAAGTATCACATTTTTGGAGAAATTTCAGTTTGTTAGCACGGTACAGCCTCTGGAGTGTATATAAATGACCAATTTCATGATAGATATTATTGCGAAATTTATAACCGATGTTGCCAAGTTATACGAAGATCCTCAAACAAAGAGAAAAAAGCAATATTTTTTAACAAGAAAAACTATGCACGTCATAAGATTATTAGGTATATTCAGGAACTTGCAATATCTATATAGTGAGCATTTTACCTGTATGTTAGGTATCTTATGTTTTCAAAATTCGATTTTCGACTTCGTAGTGTATTTGCGTATTAGCCATAAGGTAAATTGTGACTAATTTTTGGGTTTCCAAAATAGAGATATATCAGGTAAATGTGTGCTTATATTTTGTTATTGTTTTATTTCAGATAATTGTAGGTTTTTCATTATTATTTTCTCGTTACCATAACTAGATTACTAAATTGAGCATTATGTTTCTATCTCTGGCAACTATGTAAATTATAATCATTTACGTTTTTTGTGCAAAAAACGAACAAATTCGATTGGCTCAAGATAGCACAACACGGGGAGTATTTATTTGGTCGTTACCGATTGTTTCAGCATACTTTGTTAGTGTTATACTTAGTTTTGTATTGCCTAGAAGGTGAAAAGAACACCATTTTATTATTTTTATTGCGATATTGTGGTATCTTCACTGGTGAAAAGGACACTATCTCTCGATTCTCATTATTGTGAACCCTCCCTCGGTGAAAGAGACACCTTTTTTTAGTTTTTTTAGCATTATACTTAGTATGGCGCGAGAAAAGTGCAGGAACAAAAAACGGAACAAGAAGGCAAAAACAAAGTTACAGTGAGTAAAAAATCTTTGGCTTTTATATAGTAGTACCAACCTATATAGGTAAAAAGTATAAGGAGTAACAAAATATTTTGACGATTTTTACCGGCAATTTTACTATATTTCAAAATGCAAAATGCATTTAGTAAAAAAATCAAAGTCTGGTATTGGTGTGTTGACAGACCAGGTATTTTTTCTCAACATAGAGTAAGTACACGAAAGAACTTCATTATTTTATCATATCAAAGAGGACCTAAACGTTATTGAAATTGTGTCATTTGTACGCGATTTTATTTTTAAATTTCGAATTCTAAAAAGACTTCGGTCGTGAAGTATTATCAATAACTTTTATATTTTACAGGAAAAATAAATTTATTCTAAACATTTACACGTGACACACTGGATGTTCGTTCGAAAATGTGACATCATTTTATTTTATTTTTCGGATTTACCGTAAAAATAGTAAATGCTTTAAATTTTTTCTCCTTAATTTGCCAATTTTTAGTATGAAAATATAACACCCTCCTTTCAATCACTTCGAATTATGACAACCCTGAAAATTGCAAATGAGATAGGGGGTCCTGCGACACCTTGTTCCTAAGGGTTTTGCAAGCCCTTTCCATCCATGTTCAATTTTTTTTTAATTTGGATAATTACTAACAAAGTTACAAGGATAAGAAAATTACATTTTTTTGAATTTGAGTGACTGTAGCAGACAAAGGGTTGAAAATCAAGAAATACGACTTCCATGTCCCTACCCTAACTTTTCAAGTTCTATGCTATAACATGAAAAAACTTTTATCACAGGGCGATCGAAAACCACTTATTTTTGACCACCCTGTATCTGATATTTTCTTGTGTCATAGAATAGAACCTGAGAAGTTAGGGACATGGAAGTCGTATTTCTTGATTTTCAACCGTTTGTCTGCTACAGCCACCTAAATTCTGAAAAATGTGATTTTCTTACCCTTGTAACTTTGTTATATATGATCCAAATCAAAAAAATTATACATGGATGTAAAGAGATCTCATGCATGTTTAAAATTTTAACCCTCACCATAGGGAGACTTTACTCTTGTATTTTTCTGTTATTTATGCAAACATGTTCTCAAAATGTCTTATCATTTGATTATCAATTTAATAAAACAATTTAAGGAAGTAAAAATTATATTAAAAATAAATTACAGGTCCTTCAGATTCAATAAAATTATCTTTCAACAAATTTGGATTTTTAAATAGTATATAGTTTTTTTATAATTTATATTAATTTTTGACCCCCGGTTTTGTGTAGCTGCAAAATACACACACCACTTTTGACTCACCTGTCAGGAGTTGTCCTTACAGGACATCCATTAGATGTAGGATTCCCTAGCTCTCAATCTATTATCTTTCAGGCAAGCTGTTTATAACGAGAGAATAAATAAATTATTTTCATTATTTAGGCCAAAAGAAAAGACAAAACCCCTAGAAGAAGACTTACAGGAGATCAAAGTAGGGAAATTTTAAGAAGAGTTCAGAGAAGAGGACATTGGACTACATAGTGTCGGAGAAGAGAACAATGAACTGCAGGGTGCCAGAGAAAAGGACGTTCAACTACAGGATGCTGTAGAAGAGGACAATCAAGTACAGGACAACGAAGAAGAGGAATTGCAACTACAAGAGACCGGAGAAATGGACATTCTACAGGACACTTGGGAAGAGGACTTTCCACAAGATGCTTGCCAAGAGGACATTCAGCTACAGGACGACGTAACAAAGGAATTTGAACTACAAGAAGTTGGAGAAGAGAACACTCAACTACAGGACGCCCAAGAAGACATTCCACTACAGGACGCCCAAGAAGAGGAGATAATAATCGTTGTTGAAGACGACAGCCCAACAACAGATATGGATGATGATAATTTTGAAGAATCTTCATCACAACAAAAAAGTGAAGAACCTGGGATAATTTCATCAGATGAATATGAACAGTAAGTTGCTTAACAAAATATTTTCTTATTTCCAAGTAGCTATTCTCAAGTAAACCTCTTAAAATTGCTTTTCGAAACAGTTAATTTTAAAAATAATAGAATAATGATTTTTTTAGAATAATGGCACATCAGTTGGAATATGAAGTAGAACCTAAGCCTGAAAATCCGATTACTGGAAATAGGATTGTAGAGCTAGGGTATGTGTTAGATTGGGCTACACGACTACAGTACAATCACTCCAGAATATGTACACTGGGCATGCTCAGTATTAAAGAAGAACGCAGACGGGGCAATGGATTGACTAGTACAATAGTCTTTAAATGTTCAATATGTTCGAGAGAATACGAATACGACACAGAAAATCCAAATAGAAAAAAATCTGTAGTAAATATTGGAGCAGTATGGGGAACTTTGGCTGCGGGGTCCACATACTCGCATACAACAGAAATGTTGGCATGCATGGATATACCTACTATGAGCTCGAACTTATATTACAATATAGAAAATGAACTGGGAAAGGTAAATATACTTTTAAGCATAAATAGATAAAACATGTAATATCTTAGGTACGTAAAATATGAGATTATCATGTTCAAAATCGTTTTAGGAATGGGAAGCCTCTCTTGTAAGATCCATGGAAAGGGCTGGTATGGAAGAAAAAGAGAGGGCTACAGAAAATGGACAACTTTGTTTAGATGGCACACCTTGGATCACAGTGTATGTGGATGGTTCTTGGAGTAAACGATCATATGGGACAAACTATAATGCACTATCTGGTATGGTAGCTATAATTGGAAAATATACAGGCCAAGTACTATTTATAGCTGTAAGAAATAAGTTTTGTGCTATATGTGCCAGAGCTTCCAAAGGCAATGTAGTTGTAAAAAAACACATCTGCTACAAAAATTGGGATGAATCGGCTCCTGCAATGGAAGCTGATATGGTTGTGGAAGGATTTAACTGCAGTGAAAACATGCATGGTGTGAGGTATTGTAAATTTATAGCGGACGGTGACTCCAGTGTATACAAGAATATTATAGAAAAAGTCAGTTATGGAAGCGACGTTAAAAAAATTGAATGTACGAACCACGTCTTAAAAAATTATGGAAAACGCCTTAGGGAAATAAAAAAAGATACCAGGATTACACTAGCAGGAAGAAAACTAGTTACTATGAAAAAGATTGAGGTCTTAATAAAACGAGCAAAAACTTCAATATACGAACATGCCAATCAAGAATTTCCAAACATCGATCTCTTGAAACATGATTTGAGAAATGGGCTGCACCATGTATTTGGAAATCACTCATCATGCCGTCCTGGTACGTGCAATTCTGTGGGAGACATTACTGACAATATGATTCCACAGCTGCAGTCAACGTCCATATTTGATCACCTGAATGGTAAATGGTTTTTTATGTTTTTATATAAAGAATTTCTATTCTTATTATTTATTTTAGGAGCACTGGACCTTCTTGCAAGAAAATCACACCTGCTGATAGAAAACCAAAACAACAATAAAGCAGAAAGGTTCATGAATATTGTAGCAAGATTTAATGAAGGAAAGAGATTGAATCTTGTACAAAGGGGGTCATATCAAAGAAGAGTCCAACTGTCAGGTCTGAGGCATAATGCACATATTGGGTGGCACACAAGTCCCTACAAAAATGTGACTGGATGCTCCCCTGGTCAACATTTCAAAAAATTTCTCTCCCACCAGGCAAATGTTCACGAAAAGAAAAAGTGTCGCAAAACACTTTTTCATACTACCACAACTGAACCATCAGGTGAAGAAGCACTAGTTAAAAAGAGAAAAAATACCACAAATGTAGATTATGGACCAAATGCTGAACAACCTGAAAACCCAGAAATGATTAAACAGGAAGTGGTTGAAATCATGCAAAGATTACAAGTAAGTCAAAATGATTTTAAGTAGTTGTAACTACTTATATTAGGCTAACAGATATATTAATTGAACATTTTTTAGGTAACAGTTAGCCAAAGAGACCGCATACAAGCAGAATCTGTAGGGCAGTTTGGAAATGATGAATATGAAAATCAAAGAAAATTAAGATTGACTGCTTCTCTCTTTGGACAGGTTGTTAAGAGAAAAACAAATACACCTTGTCATTCTCTTGTTAAAACTGTTCTTAAAAAGACTTATTGTATGACGGAGGCAATGGAGTATGGAATTCTTAAGGAAAAAGTGGCTAAGAGCATTTTTGAACAAGTACGAAATATTGTGGTGGTTGATTCAGGATTGTGGGTAGATGTTCAACACGGTTTTCTAGGTGCTTCTCCTGATGGTAAATATATTTAACATAACAAATAATTACCATGTGTTATAAATTCTTTTTGCATATTAAATGACATACATTTATTGATAAAATATTTTAGGGCTTGTAGGTGATGATGCACTACTTGAAATAAAATGCCTCCACTCTGCATCAAAACTGAATTTACAAACAAATACAATAAGCGAAATAATTGACCTCATGAAGAACAGAATTTGTCTGGAAAAACACAACAATAAAATTCAACTTAAGCGGAATCACAATTACTATTATCAGGTATAAACATGATATCTTTATTCCAAAGAACAAAAACTCAAAATCATTTTCACATAATATATTTAATCACTTTGATGTATTTACCAACAATAAATAAGAATAACATTAAAAAGTAGTTATTTGTATAATAGGTGCAAAAAGTGCATTTTTGTTGCAACGAAGCATGAAGCTTGTAGCTCGAGACAAAGTCAAGAGCTACAATCATGCTGAGTGCAACAAACATTCTTTTTGTCTATGATAAAAAGTAACAACTTCTTTGCACCAGTGCAAAAAAGAAAGTTTTGACACAGTCGATAGAGCAAAAAGGCACTTTCACAGATAAAAATATTGCGGCGACTATTTAAAATGTGTGTTTTTAGATCCAGGGGCAATTGAATATAACTAATAGGAGCAGATGTTACTTTGTTGTGTATGTCTGCGATAATATAGATCTGTATATAGAAGAAATTGAGATAGATAGAAAAATATGGGCTGAAAAAATGCTTCCGAAACTTAAGCAATTCTATACAGAATGTATAGCCCCTGAAATAATCAGGAATCAAATAGGAAAAGGGCAGAAATGTATTGACCCCCCTTATATCAAGCAAGCAATATCAGAATATAAGAAAAAGAAAAGTCTGGCAAGACAGAATCTAGATGTGGACGCTGATACTACTCCGTAAGTAAAAAGAGTAACAAAACTTATTTATAAAAAAATCTAATTTCTTTACATTTTCAGAACTGACAATTTCACTAATATGAAACCTGCTGCAACTGCCCCTCAGCTCCATTAATCTTTAATAAAACAGTGTCCTGATACTAATCCGTAAGTACAAACACAAACAAGACTATACTGTAAGTAAAAAAATGGCAAAACCTACTTAGAAGAATCATCTAATTTTCTTATTTCATTTACAGTTCTGATTATGTAACTAAAACTAATCCCGATGTAACTGCCCCGCAGATCCATTAATATTTCATAAAACTGAGTTTCCTTATACCATTCTGTAAGTAAAAACACTAACAAGACTTATTTACAAAAATCAAATTTCTATTCATTTTCAGAACTGACAATTTCACTAAAAAGGAACCTGATGTAACTGTCTGCACAGGTCCAAATAATTTTAATATAGCAGTTTTCGCTACAACTATACTGTAAGTAAAAAAATGGCAAAACCTACTTAGAAGAATCATCTAATTTTCTTATTTCATTTACAGTTCTGATTATGTAACTAAAACTAATCCCGATGTAACTGCCCCGTAGATCCATTAATATTTCATAAAACAGAGTTTCCTTATACCATTCTGTAAGTAAAAACACTAACAAGACTTCTTTACAAAAATCAAATTTCTATTCATTTTCAGAACTGACAATTTCATTAAAACGGAACCTGATGTAACAGCCCGCACAGGTCCAAATAATTTTCATATAGCAGTTTTCGCTACAACTATACTGTAAGTAAAAAAATGGCAAAACCTACTTAGAAGAATCATCTAATTTTCTTATTTCATTTACAGTTCTGATTATGTAACTAAAACTAATCCCGATGTAACTGCCCCACAGATCCATTAATATTTCATAAAACAGAGTTTCCTTATACCATTCCGTAAGTAAAAACACTAACAAGACTTATTTACAAAAATCAAATTTCTATTCATTTTCAGAACTGACAATTTCACTAAAAAGGAACCTGATGTAACTGTCTGCACAGGTCCAAATAATTTTAATATAGCAGTTTTCGCTACAACTATACTGTAAGTAAAAAAATGGCAAAACCTACTTAGAAGAATCATCTAATTTTCTTATTTCATTTACAGTTCTGATTATGTAACTAAAACTAATCCCGATGTAACTGCCCCGCAGATCCATTAATATTTCATATAACAGAGTTTCCTTATACCATTCTGTAAGTAAAAACACTAACAAGACTTCTTTACAAAAATCAAATTTCTATTCATTTTCAGAACTGACAATTTCATTAAAACGGAACCTGATGTAACAGGTCCAAATAATTTTCATATAGCAGTTTTCGCTACAACTATACTGTAAGTAAAAAAATGGCAAAACCTACTTAGAAGAATCATCTAATTTTCTTATTTCATTTACAGTTCTGATTATGTAACTAAAACTAATCCCGATGTAACTGCCCCACAGATCCATTAATATTTCATAAAACAGAGTTTCCTTATACCATTCCGTAAGTAAAAACACTAACAAGACTTATTTACAAAAATCAAATTTCTATTCATTTTCAGAACTGACAATTTCACTAAAAAGGAACCTGATGTAACTGTCTGCACAGGTCCAAATAATTTTAATATAGCAGTTTTCGCTACAACTATACTGTAAGTAAAAAAATGGCAAAACCTACTTAGAAGAATCATCTAATTTTCTTATTTCATTTACAGTTCTGATTATGTAACTAAAACTAATCCCGATGTAACTGCCTCGCAGATCCATTAATATTTCATAAAACAGAGTTTCCTTATACCATTCTGTAAGTAAAAACACTAACAAGACTTCTTTACAAAAATCAAATTTCTATTCATTTTCAGAACTGACAATTTCATTAAAACGGAACCTGATGTAACAGCCCGCACAGGTCCAAATAATTTTCATATAGCAGTTTTCGCTACAACTATACTGTAAGTAAAAAAATGGCAAAACCTACTTAGAAGAATCATCTAATTTTCTTATTTCATTTACAGTTCTGATTATGTAACTAAAACTAATCCCGATGTAACTGCCCCGCAGATCCATTAATATTTCATAAAACAGAGTTTCCTTATACCATTCTGTAAGTAAAAACACTAACAAAACTCCTTTACAAAAATCAAATTTCTATTCATTTTCAGAACTGACAATTTCACTAAAAAGGAACCTGATGTAACAGCCCGCACAGGTCCAAATAATTTTCATATAACATACTCGCTATAGCTAATCAGTAAGTAAAAACTAAAATGTAGCCTGATGTAATTGTAAGGGATAGTTTATAAACTTTTTGTTTTTTTTTTGTCTGAGGATTAAGAAAATAGAAGATGCAGCTCAGTTGCCATGTATGCATAAAAATAAAGAAAATGTATTCAGTACTTACGTATATCAAATTTGTAATATGGATTCCAAGATAAAATGGATTACTTGTATACTTCTGCTGAATTGGGGGAAAAATAATTTTGTAAGTAAAAATATTATTTATTTAAAGAAAATATTTAAAGTATACTTTTTCAGTCTTTGTAACTAAGTGGATCCAGACTTCAATAATGTGGATGAGGGGTCACCACCCCTTTGTGAGTATAGAATCGTAAAAAATGGATATTTTTATAAACTTTTTATTTTCTTTTTGTTATGAGGAGAAATGGTAGAGAAGAAGATGAACTTCAGTTGCCATGTATTAATAAATATGAAGACAAATACACTAAATTTGTAATAATAATTTTATTGATATTTTTATAAAATGTTTTTTATTTGTTTCTTTTCAATAAAAACATACACCAATTTGTCCTTTAATTTTTTTGAATAATTAATAAGGGTCAATGAAAAAGCGGACATGGCTGTTTATTGCTATAATAAACATTTTTATAGTTTACCTAATTAATTGGCATTTCTTTGCTATTATTCATTTGAATTATTAAGAGGGGTATTAAACAAACATATTGCATAATTGATTTGATTTTGTTTTCAATAAAAGAAAACACTTTTGCTATCATTTACTTGAATAATTGAGAAGAGTCAATGGAAAAACAGGCATGTCCGTTTATTACAAACTGGCGGAAAATGCAAAAAGTATTAACATTTCAATACATAACCTGGAAAAATTGAAGATAAAAAATATATAACATTTTTATTCCTGCATTTCGAAAATAAGAGATTACATATTGTGTTACTTTTTGAAGAGAATAAGAAATGTCTATTTTGTTAAATGAGTACTATTACCAATGTAGTTTTTTTCACTAACTCAGAAGGCTGTGGCAGTGTACGGTTCTTGGAGGAACCAAAAGGCCCTGGTATGCGGATCAATAAATATAATGCACTTGCGGAATCACTAGCAACAGCTAAAAATATGTGTGGATTATTTTTTGTCTGGGCTACAGTGAACACAATCTTTTGGAGTAAATATAAATAGTATTTACGAAGCACAAATTCACTTATTTAGCATGAAAATTATTTAATTATAATCACTTACAAATACAATACACACTAAACTATAAATTTGGGATATTTTTATGAACACAAAACATATGACAACAGCATTTGACCCATAGAGAAAGTTATAATATTATTTGTCTTTGAATTGACTTTCGTCTTCTGTCATAGTTCTATATTGTTCTATACAGCGCCATGCATCACGACGGTGGAGCGGTTGAACTAAAGTAAAAAGATGTTCGTTTGCAAAATTTTCCGTGCAACAAATCTCAAAAAATACAATGATTTGAGATTTCATATTTTCAGAATCGAATTCTCTAGGTTTCCTTTTGGGGATCAGGTTTTGGTGTCCAGATTGGTGACCACAAATTGTCAAAACTGTCAAAATCACACCATCACTTAATGGCTTATATCTTTTTTATAACAATATAAAACTCAACCAAAATACCTGATCCCCAAGACAAAGGTCCAAGTTATATTGTGTTAAAATTTCAACACTTATTTTCTTTGCGTTCTTTAGATTTGTTGTTTACAAAATGACCTAAATTTTGTTGCAAATCACGGGTGCCAACTGTTTTCAGGTTCCTAAAACGTGAGGCCCCTCTTAAATGAAGCTTATTAAGCATAATTGCAATTTATAATTTATCGCAATTTATATATTTTCATTATTTGTCAATAACATAACCTAAGTTGATGAATCAACAACTTTAATTATCAAATAAAAATATATTTGTCAAAAGAATCTTATTTTGATTTCAGACACAGTTTTTGCTACAAAATTACTAACAAAAGTCTTCAGTCAACAATCAGGACCATCGACATCGACTAATGTTGATAACGACCTTTCTTTATCTAATGATGCTTTTAACATTAATTCTAGCTATGAAGAATGTCTTGATACTGAGGATACAGGTGATCTCAACTCTGAAACTCACGAAAGTGAAGGTATACTGAAAAAATAAAAAATTATACAATAATCTTGATGTTTACGTTAAATGTGTGACAATGTCAGTTACATATGTGCATTTTTCAGCTTCTTTATACAGGTGGAGTACACCTTGTGTATTGTTACTATTAGAGACATACAGAGCTATGGAAAAAGACTTTAGTAGTGCGAAAATCTCCCAAAAAAAAATTTGGGAAAGAATTGCCAAGGAGCTCAGTAAAAAAGAATACAATGTCACTGGGCCCCAATGTTATTCTAAGCTACGAAGCTTGAAAAAGACTTATAAATCTATAAAAGATCATAACAGCAAATCCGGCAATGACAGAAGGAGTTGGCAGTATTTCGACGTAAGTATTAATTTTTTGATATCTTTCTTCATTTCAAGAAAATGTTTTATAACAACCAATAATAAAAATAACAGTTACAAATTAATGCAAAATATTGTTTTTAATTATCATTATGTAATATGTATTTTTGTTAGATTATGGAAGAGATTTTTGCCAAAAAAGCTTGGTGTGATCCTGTTGCAGTTGCATCTTCCAATAGTCTTTCATCAAAACAATCAGAAACTAACGAGAGTATGGGAGAATCTGATAGTGGATGTTCTATTAGTGAGTTGATGATACTAGATAATTATAATTGTAATTAAAATAATGAAAAAATTGAATTCTAGAATCAAATAAAACACAAGTAGCAACTTTACTGGCAAAAAGACTGAGACAAAAAGATGATCACGAAGAGCAGAGAATGAAAAGGCACAAAGAACGAATGGAAATGGATGAAAAATTTCTGAAAGTATTAGAAAAATTAGCTAATAAATAAGTTTGAAAAGTTATATGTTAATTAAAAATAAGTTTTATTTGAAATGTTATAAACAATTTCAAATCAAGTTTTTAAAATGTTAAATTCTATATAAAAATAAGTTTTGTCAATTAACATTCTCTATCTAAAAATCAGTTTTGAAAATCTGAGATTCTATAACAGTTTATTTTCTAATTTTTAAATTCTATTTACAAATAAGTTTTTAAATATTACAATTATTTTAACAAGAATTTTGTGCAACCTTTTATTTTATTCAACCAAAAAGTACATTTTATATTGTTGTGTTCGATATAGTTTAATAAAAACAAAAATTTATGTGACTTGTTACAATTCTCATACCACAATTAAAAATAAAATATATACAATTTCTATAACTGTTTTAAATTCATTATATATTGACAAATTTTCTGAAAATTTATAAATTTTCAAATATTTCTAAAAGTATTATTTTTTGTTAGATTTTCAAAAATTTAATGGACCTGGCTTCCATGATTTATAACGTCTTAAGGAGCCATCATACTTATTAAAAATATATTCATAAATATTTATCATTTTTACAAAGAATTCATAATGAAGTCTCTTTTAAAAACTCCTGCATTCCGTCTTATTTCACGCGGAATATTTCCATTATTTTCTTCATTAGGCGCAGGTATAGTGATGATAAATATTTCATCTTCTCGTAAAATACAGATATTATGGATAACGCAGCATGCAACAACATACTCTGCCATTAAATCTACCCTTGTCATTGGCAGACAATGTAATAAGCTCCTTATTCGCCCTTTCAATAATCCGATGCATCTTTCAACAGTCACTCGTGCAGATGAATGATGGTAATTATATTTTTTTTGTTTCTCAGTTAAATGTCCATTATCTCTATATGGAGTGAGTAAATGCTGATGTATTTCATAAGCAGAATCTCCCAGAATATGACTGTTTTCAGGGAATGCATCATCATCATTCAAGTAATCTGCAACTTCTGATAAACGAAAAACTCTTTGGTCATGAACAGACCCAGGATGTCCAACATAGCAATGGGTTATCAGAGTCTTGTGATCACATACGAGCTACAACAAAAATTTAACTCTATGTGTAAATCTATTTTGATTGCTTGCCAAAATTAGTTCTATACTTCAAATTAATTAATAGTTACTGGATACCTGTAGCTGAATAGAATGGAATCCTTTCCGATTGATATAATCTACTGGATTTTCTTTTGGTGCATTTATGCGAATGTGGGTCCCATCAATAGCTCCTATTGTTTTAGGAAAACGACTTGCTCGTCCAAATCCATGCATCACATCAATAGCACGATCTCCTGTAGGCCATTGTATAAATATTGGAGCTTTTTTAAATAAGGCATGACACACTCGACGTACAGCTCTTACAGCAGTAGCTCGTCCTATGTTAAATCTGTCACAGACCGATCTATAATAAAAAATAAAAAAAGGGTCTAATTTTATACTTGTGAATTATGGTATATAATACTGAAATAGTTAATTTAAAAAAAAAATTAACCTATAAGAATCTGTTGTGGCCATTTTCCAAAGAGCTATCATCAATTGATGACGGGAAGGAATTGTAGGACATCCGGGAACACGTCGGATTAAATCTTCTTTTATCAGCTCATGTAAATAATTGAATGTACATCTTGAAAGTCTAAAGAGATCAATAAAGAATTCCATGAGTAAAATTTTCAAAATCTATAGTGTATTAAGTGATAAAAAATACTTTACCTGAAATGACTTTTAAATTCTTCATCTGAATAACGACTAATTACATTATCGTAATCAATAATACGTGGTCTAAGTTCTCGTTTTTCACGATTATATTTTTGTAAAATTGTATTCCATTCTTCATCTGAGCTGGACGAACTAGTACTTTGTGAAGCATTATTTGGACGCACCAACAAATTTTCAACTGCCGCCGTAAAAGGCATTTTTATTATATACGAACATAAATTAGTTAAATACTTCTCTAAAATTAAAGTATATACATATTTTTTGTTTAATAAATCATGTTAACCAATAATTAATAGAACTTATTGATGCCACTTACAAATTGTAACATAACCTCATCAACTTTTTGTTTTGTTTTACGCGCCATGTGTATTATTTAAATGAACGCTCAAAACGCTCCAAAATCCATTCTACTTGGGTTAATGATTGTGACGCCCAAAACCAAGTGGAACGGCAAAAACCGTGGTCGTGAGCGTGATCTTTGTGAGTGCTTAGTGGAACGCATCCTATATTTCAAGCGAACTATCGACGGTATGAACCACAAATCACCTACTAGGTGATTTGTGGTATGAACCGTTCGAGTTTTGATAGATGTGATCTGTTCAAGAATACGGTTAAACGGCGATTTTCCCATTCCTTCTCTCGAAATGATGCATCCTATGATTCGAGAATAGGCCCCCTGATAGATACATGAAGCGGCGCTGGCCATACGTCGTAACGGCGGAGGCCAAAAAACCAAAAGAAGAAGACTGTGATAAGCGTCTGTCAAACTTCTAATTTGAATTTATATTTATTTATGAAATCACAGCACAGCGTGCTGTGTATGAAATATTCACTCCTAGAGAAAGTAATAAGTATTGTATTGTCTAGTCTTACTATTAAAAAAAGTAAGTACTGAATAGTTAGAGGAAACTCAAAAAACTAAAAAATCTGAACATTGAAATAATATTTTTCTGAAGATTACATACTATAATTTATTGGGGCAAGGGAAATGAGTTTATTGTGTGAGCCTAATATGTACATCTCTTGAAAGTAAAAGCTACAGGATTACCATGGATAAGTTCAAATGAATACGGACATAAACTATAGGAAATTGTCACATTGTAAGTACAAAACACAAAAAATATCTGCTAACATTTTCAACACATCAATGAGGACAGTGTTACCAGTACCACTCACTCTTAATTGAGGTCAGTCATACAAATGACAATAATTCCAACACATGAATCAGATTAGATATAGGTTAGTGTTGCACTAGTAGTTCAAATTATTAGAAATACACAATTTTTACATTTTAAAATAGTATATTGTATAACGAGTGACGAAAGTAACATTTTCTGCAACAAGAGAACATTTTATCAAACAAGGCGCAATTTAAAAAATGGCTATAGCAGAATAGATGCTGTCAATGGTCTCTTATGAAGCCTGTATTCCAAAATATACATTAGTATCAAAGACATTACAAAATATCTTTGATCAGTACATAGTTTTACTAGTGTTACTTCTATAAAAAATTTGTATTTTCCTTAGTTAGGTCACACCTTGATTACTGTTCTTATGTATGGTTTCCTCATTACTTAGTTTACATTAGGAAACTGGAACATGTTCAAAATAACTTTATAAGCTATATTGCATTTAAGCTATACATTATCAAGATTATGGGGTATGGCTGCAACCTGCAACAGCTGCTTATCTCCTCTCTTGACAACTGTAGGAAATGGCACATGCAACTTCTAAATAAAAACTAGTCTATTGGTTTCAATGCAGACCATGAGACAGAGTTGAACATTTCACATATTTTCCCTATGTGTAATTAGGCATTCTACACATTTCTTCCTAGATCTATGACACTCACCAACTCACTGGAAGACCTTCCACTTTTTGATGTCTCAATTTATATATATATATATATATATATATATATATATATATATATATATATATATATTCGTGATTTGAATGTTCAGTAATTAATATTTTACCGACCCAGGATTTTTGTATATTTTGTTTTAAAAACTATATCTATTGTAAAGTATATGTTTGGATTTGTCAACATTGTATTTTTTTACAGTTGTATTTAATATAATTTGAAAGGGCTTGCCAGTGAATAAATATATAAATCAGTATACTGGCCAGTGGTAATACAGTCATATTTAACTGGATGCTGCCATATTGTACTGGCGAGTGAAGTATAAGAAGTGACTATTTTGCTGGTCGAGTATGCAGTAGAGTTTGTCAAATTTTTTATTGTAGTATTAATATTAATACTTTAAAATAACGGCCTCTCAACAAAGTAAACAATTACTTCTGATAGATGAAGGAAATAATAAGTACTACCTCAACGCGCTGGCCCAGTGCCGAAACTAGCCATTTATTTGGTATAGGCACAAGACAAATGTCACGCTCCCTATTTTTTGCACCTACATAAACAGGGATTGTTGAGGTTGAATCACCACAAATGAATCAGTACTGAATTTCATAGAGTAAAATATATTATTATCTATAAAGATGTAATCTTATTTATAAGGATTAATTAATTACAAATTACAATTATATCCTTTTCTTCTGTTTTTTGTTCACTAACATGAAAAATAAAAAAAAAAGTATTATAACTTATTGGAAAATTAACAACTTTGTTCCAAACTTCACTAGAATAAATAATTATTAAAAAATTTAAACTGAACAAAAAAAGATAAAGTAACTCCCATACAAAAAGTATAATGAATCAATACTCAGTATTTCAAATAATATATTATAAGTGTGACTCCACAATTTAATATTTTTAAAAGAAAAGGTGGTAATAAATGAACACAACTATTATAATTTGATAAATGGTACAGTTAGAGGGGCAACACTTAAAAATTATTGTGATTGTTACTTTGTTCATACTTTATGTATCGATTCTTTATGTTAAAAGAACCAACATTTTTAGTGGCGAAAAATTTCGAAGTCGTTGCATTTTAATTTTATGCGGGGCCCACAATTTTAAATCATTCGATAACAAATCCCTCAATATAGTTGTCGGACATTGTTACCTCTTGGTTGTAAATATCTTTATTTAGGGATGCTAAATAAATATACTCTGAGGGCATTCAACTGTTTTTACTTTTCCGCCAAACCTATGTATGATGCAAGAAAAGTATTGGTTTACCTAAAAAATGTTGCAGTTTTTGATTTTTTTTTGAGTTAATTTTACGTTTTTCAGAGAAAAAAACACGAAAAAAAGGGTTTTTACAAAAACTCCTGTGTCGTCGTCGTTCTCGGCGGCCTCTTTTTGTAATTATGTCTTGTTAACATGATACAGTCTCCAGAGTGCATAAAGTCACCAATTTTATGATTGGATATTATTCAGGGCATCTCACAGTTGAACTCAATTGATTTTCAGGATACCAGAGCCTATACAACCGGACGTATAAATCCAGATTTACTTAATTTTTGGAGAAATTTTGATTTGTTAGCACGATACCGTGTATACAAATGACGAATTTAATAATTTGACCAATTTTATGATTGGATATTGTTTAGGGCGTCTCACCGATGAACCCTATTGATTTTCAACTAACCAGAGCCAGTACAACTGGTCCTATAAATCCAAATATACCACATTTTTGGTTATTTTTGAAAAAAATTCGCCCCTGGAGTATATACAAGTAACCAATTTTATGATTGGATATTATTCAGGGCGTCTCACAGATGAACTCTTTTGATTTTCAGCTCACCAGAGCCAGTGCAATGGGTCCCATAAATCCAGATAGTTTACATTTTTGCTCATTTTTGGAGAAATATCAGTTTGTTAGGACGATACAGCCTCTGGAGTGTATAAGTGCGGAAAAGTTAGTTTCAATCTTTAAAACCATTTATTTTGATTGAATTTTACGATATTAGAATTTAAAATTGATTTAAAAAAAAAGAATTGACATATATAATAAAATAACTATTTAACTGCTACCTTAATGTTTTTAGACATGCTTTATTCTAGGCTGATAAAAGACAAATGTGTGAATTTGAACAATAACATTAAGTCAATGTTTAGAAATAAGACGTACATTTATTCAATCAATTGTGTCCATCCCCCATCCTACAACTTCAATACAACTTTTCTGTCTTTTTTATTAACAAACTTGTCAATTAATAAACTTAAATCAATTTGTTAAAATGCGTCTTTTTCAATCGAAATTATTGCCAGACCATTTAGTCGCTCTTATCCCATGGTAGAGTAAATAATTATTTTAATAAGTTGAGTTTGCTGAACGAACGTTTGCAAGAGGAAGTGGTTACTGGTATGGTCAAAAATATTTTCAACGCAATACATATATTGGGGTATATACTGTCTAAAGAACAATTAAAAATATTATTTAATAAATCAAATGAATTTAACTCACTAATATTCGTTAAGAGTGCACTAACATGAAATTTAAAATTATCAATACCGTTGAAAAATTTATGAGAATTGAGATCGTTTGAATATTTTGAAGACAAATCCTTGGCATGATTTTGTAGATCCCGTATGTGCATAATGAAATATAAGTGCCATTTAAAAAACCAAAATATTAATTTATGCTTTGTAAGCTCAAATATCGAGAATATAGTTCTACTATAATAGTATCAATAACTCGAATAAGAGTTTGTTTCAATCTGTCCTCTGTATTCAAGGTGTAATGGGATAGTAATTCGACTGGCATTTTGGTGACAATAATAAAACATGAAAAAGGATGTTTGGAAATATCCACATCCCTGAAAACTGATAGCTTCCATGCTCGGACTGCTTTAGCTCTTAAGAAATTTATATAGATATACAAGTTTTGCTTGTAAGCAGGTATAAACTAAAATTGTCCCGATAAGTTGGGTAACGCCTCGCTTGCATTATAGTGGAGAAGTAGTATTTAAAACCAGAAAACCAACAAAAATATTAAAGTCTTTGATAAACCTGTAATTTCTCATTATATTTAGAGACGTTATAATGTAAAATGTTTTCTCGGGAATATTGTTGTATTTTAATCTAGTTTGTGCGCATAGGCAAAGGCAATCATTGCCTATGCCTAGTTTCGGTACTATTCTGGCCAGTATATTTCGGAACTAATCAATAGTATGGTGTCGATCCATGGGCCAGTAGTATAGGTACTGATGAATATTTTGGAATGCACCCAAGTGTATTTATAGTCAAATATTATTCATCCAACATCCAATAGAGGAATGCTTTGTATTTTTTTTAAACAGACGATAAAAATAACCTATTTTCTGAGAAAATGTTATAGAGAGAGAATATATGTTTATTGTCCAAGAACAAGTCTTATTGACAAACACTTTGTAAAATAAGTTAATAAGTTAAAAATTAATTTACCAACAAATCATTAAACATTACTAGATAAAAGATACAAAAAAAAATACATTCACACACAAATTTTACATATTATATACATACAACATAACTTATATGTATTGTCAATAAATAACTAAATTATAATACAATAATTAAAAGCACTCTAAAATATTTCAATTTCATTTTCTTTACTTGTTTATATACACTGTTGACAAGAATAATATTATAGAGAATGCATATGAGAAAAGTATTCATTTAAATTATAGTACTATAGTACAACTTTTCTTTCATTACTTGCCGAAATTTATCAAAATGCTCTATATTCTTTATATATGCTGGCAACAAATTACATAATTTGACTCCATTGTAAATAAATGAGGCTTTCACCAAGGAAGTTTTAGGTATAAGTAGCGGCAGATTGCCACTTTGTCTTGTATTATAATGACTCTCTGTAATATACTGCTCTTTGTTCTTATGAATGAGGGATGTTACTTCTAGTACGTAGAGTGATGTAAGAGTCAGTATTTTATGTTTCACGAAATATGTTTTACATGAAGTTCTTTTATTTATTTTACATAAGAATCGTATAGCTCGTTTCTGCAATAAAAAAATACTTTCGAATAGTTTCCCATTACAAGAGCCCCAAAATTGTAAGGAATACCTTAAGTGCGATTCTACTAAAGCGTAATATACATCTTTAGCTACCGAGAATCACAATTCGCACGAAGATGATTTAACAGCGTAACAGCCTGAGGATATTTTCTTTTTTAAGATATTAATGTGTCCTTTAAACGTCAGGTTACTATCAATGTTGAGTCCCAAAAATTTTGCTTCTTCAACACTCTCCACAGTGTCATTTCCAAGTTGAACAGGTGGTAATCTGCATTTAAATGTCATTATTTTTGTTTTACTTATATTTAGTGTTAGGTAGTTTGCACTACACCATTCCTTAACCGTTTGTAAGTCACTGGATACAATGTTATGAAGCCTCTGTTCATTGAACTGATGCCAAGTTAATGTGGTATCATCGGCAAACATAGTAAAATTACCATGAATATTTAAATTTGTAAGATCATTGACATAGAGAAGAAACAAGATTGGACCCAATACTGAACCCTGTGGAACTCCCCATTTACCAGATCTGACATTTGAATTTGAATGTGGTGTTCTAACAAATTGCTTACGTTCAGATAGATACGAGTTCATCCATCCAAGACCAACATCCCTAATCCCATAATGATTTAATTTTCTTAGCAGTAATTCATGTTTAACACAGTCAAAAGCTTTTGTCAAATCACAAAAAACTGCTGCGACCGGTATACCAGAGTTAATAATTTTATATATATTTTCTAGACTGGTAAATATGGCATCAGATGTATTTTTACCTTTCTGAAACCCAAATTGTCTGGTATCAATTATACTATTTATTTCTAAAAATTCTGTTAATCGATGTTTTACAAGTTTTTCAATTATTTTTGCCAATGTTGGAATCAGAGATATCGGCCTAAAATTAGATGGATCCCCACCATATCCCCCCTTATGAATTGGAACTATCACGCTAGTTTTAAGAAAGTCTGGAAATACTCCCCCTTGAAACGATTTGTTAATCAAAATTGCTAAAACATTTAAGGCTGTGTATGGTAAATTGTTAAATATTTTAATAGACCAGTTGTCACAGCCACAAGCATTTTTCTTTTTGATATTAGCAAATACTTTTCTTAACTCATAGGTATTCGTTGGATATAACTTAAATTGTTGATTTATATGAACATCTTTCATGTACGATAGAGGATCGGTTGTAGAATTTAATGTTTTAATCAAGGATTCGGCTATATTACAATAAAATTTATTGAACTGCTCAACATCTTTATGTATATTCTGTTTAAGTTTATCATTATTTTTTCCCCTTAATTCATTCACAATAGCCCATGACTCTTTAGATTTATTTGAAGATTTTTCCATTCTTTTGTTATAATAATCATCTTTTGCCTTCTTTATTATTGCTCTATAAATTGACCTATATTGCTATATTGTGTATAATATGTGCTAAAGGGCTCGTCACGAAAGTACTTTCTTATGTAGTTTAATGACCGCATGTTTTTCCCTGATATTCGAATACCACATGTAATCCATGATTTTTTAGATTTTATTCTGATTCTTTGTATTGGAAAGGATTTTTCAAAGATAATACAAAATGTTTCATAAAGTTGTCTGAATGAATTTGAATGTATAATTAAAGAATTACAGTTATATGCATCACAGTGGGCTTTAAATTTTTGATAATTACTTATACTATATAATCTACCATATTTAAAAGACTTTTTTTCCAACCTACATTTGACTGGTATCATAGTATATACAGCTTCACGATCAGACAAGTTACTTGGAATTATATTACATGTCA
This sequence comes from Galeruca laticollis, assembly GCA_963921935.1. Lineage (NCBI taxonomy): Eukaryota > Metazoa > Arthropoda > Insecta > Coleoptera > Chrysomelidae > Galeruca > Galeruca laticollis. The sequence goes on along the minus strand of OY998176.1, from coordinate 259,844,268 downwards.
CTTTAGTTTCATCATATGTACTACAAAAGTAGTCAATAATTGTTGCCGAGTCTCTATTTATTCTTGTTGGCTGTTTAACATGCATTTTGAGATTGAAGGATATCAATAGACTATTTAATTTGTTAACATTATTTTCATGCTCATCGTCAAAATTAATGTTGAAATCACCTGTTAATATCAGCTGTATAGATGATGTTAATTTGGACAGCAAAATTTCCAGTTTGTCTAGGAAGACTGAGACACTGGTTGCTGGAGAACGGTATATGCAAAGTATTACAGTATTAATAGACCTAATATGTATGCCCGATAATTCAAATTGTTTTTCTTCTGCGATATTTTCAATTATGAATTCTTTGACTCGCCAATTTTCCATCACAGAAGTATGTACTAATATAACTGTGCCTCCATGCATATACCGTTCTCTACAAAATACTGAAGCCACAGTGTAGCTTGGAATATAAACGTTTTCAGATTCTTCGAGCCAATGCTCAGTTAACAATATTACTTTAGGATATTTTAAATTTTCTATTATGATAAAAAGGTCATCAACTTTATTTCTTACCGACTGTATGTTAAGAAGTAGAAATGTTAAAGAGTCAAATTGATTTCTACGGTTTTCCCTAAAAAAGAACTAGAAGAAGAGTTACTATCTTTTTGATGAAGTGAATTTTGTGATTGTAATACATTTATGGATTCTCGTTCCTTCATATCAGTATCCAATTTCTGTAAAATTTGGTGTTCACTACTACTAGTATTTTCTTTTGTACTCACCTTATCAGACTTGTTATTGTTATATGTGTCATTGTTATGTCTCATTTTGATAGAGTGTTCCTTGGAGTTTTCCTCATTTATTTTTACAAAAATTAAACTTGTATGTGTTTTTTTCAAGCTTATTTGTTTTTTGATTAGCCAAGATATATTAAAGTTATTTAGTGTATAGCCCTTATTATTGCAAATATTTAGGTATGAAATATTATATTCATTATATCTGTCAACAGTGTTTATATATTGATTTAATCTAATGTTAAAATTGGCAGTAGAACTATAGTTAATTTTACTAGTCTTAAAAGTGGACAAAAATATAAAATTACTGTTAGAACATATGTTTAATTTAGAGTTTATAACTCGCATGCTAGGATATTTCAACTGTAACAGATCATTAGCTCCTGCCATAACAATTACATAATCATTGGAACTCAAATTTTTTGACATTTTCTAAATCTTCAATTACCCCACTTAACATTGCACCGGGTTTTATTAAAGTTTGTATTTGAACATTTTCCTGTTTATACCTACGACGCAGTTCTTTATCCAAGGCTCTTCCATATTCATCAGTTAGGATGAGGTTTTTGAATATTTTTACCAGTTTTCTCATTTGATTCAGTTATTACAGTTTCTATTTTATTTTTATTTGTATTAATTTTTTGTAGTTCTTCCAAACATCTATTGTTGTCATCCTGTAATGTTTTTATTGAATGTTCCATATTATTTTTTTCCAGTAGTAGCCTTTCAATTTTTCCTTTAAAATCATCGTTTCTTCTTTTCATATCCTCTTTATCCAATTGTAAAGCAGCAATTTCTTCCCTTAGTTCAGCAATAAGTTTATTTGTCCTTTCCTTTCCTACATCGATTTTAACAAGGTTGTTTTTGTAAAATAATTTTTCATTTTCAATTACCTTAATTGTGGTAATCATGTTTTTTCCTATACAATATAATTCTTCAATATCTTTAGTTAGCTTTAATATTTGTCTGTCCTTGTCATTTATTACCTCTGTTTGTTCCGCGTTTGTAGTCTTAAGTGACGTATTTTCTTTGTGGAAAGATTCTATTCTTCTTGATTTTTAAGTTTTTCAATGAGGTTTGATTCAGCCTCTATCACTAGGGCTTCGTAATTTTGTGTGCTTTTTTGCATGAGTTCTATAAATCTGTCCTTCTCATTGAGTGCTTGATTAAGACGTCTTATTTCATATTTTAGAGTTTCTTCTTTACTTTCCTCTTCTCTATTTTCTCTTGGCAGATCAGAGAACAGTAAATTTTATTATTTCCTAGTCTAATTGCATTTTTTATATCCCTCTCCAGACAACTTACGTGGAATGCATTCAAGCAAATCACGCAAATATAACTTTTAAAATCTTTATTGCAACATTTAAATTTTGAAGTCATTTTAAATGAGACGCCACTGGAGCCAAAAGACTTTTTGAATTTGGTTTTCAAAAAGAATTTTTTAAAAAAACAAACTACTTTATTAATACACAAATATACTTCTTAACAGTTGTAAGTCTAATATCATTCTGAATAAAATATGTACAAAATCTAAAAAGGAAAACATTTGCTGACATATTGAATTAAATATTTATATTACACATTATTGTTATTGAAATTATTATTGAATCATCAAATGCACGTTCCATAACTCCTCCATCCCCAGAAGGAACTCAAGGGTGTAGCCTGGGTGGAGCAACTTGAGCTTCATCATGTTCTGTTGTAGTTTCTTTTGGACTTCCATTTATCTTGAATATATGAACAATCTTCTTTCTGTTTACGAAAAGGCAATAAATAACAATTAATGATATTAACATGGACTTTGCACCAATGGACCAATCGAATCGTTTTCTTAAGTGAACTTCTGGTAATGTTTCTTCTAATTCTTGCTGTTGAATCTTATGGATTTCATCGAGGTGGATTTTTTCTAATTCTAGTCTTCTTACAGGTGTTGTGTGAATTGTAATTTCTTCAATTTCTTTTAAAGCTATAGGGTGACCAATAAGTAGTCCCTTTTCATTACTGTAGGTGAACCTGGTAGTACTTATAGCGCACTGGGGTGGTACCTTGATTAAGTAAGTACCTTTTAGTGCGACAACATTGTTTTCGTTACAAGTAAGCTGGACTTTCTGAGTTTCAGGAAAAACTCCAATATAGTGACCACTGTTGATTTCTTCTACGATTTGGCTGCTTATTTTGACAGGTACTTGTTGGCACTTTACTGTTGTGGGTTGGACTGATAGTAATGACGTAATACAGTCGATATCTTTTCCTATAGGAAGTAATTGCTTATGGAGGCACAGGAAATTGGGCTGTAAATCGAAGCACTCTTCTTCTTGGTACTGTTAGTATTCGTTGCTCATGAGTAGGTAGGTAGAAGGAGGGATTATTATACTTTGGTTGATATTGGGTACAGCGTAAAGGTGATAAAGGTCGAAAGTGTTTTGATTAACTAAAGGAAAATCTAGTGAAAACATTAATTTATCATTTAAGTAATGTACTTTTGTTTCTACTACTCTGTAATATTTTAAAATTTCATTGTCTAGAAATAACATTTGTGAATTAGTATGGATCTTAGACATCTCTAAAATTATTTCTTTTAAATCTACTAAATTAACTATACTATGATGAAGAATATTTAAATTAGCAAAACTAATCGCATTTTCTATATCCGCTAAAAATGCAGACAAAGAATCTAAGTTTATTTTTATTTGATTAAAAATTACTTGAAATTCAATATAAAGGTCTTGATTAAATTCTGTTTCATTGAAAACCACTGTAAGTAATTCAATCTTGCTTACTATGCGACTTTGCTTTTCTGTTATACTATCTAATGTCTTGTGTACATTTTGCATTAATTTTGAGTTCAATGAAATGTGACTATTAATTTTCTTTATTATTTGATTTTCGTTGTTTTCAAGTTGAACAATATTATTATAAATATCTTTTGCATCTTCTTGGTCCATATTACCAGTAATGCTTTTGATAAATGTTCCTAAAGGAGAAAATAATGCTCTTTTACTTTTTACTTGTGGAAAAATAGCGTTTAACTTATTATTGACGTAAATAACCTCGTATTCTAAATGTATATAAGTTTCTAGTATTTTAGTAATTATTATAGGGTGACTTTTCTCTAATAATCTTTTGAATTCATAAAATTTGTTAGTTACCGAGACTACTTGTTCTTTTATTGATTTTGTAGGAATATAGTGTAAGAAGGTGTGGGAGGCTGTTTTGATTTTTGCGGTACCTATTTTGAACGGAAGAACTCCGGGGTTCTTATTCAGATTCTGGATCTCTATTTTCTGGCTCATTATCAGAGGGAGGATTATTAACCTGTGAAAAATCGGTAGTTAATTTTCTGGGAGATTTAAAAATCTGTTTATGATAAGTATTGTAAGGTGTAGTAACTGTAAGGTCTTGTGATTTAATAACATGTTCTGGCTTATATGGTGGTTTCGTTTTTGATTGTCTTTCGGTTTGTTTTTTGTAGGCAATTGTACCTGGTTGTATGTCTGGAGGTTCTTGTCTCTTTTCATTTAGTTTTTCAATAATTTTTGATTTATTTTCAGTCATTGTTTTGTTCAGATTTTTATAAATATCTATCATTGTCTGTTTGTGTTCGTTAAGTTTTAAATTAATCATTTCTGCATTACTATCAATTTCGATAGGATTTTCTAATTGAAGGTGTCCTAGTAATAGATCTATAGGTTTATATTTTGTAGCTGAGTGACTAGAGTTATTATAACCGATTACTGCATAGAATAATTTTTCAAATGGGTTTAATTTTGGGCGTGTGATTGAGAGTGTTCTCATATGTTCGAATAAAGTGGAATGAAATCTTTCGACTATACCGTTACTATTTGGGTTGAGGGGTAACGTATAATGCCAATTGATTTTGTAAAGTTTTGCGAAATCTTTTAAAATGTTTTGAAGAAATTCTGAACCGTTATCCGAGATGATATTTTCTGGAATTTTATAGGATGCTATGAATTGTACTAGGCCTTGATATATGTGTAGAGCTGTGATGCTTGGAATTATATAAGCTTGACCGTATTTTGAGAAACTATCGCATATCGTTAGTGCTATGGAATTTTCGAATTTGAAAGTGTCTATATGTATTGTTTCGAAAGGTTTTTTGGGTGTTGGCGTTAGTTGAAGTTTGACAAGTGGAGGATGTCTTTCGTATTTTACTTGTTGACAAATGGGACAACTGTTTATGAAATTTTTCACATTTTCGTGTAACTTAGGCCAATAGAATTTAGTTTTGAGTTGATTTATAGTTTCTTGAATACCACGGTGATTGGTTATACCTTCGTGCTGTTCTTTTATTAGTTCCTGTTGTCTTTGGTCTCTAGTAACATCTACTAATAATTTATTTGTTTTTAAAAGTTTAAATGCAGAGTGTTTGAATACTTGAGGGATAAAATTACACATATTTTTGAATAAACTTTCATTTTCGTCGTTTTGAAAATAAAAAACATACTGTTTCTTTGGTACACCATATTCTTTTAAGAAATTTATTATTTGAGATTGAAATGATTCTACTGTTATATATATTTTCCATCTAGTTCTTACGTGAGTTTCAAAAAGTTTTCTAATTTCTTGTCTAGGATTTCTGTCTACTTTAATTATGATAATTTGGTTGAGAAAGTTATTTAAAGGAGTTTCAGTGATGTGAATACCTAAAATAGGATTTTCTAAACTCGTATGTATTGTCGCAATGTCGTCATTGTTGTCGGTGGGATCAAATTCTGCGAGAACGGATTGAATGTCAAGGTCGGTTATCTCTGGGTTTCTGTTATCTTGAGGAACATTGTCTAGGTCAGTTTTGTTGTTGGTGTTGGATTCCGAAGATAGTGGTTGTTGTGTTAATAATTCATCAAATTCTGTCATAAAGTCTATAATAGGTAATTTGGATGTGCTTGATTCAATAGGATGAATTTCAATTCTACTTAAAGCATCAGCATTGCTATTAGATGTGCCTTTTCGATATATAACTTGATAGTCAAATTCTTCTAATCGTAATCTCCATCGAACAAGACGAGAGTTTGGTTCTTTGAGGGACATAAGCCATTGAAGAGGTTTGTGATCTGTAACGATTTTGAATTTACGTCCAAAAAGATAAGGTATGAAGTATTTCGTAGCATAAACAATGGCAAGCAATTCTTTTTCAATAGTTGAATAGTTGGATTCGGATTCATTAAGAGTTCTGGAGGCAAATGCAATAGGTTTGTCATGAGGAATTTGTCCTTGAGATAGGACGGCACCGATGGCGACGTTACTTGCATCGGTAGTAACTATGAAATCTTTCGTAAAGTCGGGAAGAATAAGAATGGGATCATTGGTCAGTAAAGATTTACAATCTTCAAATGCTTTTATGTACAACGGATTATTGATATCGATACTAGCTCCTTTTTTTAGGCAACGAGTGAATGGTTTTGTAATATGAGCGAAATTTCTGATGAACTTTCTGTAATAACCAACTAAACCGAGAAATGATTTAATCTCTTTGGTTGTTTTAGGAATAGGATAATTTAGAATAGCATTGACTTTATCGGGGTTTGGTTTAACACCGTCTGGAGTGATTACGTGACCTAAAAAGGATACTTCTTTTCTTAAAAATTCTGATTTATCTAATTGCACTTTAAAATTACTGTCTCTTAATTTTTGGAATATTTTCTTTAAGTTAACTATATGTTCTTGGAGTGACGTTGAGAAAACAATTATGTCATCCATATATACAAAGCAAATTTTATTTTGGAGTTCTTTTAAGATATTGTCCATGACACGCTGAAATGTAGCTGGTCCATTTTCTAATCCAAATGGCATTCTTACATATTCAAAATGTCCACCTTCTACGTTAAAAGCAGTTTTCTGAATATCATCAGGATGCATTTCGATTTGATGAAAGCCACTTGCGAGATCTAGGGTTGAGAAGTATTGACAGCGACCTAGTCTGTCGAGGATATTATTTATTTGGGGAATAGGATATTTATCGTCAATTGTTTTTTCGTTTATTTTTCTGTAGTCCACCACTATTCGCCATTTCTGTTTTCCAGATGCGTCTGGTTTTTTACTTCCCGATAGGACTACTCCACGGGGAATCGCTCCGTCTGATGATACCTTGTTCTAACATTTCATTAATTTGACGCTATACTTCTGGTTTATGAATATATGGGTATCTATATGTTTTCGAATAAACTGGTATTTCGTCTGTGGTTTTTATTCTATGCTTTACTTGATTAGTGAAAGTTAGTTTTGAATTACTTGTATGGAAAATGTCAGAAAATTCTTTACAAATTTTTTCTAATTGCAACTTTTCCTCAAAATTTAAATGACTTGTTCTAATGTTTTCAGTGATATCGAATGGTTCTAAATTTTGATTACATTTAATAGACATATTAAAAATTTCTAAGTCGTTTGTAAATAGTTGAACTTTTATTGGGTTATACAAATAAACTTCTTGAACTTCATCAGTATCATTTATGATTTCTATGGGTGCATAACAATTAATTGCTTCGGAGATACCTTCTTTAATTTTACAGTTGAATACTTTTAATTGGGGAACAATAATAATGCCAGAATATACTGAGACAGGAATTTTAGCAGATTCTATCGTGTGGGGTTCAATTTTTGCAAAAAATAATAATTTACCCTTTGCTTCGTAATGACTTAATGGTAATTTTGCTGTCGGTGTTTTCAGTAAAGAATTGCTTAAGTCGAGTTCTACACATAAATCTTTTAATGTTTCGTATCCGATTAAACCATCGAAGAAATGATGAAAATTGAATAAATAGAATTTTATCTGATGAAATGATGAAGAAATGATGAAAATTGAATAAATAGAATTTTATTTTTTTATTACAGTTAAATTCGGGGAATGCCGGAATCTTAGCACATTGGTCTCGAGAAGTTGTTTGGAATATTGAGCTAATCGTGAACGGCTCGTTTTCGATACAATCTTCAAAATATTTTTGGGCAATTTCTGGATTTAGGAATGATTTAGTAGCACCTGTATCAACTAATAATTTAAGAGGAGGATCTGATATTTTTACGTAAGGAAGGCCTTTACGGTCGTATAGAGAATGTAATTCTATGTTTGGTTTTCTGTTGGGCTTGGTTCTTGAAAATTTTCATTTGAGAATTCTATGTCATGAATATTGTTAGAATCTTCGTCATTATTTTCGTAGTTAAAATAGTCTGTATTAGTATTATCTAAATTTTGAGAATTATATGCATCATAGTAATAGTCAGAATTTTGTTCCATATGATATAATTGTTCTGAGGTAAATGTTGGTCGAGATTGAGGCCTAAAGAAATTGTGATTTGTTGAGGGTTGATTGTGGGTTGGTCTCCTTGTGGCTGTAGATATACCACTCATTGGAACGGGTCTAGATTGATTTTGATATTGATTAGTTTGTTTCCAAACATTTGTTGGAGGTTTTGGAGGACCGAAAACTTGTCGATTACTTGGGAATCGTTGTGGGACACTTGGGCGTGGCTGAATATTTACTGGACCTCTAGGAAAATTATTTTGTGTAGCCGCATTCGGCATAAATTGGGGCGGAACTTGATGAGCAGTTTGATACCTATGAGTGTTCATGACTGGATAATTATTGATGGGGAAATTCGGACGTAATTGAAAATGTTGATTGGTTCTGAAATTTGAATTATATTTTTGTACGGCTTTAGGTCTATGATTATGATCTGAATTTCTTTGTAAGTATCTAATATTATTTTCAGCAACTATAAATTGCCTAGCTTCAGCTATTGTTGATGGTCGCATTGCACGTATAGTAGAACCTAGGGGTTCTTTTAACCCAGCAAGGAAAATTTTTAAAGCGTGAACATTATAAAATTCTTTTTTCACTATGTTTATAGCATTTTCTCCGTGTGTATCTAAATAATTATGAAGAGCACTTAAATTACTCATTACTCTTGTATAAAAATGTAACGCGTCTTCTGTATTAGTTTGTCTTAATTGATCTAAATCGAATAAAAGGCCATTTTCGTCACGTTGATCTCCAAAATGAGATATAAGAGCAGATTTGACTGACTTCCAGTCTTTATTAATACATATACTATATACTTTCCTAGCATTACCAACTAATTTGGAATATATACCATAAATTATACTAATATTTTGTACACAGTTTTCGCTACCTGGCGTTCTATCCCAATAAATATTAATAATAGTATTTGCAGTTTCTAGAAATGATGATAACTCTAATGAGTTACCGTCAAATCTTGGTACTATTTCTAACAATTTTGGTTCGAATTTTGGAGGAGGTAACGCCATATTATCGTCTAAAATATCTAATGAACCTGTTATCGATAAATTGATAAATGAATTTGAAAGATCTAATTCTATTTCGTTTTCAATACTAAAACTATACACACTTTCGTTAATGTCCTCTATGGAGTTAGCGACAAGTGAGGAGAATGACATAGACAGGATAAATACAATAAAAGGAAATGAGCAACTTACAGTATTGTAGCTGTCTTCACCATAATTTGACTTCAGTTCTTCTTCTGGATTCTGGAGCACTTTTTTCAAGATTTCGTACGGAGTGACGAAATTCGTTACTGAACAAACGATTGGAACCGAAAGAATATTCACTGTGAAATTCCTTTCAGTATCCTACTGACTGCGCCACTTTTTGAATTTGGTTTTCAAAAAGAATTTTTAAAAAAAACAAACTACTTTATTAATACACAAATATACTTCTTAACAGTTGTAAGTCTAATATCATTCTGAATAAAATATGTACAAAATCTAAAAAGGAAAACATTTGCTGACATATTGAATTAAATATTTATATTACACATTATTGTTATTGAAATTATTATTGAATCATCAAATGCACGTTCCATAACTAAGAACCACAAGTAGATAAGAGGTAATTTCCACTAATGACTATCACTTATCAGTTATAAATTTGACTAGTTTTTGTTGCACATTTTTGTTTTAATGATTTAATATTTAACACAATTTTGCAATTATTTCATCATATGTACATTACACATTTCTGTAAACAGCATATTCTTGTAGTGCTATTTTCAAACTATCCATTGGTACCAAATTCACTTTAGTTGTTTAGATAACTTTTCAGAATATAAAATATTGTTGGGAGCTATTCCAAAATACGTCTGTATCGGTCGAGAGAGATTTGTTGAATGAGTTGGATAGGTGTAATAACCGTTGAACAACTGTTTGTTTAAAAAAGTGTATATTGTTTTTTGATATGATTTGTTAGTTAGGAAGTAATGATACACAATGCCGAATTATGTAATAAATACTATTATAAATATGAACGAAAAGTAGTAAGCTAATATTGGTTTTATATTTTGTTTACAGGTGCATCTTCAAAATGGGACCAATTTTATATCATTTTCCACCGAGTGGACCATCTAGAGGAGCATATCTAGCTGTAAAAGCTGCAGGAGTTAATGTTGATTTACAAATTGTGGATTTGTTTAAAAGAGAACAGTACAGTGAAGAATTTATTAAGGTAAGAAATATTGATGTTAAACCATCTATTACAAGTATTATGTTGAATTTTGTAAAAAAGCTAGACAGTGTCCATTAATAGAAAAAGACAAAATTTGGATACACTTATAAATGGACATAGTTCAATTATATAATTGATACAAAAGTGTAAAAAGTGACTCTTTATTGCATGAACTGATGTTCAAAAACGTGAACGAGGAACAAGCGAGTGTTTTTAAAGCCAGGAATGCAATAAACACATTTTTTTCATATGTGCCTTACAAAATTTTATCTAAGCTTCGGAGGCAAATCCACTAGAGTACAAAAACATTCTAAAGTAGGAAAAGGTATTGTAATAAAATCCTTAAATTCGTACAGTATTTTAATTACCATAAGCAAACCTAACCTTAAATATTAATAACGCAACAGTAAATGATCCAATAACAATTGCTAATACATTTAATAAATATTTCATAAATGCCCCCAATGAAGCAATTAAATCGATATCTGAACCGAACTATACATTAAAGTACCCCTCCAATAATTTTGTTTCAAACGGCATATTTCTTTCATATGTCACAACAGAAGATGTTCTTGACATAATTAGGAATAAAATCAAAAAATAAACCATCATGTGGTTCTGATAACATATCTGGTATTGTCATTAAAAAAATTGCAAATTTTATAGTAAAACCGCTTACTCATATAATCAACACTTCTTTTGAAGAAGGAGTTTTCCCTCATGAACTAAAAGTTTCAATTGTTTCTCCTATTTTAAAAAAGGATGCTTCTGAAATCATTTCGAATTACCGTCCAATCTCTGTATCACCAGTTATGTCAAAAATATTTGAGTATTCCATGCTGAAACAGATGTTGAGATTTTTAGAAATTCATAAAGTAATTACGGACCATCAGCATGGTTTTCGAGCAACATTTTCAACTTCAACAGCTTTGGAATCGTTCAACAGTGAGGTTCTGAATTTAGTCAACCAGGGCGAAAGCCCGATTGGGATATTTTGTGATCTCAGTCGGGCTTTTGATTGTGTTCAACATAGTATTTTGAAAGACAAACTTTATAAATATGGCATGAGGGTAAAAGCATATGAATGGTTATCCTTGTACCTGGATAACAGGTTGCAATCTGTCAAAATTGTTGATAAAGGAAATACATATATATCTAATCTTATAGTAAATGCACAAGGAGTTCCACAGGGATCCATACTTGGCCCTTTGTTGTTTATCTTCTGTTATACCAGAGTCATTTACTACTCTTTATGCCGATGATTCAACGTTTGTGTTCAGCGATGAAGACCCAAACATATTGAAGGCCATAATTATGAATGCTCTTTTGAAATTTTCTGCCTGGTGCAGTGATCAGTCGTTGTTATTTAATACAACAAAAACGAATTACATTTTATTTCATCCTCGCCAAAAAACTTTTTCCCCAGACTTTGACATATTGGTTAACAACTCCAACATAACGAAAGCAGAAAATGTGAAATTTCTAGGAGTATTATTTGATTCAGATTTGTCATTTAAAACCCATTGTTTAAATTTATCAAAGATGCTAAATTCTAAATGTTTTCAAATTAGAAATTTGAAGAAAACACTTAATGTAAATCACATTCGTTTACTTTATTTTAGTGAAATACAGTCTAGGATTAGTTATGGAATTTGTATTTGGGGGAGTTCTCCTCATGCTAAAAATGTTTTTTTGTCACAGAAGAGGATTCTCAGGTGTATTTCAAACATCTCATTTGTAGACTCCTGTCGACCTGTTTTTATTGGCTTGAGAATTTTAACTCTGTTTGGCCTTTATATATTGGATCTACTTACATCAGTTCATAGAAATAAAAGCGATTATTTGCGGAATAGTGATATTCACGCTCACGATACAAGATATAAATCAGATTTCTCTATACCTTACCAGCGTATAGAAATCTGTAAGAAATCACCTATTGTAATGGGAATTAAATTGTATATTAGTCTCCCTCAAAGTTTAAAAGATATTACCTTAATGCATAAATTTAAAGAGAAAACTTAAAACTATCTTATTGACATGTGCCCATATTCGGTTGAAGAATATTTTGAAAATACTCGTTGAATTATGTCTAGACTGCAACATATACTTTGTGTAATTTTAAATTTTGACGTATCTTGTGTGTTTCAGGTTTTCATATTATTTTTTGTGTATAACGTGTATTTGTTAACCTACATTACTGTATTGATTTTAAAGGTAAATGTCCTAGTTTTAGCTAGACTTTTTTAATTTTGATTTGTTCTTGTTCGACTTGTCTTATGTCATTATTTGATGTTATGAGATCAATAAATTGTATCTATCTATACTACACATGGTACATGAGAATTTTATTTTTATTAGACATGTGTTGAATTAAGTTTTAATTATTTATAATGTAATATTAGATATAATTCTGTTCATTCTGCAAAATAAGGACATTGCATCCAAGAATAATGAAATCAAAGGAGTTATTTAGAGTTGCAGAAATTATCTTCGTAATATAAATTACAATTATCATTCTCATAGATTTTAATATTTAGATTGAACTATTTTATTTATTACCTATACCTACTAACTTAGAATCAGAATTCGTAATAGTAATACAAAGTTCAATTTATTTGCTAAGATCTGACACACAGATAAAACCTCTAAACGATATTCGTAAAAGAAGCGAAAGTTTTCAATGTGCTTCACACCTTCAAAACAATAGTCAACAGTCATGTGAAGAACAAATGTTATTAATGGAGAACTCTACTAACTGTGAATACACAACAATCAAAATTATTGAAAATTATTTAGAAATTATAGCAGAAATAAACCAATACCTAGCAGTATTTCCTCGAGAAAAAAAATGATAACTAAATGTTCAGAAGACACAGAAATCAAAATTTAAAAAGGAATTTTCCTAAGCAAGAACTCGCTATGTAAAATAACTTTTAAAAAATCAAGAATTAATATTTCAAGAAAGAACTTTTGGTCAACCACTGGTACTGAATAAACTTCAGACACATTTTAACAAAATTAAAATCCAGCCTTTGGAAATAAATTTGAAAAAAATTAAATTTAAAAGAAATATCTTCGTAAGGATTGACACGAATACATGAAGAAAAATTAAGTCTCCATATTCCTAGCACATGAACTGTATTTCTATATTCTACCTCAGTATTGATAATTATTTGGCTACTCTTAAAGAAAATTGAGGAAAGAAAAAAATAGGAAGAAACTCCATTGGAATTACAAGAAAAGAAAACTGAACTTCCAGGGGGTACGCCGATCTAATGGGGAGGTGTGATATACTTTAAATTCCTTACTATATAATAAATAAAGTGCTTAATCAGTATATTTTGTAATCACCTGATATTTTATAAATTGTTGAACCTTATCTTTGCTTATATTGTAATTTTTACCTTTTGAATTGCCTAGTTTATATTGTTAGTCTAGAATCTACTTCGAATATTGTAACTTGTAACTTTTGCTTATATATACAGTGCTTCTCAAAAGTCCCCTCCCCCTCCCTCTTTTCTTTTGAACGGTGATACTTAGACCGATGAAATTTGGAGCGTGAAAATGAACTATTGTAAGCTTCTCTACTAGTGACACCTCGTTTGGAATGTATTATTCAATAATACTATTTTTTTGGATTTACGATGTTTTTGATGGTTAAAATAAATAAACACTAAAGTTTGAGTTTCGCTTTTAATTAATAAAGATTCAAAAGTCCGCTGATGGTTATTTGTCAAAAGTGTTTTGATTGACCTTTTAGTTTAATTATTGTTTAATAAGATGATTAAGTATCTACATAAACAAAATGGTACGTGCTCTAGCTGACAAAGTAACAGCTATTTTAATTAGTGAATGTGAAAATAATTTTCATGCGGCAGAACGCATTTTTAATGAGATATACGCCGATCGACCTATATCGAGGACTTATTCGAGGGAGCACAAGTTAGCGTCTACCTGTGGAGTCAGTCATAGTAAAGTACACAGGGTGCTGACCAAAAACAAATTTCATCCATACAAATTAAAAAGGGTGCATCAATTTTCAGATGACGACCTCGACCGAAGGCTGCAATGCTGTGAAAATATGTCCACTAAGATTCTCCAACAGCCAGACTATGTAAGGAAAATTTGTTTTAGTGACGAAAGTACTTTCTTCCTGAATGGAAATGGTAATACTCAAAATGTGAGGTATTGGAGTGACATAAATCCTCAAATGTTTCGTGAAAAACATACACAGTTCCCATTAAAAGTAAATGTCAGGGCAGGTGTTTTGGGAAACCACATAGTCGGGGCCCCTTTTTTGAACCCTAATTTAACCGGTGACGTATATCTCGAGATGTTGAAAAACGCAATTGAACAGTTAATTCTTCCAAATTCTGGAAGATAATCCAGATGAATTCGGCAACTTGGAAATAGCGTTCCAACAAGATGGTGCTCCTGAACACTATTACTTTGCTGTAAGACGTTGTCTAGATGAGGAATATCCTGATAGATGGATTGGACGACGCGGTCCAATAGAATGGCCAGCTTGGTTACCCGATCTAACAGCTTTAGATTTTTTTCTGTGAGGATACCCAAAATCTAAAGTTTACGTTACAACTCCTGACAGTATTGACGTATTTCTTCTGACACATTTTATCGAGTCCGACAAGACAAAAATGTTTTACTGCAAGGAAATATATGGAGCACATTTTGAACAATACTTATGAGAACTTGTTCTTAAATATTTATTAATTAAAAGAGAAACTCAAATTCTAGAGTTTTTTTATTTTAATCATAAAAAAGATCGTAAATTCAAAAAAAATAGTATGATTGAATAGATATTCTAAAAACTTTTCACTTACCATAAGGTCCCATTTAATATTATTGGTTTCATTTGCCTGGTGACGTCACCGATGCCTATTACGTCAGCTGTTACCACTAGTAGAGAAGCTTACACCCTTTCTTGGTTGTACCGTGCTGAGGACGGCTAATGAGCCAGAAACATGCATGTCTGCAGTTACGACTCTTTTTAGTAGTCCCTTTTTCTATTTGCGTGCAATACCCACTAATCTCCTTGTTGCTTGTTGTTCACATGTCACGCACTATTCGTACATATTGTTGTTATTTCATTAATCTGGGTCGGAAGTTTCAGACGGGAGTGTTATATGCGCCTCCGTGTCTATGTTGGTTGTTGTCTCGAATATTCGAGATCTTCTAATATTTTTTTTGGATCTAAGGCATAGCCCATGCAGCCAGACACTCAGTAGGTATAATGTTCGAAAGATCATGTAAAATTGATCTAAATATGTAAACCTGCAGACAAATTTTATAATTAAATGTGACAATGAGTTGATGCCTATTATGCCTATCTATCGCAATATCCCAGAAAATAAATATTTTTCCCTAACACAAAGGATTAAGTTACAAAGGTCACTCTCTTCTCGCCCAGGGGTCTGTCAGGGCATTTTTTAAAACAACAAATACAAGGTAGACCACGGTAAGTAAGGTAAATAATACAGTAGGATAGACATTTGGGAATGCAAGATTATCTAATGACTACAATTTAATATTTGTCTCGGTAAAAAAATTAATAAGACGGTCGTATATATTTTTTTTTATTTTCTATAATAGATACAAAATATTGTAAGGAGTTTCAACTTTTAAATTGAGGAGTTTTTGTATAAATTTTTCAGTTTGATTTTTGTATCTATTGCGATTGAAGAATATGTGGTCCAAGTCGGACGTAACATTGCAAGTAGTACATAGGTTACTATCCAAGATATTGATTTTGCGTAAATGTGCAGGATAGCTGGCATGTCCAAACTTCATA
This sequence comes from Galeruca laticollis, assembly GCA_963921935.1. Classification (NCBI taxonomy): domain Eukaryota; kingdom Metazoa; phylum Arthropoda; class Insecta; order Coleoptera; family Chrysomelidae; genus Galeruca; species Galeruca laticollis. Next base: position 259,828,182 of record OY998176.1, on the reverse strand, counting down.
CGACTGATGGTGGTTATGTATTTCCTTGGGCGCTGATAATCTTCGAACCAGCATTGTTTTTCGATTTTTGGTACTAGCTGTGTGTAGCGATTAGGTTTAGTGTTACCATATTTCCTGTATCGTTTATTCCAGTTTATGTACATTTTAGTTCTGGTTAGGTTAATGCCTTCGTCCAATGTTAGCCAGCAGGTCGTTTCTTCGCCTGTTATTATGCTCTGTTTTGCCAGTTCGTCCACTTTTTCATTATATACAATTCCGGTATGGGCTTTGACCCATACAAAAATTATTCGTTGATTTTCATTGAGTTCTGCCAGATTTATTTTAATTTTTGTTATATATGGGTTATTATACTTTGAATTTATTTCTGAGTGCGATTTTAAACTATTTTGGACAGCAAGTGAATCAGTAAAAATTAAAGATTTTTGGATATTGTTTTGAATTGTATATTCTATTACTTTTAATATAGCTATAGATTCTGCACTCAAAATGGATGTGTGTTTTTCTAGTTGGTAACAGTGTTGTATCTGTTGGGGTATTACGAATGCTGCACCGGTCCCTTGATTATTTTTTGAAGCATCAGTATATATTGGTGTGTAGTTTTGATATGTACTTGTGATTTGTTTGACTACTGCATTGTTTAGAGCTGTAAATTCTGAATATTCCGGGATTATTATTGTCACATCGTGTAGAAGTTTCATGAGATCTGCAGAAATGCTGGTAGGATTGAAATCACTTGTGTTTCTATAAGCTTCACATAGAAGGGGTCAGCTTTTATGTTTCCAATATTTAGATGTCAGGTCATGAATGTTTAAAGCTGTTACCATAGTCATTAATGGGGAATTTTTAGTTTTACATTTTAAGATGTTTTTCTCTGCTAACATTTGTCTCCGTAGTTCTAGGGGTGGTACTAACGTTTCTGCTCGAAGTGGTTCGATGGGGGTTGATTTCATTGCTCCAATGCACAACCTCAAAGCTTTATTTTGTAAGACATCCAGCTTCTGTAGCTCCTTCTTGCTTGCGCAGCCATATAATGTGGACCCATAGTCTATAATTGACCTTATGTATGCCTTGTAGAAAGTTAGAGCAGTTTGAGGGTTTGTACCCCACCATGTTTTCATTATAGATTTGAGAAAGTTTAGTCCTTTACTTGCTTTTACTAGAATTTCCTCTATGTGTGTCTTAAATGTCAACTTTCTGTCTAGTGTAATACCAAGATATTTAAATTCGTTAACTAGAGGGAACTGAATATTTCCCAATGTTATTGTGGGGGTATTTAAGATGTTATGTCGAGTAAAGATCACACACTGATTTGTTAGGAGAAATATCCAATCCATGTTTCTCCAAACAATTGAAGAGTGGTGTTATAGCTGCATTAAATAAAGTTAAACACTGTTCAAATCTTTTCGAATGTATGTAGATGGCAAAGTCGTCTGCATACTGGATAATATTAGCGTTGGGTGTAATCGTGTGAATGTTTATAGTGTAAATATTGAATAGTAATGGTGCTAATACAGAGCCTTGTGGTAGACCTCTGTTGGCTACTCGACTTTTTAACAGGGTTCCATTCTGTTGTCGAACTGTTAAGGATCTATTTACATACAGTTTGCAAATAATATTTGCTATTTCTACAGGTACCTGCAGATCGATTAATTTTCCGCGTAATATTTGTCATTCTACACAGTCATAAGCGGATTTTATATCGAGGAATAGTGTGATAAGATATTCGTCTTTTGCGAAACATGCTTGTACTTCAGTAACAATATGTGCCGTTACGTCATAAGTTCCGTAGTTTTTTTTATATCCATATTGAGTGGAAGGGAGGACATTTATATGATTTAACCACCATTCTAGACGATTTTTTACTATTCTTTCGAAAAATTTTAAAAAACAAGGTAGTAACGATATGGGCCGATAAGAGTTAGCATCCTCTGGATTTTTGCCATGTTTTAAAATAGGTATGACTATAATATTTTTCCATTCAGTGATACTTTCGCCAGACAGCCAAATGACGTTAAATATTTGTTTTGAAATTTGCTTGGCATTTAGAGGTAGATGGTGAAGCATGGGATATCGAATTTCATCGTAACCTGGAGATGTGTTTTTCCTATTTTGAAGTGCATAATCTATTTCCTTCAGGTTAATAGGTGTTGAAAAAATGGAATGATTATTTTTGGACTGTTTGAGTGTCTCTAGATTGTGGCGATGTCATCGAGTGGCATAGGTGGTGCAATTTTATCAAGGAAGTACTCCTGCCATGCAGTACTGTCATTTTTTTTCACACTACTTACTTTTCTTTGCATTCTTTTTGCTTGGTTCCGGGGCTCCGTCACAGATGTGTTTTTATTATGTTTTGAGCACCATCTCCTCCAACTATCCTTGGCTTTGTCTTTTAATAATTTTTTTACTCGTGCTATTTCTTGTTTGCATAGTGTGTAGTTCTCCACGGTACTTTGATTTTTATAATCCATTAATTTTTGTTTACGTTGAGTGATTGCGGCGTCGCATTCAGGGTCCCACCAAGGAGGTAATTTATGTTTGTGTTTGTTAACCGGGATTGCCACGTCGGCAGCCATATTAATTCCTTGGATAAGAAGATCATATTTTTGTTCAGTAGTATGCATTCTTCGGCAGTTTTGGGTAAAAAAAGTATCAGCTGCGTCCTGGTATAATTTCCAGTTGGCTTTACGCAAGTTCCATTTAGTTTTTGAGAGATAATCTTCATCAAAGTGAATGTTTTTGTTTACTTCTATTATAATAGGGAAATGATCTGATCCCATAACGTCCGCAAGCGTGTACCATCGGCAGTTAAGCGCCAGATCAGGCGTGGAGAGCGTGAGATCTATTGCAGATTGATTGTTATTATTAGTAAATCGCGTGGGTTGCCCAGTATTTAAAATTACAATATCACTATCGTCCAAAGCTTCTTTGATTTGTTTACCTTTGGGGTTATTTTTGTAAGAGCCCCAAAACTCGTGATGTATCTTGAAATCTCCACCTATTATACTGTTTGAATCCAGTAAGCCAATCACATTCTGCCAGTCAGTGTAATTTGTGTTTATATCTGGTGGGCAATAAAGTGAGAAACAGTTGAAATTTACATCGTTAGAGTTTAATATTTGAATACCGCAAATTAAGATTCCAGGTACGAAATTTTGTTGAATATTGATTTCCTTAAAAGAGTAAATATTTTTAATTAAGATTGCAACTCCTGCATATCCATCATCCCTGTCCCTCCGGATTATATCATAACTCCTAAACGAAATTTGTCTGCTGGGTTTAAACCATGTCTCAGATATAAGTGCTATGTAAATATCATTTTTATCCAAACATTTCACCAAACTTCATTTATTTGAAACTGCAGATTTAGCGTTCCATTGCAAAATTTTAAAGTTACTTTTGACCTTATTAGCCATTATAATAAATGTTGCTAATTTTGTTTTTTACAATTGTTGGATTTTTTTTTAATTCATCGAATAATTTTACAATTTCATTTCCATTCTGTTCATATGTTGATTTATCAAAAGGAGGGAGGGGACGTTCGGGCCCGAATTTGAAAGAAAACATGGGTTTTTCTGGTATAGGGAAGGAAACTTTTGTTCTTTTGTTGAGTGGTGTTGGTTCAGGGTGTAGTTGAGAATGGGATGGCATTGCTCTAGTTTGGTTGGAAGTGGATGGTTGAATGGGTATATTAGTTCTGTATGTATTACCAGGATTTCTGTGTTAGTGGTGGAAAGGATTCGATGTTTTCCGTGTCTAATACCAGATACTTGTTATTTGTAATTATATTTGCGTAGGAATTTTTGAGACCAGTTTTTGCTTCTAAAAAAGTTAAATTTTGTTCTGCCATGTGTTTTTTTATTTTACGTTGCTCAACAAATTTAGGGCATACTTTGGAAATTGATTTATGTTTATTGCTTTTGCAGTGAAGACAAAAACTGTCTTGAGGATCCCTACAATGGTGCTCGTTTTCTTTTTCTTTAGAGCAATTAATGCAAAGTGTTTTTGTACTTCGACAATTTTTTGCAACATGACCATGTTCTAAACATTTAAAGCATTGTATGACTTTGTGTACATATGGTTCGACTGCACATGCTACGCTATTGATGAAAACATGACTGGGTAGCATGTTCCCCTCAAATGTTAATAGGACCATTTGCCGAGGTACAAAAACAGATTCGCTATCTATGTCTATTTTTCTTTTGAATCTACTGACTTCGGTTATTGTTACAGGGGAAATTATGTTTTCAAAAAGATAATCGTCTTTGAATATTGTGTCAACATTTCTTATTATTCCCTTTTGTTGCAACAAGTTATTAGGTATAAATGCTGTTAACTGTTCCTCAATTAATCTTTCATCAGTTATTAATCTATTCGCGTCTTTTATAGTTTTCAATTCTAATCTTACTCTATTACTTTTCCGCCCAACCTTTCAATATGCGAGAAAAGTATTGGTTTGCCCCAAAAAAGTTGGAATTTTGAATTTTTTTTTGAGTTATTTTTACGTTTTCCATCAACAACAACACGAAAAAAAACGGTTTTTAGAAAAAACAACTTTTGTGTATGTCGTCGTCGTCGTTGTCGTCGGCCACTTTTCCTTACAATTCTTGTTAGCACGATACAGCCTCCGAAGTGCAATAAGTCAGCAATTTTATGATTGACTATTGTTAAGGACATCTCACTGATGAACCCTATTGATTTTCAGCTCACCAGAGCCAATACAACAGGTGATACAGTACTTTAAGTACGATCTTTTTGTCATTTTTGGAGAAGTTTCAGTTTGTTAGCACGATACTGCCTCCGGAGTATATACAAGTGATCAGTTTTATGATTGAATATTATTCAGAGCGTTTCAAAGATGAACACTATTGATATTCAGCTCACTAAAGCCAGTACAACGGGTGCTATGGTACTTGAAGTATCAGATTTTTGTCATTTTTGGAGAATTTTCAGTTTGTTAGCACAATACAGCCTCCAGAGAGTATACGATTGATCAATTTTATGATTGAATATTGTTCAAAGTGTCTCACAGATGTACCCTATTGATTTTCAGTTGACTGGAGCGAGTACAGCGGGTCCTATAAATCCAGATATACTAAATTTTTGGTTATTTTTGGAGAAATTTCGGTTTGTTAGCACAATACATCCCCGAAGTGTATACAAGTAACAATTTTATGATAGAATATTGTTCAGGGTCACAGATGCGGAAAAGTTAGTTTTAATCTTTAAAACCGTTTATTTTTACCTACACTTGCTATGCTGATGATGTTTGGGATTTTTAGTTTCTTATGTAAAATGTGGCCTACGTTCATTGGGTGCATTTTACCTATTCCTTCCTCTTCCCTGTTTGTTTTTTCGATGAATACATATACCTTGTCAGAGTAGAGATGAGCTTTCTGGATATTAAATAATTTCTTTGTTCGCTCCTTTTCCATGTTTTTTTCATTTCCAGGATTATTCGAGTTGTTTGTTTTATTTCCATCCAATTCCATTTCATTTGAATACCCCCCTCCGTCAGGGGGATCGATTTTACTCATTTTAATTTAGTTTTTTGTATTTTCACCAACAAGTTTTTGGTTTTTTCGCACCTCTATTGATAGTCAATTAATAAGTATAGTTTTTACACTAACCGGTTTGTTTACAACAAATATCTATTGATACGCACTTGTTGAAAGACCGATTCGAACTGTCTTCTAATATTACTGACGCATATGTTGCATTTCATTATCCTGTTGAATTCTGTTATATTTTCACAAGTTTCATTCAACACCTTTGCTCCCAGGTTTCACACCCTTTCTTGGTTGTACCATGCTGAGGACGGCTAATGAGCCAGAAACATGCATGTCTGCAGTTACCACTCTTTTTAGTAGCCCCTTTTTCACTTTTGCGTGCAATATCCACTAATCTGTTTGTTGCTTGTTGTTCATATGTCACGCACTATTCGTACATCTTGTTGTTGTATGTATACAGGGTGTCCCGGGACTGATGGGAAAAAAGTCAGGAGCGTATAATCTGAGCCAAAATAATGATAGTACTTCACATAAACTTTTTCAATGCACGTCCTCGTTTTCGAGTTATAGGCCTCGAAAGTTTAAATTTTGAATTTAGTTTTTATTTTTATTATTTGTATTAGTTATTTGATCGTTATAAAATTTACGGCAATGTACGTGTATGTTTATTTTGGAAAGGTAAACAGATTTACAGTAGTGCCTTGAAGCCAGGGACGGACTACTCGTAATGGTTAGTGATCCAAAACTTTTGCAGAGATGACACACGCTATATGAAATTATCGAAATTGACTTCCCCACACATTAAGCTAACGAAAAGGTACTCTTGTTGGAATTCTATAAAATAAGCCGTTTGGCTAATATTTACAGTTTTATTAATGCACTACGTACCAATTTACCTAACTAACTTATTAATCCAATGTCCAAGATTTACCTACAGTACTACAAAAAGTATTTGATGATAGCAGATGATAAAAACATTAAGAACTTATTTAATGGGAATTAAATAGGTAGGCAAACAACGTAATTAGTTGCTTTTAATCAAAATTACGAACACAACATTAATAAGCCATTAAGAAAACCTCAAAACACACAAGTAATAAAACATTAGACTAAAAGTAATTCCCAAACAATAACAAAAACTAACGTTATTCTAATAAATGTTCAATATGAGCTCCTCCCACTTCCACGTACATTCTAAGTCTACGAAGGTTGTTTCTTTGCACTTCATAGGATGAACGTCTCCTGATCGTGGTGGCCATTGAAAACGGCCTCCACGACCAATCCATCTATTAGGAAACCTTGTGTTTAAATGCTGTCGTACATCTAAACTGAAATGAGGAAGGGCCCCATCATGCATGAACCATAAATTCCTACGAGTTTGTAGTAACACATCACCAAACAGGTTCCATAACTCATTTTACAAAAATTCCAAATATCTCTGACATGTCAAAGTACCATCAATAAAGTATGGCCCTAACAAATGATTGCCAACTATTCCTGCCCAAACATTAACCATGAATCTATGCTGGTTCCTAGTTTGGATAATGTCATGTGGATTCACATCATCCCATAAATGCATATTATGAGAATTAATGACTCCATCTCTGGTGAAACCGGATTCGTTCATAAAGGGAACGTTACTAATAAATGTATTGTCTGTTTGTTATTGTCGCAGAAACCACTGGCTGTACTCAAGTCGTGCAATATAATCAGCCACTGTCATACTGTGTACTTTTTTCATGTGAAAAGGATATAACAACTAATCTTTCAGGACGTGATGAACAACTGATTTCGAGACGTTATGTTCTCTTGATAATTTTCGTAAACTCGTTGATGGTTCATTATCAACTGCATTTAACAAGTCTTATTCAACTGCCATAGTACGTAAGCTTCGCACTGGACCTTCTCCACCTTTTCTTGGCAAAAAATTTCCTAAAATTTATTATGTTGTTTTGTATACATGGAAAATTACATTTACTTATTCATACCTGTTTCTCGTAACCTGAGTAAGCTCAAACATTCGTCTGTCTGGCAATCCTCTGTTTGCAAAATGTTCTGCATAAAGCCTTCTGGCCCCTCTAAACAGTTTAAACAGTTTCGATAAGCCAGTCCATATATTAAATGCATATCTCCGTACTCAATAAAAATGAATTGTAACTGTTAAATTAAGGACTTATGAATTATTGACAAGTACTGACTACGAACTATTTTACACAACGTTTGACAACTAATTCTGTGGTTACTTGATAAACGGTAAAAACACTTTTAAAAAGTTTTTACCAACTTTCGAATTAATAAGTCGTTAATGTTTTTTATCTTCTGCTATCGTTAAATTATTTTTTGTAGTACGGTTGGTAAATCTTGGACATCGTATTAATAAGTTAGTTTTACCTCGTTGTGTACTTATAAAAATGGTGAATGCGTAAATTGGTACGTAATGCATTAATAAAACTGTAAATATTAGCCAAACGGCTTATTTTATCGAATTCCAACAAGAGTACCTTTTCGTTAGCTTAACGTGCGGGGAAGTCAATTTCTATAATTTCATATAGAGTGTGCCATCCCCGCAAAATTTTTGGATCACTAACCATTGCGAGTAGTCCGTCCCTGGCTTCAAGGCACTACTGTAAATCTGTTTACTTTTCCAAAATAAACATACACATACATTATAACTTTGACGTAAATTTTATAAAGATCAAATAACTAGTACAAAAAATAGAAACAAAATTCAAAATTAAAACTTTGGAGGCCCATAACTCAGAAACGAGGGCCTGCATAGAAAAAGTTTATATGAAGTACTAACATTATTTTTCCCATTAGTCCCGGGACACCCTTTATATATATATATATATATATATATATATATATATATATATATATACAACTATATACCGAGCAAGGGTGAAAATATGCTCTCTTACATCAACATCAGAGATAACTATGGAACAGATGTCGTAAATAAACATGTTTCTTGTAAAACTAAGTTTTCGTTAGATTTATAATAAGGACCTAATCCCAAGAATATAAAAAAAACAATATATATATATATATATATATATATACATATATGTATATATGTATATCTTTAACAAAGACCACTCTTTGAAGTTTTATTTTTTAACTAGTCAGCCGTGACTAACTGCCAACTTTTGGTTTTTGGTTATATATATATAGGTGGAGAATATTGAAAATTTTTACAAAATCATATCCAGTTCCATATGAATTGAAAGACAGATTAAGAACAGAGTTGGAAATATTACAGATCATAGAAGAAATTATCAACATGTATATAGGAAATTTTAGAATAACAAATAATAGTATGTTGCGTGAAATTTTAAATTTAGATATAGTAAAATTAAAAGTTTTATGAGAATTAGGATCATCATTTAATAGTATTACAAACAGGATATTGTGAACAAATTGGATGCTTTTATGAGATAGAGTGATATTAGTAATGTTGAAAGATGAATTTATAATGTGAGGAATCGATTTGTCATTCTTTTATTAGAGGGATTTAATACAGTTCTATTATTTAAAATTTTAAAGAATTTGGTTCAATTTTATTTTGCAGTACTTTTGGCAAACCCAGTATTGTCTATAAAATCAATATGGTTGAAAAACACTGTATATGTAATATTTGGCAGATTATTTAATTTCTGATGACATTGACATGTCACAGTTGAAAAATATATTGTTGGTTAAAGAAAACAGAATTCATGATAAGATATGTAGATAATAAAAGAATTCCAAATCTTTGTTACAGAAAAATAACAAATAGAGTTTTTTTTAAAAGAAGAAAGTGTGTAACCACGGCGTAATGTGGTTATTTATTTTATAAAAAATAGTTAGTTGAATTTAATATCTCGAACGGAGAACATGTAATTTAATAGTTCTCCAATATTTCGCCAAGTAGTAGTTAATTAAATAATATAATAATTAATAATAGAAATTGTTATCCGGTTGCCCATAATTGTAAATTCTGTGCGTGTTATTTTTATTAAAAAAGTTAGTCGTCAGTTCGGAAAAGTGAACGATCCGGAATTCTAAATTAAATTTAGAATTGTACGAGTTTGGAGGAGTTTTGTAGACTTGGTGAGTCTGTTCCAGATTATTGATAATATAAAATAATGCATTATTTCGATAACAAAAATATCAGGCCTTAATCAAAATTAATCATAGATGCATCTAATTAATCGATTACAAAGAAATTTGATTCAAATAAATACAGAAATTTAATATTGAACAATTATATTGAAAACGTATATTGAAAGAAGTTGGGACTGTGAATGGGTATTTAACATTTGCAAAGTAAAAGTGACAATTCGTAAATCATTCGGACATTTAGAGAAATTTCTCAATTAAGTTTGTAATTAATTTAATTTGTATCCTTATAGATAAGATTTTGCCTTTTGATAATTTATAAACTTTAATCGTAATTCACTGAAATTTCATTCATTGTAGATAATATATTTGTGATTTGATAAAAGGAAAAAGGAAAACTAATATTTGTCTATTTTCTGCGAGATTTAATAATTGTATATAATTTTTGGAATTCGACTTACGTTAGATATTGTTTTGTAATAGATTTGAACAACTTATTGAAATTAAACTCATTTAATTTGATTACAAATTTTGTTTGTGACAGTGACATTTGTGGATTCTTGGTGACAGAATGCTTTTTGAAATTTATTGAATGTCAGAAAGAAATTGAATAACCTTTAGAATACTGAACAAGCAGCCGCAGTATAGTAATAGGTAGATCAAACAGAACAAAATTAATAATCAATATTCTATTTAGACAATACTTTGGAATCTTATAAAATTTTTTCTATTTTATGGCGCATTGAACCCACCCTGAGATAAGAGTGATTCGAATATTTTACAGTAGATTTATCTTTCAATAAATTATATTTTTTTTGATAGCCGGGCATTTTTGACAACTATTGTCAGAGTGAAATAAATATCATACGCTGCTAAAGCCGTGTGCACAATAACTGTCGCTACAACGTAGGGCAATTATATAAAATAAAATCGATATATAAAAATTGGCTTCCAACGCGGGGCATTTATATAAAGATACATAATAGTATTTAATATCGTATATATATATATATATATATATATATATATATATATATATATATATAATATTTATATTTATAAGAGGATTTTTTTTGTTTTGTATAGATTAATAAAGAATTATTTGTTTTAGTCTTTTTTATTTAAAATAAGAAAATTATACCTTGTCTAAATTTATGTTGAGACGCCTATGGTATCAAACCTATTCCTTTCTTTAGTATTGACATTGATCTGAATTTATCTATATTATTGGTTGTCACTATTATTAACTATTTTCTGTTTCTGATATTGTAATGAAACAATGACATACACTCTAATTATATAATCAAAAATCTGGAATAAAAATGAGAAAAGAAGTACATATATCAACACAAACAAAATCTAAATCTAGTATGTTGAACAAATAACTATAACCTAATAAAATTTTAAATCAGTGTACTATTAAAATGAATTTGAATGGCCAAATCAGATTTTTTTTTAATTATTCAATTGGTTAACCAATAAAATTGCTCAACACTAACCTTACTACTGATGGCTTCTTCTGGCACCGACAATTAACAGTCTCCAACAACACAACTCTTCTATTAATGTGTCTACTGCATCTACTTATATTTTTCAATGATACTTTCAGTTTATTTTATTATTCTAATGTCTTTGATTTCTATCTATTTTAATCATTTATCTTTTGTACCTTCAATTAGCTTCTAAATCTTCTCAACTTACTTCTTCAACTTTATTTAACTTTTTTCTGTTACTTTTCTTGAGTTATACGAGGACTTCTCTTATATTTTATTATAATTTGAAAATTTCATTTATCTACGTCCTCTCTTCAAAATATCACACCACGTACTTTATTTTTCCAAATCAACAACCATCCTTTTTCCTGTCCGTTGCTATGGACAAAACTCATCATATTTCATATTTTTCTTAACTATTTGATGATATTTAATGCTTCGTTTATTTCCAAAATAATTTAATTTATATATTTAAAACTCTACTTCTCCAAAAATATCCCTATTTATAAAAAACCTCTCATTGTGTAATACGTTTCCATTCTAAATTAGACAAATCTACAAACTGATACTTTTCAAAATATATATAATTCTTTTCAATTTCTATTAAAATATGGTCAAGATTATGATTTCTCATAAACTTGGCCTAAAATTATATATACAAAAATTCTTCATGTGTTATATTTCATTGTCCCTTCAGATATCAATCAGAATTACATAGTTCTATGACAACGAATTCCTGTCGCGCACATCGAAATCTGTCGCTGATGTTTTATGCTTTGAAAGTATTTTTGACATTCCAATCAGTTGACATTTATCTGTGTCATAATAATAATAAACATCTAAAATAATGATTCTGCTACTAATTCTTATTAAACATGATGTATTATAACAATCTAAATACATTTATTTATTCTTTTAGGGTTTTAGATACTTTTAATGACATATATGACACATTTACAAGTTATTATATTGTTTAAAGATGGTTTCTGGTCTACAGGTATGAGTTGAATTATTTTATGAAGCCCTGACAATGGTAAATGTTTTGAATATTATTTTAGCATCTCAATATTTACATTAAACAAACGATATCATAGGTACACATTCAATATATAACCCATTTTAATTTCATTCATATCATGAAAAACAAATAATTCCCTATGTTTTGGCAACTTACAACCAAATTCAGCTTGAAAACCTCACACACCAACACCTTCAAACCCTTATAGATGTTGTGATGAGTTCAATATATATATATATATATATATATATATATATATATATATATATATATATATATATTAATATGAATTGGCTATGGTGTAATAAGAATGTTATACTTATTTTATTTTAGTTTAAATTTACTTTAAGTTTATTGTTTGCCCGGTATATTGATGATTTTATATATATGATAAACAGTTTATATTACTAACATGAAAACTTCTCATCTCAGGGTAGAGTTCAAGTATTTAGGATAAAATGATTTTAGAATTTTATATATATTAGCGCCAAAGTTAATAAATGCTTTATATTTCAAAAATAAATTTGTTAATCAGAATATGTTACTTGTTCAATGATTCCAAACTAAATACGGTCCTGTCCTGCTTAAAACAAATCTGCATAATTCAATAGATGTCATTCAGAGCTTCTGCCTATGGTAAGTAGATGGTGCGCAAGTCACCAGATGAAATGAATAACTGAATAACTCAAAAATAGTTTAAAACGTTCTTCAAAGGAAAAACGATATTTAATTTAATGAAAATAAATACATTACACTTTTACAAGTGTTCTTGAAGAAATTCAACTATCTAAAAGGATGACTCTTTCATACAACATACACGCACTCTGGTGAGATATTATTATAAGAGTGAAATACAATTATACAACTTCATAAACATATGATTTTTAGAAAATGGCGAAATACAATCCTAAAAACGTCTATGCGTCACAAAATTTTAGTTCTTTGCATAAATTGGTAAGTACGCTTGACTTTTTAATATATTAATAAATTAACTTTTACTACCTTATTCACTTCACTGTTTTGTTTGTTCACCTCAATGATCCGTTTCTTTTACTTGTTTCAGATTCTCCTCCTGGAAAAACTCCATGCTGGCATTCCGTTTCTACCAGAACAGGAATTGATGCTATATTTCATTTAAAGTCCAAGCAGTTTATATAAATTCCATTATTCAGTGTTTTCCAAAAGCTATTGTGGCTATTTTACTTCCACAAGACACAAGACACCATATTATAAAATAAAAATCATGGTTAGTACTGTACAACATTCGACAATTCCTTTTTTTTTAATTATTAATATAAACTTAACTACTTACACTGATGTATATCTTGTAAGTATAATGTATTTGTTCTTGAATTCTATATTCAAAATTTTATCTCCCAAATAATTTCAAAATGATTTTCTTTACCAAAGAGTTTTTCTGCTTACAAATTTTTTCTACCCAAAAAAAGCTTCTAGTCAATAGACCCCATAATCAACAACCTTTTTTCATTCCGATTTTTTTTTCGTTAGCAACATAATTGTCGCCGATATGATCCTTTTTAAATGTTTATTTACCAATCAAATTTGACTATTTATTTTATCACTCAAATTCTTCATTTCAACCAGTGAAATGTTCATCCATTATATCAGGATATTGTATTCTAAGGTTTTTAATTGCTTAGACTTCCTATATTATTTTCATTCAATAATATTTCCTAGTATTGTTAAAATGACATTTCCTAACCTCTAAGTATGTATGTCAAATGAATATTCTTAATGTTTTAATAGATGACAGCTGTTACCTTTAAATATATATGCAAAATGAAAATTCGTTTTTTTTATGAGTCATGTTCTCTGAAATTTACATTATTATATACTTTTCTGCTCTGTTATGTCTAAACAGCTACACTAACTTACTTTAATGTTTTAATCAACAAATATTATGAGATTAGCTTGACTTTACAGAATAAAGCATTATTAGTTTCTTATCATGAACAAATTCTGATACTTGATCTTTTTAATAAAAGTTTGGTTAATTTATTTCACATAAATTGTTTATCACACCTATTCGAAATTATCCCTACATTATACAGTCTGTCCTTTCTGGATGCCTTCTCTATCGAATAGTGGATCGTACAGATTGTCTCCATTCAAATGTTTAAAAAAAATTTTTGACTTGAAAAAATTCTTCTAGATTACAATGCACAATCTTAATTCTTTATTGTTTGATATACAGGGTGTTTCACTCTATAATAACATCCCCTAAATTTTGCGTTTATCAAATTTTGATGTTCTGAAAAGTTTTATGAACGCAAATTTTACCTTAAACATTTACTATTTTGCTTTTTCTTTACTTCTTCATCAGTTATTGTACTTATATATATCCTTTATATTGAAGACACCTCTTATTTCATCATTTTCCATATATTTTAAAACTTTGCTATTTATCCCGTTTTCATTATCTATAACATATGGTCCCTCGAAAGGTGGTTTCAATTTCGCACACATTTGTTTGTTTCTGTCTGACATATTACTAATAATACATTTCTTCTTATTTCAGGTCGCTGTTACAAAGATGATTCTGGAATCCTGTGTTGCAGTATCCTCTTCAAATAGTTTTAAATCTATTTACAATACCATAATTAAATATGTATACAAATTCTTATTTTATTTTTAGGTACATGTTTCATTTACAAGTTTCATCCAAAGGAATTAGTTTAAAAAATCATGTTATAAATCCATTTTTGAAAATTCTTTAATGTTCGTTATGCGACTTATTACTTCTACATTTCTCAGAGTCTCTTATATCGGTACAATCTATTAATTTATATTTCTTGTGTTACATCTTTCTATAATACCATCCTTTAGCATATTTTGTATCTCTGAATCAACTTCTTTCCTATATTTATAAGGTATGGGATATGTTCTTATTCTGAAATTTTCTATTCCCTTAACTTCTATCTTATGTACATAGTTATTTGCCATTCTCATCTCTTTTTTAACTAATCCTTTATATTTAATTATTAAATTCTTCACTTTCTCAGCATATTCCTTATTTCCACATACTAATTCCAATTCTTCCATTATTTCATCCCTCTCCATATTCCATAACTTCCTATTATCCTCTTCAAATTCCAATTCTTCCATATTTCCACTCCTCTTTATATTCCATAACTTCCTATTATCCTCTTCAAATTCCAATTCTTCCATATTTCCAATCCTTTCTATATTCCATAACTTCTTATTATCCTCTTCAACTTCCAATTCTTCTATATTTTCTTCTTCAAATTCAATTCTATTACCATTTAATTCAATCTCCATCTTTTCAAAATCAATTCTTGCTTTATATTTCGTTAATTCATCTATTCCTATAACTATGTCTGATTCTAGATTATCTACTAACAATAATTGCATCTCAACTTCTTTCCCATCCTTTAATTCAATACTTTGTATTATAGATCTGCTAACTTCACACAATTTCTTTCCGTTTGCTCCTATTAATGTAGTTTTCGGTATTTTAACTAGCTTATTTTCATAATTTTCAATGTTTTCTTCAATTAGTTTTGTTTTTATTATGGACGCTTCCGAACCTGTATCTATTAATATTTTGACTAGTTTCCCATTTAATTTTCCTTTAATTTTTATTAATCCCATTATTTCTTTTAATTCCAAATCTTCCCCAAATTTAATATATTTCCTATTGGATGTTCATATGTTATCACTCTCTCTTCTCTCCTTTGAATATTGTTCTCAGTAATTGTTATTTTTGTTGTTATTATATTTACAGTTTCTGTTATAGTTGTTTTGGTTGCTATCGTTCTTATTATAGTTATTGTTATTTCCTGGATTGTTATTTAATTATTGTTATTGTTATAATCTCCATTGTTATTATATCTGTTAATGTAATTATTTCCGTTTTTCATAATTATATCTTTACATATCCTAATTTCTATCTATGTACAAAATTATATTTACATATGTTTTTTTTTAAATTATTATTTGTTAATTATAAACTTTTTATTTACATGTGGTTTTTATATCCCTTCTTGACCTTTTACAATTCCTTATTCGTCTTTTAGATTCCGGTCCAATAATACAGCCTTATTATTCAATTTAATTTTCTTTTCCTAAATTTCGTTTTGTCCTCTTCTCTTATTGTTTGATTCTCTTCTATCTGCTTCCTAAGTTTCTTTAAATTTTCCACTGTGTCTTTTTTTATTTTGTTATCCCCTATCTCATCAATTTCTCTCAATAGATTCATCAAAATTTGCGTTTCCAATTTCTTCATATTATTGTTTCTTCTTTTTATTATTTCATTTCCCATAATACTCTCACTTCCTATCATTTCATTTTTAATTATCCTATTAAAATTTCTTGGATCAATGATCTTTATATTTATGCCAAGTTTTAATCTCATTTCGAAATTTTCTGCATAAATTATTGTTTCTATATTCTGTCCTATGGTTTGTTCTATTTCTTCCTTGGTTTCTTGTAATATCTTATTCATTTCCTCTAACTTCCAATTAAGTTGTATCCCCCTATTATTATTATTATTTGTCTTACCATATGTCACTATTCGTTTTAATGTATTAACATTTGGGTCTTTTATTTTCCAATAAATCTCTTTTTCATAAATTTTCATGACTTCCTCACTTCCTAGATTCTGTAAATTGCTATCTATCATTTTCTCATTTATTTGTCTTTGTATTTTTACTTCATCAAATTCCATTTTATTACTTAATTTTTGTTCTATAGTACCATCATTTATATTTTCATTTTGTATCTTTACATCCATTTGAATCTCTTCTTTGAAATCCTTTTCTTTCTCCTCCATTTTGTTGATTCTGTTAATCTGTGAATTGTCTATTTCCGTTATTTCTTTAATCTCCTCTCCTCTTATTTCTTGTTTAGTGGATTCTGTTTTATTTTCCATGTATGTGTTTGATTTTTCCAATATCTTCTCAAAATGTCCCAATTTTTCTTCCATTAATTTTATGATTAAATCCTTAGTTTGTTTTATTTCTTCTCTATTTTGATCCATCTTTGTGTTCATTTCTTGTTTTATTTCTTCTTTATTCTGATCCATTTTTGTGTTCATTTCTTGTTTTATTTCTTCTTTATTCTGATCCATTTTTCCCATCATCATTTTTAACATACTCATTACGTCCGTTTCCTCTTTCTTTTCTTCTGTTTGTTTTTTAGACTCTTGTCTATCCTCTTGTCCTGTTTCTTCTGACAATGGTAAATCTTCCTCTTCCTGTTCTTGTTCTGCATTATCTTCCTGTGAACGTTCTCTTCCTTGCTCCAAATATTGTATTTGGAAATCTCCTCTTCCATGATTTCTCTCTTCCCTTTCTTGTTCAGAGCCACTTTCTCCTCCTACTTGTTTCCCGTCTCTCAAAGTCATTCTTCTTTCCATTTTTGTTTTTAATTCTTCTTTTAATACAGTAAAAAAAATTGTTTCAATCCTTTTTAAATTATTCGCCTTTGTTTGGTGCGTCACTTTATAATAGATTGACTATAGCCCCACGTTGGGCGCCATGTTAATATGAATTGGCTATGGTGTAATAAGAATGTTATACTTATTTTATTTTAGTTTAAATTTATTTAAGTTTATTGTTTGCCCGGTATATTGATGATTTTATATATATGATAAACAGTTTATATTACTAACATGAAAACTTCTCATCTCAGGGTAGAGTTCAAGTATTTAGGATAAAATGATTCTAGAATTTTATATATATTAGCGCCAAAGTTAATAAATGCTTTATATTTCAAAAATAAATTTGTTAATCAGAATATGTTACTTGTTCAATGATTCCAAACTAAATACGGTCCTGTCCTGCTTAAAACAAATCTGCATAATTCAATAGATGTCATTCAGAGCTTCTGCCTATGGTAAGTAGATGGTGCGCAAGTCACCAGATGAAATGAATAACTGAATAACTCAAAAATAGTTTAAAACGTTCTTCAAAGGAAAAACGATATTTAATTTAATGAAAATAAATACATTACACCTTTACAAGTGTTCTTGAAGAAATTCAACTATCTAAAAGGATGACTCTTTCATACAACATACACGCACTCTGGTGAGATATTATTATAAGAGTGAAATACAATTATACAACTTCATAAACATATGATTTTTAGAAAATGGCGAAATACAATCCTAAAAACGTCTATGCGTCACAAAATTTTAGTTCTTTGCATAAATTGGTAAGTACGCTTGACTTTTTAATATATTAATAAATTAACTTTTACTACCTTATTCACTTCACTGTTTTGTTTGTTCACCTCAATGATCCGTTTCTTTTACTTGTTTCAGATTCTCCTCCTGGAAAAACTCCATGCTGTCATTCCGTTTCTACCAGAACAGGAATTGATGCTATATTTCATTTAAAGTCCAAGCAGTTTATATAAATTCCATTATTCAGTGTTTTCCAAAAGCTATTGTGGCTATTTTACTTCCACAAGACACAAGACACCATATTATAAAATAAAAATCATGGTTAGTACTGTACAACATTCGACAATTCCTTTTTTTTTAATTATTAATATAAACTTAACTACTTACACTGATGTATATCTTGTAAGTATAATGTATTTGTTCTTGAATTCTATAGTCAAAATTTTATCTTCCAAATAATTTCAAAATGATTTTCTTTACCAAAGAGTTTTTCTGCTTACAAATTTTTTCTAGCCAAAAAAAGCTTCTAGTCAATAGACCCCATAATCAACAACCTTTTTTCATTCCGATTTTTTTTTCGTTAGCAACATAATTGTCGCCGATATGATCCTTTTTAAATGTTTATTTACCAATCAAATTTGACTATTTATTTTATCACTCAAATTCTTCATTTCAACCAGTGAAATGTTCATCCATTATATCAGGATATTGTATTCTAAGGTTTTTAATTGCTTAGACTTCCTATATTATTTTCATTCAATAATATTTCCTAGTATTGTTAAAATGACATTTCCTAACCTCTAAGTATGTATGTCAAATGAATATTCTTAATGTTTTAATAGATGGCAGCTGTTACCTTTAAATATATATGCAAAATGAAAATTCGTTTTTTTTATGAGTCATGTTCTCTGAAATTTACATTATTATATACTTTTCTGCTCTGTTATGTCTAAACAGCTACACTAACTTACTTTAATGTTTTAATCAACAAATATTATGAGATTAGCTTGACTTTACAGAATAAAGCATTATTAGTTTCTTATCATGAACAAATTCTGATACTTGATCTTTTTAATAAAAGTTTGGTTAATTTATTTCACATAAATTGTTTATCACACCTATTCGCAATTATCCCTACATTATACAGTCTGTCCTTTCTGGATGCCTTCTCTATCGAATAGTGGATCGTACAGATTGTCTCCATTCAAATGTTTAAAAAAAATTTTTGACTTAAAAAAATTCTTCTAAATTACAATGCACAATCTTAATTCTTTTTTGGTTGATATACAGGGTGTTTCACTCTATAATATATATATATATATATATATATATATATATATATACTCTGAACTAGAAAGCATTACGGCACTCTTCTTGAAGAGGCATTGTAATGAGAGTCAGGGTTTTCCCCTTTTTCTTTTTAAATCGAAAGACGTATACAAGAAACAAAATAATTTTATTGGATGTATTTAAACCGTGAAACGACTGAAGGTCAGAAAGCAAAATTGCAATAAATTGTTAAGTAAACATCCAAATTTATAAGACATTTTGTTCTCTTTTTTGGTGCTTGGAGAATATTTTAAAGAAAAACAATAATATAAAACATTCTCACTATACCGACAAGATTGAAAAATAACACTATTGCAAAATGCAAAATGTAAAAAATATATAAAAACATCGGGATGACGAAATAAGTCAATAGTCAACGAACCTCTCACATTCGGTAGTCCCAGACTGTCAACCCATTCCAGCAATAACTATTGTTACAGAAAAAATCCAGACGAAACCCACCAGCAAACACTGACGATTTCCAATTTCGTCTGATTACCATTTTCATGAAAGGAGTAATAATTATACACTTATAACAGTAATAGTGTTGGTAATGATAATAAACTAAGAGCTGTAATTTGTAATCCATGGATAGGACCTAACCTTTCACGTTGAGGCCCGACTGTTAGGAAATCATCTGCATTAAATTGGATGTAAAAATTGTTTTAATTGAACTAATAAGTAATGTTTGTATTTTCAACAATTAACTGACCTGTCATATCAGTCAACCATCAACTCAAAACACTAATTTGGGAATCAATCTCCTCGTTTCTAGAATGGACATTATTAAAGTGTAATAAATATGTATAAATCTTACTAAGTGTCAGACTTTCTATTCGCTGGTTCCTCAATGTTATTAATATGATACATTTCTAAAACAATTCTTTTGTGGTAGTTTCTCTCAACATCAAGAATCTCTACTTTATGAAAGTCCTCATGGTGAAACTCATCTATGTTTTTCGTTTTTTTAATCTTGCATCGCTTGTGCACAACGTGATTTCAGGTTTTGAGATGTCATTCCTACATACCTTTTGTTACAGTTTGTACAAGGGATACTATAAATTACATTCGTTTTCATCATGGAGTCCTCTGGTTGTTTTAACTTAGTAAAAAGAGACTGCAAGAGTTTGGCTGTTCTTTGCGCAATTTTTATATTAGTTCCATTGAATTATTTAATGATTTTTTCTGATAGAGTTTTAATATAAGGAATGGATCCAAAAATTACTCTCTGTGTGTTGCTCAAATTAGCATCTTGTTCATTTTGTTTGCTTCTATCACTGACTGTATGCTCGCTGGGACTGTTGTAAATCAACTCTTTAAATAGTTTGATAGAATAACTATTTTTTTGAAGGGTATCAATCAATATTTTAAGGTTTTTATTAAGTAATGTTGGATGTGATATTTTCATTATTCTGTTCTTCATCCCTAATACCAAGTTAACCTTCATTTTGTAGGGAGGATTGGACTTGAAGTTAAGGTATCTACCTGAGCTAGTAGGTTTCACATACCAGTCCAGGATTACTTTGCCTTCATTGGTCCTTATTAACTTTGTGTCCAAAAATGGTACACATTTGTTAACTTCATTTTCAACTGTGAATTGTATGTATTGATTGTAACTGTTGAAAATATTCAGAAGTGTTTCGACACCATCTTCAGGAACAGTTGTGATGTTTTTTTAAAAAAGGAATATCAAAAGGTTACTTTTCAACACACTCAGCGGTCAAATCGTCCATGACATATTGTGCGAAAATCAGTGATACAGAACTGCCCATTGGTGTTCTAAAAATTTCTTTATAATCTTCATTATCAGAAGCAAAAACGGGAGTACTGTAAATAAAGTCTACCAATTCCAAAAATTGGTCAATATTTAATCTACATGGATTTTGAATGGAATTCCAATGTTTGGCGGTGCTATTTTTTTACTAAATTGATCGGTATGTAGTGTAAAGTGACATAACATCTAGACTAATGATTACGTAATTGGTGGGTAACTGATAATTTTGAATGAAATTTGCAAATTCAAAAGAGTCTCTGACGAAAAACCTGTTATTGCTATTATAAGTTTATCAGTTATGAATTGTGCATTTTTTTCATTAGGGGATTCTATGGATGAGATAATTGGACGTAAACTGAAGGTTTCGTTATGAATATTTGGTAGTCCATAAAACTTTGGAATAATAGAAGAGCTCGTTTTCTGTAGTATTGTTAAATTAGGATTGTTATTTTTTTTTATTGGTTAACAATGTTATTGCAAGATCTACATATTGATTTTTGTATGAAATTACTATAACATTTGCTTTGGTGACTATCAATTCTGGATGGTTTTTAAGTAAAATTTTACATTTTTTGTATAATGAATTTAAATATGAATTGTTCTTTTTGTTGTGATGCAAGAAATTAGTTATATTGTCAGTTATTTTTGTTCTGACTCTATGTCTTTTCGTAAATTGTTATTGATTCCATTTAAAACATTTTCAATGTTTGCTAAAATGTTTGATTAATGTCAGGAGGTATACTAGATTTATGAGCCAATGAAAGGAAATTTCTGACTTCCATGGGTATATCAACGTCTGTCAAATTTCTTAACCAATTATCCTGTACTGGAATTGTCAGTATTTTTCTATAGATTTTCAAGTTTACTAATATTTCTGAATTAATTTTATGGAATTCTGTGTTTAGTTTTATTCGTTGTCTATTGTGAAATTCATTCCAAACTCCTGAAGGGATGGGATATTAATTTTTATAAGTTAATTCTTTACTTTTTAAGATCTTTGACTATATATATTTATATATATATATATATATATATATATATATATATATATATATATATATATATATATGAGGTAGGGATAACGGGCATTTTCAGTCTAAAATTTAATGGAAAATATTTTATTTACAAAAAGCCAATTACAATATAAATGGCGACATACTTCACATAGACAAATCAATATATAATTTTGTTTTGCAATTATTTCTATCTTTTAATTTAATTTTAGTCTAGATTATAACCTGCGAAAATGACTTTGACAAATAATTTGTTGGATATTTTAACATTAATGAAAATGAATCTATTTTTTTATGGAATAAGCATACAAATATTGAATATTATCTATTTTGGTCCATAGTTAGGAGATAGCTATAAATAAATTTTATAAAATATCAAAAGAGTTATTCGAATTTAAAATGAATAATTGTCAAAATGAAATGAAACAAAATTGTTTTAAATAGTTATTATTTTTTTAAGGAACATAGAAAGAACTAAACAAAATAAAAGGTTATGTTTAAATTAACCATAAATCTAAACAATATTGAATTGGGTTATGATTATCTTATTTTTTTAATTAAATGTAGTTATTTTAACCTAAAATTTGTTGAATAGAAGAAGAATCTGAAATTGAAAGATTTTTATGACTTTTTTCAATAGATAATAGGTAATAATAGATATCACTTAAATTATTATGATCACTTTTTTGTTAATGATATTTGGTTATTGAAATATATGAGCCATTTCAAGAAAAGTATTTTTTAGTATTTGATTGCAAATCTAATAGACCGAGAGTTAGTGACAGATTTTCGGTCGTGATTTCCTAAAGTATGACTCTTGGAGTATATTGAGATATGGATAATGTTACGTTAATAAACCATACATTACCTAATGAATAATTCCGTGTTCGTTATATATAAAAGTTGTTTGGAAATTAAGCGTTTTTATACGATTTCTAGCAGGCTGCCATGTGCTTTAAAATGAAATTCAAAGAAAAAGCTATTGGAAAAATAATTGGCATACCGTTTGCGTGAATCCATACGGTCGCATTGGACAGGTGTGCCTGTATTTAAAAAAAATATTTATCCGCGTCTCGGAAGAGTCTGCCATTGAGTAGAATACGTGTTGAGCTAAGATGAAAATGGCATGTCCAAGGGCACCTCACATTAAAAATATCTAGTAACTGTTTCTTAATAATGTCCCGTCATTTAATTCAATAAAAAGTTTATTGCAATTAAAACTATGTATCCTAAAATGTCGATATGCAAAATGGCGTACGTTTTGAACCGGTTTATTATATTAAAAAATGAATGTTAAATTGTAAAACTAAAAAAAATTCTGTACATTTTACCAGTATGTCAAACCATTGTTGATGTAATCATGATATAATGAAGAGAACTCAAACGGCATACAATTCGTGCTTGTTTTACTTAAATTCATTAAAAATTTAGGCGGAATTAAGGAAAAACTTGCCGATATTTTTTTAAGTTTGCGTTTCAGTTTACACTTAAAGTTAGTTACCAAGTTCGCTAAAATAAAATAGCATACCCGTTGTGCGAGTTTATCGTATAAATGACATTTTTTACAGTATTATTATTGCTTCTTCGGACGATGAACACGAGGATGATGACTCCGACGTTGAAGGGGACTTCGACGTCGATGTGAGAATGGATAGTGACAACATTGAAGAGGGGAGGGCGACAGCGATGAAGGGACATTAGAAAATACACAAATACTTCTCAAACATTATTTTGTAAAACTATGTTTGTGCTCCTGTGTATGATTTACATTCAAAATATATTATGAGTTCATAGCTCACTGTTTTTCTCGGAATATTTTACTCAACGTTTTTGTATGTAGTTGGTAAATGGCTATCGTTCAAAGGAAAGTTTCGTGACGTTTTGATACCACTTGAATCCCAAAAAGAATGTTTTTCAAAAATTCCTGTCTGTCACTTGGTCGATCTACCGCTCCGCAGAGAAAGTATAAAGTTCTAGGCGTTACTGATTGTCCAATGGTCATAAGTTCATCCGGTTCATGTCCATTGAGCGACCGGTTATAAGGATTTTTTTTTCAATATTATAGCGAAAAAAATGTTTCTACCGCATATATTTTCAGATCTATGCGTGATCCAGGCATTGGCTACGAAATTCAATTCTATACAAAAAAGAACTCTTGATATTTGTTGATATCTCGCTTAGTTTCCGAGATATAGCCAAAAAGCCGACAAAATTAAAAAATTTGTAGTTTCGTGCTTACTTATATAAAAAAATATTCCGGATATCTTGTATAGTATCCATTTTAAATCGAAATAAGAATAAAACAGATATTGAACAATCAAAATTTGGATATAGACTCTAGTCTGTTCATTACTACACATCCGGTTCCAAACAGTGCCGTGCAAAAATGAAAGCTGTCTGATAAATGCAAAATTTAAACATGTGCATGTCTGTATACAAGGTGTCTCTGACCAACATACAATTAATCCTACAGAGTGAACTAGAAATAGGACGATTGAAATCAACTTACCGTTATATGCACCATTGAGCCGCGTGAGGTTGATGAAGTTTTTTTTTCATACTCCAATAATTCGAAACCCGTGAAAAGTTAGGCTCTGAATTTTGAAGAAAAACTTTGAAAGAGAATTTCAAAATGAAAAGTGTGAACACGAAATTTTTAAAAAAGACTTAAATTCACTAGAATTGCTAGACTTAGGTGTAACGCTAATAAAGATCATATCAAAAGAATGAGGAATCCATCATGACTGTGTACAAGTTCTAAGATCAGTATCAGTATTAAAGCTCTGTTCTATTGTGCGTTTTAGATAGAATAGAGATAAAAAATATTCATTGAAACTTATACAAATGTTCGTACAAAAAATAAACAGTTCATATTCTAAATAAAAATATTTTCTCCTTATACAGGGTATTTCATAGTTTAACCACCATAGGTAAACTGCAAGTAGAGGACACTTTGGTGGTTCCAAATAGACTTGGTTATGTCTACCATAATTATTAACGGAGTTACAGGGTGTTTTATTCATTTAGTCCAATGCTTTTGAAGGCCATGACTTTAGAACCACCCTATCTATTTCTTTCATTTTTGGTAAGGATAATATTGTATTGATAACACAATAAGATAGTGTAATAAAAATAATTATAATCCAGGTCTGGTTTAAGGAAAATTTGCAAAATTCGATAATTTCCAAAACAACACCCTCTGTATATCAGAATTCTTAAAATCAAATAGATTATTCGAAGAGAACAGAAAAAATAGAGCGGCACCAAAACATTTTTCGAAGTGCACATCCCGTTTTACTGCTTAACTTTTATTGTCAAAGTTATTTAAATGTATCATTGACATTTTCGTACGTAATAACTTTAGAACCACCCTATAGATTTCTTTCATTTTTGGTAGATGTAAGTTACATAAGCATCAATAATTTATTCCAAAAGAACAGAAAAAATTGAGTTACACGAAAATGTTTTTCGAAGTGCACACTTACTAAAATATTCAAGTCAGAATCATTAACAATTATCTCAAGTAGGTCTAATATTCTAAAGGAACAGAAAAATTATCAAATAGGCGTAGACTGTTGAAGTACGGAAAACTTTGCCAGTTCGTTTTGTTATTGGTAGTAATCGTTTGTTGTTAGTAAATTTCGCACGAAATAATTTAGATCATTTTGAATAATAATTAATTATGCCTCATAAATTTACAAATGTAGAATATGCATACATACTATTTGTGTATGGCTTTTGTAACGGAAATGGTAGAGAAGCAGTAAGGGAATATGAAAGACGCTTTCCTAATCGTCGCACTCCTCAATACCAGACGTTTGCGAGAGTATTTGATTACAGTCGGCAACATGGTAGGTTTCCTACAGCGACAACCAATGATTATGGTGAAAGACAACACTTGAATGCTGAAGATGATATACTAGGTAAACTAATGATATTAAATTTCATTTAATAGATATTAAGACTAAGAGTCGATTATAAATTTCCCTTTTGTTTAGGTAGGTTTCCTACAGCGACAACCAATGATTATGGTGAAAGACAACACTTGAATGCTGAAGATGATATACTAGGTAAACTAATGATATTAAATTTCATTTAATAGATATTAAGACTAAGAGTCGATTATAAATTTCCCTTTTGTTCATTACATTAATACATTAAAATGTGATACTAAATTAGTCTCTTCCAGTGCCATAATTTCATTTTGTTCCAGACATGGTTCACAACAACCCAACAATCAGTACAAGAAGGATTGGCCACGCATTAAATGTACCCCATACTACCGCTTGGAGGAGATTAAAAAATTTTAGCTTGTAGCCTTATCATGTTCAACAGGTTCAAAGACTAGAACCACTTAATTTGGAACCGCTATTAGACATTAGTCGGTGGATACTTAGAAGGAGAAGAATAGTTAGCAGGAGCCTATTCACTGGTGAGGCCACATTTACAAGGAATGGGGTTTATAATCTACGAAATTCCCATGTTTGGGATTATGAAAATCCTTTTGCTACAAGACAAACACATTCGCAGTATAGGTTTTCGGTTAACTTTGGTGTGGAGTTTTAGATAATCACCTTATTGGACCATATGTCTTTTGCATTTTTGCAAAGAAAATGAGGAAATTGGAGGAATGTATTTCCAGTACGATGGTTCATCGCCTCACTTTAGGGTAATTGTGCGAAATTTTCGAGACGAAAATTTTAGAAACATGTGGATAGGGAGGGGCGGGCCCAATAATTGGCCTTGCCGGTCGCAGGATTTTAACCCAGTGGACTATCATATTTGGGGATATCTGAAAGGCAAAGTATACTCTACTGAGATAAACAGCTTAGAAGATCTTATTCAAAGAATTGATGATGCTTGCGAGGAAATCAGGGCAAATCCATTAATGATAAGACGAGCAACACTAAACATCTTAAAAAGAGCTCGTAAATGCATAGAACAAAATGGTGGACGTTTCGAACAATTATTATAAATAATTTGACATTCCGTGTAACTCAATTTTTTCTGTTCTTTTGGAATAAACTATTGATTTATAAAAATCCTGAAAAAAATATTTTTTTTCTTAACTCGAACCAGGATTATAACTGTTTTTGATACATGATAAGATTCTGATGCTTATGTAACTTACACCTACCAAAAATGAAAGAAATCTATAGGGTGGTTCTAAAGTTATTACGTACGATGATACATTTAAATAACTACTTGAGATAATTGTTAATGATTCTGACTTGAATATTTTAGTAAGTGTGCACTTCGAAAAACATTTTCGTGTAACTCAATTTTTTCTGTTCTTTTGGAATAAATTATTGATGCTTATGTAACTTACATCTACCAAAAATGAAAGAAATCTATAGGGTGGTTCTAAAGTTATTACGTACGAAAATGTCAATGATACATTTAAATAACTTTGACAATAAAAGTTAAGCAGTAAAACGGGATGTGCACTTCGAAACATATTTTGGTGCCTCTCTATTTTTCTGTTCTCTTCGAATAATCTATTGGATTTTAAAAATTCTGATATACAGGGTGTTGTTTTGGAGATTATCGAATTTTGCAAATTTTCCTTAAACCAGACCTGGATTATAATTATTTGTATTACACTAACTTATTGTGTTATCAATGCAATATTATCCTTATCAAAAATTAAAGAAATATATAGGGTGGTTCTAAAGTTATGGCCTTCAAAAGCATTGGGCTAAATGAATCTCTGTTAATAATTACGTTAGACCAATTAACCAAGTCTATTTGGAACCATCAAAGTGTCCTCTACTTGCAGTTAACCTATGGTGGTTTAACTATGAAACACCCTGTATATAGTTTGCCAACGAAATTACTAACCAGCCCGCTATTTTCTCATTAAATGAGCGGTCGTTTTGAAATTTGGGTGACTTGTATGGGTACATGGGATGGATATTTCAGGTATTTAAACATCTGACTGTCATTTTCTGTTCAATTGGAAACTCAACGAACTTCGTCATTACGAAAGGAAATCATAAATGTTTTTATTAAATTTGAATTCTAAGAAAAACTATGTTAAACATTTATCAAAGCCTTGACTTATCTTTGACGATTCTTGAGACGCTCATTTTATCCCTTTTAACAATAATTGCAAGTATGTGCGCGAAATCCGACATTATTTTTCTACATCATTTCGGGGGTATGCTACGTATGTAGGTGTGATAAGTACTAATAACATTCCGGTTCTACAAAAGGTACTGTTAAATCTGACAGTCAGATATTGATGACGTCGAATATTTATTTCAAGTGGAAGCCAAATATTAAGTCCCATATGCAAAATCTTCCAAAGTGTTCTGCGTCTAAAGTTGCTATTTTCAGGGTATTATGACGACATTTTCAATGTAGGGATTTTGATTGATATGATAATGGGAATTAATGCCTGCATGAGAATCATTTATAACGTTGAAAGTTTCTGAATATGGGACTTAAGTTATTGTCATAATCAGCGTCTGAATAACAAAGTTTACAGCATTTCCGTTAGAATCGGAAGGAATGTTGTTAGTACTGGAACAGACAAGGCCACCGAAATAACAATGCAATATATTTAGGTTTTCTGGTATATTAATTTATTTTATTTCAAACTGATAAAATGTGCGATTCATTTGACATTTGTGGAACCGTCATAGCTAAGGATAGAGTATGATACATGTTTCAAGAATCCAAATATTGAAAAATATTTAGGTTATTCTCTTTGAAATAAAAAAACGAACTTCATTGTATTTCCATTTGAACCGTAAATTATAGTCAGATGTTTAAATACCTGAAATCTTAATTTTTATGTCAAAATTCATAAATTCAACATGGCGGCTCCAAAATGGCGGACGAGATTTGTGATTATTGTCCAATTGTGGGTTGAGGCTACGAATTTAGCCGGTGATTGTCGAAATTCAATATCGCGGCTCCACGATGGCAAACCAGTTAATCATAATAATAGCTCAAAACTTACGGAAAAATTACCTTATAATAAAGATGCTGTATCAGAAATGCATAAATTAAGGAATAGACTAAAAACATAAAATGAAATCATAAAAAAACTTTTTAAAGACAAACGCGCTAGAAATTAAAAAATGATTTCTTTGAGTGTATAACGTGGATTATTCTGTAGGTTACAGATTGATAAGCTTGTGTATTCGAACTAAACATTTTTGCGGCATGCTCTGTGTGAAAAAAAATTGTATACAAAGTATCGTTAAAATTGGGCAACCCTCAAGATTTTATTTTCAAATACGAATCTATATCTTTAATTGCATTGTTTCTAATGCCAAGAGTCATGTTTCATATCGGCGTAGTATTAACATCTGAACTACAGAGTGTTTTGGAAATATTGAACTATACCGGTAAAATTTCAAATCTTCAATAATTAAAGTTCTTGTTTTAAGATCAACTTGGCATTGATTCACTTCTTACCCACTGATATTTCTCAATTACAGCTGTTATTGAATATTAAAAAAGGTTAAAATTGTTCTGGTAATAGTTCAATATTTTCAAAACACTCTGTAGTTCAGATGGAAATACTACGCCAATATGAAACATACCTCTTGGCATTAAAAAAATTGCAATGAAAAATACAGGTCCGTATTTGAAAATAAAATCTTGAGGGTGGCCCAATTTGTACCATACTTTCTATATAATTTTTATTGGCATGTTTGGATAGTCTACAAAAAGTTGCCATGGCAAAATTTTGGAAAAACCTCGCAAAATAAAAAGTTCTAGGCAAAAGAAGAATTTCAAAATTTTCAATTTTTCCGGTATAACTCCAGAACTAAAGAAGCTAGATTGTCTTGAATCATATAAATGACCTCTAAAATACACAACTTTGCCCCCATTTAACCATCCCTATATCTCTTACGGTTACCAAGATTCCAATGCATAGACTCGAATTTGAATAGCATTGTATAAGAAGTGTGGAAAGTGATATACATATACAAATTGTGTGAATTATGAGTGTTAAAACATGATTTCTGAGTATATAATTATTATCATGCGGACTAACATAAAGCAAAAGTTGCTTTTCGTTATTCCACATTCTGTCCTCTCCATTGCCCTTTTCCTATTACGGCTATTCAAATACTGGACTTCTTGCTGCAGACGCATTCTGTCGTAGTGCGAAGTCCATATTTTCTTTTTCTTTTAGTTGTACATTACTTTAATTTTAATGACTTCTTTTAACGTTGTCCAATTTTAATTTTGTTTGACGTTTGCATAATCATGTAAATTTTCCTAACTATTTTTAATAAAATTCTCCTACGGTATATTTCCCATATTACCTACTAACACATCTTGGATTTTGATGCCACGGGTATGTGACAGCTTTCCTTTCATAATACTTTTCATGTGAATGATATATACATTTAAGGCCTGATGATACCTCATTGTGTCGAAACTAGTTGCCCCTCCATTTTGTATTAATATATGCTGTAGTACGGAGTTTGCGTTTTACTTACTGCTATTTGCCTACAGACTATATTTGAGATGGAGAGTCTTTTTCATTTACTTTAATGTGAGTTATAATTTCTCATAAACCACAAATATAAATTGAAATCATTTTATATATTTTTGGTTGTGGTAAAAATAAAAAGTCAATTATTACTAGTTCATTAGTAGTTTGTTTATTTACAGAGCTGATTTCAAGTTTTATTTCGTCGATATAGATGATAAGTAGCTCTAAATATGATAAAAGAGTATATATAATGAGTTAGGCGTCTCTCTCATTTGTAATAAAGTATGTCAATGAACAATTATAATTAATTACAAAGACATTTTTACGTTCTTCTCCACTGCACAAAAACCATGTTTCAAGCGAAGAAACTCGCGCCAATATAGAATCAATCTTTGGTAAGTTACAACTATTTCTTTTGATGGATCCAGTCTGCATTGTGATATAAATCGTAAAATATTATCATTGTTCTAACAAGAAAAATAGGTCATGCTTGTAACTGCGTTATGAGAAATAAGTCCACTTGATCGTGCAGTGACGTCATCGCGCTATGATTGGTGTCACGTGATAATGGGTTATAAATATGGCAATTCAAATTAATTTTATTTAATTTATGACGAGTAATAAGGTTTTATAAATGTTATTTCAGGTTTCTAAAAACTGTCTTTCATGCGTAAAGTATAGCTTCACATGGATTTGTAATAACCGTCAACGTCCCAATTACTAGAATATGTGTTTCATTCTCTTCTCTCAAAAGAAAAACAAATTCATATTTAAAATTACTGGAAGTCACTTCGTACGCGATCTATAAACAATATACAGGACGCAACGATTCTTAAACAAATTCCAATCTACCTACTAATAATCTATCAAGGTCCCAGTGTTGCCAAATAATAGGAAGCCACACTTTGCGTGATCTCGATGCATTGGGGCTGCTCTATATACATATTGTGTATATTGGAGGATGCCACAGCGCTATAAATCTATACGGACATCGCGATCGAAGTGACTTCCAGTAATTTTAAATACGTATTTATTTTCCTTTTGAGAGGAGAATGAAACACATATTCTAGTAATAGGGATGTTGACGGTTGTTACAAATCCATGAGAAGCTATATTTTAACATTTTAAAAACCTTATTAATCGTCTTAATTTAGATAAAATTAATTTAAAATGCGTTATATATAACCCATTATCACGTGACTGACAACACCAATCAGAGCGCGATGACGCTACTGTACGAACAAGTGGACTTATTACTCAAAACCCAGTTAAAAGTATGAACTATTTTTTTTGATAATTTGTTAGAACAACGATAATGTTTTACGATTTTTATCACAAAGGAGACTGAATCCATCAAATGAAATAGTTGTAACTTACCGAATATAGATTCTATGATGGTGCGAGTTTCTTTGCTAGAACCATGGTTCTTGTTCAGTGGAGAAGAACGTGAAAATGTCTTTGTAAGTACCTATAATTGCACATTAATATACTTTATTACAAATAAGAGAGACACCTTACTCATTGTATATACTCTTAAATCATATTTAGAACTACTTTTCATCTATATCAACGATATAAAACTGGAAATTAGTAAACAAACAAACTACTAATGAGTAATTGATTTTTTATTTTTACCACAACCAAAAATGTCTAAAATGATTTTAAATTTATATTTGTAGTTTATCAGAGATTATAACTTACATTAACGTAAATGAAAAAGACTATCCATCTCAAATGTAGTCTGTAGGCAAATAGCAGTGAGTAAAACGCAAAATCCGTACAACAGCATATATTACTACAAGTTGAAGGGGCAACTAATTTCAGCTCACTGAGCAATCATCAGGCCTTAAATGTATATATCATTCACATGAAAAGTATCATAAAAGTTAAGCTATCACATGCCCGTGGTATCCAGCAGATACCATGATGTGTTAGTAGGTTTTATGGGAAATATATTGTATGAAAATTTTATTAAAAATAGTTTGGAAAATTTACATAATTATGCGAACGCCAAACAAAATTAAATTTAACCAAACGTTAAGAGAAGTCATTAAAATTAAATTAATGTATAATTGTTTTTTGTCCTGAAAACTCGGGATCTTCCAATTGAAGGCACAAATGAGCGTTTGGTTTCCCTGCTGAAATCCGTTGTTTTGTGTTTCCCATGTTTCGATTAACATCTTTGCTCCCAAATTTCACATCCTTATTTATTATACCGTGCTGATGACGGCAAATGATCCAGAACCATGCATGTCCGCGGTTACCACTCTGTTTCAGTAGCCCTTTTTCTTTTTGCGTGAACTACCCATTACTCTCTTTGTTGTTGTTGTTGTTAATATATCACGCGATATTCCTACATCTTCTTTTTGTTATTTACTATGGGTCGGAAGGTTCAGGCGGGGGGCTATATGCGCCTCCGTGTCGATCTTGGTTGTTGTCCTGAAAACTCGAGATCTTCCAATTGAAGGCACAAATGAGCGTTTGGTTTCACTGATGAAATCCGTTGTTTTGTGTTTTCCCATGTTTCGATTAACATCTTTGCTCCCAAATTTCACATCCTTATTTGGTTATACCGTGCTGATGACGGCAAATGAGCCAGAAACATGCATGTCCGCGGTTACCACTCTGTTTCAGTAGCCCTTTTTCTTTTTGCGTGAATTACCCTATTACCCATTAGTCTCTTTGTTGTTATACAGGGTGTCCCGGGACTAATGGGAAAAAAGTCGGGAGCGTATAATATGAGCTAAAATAATGTTAGTACTTCATATAAACTTTTTCTATGCAGGCCCTCGTTTTCGAGTTATAGGCCTCCAAAGTTTTAATTTTGAATTCGGTTTTTATTTTTAATTTTTGTACTAGTTATTTGATCTTTATCAAATTTACGAAAAAGCTATAATGTACGTGTATGTTTATTTTGGAAAGGTAAACAGATTTACAGTACTGCCTTGAAGCCAGGGACGGACTACTCGCAATGGTTAGTGATCCAAAAAATTTGCAGGGATGGCACACCCTGTATGAAATCATCGAAATTGACTTCCCCACACATTAAGCTAACGAAAAGATACTCTTGTTGGAATTCGATAAAATAAGCCGTTTGGCTAATATTTACAGTTTTATTCATGCACTACGTACCAATTTACGCATTCGCCATTTTTATAAGTACACAACGAGGTAAACGTAACTTATTAATAGATGTCCAAGATTTACCTAGAGTACTACAAAAAAATAATTTAACGATAGCAGAAGATGAAAAACATTAACGACTTATTAATTGGAAAGTTGGTAAAAACTTTTTATAAGTGTTTTTACCGTTTATCAAGTTACCATAGGATTAGTTGTCAAACGTTGTGTAGAATAGTTCGTAGTCAGTACTTGTCAATAATTCATAAGTCCTTAATTTAACAGTTACAATGGCAAAATTCGCTTTTATCGAGTACGCAGATATGCATCTAATGTATGGACTGGCTTCTCGAAACTGTTTAGAGGCCAGAAGGCTTTATGAAGAACATTTTGCAAACAGAGCATTGCCAGACAGACGAATGTTTGAGTGTATTGATCTCAGGTTACGAGAAACAGGTATGAATAAGTAAATGTAATTTTCTATGTATACAAAACAAAATTTTTAATTTTAGGAATATTTTTGCCAAAAAAAGGTGGAGAAGGTCCAGTACGAAGCATACGTACTGTGGCAGTTGAACAAGACTTGTTAAATGGATTTGATAATGAACCATCAACGAGTTTTCTAAAAGTATCAAGAGAACATAACGACTCGAAATTAGTTGTTCATCGCGTCCTAAAAGAACAGCTGTTATATCCTTTTCACATGAAAAAAGTACACAGTATGACAGTGGCTGATTATCCTGCACGACTTGAGTATAGCCAGTGGTTTCTGCGACAACAACAAGCAGACAATACATTTATTAGTAACGTTCTCTTTACGAACAATTCCGGTTTCACCAGAGATGGAATCATAAATTCTCATAATATGCATTTATGGGATGATGTGAATCCACATGGCATTATCCAAACTAGGAGCCAGCATCATGGTTAATATTTGGGCAGGAATAGTTGGCAATCATTTGATAGAGCCATATACTTTATTGAAGGTACTTTGACTGGTCAGAGATATTTGGAGTTTTTGCAAAATTAGTTATGGAACCTGTTTGGTGATGTGTTACTACAAACTCGTAGGAATTTATGGTTCATGCATGATAGGGCCCCTCCTCATTTCAGTTTAGATGTACGACAGCATTTACACACAAGGTTTCCTAATAGATGGATTGGTCGTGGAGGCCCTTTTAAATGGCCACCGCGATCAGGAGACGTTAATCCTATGGATTTCTTTCTCTAGGGTTATCTCAAAAGTAAGGTATACGCAACACATGTGCAAACAAGACAAGATTTAATAGACAGAATTGTGTTACACTGCAATGTTATTAGAAATAATGTGGGATTGCTTATTCAAGTGCAAAGAAACAACCTTCGTAGACTTAGAATGTGCGTGGAAGTGGGAGGAGCTCATATTGAACATTTATTAGAATAACGTTGGTTTTCGTTTGTTGTTTAGGAATTAGTATTAGTCTAATGTTTTATAACTTGTGTTTTTTGAGGTTTTCTTAATGGTTTAATAATGTTATGTTCGTAATTTTGATTAAAAGGAAGTAAATCCTGGACATCGTATTAATAAGTTAGTCAGGTAGATTTGTACGTAGTGCATTAATAAAACTGTAAATATTATCCAAACGGCTTATTTTATCGAATTCTAACAAGAGTACCTTTTCATTAGCTTAATGTGTGGAGAAGTCAATTTCGATGATTTCATACAGGGTGTGCCATCCCTGCAAATTTTTTGATCACTAACCATTGCGAGTAGTCCGTCCCTGGCTTCAAGGCAGTACTGTAAATCTGTTTACCTTTCCAAAATAAACATACACGTACATTATAGAAATGCCGTAAATTTGATAAAGATCAAATAACTAGTACAAAAAATAAAAATGAAAACCAAATTCAAAATTAATACTTTGTAGGCCTATAACTCGAAAACGAGGGCCTCCATAGAAAAAGTTTATATGAAGTACTAACATTATTTTGGCTCAGATTATACGCTCCTGACTTTTTTCCCATTAGTCCCGGGACACCCTGTATATATATATATATATATATATATATATATAAATATTGAACCACATATCTTATATATTAAAGAACAACAGCTGTTTGAGAATGTTTTGATTAGTATTTAAAATAGATTGAAACTATGTTGATAAAGAACACATTAAAAAACCACAATCATAAGTAAAAATTCATATTATATTAAATAATTTGTTTATAATAATTAAAAAGAGTAACAATAAATATAAAGAAGTTACCTTAATAATTGTCTTAAAATTTGAAAACGCATAACAAGTATTGAAGAAAACATGAAATCTGCCTAATATGGATATTTGTTTGTCACTAAGGAATCAGCTGTTTATCTGAAAGTAAACAAGCTTTAGTTATCTAATTTGATATAACTATTAGTTGAACAGTAAGAATAAAAATAATATTCATATTTATTATAAATATTTAGTCAAGTTAATAAAATATAAATATAAAATGACATAAATGTAATTATATGTCAAAATTTGGTATCAATTATATGGAGGAAATGAATCATAAGATGGTGATAGATATAGGTAAATATTTGAAGCTATAAAATTTGGATAGTTCAAATAATGAAATCAAGATATATATGTCAGATAAAAGAATTCATGTTTATAAATTTAAATGTTATTTCAAAGTTATCACAAGTATCAAAACAAGAGTTGATATTGTAATATCGAAATATAACCATGAATTTCACTTTTGTTTAAAGACCTATTGTATTGAAATTGATTTGAATTAAAGAAAAAACAGACTTCTTTTAGTGAAATTCACAATCATATTGGTTTTCAAAACTTTCATAAAGTGCTATAAATGTGAATAGAACTCTATGGATCAAGAAAGAATATCATTGGTGTAATATGACAGGACAAATTTGTTAAATTATAAAGAAACAAAACTTTGTTTAAAAACAGTGAGCTGAGAAACAATAGTTTATTTATTTATTAAAAAATTGACGATCGAGGGGAAGCGTTGGTAGATTGGGTTTGGCGTCGTAGCAGAGAGGACGAGAAGAAAAATTTTACAACAAATTTCAAGTTAAATCGCAACAAATAAGTATAAAAGCTAAATGTTCATCGTATATATAAAACTACGAACACTCACATGTGTGTATATCCAGTTTTTGCCTGAGAATACTTCAGATTCTTCAGAAAATATGCCGCGTGGACTTCAATAGGCGTATTCCTGTTACCAGACGTATTAGAATCCAGAATCCAGACTTCAGGTCAGTGTTTTTTTAAAATATTATTGGCCAATAATAATAATAACAAACTAATTTAAATTCAGTGACTATTTCCACGTGTAAAATAATTCTTGCGTCTACATGATCGATCTAACTAAAAAAGAAAAAGACTTTATGTAGTTTATTCAACAGATAAAATTTTGAGATTTTAAAAAAAAGGCCTACATGCATGTTTTTAATTCTGTAATAAATAATGGTGGTACTTACTTCATTTCCAATCGTATAAGGAATGTGCAAGTAAATCAATAGATATAATATTTTCGAATGTATGTATAGTTTGTAACCCATTTCTTCTGAACATTTTAATAATCTGTATATATATATATATATATATAATTCTCACACATAAATTCTTTTATGCTATGCCCATCACCAGCATTATAAAGTAAACGATTCTATTATACATATGATATTCATACAACTGGTAAGCGTCTCTAAGAAACGTTCGGTTTCTCTCGCATCAATCCGTATTTATTTGAGCATGCGCATAGGATAGTGGATGTTCTCATTTGTGACTGTGGTTTGATAATGTCATAGGCGTATCTGTTATATATATATTAAAATAAAATTTTCTTTTTAAAAATTAAATCATCGGAATTAATGTGTTTCATTTTATTTACATCAGCAGGATATCCCAATCAATGCCTGAACTCGAAGGGTAGAACGAGTCTCATGCTTCCGAATATCATAATAATAATTAATAACTGAGCTAGCCACAAAAATAATCAAAACAAATATAAATAAATAAATCTATTTAACCTATAAATAAACATATAAATAAAATTATCTGGTATATAATAAATTAAAATTAATAAATAATTAAAAACTAGTTTAATATATATATATATATATATATATAAATTATATGTATATATATATATATATTATTTATATATATATATATATATATATATATATATAATAATTTCCGGCTAGCAAAATAAATTTCTTTTGTTATATCGAAAGATAAATTTATTTACTTTTGAATTTTTCTTACTCTTATCTCAGGTGGGTTCAATTAGTTATCAAATAATATTTTTTTTCTTAAATTTTAAAGTATTTTCCAAATTCAATATTAATTGTTAATTTTGTTCTGTATTATCTACCCAGTAATATCATGTGACTGTTTATTCAAGATTATATAGGCTATTTAATTGTTTTCTTACATTTAATATATTTCAATGAATAGTCTGTCATCATAATTAACCAAATGTCACTATCAAAAAATAAAAATAAACACTTCCAATGTAAGTTAAAATTCAAAGTTTATCTACAATTATCAAATCATAAAATCAAATCTTAGTTTTCCTTTTTTTATAACAAATAAAATTTTATCTACCCAAATACAAATTAAAATTAATAAATTACAAGCTAGAATATGTATTTACGAAAGTTTATGAATTTTACTAAATGTTCAAAAATTTTGGCTAATATTAAATACCCGATCACAGTCCTAAAATGTTTTAATAAATTCTTCGAATTGTTCATTTGATCAATACGTATTCAGTTTTTAATTTGAATTCAAATTTATATTTTTAAAATTTAGATGCATCTATCTTAATTTTGTTAAAGGCCTGATGTTTTCGATGAAATAATGCATTATTTAATTATCATTGAACTGAAACGGACTCATCAGTACTCTGGACAGGAACAGCAAACTCGTACTATTTTAAATACAATTTAGAATTCTGTATCTTTCACCTCACTTCACAGAATTGAAAATGGGTATCGAATGAAGATTTATACTATTGATTACACTATTCAAATTGCTATACTATTTTTACAAATATTTGGAAAGATCTCAAATATGATGTTATCTGTACGGGATCTCAAATTCAACTGGACTACGTTTTCCCAATCATCAAAAAACATTATATTGTAGTTACAACTTTCCTATTTTTCAGAAAAAAAAAACTAAATTTGTTTTGTGATCTATTATTTTTTAATAATTTCTATCTACAAAGAGATGTTTTCTTTTATTCTTAATAAATGCCTACAGTGACCTCTGTTTTTAATTTTAAGTATTTCTTTATTATATTATGACATGTCTTATCTATTATTGAATATATTCTATGTAAATATCATCTAAAATTAAATAATGCCAAATTTGACATATACCGGGTCTGTACAATTTTACTTGTTATGTGTATTAATCTATGAAAATGGATGTCACTAGGGACACAAAAAAAAGAACGACGAAATGTCAATGTGACAAGATTCCGATTTCCAACTAACTATTATAAAAATACAGTCTGCTAAAGCAATTCAGCTTATTATTTAATCAAGAATTTGTCTATCTGAGTCAGCAAATTAAACATTTAAGTTGGTCCCACGAGCCAGATTGATTAAATAAATAAATAAGAAACAGCACATATATGTTCAATGCGCCGCAGCAGTCCACCAGCAAAGCGACGACTGTGTGAAATCTACTCCGGCGGCCATTAAGGATTTTATTTACGGGAAAAAACCATTATATTTGAAATCCATTTAGATATAAAAACCCACAAGTATTTTCAATTTTTTCAATTCATCCATTGGCATATTACGAACTATTCAAGTCTGTTTGATATTATTTGCTTTAATTTTATTATGTTCAAAACAAATACCTAGTAAACATATTTCCAATTACCTATTACATTTAACAGTTATGAGTAACTGTTATAAATAACCTATTTTTTTAATTTTTATTGAATTTAATACAGTCAAGTTGGATTTCATATCATTTAAGGGCATGTAATTTATTGCCAACTTAAAAAGTATACCTGCTTGAATAACCATTGTTCAGGTCTAGTTTGGGTTCAAATTACTATTAATATTTGTTATCTACATTCGATATCACAAAGCCTATTACAGCAGTAAGATATAGTTGTGTTTGATTAGTTTTGTAGTTTGATAATTATTACTATTTAAACTATTATCATGCCTGACACGGCCAGTAGTTCTGATAATTCAGTACGCAATATAAGGGATGCATTTAAAAAATTAATAAGAAATAGAGGAAACATTAAACAAAAATTAACCATTTTAGAAAAATTTGTACATTCAATAATTAATATACAGAGTTCAGATAAAAAATCGAGTTTAACTGATGTTGATTTAAGGTCAAATATAGGGTTCAAATTATTGGAAGAAATTTAATCTTTGTGCGATGAAGAAGATTTAGACTGTCATTACAAGGAACGGGAAGATTTACAGAATAGATTTTATTCCGTTCAAGATTTTTTGTCCCAATATATACGAGTATATATATTTTTATATTATTTATTTTCTTAACTTTTTCTAACCCTTAATACATTATTCGTATTATGATGAATGCTATTTAGTTTTAAATTTATTATGTTGCGCCACTGATTATGATATGTTTCTAAACATTTTCCCCGACTATTGAGACTATTATTTAATGTTTGTTTTAGTTTTGATTTGTAATGGGTGA
Organism: Galeruca laticollis; assembly: GCA_963921935.1. NCBI lineage: Eukaryota > Metazoa > Arthropoda > Insecta > Coleoptera > Chrysomelidae > Galeruca > Galeruca laticollis. The sequence goes on along the minus strand of OY998176.1, from coordinate 259,787,502 downwards.
GTCCGGCACTGACTTCCTTCAACTATAATCCACCCGTGTATTGCATAATGTATTATTGGTTGTCTAATTTAAACAACATAGAATGTTTTCTGAATTTAATGCAAAGATATACAAAAGAATATCGTCATCTCTTACTTACTTATTGTATCAAATAAATAACGTAGATATGTGATATGAAAACAAATAACGACTCAATCTAAAATATTACTTGATTATTTTAGTACTATATGATTCATGAGAAAACGTAAATATAACCTATAATAAATTGTTTATAGTTAATGTTTCAAATAGCTATTATATAATAATAGTGAATTTATTCAGTTATTCTGAAAGGAAATGAAGAATTATAATGTTACTGACTATACAGTGCTATTCAAAAGTCCCCTCCCCCCCGTATCTTTTGAACGGCTACACTTAGAATAATAAAATTTGGAAGGTGAAAATAAGGTGTTGTAAACTTCTCTACGAATGGTAACAGGTGACGTAATAGTAATAGATAACGTCACAGTGCCACTCTGGCCAATAATTTTAAATAGGACCTTATGGCAAGTGATATCTCGTTTGAAAGGCATTGCCATTGGCTACATAGCCATATTAATTTTGTTTGGGTTTAAATTAATTTTGACGGATAAATTAAATAAATACCAAAATTATTGAAATTATTTTTTTAAATTTAATTAATCAAATATAAACAATGGATTCTTATAGCAAGTGTTCGAAATGTGCTCCGTCTACTTCCTGACAGTAATACATCCTATTAATAAACTCTTGTCGTACTCGTTCGAATGTGTCAGCTGAAATAGCATTGCATTCTTCAGTAATTCTTTCTTTCAAAACGCCAATGCTATCTGTTGCCGTAGTATGAACCTTGGATTTCAAGAACCCACATAGAAAAAAATCTAATGGCATCAGATCTGGTGACCGAGGTGGCCATTCTATAGGACCTCGTTGGCCGATGTATTACTGTCAGGAAGTAGACGAAGCACATTTCGAACACTTGCTATAAGAATCCATTGTTGATATTTGATTAATTAAATTTAATAAAATAATTTCAATAATTTTGGTATTTGTTTAATTTATCCGTCAAAATTAATTTGAACCCAAACAAACTTAATATGACTCTGTAGCCAATGTCAATGCCTTGCAACCGAGATATCACTTGCCATAAGGTCCTATTTAAAATTATTGGCCAGATTGGCACTGTGACGTCATCTATTACTATTACGTCACCTGTTACCATTCGTAGAGAAGTTTACAACACTTTATTTTCACCCTCCAAATTTTATTAATGTAAGTGTAGCCGTTCAATACTATGTGACTAAATCATCAAGATTTTCAAAGATATAATTGTAAACTAGGACTAGTACTAAATACAGGTAAGTTTATATCAACTATAATTATAACTAAACGAATAAACTACCACGTTTGTAAACGTTCAAACACATAAAATATTGGTAAATTCAGTTGAGTCTATTGTAACACAAAGAAATTTTATAAATAAAAGTACTTATCTGTGTCTAATTCAGTTCATAGATCACATAATGTATTCCAACTATCCATTTCATCCATCGTATTTCCAATTTGCATATGTTGTAATGCGTTATTTTGGGTTATTTGTATCTTGTTTACCTATTTCGAGGTTTTGATTTCGTCTTTTCAAGTAACTTACTAATTTTTACTGTTAATTTCAATTTAGGTTTTCCAAATTCTCAAATGTCTGCTTTTTCTTCCAAAAAATATTTCTCCTCTTTCAATTGTTTCAATAAATTTCGTTGCTAACCTCCGTTGCTATGAAACTGTTTATAACCTCTAATAAGTTTATACAACATATTGGTGTCTCGATTTTTCTTATGAAATTCTTAAATTGCTTTAGTATTGTTATGTCATGGATAGCCAATCAAAGATAAGGATTTTATATTATTGGTTCGTTATGCATATTTCCTGCAAATTTTCACAATATCACTAGTTACTTAAATTTCCGCGCACTTTCAAAGATAATTATTTCAAATGGTATTATGTACAGTGTGTTGTATGACAATTACAGCTTATTTTTAATTACTCTAATTCTTTATTTGAAATTGATTTTATTGATGTGTATGTGTTTAGATCATTGAAATCGCTTATATGATAATGCTGTTTTACTACATAACAATATACTGGATGTTTGTTTTAAATTAATTCTAGCGCAATAATACCTGTTTCAGCCTATGCTGATTTCCTTTCCCTTGATGGGTTATTTTATATATATATATATATATATATATATATATATATATATATATATATATATATATATATATATATATATATATAGTTGTTTTGCTGTCACCTAAGAGGCAAGGATAATATTTAAATGGAAACTGGACCTTTTTCATTTCTATAGGTCGTTTTATTAAATATGTCTTCACATTCTTTGTCCTCTTTTGACATCAGAGTGGAAACTTTGACCTCCTCTAGTTCCCAGAATCTTTTTAATTGGTCGTCCTCGGGGACCTTGGAAAAGTTACAAATAGAAAACTTAGAGTCGACAGGTATACTCCCTGTAACAATATAGCCAAAGTGGGTATTTTGGAGAGAAGGAAGCTTAGTACCCAGTCTAATTTGGCCATCAAGAATGAAATCCCAAAATTGGTTCGCCCCTATCAGTATATCAATACTTCCGGGAACAGAAAAACTTGGATCTGCTAATTGAATGCATTCAGGGATATTCCAGTTTATTGTATTAAACTGATAGGTTGGGATTTTATTGCTAATAGTAGGGGCAACAAAACAAGAAACTGTACAATTATAATTAGATGAATTTGAAAACAATGACAGAGTACATTTCTTATTAAGTTGAGAAACAATCTGGTCAATACCAGCAATTGACACATTTGTGGGTGTGCGAGGAATTTTTAACTTGTCACAAAATTCTTGGCTAACTAAATTATTTGATTGTGCCCCGCAATCTAATAATAATCTACATGGGTGATAATTACCGTGGGTGTTCTTGACTTTACATAAAATAGTTGATAAAAAGACGTCATTAGGTATATTTTCCTGGGGCCTTACCATTAAATTAAAAATGTGTTGAGGTGTGTCCTCAACCACTACTTGACGGATCGTTTGGAATGTCCATAACTTTATTAATGTGAATTAGAGAATTGTGTTTGAGATAATTATTCTGTGCTTTACAAATAGTACAGGATCTCAGACTGCACTGTTTATGATTATGCCCGGTACGTAATTTTAGTTTTTTAATATTTTCAATCCCATCCGGAATTGTCAAGGCCATAAAATCTTCACAATTGAATTATTTTGTCGAGAACTACGATTTGAATTGTCTAAACTCAGATGGATCTGAAATTGGCTTATCGGATTTTCTAGAATTGTGAATGGGTGGCACACATGATTGGCTTAATTTGAAAAAATGTTCTAATGATTGAAGTAGATCAACTTTATTTTTAATAAAATCAGGAACTCATCCAGATCAGGTAATTCTGAATTATATTCAAGTTATTTCCAATTTCTCAGACTAGTTTTATCCAATTTGTTTAACATTAAATGAATAATGAGGCTATCTAACTATCTAACAAGGTTTTATGATCTAAATCCAAACTTTTAATAGCTGTAATATGTTTTGTCAACTGGTCTAACATTTTTCTAAACTGATAGAAATGTTCTTTATTAATTTGTTGAATTTTAAGCATTTTTTGGAAATGCATATCTAATAAAAACTATTTTCTGTCAAATTTATCGCACAAAATAGTCCATGCTCTTTCGAATGGTCTACCTGAGGTTTATAAACTCTCAATGTACCGAGATGGAAAACCTTTTAATGATGCTTTTGAAAATTGGAATTTTTGTAAATCTATCAGACTTACATTACTCGTAATGATATTTAAAATTGCTGCTCATAATCTCCAGAAAATGTGGGTAACTTTATTTTAGGTAACAAAACATTTTGAAGAGAGTCACTAATGGTGGGTGAAGCTGTAGCTTAAGGAGGATTAACATAAGAGAGGGAGAAAAGGGTGAATATATATAATGAACGCAAATCTATTGCCATTGTCGAACAGCAAAATTCACCCTTTTCTCCCTCTCTTATGTTAATCCTCCTTAAGCTACAGCTTCACCCACCATTAGTGACTCTCTTCAAAATGTTTTGTTACCTAAAATAAAGTTACCCACATTTTCTGGAGATTATGAGCAGCAATTTTAAATATCATTACGAGTAATGTAAGTCTGATAGATTTACAAAAATTCCAATTTTCAAAAGCATCATTAAAAGGTTTTCCATCTCGGTACATTGAGAGTTTATAAACCTCAGGTAGACCATTCGAAAGAGCATGGACTATTTTGTGCGATAAATTTGACAGAAAATAGTTTTTATTAGATATGCATTTCCAAAAAATGCTTAAAATTCAACAAATTAATAAAGAACATTTCTATCAGTTTAGAAAAATGTTAGACCAGTTGACAAAACATATTACAGCTATTAAAAGTTTGGATTTAGATCATAAAACCTTGTTAGATAGTTAGATAGCCTCATTATTCATTTAATGTTAAACAAATTGGATAAAACTAGTCTGAGAAATTGGAAATAACTTGAATATAATTCAGAATTACCTGATCTGGATGAGTTCCTGATTTTATTAAAAATAAAGTTGATCTACTTCAATCATTAGAACATTTTTTCAAATTAAGCCAATCATGTGTGCCACCCATTCACAATTCTAGAAAATCCGATAAGCCAATTTCAGATCCATCTGAGTTTAGACAATTCAAATCGTAGTTCTCGACAAAATAATTCAATTGTGAAGATTTTATGGCCTTGACAATTCCGGATGGGATTGAAAATATTAAAAAACTAAAATTACGTACCGGGCATAATCATAAACAGTGCAGTCTGAGATCCTGTACTATTTGTAAAGCACAGAATAATTATCTCAAACACAATTCTCTAATTCACATTAATAAAGTTATGGACATTCCAAACGATCCGTCAAGTAGTGGTTGAGGACACACCTCAACACATTTTTAATTTAATGGTAAGGCCCCAGGAAAATATTCCTAATGACGTCTTTTTATCAACTATTTTATGTAAAGTCAAGAACACCCACGGTAATTATCACCCATGTAGATTATTATTAGATTGCGGGGCACAATCAAATAATTTAGTTAGCCAAGAATTTTGTGACAAGTTAAAAATTCCTCGCACACCCACAAATGTGTCAATTGCTGGTATTGACCAGATTGTTTCTCAACTTAATAAGAAATGTACTCTGTCATTGTTTTCAAATTCATCTAATTATAATTGTACAGTTTCTTGTTTTGTTGCCCCTACTATTAGCAATAAAATCCCAACCTATCAGTTTAATACAATAAACTGGAATATCCCTGAATGCATTCAATTAGCAGATCCAAGTTTTTCTGTTCCCGGAAGTATTGATATACTGATAGGGGCGAACCAATTTTGGGATTTCATTCTTGATGGCCAAATTAGACTGGGTACTAAGCTTCCTTCTCTCCAAAATACCCACTTTGGCTATATTGTTACAGGGAGTATACCTGTCGACTCTAAGTTTTCTATTTGTAACTTTTCCAAGGTCCCCGAGGACGACCAATTAAAAAGATTCTGGGAACTAGAGGAGGTCAAAGTTTCCACTCTGATGTCAAAAGAGGACAAAGAATGTGAAGACATATTTAATAAAACGACCTATAGAAATGAAAAAGGTCCAGTTTCCATTTAAATATTATCCTTGCCTCTTAGGTGACAGCAAAACAACTGCTATAAAAAGGTTACATTCGCTTGAAAAACGATTTAGTGATGAACATTTTAAGCAACTATATTTCGAGTTTATGAACGAATACGAGTCTTTGGGTCATATGACCAGAATTGATGAGAGTGAGAGTCCAAACTTTGTTTTTTATTTTTTGCCACATCATGGCGTGATAAAAGAATCTAATTTAACTACCAAATTAAGGACGGTATTTGATGCAAGCTGTGTTAGTTCCACTGGATGGTCGTTAAACGATTTACAGTATGTTGGACCTAAAGTTCAAAATGATATCATAAACATCTTACTTCGCTTTAGAACTTATACATACATGGTCTCGGCTGATGACCACCACAACAAATTCTATGGCGTGAAAATCCAAAATCAGAGTTTTCAATTTATCAATTAAATACTGTTTCGTATGGAACCACGTCTGCCCCCTATTTGTCTATTGCCTGGATAAGAAAACTCGCTGCTGAGTATATGCACGAGTATCCTAGAGCATGTGAAATTATTTTAAAAGATATTTACGTAGACGATCTTTTGACGGGATCCAATGATCAACATGAACTTATAAATTTATGTAGACAATTATATTGTTACGGAACAGCACACTGGTATAGTCCCTGAATCCGACTCTGTCTAAACCAGGTACGAAAGTTAAAATTATGGCGGACGCGCAGGGTCTTCTTAGAATTGTTAGATTGTGGCTATCTTATCTAGACATTGTTTTTTGTGACCAGTCTTATCCAGAAAATGCCAGAAAGCAAATTGTTTTTGTAATCTAGAATTATCTAGTAAAAAAGGCACTAATGTATAAATACGCGATCAGAGAGAGAGTTCAGTTTAGTTGATAAAGTGATCTTGAGAAATAAACAAGAATACACCGAAATAACGAACAGTAAAGTGTTAATATAAATTAATAATCAAGTTTGTGTGTATATAAATAAAATTTAAGTGATTAATTAAGTATATAATTTAAGTGTTATTGAGTTAGTGTTTAAATAAATTAGTAAGTAGCCATACCGTGTGTTTAAAAATTATCCCACCCATTTACCGTTTAAATAAATAAGAAAACATTACAATATTCTATTTTAGAATCAGCTCATTTTATTATTAGAAAATGGATTTCCAATAGCACACAGATTTTATCTAATTCACAATATTCGAATATTTCCAGTGCAGTATTAAATATAGGTCAAAATGAAAGCTGCAAAACCCTGGGAATTCAGTGGACGCCTATAACTGACACTTTACAATATAATACTGAACAATTCATATGCAATGACAAAATTACTATTACTAAAAGGTATATACTGTCTACTATTGCCCAAATTTATGACCCATTGGGTCTTGTAAGTCCAGTTATAATCACCTCGATGATCATTATTCAACGTCTGTGGAGCCTGAAAATATCCTGGGATAGTACTATTCATCGAGATCTTGAAAGATCATTTTTAAAATTCTATAATAGTTTAAATCAACTTCAAAACTCAAATATTCCTAGAAACTGCATACCTAAGGGTTTTAATCTTATTGAATTGCATTGCGATGCATCAGAAGATGCATATGCAGCCTCTGTATATTTAAGAAGTAGAGATAGTAGCAATGAATTTCAAGAAAACGGATCATTGACTGTGTTAGTTTTAATAATTTCCTATATATATATATATATATATATATATATATATATATATATATATATATATATATATATAGATAGTTCATTTCTTCGATGATGATGATTCAGTATTATTATTGTTGTTAATAGGTACAAACGTATGTATTCTGTGGTGAGTAATTTATATCTGTAGTTTATAAATATATGTTTTTAAAACGATGTTATTTTCTAACTCTAAAGAATGGTTCACTAGGTAAGTGTTTCCCGAAGATGAATGGTTCTATGGTTAAATAAGTATATACGAGGGGCTAAGTAACCACCACATGGCGATCCTGCGAACAAATGGTAAATCGTAAATATTCCTGCGAACAAATGGAAATGGTAAATATTCCTGCGAACAAATGGTAAATGGTAAATATTCCTGCAAACTAAATGGAAAATGGTAAATAATCCTGCGAATTGATGGTAATTCAAACGAGTGAAGGTATATGGTCTTTTATTTAAATTTTTGACCTTGGAGGAGCAAAACTATGGGTGGTACACCTACTAAACAAGAGGTACAAGAAACTGGTACCGTAAACAATAATTTTATGGTGCAACAAGATAGTTTTACAACGCATATAATAGTTTTATTGTATATAATAACGGTAGCTTTCATTCTGAAAGTCATATGGTCCCTATGGAAAACGCATCGAAGAGCGTTAAAAAGATACATCAACCGAGGCATTGCAGCGAAGCCGACGTCAGGAACGTTGACTGTATAAAATTGTAAGTACTTATGCACTCTATTTTTATGAACGGTAAATCTTTTAAATGTCAATAACGTGGGAAGATTTCGAAGATAAGTTAAGGGCAATTATAGAAGAAATAAATAAACAGGGAAAAAGGGTTTTGAAAAAGGAAACTCCTAAAAATTCAGAGATTCACTTTGAAGTAATTAATAGTATAATAATTTTGCTAAATTAATAGGTAAAAATTGGAAAAAGTTTAGTACAACAAGACCTCTATATTTGAGGAGATCGATGCGGGTGTATCACAAGCAATAAGCAAACAATTGAAAAGGGCGACAAGTAAGAATGATTTTTTTAATTTCGCGAGTAAGGTCTTACCTACTGAATTCAACGGAGAGGCAAGCAAATTACAATCATTTTTAGACTCATTAGATTTGTTACAAATAAACGCGACGGGTAATGAAGAAAATGCGATTCTACTAATTAAGACAAGACTGACTGGAAAAGTTAGAAGTTTAATCACGACGGAAAACTCTATTATAGAAATTAGGAATAAACTAAAATCAGGAATAAGAGGAGACAACACAAGCCTTCTCTTAGCGAAAGTTAATAAAGTAAGGCACAATGGGAAGGACATAACGCAATACGCGACGGAAATAGAGAAATTGGCAGAGAAGCTACAGGTAGCATATGTATCAGAAGGGATGCCAGAACGTCTAGCTGAGAAATACACCAAAGATGCAACGATTAAAGCAGTAACGATGAATGCCACAGCGGACGCAACAAAAACGATCATAGCAGCGGGAAGCTTTGAAACCACAATAATAACGTAAGAATATGCGAGATAGAACGAAAAATTGAAGAAATGAGCAGACAAATAGCACAGCTAAAGAAAGAAAACTACGATTTAAGGATGGAAAATATGGAACTCAAAGAAAAAACAGAATTTTTGCAAGGAAACATGATACAGACCCAGAAAAATTTTAGAGAGAAGAATTTGATAATACATGGTATAGAAGAAGGCAATGAAGAAGAGGAGGAACAACTAGAAAATAAATTAGAAGATGTAATGAAAAAGGTTAACAACACAGTAGATGTTAAATCAGATATTTCGAAATGTAAGAGAATAGGAATTAAAGACAGTAACAAAAATAGGCCAGTACTAATAATGATGAAAGACGTGAATAAGAAAGTAGAAACTTTGGAAAGAACGAATAAATTAAAAGGAACAAAGATATATATATATATATATATATATATATATATATATATATATTGATGAAGATTACCCAAAAGATATACTGGCACAGAGAAAACAGCTAATAAGATATATGAAACAAGCGAGAGAAAGTGGAGCAAAAGCTAAGATAATCGATAATATATTAATGATAAATGATAACGTATGTAGTCTAAAAGAACTAGAAGAAAGGAAGACTCAATTAGAAATACATACAGGATGGAATAAATCAACATGTAAGGAAAATAATAAAACCAAACGGAACATTTTTAATACAACCTTCAATGATAAACGTTTCAAACAAGAGGTGAATAAATTGTCAATTTTACACTTTGAAAATAACCGTATCTCACTAAGGATGAGCATTCGGATCAAAAATAAATTCAAATTCAGTGAAGCCTTATTTACCGGAATTCACAACTTCGACCTAGGACGAACGTTGGAAAAGCTTGATTAGCTTTCGGTAAAATTTGAAGTAAAAAGAATGAAGATATACGCAAATGATTCAAAAAGTGCACAATAGAAGAATTTATAGAAGAAGGGAATAAAAGGTTGAAAAATATACAAGTATGTATATGCGAAGTACCAAAAACGGTACAGCAGAAAGAAGAGATCCAAAAGATTCTAGAAATATATCACAATGATCCAATGTTTGGAAGACATGTAGGAAACAATAGATTATTAAAGAAACTGAGAGCAAATTTTAGGTGGAAAAACATGGAGAAAGACGTCAGGAAGTATGTAAAGAATTGCCACGAATGCCAAGTGAATACGATACGATACGATTTATTGACCAGTTTTAAATACAAAAGCATTTGTGTAGTCCTAATATTAAATTACTAAGTAGTTATCAAAATTCCTAAATCAGATAATAGAATAGAAATAAAGTTAAACCAATATTTTCATAAAATTAGATTTCTGAAGTAACATATATGTGAGAATGAATTAGTAAGACTAATAATTGAACGACATGTAGTCCTGAACTGCGTAAAAACAATTTTGTAGTAAAAATTGTTTTGAAAATCTATAGAACTGATTCTGGCTCATATTTTTCACATTCTTATCAGCATGCAAATCTAGAAACTTATTATACAATCTAACATCTAGTTTGTTGTATTGTGTTTGATGCAGCCTAGAAAAAGGCACAATGAGTCGCTCTGCACCTCTGGTGGTATAACAGTGAACACCAGAATGAGTTGCCATATGTAGTACACCCCTATGAATACACAGAAGTGTCTCAAACATGTACATGCAAGGCAATGGCAGGATCCCATATTCCGCGAAAAGTCCACTGCAATGTACTCGACTTTTTGCATTATGAATAATGCGCAAAGCAGTCTTCTGAAGAGTAAAGACTCTTTGTACTCTGCTAGAGTTACCCCATAGAGAGATACCATAAGCCAGATGACTGTGGATCAACGCAAAGTAAATCGTACGCATAACAAGATTACTACCAATAGATGAGCGTAATTGTCTCATTGCAAAAATCTGTGATGAAATCTTTGAGCATAGTGAGTCTATGTGGTCCCCCCAATTGATACCAGGATCTAATGTGATACCCAACAATTTCACAGATTCCCCTTTGGTACCTCGTTTCACAGAGCTAAATGTTATTTTTTTAGTTTTCCCATCGTTTAATTTCAAATTGTTTGAATCAAACCAAGATTTAGCTAACTTTAGATTCTCGATGCTGACATTTTCCTCTCCTTTCGTTAAGAATGTAGCATCGTCTGCAAATAAAACCGATCGACACTCAAGAGACGCCGGTAGATCGTTTATGTATAGTAAAAATAATAATGGTCCTAACACTGAACCCTGCGGGACTCCATCGTTTACCGACATCCGACTAGATTCACAGCCATTGTAGCTTACGTATTGCTGACGATTTTCCAAATAAGATTTAAACAATTCCAACTCTCGACCACGGAATCCGTAATGTTCCATCTTTCGCAATAAAATGTCCGAGCTCACACAGTCGAAGGCCTTAGTTAGGTCACACATAATGGCGTACGTGTTTTTACCCGCATCCAGACCCTCAACTATGCTCTCAATCACATTCAAGATTGCCAGAATGGTTGACTTATGTTTCTGAAACCCAAATTGACATTCAGATATTAAGTTCTTATGTTCTAAATAGGAGCTTAGTTTATTTTTTATCAGTATTTCAAATATTTTGGAGATTATAGGTATAATAGCTATAGGCCTATAGTTGTTAACGAGATCGATGTCGCCACTTTTGAATACCGGAATAATTTTTGATATTTTCAGTACGTGGGGCCAGTTCCCCTCATTTATACATTTGTTGTATAAGGTTGTCAATGGTCCAACTAGCGAAGTCAAAGTAACTTTAATCATCTTTGCGTTTAAATTATAAAAATCCAGACTTGGCTTACATTTTAGAGATAATACAGCCTCGTGAACATCAGTCTCCAAAATTGACGACATGAAAAAGGATGATGATGGTCTAGGTAGGGCATTCAAAAAATGTAATGGGTCAGTTTGGGGACTGTCAATACTTTTCAGAATAGTTTCCGATATGCCTGCGAAAAATTTGTTAAATTCACTAGATTCTAATGTGTGCGACACTCTGTTCTGATGTTTAGTGTTTCTTTCCTGATTTACAATACTCCAGATAGCTTTACTCTTGTTATCTGACTCATTAATGTTTTTTTCATATGCATTCTTTTTCGCAATTTTAAGCGATTTACGGTAGTCTTTCCGCAATTGACAGTATTTATACCAATCTAAGAGTGATTTTTCAGACCTAAATTTCTCTCTCAAATGGTAGACTTCATTACGCATTGCCTTAAGTTCGCTTGTAAACCAGTTTAAAGCTGTCTTTCTATGAGCAATTGATTTCAAAGGAAAACATGTATCAGCACATGTAGACAGTATATCGGTAATGAGATTTGCATACTGATCCGAATTTAGTCGTCCAGAATCAGGCCATTGAACTTCCTGAATTTGGTTTACAAAACTAATTAAATTATTATTATTTACAATTCTTCTCATACACTTCCTAACGGATGTATTATTACAATGATCAATTCTAAAAAACAAATAATTACCACTATGATCCGACACTAATGGTTCATACACCCCTGTATGGAGTTTATCATCATCTAAGTTTGTGACTATATTATCAATACATGAGCTAGTTGTGTTAGTTATTCTAGTCGGCATATGAACCAAGTGCCTTAGACCATACGCACAAAAAATATTTATCAAAATCTTTGAGTACTCACTATCATCATTCAAGTCTAGATTAAAATCCCCCATGATAATAATAGATTTGTACTTTGTGTATAACTTATTAATAACACTCTGTAGCTGATCCACAAATATTTCTAATTTGCCTTTACTGCATGATCTGTATATGGCTAACAAAACACAATTTCTTTGTTTTATTTCAGCAGCACAGAACTCCGCATGGAAAGGTATACAAAAGTCACTGATATCAATATAACTTAAATTAATATGATGCGATGCAAATATAGCTACACCACCATGTAATTTTCTGGAAGATCTACAGTAACTAGATGCTAATGAGTAATCACTTAATTTGATGCTCTCTAAACTATTTATATCAAGCCAGTGCTCACCAATGCAGAGTATATCAAATGGATATTCATCCAAGAATACAGTCAGGTTATTGACTTTATTTGTAAGACTTTGGACATTTAGATGAAATACTGAGTACTCAAATTTTTCAAAAAGCATTGTATCAATGAATATATTATCATCTTCAGACAAATTATGTACTAACTGGTGAATTGAATTTGACGTCTCCCTGAAAAAAACCTATTTACCGATATATTGTCTGGCCATATATCATTCTTAAGAATACTGTCCACTTCATTAACAGGCACCGAAATTTTGAATGATGAATAAGCACTAGGTTGACGTGAATTCAATTTTATAACTATAACATTGGGCGCATAATTTTTCAAATAGTCCTTTAAATCATTTGGGTCTACGTCGGGTTCAAAATTTGTCACGTGATAATGTCTATGGCTATTTGTGAAGGATACTGCTGCTTTGAATGGGCATTTTGCGAAATCTCCGTTACTTCCTTTCAATATGTTTCTTGTTGTCTTCTTCTTTGTTCCCGCATCCAATAAATCACTCTTTGTCAAATTAACCACATCATGGCAAACCTGGACAGTTTTTGCATTATGAAGTGCATTTCTTAAAGCATTCGTTGTTACCGGCTGATTTTTACAGGGATCATTACATTTTATTACAGGTGTATTTCCATTTTTTGATAGCGGAGAGGGTAGAGTAGGAGTTCTGAGAACTGTTGAATTTTTCGGTACATCTAGATTTAAATGTGAAGAAGTTGCATCCGTGGTAACACATTTTAATAAAGATAGTTGGTCCCTTAGACAGTTTATGGCGAGATCTTGTTTTTGAATTGCAACTTCCTGATTTTTAATTATTAAATCTTTTTGTTTTATTATCTCTTCTAGGTATTTAATTGTGATCTTATCTGCCACACTACCCAATTCATAATCTGATTTCGTATCTTTTACTTCTTTAACCTTTCTCTCTGTATCCCCACAGCAAATCACTGAGCCGTCACTCATATGTTTCACATTTTTCACGTCCTTTAAGCAACTATTGTGTGATAAAGTACCGCATTTGGTACACCGAGATGCGTAGTTAATTTTTTTTACAGTTTTCCGACATCTAATACACGCTTCCGATGACTCATGTGGAACTTCAGGATCAGCGTCCGACATTCCTATTCAGTATTTGCCAATGGAGCAAATCTAAATATCAAATATTTCTATTTCTCGTGATTTTCATCTAATATTTTAACCAAAATTTTTACCGTGGTGGAATAACATCAATGTCCAAGATGTTAATTACTGTTATCAGTATAAATAAATTATTTTTATACTTACAGTTGGATGGTAAAAACAAGTGTATATCACTAAACTTTCAGTTTTTGATGTCTTCCACAATTGCACAAACAAAATATACTCTTATTAACGTGCTGCTCTCACAAAAAATAATTAATTCACAAAAATACCAAGTCAAATATCTGATTTTCACAGAGCTATTTATATGTAATGTTACTGTGACAACTATTCCACCAATAATCTAACTAATAAAGCCAAACCTAGTCATAAAGAGAAATTTGTCATCACGGACACATCTATAAAACCGTTTGATATCATTTATATAGGCATAATAGGTCCTTTTGTAGAAAGTAACAACAGGAATCTTTATTGTATGACAATATTATGTGAACTAACAAAATACGCGGTTGTGATACCGGTCATTAACAAAGAGGCAACCACAATAGCAAAAGCTATATTTGATAACTTTATACCAAACTATGGATTGATGAAAGAGATAAGGACAGATCAAGGAACGGAATATAAGAATGAAATAATGCAGAACTTAGCGGAACTTTTAAAAATAAAACATAATTTTTCAACGGCATAACACCATGAAGCGATAGGCAATTGTAAAAGATTACACAGAACGTTTAATGAGTACATAAGAAACTTTATTAAAGATTCTAGAGATAACTGGTGCCAATTTGTAAAAATATTTGCATATTGTTATAATACAACACCAAACACGTATCACGGATACACTCCTTTTGAGTTATTATACGGTAGAAAACCCAACATACCAGAATTTTTAAACGTAGAAATAGAACCATGTTACAGTCTTGAAAGGTATGATAAAGAGTTGAAATATAAGTTACAGTACGCGAATGAAAGAGCCAAACAGTTTTTGATTAAAAATAAGTTAATTAGAGTGAATAAGAGCGAAAAGGAATCTTCACCCGAAAACTTTAAGGTAGGGGAGTCGGTTATTTTGAGAAGTGAGGAAAAGTCCGATCCACATTATTTAGGTCCGTTTAAAATAATGGAAGTAAAAGGAGTAAACTGTGAGATTATATCTCAAAACAATAAAAAACAAATCGTTCATAAAAATCGGTTGTATAAATACCATAACGAAAATATTTGTAAATAAGTGAAGTGTGACAATAAACAAACAAACAGTCTTTAAAAACAAAACAATTAGTGAGAACTATTAACGTTATAGGTAGTATCGAAAATTTATCGAGGATAATTTTTCTCTTCCAAAAGGGGATGATGTGATGATCCCAAAAAGACATTATTCAAAAAGACATTATTAGATTTCAGTAAACATTAATTTCAAATATTGCTAGCGGCCAGTGAACTAGAAGGCCATTGGCAAGGGCAGTGAAATAGTTAACAAACATGTCCGTTTTATAAATATTGTATTGACACGGCCGACAAGGTCAAGAAAACGGATCATTGACTGTGTTAGTTTTAATAATTTTCTATATATAGATAGTTCATTTCTTCGAGGATGATTCAGTATTATTATTGTTGTTATTAGTACAAATGTATGTATTCTGTGGTCAGTAATTTATATCTGTAGTTTATAAATATATGTTATCCCAGTGAGTTTTTAAAACGATGTTATTTTTTAACCCTAAAGAATCGTTCACGAGGTAAGTGTTTCCCGAAGATGAATGGTTCTATGGTTAAATAAGTATATACGAGGGGCACATGCTAAGTAACCACCACACTCGCTCTAGTGAACTGAAAATCAATACGGTTCATCTGTAACACACACTGAAGAATATCCAATTATAATATTGGTCACTTGTATACACTCCGGAGGCTGTATCGTGCTAACAACCCGAAAAATGTCGTACTTCCAGTGTCATAGCACCCGTTGTACTAGCGTCAGTGAGCAGAAAATCAATAAGATTCATCTATATGGAAAATTCTCTAAAAATGACAAAAATTTGGTACTTCAAGTACCATAGCACCCGTTATACTGGTTCTGGTGAGCTGAAAATCAATAGGGTTCATCTGTCAGATGTTCCGAACAATATTCAATAATAAAATTGGTGACTTGTTGCATTCCGGAGGCTGTATCGTGCTAACAAACTTAAATTTCTCCAAAATCAATAGGGCTCATCTGTGAGATGTCCTGAACAATATTCAATAATAAAATTGGTGAATTGTTGCACTCTGGAGACTGTATCATGCTAACAAAACCATGTTACGAAAAGTGGCCGATGACAACGACGACGACATACTCACACGATTTTTTTTTCTAAAAACCCGTTTTTTGTGTTGTTCTTGGTGGAAAACGTAAAAATAACTCAAAAAAATTCAAAATTCCAACTTTTTTTGGGGTGAACCAATACTTTTTCCGCCTACCTTTATCCAAAGTATATATTTCCTGGCCTCATTGTAGGGAGCAAAGTCGTACTTTTTCTCCCTAGGGAGAAGGGAGACTAAAGGGGTCACTTTAGTCTCACATGTTAGACCCAAGGGATATAAAGGGACAGTTAAAATCCCAAGGGATTTGAAGTACAAATAAAAACGTACACCCCCGATGCCTAACCAAGCATTTTAGAAGTCTGTCCTCGATGCCCAGCCAAGCATGTTAGAAGTCCATCCTCGATGCCCAGCCAAGTTTCGTAAAAGTCCATCCTAAGTAGTAATTTTGTTTGTTAGTTTCATAAATAAATTATTGAAAATGTCTTGTTATTTGAGGGAGGCGGAAAAATCATATGTATAACATGGGTGTAAAGTGCCTTTTCCTCCATTGAATGATTACTGCCCTACGCTACACTTCATCCTCGGGAGGAAAAGTAGCACTTTCCTCACTTGTTATACAAATATCTATTCTCGCATATTAGATAGGTTGGGCGGAAAAGTAAAAATCCTGTGTGTATGTCATCGTCATCGTCGTTGTCGTCGGCTACTTTTTCTTGTTAGCACGATACAGCCTCCGGGTGTATACAAGTGAACAATTTTATGATTGGATTTTATTCAGGGCATCTCACACATGAACCCTATTGATTTTTAGTTCATTAGAGCCAGTACAATGCGTGCTATGGTACCTGATGTACCTACCACATTTTGGTCATATTTGAATAAATTTCGGTTTGTTAGCACGATACAGCCTCCGGGTGTATACAAGTGACCAATTTTATGATTGAGTACTGTTCTCACAAATGAACTCTATTGATTTTCAGCTCACCAGAGCCAGTACAACGGGTCCTATAAACCAGATATACTACATATTTGGAGAAATTTCGCTATGTTAGCACGATATAGCCTTCGGAGTGTAAACAAGTGTCCAATTTTATGATTGGATATTGTTCAGGGCATCTCACTGTTGAACCCTATTAATTTTCAGCCGACCAATGCCAGTGCAACGGGTCTTATAAATCCAGATATACCACATTTTTGGTCATTTTTAGACATTTCGGTATGTTAGCACGATACAGCCTCCGGAGTGCGGAAAAGTTAGTTTTAATCTTTAAAACAGTTTATTTTATTATGAGAAATACATCACTTGACGTATACCTATTCTTTCTTACTTTCACTTAATAAAAATAGTACAAATTCTATGAAATAGATTAGAGATTGAAAGTCATACTCGACTTTTGGTTTACGTCAAATTCCATCGACACTAGTAGCATCAATATTAAAAGTTTTGACCTTCGATATAAATAAAATAAAGGGAGGGGGAGAGGTAGAGGGAAAGGGAGAGAAAGAGGGAAATGGAAAGGGAAACAGAAAGGGAGAGTGAGGGGGGAGAGAGGGAGAAGGGGAGAGAGAGAGGGAGGGGGGAAAGGTTTATAGGTATTTCGTGATTATGTATATTTATTTACAAAGTAATGTGCTTATTCATGTCCATTAAATCTATGTTTATGTACATTTTGTTTTACAGGTTAATCCTCAACATACAGTGCCTACGTTAGTTGATGGAGATTTTACTATTTGGGATAGTCATGCTATAGCAGGATATTTAGCAACAGTTTATGCAAAGGATGGAAATTTGTATCCAAAAGATCCACAACGTAAAGCTCTTGTAGATCAAAGGCTCTATTTTGACTGTGGTACTCTATATCCACGAATTAGACAAATATGTGTAAGTGCTCAAATCTTATAGTAATTGTACACTGCTTTCCAGTGTACTTGAAAAAATAATGTCAATAGGTTTTACTACCTGTATATTCACCTTTCAATTATATTTCTTGATTTATGACTTTCAGACCATCCAGTTTATTACCTTGAGACCCAATTCTGCTTTTTTGCATAGTAGCAAACGTGTAGATTCTATATTGAAGCTATTTTTGTAGTATCCAATTTTATATATGGGGGAGGACCAAATCTTTGATGAATATAAATTGCCTTTGGAAGAAGCTTTGGGATTCTTAGATGTTTTCCTAGAAGGAAATGACTTTGTAACAGGCAAATACCTAACAATTGCTGATTGTTCATTAGTAGCATCAGTTTCAAGCATAGTGGTAGACCATTTTTCTTTTAACATACATTTACCAATTTTTTTAAATATTGTTATTGATTCAGATTTCTACATTCAATAATAACCTTTTTTCAGGCTGTAGGTTGGGATATTAGTGCATATTCTAATGTTGTTAATTGGACATCAAGATGTGCTTTGGCAATTCCAGACTACGAGGAAGTTAATCAAAGAGGAGCAAATATGTATGGTAAAGCAGTCCGAAGTAAACTTACACCTGGACAGCTTTAGAATTATGTAATATTTTAAATTAAGAAAAAAACTGTTCTAACTATGGGTAGTTTAGAACGAATTATTAAAATATATTTCACATATTTTTATCTGTTCATTTTCTTTTTACAATATTTATTGATTAAAATTTCAATAAATAACTGGTTTCTGATAGAGACTTTGACGTTTCGGCTCGACTTTGGCCTTTATCAAAATTATAATTTGACATTGATAACCCTGAATATAAATACTTACGTCACACACCACCACAAAGATTTTCCATCTTCAATTGTTAAAATTTAAGTTTTAGAATATGACAAAGATGCGATTATCAATTTAAATTATTTAAAGATACATTAGAATTTATAAAATAGAATTATAAATTTTGCTCAAAGTGCTTAGGTCTTTCTTTCCAATGATATATTTCTCATTTATATGTATATAAATAATTTTTAAAAATTCAATTCAATTTTTTACTTCTTAAACTTTTTTATAGGTATACATTTTCTTGACTGAATGTTCTTCATTTTTGGTCTTTTTGTTAAAATTCAATTCAATTTCGGCCTATTTTTTTATTAAGCCCGAAATTGAGTTGAAATGTCAAAAAATATTTCTATAAAGAACAGACCCATAATCAGGAACATTTATTCAAAAAAATAATAACGGATAAATTCATTATCTACCTAATAATGAATACAAATGAAAAATTCAGAAACTGGTTAATTTTTGCATTTTGTACATTTTCTGAATAAAATTATTGACCTGCCCCTTGACCCTCCTTGGGGTAATTACACCAATAAACATTTTAATTGAAAAGGGGTAGCGTGTGATAGTGCGTTTAAAAGGGTTGTCAATTCTCTATCCAGCAATATAGCACTTTTTGATTTTTGGTCGTTGGTAACAAGAAAAATCCATTTTCAATTGTTTAATTTGTACAATAATGATACCATAGTACGAAATTAAATTTGAAGTAATTTATAATATTTACAATAATTATTGTCTAAATCATATGCTCAAACTGGGCAAAAATAGTCGTTGAAATTCTTAAACAACGTTTTTTAATATCTCTGCGGTGATATTAATGTCTTGCCTTATTTGCTGTTTTAAATTAACACTATTATTTGATTTGATCTTGTGGATTTTTGATTTTAAATAGCACCACAACAAATAATCCAGTGGAGTCAGATCGCAAGAACAGGGTGGCCTTTCAATTTCGCAGATCCATCGATGCGGAAAAACTTGATTAATATAAGCTCGTATTGCAGCTGCTGCATAATTTGGTGTAGCTTCATCCAGCTGAATCCATATGTTTCTATTATTGAGTTAAAAGTTAAAATTATCAGAATAAAGTTCTCTTACATCAGGTATCAGGTAAGAAGAATATTTTTGGGAAACATCGGATTCCGTTGGCATCTATTCGTAAGTATTTCACAAAATTCTAACCTATGATCAGGATCATCGTCATTTAGTTCCTGAAGTATTTTCATTTTATATGTATAGTATTTCTCTTTTTTCGAAATAAAAATGTTTTACTTTCATCATGTTCACCAGCTATTTTTCTTATAGGCTTCTATGGGTTTCCCTCAGCATTTAATTTTTCCGACTCCATTTCGTCATTTGGGTAGATCTTTGACAGTTCCAAATTCACGGAATTTTTGTTCTATTCTACCCACTATAGACTCGGAAATGAATAAAATTAAAAAATTCCAAGTAATGTTTAGATATTCCTAAATAAACGATTAATAACTAAAAATTATAAACGGCGTCTAGCGAACTAAAATAAATGTTAAATACGTCGGATCTTTTTGTGACATTTGACATAAAGATAGCGATAGTGCATTTCAATAATAAGATAGAGTAAATCCTTAGGACACTAATCTCGGAAACCTCGAAATACGGAGGCGTGCATAATTTACAAATGCCATGTTTTATTTAATATGAATTAAACGCTGAATGTTTTTTTTTAATTTGTTAGTATTTATGAATGGTAAAATTGTATAGGTGTGCTTGAACCTCTTCTCGCGATCAAACACAATCTCGAATTCCTTTCATAGTTAGTTTATCCATAGCATGAATTCCTCCCCGCGGTAAATTTGGGGAGGTAGGTAGTCAGAGCAGCAGGTAAATAATATTGTTCAATTATTTATTAATATTGAAATATTCCAGTTTTTTTCTTCATAATTTTTCCAGAAAAGACAAATATACTCTTAACTAGCGTGTTTAAAAAGTGCTTCAAAAGAAACGTATGTCAATTAAAATTATACCTAAAGTAAACAACATGTATGCAAAAAATATTGTCAGGAATATGCCAATGTCAGAACTGTTCAGTCTTGTATTTATTCTATGAGTGATTTGTGTGTGTTCTGTGTTCTTATTTTATCAGTTTTCTGTCATATTTGTCATTCTGAAGTTTGGTTGTAGGTTAGGTTTTAACTGAGATTAGATTTTATAAAATTCTAGAACTGTCACGATTTTTCTATGGACTTCTCTAGATGCGCAATTGTAAACGTTCTCGAGTTTTCTAGATTAATTTTTAGAATATAAATAGGCCAGACAACCCCGGCAGTTAGTTGTTAACCAGAGTTTGTATTATTCGAGTGAATAAATAGTTGTGAAGAAAAACCAGTAGCGAATTTGTAACAATATATAGGTACATTTTATTGGGGTTAATGGTTTTTCCCAAGAGGATATGAAATTATAGAATTATAGGTTTCTACTGTTATTTACAAGTTTTGATATTTCTAAAACTACCTACCTTAAATTTAATATATACGTAAGTTTAATATACTACTACTACATACTAAAACAAAAAATGTAAAATACGTATTACGATTTATTTAATAAAAACCGTATAAGGAATAGTGCTATTCAACGCGACAATCGATTACAATCATTTCCTGTGATTTAAAAAACAACATGTTCAACAATATATTTTCGATATCAATCGATCACTGATTATAATCGGTCTAAAATTATGATGCTATTGAAAACAATCGTAAATCGGAAGCATGTGATTGGTCGAAAAATTTAAATAAACTACTGTTTGTTTATGGGTTATGTGATGTGAGTGATATTTTGCAATTGTATATTACATTTTTAGTTAACAGAACAGCTTCTATAAACTTAAACATGATTAAACTAAATGAACTTGTGAAAAGTGTGAAATACACGTGAAATGAACCAAAATAACGATGAGGTTATGTCAATATTGATTTATTTGATTTGTAAAACGACATGACAAATGACAATTTTTTTTGTCGTTCAACAAACATCAATCCGTTTTCGATTATAAACAAAATCGGAATCAAGATCGAAATGTTGAATAGCACTAATGTTTATTGCAGAAAAAAAATAAACTTCTGGACTACAGTTTACGGTGTTATGCTTTCTCATATTCTATTTCAGACGAATTGTCATCCACTGAAATTATTAGAGGCTCTATTCTGCTGTCAATAATATGATAAAGCTCCCACATATATTTCTCAATTTCCATAAAGTGATTAATACATTTTTTCCAATTTTCTGTAGTTACTTTAGATATTGATTCATAGAACATATTAGTCTGATCTGATAATTTATAATTTGCGTTATTTCGAGCAACGTTACCTTTAACTTGAGCCCATATGAATTCAAGCGGATTAAGCTCACAATGATAGGGTGGTAGACGAAGCTCATACTTTTGATTTTAGGTTTTACCGTACGTACACTATAAGTGTACGGGGAGTAGAAATTATTCAAAATGCTATTTCCGTTCGGAGCAGATTTACGGCAAAATGTATATTTTTGTGCACTTTTGACACTTTTTTAAATTTACTTTTGCCTCCATATCTTTATTGGTTTGTACTGCTTTGGTTTCCGTTCATGTTTGTGTTGATGTGCTCCTATTCAGTGTTTCGATTTCAAATTATTTTGCACAGATGTACTAAATCGCGGGTAGTCACAACAAATTTTTTTTATTCAAACAAAAGTAGACCTTCCTCTAGAAATACATTTACACTACCAACATGGGTAACAATTGTAACCTCACCCCTCTCCCTGGCGAGATGAAATGATCACTGTCTCTGGTCATAACCGGAACGCAGGATCCATTCGGGATAGCTCTCCCTCGTTAGGTAGCTCAACTTATAAGAGCTATAGCCGGAACTCTAAAGATTCTCAGGGGTGAATCTTCGCCTTAATTGGAATTAAAGAACACCATCATCCTCGGGAAGAAAGGTAAAGAAAATAACTCGTGGGCGCCAACTTATTTTTAATTAACCTCTGAATAAGTAAACAAAGTATGAATTTACACTTTTTAGCAGATCATTTATAAGTTTATAAGGCCTCTCAACTAATGAAGATCGATATCCAAACTGCCCGAAAACTCCACCGATTTATTTGTACAGGGTTATTCACTATAAATTACCCACCCCTTCTCATCGTTATTATTGCCTACAGACAAAAAAGTTAAATGTAAGAGTTGTGTGCTTATGACTAAATTTTGATAAATTGCTATCAAAAATACAGAGGCGTGCAGATTTCAGGGGATACAAATTTTTTAATATTTTTTTCAAATGGGACACCCTGTATATTATTGAATTTTTGGAGTGGTCTTTTTTTCCTGATTTCAAAAATATACCATATGTTACCCCTATCTTATACTGTTTTCGAGTTATTAGACGTCGATTAATGGTGAATTCACGCACGACGTAACTTAATCATAACTTAACATAACTTAATCATAAACTTATAAATATAAGAAGACGTTATCAATTATGCATGGACAATAATGGTGGGCATATTGAACATCTTCTATGACTTATCATGTTATTTAAATTTCCTAAATAAATTTTTTGTTTTCTATTTTTCAATATTTGAACTTTTTCTTCCTCACTTCTAATAACTCAAAAACGTTATAAGATAGGGGTAACATATGGTATATTTTTTAAATCAGGAAAAAAAGACCACTCCAAAAATTCAATAATATACAGGGTGTCCCATTTGAAAAAAATATTAAAAAATTTGTATCCCCTGAAATCTGCACGCCACTGGGTGTTTATCAAAATTTAGTCACAAGCACACAACTTTAATATTGAACTTTTTTTTCTGTAGGCAATAATAACGATGATAAGGGGTGGGTAATTTATAGTGAATAACCCTGTACAAATCACATATTTTATATAGTATCATCACTAAACATTTCATAGGACTGTTTTAGAAAAACTATTTTTATGTTAGAAATAGGTACGTTTATTCGGTACCATGATCACTGCTAGACTCTTTATTTTTGAGGTAAAAATTACCGGCTTGTCGAACGACGCTAAAATAATTCATGAGTATTGGTTCATTTTGAAAATAGGGGAGGGCCTAAAGCCTCGACCGTTACAATTTTCTAGAATATTCGGTTGGTGCCAGGCGCAAAAAATGTTTATGCTGAACACCTGCATGAATTTTTAATATCGACCAAAAATACAGACTGTAACTGGAACAAAAAATAAAGTTAAAAATATGAATTGTTTTATTATAAGAAAGCAGAAAAGGGATCTTTTAAAATAATGTTTGTTGAAAAGGGCGTCGAAAAAGGGATTTCAAAATAAATTATCTGGAATTTAATACTAGAAAATAATGCTAAAAATAACGATAGATAATCTATCGTTACACCCCCTCCTTGGTGAAGAATTATTTTCCTCAAAAAAATTCTTTCAGAAAACACGGTAGGATTTCGATATGCCCGAATAACGTTGAGTGTGACCTTATAAAATTGTTAAAACATTTTTGCCATTTCAGAACATAAGCTCCCTTACTATTAACATTTTTATAGGAACAAACATGTAAAATTATACAGCAAAATAAACAGAAATATGTTTTAATAAATTATTACACAAGTTCACGAAAATGATGGAGCTGAAAAATACAATACGTTACAATATGGAACATGATTTTTCAGATGATGACGAAACATTGTGTTAATCAAGAAGCGCCTCGCTAATGTCTACTGGATAAAGCAAATTATGACGTGACTATATTTTATTAAGGCAATTGCTAGATAGACTAGGGCATTTAGCAAAAATAGAGGAAATTTGGGAGCACAACAGATATCGAGATGCGGTTTTCTGCATTGTATTGGGGAAGGTCCCAGAAGAAACTGACGAAAATGTGGGTTAGCAGTTTTTTGAAAAACGCCTTCTGGGCCGGAAAATGCATTTTCCAATTGCATCATTATTTGTACCGTTATGGGAAGGATTGTAAACGCGGAAAAATCTCTCGGAAATCGTTACTCGGGGGGTTTCGGGGCTGCCGAACTCGATTATGGCATTAGAATTACCCGGGGGTGCACGGGGGCGGCTCTGTGGGGGGAGAAATGGCAGCATGCATTAAAATAGCTCCACACTCGTTACTCGGGGGTTTTCGGGGACGCCAAATTCAATTCTGGCATTTTAATTACCCAGGGGTGCACGGGGGTGGCTCTGTGGGGCTGTCCAGGGGGTGAATTGGGGGGAGAAATGGCAGCGTGCATTAAAATCGCTCCACACTCGTTACTCGGGGGTTTTCGGAGATGCTGGATCCAATTCTGGCATTAGAATTACCCGAGGGTGTGCGGGGGTGGCTCTGCGGGGGTGCGCGGGGGGTGAATTGGGGCAGGAATGGCAGCGTGCATGAGAATCGCTCCAAACTCGTTACTCGGGGGTTTTTGGGGATGCCGAATTCAACTGTGGCATTGTAATTATCCGGGGGTGCACCGGGGCGGCTCTGTGGGGGTATCCGGTGGGCCTTTCTGGGGGGAAATCGCGTAGTCCATGTAAATGGCTCCAAACTCGTTACTCGGGGATTTTCGGAGATGCTGAATTCAATGCTGGCATTGCAATATCTGGGTCGCTCAGGGGCGGCGCTGTGGGGGTGCGCCGGGCCGAATTGGGGCAGGAATGGCAGCGTGCATGAGAATCGCTCCAAGCTTGTGACTCGGGGTTTTCGGGTATGCTGAATTCAACTGTGGCATTGTAATTACCCGGGGGTGCACGGGGGCGGGTCTGTGGGGGTATCTGGTGGGTCATTCTGGGGGGAAATCGCGTAGTCCATGTAAATGGCTCCAAACTCGTTACTCGGGGGTTTTCGGAGATGCTGAATTCAATGCTGGCAT
Source organism: Galeruca laticollis (assembly GCA_963921935.1). Lineage (NCBI taxonomy): Eukaryota > Metazoa > Arthropoda > Insecta > Coleoptera > Chrysomelidae > Galeruca > Galeruca laticollis. The sequence goes on along the minus strand of OY998176.1, from coordinate 259,761,485 downwards.
TGTAAAATCCAGGTCACTCAGGGGCGGCTAGGAAATGGTTAAGCAGCTAGTGAAAAATCACAAATTATGAACATAATTCTTTATTCAAATAACAAATAGAAGTTTTTATTAATCTTGAATTATTCATTATAAACTGAAATTTTCAACTTAAGAACTAAACATCTTGTTCAAACTCCTCATCTTCTTCTTCCCGTTGCTCTCCTTCTTCCCCTTTTCCATTTTCTTCCTCTTCTTTATCTTCTTCGTCGTCACTATTATCGGCCCCATCGGGAGCGCCTTTTCGGTTTGAGCAATTGTCATCGCAATTCTTGCATGCCAGTGAGCACACCAACCCACTTCGGCGGCAACCGCACCTCATGCCACAGTCAGTTTGGCAAGAACACGAAATTTTGTTCAAAATTTCCTCGGGGCCGGCTTCCTGGGTCATGGTGACAGGACTGAGCTCTCCATCCACCAATTCCCACCCCCATTGTAACGGATCTAAGGTCTCGTCGTGACCTGGTGAACCATACCAAGCCTGTACTTGGAAATAGACACGCTTGATATGGTCGGTTAACGCATTGGCAGTCGGAATTATGCGTGCAAGGTCGACTTTTTTGTTGGTGGCTTCAGCATATGCTTGTGCTCGATACGCTCGGTTCCGTGGTAACGATACTCTACTCCCTTTATAGCGTTGGCGCCTTTCTCAAATCCAGTTTCGAGGCACACAAGACTCCCAAAGCAATTGTTTTTATAATATGTGTTGTAACGGGCCCAGAAGGCGTTTTTCAAAAAACTGCTAACCCACATTTTCGTCAGTTTCTTCTTGGACCTTCCCCAACACAATGCAGAAAACCGCATCTCGATATCTGTTGTGCTCCCAAATTTCCTCTATTCGGGTGGTTTAGTGCTAAATGCCCTGACTAAGATCTAACATTAATTTTACCATAGTGGGGAGTCTCTTAATAAACATACATTCTGAAAACTAAGTACTAATATACATGAGAAAAATAGACAAGAAATGGTGTTCGCATGAACAATAAATCGTCACAAATTTAAATTGCAATATGAAAATTTTAGCCATTCTTGTGTGCTAAATTGTGAAGAGAATGAGTGTAAAAAAGTTTTTTTTTAGGGAGAAATACATGTAAACTACAATCATTTCAATATGGTGTTTCACTAGAATATTTTTTATAAAATAAATGTGCTTCGAAACGAACCTTTGGCACTCGCGAAACGTTATGCACCAAACACTGTAATACTAATACATTAAAGACATTTGTTTGAACATATTGCTTGTATGGATTACTGTTTACAAAATGCATATTGAAATCCAGAAAATAAACTTGAAAGGTATTTCTATATGTGTCAATAGACACATTTTCCCCCCTTCATTAGTTTAGAATTTTTATGAAAATTCTTTACTCCTGAAAAAAAAATCACAAAGACCTATAGACCTATTTATTTATCCGTCCAAGATCCCCTGTAGATAAAGGAACCCTAGTCCGCTTCGGACCTAATCCGATATAGGAGATCAACCTAAAATTTGACTCTATGTTAATGTTTATGAATTGGTACACAACCGTAATTTAGTCCTAAAAAAAATACCGTTAAATACGTTAGTTACAAAACAATTGAGACTTTTTTTTCCAAGAAAAAGAATAAAAACTGTCATGGAAATACTTTTTTTTTTCTGAAGAAAAGGATTATAAAAACTTCAAGAGGCAAAGATAAAGTTAGGAGGGGAAAAGGCAAACGATAGCCTTGAAAGTAATTGAACGGAATTGTAGAATATTATTTATTAGATACGTTAGATAGATTAGATAAATTGAAGTCAAGTGTTAACATCATAGCTGGAAAAATTAACTTCAGGACGGTAAAAATTTATCAAGAAAACGAACCTATATTTACAACGTTTAAAATATACGTTTTAAATATCCCTTACTAGATAAGATATACGGCAAGTTAAAGACACTACTACTAAAACGAACTAGTTTTGTGCAATCACAACTCGAGATATACCTGCCAATTTCAAATTTGCATTCTGTTCAAAAACTGTAGGTAGAACAGTATTTCACATGAAGAAGTATTCTCATAACTCTGGGAATACCGAAACTTTCTCACACGCTAGGTAAAAATAGATAAAACGCTTTTCTTTGTGTTTTATAGATAAAAGTCCACTAAATGGCGATACACAAACACTTGTCTCAGTGTTCACGAATAAGCGATACAGTTATTATACACTCGTCAGTGCACAAAGCGATACGTAAACACTTTTCTCAGTATTTACACATAAACGATACGGTAATTAGACACTCCTTGGTGTATGATGGTGCACAAAAATATGTAGGTAATGAGACAACTTGTCCTGAAATTATTCCAAAGGTATATCTTTCAATAGAGAAAGTTACAATTGGAACGTAACCCCATTTTTCTAAATTCAAAATAAGTCAAATATATCTCAAGGAGATTATCCAAAGTAGATCTCATTTGTAATTCGGAAAAAATGTACCGGTATAACAAGATTTCTGTCACCTACAACTTTGTCATAGTTGCGTATGCGAGAAAATTTAAGATAGTGTGAAATACGGTCCCCAACAAAAAATATACCAGTTTTCGACACCAAAATATTAGCAGATATGAACAACCTTGTATACCCAGACAGCACAAGTACGTACATAATACGTATTTAATACGTACTCATGAGACGTAAGGTACGTATTATGTACGTACTTTTCTGTACATAGTACGTACATGGTACGTATTAAATACGTACATTTTCCAATAAAATGTACGTACCAAATACGTACTGCTTTTACGTACTTGGTACGTACCATCTGTACGTACTTGGTATGTACCATTTTGTACGTACTTGATACGTACCATTTTGTACGTACTTGGTACGTATCATTTTGTACGTACCTCGTACGTACCATTTGTACGTACATGGTACGTACCGTTTGTACGTACTTGGTACGTATAGTTTGTATGTACTTGGTATGTATCGATAGTACGTACTTTGTAAACAGACTACAGAGCTGAAAGCTCACAATTTAGTTCCAAGAAGCTTTATTATTAAAATTTTGAAGGTAATTTGAGTTTACTTGTCACAATGTTAATAACGTTGCTAGAATAAAGTTCCTTATCACTTAAATGTGAGTTCAACTGTATGGTCTTATAAATTAAAGTACACGTCAGAAAGCCCACACTAGATTATATTAAAATATTAAACTTTAAAAACAACTTGAAAGCAAATTTAATTAAAGTTACTTTTGACTATTAACTAGTTAGGAAAATATAATATAATAAATAGTAGTTATTTATTATTTATTTATAACGAGACTCCTCCTATTCACAATACCTACCTCCTGTGCTCCTTTAGATGTCAGATTGCCCTGTAGAACAACCTGTGCTCGCCAGTCGACTAGCTTCAAGTCGAAGAAGGGGTGGATTTTTCAATATTTATTTAGAATTCAAAATAAGGCACCAGAGAAATTTAGGTAAGCACCCAAGACTCCTTTAAACTCACACCCAACTCCTCGGAGGGTTAATACACTTTTTCCACACTTAAAAAGGTTTTTTAGGTAAGTTTTAAAATGAAAAACTGCAAATATCCCATGTCTGTGGTTTATTGTTGGACCTTGAGTCCCTTTTCCAATAACTTCAAATTACAGATTTATAAGTTTCATAAAAAAAACAACTAAATTTGATGGCTGGACCTAGCTGAAGTACTCAAAACTGCCTCTCGGCTTTGTTCCACGTGGCTCATTTCGGGCTCTGCAGTATCTAAAATATTAACACAGTGATCAAGTACCTCAAATTTTGGTCTATAATTTTTTACACAAAAGTACTATTTTTCAATGGTGGACATTAAATAATAATTGAAAAACTCACAAAACAAAGAAATATTTCTGGGGATGGTCAAAATCATTATTTTTATATCAATTACCTATTATGATTGTGCGAGCTGCCTTTAGTGGTGATGACAGTCTAGACTCCTTCTTTTGCCTTACAAGTTCTTTAACCTCACTGTCGGACTTTGAAGAAGAATGGAACCTCGTTTTAAATTCCCTTATTTTTGGATGTGATTCGTCCACATATGTGGTATTTGAGGTCTCCACCTCCGCCTTTCTGCACTTTAGATGAGCAGTTTCATATGAATCTAGAAATGAATATTAATATTTAGTTTGCAATTTATACAGAATTTGTAGATATTACCGTAAGTCCCATCCCTAAACATCTTCACCTCAAGTGAAGGTCAACACGAATTTAATTGATGTGACCTTATAGCAGCGATAAGTTTCTCTGGTGGCCACAAACAATTGTCTACATTAATCCATCTTGTGGATGGGCACCACTGCGGCCGACGTGTCATTGATAAACTGCATTTTTATCCAAGTCTTTTTAGAAAACTCACGAATATTATTATTTTCCATTTTTTCTGAAAAGTTGAATCCAAAAAAAAAATATAAACACATGATTTTTTTAATAGAGTAGTTAATTTTCAATATATTTAGAGCAACTTAAAAACTTATTTCAAAAAGTCTATCACTAAAAAATTGGTAAATATATTGAACATCTCTCAAAGCAAGTTGTTCGATATATTCAGCACACAGCCAACTCTTAATATATTGTTAGATTATGTATAATAAATACCAACAAGTTGTCTCAAAAACTATGTAACAACGGAAGAGTAACAAATTTGTTAGTGAATGTTAACATGACATGACATTTAAATGAAACATTTTGTATTTTCCATGCTTTTCATTCACTAGTCATTTACCAACTAAACATATATTTAATATTGATGACTCGCATGGCCTAAGGTGAAAAATTTCATTTTCTGTATATTCTGTCCTAAAATTAGGATTTGCCCGTTATCTTCGAATTACTGATTGCTATTATTTCTCGACCGGATAAACAACAACTATCAGGTTCTTTAGGCAATAAATCAAAGTTTTTGCAATTCACTTGTTTAAATTGATCTGTTATTGGATAATTTTTTAGCACAGGTCCATTGTAGTGAGGTTTGTGGAGTATCGGAAAATTTTGAGAATATTCACTTTGTTCAATACGTTCAATATGTTCACTTTGTTTAGCATTATCTAGTTCTGTTTTTCTATTAATCATTGTTGTAGAGGGTTGTCTTGTTTTCTAAGCAACTTCTTTATGATATTGATTTATCGAAACAATTGTCAATTTTTTAGAATTTTCAATAACTTGTATTATATTGTGGAATTAACTAGAGACCTTGAGTTTCATTTAAAAACACTAACTTCTTTATTGTTTGCATATACTTTTCGAAATCAAAAGCACTATAACTATTAAGATGTCCAAATATTCAAACATCTTCAGCTAAATGTAGTAGATTATGTATATTATCTGAGGCATAATTTTCACCATGAATTAAAATAAACATTTCTACAAAATATGTTGAAAGTTTGTTAGCATAATAAGTGTATTTTAAAAACTGTGGGTATGATAATATTGTTATTGCATAGTATAAAACAATGACATGTTCAAAATTTTCCTTTAATAATAATTAACTAAAACAACTGGTCCTGTATAGTGCAGAAATTGCCTGAATTATGCTGCTTTCCACCTTTTTTACTTTCACTGACACTACGGGGTTTTCGATTGAATTCTGTTGGAATGTTACAAGACTGTTCAATTAAACATTTTGATAATGTTTCTATTTTACTATCTGGAATTTTTGCTGAAGGCTTTCCAGTTAACCACAAACATACTAGTAACATTTTTACAACCCCTAAACAACCAAGATGCATGTAATCAAGAGGGAAAGATTTGACCATATCTAGACTTGAAGTAAGTACCTGGATGGTGATGTTTTGGAGTCTTTGCTCTGAAATCAATATCAGTATGTAAATGAAGGTTTGGCATATCAGGAAAATAAACTCAATTATCATAAGATCCCGCTGCATGACACTTAGAGCGTGACATATAACCTAAATAACCTTTAGCATATGTAATTTAAGCTTTTGCTGGAGTATCACACACAAATATTTCTATTTTAACAGCATAAAATTGGAGCCATTGCACTGAATTCATTATTTATAATATTAGTGGCATCTTCAACAAAATCTGACAAAAATAATTTAGGTTCATTGGGTTTTGCACAGCCATAATATACACCCACAATCTCAACAAATCCCCGGTTTTGATTTTTACTTCATTAAACTGGATAGAATTGACTTGTAGAGCTTTTTGTTAGTGGAAGTCCATCAATGTTAATTAAAATTTCAATAACACTATCGTCACTTAATTTAGGATGTTGTGAAAGTACCTTTTGCAAACATTTATCTAATCCAAAATGAATATAGTGTTGCTTTTTTGTAATGTTTACTAACTTTATAAGATATCTTTTACTAGTAGATTAATGTAATAATAAATAATAGGTGGGTATACTTGTCTTTATAAACTGCAAATAGACAGATTGTAACAAAAAAACTGCTTACAAAAGGTCCCAACACTACAAACTATAATAAAACAACTATGGAAAGTACCTAATATTACTTTATACTAGTCTAACTATAAATTAAATAAACACTAGAGACTAAATAAAATTAAAAGTTGATGTTATAGAAATTAGTTAATAGCTTACCAATTAATCATGGGTATACACAAAAGTAACAAGCACAATCGGTATGTGTGGAATATTGAGATAAATACCACCAAATATTTCTCTATTGCACTCTCTAAACTAAATAAAAACACCAATGCTACAGATACTCCTAGAATTTATATATAATTTCTATTCAGATACCATATACATCTGGTTAGCATAACATCAAAACACATGTTTAAAAATTATAAAGAGATGGTTGATTTGTTTGTTTCTTTACAAACAACTGACACAAGGACACAACTACAAAAGACATTTCTGACAATTCACGAAGTTGAGTAACACTTATAGGCGCGAATTTTAAATTTTATTTATCCGGCGAGTGTATAATCTTGAATCTCGATCGATTATGTCCGATTCGAGATGACAAAAATATTTCATAAGAAATCTAAACATTGTCAAAAAATTAAAATTAGTAACAGGAAAACAATCTTCTTACAGAATACGTCTTAGAATAGAATATTGAAAATTTACAATTCCCGCCTAACATGTCAATCTTCCTTCTGCAAGTGTGGTAAATGAACGCAATAGGGCCGAAGACCCTTTTACACCTTACCAGAAATCGATTTACTTACCACTTTCAAAATATTTGTGTACATCCAGAGGAAGACAGAATTATTCGACTTTCGGTTATTTGACAAGGACAGGATGAGAAACAAAATTGTTATCTTCGTTTTCTTTTTAACGAATGAAACTTTGTGAAAAACTCCATATGCACAGTATCAATCAATTATTGTGTAATACAATAAATTTAAGTCAAATTATTATTATTATTGTTTAGATGTGATAAAAATATTGCACACATCCAGTCACAGTCTAAACTTACTAATAATTTATTTTCCCAACAAAATGAACTTAAACTGAGAAAAAATTTGGAATGTTTTTGTATAGATGTAAGCACAAATCACCCACCTGATGTAGGTCGAATTTTGTGCTAATTTTGCGACAAAATGTATACCTGTTTAAAAATATTATTGATGAACAAACCATCGCTAACAACAAATAGATGTTATTTTTGAAATGAATATACCTCTATATACTATATATTATAAAAATGTGTACCTACACAATTTTTTCGTATAACAAATTACGTACAGCTGATACGTATTAAGTACGTACATACGATACGTATTAAGTACGTACATTATACGTATCAGAAAATACGTACAGCCGATACGTATTGAGTACGTACATGGTACGTGCCTAAAAGTACGTACCGTTTAGGAATCATAATGTACGTATTAAATACGTACATTTTAGGTACTGTACGTACAGGACGTATATAAGACCTAATATGTACGTATTTAATACGTACAGTGCTGTTTGGGTAAGTATTTCCGACATCGGAATAAAGCATAATATTCTAAATACAAGACAAACAACAGTTGCACACGTGCCCTAAAAATTCGAGCAAAACGGTAAAATAATTACATATTACTGTGAATATACACTATCTCAAACTTTTTTTTGTTGAGTAAACTGAAAAATATATTATGTTACGTGAGTAGATAATGGATTGGGTAGTTTTAAAATATGCCATACAACTATATGGTATTAGCGAAAGGATAATTTATTCACTGTCACTGGAGATTTGTGAATTATTGTCTGCCGTGTATGCGTGGTCACTGTCGCGTAAGTTATCCTCAAGATAGGTAAAATCCTTTTTTAAGTCAGATACATGGAAATTTCCCAAATCATTGCCATCGCAATCTTTTAAATTGTATACTAGTTTCGACAAAACTCTATTTACTATACAAGGAATATATTTGGGCGCAAATTTAGCGGAAAAATCGTTAGATTTTGATGATAAAACAAAATTTCGTTTCCAGAGGCGGTCTCCGACATGATATATTCAATATCTCGTTGCCGAAGGTTATAATATTTGGCATTTTTGTCATACGCATCTTTTAATTTTTTCCTGACATCGACAAACAGTTTAGGTAAATTCTTTATATCATCAACGTTGAGATGTATCACTGATAGATATTTGATTATTCGCGTCCGTCGAAATTTTGCCGTAATAGTCTCCTGAAAGGGGAACGTTTCTTGCGAAATTTTAAAAGGAATGTTGAGCAGTTATAATGGCTCGAGCAACTTGATGAATGTACAAATCCCGGTTTTTGTGATTTTTATGAATATAGCAACGTAAAGCGGTTACAATTACTTTGTTCGTTCTTTCGGTATGATTACTTTGATAGTGATAACTAGCATTATAAATGGTTTTTTGAACTTTTATATTTACTCATTAAATCTTTGAATAATTTACTGACAAACTGAGGACCGTTGTCGACCGACATTACCTGAGGGACTCTATGTATAAGAAACACCTGGTTTTCTAGAAATTTAACGATACTGGATGCCGTCGCGTTTTGCATAGGGTGGCCAATCAAAATTTCGTAAACCAGTTGGTTACGACTAAAGCATATTTAGTTCCCAATTTGGATCTTGCGTAACATCCGATGATGTCTGCTGAAATCCATTGGAAAGGAAAATCGATATTTTTATATTTACCCATAACATCTGCTTTAGGTAAATTGGACATATTTTACATTTTTTAACATGACGGTAGAAGTCCTGACGAAGTTTCGGCCAATAATATAAATCTGAAATTCGATAAAGTGTTTTGGAGATACCTAAATGACTGCCTGCTACGTCATCATGAAATTGTTTAAAGATTTCTGAACGATTACTCGAGGGAACGACTATTTTCCAATTACTTATATTAGCTTTCACCGGTAGCTGAGAAAATACATGTTTATAAAGAATATTATTTTCAATTTTAAATGAGGAATATTTATCGGGGTTTTTGGATACTTTTTCTATCATAGAATGATACCATCTGTCTGGTTTGAAAGTAGAGACATCGAGAACTGAAATTTCATTTACTGAACGAGATAATGCATCGCTCACCAACATAGTTGAGCCTTTGCGATGTTTGATGACGAAGTCAAATTGAGAGTCTTAATGCCAAACGGGCTAACCTGCCACTGGGATTCGATAATTTATAAAGATATTGTAGTGACGATTGGTCAGTTTCTAGTGTAAAGGTTGTACCTTCTACATAACCTCTGAATTTTTCCACACCGAAAATTACACCTAATAAATCTTTTTCTGTAGTCGACATTTTACGTTCCGTAGTAGCTAAACAACGGCTTGCGTATGCCACTGAGTGATCAATTCCGTCACATTCTTGATATAAAATGGCGCCAATACCAGTGTCGCTCGCATCAGTTTGAATAATAAAATTTTTCGTGTAATCGGGACTAGACAAAATCGCCGCGGACGTAAGAAATACCTTAATTTCCGAAAATGCCTTGTCGGCTTCCGGAGTCCACACAATCGGTTGCCCTTTTTTCCTACCTTTCAACAAATCAGTAATGGGTGAATAAATGGCAGGGCGTCGAAAAAGGGATTTCAAAATAAATTATCTGGAATTTAATACTAGAAAATAATGCTAAAAATAACGATAGATACACCCCCTCCTTGGTGAAGAATTTTTTTCCTCAAAAAAATTCTTTCTGAAAACACGGTAATATTTCGATATGCCCGAATAACGTTGAGTGTGACCTTATAAAATTGTTAAAACATTTTTGCCATTTCAGAACATAAGCTCCCTTACTATTAACATTTTTATAGGAACAAACATGTAAAATTATACAGCAAAATAAACAGAAATATGTTTTAATAAATTATTACACAAGTTCACGAAAATGATGGAGCTGAAAAATACAATACGTTACAATATGGAACATGATTTTTCAGACGATGACGAAACATTGTGTTAATCAAGAAGCGCCTCGCTAATGTCTACTGGATAAAGCAAATTATGACGTGACTATATTTTATTAAGGCAATTGCTAGATAGACTAGGGCATTTAGCAAAAATAGATGAAATTTGGGAGCACAACAGATATCGAGATGCGGTTTTCTGCATTGTATTGGGGAAGATCCCAGAAGAAACTGACGAAAATGTGGGTTAGCAGTTTTTTGAAAAACGCCTTCTGGGCCGGAAAATGCATTTTCCAATTGCATCATTATTTGTACCGTTATGGGAACGATTGTAAACGCGGAAAAATCGCTCGGAAATCGTTACTCGGGGGTTTTCGGGGCTGCCGAACTCGATTATGGCATTAGAATTACCCTTGGGTGCACGGGGGCGGCTCTGTGGGGGTGCGTGGGGGGTGAATTGGGGGGAGAAATGGCAGCATGCATTAAAATCGCTCCACACTCGTTACTCGGGGGTTTTCGGGGACGCCAAATTCAATTCTGGCATTTTATTTACCCAGGGGTGCACGGGGGTGGCTCTGTGGGGCTGTCCAGGGGGTGAATTGGGGGGAGAAATGGCAGCGTGCATTAAAATCGCTCCACACTCGTTACTCGGGGGTTTTTGGAGATGCTGGATCCAATTCTGGCATTAGAATTACCCGAGGGTGTGCGGGGGTGCGCGGGGGGTGAATTGGGGCAGGAATGGCAGCGTGCATGAGAATCGCTCCAAACTCGTTACTCGGGGGTTTTTGGGGATGCCGAATTCAACTGTGGCATTGTAATTATCCGGGGGTGCACGGGGGCGGCTCTGTGGGGGTATCCGGTGGGTCATTCTGGGGGGAAATCGCGTAGTCCATGTAAATGGCTCCAAACTCGTTACTCGGGGATTTTCGGAGATGCTGAATTCAATGCTGGCATTGCAATATCTGGGTCGCTCAGGGGCGGCGCTGTGGGGGTGCGCTGGGCCGAATTGGGGCAGGAATGGCAGCGTGCATGAGAATCGCTCCAAGCTTGTGACTCGGGGCTTTCGGGTATGCTTAATTCAACTGTGGCATTGTAATTACCCGGGGGTGCACGGGGGCGGGTCTGTGGGGGTATCTGGTGGGTCATTCTGGGGGGAAATCGCGTAGTCCATGTAAATGGCTCCAAACTCGTTACTCGGGGGTTTTCGGAGATGCTGAATTCAATGCTGGCATTGTAAAATCCAGGTCACTCAGGGGCGGCTAGGAAATGGTTAAGCAGCTAGTGAAAAATCACAAATTATGAACATAATTCTTAATTCAAATAACAAATAGAAGTTTTTATTAATCTTGAATTATTCATTATAAACTGAAATTTTCAACTTAAGAACTAAACATCTTGTTCAAACTCCTCATCTTCTTCTTCCCGTTGCTCTCCTTCTTCCCCTTCTCCATTTTCTTCCTCTTCTTTATCTTATTCGTCGTCACTATTATCGGCCCCATCGGGAGCGCCTTTTTGGTTTGAGCAATTGTCATCGCAATTCTTGCATGCCAGTGAGCACACCAACCCACTTTGGCGGCAACCGCACCTCATGCCACAGTCAGTTTGGCAAGAACACGAAATTTTGTTCAAAATTTCCTCGGGGCCGGCTTCCTGGGTCATGGTGACAGGACTGAGCTCTCCATCCACCAATTCCCACCCCCATTGTAACGGATCTAAGGTCTCGTCGTGACCTGGTGAACCATACCAAGCCTGTACTTGGAAATAGACACGCTTGATATGGTCGGTTAACGCATTGGCAGTCGGAATTATGCGTGCAAGGTCGACTTTTTTGTTGGTGGCTTCAGCATATGCTTGTGCTCGATACGCTCGGTTCCGTGGTAACGATACTCTACTCCCTTTATAGCGTTGGCGCCTTTCTCAAATCCAGTTTCGAGGCACACAAGACTCCCAAAGCAATTGTTTTTATAATATGTGTTGTAACGGGCCCAGAAGGCGTTTTTCAAAAAACTGCTAACCCACATTTTCGTCAGTTTCTTCTTGGACCTTCCCCAACACAATGCAGAAAACCGCATCTCGATATCTGTTGTGCTCCCAAATTTCCTCTATTCGGGTGATTTAGTGCTAAATGCCCTAGACTAAGATCTAACATTAATTTTACCATAGTGGGGAGTCTCTGAATAAACATACATTCTGAAAACTAAGTACTAATATACATGAGAAAAATAGACAAGAAATGGTGTTCGCATGAACAATAAATCGTCAAAAATTTAAATTGCAATATGAAAATTTTAGCCATTCTTGTGTGCTAAATAGTGAAGACAATGAGTGTAAAAAAGTTTTTTTTTAGGGAGAAATACATGTAAACTACAATCATTTCAATATGGTGTTTCACTAGAATATTTTTTATAAAATAAATGTGCTTCGAAACGAACCTTTGGCACTCGCGAAACGTTATGCACCAAACACTGTAATACTAATACATTAAAGACATTTGTTTGAACATATTGCTTGTATGGATTACTGTTTACAAAATGCATATTGAAATCCAGAAAATAAACTTGAAAGGTATTTCTATATGTGTCAATAGACACAATTTCCCCCCTTCATTAGTTTAGAATTTTTATGAAAATTCTTTACTCCTGAAAAAAAAATCACAAAGACCTATAGACCTATTTATTTATCCGTCCAAGATCCCCTGTAGATAAAGGAACCCTAGTCCGCTTCGGACCTAATCCGATATAGGAGATCAACCTAAAATTTGACTCTATGTTAATGTTTATGAATTGGTACACAACCGTAATTTAGTCCTAAAAAAAATACCGTTAAATACGTTAGTTACAAAACAATTGAGACTTTTTTTTTCCAAGAAAAAGAATAAAAACTGTCACGGAAATACTTTTTTTTTCTGAAGAAAAGGATTATAAAAACTTCAAGAGGCAAAGATAAAGTTAGGAGGGGAAAAGGCAAACGATAGCCTTGAAAGTAATTGAACGGAATTGTAGAATATTATTTATTAGATACGTTAGATAGATTAGATAAATTGAAGTCAAGTGTTAACATCATAGCTGGAAAAATTAACTTCAGGACGGTAAAAATTTATCAAGAAAACGAACCTATATTTACAACGTTTAAAATATACGTTTTAAATATCCCTTACTAGATAAGATATACGGCAAGTTAAAGACACTACTACTAAAACGAACTAGTTTTGTGCAATCACAACTCGAGATATACCTGCCAATTTCAAATTTGCATTCTGTTCAAAAACTGTAGGTAGAACAGTATTTCACATGAAGAAGTATTCTCATAACTCTGGGAATACCGAAACTTTCTCACACGCTAGGTAAAAATAGATAAAACGCTTTTCTTTGTGTTTTATAGATAAAAGTCCACTAAATGGCGATACACAAACACTTGTCTCAGTGTTCACGAATAAGCGATACAGTTATTATACACTCGTCAGTGCACAAAGCGATACGTAAACACTTTTCTCAGTATTTACACATAAACGATACAGTAATTAGACACTCCTTGGTGTATGATGGTGCACAAAAATATGTAGGTAATGAGACAACTTGTCCTGAAATTATTCCAAAGGTATATCTTTCAATAGAGAAAGTTACAATTGGAACGTAACCCCATTTTTCTAAATTCAAAATAAGTCAAATATATCTCAAGGAGATTATCCAAAGTAGATCTCATTTGTAATTCGGAAAAAATGTACCGGTATAACAAGATTTCTGTCACCTACAACTTTGTCATAGTTGCGTATGCGAGAAAATTTAAGATAGTGTGAAATACGGTCCCCAACAAAAAATATACCAGTTTTCGACACCAAAATATTAGCAGATATGAACAACCTTGTATAAGTATTTCCGACATCGGAATAAAGCATAATATTCTAAATACAAGACAAACAACAGTTGCACACGTGCCCTAAAAATTCGAGCAAAACGGTAAAATAATTACATATTACTGTGAATATACACTATCTCAAACTTTTTTTTGTTGAGTAAACTGAAAAATATATTATGTTACGTGAGTAGATAATGGATTGGGTAGTTTTAAAATATGCCATACAACTATATGGTATTAGCGAAAGGATAATTTATTCACTGTCACTGGAGATTTGTGAATTATTGTCTGCCGTGTAGGCGTGGTCACTGTCGCGTAAGTTATCCTCAAGATAGGTAAAATCCTTTTTTAAGTCAGATACATGGAAATTTCCCAAATCATTGCCATCGCAATCTTTTAAATTGTATACTAGTTTCGACAAAACTCTATTTACTATACAAGGAATATATTTGGGCGCAAATTTAGCGGAAAAATCGTTAGATTTTGATGATAAAACAAAATTTCGTTTCCAGAGGCGGTCTCCGACATGATATATTCAATATCTCGTTGCCGAAGGTTATAATATTTGGCATTTTTGTCATACGCATCTTTTAATTTTTTCCTGACATCGACAAACAGTTTAGGTAAATTCTTTATATCATCAACGTTGAGATGTATCACTGATAGATATTTGATTATTCGCGTCCGTCGAAATTTTGCCGTAATAGTCTCCTGAAAGGGGAACGTTTCTTGCGAAATTTTAAAAGGAATGTTGAGCAGTTATAATGGCTCGAGCAACTTGATGAATGTACAAATCCCGGTTTTTGTGATTTTTATGAATATAGCTACGTAAAGCGGTTACAATTACTTTGTTCGTTCTTTCGGTATGATTACTTTGAGAGTGATAACTAGCATTATAAATGGTTTTTTGAACTTTTATATTTACTCATTAAATCTTTGAATAATCTACTGACAAACTGAGGACCGTTGTCGACCGACATTACCTGAGGGACTCTATGTATAAGAAACACCTGGTTTTCTAGAAATTTAACGATACTGGATGCCGTCGCCTTTTGCATAGGGTGGCCAATCAAAATTTCGTAAACCAGTTGGTTACGACTAAAGCATATTTATTTCCCAATTTGGATCTTGCGTAACATCCGATGATGTCTGCTGAAATCCATTGGAAAGGAAAATCGATATTTTTATATTTACCCATAACATCTGCTTTAGGTAAATTGGACATATTTTACATTTTTTAACATGACGATAGAAGTCCTGACGAAGTTTTGGCCCATAATATAAATCTGAAATTCGATAAAGTGTTTTGGAGATACCTAAATGACTGCCTGCTACGTCATCATGAAATTGTTTAAAGATTTCTGAACGATTACTCGAGGGAACGACTATTTTCCAATTACTTATATTAGCTTTCACCGGTAGCTGAGAAAATACATGTTTATAAAGAATATTATTTTCAATTTTAAATGAGGAATATTTATCGGGGTTTTTGGATACTTTTTCCATCATAGAATGATACCATCTGTCTGGTTTGAAAGTAAAGACATCGAGAACTGAAATTTCATTTACTGAACGAGATAATGCATCGCTCACCAACATAGTTGAGCCTTTGCGATGTTTGATGACGAAGTCAAATTGAGAGTCTTAATGCCAAACGGGCTAACCTGCCACTGGGATTCGATAATTTATAAAGATATTGTAGTGACGATTGGTCAGTTTCTAGTGTAAAGGTTGTACCTTCTACATAACCTCTGAATTTTTCCACACCGAAAATTACACCTAATAACTCTTTTTCTGTAGTCGACATTTTACGTTCCGTAGTAGCTAAACAACGGCTTGCGTATGCCACTGAGTGATCAATTCTGTCACATTCTTGATATAAAATGGCGCCAATACCAGTGTCGCTCGCATCAGTTTGAATAATAAAATTTTTCGTGTAATCGGGACTAGACAAAATCGGAGCGGACGTAAGAAATACCTTAATTTCCGAAAATGCCTTGTCGGCTTCCGGAGTCCACACAATCGGTTGCCCTTTTTTTCCTACCTTTCAACAAATCAGTAATGGGTGAATAAATGGCAGACATTTTTTTTAGGAATCTACGATACCATCCAACTAATCCAATTAATCTTTTAATTTCGGTAGTGTTTTTCGGAATGTGATAATTTAAAGTGGGTTCAACTTTTTCAACAGATGTTCTCAAACCATGTTTGTCAAGGGTCAAGCCCGAATATTTGAGAGAATCTCTACAAAATTCACATTTATCCATATTTATGGTTAAACCTGCAGCTTTCAATTTATAAAAAACTTTTTCCAAAATTTATAAATGGCTTTCAAAAGTTGGGGTGGCTATAATTATGTCGTCAAGATAACAGAAAGAATAGGGGAGTAACGTAGCGTCTATTACTTGGTCCATCAGTCTGGCCATAGTACGAGGAGCATTGTTTAGACCGAAACACATTCTTTTGAATTCGAAGGAACATAAGCCGAATATGGAAAAAGCTGTCTTTTTCTTAGATGATTCGTTAAGTGGTACTTGTAAAAAAGCTTTTTTCAAATCTATTGAAGATAAATCTCTTAATTTATTTAAAATTGAATCAACTAAATGCATGGGATATGAATCTGATATTGTAACGGAATTCAATTTTCTACCATCAAAACAAACTCTAAAATCACTGTCTTTCTTTAGTACCAACCACAAAGGACTACACCACTCTGATTGCGAGGGATGAATTATATCTAACTTTAACATTTCGTCTATTTCCTTTTTTAAATGATTCTGCATGGTCGGAGATAACGGGTACTGTCTTTGACAAATGGGTTTCGCATCGCCCGTATCAATATCGTGCGTCATTGAATGGGTTTTCCCTAGAGAGTCGGTAGGTGCTATTTCCGTTATAATTTTGTCCAAACTACATTTTTGTTGGGGATTCAAAGAATCCATATTTTGTAGGGAATTTATGGTGCAAAGAGAAGACAACATTGAATAGGACAAATTATGAAAGTTAATCCCAGACAGCACGAGTACGTACATAATACGTACTCATGAGACGTAAGGTACGTATTATGTACGTACTTTTCTGTACGTAGTACGTACATGGTACGTATTAAATACGTACATTTCCCAATAAAATGTACATACCAAATACGTACTGCTTGTACGTACTTGGTACGTACCATTTTGTACGTAATTGGTACGTACCATTTTGTACGTACTTGGTACGTACCATTTTGTACGTACTTGGTACGTACCGCTTGTACGTACTTGGTATGTATCGATAGTACGTACTTTGTAAACAGACTACAGAGCTGAAAGCTTACAATTTCGTTTCAAGAAGCTTTATTATTAAAATTTTGAAGGTAATATGAGTTTACCTGTCACAATGTTAATAACGTTGCTAGAATAAAGTTCCTTATCACTTAATTGTGGGTTCAACTGTATGGTCTTATAAATAAAAGTACACGTTAGAAAGCCCACACTAGATTAGATTAAAATATTAAACTTTAAAAACAACTTGAAAGTAAATTTATTTAAAGTTACTTTTGACTATTAACTAGTTAGGAAAATATAATATAATAAAGAGTAGGTATTTATTATTTATCTATAACGAGACTTCTCCTATTCACAATACCTACCTCCTGTGCTCGTTTAGATGTCAGATTGCCCTGTAGAACAATCTGCGCTCGCCAGTCGACTAGCTTCAAGTCGAAGAAGGGGTAGATTTTTCAATATTTATTTAGAATTCAAAATAAGGCACCAGAGAAATTTAGGCAAGCACCCAAGACTCCTTTAAACTCACACCCAACTCCTCATAGGGTTAATACACTTTTTACACACTTAAAAAGGCTTTTTAGGTAAGTTTTAAAATGAAAAACTGCAAATATCCCATGTCTGTGGTTTATTGTTGGACCTTGAGTCCCTTTTCCAATAACTTCAAATTACAAATTTATAAGTTTCAACAAAAAAAAATAACTAAATTTGACGCCTGGACCTAGCTGAAGGCTCACATTCTTTAGTACCCAAAACTGCCTCTCGGGTTTGTTCCATGTGGCTCATTTCGGGCTCTGCAGTATCTAAAAAATTAACACAGTGTTCAAAAGTACCTCCATTTATTACACAAAGGTACTATTTTTCAATGCGTGGACATTAAATAATAGTTTCATTTAAAAAACTCACAAAACGAAGAAATATTACTGGGGAAGGTCAAAATCATTATTTTTATGATATCAATTACCTATTATGGTTGTGCGAGCTGCTTTTAGTGGTGATGGCAGTCTAGACCCCTTCTTTTGCCTTACAAGTTCTTTAACCTCACTATCGGACTTTGAAGAAGAATGGAACCTCGTTTTAAATCCCCTTATTTTTGGATGTGATTCATCCACATATATGGTATTGAGGTCTCCACCTCCGCCTTTCTGCACTTTAGACGAGCAGTTTCATATGAATCTAGAAATGAATATTAATATTTAGTCTGCTTTTTCTACAGAATTTGTAGATATTACCATAAGTTCCATCCCTTAAGTGAAGGCCAACACGAATTTAATGGATGTGACGTTATAGCAGCGATAAGTTTCTCTGGTGGCCACCAGCAATTATCTACATTAATTCATCTTGTGGATGGGTACTGCTGCTACCGACATGTCATTGATAAACTGCATTTTTATCCAAGTCTTTTCAGAAAACTCACGAATATTATTATTTTCCATTTTTTCTAAAAAGTTGAATCCAAAAAAAATATAAATTCATGATTTTTTTAATAGAGTAGTTAATTATCAATATATTTACAGCGACTTAAAAACTTGTTTCAAAAAGTCTATCACTAAAAAATGGGTAAATATATTGATCATCTCTCAAAGCAAGTTGTTCGATATATTCAGCACACAGACAACTCTTAATATATTGTTAGATTATGTATAATAAATACCAACAAGTTGTCTCAAAAACTACGTAACAACGGAAGAGTAACAAATTGGTTAGTGAATGTTAACATGACATGACATTTAAATGAAACATTTTGTATTTTCCATGCTTTTAATTCATTTTTCCTACTAAAAATATATTTAATATTGATGACTCGCATGGCCTAAGGTGAAAAAATTCTTTTAATCTATATTCTATCCTAAAATTAGGATTTGCCCATGATCTTCCACTATAAAATTACTGATTGCTATTATTTCTCGACCGAATAAACAAAAACAACTATCAGGTTTTTTAGGTAAAAAATCGAAGTTCTTGAAATTCACTTGTTTGAATTGATCTGTTATTGGATAATTTTTTAGCACAGGTCCATTGTAGTGAGATTTGTGGAGTATCGGAAAATTTTGAGAATATTCACTTTGTTCAATATGTTCACTTTGTTTAGGATTATCTCGTTCTGTTTTTCTATTAATCATTGTTGTAGAGAGTTGTATTGTTTTCTAAGCAACTTCTTTATTGTTTGCATATAATTTTCAAAATCAAAAGCAATAATATGTCTATTTTGAAAAGTTTCAAAAAGTCCATCCCTAATATTACGTGCTATTTTCGGAATTATCAACATTCTTAACAAATTTGTGACGTTATTCAACGAAATCGATGTGTCAATATCACCCAATATATTTTGTGATGTTCCATCAGCTGTTGTGACATGAAGGGATTCATCATATTTTATAGGAATATTCAGAGAATGAAGCAATCCTAGACCTTTATTACCTAAAACACATGCAGTACTGCCGCTGTCTACCATCACTAAAATTTCAACATTATTTATTTTTACATTTAGATATGGCCTGTTGTCGTTGCATTTTTTATTAAATGAAGGCGCGAGATTATTGTTGAAAATAAAATTTGACTCAATAGTAGTAGTAAATACACGTATGTTCTGTGACACTTTATCGGATGAACAGGCGGATGGCCTATGGGTGGTTACCGATAGGAAGAAGTTTCCAGAGGGTTTACAAGAAGTCTCTAGATGGTTAGCAAGTAATGACGGTAGCGTCTACGGGGGTTATGCAAAAAGTAAATGTGTATGTTGTTACGTGTATAAGGTAGAGGGTGGTTTAGAAGAAGCGAAGGGGTTTTTAAGGGTAGCGTCTACGAGGATTACGTAAATAAGGGTGTATACAAGAACGGGGGTTATGCAAAAAGTAAATAAGTGTGTATGTTGTTACGTGTATAAGGTAGAGGGTGGTTTAGAAGAAGCGAAGGGGTTTTTAAGGGTAGCGTCTACGGGGATTACGCAAAAAGTAAGGGTGTATACAAGAACGGGGGTTATGCAAAAAGTAAATAAGTGTGTATGTTTTTACGTGTATAAGGTATCTAGGGGGTGATTTAGAAGAAGCCAATAGGGTTTTAAGGGTAGCGTCTACGGGGGGAGGGGAGCGTCTACGGGGATTATGTAAATAAGGGTGTATACAAGAACGGGGGGTTATGCAAAAAGTAAATAAGTGTGTATGTTTTTACGTGTATAAGGTATCTAGGGGGTGATTTAGAAGAAGCGAAGAGGGTTTTAAGGGTAGCGTCTACGGGGGGGTTGCGTAAAAAGTAAATAAGGATGTATACAAGAAGTAATTAGAAGAAAGAAAATATATGGAGGATTGTGTGTGTGTGTGTAAGAGATGAGGGGTAGTGCTCACGAGGGGGAGGGGCTATGCAGTTAGCTGATTTTTTAAGGGTTCTATATTTTGAAATTCTCAAAGGAATGTTATTAGATTGATAACCAACATTTTTTTTTAAAACGGATATGTGTGTGAATTCATATCATTTTATAGAAGGTTTTTTATATTGTAATAAATGAAATCTCGCATTATATTAAATTCGCTTAGTAGGTAATATTTTATGCGTTATTTCTATAGTTAGCAAGCACGTGCAGACCAAATCATTTATTCAGACAATAGTGAACTTGTTTCAAATATGATAAGATTGGAATGTCATGATTTCTGGTTTATAATTGTTAGTAACAGATTAGATTGTACGAAATCGTAGAAAAATTTAGTTTTCTGGAAATAATATGATGATATCAAAAATAACTCATTGGACTTGTGCATCCCCTCTATAATAAAATATTCTTTTAAATAGTGCTCACAGTAAATACTAGACAATAGACTGTACTTAGTGTTCCAGTGAAAAGTTGTCGTTTAAGGTTCGACAATACATAGTAAGTTATTTATAAGTTTACTATTTTTTTCATTCATCTTTAACTATTTTAAAAAACTTAATTGTTAAATTATTATTATTATTCTGTTATCTTTTCAAATAATTCTTTCTTTATTACAGATGAATTTTTTAAATGAGATTAATACAATAAGCACTGCTTTTGCAGAAATAAAACCCGTTATAAAACTGAAAGATTTACCAAGGGATACACCACATAGAATAAACAGCGCAAAGGTGCACCAGGGGCAATTTGGAGCCCAAATACTTCTGGAGCTGGACGAAAATATAGTATTTCTCCCCAAAAGAGTGACGGATGCATTTGCGTCGCATGTAAATCAATTTACGCCGGGGAAGTTCAGCATTACATTCCTGGGACTTCAAACTTTCCAAAGGGTTTCCCCTAGGACCCTCTTCAAAATAGAGGAGAATGTATAAAAAAACATAACAAAACAGTACATATTGAATTTCAACACCTTGAAAAATAATCTGGACACAGGTGAACAGCTTCAGTTTTCAAAATCGTATGTTTTTATAATTTTTTGAAAATGAATTCTGAGGAAATAGCTCTCCTAACTGATAATATTGTTAAAAAGTTTCAAGCAATTGAAAATATTTTATTTCAAAAAAAAATTGTACTATTTATGATATAGAAAAATGGTCAAAACAAGCTAAATGCCACATTAGACTTTGCAACTTAGCAATAAGTGATGGGGATCTAACCATTGGTACATTACGTAAACTACAAACCAACTTGGGTCACTTAAAGCGGTTTAGAACAATAATTCAGAATCTAAGTAAATCTGGAAAGGGGCTTACTATTAATAAAAAAAGAAGTAATAGAGTAAAATGGGAAGATATTAATTCAATTTTTGAAAGTAGAGTTCGAACCGGGATTATTCTAAATAAATCTCATAAAGATATCTTACAGTTTTTTGATGATTCGTTGTTTCTTTTCAGCACTAGAATGAAAAACGCATTAAAAAAATGCAATATGTTGAAAGTAAATACTTGTTTTTGTGCAGAATTTATTAGAAAATCGGGTGATACTGAAATTACAGAAAATAAATATTTTTTTACAAAAAATGAAATAATTGATAAGACAACTGACTTTACAAAATGGTTTGCAGTTAATGTAAGAGATGTCATTTTAAGAAAACTTTCAGAATGTTCTGAGGAAGGATCGGGGTGGGCCTTAAGTAAAATTATATCTCTGGAAATCAATATAAATAAATACGAGGTGGCTAGTGGAATATCATCATATATTAAATTACCAGACATAATAGCTAAAAGAAAGGCGTGTATCAACGTTCAGAATGACGATAATGCATGCTTTGCTTGGGCAATTGTTTCAGCTTTGTTCCCTTGCGTTATTAATAAAAATCCTACACGTACTTGTTCATATCCTCATTATAGCAAAGTTTTGAACATAAACGGTCTTACATTTCCTGTACACCCAAATCAGATTACAACTTTCGAAAAAAATAATGTTAATATTTCGGTTAATGTTTTTGAATTGGAAATTTTCAGACCATCAAATTTTAGTGTTGTGCCAGTACGTTTAACAAAACAAAAAAGAGAAAAGCATGTCAATTTACTGATTAATAAATATTTTCCTAAAAAGAATGATTGCGAACCAGAGTCAGATAATGATGATTATGATTTTAGTGATGATATACAGTATCACTATATTTGGATAAAAGACTTGTCAATACTTTTATCGAAGCAATGTAATCTTAATTATAAAAAATCATTTGTCATTCCAGTAGTTTTTCACAACCTAAGTGGTTATGATTCACATTTCATAATTAGAGATTTAGCTAACCGAAATTATGTTCAACTTTTACCTGTTAATAAAGAAAAATACATAAGTTTTACAATCTGGGATAATAATACAAATATTAGGTTTAGATTTATAGACTCTTTTATATTTATGGGATGTTCATTAGATTCATTGGTATCAACATTAGAACCAGAAAATTTCATTCCACTTAGAAAAGAATTTTCTAATCTAAATACTGAACAATTTAGTTTATTAACTAGAAAAGGTGTTTTCTTTTATGATTATTTAGATGATATAAAGCGATTAGATGAAACTGCATTACCTAGTAAAGAATATTTTTACAACAAACTTAACGATGAACATATAAAAGATATTGACTATAGGCATGCAAAATTAGTTTGGTCAGCATTTAATATGAAAACCCTTGCTGATTACAGTGACTTGTATATGAAAACAGATATTTTACTTCTAGCGTCTGTTTTTGAAACATTTCGTGATACTTGCTGGAAAACATATGGTTTGGATGCTGGTCATTATTATACAGTTCCTGGTTACACTTGGGATTGTATGCTCAAGTATACTCATTGTAAATTAGAGACAGTGCAAGATATTGACATGCTGCTATTTTTTGAAAGAGGTATAAGGTGTGGAATATCTCAGTGTTGTAATCGATACGGTGAAGCCAACAACAAGTATATGCCTACGTATAATGAAAACAAACCTGTGAAGTATCTTTTATATACAGATATTAATAATCTTTATGGTTGGGCTATGAGTCAGGAGCTTCCCTACGGAGGATTTAAATGGGTAGATCATAATATTGATATAACTCAAATTCCAGATGATTCCCCTGAAGGGTACCTGCTCGAGGTTGATTTAGAGTATCCAAAAAATAAACACAATCTACACAAAGATCTGCCATTCTGTGCAGAACATATTTCACCAGCAAATTCTAAACAAAAGAAATTAATGACTACTCTGTATAATAAAAAAAATTATATTATACATTACAAAAATTTAAAGCAAGCTATAGCTCATGGATTATTGCTTAAGAAAGTTCATAGGGTATTAAAATTTCAGCAAAGTTGTTGGTTGAAGCCTTGTATAGAATTGAATACTTTGATGAGATCCCACGCAAAAAATAATTTTGAAAAAAATTTGTATAAACTTATGAATAATGCAGTATTCGGGAAAACGATGCAAAATTTGCGTAAACATCGGTTAGTGAAATTAGTTCGAACGTGGTATGGCAAACGAGGAGCTAGAAATTTAATTGCAAGTCCCACATTTCATAGTCGTGTTATATTTAACGATGATGTTGAGAATCCTTTATTGGCTATAGAGCTTAAGAAAACTAAAATTGTATTTGACAAACCTCTTTATATAGGATTAGCAATTTTAGATATTTCAAAAATATGTGTTTATGAATTTCATTATGATTATATGCTGACCAAATTTTCACCTGAACAATGTAAATTACTTTATACCGATACTGATATACTTAAGTATACGAAATTCAATGTAATAACATATATGAAAAAGTAATAAAGGCGGATATTCACCGTTTTGATACTAGTGATTATCCTGTAAATAATGTGTGGGATATTCCTCTAGCTAATAACAAAGTACCCGGAATTATGAAGGATGAAAATAACTCAAAAATTATGACACATTTTGTAGGTTTACGTTCTAAACAGTATGCCTTCAGAGTGTTAGGTGAGGAAAACGATGTAAAAAAAGCTAAAGGTATTAAGTCTAATGTGGTAAAGAAAAAAATAACTTTTGATGATTATATTCTGTGTTTGCAGAAATTTATAGAAAATCCTCAAGAAGAGTGTTTCATGCATGCAACTCAACGTTGTATACTATCAAAGTTACATGATGTGTACACCATTGAACAGACAAAAATTGCTTTAAACCCATCAGATGATAAAAGATATTTGATACCTGGTTCACATGACACTCTTCCGTGGGGACATTATAGTATTATGGAGTTATAATAAATTGATTGGAATTTATTTTCAGATGAAGAGTTTGGTAGATCTATGTACTAAGATAATTTGTAATCGTATTACTAGAATTTCAAGTTTTCTTGTACAAGCTCAAATTCCTCAGTTTTTGAAAATAAAAATTTCTCGAGAATTTCGTACCTATAAATGGTTGCAGATCAAAGAAGAAAGTGAGAAATCTGATCACTGTGATGCTATATTGCTTGATTTTGAATATGAAACAAAAATTTCACCAGAGCTTCGAGATACCTTATTAAATTTCACTTATTTAGATGTTTTTACTGAACACGATCTCTACTGCCTAATTAGTAAATATTACCACATTTCTCCTTTGGGTCTAAAAGTTTGCGAAGAGTGTTTTCAGAAATATTTTAAACTTATGCCTAATATAAATTACACATTTCACGAAGAAATTAGTGTGAGCACTTCAGAAAATTTAACAGGATTTTATAATTCTGAACACTATTGGTGTCAAAACGATTTTGAGGCAGTTGTTTTCATATTATGCGAATATTTTGAGTGTCTAGAGGCTGCAGCAGATTTACCCTACTGATTTCACTGTATCTTTTATCTGTATAACTATATTTGATATGTACTGTCAAATGTATAATTTTCATTTTGCCTTTAATGTAATATGTACTGTTTTTTTATTTGATGTAATATGTATATAAATACAATTAATAAAACAATATTCATATAACCTTGAAACTTGATTATTTATCCTAGCTCCTTCCCCAGAGGTTTTCAAGAATTTTTAACGTTATTACGTCGATTTGAAGTTTCATAAGTAGTACATGAGTAAGAAGTGCTGTTCCTTTAGACTGGTGTTTAAATTGTAAATTTGGAATTTTGTTGCCAAATATGCCTTTTCAGCAACATATGACGGTGATGCTTGAGGAAAATACCGATTTAATTTCTCTAGGAAATCTTTTAAAATCGATGACATATTTGTGATATCATGTTCCGACTTGTTAACATATCCAAATCTTTCGATAATTTACATCAATTTTCTCAGATGCCACTAAAGGTAGAATTATTATTAATAGTAAAAGAAAACATCCTTCACTTTCGATGTTCAATACTGATTCCAAATCAACATAAAAGTTTTCATCATCAGCATTACTTGTGTTAGAGGTGAAATGAAACAAAGAATATTTTCATAATTTTATAATGTTAAATCATTGATTACATGGACTTTGTAATAGTACAGATATTCTCTAAGTGCTCTTCCTATTAAACTGCTGTTGTCATAAGAATAAATATCACAAACAGCATACATTAAATCTAAACAATTGGAAAAGCCACATATTGGATTCGATATAAATGTTTTTAATAAATTTATGATATTATAATAAAAATCGCAAAAGTTCACTTTATTTAAAATTGAAATGTGATGTTGAAGCAAATTCTCATGAACACGTTGAATTTCTACAACTTCTTCTTCATCGAGGAAAACTGTTACATCATCTTTCTGAATTTTCACAAATTTTTGATTATCATAAATAACTTTAGTTATTTGACAAAAATCTTGGTACAACATGATGGGATTAGAATCTACAACATCATCATCTGGAGAATTGAAGAATAACTCGTTACTTTTATGCAGCACTTCTATGATCTCATCCCATTCTAAAGTATTGAATGACATTTTTGAAGGTCCCACGATAAACGATGATAAAATGATGGCAGGTGCAAAAGTTCTGGCAGTACTCAGGCAACATCCAACTTCAAATCGATGACCAACATTGAAAACTGTATGCAATAAATAATGTCTTTCTTTTCTTATTGCAATTTCATAATTAAGTACAATTTGATCTAAATCACGATCATAATTTGGTTCTTCATCATAACTACTATTATCACTACATGACATTGTAACACTATAATACCCAGAATCGTGACTACTCATTATGATGACTTCTAAACTAATGTCGATCAATTTATATGTTTATCTCTGTCCTCCACTCAATTAAAGTTGATTGGTTGCTGGTGATCTATACTACTACATCATCAGTGTTAATCCAACTGTTATGTTTTTCATCTAATCCTAACCATTTAACGTACATTTTGTTACGTTTCCTCTTCAACACCTTTTCAACGAGATAAATGTGGGGATTTTTGGTATTTTGTAATTCTTCTTCATAGAAACAACCTCTAATAGGCGATCCAGTCATATCTTCTATCAAATACGTTACAGGATTCGGTATTTTGACTTTCGTAATTTTGAATAGTTCAGTTGTAAAATTGGGAGTGTAACCTTTTTCAAAAGCATGTTTCGCTTTACTTATTCGCACAATATCTCCCACATTTAATTTTCTGGGTCCGGCGATTTTCAAATAACTGAATTTCTTATTTAAAATCAATTTTTCGTTACTTCGATTCACCTCTGATGGTTTGTTTCCAGTTTTACTATGTTTTGTGTCGTTGTATTCCTTTGTGATTTGAGGTAAAATATCGATCCATTGGTATTTCCCAATTAAGCTGAAATGTTTATAGAGTTTCGTTTTGAGCGTTCTAATAACTCTTTCTGCAATTGCAGCTTTCTTCGTACTAAATGTACTATAATGATTGATATTATGTTTTTTCATTAGAGATTTGAATTTACTATTGTAAAATTCCGTTCCCTGATCTGATTGTAGATTTTTTGGTGTTCGACTCCTGATAATACTCGAAAATTCTCGTGTTATTTCTTCGGCTGTTTTCGTCTTGAGTGGACGAGTCCACATGAATTTCGAGAAACAATCAATAACCACCAAAATCATTTTAAATCCTTTAGTATGCTTTGCATAAGGTCTCATTTCGGCTAAATCCATTTGCCATAAGTCATCAAGACCTTTGATTATTGTTCGTCGACGTGGATAATTTCGTCGAATCGGTTTATGCAATTCTTTAACAAGTTGAATCCTGTCTGCAGACATGATGTATAGTGAACAAAGAAGGTTATTTTGTTATATATATATATATATATATATATATATATATATATTTTTTCTAAAGGTCAATTATTCGGAGTATCCGAACTCTGCCACAAAATGCAGGTAGTCATTACGGGTTGTTCGAACTCTGCCAGTGTTTAAAATTTTGGAGATTAACTACCAAACCAGTAGGGGTCTAATAGCCTAATCCGACAATTTACCTTGAACTTTAGGTACTCAAATTCAATATAACAAAATATTAATAACATACATATATTTTCAACGTATATTTGCCACTTCTAAAAAATTACATCTACATTACATCTACATTACAATAAAATATATTCGATATACATAAACATATAAAAAAAACAAAAAATTAAACGTGTGGAAGATTGTTACATGCAACCGTTTTCACAAACATAAAGCGAGAAATAACATTTTTCCTATATTGATCCAAATGATCATTAATGAAATTAATTTTAACATTATTAGTTTTTCTGGTTTTTTTCTGGCTTTGGTTTGCCGAACGAATTTTCGCGTATACCTCCGTTTGTAAATCCAATAACACACTAGTAAATTGAACAATGTTTGGATGTGCTTTGTAAAAAGAAGCACCGAAATGCTAATGAAAACCCTCACAAGAATTCGTTGTTCTCTTAAAAAAGGATGCATTATTTGCCCAAATAAGTGGTGGAAATATCGAATTTTGCGTTATATATGTTTTATTGACATAATTTCGGAATTCTTTAACTCTTTCGTCATTCGGAAGCAAAAAATGTAGTTCATTATAAAAAAATTCTACAACTTCCTCAGGACTAAGATACATAATACCGAAATGTACTTTTAAGTATTCGTCAATTACAGAACCTTTCTGTCTGTACTCTTGTACCAAATGAAACTCCTGAATCTTACGAAACCAAGCTTGACAGAGATGAAATTTACAACCAAAAAGAATTTGATCTCTGCCAAAACATTCATATATAGCGTTATGAATGCTTAGTTCAAAATCTACTTCGACTTCTTTAGGTTGAAAATTTAAGCCTACTTCTTTACATTTTTGTCTTAAAATTAAAAACAAATTTGAATATGTTTGACTTGATTTGTCCGGCAGCAAACAAAAAACAAGAGGTACGTAATAGCCGTTTTTAAAACCATGAATGGTAAACATTTGGTAAAAAAAAGTTGAACAGTATTTAAAAGTCTCATCCATCAAAATACAATCCGAATTACATAAAAAATTAAGGTTGGAAAAACAGGAGAACACAATAATTTTAAATACCTGGTCTGCTGTTAATATAAATTCCTCTTCTCGGTTCGTTCGTAATTGTAATTCACGAACACTATTAAATACTTCTTCCTGATTTTTAGGCAATAGGGGTAAAATTTTTCTTCTCGCCGCGTGAATATTTTTCCTTATTCGGTCAATATCTTCGGTGTTGATATCCTCCGCCAAATTATTTGACACCAATTCTAGCCGAATTAGTTTGGAGGGTTTCTCAGTGGGATCTTCAGTCGCTTTCCTTTTAATGCTGTTACTCACTGCTTTTCTTGATAGGTTCGTTTCCATAGTATGATTGTGTTCTCCTTTGACTTCTGTGATTGTTTCTTCATCAGAAACGTGGGAGTACACTCTAACTGAACATTTTGCGTTACAGCACTTCCATCTAATGTTTCCACATTTGCTAGTATTAGCTTTCGAAAATTTATAACTGTTCAACACTATTAATTTATTTCCTCTTTCACTATACATTGTAGATACTTTGTTCTCCATTTTGGTCACTGTTTGCTATGTGTACTACACTCTTAACTTCTGTAGATCGATATGAAGTAACTGAATACAACTATAACTCTTATATAGTGTAAGTGCATCAACATCCTTCCCCTAATCCCCTAAATATCGATCAAAACAATCAAGATTTCTTCAAAATATTTAATACCAGAAATCTTTGAAACCTTTCAGAAATATACATAATTCTATGGGCCTCCGATTTTATCTATTATAAACCCTAATGACTCTAATAGGATTAAACTAAATGGTTGCGGCACAGTTCGAACATTTCAGTAATCCTCAAAGTGATACAAGTCAGGTAAAATTTTATTTTGTGGCAGAGTTCGGATATGCCCCAATTATTGTTCTTCTTCTAAATTACACTGTACGAGAAGATCCATACAAAAATAATCTCTACTACCCAATTTGAATTCTATTTTATCGTTCTTCTTTATGCTAAGGCCGTTTAACTGTTGATACTGATATTCCATATTATTCTTCAATAAAACGCTGCCATCAGAAGCATAATGTTTACAATTTTCAATTTTACAATCAAAAGGGAATACAAAAGCCGTACCTTCCGTATCCAAAACGTAAAAGTTCTTGTTGAATTTCTTCGTGCCCCTAAAGATGATTAGACACTTTGTGTGATACTTTTCTGCGAATTGGTGTATCTGTCTTCTCATATTTGTCGATGAAACGAGATTATCGACATATTTTTTTATCGGAATGTTTGTATTGAGAGTAGCAATCCTTGAATCATAGTTTCTATGTATTTCATCCAATGTATCTTCCATTTTTTTGTCAAGTATGTTTACTATAAATTTTCTATTTGATTCTATTGCATTATCTACATACTTTTGAGTTGATCCATTATTTATCAAGGATTTTATTTTATCATTTATTTGCTGAATACTTGTGTTCAACGACAATTGAGCTATTTCGATTTTTTTAAATCGTGCTTCGAGATTTGTATCATACTTATTTTTATATGCGTCAGAATGTCGACCAAACTTGTCGAGACTCATTTTGAAAATGAACATAAATCAATCGATGGTTAATGTATATAATCGGCTTCACGAAGTTCATGTATAATGGCAACAATCTCATTATCATTGGAAGTGTTACCTGCATCCTTGGAAGCTATTAACTCTCTAAGTCTTTCAACAATCTCGTTTACATCGTCCCAGTAAACGTACTCTATATCTTTATCATTATAGGTCATGATGTGATCAGGTAATCCTTTACCTACGATGTTAGTGGTAGTGTTTCGTCTTATAATAAATTGCTTTTTAATAATATTAATATACTTCCACCGCTGAGAACCTTTTAGTATTCTATCTTTTTTCAAATGAACCCCCGTTCGTTCCAATAGGTAGGGTTGCTGTAATCTGCTTGTTTGTCTTAGATGTATACATAATATTTACGATATCTTTGAGTGGATTAGATATAGGTTTGAAAATTCTATTTAGTGACTCATCATGCTCAGTTTTGTTCAGTTTAAAAGATAAAAACTTTTTTCTAATAATTCGTTTCAGATCTGCAATTTTTCGTTTTCGCACAGCGTCTGCATCAGATGACATCATAATGAAAAATGAATGGTTAAATAATCATTATATTTTTATATACATATCGAATCCTTTACGATATCTACGATCTTGTAAATCAAAGTCTTTAACAATAACCAAAGCGCCATATTTATCATTCCAGCATTCAGAGCACATTTTCTTGAATTGTTCAAATGACATGTCGGGGGAAACGTGTTCGTTGAAGGCATGTTTAAGGTTAATTTCATCCTGCTTAAACATTACAATCATATTGCAGTTATCACGTATTAGCTGCTTTGGTATTTTCGAATAAGTCTGACATAGGTAGAAGACATCAATACTTCTGTGTCTACACATGGAAAAATATTCTTGAATTGTTTGTTGTTTGTCGCATGACACATCGTCAAAAATGAAAATCGAATTCGGTTTGGATTGTGTAGGACTTACAATTTCATCGTTTTCTTTAAACGGATAATATCCCACACCTTTTACACCAGTCAATACTTCTTCGAGCAGTTGGTATTTTGGTTGATATGGAGATTTAGAATAAACGTAGACATTTTTAAATTTTACACCATTTGGATTGAACAGCAATGATAGCACAATATTTGTTTTCCCACATCCGCTGGGGCCACAAATAATAGCACGAAACGAATCAGGTAATAAAAGTTCATGTTTTCGGCTACGTCTATCTTCCAAAACGCTATCGAAATTTTCAATCGGTAATAACTGCTCTTGTTTAACAATCTCCATCTTATGATACTTTTTCAAACAGTGCAGCTATAATTATAGGTTCCATCGTGAGCAAATAGTCAGTCTTCATGTTGATTCACGAAGGTGAAGGGGTGCTAAATTCACTCATAAACAATTTGCCTTTTGATCTTCATTTTCCTAGCTACCAATACTGTGGACGTAAGTTTTACTATTTTTATTTTTTCACAATATTAAATCCTCTATTTATATAGCTGGAACGCGTCTGAAAAAACGGCTACTACGAGGAGATACAGGTGTCAACGCTCTCGACGCAGCTTGCAAAAATCACGATATCGCATACGCATCTAACAAGTCACTCACAGATCGTCATAAAGCTGATTTGGTACTAGAAAACGCCGCTTGAGAGCGAGTAAAGTCAAAAGACGCTAAATTAGGTGAAAAGGCAGCCGCCTGGCTCGTTACCACTGGAATGAAGGTCAAACGCAAGTTGGGAATGGGAATGAAGCCGAAGCGTCGTAGATCTTTTCATCGTGATGTTGTTATGAAGGTGAAGAAATCCATGAAAAAAGGATCTTCGCTGTCAGATACAGCGATGTTTGCATTGCGAGCAGCAAAATCTCTTATTAAAAAATTCGGAGGCCGAAAACATGTTCCAATACCTAGAATTATACCTGTAGCTAAATCTGGAGGATTTTTACCTCTAATACCTCTTTTCGCTGGACTTTCAGCTTAGGGAGCATTATCAGGCGGTGCTGCGGGAATTGCGAAAACTGTGATCGATGCAAAAAATGCTCAAAAGAAATTGGAAGAAGATCATCGTCATAATAAAGCTATGGAGCCTATAGGTAAAGGATTGTATTTGCGAAAGAACGCTAAAGGTGGATATGGATTATTCTTGAAAAAACTACCATTGAAGCTACCCAATAGAGCATTATTAGACTATGAATTAATCAAGTTTGCCAAATTATTGAAAATAAAATATTTTCGAGATGTGTACATGCGCGATTCTCTACCGAAAAACGGACCTCGATGATGTGAATCAGCAATACTAAATTTGGATGTGTCTAAAAACTCAGGCACGCATTGGGTAGCATATAGGAAGATGAATGACTGCGTTGAATATTTCGATTCATTTGGTAATCTGAAGCCTCCGAGAGAACTTGTCACTTATCCTGCTGGCAGTAAAATATTTTACAATTACGAGCAATACCAAAATTACAATCAGATCAACTGTGGACATTTGTGTTTGCAATTCCTCTATAATGTCTGAAGCATGGTTGGTTGGCAAAACACAATTGTTGTCGTCTTTTACAAGTGCCGAATTGAAATTTATTCCTCTAAAGTATTTGGTAGAGCGAGTTAAACCTTGGGATTTATTAGACAATTGGCATAAATTACCGAAAGAATATCAATCGAATTTCAACTTGCAAATTTGCTTGCCTTGTTTTGTGCATTACAATCGACCGGATCAACGTACTCATGTCGATGGTCCGGTTAGCTCACAACGCAACTGTCATGCATGTAATTATTATTTGAAAAAATAAAATTGTTTTTTCTAATCTAGTAATATTATTTAAATACACCACTCCCATAAACATCACAGTCATGTCTCAACTGTTGAACTTAACGTCCACATCGAATGAATTCTCCTTCACTCCTCCCACACCGATCATATTGAAACCTGAAAAAGAATACTTTATTGGTGTGTTGGGGTTTCATTCGTATCATTCTATACCGAATATCGATGGTGAGAAATTTGATTTCTACAATAAAAATGATCGTTAGAAAGGACTCATCACCATTAACTTCCCGTCAGGATGTTACGAAATCACAGATATTGAAGCTTATCTCATCGATCAATTCAAATTGAAGACGGATACAACTGTGGCCGATATATCCTTGGAGCCCAACAACAACACTCTTCAGTGTGAAATTTACAGTCGACAGCACGCCATCGATTTTGAATACTCTGATAGTTTGAGTAAAATACTAGGATTTTCTCCAAATATACTAGATCCTGGTAAAGTCCACCGTTCCGATCTACCTGTTAACATTTGTAAAATATCAACTTTACTATTCGATTGCAATATTGCTGAAGGATCGTTTGACGGAGATAAGCCTGCTCATACAATATTCAGTTTCCCAATTACAGTGGACCCTGGTTATGCAATCAACGAACGACCGAACAATCCGATTTACTTAGCTATGAGCAGCACAAACGAAATCACCAACATTACCGTAAGAGTGTTGAATCAAGATCTCGAACCAGTAAATTTTCGAGGAGAAAAAAACACGTTACTTTTACATCTATTGGAACGTTAATGGGTCTACTTATCAACAACGACTATTATCAAAGTCCCCCATCATCTACAACAAAATTAGAGGTCCGTGAAGTTAGCCCCCAAAGTTTTCACGATTTAACTAAATTTAGAGTCCTTGGTTAGTGCCTCGTTAGTGCCTCTTAGTGCTTCTATAAATTTCGTTAGTGCTTCCGTGGTTTGGTAGATATTTGATATTCATTTATTTCAAGGTCAGCCTCAAAGTGTTTGGGATCAATTCCAAATTAGTGTCATTCGTTAGTGCTTCGTTAGTGCTCTTTAGTGCTTCAATTATTTTCGTTAGTGCTTTATTGGTTTTCGAGATATTTGACTTTATATTTTCAAGGTCAGCCCCCAATGTGTTTACGATTAATTCCAAATTAGTGTCATTCGTTAGTGCTTCGTTAGTGCACTTTAGTGCTTCAATAATTTTCGCTAGTACTCTATTGGTTTTCGAGATATTCCATGTTCTTTTTTTGAGGTCAGCCCCCAAAGTATTCACGATTAGAATAAATTTAGTATTATTCGTTGTTGCTTCGTTAGTGCTCTTTAGTGCATCAATTAGTTTCGCTAGTGCTTTATTGGTTTTCGAGATATTTGACTTTATATTTTCAAGGTCAGCCCCCAAAGTATTTACGATTAATTCCAAATTAGTGGAATTCGTTAGTGCTTCGTTAGTGCACTTTAGTGCTTCAATAATTTTCGCTAGTACTTTATTGGTTTTCCAGATATTTCATGTTCTTTTTTGATGTCAGCCCCCAAAGTATTTACGATTAATTCCAAATTAGTGGCATTGGTTAGTGCTTCATTAGTGCACTTTGGTCCTTCAATAATTTTCGCTAGTACTTTATTGGTTTTCCAGATATTTCACGTCCTTTTCTTGAGGTCAGCTCACCAAAGTATTCAGGATACGATTAAATTAAGTGTCATTCGTTAGAGCTTCGTTAGTACTCTTTAGTGCTTCAATAATTTTCGCTAGTACTTTATTGGTTTTCCAGATATTTCATGTTCTTTTTTTGAGGTTAGCCCCCAAAGTATTCACGATTCGATTAAATTTAGTGTCATTCGTTAGTGCTCTTTAGTGCTTCAATAATTTTCTCTGGTACTTTATTGGTTTTCCAGATATTTCACGTTCTTTTTTTGAGGTCAGCCCACCAACGTATTCAGGATTCGATTAAATTAAGTGTCATTCGTTAGAGCTTCGTTAGTGCTCATTAGTGCTTCAGTAATTTTCGTTAGTACTATCTGGATTTTCAAGACATTTGATATTAGTTTATTCACTCCCGCGAAGTTAGCCCCCAAAATGTTCATGATTTAGTTACAGTTAGTGTGATTCGTTAGTGCTTCTTAGTACTTCCACAAATTTCGTTACTGCTTTCTTTGTTTTCTAGTTATTTGCTATTTTTTATTTTAATATAAGCTTCTAAAATTGTTTACGGTTGATTCCAAATTACTGAAATGCATTCGTTAGTGCTATTTAGGTACTTCAATCATTATATTACTAGATGCTTTGTTTTTTTAGTAAATCACTGAGTTTTTCAGGAGCGAATATGTGCCATTAATTTAATTTGTCCAATGTGTCTAGTTTATGTGTGTTTTCATGTACCAGCTTCCTTATTATAAAAGATGAAAAGATGGGGTTCGCGGCTTACTGCTTTATTTTTTATGAAACTTACATTGCCGTTAACTAAATTTTCAATAGCCCTTTCAGTTTATGACTTACGGGGCAATTTTGAAAATTTGTCATTTGTGACGCCATCCTATATTTCCGAATAATTCTACCAAAACAAAGCATCAATATCGTATACAGGGTATTTTTTACATCGGTAGAAATGAAGCAGTCTTTAAATAAATATTACTCGTTGTTTTCAAATGGACCTCCCTGTATATTAGTATGTTAGTTGACAGATAACTTAACCTCTTTAAATATGCAATTTTACAGGGTTGATGATGCAACCATTACATGAGAACGTCTAAATATAATTAAGTGTAATACATGGTTGAATTCAGAGTTTGAAGAGATTTCAAATAAAAAATTAAAAATTCAGATCCGTATATAAACAATTAAAATTGAGAAGAGTTCCACAAAAATGAAACGTTGTAACGAAATTCAAAAAACTCTACAATATGAAGCGAATAAAGTTGCCTAAAAAAGGTTCTGTTTGTTTTTCTGTATACTAACAATACCTAAGTATATATTGTTACTAACCATTTTGTTATTGGTGGTTTATTGATGGCTATAAAAAACTATATTTTCCTTTTTCTGGGTGATGTTGCCTACATATCATGTGCAACCGACAGCAAAATGTGTTGAATTTAAAGCATTTGGGTACCATGAGAAGCTACAGATAGTAATTACATTTTGTATTACAAGCAATAACTTGCACATGTTTGCCATCATAATAATTAAATTCTGTCCAGCTGTCAATACCCCTTAAATTTTATAAATTTAGGTAGGTAAATATCATAAATACTTTTTTAAATGTGTCGATAAAATAACTGTATTTGAAGATATTTTGTCTGTGTCGCAGTTTGTTAAATTCTGCCAGGAAACGAAGTTTATGAACAAATTGTGTATAAATGCCATAGAAGTTATAGAAATTGATAATTCATTTTATTTTCGGATTTGTTGGGCCGGCTAAAAGAACTTACTTTATTATTGGAGTAGTTAGTGTGTTCAATATTTTTGAAACTTGGATTACTTAAAACCATTAAAAGGTAAGCAATATTTTTAACTAATCGTGCATACGAAAATATTTAAAACTTACTAAGCTTCTTTCTACTTAAAGTTCAGGGAACCCAAAATGGGAGAAATTGTTAATAATTTTGATATAAGTGTACTTCTAACTAATTAAATGG
Source organism: Galeruca laticollis (assembly GCA_963921935.1). NCBI lineage: Eukaryota > Metazoa > Arthropoda > Insecta > Coleoptera > Chrysomelidae > Galeruca > Galeruca laticollis. Next base: position 259,724,233 of record OY998176.1, on the reverse strand, counting down.
GGCGAAACATTGTGATTTTGTATATCTAAGTACGTATAAAATTCAAAATATGATAATAATTACCTTCACTATTAAATAACTAATTGTAGCTATCTAATCATTTCATTCTTTTTAAATTAATAGTGCAAAGATAAGGGCAATAATGTCATTATGTTATACTGCTTACTTTGTTTAAATAATAGATGCATTTTTACTGTGGCAAAAATATATTAATATTTGTCTTTCTATTTCGCCCCATTAATTAGTTTTAAAACATTTGACTTCCATAAGTTGCACAATCCTTTGACTTGAATCGACAAGCGACCAACTGTAAGACTCTCATTTATTGACTTGTGATTAAACCATATCATGTGTTAAAATTAAATTTAATTATTATAGAAATTGATTAATTCAGAGCAGTGTTCAAAATTTTAAATTAAATGTGCAAAGTTATATGTACCGGGGGACTTCGTATAAACTATCATCTCGCGTAACATTTTGATCTTTTAACGCACGGGAAATATAAAACAAGCGACATACTGTGGAACATGTTTTCTTGTCAAATCTGTATTGTAACTTCCGGTAGCTTTGCATATAAGGGAGGGCGACTAAAACTATTTTTTAAAATGGAATGCCCTGTATTTTACTGGCTAAAATGGAAGTTCTCCTTTTTCTTACTTCAAATATACCATTCAAGTTGAAATTTGATTCAGGCGTTTTTGCGTTATTGAAGTTAATAAAAAAATTAACTTTTTGTCGCCTCCCCGGTATATAAAAAGCTACCAGAAATTACAATGCAGATTAGGCAAAAAATCCCCTGTTTGTCGGCTTTTTTATATTTTTCGTATGATAAACATTCAAAAGTTATGGGGGTTGCTAGTTTATACGATATCACCTGGTATACACAGAGGATCATGAGCGTGGCCAGGAATTAAGGCAGGAAACGGGAGGAGGAAGGCAGAATCACGCGCGGACTCAAGATTTCGTGAAATCGTCTTGTGAAAAAAGATTTTTAGTAGCTGCACTGCATTTTTTTTTCTTTTATGTAAAGAAATATATAAAAAAACATGATTTCCTATTAAATAATTATTAGATTTTGTATGTCGTACTGACCGTAGGTCAATAAAGTTTTAATTGGATATTTTGTTTTAGATGCCCCGCCAAGCCAAATATGATCACGAATTACTAACTTGTGCATTGTTAAACTATGAGCATGAAAGTGTTAAAAATATAAATAAAAGCAGTGCGCCCGTTTGGCTGGAACTAAGCTCCAAATTGGACAACAAAATATAAAAAAAAGCAGTTTATACTCATGTGAGAAAATGCCATGTGTGCAAAGTAGCTCTAAATCTAGATAATAATAGCCAAAATGAACAGAATATTCAAAGTGAGGTATCAGAATCTACAGACGAAGAATCATTTGAGTTAAAAGATGGTTCATTTACTTTGAACTGCTACGAGTGGTCTTCTTTTATCGGTATTACTAATCTACAGTTATTTTCAAATTGGACTACAGATTTTTTAAAATATCTAGATACGTTTGTAAACGAAGACTGTATCTGGGCCACTAAAATATGCAAAATAAGACAAAATGGAAAATACTTTTTTTTTGGATAATTTTATTGCAGTGATTGTAAATGTATATTAAATGTATTTTGTTATAACCGTCCTATACCAAATTGCGACTTAACTTTTTTTTATAGCCGTGAGAATTTTGACAAAAAATATCGTCATACTAAAAAATGTACTCTAAAAGGAAATAGAAGAGAGGAAATTGCGTCAAAATTAGCAATAGGAGAACTAGCAGTGAACGCACGGAGAGAAATGGCCTTAGAAACAATGAAGTTTGGCGACAAGGAATCCAAGTATATTCCAACATTAGATGTCTTGAGAAAGGCTAAACAGGACCATAAAGAAAAAAAATCAAAGGTGAAGTACGAAACCAATCCTATAACTACTTTATTAAATCTTAAATATTCTTTACCGTACAATACCTATTTACACAATGTAGGCTTGGATCCTTTTTTTATATTTTATTGGACACCTGAACAATGTAAAATTTTCGAGTCATATTGTAAAAACGAACAGCTACACTGCAGTTAGATGCAACTGGATCAGTAGTAAAAAAATTGACTAGACCTAATGACAATACATCATCTAGTATATTTTTATACCAAGGAGTAATATCATATAGAGACAAATGTAATACAAACCTTTCCCAGTTACCTGTTGTTCAAATGCTTTCTGAAAGCCATACTATTGAGGCTATCGAATTTTGGCTTAAAATTTGGAAAAGAACGTGTAAACCAAAGTTGAAAATTATAGTAGTTGACCATTTCCTTGCCATATTAGGAGCAATTGCAATCTCCTTTACAGAATATTCTAGTTTAAGTGAATATGTAGGCGCATGCTTTCGTTTGGTGAACAGTGAATCTACCAATAAACCGTCAATATATATACGAGTAGATTATCCACATGTTGTGAAATTAGTTCGGAAATGGGATTGCTTTAGACAACAAACGAAATTAACGAAAGAATTTTATATGCGTTATATGGTAAATTTAATAAAAGCAAACGATTTTGTTGAATTCAAGAATATTGTTACGAACTCGCACACCGAAGCAGATACTAAGTACGGCCCTGTAACCTTATGTTAACGGAGTAAAGAAAAAGGCGAGCGCGCCGAATTCTGAGAAGGTCTATTGGGATTTATTGCGACCGTCCTTTTTAAACATGTTCTCGAAAGGCATTTTAAGAAATATCGCGAAAGGCATGTCCCTTCCGGAATATTCTAGTAAATAAAATTTTGATATAAATACAGGACCGATCAGCGGATGAAGTTCAGTTTATAATTTGCCATAGTGAGTTAAACAGTAATTAAGTGAATATAAAAGTGTTATATAAATTAAATTTAAGTGACTAGTTAAGTACATATAAATTAGTGTTAGTGAGTTAGTGTTTAAATAAATTAGTAAGTAGCAATACCGAGTGTTTAAAAATTTATCTCACCCGTTTATTGTTTAAATAAATAACAAAGACATTACATTGGTGTCAGAAGTGGGATAATATAAATAAATAGCTACATAAAAATGACCAAGAGACTATGTGATCTGAAAGTCACGGAATTAAGGGCAGAATTGGAAGATCGTGAGTTGGAAACGTCCGGTAAGAAAAGTGAATTAGTAGAAAGACTTAAAGTGGCACTGGAAAATGACGGCTTTAATCCAGAATTATTTTTATTCATTGACGAGGCTTCCACCATAATCTCGTCAATTTCTGCCATGGACGAGAAGATTTCAACCATGAAGAACGATATTTCTACTAATATGGACGAGAAGATTTCCACTATGAAGAATGATATTTCTACTAATATGGACGAGAAGATTTCCACTATGAAGAATGATATTTCTACTAATATGGACGAGAAGATTTCCACTATGAAGAATGAGATTTCTACTAATATGGACGAGAAGATTTGCACTATGAAAAATGACATTTCTGCCGATATCTTATCGTTAAAAAATGACATTGCTGCTGACGTCGAGAATAAAATTACGTCTCTAAAATCAGACATTGAAAATAAGATGACAACGATGGAAAATCAGATGGACGAGAAAATCAAGGATTTGGAGACAAAGATTGCTGATTTAAGAACACAGGACACTTCAGCATAAGAAAAGAAGATCGAGATCTGCAGGCCAGAAACACAACCCAAGACAGATGATACTGGCAGTTTTACCCGAGTCAAGGCCCCAACGTTCGATGGAAAAATGTCGTGGTTCAATTACGTAAAACAGTTCGAAGCAGCCGCTAGAGTGAATAATTGGTCCGATAAGGAGAAAGCAGTGAACCTAACTATCGCGCTTCGGGGAGATGCCTTAGATATACTTCAGACGATACCTCTGGAAGAAACGGATGATTTCGAGCTGCTGAAGAAGAGGTTGGACATGCGGTACGGTCACGAACATCTAGAACATTTGTACCAGTCCCAACTGAAGAACCGAAGGCAGAAACGCGATGAAGCCCTTCAAGAGTATGAAGTGGATATTTCTCGACTCGTTCGATTTGCTTATCCGTCAGCACCAGAGAACATGATGGAATGTCTGGGCATCCAGGCCTTTATTGATGGCTTACGTGACCCCGATATGCAGAGGACGCTTCGTTTAGCCCATCCCAAAACATTAGTTGACGCATTGACAGCTGCTCTTGAATATGAAGCAGCAACGAAGGCTTCAGGATATAACAAAATCAGGACCATCCAAGAAGAAGGTGACGAAGACAGATTTGACCAGTTCGTCAGTTTAATAAAAAGTATGATGGACAAGAAGCCAAGAAAGATCAGATGCTGGAATTGTGGCGAGCTAGGGCATGTACGTAGTTCGTGTAAGCGCCCCAAGACTCCTGCAAACCAAGAACCCCCCGTCACAGGAAAAATAAAACGGGTCGGCTACGAGGGGGCAGCACCGACCCATGATCAATCCAAAGACCCTCTCATACTGATAGCTTCTCTCAGATGTCGCAACGACAGTGTATATGTGGATGGCGAAGTAAATGGCAAGAAATATGCTCTGCTGGTTGACACTGGAGCAACTAGAACCATTATACGACCAGAGATAATAAACCCCAAGAAGAAGCTTCTAACAACGAGACTGCGACTGCGGACCGCCACAGGCGAAAGTGCCAACGTTCACGGGGAAACACAAATCCAATTGGGAATTGGCGCAGAAAAGTTCACGCATACGGTAATCGTAGCTGACATTGAAGAAGACGTGATTCTGGGAATGGACGTAATGAATGTACATGGTTTCCAATTAGACTTCAGAAACAGAACCATTAAAGTGGGTTCCGAGGAGGTATTCCTGCATCCATATGAAGGCAGCGCGGTGTTGGCAGCTGTACAGGAAGATACCGTTCTACCTGCACGAAGCGAAACCATGATAGTAGCACGGCTACAGGGAATCATGGAGGAAGGTACACCGGTTATGATGGAACAAAGGAACCACGACGAGGAGGTTGGCAAAGGAGTACTAATTGGGAAAGGATTGGTTACGTCGGCGAAGGAGATCCCTGTACGATTGATAAACGTGAACGATTACCCAATTACCATCAAGAAGGAAACCAAGATTGGATCCTGCGTACCAGTGACGTCTATAGTTCGTCAGACAACGACCACTGACAATTCCAAGGCCAGATTCGAACAAATGTTATCAGTAGCTGGTCAATCTTTGGATCGAGCTGAAAAAAAGAGAATGAGAGAATTTCTCTTCCAGTATCGAGACTTATTCGTACCAAAAGGAGGAAAGACTGGCAAAACATCAGCCTCAAACACAAAATCGATACTGGTAATGCTAAGCCAATTAGACAATCAGCTCGAAGACTTCCACGAGCGAAGAGAGAGGAAGCTGAAAGAATAATTCGAGAGATGGCAGAAGAAAAAGTGATAGAACCATCTACTAGTCCATGGGTGTCTCCAGTAGTGCTCGTCAAGAAAAAGGATGGAACTACGAGATTCTGCGTGGATTATCGCCAGCTTAACAACGTGACGAAGAAGGACAGCTATCCTCTGCCTCGAATTGACGATACGCTAGATACTTTGGCCGGCAGCAAACTGTTTTCCACCTTGGACCTGAAGTCTGGCTATTGGCAAGTGGAAATGGACCCAGAAGACAAAGAGAAGACTGCTTTTACCACCGGATCTGGATTATGGCAATTCAACGTCATGCCATTCGGGCTCTGTAATGCGCCTGCGACGTTTGAAAGACCTATGGAAAATGTCTTGAGAGGGTTGTCTTGGAAGACATGCCTGGTCTATTTGGACGACATCGTAGTACTGGGGAAGACATTTGACGAACATCTGAAAAATTTGGAAGACGTATTCAAACGACTCCAAGCTGCCCAGCTCATGTTAAACCCGAAGAAATGTCAGCTGTTCCAAAACCGAATCAAATATCTAGGTCATATAGTGAGCAATGAAGGAGTGGCGGTGGATCCAGAGAAAGCTGCTTCCATTCAGCAATGGCCGCAATCAACCGACAAACATCAAATTAGGAGTTTCCTTGGACTTTGCACGTATTACAGAAGATTTATCAGGAAGTTTGGGGATATTGCCAAGCCTCTAACGCGACTTACAGAAGAAGCAAGAGCTTTCCAATGGGACGAAGACTGTCAAACGGCTTTTGAAACTTTGAAGAGGCATTTAACCTCGGCGCCGATATTAGGATATCCATTACCAGAGGGAGACATTATTCTTGACACTGACGCAAGCAACGTAGGAATTGGTGGAGTGCTCTCACAGATCCAAGGAGGGCAAGAAAGAGTGCTGGGATATTTCAGTAAAGTCCTCTCCAAAGCAGAACGAAACTACTGCGTCACAAGAAGAGAACTTTTGGCAGTAGTGAAGTCCGTGGAACGCTTTTACCAGTATCTCTATGGTAGGAAGTTTTTAATCCGGACTGATCATGCAGCACTTAAGTGGTTGATGCAGTTCAAGAATCCCGAAGGCCAGATCGCTAGATGGATTGAACGACTTCAAGAATACGATTTCAACATCGAACATCGAGCTGGTGTGAGTCACCGAAATGCCGACTCCCTGTCCAGACGGCCGTGCCCAACAGACTGCTCCCACTGCAACAAGGTGGAATCTAGGGAAGCTGCAGTTTCAAGAACTACTGTAGTCAACGAGGAATGGTCACCCACCAGGATCAGAGAAGATCAGGAGAATGATCCTAACCTGAAGATGATCCGGCAATGGAAGAAAGAAAACCGGCGACCTACCTGGCAAGAAGTGTCAAGATTTTCACCGAAACTCAAGGCGTATTGGGCTCAGTGGGACTCCCTTGTCCTGGAAGAAGGGCTGTTGAAAAGAGTCCTTGAAAACGATGATGGTTCTGAGATGAGGAGACAGCTAGTTATCCCGAGAACAAGAGTAGCTGAGGTACTGAAGAAGTTACATGACAGTCCATCGGGAGGTCATCTGGGAGTGAAGAAAACCCTTCAGCGAGTTCGTGAAAGGTTCTATTGGATGAACAGCTCCGACGATGTGAAGGACTGGTGTAAGAAATGTACGACTTGTGCTACGAGTAATGGACCACATCGCAAGAGAAAGGCACCCATGAAACAGTACAATGTTGGAAGCCCTTTCGAAAGGATTGCTTTAGATATCGCTGGACCATTTCCGACGACAGAAAATGGTAGCAAGTACATACTGGTTGTAATGGATTATTTTACAAAGTGGGTGGAAATTTATGCTATCCCGAACCAAGAGGCCACAACTGTCGCGGATGTATTGGTTAAAGAATTCATCAGCCGATATGGAGTGCCCATGGAAGTCCACAGTGACCAGGGAAGAAATTTCGAAAGCCATCTATTCCAGGAGATTTGCGACAAGCTGGAAATGAAGAAGACCAGAACAACAGCATTACATCCACAGTCAGATGGAATGGTCGAGAGAATGAACAGGACTATTGGAAAATACCTGTCCAAAGTAGTATCCAGCCATCAGAGAGATTGGGACCAGTATCTCTCCATATTCGCATTGGCTTATCGATCTGCCGTCAATGAGTCCACGGGTGAAACACCTGCGAAAATCCTGTTTGGACGTGAAATGAGGCTTCCTTGTGACCTGGAATTTGGCTGTCGGCCTGGAGAAGATATAGCAGGCGAAGACTACTTGATCCAATTGAGAAGAAGGCTGGACGATATTCATGAACTAGTTCGAACAAATCTTCAAGTTGCCAGCGACAGAATGAAAAGTCGGTACGACACGCAGGCCACAGAGGGCGGTTTTAAAGAAGGGGACAAAGTATGGTTACACAACCCGGCGAGGAGAAAAGGATTTTCTCCAAAATTACAAAAATCCTGGGAAGGTCCATACTTGATCAAGAAAAGGATCAATGATGTTTTATATCGCATAAGCAAGATCCCCAACGGAAAACCAAAAGTAGTTCACCGAAACCGACTAGCGCCATTCGAAGGAGACCATAACATAGAGGAAGGAGTAAACCTTATTCGAGATGTGTCTGACCCCACCTTCGATGAATTTATGGGCGCGTATAATTTATTCCACCCGTTTATTGTTTAAATAAATAACAAAGACATTACAATATTTCAAGCGATATGTTAATTGTGTCAAATAGTTTGTACGACACAATAGATTGTATACCAAATGAATGTAGCTGCGCAAAAAAATTTTTAAAATCGGTAATAGCTGGGTTTGAAGATATTGAAATTGAAGGCGAAAAAGAAATTGAAGTCGACGTAGGTACCTTTGAGGTCCCTACAATTGTCTCCAATTGGATAGATTCCATCTATGCAGAATCAATTGCTAAGTGTTCCGACTCCACATCACCGGAATTCCATAATAACGAAATTTTTTTTTACTTGCCCCAGTTCAGCAAGGCTTTAAACCTATTTTTGAAAACTTTTGTTATTTGGAGTGGTGTCTTGAGACCTGTAATGGGATACGGAAAACCATCTTCGACATCTGCAAATGTAGAAAGCTATTTCAATGACTTAAAAAATCGATCATTTGTTGGAGAAACTTAACCAGTGAATATTGACTAATTTTTAATAAAACATATCGATGTCATCCAAGGAATGATGATCCTAGCTAAGACTCAAATTCCTACAGATCAATTAGTTGACGATATAGAAGAAGTAGAGACAGAAGTAGAAAACTGGAAGGGCCTCGCTAAAATTAAGAAAAGACCAAAGCTGTCTTATTATGGCCAGCTTTGCCCAGAAATCCTTCATATAACCGAAAACCAAAAGGTTAAAATTGCTCTACTATATAATGCCAACAAACTACTAAAACCGTATACATCAGAGAAAAAGCAATACATAATAAAAAATACTTGTCCATTCGATGTATTAGCACAAATTATAACTTCAGCATACTGCGACAGCTCTCAGTTTCAATCATCTACAGAATTTCTAAATCACAGTTTGGTATTATTTGTTAAAGAACTAGCTAAGATAGGTACTTCGAGAAATAAAATTTATGTAAAAAGATTTAAAATATTAAAAAACTTTTTTGATGTTTATGAATTAGTAGATGCAACTTTAGAAATAAATTGCGCTGCTAATGTATGTTCATTTCTCGAAAAAATAATTGGTAAATGCGATACACTAGCTAGTGCAATTGAAATTAAAGTTTGCTCATATTGTAATATTCGTCAGAAACATAACCAGTTTTATTTACCGGTAAACGTTGACATAATTTCTAACTCAATATCATCACTTGAAGAATCCATTGAAAGTTCCGTTTTAAAATAAACGGTTTTCTAACTTTTCCGCATCTGTGGCCCTGAACAATATTCTATCATAAAATTGTTACTTGTATACACTTCGGGGGATGTATCGTGCTAACAAACCAAAATTTCTCCAAAAATTACCAAAAATTTAGTATATCTAGTTTTATAGGACCCGCTGTACTCGCTCTAGTCAACTGAAAATCAATAGCGTACATCTGTGAGACACCTTGAACAATACTTATTCATAAAGTTGATCAATCGTATACTCTCTGGAGGCTGTATCGTGCTAACAAACTGAAAATTCTCCAAAAATTACAAAAATTTGGTACTTTAAGTACCACAGCACCCGTTGTACTGGCTTTAGTGAGCTCAATATCAATAGGGTTCATCTTTAAGATGCTCTGAATAATATCCAATCATAAAATTCATCACTTGTATATACTCCGGAGGCTGTATCGTGCTAACAAACTGAAACTTCTCCAAAAATGACAAAAATATCGTACTTAAAGTACTGAAGCACCGGTTGTATTGGCTCTGGTGAGCTGAAAATCAAAAGGGTTCATCAGTGAGATGCCCTGAATAATATTTAATCATAAAATTGGTGACTTGTTGAACTCCGGAGGCTGTATCGTGCTAACGAACTGAAATTTCTCGAAAAACGACAAAATGTCGTACTTCAAGTACCATAGCACCCGTTGTACTGGCTCTGGTGAGCTGAAAATCAAAAGGTTTCATCTGTGAAATGTCCTTAACAATATTTCATCATAAAATTGGTGACTTATTGCACTCCGGAGGCTGTATCGTGCTAACAAGACATGCAAGGAAAAGTGGCCGACGACAACGACGACGACGACATACACACAGGATTTTTTTTCTAAAAACCGTTTTTTCGTGTTGTTGTTGATGGATAGCGTAAAAATAACTCAAAAAAAAATTTCAAATTTCCAACTTTTTTGTGGGTAAACCAATACTTTTCTCGCATATTAGATAGGTTGGCGGAAAAGTAAAATATTAAATGTAGCAATGAGTATAATATAGACCGTATTATAAATAATCAAATATTTATAGAGCTTCCGGATATAAGTCTGAATGTAGGGGATATTCCTTTGATAATTAATATCAACAAAAAACAGTTTACATTTAGAGGAGCGGTTATATTTTATAAACCAGCATCTATTGACCTTATTGGCCATGATGTAGCTGTGTGTAGAAGAAATGATGGATGTATTGAACTTTATGACGATCTGTCTGAAACAGTAAAAAATGTGGACAAAGAAAGATCCTTTCTATTTTAACTCATATTTTATACTGTGTAGGTAAACTGAAGTTATCAAGCAATCATTTTCTGCAAAATTACAAACTGACAGTTTTATGTCACTTATATACCTAGAGAGACCAATACCACTATATAAATAACAGATATCTCCATTATTATTGGTTTTAGAGAAATGGGTAAATAAAGTTATAGCATTTTCACAGAACCTTCCGAAAATGAAATGAACAAAAACAACTGAATATCGGAAAGGACAGTTTTTTGACAAATGACACTTTTTTCAAATGGAACACCCCCTATTTTTTAAAATGTATCCGTTCTATTCGTGCTACTGGAAATAACTGGAACTGAAATAATGTCCAAATATATTTTTTTTTTAAATAAATATTAAATATTTTGTCTGCATTTTTATTTGGATGTGTGTACATGTGACTATAAATGAAACATTGGGTCTTATCAATGTAATTGGTTGTTGTTTGGTTATTTGTTGATAAGTATGAAAGGAAAATGGAGTTTTCGTGTTCAAGTTATACCAAACTTGAGTGATACCGATCGCCAAAAAGTTAAAATTTCTTAATCGAAAGAACAGTCCAATATTCTCATTTTCTTCCATTGTTATAAATCGTTTTACCAAAATGCCTCCTATATTGAAATATTTTAGTACCGCCACTATAGAACTTGACAAATAATAAAAGTAGGTAGTTAAAAGGGCTTACAGTTACTCCGTTGACCGTATGATTTATGAGTCGGTCCTTTTCTGTTCTTCTTGACATGCCAAAAATAATGGCTAATTGTTAACACTATAGTCTATTTGAAAATCAAGAGAGAGTAAATTCCCAGAAATGTTTTGCAGTTATCAGTGTTAAAGGCAGTAAACCATAGACGTGCGTTTTCAAAATTAAATTAATATGGAAATAGAAATATTTAATTTGTTTTAGTTATTTATACCTAGATTACCAATTTTAGATAGATAAACATAATTCGTAAGTAGTAATTTAATTTGGGTAAAATGAAGAAAAAGTCAATATTATTTTAGGCATTTTGTTTTAGGCATATGTTTATTTATAAAATATGTATATAATATGTACAGATAATTACAATTATTTATAAATTAATATGAGGAGCTAAAAAAACAATTAAGTAGGTATATGAGAAAAACAAAACCAACCGCAAGGATAAAATTTGACGAGCAACATGCAAAAAATACGACAATATTAAATCTTAAAAAATTAAAATCTAAAAATAAAATTAAAGTACATAAATTAATAATTTTAAAGTTACGGTTCCTCGCACTCTGTGTCAGAAGATTCACCATCTGATTCTAGAGAAATTACAATGGGCTCTATAGTAATATCAATTATGTTATCTAGCTCCCACATTTTTTTTTATATTTCTGTAACGTGTCTAATACATTTTTGCCAATTTTCACTTGTTACTTCAGATATTGCCTTATTGAAGAGATTTTTAACATCTGATAATTTAAAAGTCGTGTTATTTCTGGCAACATAACCTTTAACTTGAGCCCATATTAATTCTATCGGATTGATCTCACAATGGTAGGGTGGTAAACGAAGGATTTCAATTTCTCGTTTTTTGGCTATCTCCTCAATATTATATTTTTTATAATTTTGCTTATGTTTTTTAGCAATAGTTAACAATTCTGCCCTCAGCATTGTATTGTCAAAGGCTAAATTTTTAGAAGATAACCATTTTGCAATTTCATCCTTTTTCCATTTAGTGGTTGGTAAAGGTTCAAGTAATCTGGAGTGGTAACTTGCATTGTCCATTATAATAACCGATCCTTTTGGTATGAATTGAATCATCTGTTCAAAATATTCCTCAAACACGTCTCCATTCATTTCTTCGTGATAATCAACGGTTTTTTTTGATTCAAATAAGAGTAAACCATTCTCAAGAAAACCGTTTGTACTGCCTATATGACAAATAATTAATCTTTTACCTTTTCCTATAGGTTCCTTAAAACCAGTAGTATATCCTTCTAGAAAAGCTTGATGGGATGATTTTATATTTTTGTCTTTCCAAACTCTTCCTACACAATGTCCTTCATTAACCCATGTTTCATCTAAATAATAAATGTTTTTATTTTGAGCTTTAACTTGTTGTATTCTTCTGAGGTACTGTCTTCTCCAACATACAATTTCTTCAGAATCAATTATCATTGAGTGTCTGCCCATTTTTTCAAATTTAAAGTTTAACTCATGTAACACTTTCCATAGTTTATCCCGATTTATTGTGGGTAAATCAACATCATTCGTAATGGCTTGCAAAACTTTATCTAAAGTTGGTATTTGCTTGTTTATAAAAAATGAGTGAACAAGCTTACGAATAGCATTTTTAAAAAACTCGTCCACGTTGACTTTTAATAGTTTTGGTCTACCTGGTTTCGGCTTTGGTGAGGTTACTCCACCTGATTTTTCCTCCTTTAGAACTCTATATATTGTAGATTTTCCATATCCCATTGCCTTAGATGTTGTTTCAACTACACTGTCAATAGTGTTTGAGGGATTTTGATGTTTAAAATAGTGGTACACATTCACTACAGCACTCTTTTCATTGAGCGATAAATGGTCTAGTTTTAATTTTTTCACTGGCGTATACTCACAAACTGCTTCCATTTTTAGTCACTACTATTTGTCACGTTTATCGAAAATCAAATAACTGCATTTCTAGAAACTTAAGCACTATTTAAGTCAAAATATCTGTCATTAGAAGCGGTCGGCGGGCGTAATTTCGGCCGGTAATCCCTTGGCCTACCTGCATAAATCAAAGGGTACCATTTATGACAGGGGTAATTTCGGCCGAGGGGTTGATGTTTACGATGAGATTAAAATATTGGTAATTACGCTTAATAGTTTCTGTAAAATATTAGTTGTGTATTTATTTGGAAATACCTAATCCTGTGTACCTGTCGGAAATACCTTTAATTTACTTATCTCTTTATTCTAATAACTATGTTGTACCTACTTAAGATTATTCCTTTAAATGTATAAAATTCACAAATAACAGGTATAAAATTATTATAGCTAGTCAGTATTATAACTTATCTTTAAGCTACTAGTCGATAGAAAGCATAAAATATATTATTTGTATACGATGGCATCAGTTTCAGTAATTAAGAGTTCACGCGGTTTTGACTTACTAGTTGTAGAAAAGTTTCAGTTTTGTAAACAGGACGTATTAAAAAGTGGTGAAGTACGTTGGAGGTGTATAAAGAAAAATTTAAGATGTTTAGCCAAACTGTACACTGTTGGTGCGGAATACACAGTTACTAGAAGTGAATTAATCCACAACCACGAGTCCGATGAAACTACGTTGGAGAGAAAAATAGTGACGACTTCATGCAAGCGCAAAGCTGAGGAAGACATATCGGAGAAACCTTCAAAAATTATTAAAAGCGTTCTTTCAAATCATTTGCCTGAGAATTTGTCATCGATAGATGTCAGTCTAATAAGAAGAAATTTGTACAACAGCCGCCGTAAGCTCTTACCAGCCCTGCCTAAGGATATTCACGATGTACATTCTGTACTCGATAGTTATGGACCGAAAACCACAACAGGTGAAAATTTTTTGTTTATTAACAGCACAGCTGATAATATCATTGTTTTTTCTTGCCATACAAATATAATAAGTTTATGTAAAATGAAAGATTTTTACATGGATGGTACATTTTCTTATTGTACAAAATATTTTTGTCAGTTATTTACCATCCATGGACTGGAAAATGGGCATTATGTTCCTCTTTTGTATTGTCTGTTGCCCAATAAGACCAGTGACACATATATGAGACTTTTTCTGTTGGTAAAATCTAAAATTTTTGAACTTTATAATATTGTTTTTGAACCGAAGGAGGTATTTGTGGATTTTGAAATCGCAATTCATAACGCATTAAAAGTTGTCTTTCCCAAAACCAAACTAAATGGTTGTAGATTCCACTTGCACCAGGCGTGGTATAGGAAAATACAATCATTAGGGTTAACCCAAATGTATAAAGATAAAAACTGCGAGGAAAGCAAATGGCTTACTCATACTTTTGGGCTAACTTATTTAGACCCCTCTGAAGTTGAAGATTGTTTCATATTTGATCTCATGTCATACAAACCGGACCATAAACTTATAGATAAATACGCAGACTATTTATTAGAAAACTATATAGCGCCAGAATCTCATTTTCCACCAAATATATGGGCATATGAAAACCCATCAATTAAAAGAACCACAAATGCCTGCGAATCATTCCATTCGCACTTTAATTCTAGTTTTTATTCAAGTCACCCTTCTATATTTATTTTTATAGAAAAGTTAAAAGATTGTCAGATCGATGCATATTTAAAAATAAAAAATTTAAATATTCCAGCAAAAATTAAAGACAAACAAGTAAAAAACAAACTAAAATTTATCGAAAACATGGTAAATATGCTTCGCTCTGACAATATTTCTAGAATTAATTTCGTTAAATCTGTATCACATCAAAACGTTTTTTAAAAATTTATAGTTTACCTAAGTTATAGAAATAAGTTGATGTAATAATTTTATTGAAATAAAGAAATATTTTAATATAAAGCATTCTGTTATTTTATTTGATTTGCGGCCGAAAATACCTATGAGATAAGGAAGCAACTTAAAACCTTCGGCCGAATTTACCTACCGGCTTTTAGTACCTGCCCTTTTTCCGGCCGAAATTACATCCGCCCGAAGCGGTTGCCATTCTTGCCATTCGGAGGTCGTTGAATAACAATTATCCCTTTCTATTCTGGTTACGCCTATGACGCACGTTAATCCTCTTAGGCCTACTGTAGTAACAATGAAAGATCATAAAATAATGTGATAGTCCAAGAAATGTAATAAATTTTGTATTGAAATTAACAAAAACCATTTAGAATGCATTACAAATATTGAAGTTTTACCGCACGTACTCTACTATAGTTTTGCATACCGAATTAGTTTTTATTCTGGGAATTTACTCTCTCTTCATTTTCAAATAGACTATAAAATGTATCTACTTATGAATTGAAATATTGATACATGCATTATATTAAGTTATATGTTTGTCTTTTTGCATCATAACGATGTAAATAGTTTAAATTAATGAAAAAAGTAGAAGATTAAATTCTATCAGTTTGCTAAAAAAATATTTAAAAAATAAGTTAGATCCCTAGAAACTAAAGATATTAATAAAATCATTAATTGCTAAGATGAAAAGGTGTATATGTGTATAAGGAAAGTTGAATTAACATTATGTTAAGGAAAACAAAACTGGCAATTAAGTGGCGCCATATAGGATCATTGTGCCTATGTTCAACCTCATAGGTCTTAATGGGTTACAGTGATCCAAAATAAGCCACAATAGGTAATTAGCCTCCCCTGTTTATTTACATTTTTATGAAGAAATACGTTCTACATTTTCTATCTGTGTTAATTTATTGTAATGTATTTTTTCTCGCTGTTTATACATTGGTTTTATTAGTTACGTAATTCTAATATATTATCTTTTTGGTGATTGGTAATTGTAATTATTTGTAAATAAACATATAATAATGATAATAATAATAATAATAATCCTCATGGAAACTAGATCCATCAAAATAAATAGTAGAAACTTAATTGGAAAAAGATATCCAGGATATCTCCATAGGGCTAATAATATCTAAGCTTCAATATTTGTAATATCATACCTTCTTCTTTTTTCTATTAACATATATTAAGTCAATCACCAGGTAGGTCACTTCTTGGTTTAGCCAAAATAATTATTAAACATCAGATAGGCATCGAATGAAATGTAACTTCTCTCATTCTGACGGTGATATTTTATATCGAAACAATTGTCAAGGTTTTAAAAGTTTTCAATATATTGTGGAATTATATAGAAACTATAAGTTTCATTTAAACCAGTAAAAAACAAATATTTTTAAACCAACAAATAATTTAGAAATATAATTATTGAAGTACTAAATAGCACTAACGACTGCATAACCCAATTTGGAATCATCCGTGAACAATTATAGAAGCTTATATTATTAGAAATAATAGCAAATAACTAGAAAACCAATAAAGCACTAACGAAATTTATGGAAGCACTAACGAATCCCTATCGAATGATACTAACTTTAACAAAATCGTGAACATTTTGGGGGCCAACTTCACGGAAGTGACAATAAATTAATATCAAATATATCGAAAAAGAAGATAGCAATAATGAAAATTATTAAAGCACTAGAAAGCACTAACGAATGTCACTAAATTTAATCGAATCGTGAATACTTTGTGACCTCAAAAAAAGAACATGAAATTTCTCGACAACCAGTAAAGTATTGGCGAAAATTATTGAAGCACTAAAGTGCACTAACGAATGACACTAACTTGGAATTAATCGTAAACACTTTGGGGGCTGACCTTGAAAATATAAAGTCAAATATCTCGAAAACCAATAAAACACTAACGAAAATAATTGAAGCACTAAAGTGCACTAACGAGGCACTAATGAAAGACACCAAATTGGAATTAATCATAAACACTTTGGGGGCTGACCTTGAAAATATAATAAAATATAATGTCAAATATCTCGATAACCAATAAAGTACTAGCGAAAATTATTGAAGCACTAAAGTGCACTAACGAAGCACTAACGAATGACACTAATTTGGAATTAATCGTAAACACTTTGGGGGCTGACCTTGAAAATATAAAGTCAAATATCTCGAAAACCAATAAAGCACTAACGAAAATAATTGAAGCACTAAAGTGCACTAACGAAACACTAACGAATAATACTAAATAAAATCTATTCGTGAATACTTTGGGGGCTGACCTCAAAAAAAGAACATGGAATATCTCGAAAACTAATAGAGTACTAGCGAAAATTAATGAAGCACTAAAGTGCACTAACGAAGCACTAACGAATGACACTCATTTGGAATTGATCCTAAACACTTTGGGGGCTGACCTTGAAATAAATGAATATTCAATATCTACCAAACCACGGAAGCACTAACGAAATTTATAGAAGCACTAAGAGGTACTAACGAGGCACTAACCAAAGACTCTAAATTTAGTTAAATCGTGAAAACTTTGGGGGCTAACTTCACGGACCCCAAAATTAGTCTCTTGCAGATCGTTCAAAAGAACGAAGCTTCATCTAACTCCTGCAAATCGGGCGTTTCTCAAAGCAATCGGATTAAAGTTGAAGAAGAATGGCACTAAAAAGAAAGTACGTGCGTTCTGATAGGACACCACCATCAACGAAAATATCTTCGATATTTGACCTTTACCGAGATCCACAATATGAAGAGTTGATAAGAAAAGAAGATTTTCACACCTATGTTCCTTATGTGAAATCATTCAATAACAGCGATTCTGTGGAATTTGACATCCAACAAACTGACGCATTTTTTCTCATGTACGAAACTCAACTTGAAATTAAGGGAAAATTAGAAGTTAGTGGCGGAGGAGGACATGTTAATCTAACGCCAAATTGCGGTGCATTCCTCTTCGATTCTTGTTCCTACATTCAAAGTGGAAAGGAAATAGAAATAGTACGAGATCCCGGTATAGTAAGTACCGCAAGAAGTTTGTTGTGTTATAATCCACAATCGAAAGAAATGGCTTTAGCTGGCTGGAATTATCCCAATAAACCGCTATTGAATGATGTTGATAAATCGTTTAGTTTGTTGATTCCTCTAAAACACATTTTCAATGTATTCAATGACTATACTAAAATCACAAATGGAAAACAAACTTTTCGATTCATACGTGCTCGTCATGATAACGATGCTGTAATAGTAAATGAAGTAACAACAGGTACTACGACATCTAACACTACAATAAAGTTTGTTATAGATAGCATGGCATTGAAAGTTAAACACGTCTATCCTAACGATGAAATAAAATTACGTATGATGGAGCAAATAAAAAGTGATCGACCAATATTCATTCCGTTCATAAAATGGGAACTTTGTGTATTGCCTACGTTAACGAAAGACGCTAAAAATGAGATTTGGTCAGTTAAAACGAGCTCGTCTGTCGAGAGACCTCGATATGTTATCGTATGCTTTCAAATAGATAGACGCAACAAGAAGACAAACGATCCTTTGCAATTCGATCACTTGAACACCAACAATGTAAGATTGGCTTTGAACGGAGATTTTTGGCCCACCGAACGATTAAAGATGGATTTCGGAAAAAACGACTATACTCTTGCCTATCATAATTACGCCTCATTCTATAGAAGCTATACCAATTCCAGCATAGTACATCCAACATTGGACTATGAAGCATTCAAAGATCGTGCTCTCTTTGTCATAGACTGTTCCAAACAGGAGGAGGGTATGAGGGCATCGACAGTTGATATAAAAGTGGAAATTGAAGTAGGTGTAGGATTTCCTGCAAATACTAGAGCATATTGTATAATTATACATGACTGTTTATTGGGAAATTATCAAAACGATCATATAATACCAGTGTTGAACTACACAGCGAGACAGTTACAAATAAACCACGATGAGAATAGCATTCATTGCCATTCAAGGCTTCATTATCGAGGGTACATTCCATCCTAAGGAATTGTCCATCGAAATCGGATATAAACGTAGACACTAAATATTTAAGCCGCCACAACTCTTTTATTTGCTAAGCAATCAAGATAAAAAACAAACAACTTTTTGGAACACCATATCCATGGAATCAAGTATTCTTCTGGCGATGTTGATTATTCAAAATTGGACGAGATTTTGAAAAGTACAATGTCTAATGTCGATTGTATTTACGTTCGCGGTAATCAGAAATATGAATTTTTACAAAAGAAATGTGAAGAATATGGAATTTCTACGACAACTGTTGTTGATGTCTGCAAGTTTGATGGAACGTCCTCAGCCATGGAAAGTTTAAAAAAACGTTCGAATGCTTGTCATGCCGATGGGGCTTCCAATTGTACACAAATTAATGTAGAACGATTTCGATGTTGGTTTTTAAATGTAATACCATTGTAATTTTACTCAAATAAATAGAAAAAATTGATGAGTTGTTTTATTGAAACACATTGTATACTCGCTTATGTCTATACTACATGAAGACTTAAACTTTCGTTTTACAATATTGAATATAATTTTCAATATTAAAATAAATACTGATGTTAAAATTATACATGTCATTGCAAAAACGTTATTAATTTCATCCTTGATGGCATCCTGTTGTTCCCGAACCTTCTGTATCCAAAACGTAAAAGTTCTTGTTGAATTTCTTAAGAAAAAATTGATGAGTTGTTTTATTGAAACACATTGTATACTCATTTATGTCTATATTACATGAAGACTTAAACTTTCGTTTTACAATATTCAATATAATTTTCAATATTAAAATAAATACTGATGTTAAAATTATACATGTCATTGCAAAACCATTATTAATTTCATCCTTGATGGCATCTTGTTGTTCCCGAATTGTATTATTCATCATATTGTAGCCGGTTCAATACTGTGGATATTTTTTGTAGGCGGCGATTTTTGAAGACGTTATCCTCCAAGCACATTCGCTCCAATTGCTTTATCAGTTTAATCTTATTTTCATAAATTGAAATATCTTTACTCAATTCTCGAACGCTTTTAGAAAATTCCTCCAATTTGCGTCTATACTCTTCCGATGACATTGTGATACAAACACTCAATTCTCTCATTCATTTATTATAAAAGAAATCATGCACATGCTTTCAAGACTTTCAAAATACCCCGTATAAGAAAAAGACATCAGTTAAATATGATTTTAAAAAAACTGCAACATAAAATCTATTTTTATTAATTTGATAGAAAACTAAATTCTGCTGTTTCATGAATAAACTCAGTTTAGATTTTATCGTAAATGACTAATACAATATCAAGTTGATATCATATATTTTTTAAAAGATACTAAAGTAATATTCCGTAATATAAAGTAATATTCCCTTATAATGACATTCCAATCTTATCATATTTGAAACAAGTTCGCTATTGTCTGAATAAATGATTTGGTCTGCACGTGCTTGCTAACTATAGAAATAACGCATAAATATTACCTACTAAGGGAATTTAATATAATGCGAGATTTCATTTATTACAATATAAAAAACCTTCTATAAAATGATATGAATTCACACACATGTCCGTTTAAAAAAAATGTTGGTTATCAATCTAATAACATTCCTTTGAGAATTTTAAAATATAGAACCCTTAAAAAATCAGCTAACTGCATAGCCCCTCCCCCTCGTGAGCACTACCCCTCATCTCTTACACACACACACACACATACAATCCTCCATATATTTTCTTTCTTCTAATTACTTCTTGTATACATCCTTATTTACTTTTTACGCAACCCCCCCGTAGACGCTACCCTTAAAACCCTCTTCGCTTCTTCTAAATCACCCCCTAGATACCTTATACACGTAAAAACATACACACTTATTTACTTTTTGCATAACCCCCCGTTCTTGTATACACCCTTATTTACATAATCCCCGTAGACGCTCCCCTCCCCCCGTAGACGCTACCCTCAAAACCCTCTTCGCTTCTTCTAAATCACCCCCTAGATACCTTATACACGTAAAAACATACACACTTATTTACTTTTTGCATAACCCCCGTTCTTGTATACACCCTTACTTTTTGCGTAATCCCCGTAGACGCTACCCTTAAAAACCCCTTCGCTTCTTCTAAACCACCCTCTAGATACCTTATACACGTAACAACATACACACTTATTTACTTTTTGCATAACCCCCGTTCTTGTATACACCCTTACTTTTTGCGTAATCCCCGTAGACGCTACCCTTAAAAACCCCTTCGCTTCTTCCAAACCACCCTCTAGATACCTTATACACGTAACAACATACACACTTATTTACTTTTTGCATAACCCCCGTAGACGCTACCGTCATTACTTGCTAACCATCTAGAGACTTCTTTTACTTCTTGTAAACCCTCTGGAAACTTCTTTCTATCGGTAACCACCCATAGGCCATCCGCCTGTTCATCCGATAAAGTGTCACAGAACATACGTGTATTTACTACTCTCAATATTTTTTAAATTAGGTGAAATATTTTCAGATCTTTTATCATCACAGTTAAGGTATGAATCGTTACCATCCTTCAAGGTTAAAGAAAATATTAGTTCGTTGAATATAAAGCACCGATCTGTTTCGTAAATAAGTTTTATTGATAGTAATTTTCACAAAAAATGATGTTACAAACGTTTTCTAAACTGAACTGTCAAGTTGAAGTTTTTTATATATATGTCAGTTTACAATTATATTTTTTAATGTCACTTGATATTTTTGACATCCTCCCGCGGCGGAGAATCTTCAACTTCTAACGGAAAAAGAAGTTGCACTGGTCTACGAAGTCTAGACCCGTCACTCAATCGCACTTCACAAGCCCGCACTCGACCATCGCGCCCTACAAACACATCGATGACTTCAACCATCTTCCTTTTTTTTTCCGTTAATTCTGAGTTTTTCGGTAGTATTATTGGATAAATACTTTCATATGCTAATGAGGACTCTTCTACCCTGCTTCCAAGTCTTATTATACCAGATGCGTCCAAAAATGGATTTAGAAGTAGAATAGAGGATTTTTAGCTTATTGGTCGTTTATTTTTTAAACTTTGGATTTCTTCTGTAAATTCTTCATGTTACGTATGTTTTATCCAGCATTTCTCAGCTTCGTTTAACTCATCGGCCGATAGGTTTCCAAAATTTTTCTCTGCGGGCTTACAAATATTATTAATAAATCGTTTAACATAAGCCGTTATACGAAAAATTTTCTCCACTTTACTATAATTCTCCAATGGAAATATTGGTTTGCCATTTGGTTCTGGTATCTTGACTTTAGTTGTAAACAAATTGGTGACCTCTAACGTTGTTTCGTCGCAGCTTTCATCTTTTGGCCAATTTGTTGAGTCTTCTTTAAGCCAAGAGGGCCCGTGCTGCCACAAACTAAATTCCACCAAAAACTTCGCTGAGACTCCCCTCGTTAGCAAATCCGAGGAATTCTCCTTTCCAGGGCTGTGTCTCCAAACACCCTTGCTTAGCTTTTGTATTTCTTCCACTCGGTTGTTCACGTACGGTTTCCATTTCTGTGATTTGCCACGGACCATAAAATAACTCTTTTGATTTTCAATTTGGAATTTTCTAAAATATATGCCTGTAATCTAGCGGCACATAATGCTGCAGTAAGCTCTAACTTGGGTAAGGTTAATTCTTTGTTACCCTTTTGGTTAAGAGGCGCTACACGATTTTTCGACAATAGAAAATTTATTTCGTTAGTTTCTAGACATTTCGCGTATGCCACTGTACCATAAGCTTGGATACTAGCATCAGCAAATACGTGAAGTTCGATTTCGTTGGATTTATTTGAAGTTATACTTCTGGGGATTTGTAGTTCATCCATAGTAGGTAGTTCCGAACACCATATAAACCAGATTGTCAAATACTTTTCGGGTAAAATAGTGTCCCAATCTAATTTTTGTTTCCAAATATATTGCAACAAAATTTTTATTCTAATTGTAAATGGACCTAATATACCTAATGGGTCATAAATCCTTGCAATATTTTGAAGTATTGTTCGTTTTGTTGTTACCGCTTTATTGTTATTAGCTACGGATTTTAAGTCAACTGCAAGTTCATCAGTAGCTGTGTGCCATAAAATACCCAATACCTTTTTTGTTTCGTCCTTTTTAGGATTTTTTATGACCGTGTTCATAACTTCTCTATCGTTAGAGAACCATTTTCTTAAATTCATGTTAGCCTCTTGAAGTATATTAATGGATTGTTCATAAATTTCGTTGGCTTCTTCGAAGGAACTAGTAGTAGTTATCAGGTCATCTACATAAAATGATTCCAATAGAATATTGGAAGTATTCGTAAGCTTTTTTGGCTGTGCTAGAAAATGTTTGCGCAGAGTAGCTGACAGCAAAAATGGGCTCGATGTAACACCAAACGTTACACGTTTCATGCGATATGTAGCGAGTTGCGACGAATGTGTGTTATTGTTTTCGTTAAGTGGGTTTTTGAACCATAAAAAACGATGGGAATCGCGATCCTTTTCTTCAAGTGATATTTGCAAAAAGGCCTTTTCGATGTCGGCGATTAAACCGATAGAGCCTATTCGAAAATTTAACAATATCTTTAACAAATCAGGCACCAAATTGTCACCGGAGTATAATAGTTCATTTAGCGATTCAAAACCTGGCGCATGCGCAGATGCATCAAATACTACCCGCAACTTTGTGGCTTCCTTATCCTCGCGATAAACCGGACGATGCGGCATGTAATAAATGCGGTTTTGTTCGTTTTCATCAGGCCAAATTATTTCTGCACATCCGTTTATTAAGTATTCACGCACAGCAATGTCATACTCAGCGAGCTTACCGGTTCGGCGCAACTTAGACACTAAACTATTCATACGTGCTATACTACCAATATAATTAGAGGCTATACTAGAGTTTGCTTTCCACGGCAGCGAAACTTCATATCGTCCGTTTTTAAAATGAATTTTTTCCTTAATAAAAGCTTCCGTATAATTATTTTTTAAATGTTCGTTTTCACTAATACCTAATGTCTCTAATGTCCAAAATTCCTTAATATCTACATTGTCCTGTTCAAAGTCTGCCTGTACATTTAATGCTGATACCCAATTAAAATTTACAAAAAATTCACAGTTTTCTACAATACTTGAAACTCCATGTATTGTCCACCCTAATTTTGTGTTTACGGCAGTTAAATCATTGGATATGCGTT
This sequence comes from Galeruca laticollis, assembly GCA_963921935.1. Taxonomy (NCBI): domain Eukaryota; kingdom Metazoa; phylum Arthropoda; class Insecta; order Coleoptera; family Chrysomelidae; genus Galeruca; species Galeruca laticollis. Next base: position 259,699,950 of record OY998176.1, on the reverse strand, counting down.
TTGTGTCACCTGTAACAATTTTCCAATAATGATCAGCTCCAACCAGTAAAGTTATACCGTTAATTAACTGATTATTTGTAACGTTAACATCAGCTAACTGGTATTTAGAAACAAAATCTCTAATTATTGGATCGTTAGTAGAAGGTGGTTTTAAAGCGTCAAAACATATTTCTGGAACCTCTACAGCTGTAATTTCGATTAGTTTTCCGTTAAACTGATTCTTGAGACCTACTTGTACCCGATTGCACAAAGTTGTCGCTACGAGTATTTCCAAAACTATTTATGGAAATTTTGTGAGTACCGACTACAGGCAAACCCAGTGAACGCGATACACATTGTTTTATGAAAGTTAATTGGCTACCTCCCTCTATAACTAACCGAATCACCATGTCATTAGCGGTATCATTATTTATTAAACATTTTGCTGTCATTAAATAAACGTTATTATTTGCCCCGTTAGCTATTAATGCAGTAGAGTTATCTCGATTTGTCACATTATTAGGAGTGCTGTCAACAATGTGATTATTTTGATTTTCGGTGAGACTAGACTGAGAATAGCTGCTATTTCCGTTTCGAATATTGTTACTGGCAAATGAAGGATCGCACATTGAGGTCGCGTGACGACGGTTGCACTTTGCACAAGATAGGCGCGATTTGCAAAATTTTGAAGAATGCCTAGGTCTGGTACAGCGAAAACAACAATTGTTTTGTTTTAAAATGTCCTTTTTGCGCGAGATATTTACAGACGCTTTGCAATCTTTTGTTTTGTGCGTTTTTGATTTGCAAAACAAGCAGTTTTCATTATTTACTGTTAATAAACTCGCGGCCGTAAATTGATCGTTTTCTGATGCACTATTATTTTGAGTTGACAATGTTCGTTTGCTATTATTATCTTTGCAATTTTTATAGTCCGTTACCTTTTCACAGTGAGCTTGTTCGATTTAATCCAATTCTAATTTAATAAATTGCAATAAACTGCTAATTTGCTTATTATAATCTACGGTATTGTCTGAATTTTCCGATTGCGAAAGAGAGTTACTACTAACCGTTTCACTTATAACTTTTTGTTTGTTGAACAAAACGCGCAAATTATATGGTAGAGCCTTAAAAATGATAGATTTAACCATTAGTCCGTATTGTTGAGGTGACAAACCTAGTGTTGACTGTGAACGGGTAATCGTTGACGCAGTATAATACAGTTTACGAAGCGCGGAAATGTCTCTTTCACTTTTTACTGGAACTATTGTTAAAAGTTTTTGTATATATTTGTCCACTATACGTTCAGAATTAGCATATTCTTCTTTTAAAAGTTCTATCGCGTCTTTGTACGATGACTGACTAGAAGTCAATCCGTTAATGGTTACAGCGGCTTTATCAGACAAATAAGACTTAAGTAAGCAAATTTTGCAGCATCGTTTAAAGAACCATTCTCGTGAACGACCAAACGGAATTGTTCCCAAAATGCCGGCCAAGCCTCAATATCTCCGTTAAATTTAATGAAATTTAGTTTTGGTAATCTTACCGACATGTTTTCCTGACTATGAACGTTACCGTTAGATGACTGTTGCTCCAAGCTTCTCTGATCGTTTTGTGGCGGTAAAGATTGTTGCAGTTTCAGACGTTGTTCCAATCTCGCAACTGTTGCAACAGCGAGATCATCGTATTCCACAATCTTCGCGCACTCAGCTTCAGCATGTTCATCACTAAACGTGGGATACAGTCGTTCATTAACACTATTTAAACTGTCCTTCTGTGCTTTAATGCGAGCTATTAACGCGGGCACGTCACTAGTATTTGCAGTTTCGGTATTAATAATGTCGTTCGCGTTATTCACTAGCTTCGTTAATGCTGCGCGTAAAGTTTTTCGAAGTACTAAATCCATTATAATCGTCTTAGTTCGATCCGATAAAAATTACTAGACAATAAAACTTCCCTGGTTTCGGTACCATAAAGAAAATATTAGTTCGTTGAATATAAAGCACCGATCTTTTTCGTAAATAAGTTTTATTGATAGTAATCTTCACAAAAAATGATGTTACAAACGTTTTCTAAATTGAACTGTCAAGTTGAAGTTTTTTATATATATGTCAGTTTACAATTATATTTTTTAATGCCACTTGATATTTTTGACAAAGGTTAATGACTTATTATTAGGAATTTTATCAACAGTAAAAACACAAGAGCTTTTTTTTTATCGGATAAATTTCTCTTTGCAACGAAACAGTTTTGCCAATCACTAATTTTACGAGAAAAACTGACATGATAAAATCGCGACACCGAAGGTGGAGCGATTTTATCTAATGTCAGTTTTTCGAGCAAATTTAGTGATTGGCAAAACTTTGAGTCAAAGAGGAATTTATCTAATAAAAGAAAAGCTCGAGTGTTTTTTGGCAAGATAAATTAACGACAGAATATATGGATGAACAACAACAATAATTGCGACTCATTGTCATTGTGTAAAAGTGACGTCCGCTTACTAGATATTGAGGAAGAGAAGTTTTTATCGCGATAAAAAAGGATGCACCTTTTTTATCGATGGCAAAGTGACAATAACATTTCCAGGTATATGACATTTTAACATTGGAGTTAATTTATCTGACTTAATATTTGTAGAAACATTAGAGTGAGGTGTTTTCAAAAATAATTTAACGAAATTCAAATACTGTTTTCACTCGTCCGGTGATGTTTTATTAAATATTACTTTTCTTTTGGCTGTTCGGTATTTTTGTTGACACCGTGTAGATGTTTGTTTCCTGACGTGTTGCTTGACGAAGTTTGACTGCATACCTCTGCCGGATTTTTTAGATATGAAGTCTTCTGTGGGGTTTTTGGTGCGCAAAAACTACATTTAGATTTAGTTACGTTTTTCATTCCACAATCGTAACAAAATATTTTTTTAGATCCGTGGCATTGACTCTACCTGTGACCGGATCTATCACAGTTCCAACAAGATAAATTAGATATGGCCGAAATATTTGAAGATACTTTATTCTCGTTAATAGTTAGATTATTAAAGTTTCTCGATAATCTATCATAATTTCTACTTTGAGAATTTCCGCGAGCAAAATTCGGTGAGCGGCAGCGATCGCTCCAACCCAGATAGCACAAATACGTTTTAAAGACGTTTGTTCACGACGTTCATGACGTTTCTAAGATGTACGCCAATATCCAAAAAATATTTTAGACATCTTTAGGACGTATATTGTTACAAAACAAGGCGTCTTAAAGACATCCAGGTTGTACGTCTTTAGGACATCCAGTTTGTACGTCTTTAGGACATCCAGTTTGTACGTCTTCAAGACATCCAGTCTTAAACGTCTTTAGGACAAACAGTTCTGGACGTGTTTGAGCCGTCTATTTACGTGATGGAAATTCATTTGATCACTATATAACACATACAAGTACATAAAAATATAGATTTTTCAGTAACACAGCAAAATTTAAAAAATAACATTTAATATTAAGTAACTGTGTTAGTGAAACGTGTCGAATATTTTTTACATACTAGTATGTGTTATTTATAGCGGTTAAACGAATTTCCATCAAGTAAATATACAATTTTTAAACTTCTTATAGTTATAGAATAATAAAATATTAGAAATTATGAAAGCAATAAGGTATATGTAACACTGTGTTATCTCAAGATAACTTTAGACTTTTATGAGTTCTGACTGTACACATCTACAATAAAAGGAATCAAATTTCTTTTTGACTCTTTAATAAACATCAATACACCATTACCCAAACAGCACTTAACGTATTAAATACGTACATATTAGGTCTTATATACGTCCTGTACGTACAGTACCTAAAATGTACGTATTTAATACGTGCATTATGATTCCTAAACGGTACGTACTTTTAGGCACGTACTATGTACGTAAACAATACGTATCGGTTGTACGTATTTTCTGATACGTATTATGTACGTACTTAATACGTATCGGCTGTACGTAATTTGTTATACGAAAAAATTGTGTAGGTACACATTTTTATAATATATATTATATAGAGGTATATTCATTTCAAAAGTAACTTATCTATTTGTTGTTAGCGATGGTTTGTTCATCAATAATATTTTTACTTTAAACCTACATCTATACAAAAACATTTCAAGTTTATTCTCAGGTTAAGTTCAATTTGTTGGGAAAATAAATTATTAGTAAGTTTAGACTGTGACATGAAAGTGTGCACTTGTAATATTTTTATCACATTCTAAACAATAATAATAATTTGACTTAAATTTATTGTATTACACAATAATTGATTGATACTGTGCAAATGGAGTTTTTCACAAAGTTTCATTCGTTAAAATGAAAACGAAGGTAACAATTTTGTTTTTCATCCGGTCCTTGTCAAATAACCGAAAGTCGAATAATTCTGTCTTCTTCTGGATGTACACAAATATTTTGAAAGTGGTAAGTAAATAGCGTTGTGGTAAGGGGTAAGGGTCTTCGACCCTATTGCGTTCATTTACCACACTTGCGGAAGGAAGATTGACATGTTAGGCGGGAATTGTAAATTTTGAATATTCTATTCTAAGACGTATTCTGTAAGAAGATTGTTTTCCTGTTACTAATTTTAATTTTTTGACAATGTTCACGACACCCCCATCGAATAAGGTTGTAACTCAATTTACATGCTTTTTGAGATAAAACCACAGGCATACTCAGGACAATGAGACGAATCGATCAAAAATAAAAACGTATCTCTAGATCAAATGGTTGCGGAAATACATAATCGAACAAAGAAGTATTTAAACTCATATTTTTCAGTTGAACGTTAACAGAGAAGTAACGTAATTTACCTCTTTTTAATATTTTCCATAAATATTATCTTGGCGTTAAATGGATGTAAAACGACTTACAATTTTGTTCAACTCATATTTATTTTGTTTTCCTTCTCAAGTACGGGCGTACTCGTCCTATCTTTCAGTTTACGTCTTTGTCGGGCGAATATTTTGTTCGCGAGACCTATATTGCCAGTTGAGTTAACGCGGTCTTAAAGCTGAAGAACTTTGTAGGTGTTTGTATTGTTATTAATATTCGTCTTGTCGATACAGTGATTATTGGTTCATAGGAAAACTATCATTTATTTTGACATATTGGACTTGTGAAATGAATCGCAGTCAACACATATTAGAGTTAGCATTGAAGAACAGTGGAATAGCTGAAGGTGGTGCCGGTAAGTTCCTAACCTAACTTATTTGAACTACGTTTAGAGAACGTTAATTTTGAATAATGTTAGCGTAGGGGATCACAAATTCAAATTACATCTTATTAGTTGGAAGTTTTTATATCTGTGTTACATAAAAAAGGTGTATAGTTGAAAAAATATATGGTTTGTTTTTTAGAGTATGAGACAGAATCACAGTCTCAGTTTGTCCTGGCTTCAGGTGGCACCGGTGAAGGGTCGAATGAACTTGATTCAGTTAACACTCCTGTCGTAAACAGTGGCACTGAGCTAGTGGAATTTAAACAATATTTACTACGAACACGTCGAAAAAATGATGTTTTACCACGGATCTGTAATAATTCAGAATCGAGCCAGGAGAGGCAGAGTGAACCCTTTTCCCCAGACGTTTCAGAATATGTGCCATCTTTTCACAAAGGTGTAGTATTGTTCTTTTATATGTCAAATACAGTATTATAATAATGGGGAATATAGAAAAAAATCTAGATTCACTTTGCTCTAAGCGTTGAAATAGTCCTTTGGTAAAAGTATACAACTGCGTATTTTTTTCAGGAAATTATACGAACACAATGGAACAGAGTAATTTGCGCGAGTTTTCGGAGAAGGAGAAAAAAACATACAATAACAATGAACCTTGTAGTAGCAAACACACCGCTGGGAAAGAAATTAGTGAAAAGGCAAAAAAAAGAAATATGCCTAAGAAAATTGATCCGGGTCGAAAAAGAAATCCTGCAAATTGGAAGAATAATGTAAACAAAAGAAAAAAACATGGGACAAGAGTTTATCAACCAAAGAGGAAAACTTATAAAAGAAAAAGAAATGAAACCAGGCTGTAATCAACAGTGTCGCTCAAAATGTTCGGAAAAATTGACTGCTGAATCAAGAAATAAGATTATCAATGAGTTTTGGGCCCTCGGGGATCACACTATCAAAATGAATTTTGTCGGCAAGTGTGTTGAAAGAGTACCTCGAAAACAAGTTATCCTAGCTACCATTGGAACTTCGAGACGCCAGTGGACTTACAAGTACTGCCATTTTATAGGAAGTGAGAAAATAAAAGTATGTAAAAAGATGTTTTTCAATACTTTGGCAATTACTGACAAGTGGGTAACAACTATATTCAAGAAGATTGATATTCAAGGGTCCAGTTGTGCTGTGCTGGAAGAACGACGCGGACGTCATAATAACCGTCCAAATCAAATATCCGAAGAGGTGAAAGCTACAGTGAGGGCGCATATTTCTCAAATACCTTTAGTTGATTCGCATTACGTGAGAGCAAGCACTTCTAAAAAGTATTTTGAAGCAACTTTATCATTCCCAAAATTATATAAACTTTATGAATGGCTATTAGAAAATAATAACGAAAATGAATGGCTATTAGAAAATAATAACGAAACTTCAGTGTCAGCGACAGAAAGATAATATCGGGAAATTTTTTACAGTGAATTTAATATAGAGTTTTTCAAACCGAAGAAAGATCTTTGTCCGACCTGCGATATCTATAACAGAGCTTCAAATGAAGAGAAGGAAGCTCTTGCAAATAAATACACAGAACATATATCATCAAAGTTTGTAGTGAGGGAATTGCAATCACAACATAAAGATATTGCTCAACAAAGCAACTCTGTTGTTGTAGCAACTTATGATTTACAGAAAATTCCGACTACACCTGCATCAGAAATGTCTGTATTTTACTATAAAAGGAAGCTTGCAGTCTATAATTTCACGATATTTGACATAGGGAAGTGTGACGGCTATTGTTATGTATGGGACGAAACCATAGGAAAAAAAGGTGCAAATGAGATTAGTAGTGCTGTATACCTATTAATTGGAATGAAAGCAGAAGAAGGCTTCAAAGACTTTGTCTTTTACTCTGATAATTGTGGCGGACAAAACCGGAATCGCATAGTTTTCGCTATGTACGCCTATGCGGCTGAAAAGTTTGATATCAATATCACACATATTTTCTATGAAGTCGGTCACACACAAAATGAAGGTGATTCAATGCACGCCCTTATCGAGAGACGAAAGAAGCATCAAGTTGTGTATGTTCCGGAACAATGGATTACAATTATACGCTGCGCAAAAACGTCGGGTAAACCCTATAGAGTAACTGAGCTAAATCAAAGCAAAATACTCAATTTTAAAGACTTGATGAGCAAACAAACTAATTTTTTAAAAGGTACTGACAACAATAAAATCAAATGGAACAGAGTGAGGCATTTAAAGATAGAAAGATCCAATCCAAAGCGCATACAGATAAATTATGATTTTTTGTCGGAAGAGAACTTTTATATTGACCTGGCCCAACAACGAAAACATTCCGAAAGAAAATCGGCAAAAACTGAAAATCTGGTAAATGTATTGGCTGGTAATATTATATCACCAGCTTATAGTGGACCAATTCTTATTTCGCTTGCAAAGTACAAATACTTGAATGCACTGTGTACAGCTCAAGCAATACCAGAATTGTATTGCAACTATTATAGAAATCTGAAGTACGGTGAAGCTACCCACGAGCAATCAGACTCTGATTAGATACACGCTTGGACTCTTAGTATTATCTTTTTATTTTGTGTTCATGTTTAATGATAGGGTATAGCCTCAGTAGATATTTTTCGTTATTTACCACTTCACTCTCATTAAAATATATGTTTTCATTCATCTCGATTTTTATTTTTGAAATATTTCCTATTTTCCGAAAGAAACTTTCTCAAAAAACTCAATTTTTGTTAACAAGTTTACCGCTGTAGTTTTATATTACTCCTTTTACTTGACAATTTATCGTAACGAATCCATATTTTAGTGTGAAAAAGGAGGTATTCACAAGTTACAACCTTGTTCTATGAAACACTAGGTAAAGACGCAGGGTTGTAACTCACTGTTATTCCTTTATTATTCAATCAAGAAACGCACGAATACGTACACGTCATGCCAAAAACATATATTTTTCGCATATCATTAATAAAAATACCATTTTTTTTTCTTCTTGAAAAAAAAATGTAAACAAAAATTTTATTTTCATAAAACTCGTGTTTCTGAAAATTCATCAAAAATGAGTTACAACCTTATTCCATGGGGGTGTCGTTTAGATTTCTTATGAAATATTTTTGTCATCTCGGATCGGACATAATTGATCGAGATTCAAGAATATACAGCCGCCGGATAAATAAAATTTAAAATTCGCGCGTATAAGTGTTACTCAACTTCGTGAATTGTCAGAAATGTCTTTTGTAGTTGTGTCAGTTGTGTGTCAAGAAACAAACAAATCAACCATCCCTTTATAATTTTTAAACATGTGTTTTGATGTTATGTTAACCAGATGTCTAGGGTATCTGAATTACTAATTATATATAAATTCTAGGGGTATCTGTGGCATTGGTGTTATTATTTAGTTTAGAGAGTGCAATAGAGAAATATTTGGTGGTATTTATCTCAATATTCCACACATACATATTGTGCTTGTTACTTTTGTTTTGTCCATACCCATGATTAATTGGTAAGCTATTAACTAATTTCTATAACATCAACTTTTAATTTCATTTAGCCTCTAGTATTTATTTAATTTATGTTTTCTAAAGTAACAGTTAAACTATTATAAAGTAATATTAGGTACTTTCCATAGTTGTTTTATTATAGTTTGAAGTGTTGGGACCTTTTGTGAGCAGTATTTTTTTTACAACCTGTCTATTTGCAGTTTATAAAGACAAGTATGCCCACCTATTATTTATTATTACATTAATTTACTAGTAAGACCTCTTATAAAGTTAGTAAACATTACAAAAAAGCAACACTAGGTATATTCATTTTGGATTAGATAAATGTTTGCAAAAGGTACTTTCACAACATCCTAAATTAAGAGACGATAGTGTTATTGATATTTTAATTAACATTGATGGACTTCCACTAACAAAAAGCTTTACAAGTCAGTTCTATCCAGTTTAATGAAGTATAAATCAAAACCGGGGATTTGTTAAGATTGTGGATATTATGGCAGTGCAAAACCCAATGAACCTAAATTGTTTTTGTCAGATTTTCTTCAAGATGCCACTTATATTATAAATAATCGGATTCAGTGCAACTGCTCCAATTTTATCCTGTTAAAATAGAAATATTTGTGTGTGATACTCCAGCAAAAGCTTATATTACATATGCTAAAGGTTATTTAGGTTATATGTCACGCTCTAAGTGTCATAAAGAGGAATCTTATGATAATTGAGTTTATTTTCCTGATACGTCAAACCTTCATTTACATACTGATATTGATTTCAGAGCAAAGACTCCAAAACATCACCATCCAGGTACTTAAAGTCTAGATATGGTCAAATCTTTCCCTCTTGATTACATGCATCTTGGTTGTTCAGGGGTTGTAAAAAAGTTACTAGTATGTTTGTGGTTAACTGGAATTCCATATAGGAAAATAGAAACATTATCAAAATGTTTAATTGAACAGTCTTGTAACATTCCAACAGAATTCAATCGAAAACCCCGTAGTGCCAGTGAAAGTAAAAAAGGTGGAAATCAGCATAATTCAGGCAATTTCTGCACTATACAGGGCCAGTTGTTTTAGTTAATTATTATCAAAGGAAAATTTTGAGCATGTCATTGTTTTATACTATGCAATAACAATATTATCGTACCCACAGTTTTTAAAATACACTTATGCGAAAAAACTTTTAACATATTTTGTAGAAATGTTTATTTTAATTCATGGTGAAAATTATGCCTCAGATAATACACACAATCTACTACATTTATCTGAAGATGTTGAATATTTGGACATCTTAATAGTTATAATGCTGTTGATTTCGAAAAGTATATGCAAACAATAAAAAAGTTGCTTACAAAACTAGACAACCCTCTACAACAATGATTTCTAGAAAAACAGAACTAGATAATGCTAAACAAAGTGAATATTCTCAAATTTTTCCGATACTCCACAAACCTCACTTCAATGGATCTGTGCTAAAAAATTATAAATTATGGAATAACAGATCAATTTAAACAAGTGAATTGCAAAAACTTTGATTTCTTGCCTAAAGAACCTGATAGTTGTTTATCCGGTTGAGAAATAATAGCAATCAGTAATTCGAAGATAACGGGCAAATCTTAATTTTAGGATAGAATATAGAGAAATCGAAAATTTTCACCTTAGGCCATGCGAGTCATCAATATTAAATATATTTTTAGTTGGAAAATGATTAGTGAATGAAAAGCATGGAAAATACAAAATGTTTCATTCAAATGTCATGTCATGTTAACATTCACTAACAAATTTGTTAATCTTTCGTTGTTACATAGTTTTTGAGACAACTTGTTGGTATTTATTATACATAATCTAACAATATATTAAGAGTTGGCTGTGTGCTGAATATATCGAACAACTTGCTTTGAGAGATGTTCAATATATTTACCCATTTTTTAGTGATAGACTTTTTGAAACAAGTTTTTAAGTCGCTGTAAATATATTGAAAATTAACTACTCTATTAAAAAAATTATGTATTTATATTTTTTTTTGAATTCAACTTTTCAGAAAAAATGGAGAATAATGATATTCGTGAGTTTTCTAAAAAGACTTAGATAAAAATGCAGTTTATCAATGACACGTCGGTAGCAGTGGTGTCCATCCACAAGATGGATTATTGTAGACAATGGTTTGTGGCCACTAGATAAACTTATCGTTGCTATAAGGTCACATCAATTAAATTCGAGTTGGCCTTCACTTAAGGTGAAGTTGTTTAGGGATGGGACTTACGGTAATATCTACAAATTCTGTATAAATTGCAAACTAAATATTAATATTCATTTCTAGATTCATATGAAATTGCTCGTCTAAAGTGCAGAAAGGCGGAGGTGGAGACCTCAATACCATATATGTGGACGAATCACATCCAAAAATAAGGGAATTTAAAACGAGGTTCCATTCTTCTTCAAAGTCCGACAGTGAGGTTAAAGAACTTTTAAGGCAAAAGAAGGGGTCTAGACTGTCATCACCACTAAAAGCAGCTCGCACAATCATAATAGGTAATTGATATAAAAATAATGATTTTGACCTTCCCCAGTAATATTTCTTTGTTTTGTGGGTTTTTCAAATAAAACTATTATTTAATGTCCACCATTGAAAAATAGTACTTTTGTGTAAAACATTGTAGACCAAAAATTGGGGTACTTGATCACTGTGTTAATATTTTAGATACTGCAGAGCCCGAAATGAGCCACGTGGAACAAAGCCGAGATGTAGATTTGGGTACTAAAGAATGTGAGTCTTCAGCTAGGTCCTGCGGTCAATTTTTTTTTTGTTGAAACTTATATATTTGTAATTTGAAGTTATTGGAAATGGGACTCAAGGCCCAACAATAAACCACAGACATGGGATATTTGCAGTTTTTCATTTTAAAACTTACCTAAAAAACCTTTTTAAGTGTGGAAAAAGTGTATTAACCCTCTGAGGAGTTGGGTGTGAGTTTAAAGGAGTCTTGGGTGCTTACACCTACATTTCTCTGGTGCCTTATTTTGAATTCTAAATAAATATTGAAAAATCCATCCCTTCTTCGACTTGAAGCTAGTTGACTGGCGAGCACAGATTGTTCTACAGGGCAATCTGACATCTAAACGAGCACAGGAGGTAGGTATTGTGAATAGGAGGAGTCTCGTTATAAATAAATAATAAATACCTACTCTTTATTATATTTTATTTTCCTAACTAGTTAATAGTCAAAAGTAACTTCAATTGAACTTACTTCCAAGTTGTTTTTGAAGTTTAATATTTTAATATAATCTAGTGTGGGCTTTCTGACGTGAGTAAAGGAGCTAGGCGGGTTCTAGACCATTCCTTATGCAAATTAACATGGGAAATCGCCAAGGTCCATCGTGGTAATTTTTGACTCAATTCGATCTGCGCATGCGGCGGCCGTCAGCAATTTTTGGTGTAAGAAGCGAAGGGGTTTTTAAGGGTAGCGTCTACGGGGGATGGGGGTTTCGGGCCAATTGGGGACGGTAGCGGCTACGGGGGATGGGGGTTTGGCCCGGGCCGCCAAAGAAGAAGCGAAGAGGGTTTTAAGGGTAGCGTCTGCGGGGATTACACAAGTAAGGGTGTATACAAGAAGAAGCGAAGAGGGAAGGGTAGCGTCTACGGGGGATGGGGGGGCCGGTTGGGGGTGTATCAGTTTGCGGCTACGGGGGGCCCGGGTCAAATTTTTGGGGGTCGCTCTTTGCGTCTACGGGGGTTATGCAATGATTTAGAAGAAGCGAAGAGGGTTTTAAGGGTAGCACGGGGGAGGGTAGCGTCTACGGGGATTACGCAAGTAAGGGTGTATACAAGAGAAGCGAAGAGGGTTTTAAGGGTAGCGTCTACGGGGATTACGAAGGGTGTACGGGGGTTATGCAAAATTTAACCTACATTGGTGTCGCTTGCCATCATTGCCATAACGGCGCTAACAACTATTTGTTATTCACCAGAGTGCCAAAACGGCCGTGGGTAGCTGGGGTAGCGAAGCTACTTTTCCCGTATACTGCGCATGTTTTCCGTTACATATAGGTCTAAAAAGACACATTTCGACGATCTGGGCAAGTGCTAAAGGCATTTTTTCATATCTCTGTTATTATTTGTCGGATTGGAGTCTAATAAACGCCAATATGATTGTTCGAATATTATCCTATACAGGATGTACAAAGATGCCATTAGGGCACTAGCACATATCTCTGCTATTGGTCAGATAAACGATATTATATTTGTTAGAATATTATCGTATACAGGATGTGCAAAGATGCCAATACTAGCACATACTAGCAAGTAATGACGATAGCGTCTACGGGGGTTATGCGAAAAGTGTGTATGTTGTTACGTGTATAAGGTGGTTTAGAAGAAGCGAAGGGGTTTGGGTAGCGTCTACGGGGATTACGCAGGGTGTACGGGGGTTATGTAAAAAGTAAGTGTGTATGTTGTTACGTGTATAAGGTGGTTTAGAAGAAGCGAAGGGGTTTTTAAGGGTAGCACGGGGGAGGGTAGCGTCTACGGGGATAACGCAAGTAAGGGTGATTATGCAAAAAGTAAATAAGTGTATATGTTTTTACGTGTATAAGGTTTGGTGGGATTGAAGTGGAATAAAATACGAAGAAGACAAGAGGTAAACATGTAAAGCCATAAGGGCACCATGCTGATGACGTCACCCATGCTCAGTCGATAATGGGGGATCAAAATAAAGAACAATTGAATAAACATTTATTGTACAATATAAAATTGAATAGTATAATAAATGAAAATAACAATACTTTTTATATAAATCTTTAAGGAATAATGGTGTCAACATCCATGTAGGCATCAATGGAATAGTGGCCCCATGGTAAGGTTTCATCGGAACCAGGAAGAATAAATCGCTTATCATCCTCAGGACTCAACGCTACTTTATCTTGAACAATTGAATGGACTAGATGTTTGTCGGCATGAATTAGATTTTGGGAAACGGTTTTCTGTGTGAAGGTGTCAAGGCAATTTTCATAGTCTTCAAACGTGATTACGGTCTTCACAACTGATGATTTTACCCCTTTAGCTTTCTTAGTTATTCCAACGTTTCGAATTAGACAGTCTATTTCTTCTTTCTCAAAACCTTCATTCGCAAGACGTCTTCGTTTTTCTGCTAGATCATCTTCAGAGGTAATTAACCGTGTTGCATACAATTTAGACCGTAACCCAACATAATCAGTCATTATGATACCATTGTTCTCATCCTTCATCATCCCAAGAACCTTCTTATTAACTTGAGGAATTCCATAAACGTTATCAAGAGGATAGTCTGAGGTGTCGAAATATTTATAACAATCAATCTTCATTACTTCATATGGATCTTGATCTCGAATCTCATATATAAGACTATCGGTATCGGTGTACAGCACAGTACAGTTCTCACTAAAACGGTTCATCATGTACTCATAGTGAAAATCATAGATCGTAGTTTTAGCCAGATCTAAAATTGCCATTCCTACATATATCGGTTTATTTAACCATATTTGCAGCTTCCGTAATTCGATGGCAATTAGGTTTTCGTTGAAAATCGTACTATTTTTAAACTCGGGCTTAGCTATGTACGATTCAGCACCATATCGACCACTCCAATGAGAAATTAGCTTTACATCAACACGTTTGCGCACGTTCTCCATGGTTTTACCTGCAACAATTAGAAAAAGTGATTAGTATAGAAATATTTATATAAAACTAGCAATACTCACCAAACACGGCATTGTTCATCAGTTTGAATAGGTTCTTCTCAAACTCATTCTTCGCAGCCTTACGTAACTCAGTGTTTAAGTCAATGTAGGGCTTTAACCATGAACTCTGCTTGAATTTCAATACTCGATGTATTTTTGTTAATAGAAGCCCATTCTGTAACGCTTGCTTCAATGCTCGGTAATGTATAACGTATTTTGTTTTATTAGTTAGGGTAGCCATCAACTTAGTCTCCTCATTTAATCTTGTAGCAGGCATCATGGTCTTAGGATTTAGGTGTTCAGGACAAAATGGAATATCCTTATGCAAATCATGTAAATGAGAAGGATACTCCAAATCAACCTCGAGCATGTATCCCTCAGAAGCATCATCAGCAATTTCTGTAACGTCTATATTAGAGCCACACCATTCAAATCCTCCATAAGGGAGATATTGTGACATAGCCCATCCATATTGATTATTTACATCATTGTACATTAAATATTTCGGTGGATTTGAAGGATTATAAGTGGGCATATACTTATTGTTAGCTCGAGCACGACGTTTTCCGCAAACTTGACTAAGTCCACCGCGTATACCACGCTCAACAAACAAAAACATGTCTACATCGGTGAGAAGTTCCAATTCTTGTCCAGTATGTTTCAGCATAGCATCGAATGTAAATCCTGGTAATGTATAATAATGCGCGGGATCGATGTTATACGTAGCAATACAACTGGAACGAAACTGCTCAAAAACGTCAGCAAGAAGAAGGATATCAGTCTTCATATACAACTCTACATATTCACCTAAGGTTTGACATTGAAACGTATTCCAGACGCATTGTGCTCTACTATAAAGTTTACGTGAGCAGGGTTTATCTTCGAGATTATTATAGAAAGATTCGATAGGAGGTAACCTTGTTTCTTCAAAGCGGTCGAAAGAATTTAAATAGTCATAAGGCATCACCCCCTTCTTAGTTAACATTGTGAATTCTTCGTCGGGAACACCAGAAAACTGTGATCTCAAATTAGGAAATTCGGTTAAATATGAAGTGAGTTTATCGAGAGATGATGCCATGAATCGGAAACTATCGATAAATCTGAATTGGATTCGTGCATCTTCAACATGTTTTGTAAAGGAAATATATTTTTCTTTTGTAATAGGAAGCAAATCAATAGAGCCAGTCATGCGGGTAGCAATATCTTCGATGATGAAATTTGCATCATAACCAGATAAGTTGTGGAACACTACATTAACAGTAGGCGAATCCTGATAGTTAATATTGCACCCCTCATGCGCTGCACCTCTATAATTGTTTTCGGGAATGAGATGATCATGATCTCGGACTTTCTTATCAGTGGCAGAAAATGGTGTTTCACAAATATGACATTCGGTAGCAGCTTGAAATTGGCGTTCTTGATTAGGAGTCATATGAATTCCATAAGGACAAAGGAACACCGTACTGATATCTTGAGCAAGCAGATTCAGCTCATCAGCAAACCAGCGCATACAATCTTCACCCAAATAACTCTTATAAAAGGAAAGCGAATCATCATATGAACACTTGAAGTAATACCCAACGGCTGCAGGAATATGCTGTTGTGGAATCTTAGAATCCCCAGTCTGCTTCAAAACACTCTCGAGATCTGCATATACTATAAAAGGTGCCTTTACCTTATTCTTATAGTTTTTGAATTTAAGAACGTTTTTCCCCATTTCTGGCATCTCAACAGCACAATCATTCATTTTCATACAATCTACGACGTGAGCATCCAACTGTTCCGCTGTAGTAAACGGCTGTAAACATCTTTCACATAAAAAGTCCATTCGACCCTTGCAACATTTAAGATGAACATCTAGTTTTTCATGGGATCTGAAATAGCGTAGGCAACGATCACAGAAGTATTTCTTACAATTATGTTTACTGAGTTGAGTGGACAGAAGTCTTGATAGATCCTTTATCCAAACAAAGTGATATTTCGTTGGCGCTTCATCATATTTATCTTGCGCCATCAACAAATTTACATGTTTATTCATCTTATTTCTCGTAAGGTAAGTTGGCAGAGTAATGAAGGTCTTTTTATCTTTTTGTAGAATGTAAACATTTACGGATATATTATTTTGCTTCTCAAAATTGGGGATCTGCTTGATAGTCATTGGAAATTGAATTCCTTTTAGTTTTAATACAGTCGAATAGTGAGGGTATGAGGATGTTCTATCGGAATGGATTGTAACAGGATACAATGCTGACGTAACTGCCCATGCAAAACAACCATTATCTTCATTATTGATGTTAATACATGCCTTCTTCTTTTTTATTTCTGTAGGTAAATCAATATAAGAGGATCCTAGTTGAGGAGTATACTTATTGATGTTAACGCCTAAATTCAGCACCTTCTTCAATGCCCAACCACTATCACGTTCTTGAAACTCCTCCAAGTCTTTAAGGATAGTCGCAATGACTTTAGTATCAAACCAATCATCAATGTTTGTATCCTTATATATCGGAGAATTAGTTGTCGTAAAATACTTGAACTCATTAAGAATCTGATCTCCTTTAACAATTTCAAATTCACCTCCGAAAGCCACATTCACCTTAACAGCTACCTCCTTTTTTAATATATTATGTATACGTCGTTTAAAGAGAGCCCTACAATCTTTGAGAAATGCAATGGGATCCTTATGCTTCAGGTTTGAGATGCTACCAGTTCTGATGCGACCGTTAAATGCTGCATCCAGATCATCCCATTTTACACGATGTTTTGCAGTTTCAATATGAGATGATAGGTCTCCACCATGTTTTTGAATATATTCAAATTGGTTACGAAATGATTTGATTTGAATTATACTAGTTAAGATATGCTGCTTTTCTCCAATATTCTTGGCACTCCGTAACGCATTATTTAGTTTTCTTATAGCTGTTCTACACTCCATAGGCCCTCTAGTCACTTGGTGTTCATTATAATTAGATGTTATAAAGCCCCAACAAAGTAGCAACATGTTTTACGAGATTCACAAAGAGACTCATAATAAGGATGAAAATTTTTTTCGTAAGCACTTTGAACAAAGAACTGTAATCGAATGAGCATTATCGGGATATGAGGGGTAACAAGTGAACTTCTAGTCGAACGGAAGACTGAACGATAACATTTTTTCCTAAAAAAGACCCGCGATTGAGGAAATTTGTGTCTGTTTTTCCATAAGAAAGCATGTAAAAATGATGCATTTTAAGCTAATTGAGCAATTCTGACACTTTAACCGTAATATTTGAGGAAGATATGATATATTCAAGTAATGATTCCAATGAACAAACAGTGATTGAAACAAGAAGTTTATGATCTCTATCTGCAGGCTACGATTTAGCTAGACTACAAATTCCATTCCGGCAACCTTCAGGACCATTGATTACGAGAAAAAATTACCATTCGAGGAGTTTTAGAAGAATAATAAATTACTTATAAATTGAAAACTTTTCGCCTATTATGATATTTTTACTTGAGGAGGATATGATATATTCTAGTAATGATTCCAATTAACAAACAGTGAAATAAGAAGTTAATGATCTGTATCTGCAGACTACGATTTAGCTAGACCACAAATTATATTCCGACAACCTTCAGGACCATTGATTACGAGAAAAAATCACCATTCGACGAATTTTAAAAGAATAATAAATTACTTATAAATTGAAATCCTGAATTTATCGATCACGAATTGTTTATTATTTTTCTATATTATCTATTTACCCATAGTTAAACATATACTATTATTTATTATCTATTTTTTATATGTGAGGTCGTAGGAGATTCTTTAATAGCCTTTAGGCAACAATTTTCCCTGATATGTGTCAAAAACATACAGAAAATACTATACGCACTTGAACTAATAGATAACCGCATGTTTTGTAGGCATGTCTTACAGATATCCTAGTTAAGTACTGCTCCCACAGTGTGGTAACTACCGTATTTCTGTACGGAAAAAAGTCGATCCCCCGTTTTATATCCGAAGAGACATCAAAAAATACTTATATGGTTAAGAGAAATCGATATACGAGACCCACTACTTTTTTTCCAACCAAAAAATTCAATTACAATTTAAACTACAATACATCTCAAAAAATTTATATAAAATTTACATATGAGGTCATAGGCACTCTTCAATAGCCTTTAGGCGACTCTACCCCATAACAGAAGGATACATAACTCAAAAGGTGACTGCTCGGGTTGTAATCGAGTCTAACCGACACCCTAAGTTTTTTGTACTCCTCCCACTGTGTGGTACCTGTCATATCTCTGTGTAGGAAAAGTCGGTACCCTTTTTATACCCGAAGGAACCTCATTGTATGCTATCAAAATTATATATCACAACTAGAACAATAAATATTTTTGTAGGTAAATACTCAAAAGATACTTACTCGTTTGCCTATTTCCTTCTGCAGCAATCTTCACCCCAGGCGCGAGCTGTTGTGTACCACACGTCATCGCGATTTTAGAAGAGCCCATCTAATTCGGACGTCAGACTAGAAATAAAAATTTATTAGTCTAATATTTCACTAACCAAAATTTTTAACAATTGACAATCAATTAAACTTTTTTGCATAAATCTATCTACATCCCATCACTTTTTATAACAAACAATGATGATCTTACCACACAAACTATTACATCGTCGCAGACTAGTGAAATTACTAGTAAAAACAATTATATATGGGTGTATATTTCCATATTAATTAATTTTTTTTTATGCAACTCTAAATAAAATGATTCAAAATATTCATAAAAAAAGATCTCCTCAGATGTCTATTCTACATAAGAATCAATGCATACTTATACTTTCATCTAAGTCGATGACGTCATAGATTCTCGTTACTAATAACATACCTTATCAACGAAAACCGACAAGTCCAAACAAGTTCATATTAAAACGGATACATGATTTCAAAAAACTTGGGTTATGATGAAAAATTAAATGATTGTAACAGTGATTTTTCATTATGTCCAAAACATAATATTCCACCTAGTTCATAATATAAAAAGTTATTGTCTACCCATTATCGTAAAAATAATTATAAAATTCACTACCGGACACTAAACGATTGACATTGAAAAAGATACATAGGTTTCTAAAATTCGAGCGGAATTCTTGGTTGAAGACATATTTATTTAAACAACCATTTCAGAAATTTAGCAAACAATGATTTTGAATCTTCATAAACTTATTAATAAAACAATGGAAAATTCTCGAAAGTACCGTTATGTTAAATTACTTAAATCTTGAAACGGCTGCTACAGCATAAAACATTTCATTGCAATTCCTTTGTTACATTATAGTACAATTTTTAATGAAAATCTAGTAGCTATTAAATTAAAAAGGGCTGAAATAGTTTTCGGTAAACCTCTTTATATAGGTGTGACTATTTTTGATTTTATGATACCGAAATTGGATCTTAAAGACGTAAATTACTAAAAAACAATATGTACGGCCTTATCTTCCTACATCAACTGATATTTTTTGGTTCAAAGACATATTTTAACCCCAAACTCATGTATACGTTAGAAGCGTAAATAAATTATAATCTACCCCCATCCTTCGTTCGTATAAACTTTTTAATGAAATTTTTACTAAAAAACAATATGTACGGCCTTATCTTTCTATATTAACTGATATTTTTGATCCAAAGACATATTTCAACCCCAAACACACGTATACGTAGGAAGCATAATTAAATTATAATCTACCCCCATCCTTCGTTCGTATAAACTTTTTAATGAAATTTTTACTAAAAAACAATATGTACGGCCTTATCTTTCTACATCAACTGATAGTTTTTGGTTCAAAGACATATTTTAACCCCAAACTCACGTATACATTAGAAGCGTAAATAAATTATAATCTACCCCCATCCATCGTTCGTATAAACTTTTTAATGAAATTTTTACTAAAAAACAATATGTACGGCCTTATCTTTCTACATTAACTGATATTTTTGATCCAAAGACATATTTCAACCCCAAACACACGTATACGTTAGAAGCGTAATTAAATTATAATCTACCCCCCATCCATCGTTCGTATAAACTTTTTAATGAAATTTTTACTAAAAAACAATATATACGGCCTTATCTTCCTACATTAACTAATATTTTTTGAAAAAACATCTAAAGAAATGTGTTATATTTCAACAAAAAAATATTTATTACTCACGCTTTAAGGGAACAACTTATCACTTGCACACCTTATTTAACACTGAAAATATCAATTTTTAATACACACGTCTTTGTCCATTCATTAAGCCGGTGACGTCGGCGGCCGTATAGATTACTAAGATTTTAATAATTTTGTCTCTACTTAATTTACATCACACATTCAACTCACCAAAGAAACTTATATAAAATTAATATTGGATTACTTTATTGGAGAAAAAATATTTTCGTATTATCAGTAATCAACCGCAATATCTCACAATGAATAAAATACTGAATCGAATCATAGAAAACAAAATGAATTGAGGAAACTTATCACTAATCAAAAAAAATAACTACAAAGTATGATGAATATGGTTTTAACAATAAACCATTATGATACATTGTTGCAATGAATGGTGTGTTGTTCCAGCCAGACGCTGATAGTGCAGAATATGCAGTGTACATATCAGCGTAAGTATTCTAGATATTTGACCCTGGTAAAGCAGCCGCCGACGTCACCGGCTTAATGAATGGACAAAGACGTGTGTATTAAAAATTGATATTTTCAGTGTTAAATAAGGTGTGCAAGTGATAAGTTGTTCCCTTAAAGCGTGAGTAATAAATATTTTTTTGTTGGAATATAACACATTTCTTTAGATGTTTTTTCAAAAAATATTAGTTAATGTAGGAAGATAAGGCCGTACATATTGTTTTTTAGTAAAAATTTCATTAAAAAGTTTATACGAACGATGGATGGGGGGTAGATTATAATTTAATTACGCTTCTAACGTATACGTGTGTTTGGGGTTGAAATATGTCTTTGGATCAAAAATATCAGTTAATGTAGAAAGATAAGGCCGTACATATTGTTTTTTAGTAAAAATTTCATTAAAAAGTTTATACGAACGATGGATGGGAGTAGATTATAATTTATTTACGCTTCTAATGTATACGTGAGTTTGGGGTTAAAATATGTCTTTGAACCAAAAACTATCAGTTGATGTAGAAAGATAAGGCCGTACATATTGTTTTTTAGTAAAAATTTCATTAAAAAGTTTATACGAACGAAGGATGGGGGTAGATTATAATTTAATTATGCTTCCTACGTATACGTGTGTTTGGGGTTGAAATATGTCTTTGGATCAAAAATATCAGTTAATATAGAAAGATAAGGCCGTACAAATTGTTTTTTAGTAAAAATTTCATTAAAAAGTTTATACGAACGAAGGATGAGGGTAGATTATAATTTATTTACGCTTCTAACGTATACGTGAGTTTGGGGTTAAAATATGTCTTTGAACCAAAAAATATCAGTTGATGTAGGAAGATAAGGCCGTACATATTGTTTTTAGTAATTTACGTCTTTAAGATCCAATTTCGGTAACATAAAATCAAAAATAGTCACACCTATATAAAGAGGTTTACCGAAAACTATTTCAGCCCTTTTTAATTCAATAGCTACTAGATTTTCATTAAAAATTGTACTATAATGTAACAAAGGAATTGCAATGACATGTTTTATGCTGTAGCGGCCGTTTCAAGATTTAAGTAATTTAACATAACGGTACTTTCGAGAATTTTCCATTGTTTTATTAATAAGTTTATGAAGATTCAAAATCATTGTTTGCTAAATTTCTGAAATAGTTGTTTAAATCAATATGTCTTCAACCAAGAATTCCGCTCGAATTTTAGAAACCTATGTATCTTTTTCAATGTCAATCGTTTAGTGTCCGGTAGTGAATTTTATAATTATTTTTACGATAATGGGTAGACAATAACTTTTTATATTTTGAACTAGGTGGAATATTATGTTCTGGACATAATGAAAAATCACTGTTACAATCATTTAATTTTTCATCATAACCCAAGTTTTTTGAAATCATGTATCCGTTTTAATATGAACTTGTTTGGACTTGTCGGTTTTCGTTGATAAGGTATGTTATTAGTAACGAGAATCTATGACGTCATCGACTTAGATGAAAGTATAAATATGCATTGATTCTTATATAGAATAGACATCTGAGGAGATCTTTTTTTATGAATATTTTGAATCTTTTTATTTAGAGTTGCATAAAAAAATTAATTAATATGGAAATAAACACCCATATATAATTGTTTTTACTAGTAATTTCACTAGTCTGCGACGATGTAATAGTTTGTGTGGTAAGATCATCATTGTTTGTTATAAAAAGTGATGGGATGTAGATAGATTTATGCAAAAAAGTTTAATTGATTGTCAATTGTTAAAAATTTTGGTTAGTAAAATATTAGACTAATTAATTTTTATTTCTAGTCTGACGTCCGAATTAGATGGGCTCTTGTAAAATCGCGATGACGTGTGGTACACAACAGCTCGCGCCTGGGGTGAAGATTGCTGCAGAAGGAAATAGGCAAACGAGTAAGTATCTTTTGAGTATTTACCTACAAAAATATTTATTGTTTTAGTTGTGATATATAATTTTGATAGCATACAATGAGGTTCCTTCGGGTATAAAAAGGGTACCGACTTTTCCTACACAGAGATATGACAGGTACCACACAGTGGGAGGAGTACAAAAAACTTAGGGTGTCGGTTAGACTCGATTACAACCCGAGCAGTCACCTTTTGAGTTATGTACGAACAGTATCCTTCTGTTATGGGGTAGAGTCGCCTAAAGGCTATTGAAGAGTGCCTATGACCTCATATGTAAATTTTATATAAATTTTTTGAGATGTATTGTAGTTTAAATTGTAATTGAATTTTTGGTTGGAAAAAAGTAGTGGGTCTCGTATATCGATTTCTCTTAACCATATAAGTATTTTTTGAGGTCTCTTCGGATATAAAACGGGGGATCGACTTTTTTCCGCACAGAAATACGGTAGTTACCACACTGTGGGAGCAGTACTTAACTAGGATATCTGTAAGACATGCCTACAAAACATGCGGTTATCTATTAGTTCAAGTGCGTATAGTATTTTCTGTATGTTTTTAACACATATCAGGGAAAATTGTTGCCTAAAGGCTATTAAAGAATCTCCTTCGACCTCACATATAAAAAATAGATAATAAATAATAGTATATGTTTAACTATGGGTAAATAGATAATATAGAAAAATAATAAACAATTCGTGATCGATAAATTCAGGATTTCAATTTATAAGTAATTTATTATTCTTATAAAATTCGTCGAATGGTGATTTTTTCTCGTAATCAATGGTCCTGAAGGTTGTCGGAATATAATTTGTGGTCTAGCTAAATCGTAGTCTGCAGATACAGATCATTAACTTCTTATTTCACTGTTTGTTAATTGGAATCATTACTAGAATATATCATATCCTCCTCAAGTAAAAATATCATAATAGGCGAAAAGTTTTCAATTTATAAGTAATTTATTATTCTTCTAAAACTCCTCGAATGGTAATTTTTTCTCGTAATCAATGGTCCTGAAGGTTGCCGGAATGGAATTTGTAGTCTAGCTAAATCGTAGCCTGCAGATAGAGATCATAAACTTATTGTTTCAATCACTGTTTGTTCATTGGAATCATTACTTGAATATATCATATATTCCTCAAATATTACGGTTAAAGTGTCAGAATTGCTCAATTAGCTTAAAATGCATCATTTTTACATGCTTTCTTATGGAAAAACAGACACAAATTTCCTCAATCGCGGGTCTTTTTTAGGAAAAAATGTTATCGTTCAGTCTTCCGTTCGACTAGAAGTTTACTTGTTACCCCTCATATCCCGATAATGCTCATTCGATTACAGTTCTTTGTTCAAAGTGCTTACGAAAAAATTTTTTATCCATATTATGAGTCTCTTTGTGAATCTCGTAAAACATGTTGCTACTTTGTTGGGGCTTATAACATCTAATTATAATGAACACCAAGTGACTAGAGGGCTTATGGAGTGTAGAACAGCTATAAGAAAACTAAATAATGCGTTACGGAGTGCCAAGAATATTGGAGAAAAGCAGCATATCTTAACTAGTATAATTCAAATCAAATAATTTCGTAACCAATTTAAATATATTCAAAAACATGGTGGAGACCTATCATCTCATATTGAAACTGCAAAACATCGTGTAAAATGGGATGATCTGGATGCAGCATTTAACGGTCGCATCAGAACTTGTAGCATCTCAAACCTGAAGCATAAGGATCCCATTGCATTTCTCAAAGATTGTAGGGCTCTCTTTAAACGACGTATACATAATATATTAAAAAAGGAGGTAGCTGTTAAGGTGAATGTGGCTTTCGGAGGTGAATTTGAAATTGTTAAAGGAGATCAGATTCTTAATGAGTTCAAGTATTTTACGACAACTAATTCTCCGATATATAAGGATACAAACATTGATGATTGGTTTGATACTAAAGTCATTGCGACTATCCTTAAAGACTTGGAGGAGTTTCAAGAACGTGATAGTGGTTGGGCATTGAAGAAGGTGCTGAATTTAGGCGTTAACATCAATAAGTATACTCCTCAACTAGGATCCTCTTATATTGATTTACCTACAGAAATAAAAAAGAAGAAGGCATGTATTAACATCAATAATGAAGATAATGGTTGTTTTGCATGGGCAGTTACGTCAGCATTGTATCCTGTTACAATCCATTCCGATAGAACATCCTCATACCCTCACTATTCGACTGTATTAAAACTAAAAGGAATTCAATTTCCAATGACTATCAAGCAGATCCCCAATTTTGAGAAGCAAAATCATATATCCGTAAATGTTTACATTCTACAAAAAGATAAAAAGACCTTCATTACTCTGCCAACTTACCTTACGAGAAATAAGATGAATAAACATGTAAATTTGTTGATGGCGCAAGATAAATATGATGAAGCGCCAACGAAATATCACTTTGTTTGGATAAAGAATCTATCAAGACTTCTGTCCACTCAACTCAGTAAACATAATTGTAAGAAATACTTCTGTGATCGTTGCCTACGCTATTTCAGATCCCATGAAAAACTAGATGTTCATCTTAAATGTTGCAAGGGTCGAATGGACTTTTTATGTGAAAGATGTTTACAGCCGTTTACTACAGCGGAACAGTTGGATGCTCACGTCGTAGATTGTATGAAAATGAATGATTGTGCTGTTAAGATGCCAGAAATGGGGAAAAACGTTCTTAAATTCAAAAACTATAAGAATAAGGTAAAGGCACCTTTTATAGTATATGCAGATCTCGAGAGTGTTTTGAAGCAGACTGGGGATTCTAAGATTCCACAACAGCATATTCCTGCAGCCGTTGGGTATTACTTCAAGTGTTCATATGATGATTCGCTTTCCTTTTATAAGAGTTATTTGGGTGAAGATTGTATGCGCTGGTTTGCTGATGAGCTGAATCTGCTTGCTCAAGATATCAGTACGGTGTTCCTTTGTCCTTATGGAATTCATATGACTCCTAATCAAGAACGCCAGTTTCAAGCTGCTACCGAATGTCATATTTGTGAAACACCATTTTCTGCCACTGATAAGAAAGTCCGAGATCATGATCATCTCATTCCCGAAAACAATTATAGAGGTGCAGCGCATGAGGGGTGCAATATTAACTATCAGGATTCGCCTACTGTTAATGTAGTGTTTCACAACTTATCTGGTTATGATGCAAATTTCATCATCGAAGATATTGCTACCCGCATGACTGGCTCTATTGATTTGCTTCCTATTACAAAAGAAAAATATATTCCCTTTACAAAACATGTTGAAGATGCACGAATCCAATTCAGATTTATCGATAGTTTCCGATTCATGGCATCATCTCTCGATAAACTCACTTCATATTTAACCGAATTTCCTAATTTGAGATCACAGTTTTCTGGTGTTCCCGACGAAGAATTCACAATGTTAACTAAGAAGGGGGTGATGCCTTATGACTATTTAAATTCTTTCGACCGCTTTGAAGAAACAAGGTTACCTCCTATCGAATCTTTCTATAATAATCTCGAAGATAAACCCTGCTCACGTAAACTTTATAGTAGAGCACAATGCGTCTGGAATACGTTTCAATGTCAAACCTTAGGTGAATATGTAGAGTTGTATATGAAGACTGATATCCTTCTTCTTGCTGACGTTTTTGAGCAGTTTCGTTCCAGTTGTATTGCTACGTATAACATCGATCCCGCGCATTATTATACATTACCAGGATTTACATTCGATGCTATGCTGAAACATACTGGACAAGAATTGGAACTTCTCACCGATGTAGACATGTTTTTGTTTGTTGAGCGTGGTATACGCGGTGGACTTAGTCAAGTTTGCGGAAAACGTCGTGCTCGAGCTAACAATAAGTATATGCCCACTTATAATCCTTCAAATCCACCGAAATATTTAATGTACAATGATGTAAATAATCAATATGGATGGGCTATGTCACAATATCTCCCTTATGGAGGATTTGAATGGTGTGGCTCTAATATAGACGTTACAGAAATTGCTGATGATGCTTCTGAGGGATACATGCTCGAGGTTGATTTGGAGTATCCTTCTCATTTACATGATTTGCATAAGGATATTCCATTTTGTCCTGAACACCTAAATCCTAAGACCATGATGCCTGCTACAAGATTAAATGAGGAGACTAAGTTGATGGCTACCCTAACTAATAAAACAAAATACGTTATACATTACCGAGCATTGAAGCAAGCGTTACAGAATGGGCTTCTATTAACAAAAATACATCGAGTATTGAAATTCAAGCAGAGTTCATGGTTAAAGCCCTACATTGACTTAAACACTGAGTTACGTAAGGCTGCGAAGAATGAGTTTGAGAAGAACCTATTCAAACTGATGAACAATGCCGTGTTTGGTGAGTATTGCTAGTTTTATATAAATATTTCTATACTAATCACTTTTTCTAATTGTTGCAGGTAAAACCATGGAGAACGTGCGCAAACGTGTTGATGTAAAGCTAATTTCTCATTGGAGTGGTCGATATGGTGCTGAATCGTACATAGCTAAGCCCGAGTTTAAAAATAGTACGATTTTCAACGAAAACCTAATTGCCATCGAATTACGGAAGCTGCAAATATGGTTAAATAAACCGATATATGTAGGAATGGCAATTTTAGATCTGGCTAAAACTACGATCTATGATTTTCACTATGAGTACATGATGAACCGTTTTAGTGAGAACTGTACTGTGCTGTACACCGATACCGATAGTCTTATATATGAGATTCGAGATCAAGATCCATATGAAGTAATGAAGATTGATTGTTATAAATATTTCGACACCTCAGACTATCCTCTTGATAACGTTTATGGAATTCCTCAAGTTAATAAGAAGGTTCTTGGGATGATGAAGGATGAGAACAATGGTATCATAATGACTGATTATGTTGGGTTACGGTCTAAATTGTATGCAACACGGTTAATTACCTCTGAAGATGATCTAGCAGAAAAACGAAGACGTCTTGCGAATGAAGGTTTTGAGAAAGAAGAAATAGACTGTCTAATTCGAAACGTTGGAATAACTAAGAAAGCTAAAGGGGTAAAATCATCAGTTGTGAAGACCGTAATCACGTTTGAAGACTATGAAAATTGCCTTGACACCTTCACACAGAAAACCGTTTCCCAAAATCTAATTCATGCCGACAAACATCTAGTCCATTCAATTGTTCAAGATAAAGTAGCGTTGAGTCCTGAGGATGATAAGCGATTTATTCTTCCTGGTTCCGATGAAACCTTACCATGGGGCCACTATTCCATTGATGCCTACATGGATGTTGACACCATTATTCCTTAAAGATTTATATAAAAAGTATTGTTATTTTCATTTATTATACTATTCAATTTTATATTGTACAATAAATGTTTATTCAATTGTTCTTTATTTTGATCCCCCATTATCGACTGAGCATGGGTGACGTCATCAGCATGGTGCCCTTATGGCTTTACATGTTTACCTCTTGTCTTCTTCGTATTTTATTCCACTTCAATCCCACCAAACCTTATACACGTAAAAACATATACACTTATTTACTTTTTGCATAACCCCTGTACACCCTTACTTGCGTAATCCCCGTAGACGCTACCCTCCCCCGTGCTACCCTTAAAAACCCCTTCGCTTCTTCTAAACCACCTTATACACGTAACAACATACACACTTACTTTTTACATAACCCCCGTACACCCTGCGTAATCCCCGTAGACGCTACCCAAACCCCTTCGCTTCTTCTAAACCACCTTATACACGTAACAACATACACACTTTTCGCATAACCCCCGTAGACGCTACCGTCATTACTTGCTAGTATGTGCTAGTATTGGCATCTTTGCACATCCTGTATACGATAATATTCTAACAAATATAATATCGTTTATCTGACTTCAATCTGACCAATAGCAGAGATATGAAAAAATGCCTTTAGCACTTGTGCAGATCGTCGAAATGTGTATTTTTAGACCTATATGTAACGGAAAACATGTGCAGTATACGGGAAAAGTAGCTTCGCTACCCCAGCTACCCACGGCCGTTTTGGCACTCTGGTGAATAACAAATAGTTGTTAGCGCCGTTATGGCAATGATGGCAAGCGACACCAATGTAGGTTAAATTTTGCATAACCCCCGTACACCCTTCGTAATCCCCGTAGACGCTACCCTTAAAACCCTCTTCGCTTCTCTTGTATACACCCTTACTTGCGTAATCCCCGTAGACGCTACCCTCCCCCGTGCTACCCTTAAAACCCTCTTCGCTTCTTCTAAATCATTGCATAACCCCCGTAGACGCAAAGAGCGACCCCCAAAAATTTGACCCGGGCCCCCCGTAGCCGCAAACTGATACACCCCCAACCAGCCCCCCCCCCATCCCCCGTAGACGCTACCCTTCCCTCTTCGCTTCTTCTTGTATACACCCTTACTTGTGTAATCCCCGCAGACGCTACCCTTAAAACCCTCTTCGCTTCTTCTTTGGCGGCCCGGGCCAAACCCCCATCTCCCGTAGCCGCTACCGTCCCCAATTGGCCCGAAACCCCCATCCCCCGTAGACGCTACCCTTAAAAACCCCTTCGCTTCTTACACCAAAAATTGCTGACGGCCGCCGCATGCGCAGATCGAATTGAGTCAAAAATTACCACGATGGACCTTGGCGATTTCCCATGTTAATTTGCATAAGGAATGGTCTAGAACCCGCCTAGCTCCTTTACTGACGTGTACTTTAATTTATAAGACCATACAGTTGAACCCACAATTAAGTGATAAGGAACTTAATTCTAGCAACGTTATTAACATTGTGACAGGTAAACTCAAATTACCTTAAAAATTTTAATAATAAAGCTTCTTGGAACTAAATTGTGAGCTTTCAGCTCTGTAGTCTGTTTACAATGTACGTACTATCGATACAAACCATGTACATAACAAGTACGTACAAACGATACTTACCAAGTACGTACAAACACTACGTACCAAGTAAGTACAAAATGGTACTTACCAAGTACGTACAGATGGTACGTACCAAGTACGTAGAAGCAGTACGTATTTGGTTCGTACATTTTATTGGAAAATGCACGTATTTAATACGTATCATGTACGTACTACGTACATAATACGTACCTTACGTCTCATGAGTACGTATTAAATACGTATTATGTACGTACTTGTGCTGTCTGGGTATAACCGTTTAACAACATTATTTTTCCTCTCTCCTGCTCTCTTTAACCAGTTTTGGATGGACCTTTCGGTTTCATTAGTAGTTCCTGCCATATTTGCTGCTTCAGCAGAACCTAAAAGAGAGAAAAGAAAATGGTGGTAAAAAATTACGAAGAAATGCTAGAATGGATGAATATTGCACTGAAACTATCTACTGGACCATGATTTTTGACATCCTCTGTAAGATGTAACAAGTTATGAATGAACATTATGAGATATATTTTCTGAACCATACAAATGTTACAACAAAATATTTTAACAGTTCTGATGCATAGTGAATATGAACGAAATATCTCTCATCTGACAAAATTATCAAGGCAATATGAAGGGAAAGAAAATTTAAATATCAGTCACCACTTAAATTATTTTTATGTACTAATGGTCCAGTGTAAAATAAAAATTGTCTAAACTCAGTGGCCTTCCACCTTTTTATCTCGTTTAAGCTTCTAGGCTTACGGTTAAATTCACATGGTATTGATACAGCAATCTTAACAAGCGAATCAGATATATTTGAAATTTTTTGAAAGGAAATCTTTGTTGCTGGTTTCCCACAACACCAAAGAAGTAAAAGCTTTTTTACTACTCCTAAACATACTAAATGCATATAATCGAGAGGGAAACCATTGATAATGTTTATGTAGGGTATATCTACAAGGACTGAAATACCAGTGTGATGATTCTACTGAATTTGGGACCTAAAATCTGAATCGGTTCTTAAAACAATATTATAAACCCCAGGAAAGCATACTAGACCAGCTATATAATCACCCTCAACGCAGCATTTGGTACAAGAAAAGTAACCGCTATGACCTTTAACACACTTAACAAAGGATTTGGCCGGAGCATCACATATAAAACCTTTAATTCTAACATCGTAAAGTTTGTCATTAACTGACATACCATTATTTATAAGATTTACTGCATCATTGACAAAATCAACCAGAAATAAGTTGGGGTCTTTAGGTTTTTCATTCCCTTGATGAATGCCTGCAATATCCACCACATTACTTTTGACAATACTACATAGAATTGGATAAACTTGACTTGTTGAACTCTTAAAAAGTGGTTGGCCATCAATATTTATATTTAGATGAATTGTATTTTCTAAAATCTCCTAATTTGAATGTTGAATAATATTTAATATGCAATTTTGTAATCCAAAATGAAAGTAGGATCCAGGTTCTATTTTCTTAATATCGACATTCTTTAGTCCCTAACAAAGTTCTGGCATCGGAGGGCAGATCAGCAGAAAATTCTTTTTTAGTGATGCCCAGTAAATTATTTATAGCAATATGTGAAATATTAGGATGTAAAGCCCATTCTGCTAAACTAGATTTAAAACATGCATTCGGTGGAATCGTAGTGCAAACAATCGAATTTAAAATAGAACCTGATGGAGAATTATTGCTACCAAATACTTTGATTTCCTCCCCATTATCACTACTAGAGCTAAAAGAATATGATGAGATATTATTAAATATAGGTTAACACGAAGAACCGGGTTGATTTGATGTCTAGGGAACAGGAGAGTTTGGACGAGTGTAGTGCTGTTGGGCTATTTTAGCACGCATATAATATTTTTGCATGTCCTTTGAGCGATTCATGATGAAGTAAAATGCAAAGAAAAATTGAAACTCACCTTTTTTAAATCCAGTATACCACAGCCACACAATTCCAATAAGGAGAATAAATTACCATTAAATTACTTATTAGAAATATATTTATACCATCAAACAACCACAAAGACGAACAGAGGATACGAATTTAAGTAGGGTCAAAATAGAAATGTTATAAAATGGCCGACGATCTATAGTAATCGATAAATACTCCATATATAGTATCGATACTTTGCATTCACTATCGAATTGAACATCGACCATCTATTGTCACTTTTCTTGCATTGGCAGAGCCTAGTTGCAAGGTTTTTATCACCTCTCTTTTTCTCAAACCTTAAAAATCCGGAAAAAGATTGTGCTCCGCAACTGCGACTTATCGTTCGTTCATAAACTATATTAATGTCTCGGTAATCGATATATTTCCTTCGACACCGCCCTTCAATGAAAGAATCGATAGATAGTGGTAATTGCGGCGGCGGACGAAGTCGAAGATCGCGAAACGATGGAACGCGCGGGAATATGTCATTGGTCAAAGACGACGGACGTATAGCGCCAATAACGGAGTGTTAAGGCGCCATATTCAAAATTTATTCCATGATTTTTTACTGTTTGCAGCATAGATAAATCAAATATTACTTTCTCTATGGTTTGCAGTTTTAAAGTTGTACACGAATTATAGTTCTAGAATAAAAGTTAAAGGAGCGGGTTTATGATGAAATATAACGATGTATAATTCCATTTGATATTGATAGGTTAAATATAAAATATTTTTTGCTCACAATGTGTTCAACGTGTGTAGTGGGCCACAAATAAAAAAAATAAAAAACAGAATCATTATAGTCTTTAGATACAAGCGTAATTTAAAAATTACTAAAAGAGTTGAACGTCCACATTATCGACATATTTAAAACGTCTTTAAAACATCCCTACAAAGGCGTTTTAAACATGTCGTGAGAAGGACGTCTTAAGAACGTCCGTTCCACGTACCAGGACGTTTGGACCTAAGTAAGACATGAACTGGACGTCTTTAAGATGTAGTGTCCTATCTGGGAAGTTTGAGAGTTTTCGATCTTTTTGCACAGCGTGCCCAATTCATCAACAGTTTGCGGGCTATGTAATGCTATCTGAGATACTAGAGAAGGTAACACATTTCGCCGTATTTTGGTGACGCTTGAATATTCCTCCGGAACATTTTCTAAACGATTAAATAAACTTTCCATCTCCGCTATGTAAAGTGTTGCACTCTCGTTTGGACCTTGTGACCTATTCATTATATGGTAAATTGTTGGACGCCAGTTACTTTCTCAAAAGTAACAAAAACCCAAATAACACATACAAATTATTTTTTCCTTGTGAACCTGAAATTTTTGGTTTGGTGTGATAAAGCAAAGTGAAAAAAAGTTCTATTTACAATTTAATAATTATACCGTATTTACAATAATTTACAAAGAAATTTACATGATTTTCTAAATATACAATAGTTCAGATGTAGTAAAATTATTTCTTTTCAGTTACATAAACTCCAAAATACTTTATTTGATAATAAAAAGATATAAAAAAAGTGAATAGTTTACAGGTTATAATTGAGAAAAAAGAATTGAAAAAAGTTGAATAACTATTTCTTTTCAGTTATATAAACTCCAAAATACTTTATAATATTATTGATAATAAAAAGATATAAAAAAAAGTGAATAGTTTACAGGTTATAATTGAGTAAAGAGAATTGAAAGAAGTTGAATAACTATAGATTATAATATGATAAAAAAAAATATGAACGAAGCTTGATGTGACGCAGTAGTTCAAAATTTACACTATACTTTAGAATTCTCAAAGAATGTAATTTTATACTTCCTTTCTATGTCTGCACAAAGCTAACATCCCTCGGGTAGGAAGTCCGTCACAATGGTTGGAATGATAAGTTTCCTACTGCAAATTTACTATTATATCCCAGCTTTCATGGATCAGCAATTTATTTTTATAGGTATATAAGACTACTCAAATCTATATAAGTATACTCAGTTTTGTTGTCTCAACGTTGTATAATTCTACCCAGTTTTGCTAAAAAAACATAGTGCGATGTAATCAAAATTTTAAACTAAAGTGTCAGCCAGTTCAGACAAACCGCCAAATTGTTAGCGATTATATAATAATTTGCTCTTGGATGATCGCATAATTTTCAAGCTCAATACTACTATGTTATAATTTGCAGCCGAGTTACTTTAAATAAATCTATATATCTCTGAAATGAATGCAATTTACAATTTTAAATGCGATAAACTATTTGAGTAAAAACTATTGAACATCAATAAAAAAGTTAACATAAAAAGTTGAAGAATTTACAATAAAATATGAAGTGAATTGAAAAACCAGAAGATATACTTGAGTTTTAGCAAATCATCGAGAATTTATTCACCACAATTTAAACTACATCTGTCTGACCTCTTGGCTGACGAAAAAGAAAAAAATATAGAGCAATGTGCATTTTGTTATTGAGTGATTTTCTTGTAAAATTATTTTCACTATTAAAACTCATAGCTTTTACTTCAATATCTTACAATGCATAAATTTAATTGATAAGGAACATTTAAGAAATAATGACATATAAAAACCAGTTGATAAAAAACGTGAAGTAAAAAGTTAAGTTTTATATATCATGAGACCAAATTAATATGTTAGATATGAATAATGACAACTTTTATTAAAATCATAGCATCTACATTCATATCTTACGATCGGTATTTAATTAGAAATAAACTTTTGGGAACCAATGATATTATATGAAAAGAACAATTGAAAAAGAGCAAGAAATGAGAAAAAGTTAAGTTTCATATTCTAAGACAAAATTTAAAATGTGAGATATGAATTATAATTATCAATAATAATAAGAATCTCTCCTCGACTTCTCACTGTCGGGAAACGAATATATTTAATATTGAAACAACCAACGTTGAAAGAAACTTGCTATTCTATTTGGATAAAATACGTCGTGAACTCGTGCTAATTTTTTTTGATACTAATAAAAATCATTAATTAAACGAAATAATTCTTACCAGATGTCTAATAGGATTGAACCATGATCTGCAGAACTATTGGGTTTATATTTTATGTAATATTATTTCTTCATCCACATGGACGAAATTATGTTTAACGAAACGCCAACTAGCACCTTTCACGTCAAAAAGGAAGAAATCAAAGCCAATCGCCCTACGCTAGTACACTCCGACAGCGCATGCTAATTATCCAATTATTGATTCCTTGAATATTCCGGTCTTTCAACGAGTTTTTAAATTTTTAATCGTGCCTCGTAAGCCGATACCGTGACAGTATTTAATTTGTTGTTAAATTATTTAGATTTATTTCAAAGTGTGAAATTCACGTTACAAGCTACGATTTGATCTTTCTTGTGCAAGCAAACCACTCAATATTTTGCGTTTTCTCTACACGGTATCAGGAGGTTTGATGCCACGAATATGCAACTCGTAATTTAATTGTTCTGACTTTAAGTATGACGATTCATGATTATAAAGGAAAAATTACGATAGAAAAACTACTTTAAAGATAGTTTCAAGAATTTCAGATAAAAATGAAATCTTTTCATAGCCAAAATCACAAAATGTGTCTAATCATTGGGAGAAAAGAACACAAAAATAATAAGATAATATAGGTACCTTTTAAATTATTTTCCTGTTACAAAACATAAAATCCATAATTCCACAGCAATCAAAAAATTTCTATCACACAAAAAATAGTTTACATAACTGCACAGATATTTTCGATAAATCGAAAAGAGAGTACGTTACCACTTTTTCCTTTTTATTCCTCGAAGATGCTGTCCACTTCCAAAACCACGTTGGGCTGCCACTTTGTAACCTCACCCCTCTCCCTGACGAGATGAAATGATCACTGTCTCTGGTCATAACCGGAACGCAGGATCCATTCGGGATAGCTCTACCTCGTTAGGTAGCTCAACTTATGAGAGCTATAGCCGGAACTCTAAAAATTCTCAGGGGTGTATCTTCGCCTTAATTGGAATTAAAGAACACCATCATCCTCGGGAAGAAAGGTAAAGAAAATAACTCGTGGGCGCCAACTTATTTTTAATTAACCTCCGAATTAGTAAACAGAGTATGAATTTACACTTTTTAGCAGATCATTTATAAGGCCTCTCAACTAATGAAGATCGATATCCAAACTGCCCGAAAACTCCACCGATTTATTTGTACAAATCACATATTTTATATGGTATCATCACTAAACATTTCATAGGACTGTTTTAGAAAAACTATTTTTATGTTAGAAATAGGTACGTCTATTCGGTATCATGATCACTGGTAGACTCTTTATTTTTGAGGTAAAAATTACCGGCTTGTCGAACGACGCTGAAATAATTCATGATTATTGGTTCATTTTGAAAATAGGGGAGAGCCTAAAGCCTTGACCGTTACAATTTTCTAGAATATTCGGTTGGTGCCAGGCGCAAAAAATGTTTATGCTGAACACCTGCATGAATTTTTAATATCGACAAAAAATACAGACTCTGTCTGTAACTGGAACGAAAAAAAGTTAAAAATATGAATTGTTTTATTATAAGAACTCAGAAAAGATATCTTTTAAAATAATGTTTGTTGAAAAGGGAGTCGAAAAAGGTATTTGCAAATAAATTATCTGGAATTAAATACTAGTAAATAATGCTAAAAATAACGATAGATAATCTATCGTTACACAATTAGTCATCGTTGGTTCCTTGAGGCCAGTTGAGCATCCTTGTAGAAATGATTCTCGAGCTGTTATTATGTTTTTGTGTTTCCAAAGTTTAGTTCTACTTTTGGTGAGCAAATGAGGATAATCGGTAATAACTTGTAAAACTTTGTATAATGTTGGTATTTGCTTGTTAACAAAAATAATGGACTATCCTAGAAACGTATTTAAAAAAAATCATCCAGCTTCACTTTTGATAATTTTGTTCTCCCTTGGGTGAAGTTATACCAGCAGATTTTTCTTTTAAAATTCCATATGTAGTTGATTTTCCATATTCTATTGCTGTAGATAACATTTCAACTATACTCTCAACAGTATTATATAGAAGGATTCTGTTGCTTAAAATATTTGTAGACATTCACTGTAACACTGTTTTCGTTAAGCGATAAATTTAATTTTTTCACTGGTTTATAATCACAAGTTAATTCCATATTCGATAAAATCACTACCAACTATCGCACGAATCATAATTACGTTAGATCGCTTCACTCGTCTATAATCGACTGGCCAAAACTATTCTGAAAATAATTAAGGAACCCAAACAAATAATGTAATTCCTGGAGGTACGCCTATGACCGGCTGAATAACCGGTAACTAGTATTCTAACAATAGCAGGTAAATATATTTTATGATAGTCTGTGTGAGGTGCAAACTTGTATACCTATCTAAATAAACGAAAACAATGTAAATAAGCTGAAATACGGCCGTTGTACGATAAGCACATGTACTGCCGCAGCGCTGACTTCACCGATCATATAACTAATATTAAAAAAAAAGAAGTTAGCTCACTTGAAGTAGACTTTAGTTACGACTAACAACACAAAGGTTATTTAGGGAATTTCATAAAAATTTCGGGAACACTCTAACACACAGTCCACACCTTTCGACGTCACTTCTAATAATTCACGCTTCCTCTCGATTTTCACTTTTTTTCAACAAACAAAGTCTTTTGTTTGTTTTCAGGTCACTATCTACCAAAGTTTGTTTCAATACTTGTTGATTGCAAATTTTATCTGACATTTTGTTTCTAACCAATCAGATATTGTCCTATGCAATTGAATTATTTGATTTGGGTTTACTTAATAGAAAAGTTCATAAATATACTATTTCACATTTCTAATATACTTGTAGAGAGTCTTTTAAAATTTAATCATACAAATAAATTAAAGTTACATACATAGATGTTGTTTAAATAGTTCTATCTAATATTGTCATAAACAATCTATTACTGTTACAATTATATGACTTAAATCATAAATCCTTTTATGTATTCTGTATCTAATTCTTGTATTAACTTATTTCTACTAATGCAATTAATAAATTATTATTTAATCCTATGTTCATTTTACAGACATATATCATTTTCTTTATGTTTAATTGTTTATCTATGAAAAACTATACTCCTTATTCTAATAAATATTTATATTTGTATTCTAATGTAACTACTTATATCTAAAATTCTCTTGACTTGATTATATAATTGTTTCTTTTTAGGTGAACAGCTGATCACGTTACAGAAGATATTCTTCGTCTTAGGCAACTTTATTTACATCATTACATTGGTTAGGCAATCTCTATATTTTATGTTATTATTGAGGTAATTTCTTTATTTATTATATTGTTATAGGCTATTATTTAATATATCTTTACTTGATATGCTTTTGAATTAAGAAAAGTGTTTCCTTTTTAATTGTGTTTTCTTAAATTATATTATTTTCATACATTTTCATACTAGCAATATAGTTTTATAGAACTAATTCTCTTAATATCTACGATATCTGGTTCAATATATATATTGAATTGAAAAATGGTTAGCATCGAACCCCCACAAACTATTTGTGATCTTTGCTAATAATGGTTATCCAAGGAACGTGCTAAAAAAGCTGCTATACAACACCGAAATGTATGATAGAGCGATTGATCCTCCGGAACCACAACAAATTTTATATAAAAAGTTGTCATTTATACCGCAGTTGTCTAACAAAATAATAGCGATTTTCAAACAATTTAATAACATGAAAATCTCAAAATAAAACCAACAAAAAAATTCTAACTTATTTACAAAGCTTAAGGACAAAAACCACTATTGTACAATACCAATGTAATATATAAACTGCCATGCAGAGATTGTCAAGGGTGTTACACAGGCCAAACGTCCCAATGGTTAAAACAAAGAATTACTCAACATAAAAGTGACTGCAGACTACACAAAAATACTTGTGCCACAGTAGAACACCACTTAAAGACAGGTCATTATTTTGATTATGATAGTATAATTTTATTGGAAAAAAAACAACAACTACAGATCTAGATTATTCCTTGAAATGTATTATATCAAGAAACATGAAAACAACCTAAACTACAAACTTGATACTAACAATTTGAGCAATATTTATTGTAATCGTTTTAATTATTTTGAACATGTCACTCTGTATATTAACAACTTTTAAATTCTTATCACTTTTTACTATAATATATAAAAAACAGCAGAATAGAAACATTTTATATTAATCTATTTTTAATGTGTGTAATGTGATGCTAGTGCCCGTATCGGCAAAACAACTGTTGCTCTCTGTAAGTTTTTATTTATTGTTAATTTTAATGGGTTTTAAAATGTACATTACTAATTATTGTAGAATTTCTCCCGAAGAAGCTGTTAAACAATGGCGAAGTATTGAGAATATTAGAAAAATTGCAGTTTTAATTCCCTACAGACCGCTATACCCGAAATTTATGAAATATTCTATAATTAAGTAACGGTCGATAACTTAATAAATTTATATATATATATATATATATATATATATATAAATTTATTAAGTTATCGACCGTTACTTAATTATAGAATATTTCATATATATATATATATATATATATATATATATATATATATATATATATAAATTTATTAAGTTATCGACCGTTACTTAATTATCGAATATTTCATAAATTTCGGGTATAGCGGTCTGTAGGGAATTAAAACTGCAATTTTTCTAATATTCTCAATACTTCGCCATTGTTTAACAGCTTCTTCAGGAGAAATTCTACAATAATTAGTAATGTACATTTTAAAACCCATTAAAATTAACAATAAATAAAAACTTACAGAGAGTAACAGTTGTTTTGCCGATACGGGCATTAGCATCACATTACACACATTAAAAATAGATTAATATAAAATGTTTCTATTCTGCTGTTTTTTATATATTATAGTAAAAAGTGATAAGAATTTAAAAGTTGTTAATATACAGAGTGACATGTTCAAAATAATTAAAACGATTAAAATAAATATTGCTCAAATTGTTAGTATCAAGTTTGTAGTTTAGGTTGTTTTCATGTTTCTTGATATAGTACATTTCAAGGAATAATCTAGATCTGTAGTTGTTGTTTTTTTTCCAATAAAATTATATTATCATAATCAAAATAATGACCTGTCTTTAAGTGGTGTTCTACTGTGGCACAAGTATTTTTGTGTAGTCTGCAGTCACTTTTATGTTGAGTGATTCTTTGTTTTAACCATTGGGACGTTTGGCCTGTGTAACACCCTTGACAATCTCTGCATGGCAGTTTATAAATTACATTGGTATTGTACAATAGTGGTGTTTTGTCCTTAAGCTTTGTAAATAAGTTAGAATTTTTTTGTTGGTTTTATTTTGAGATTTTCATGTTATTAAATTGTTTGAAAATCGCTATTATTTTGTTAGACAACTGCGGTATAAATGACAACTTTTTATATAAAATTTGTTGTGGTTCCGGAGGATCAATCGCTCCATCATACATTTCGGTGTTGTATAGCAGCTTTTTTAGCACGTTCCTTGGATAACCATTATTAGCAAAGATCACAAATAGTTTGTGGAGGTTCGATGCTAACCATTTTTTTTCACTAATATGTACTACCCTATTTTTCATTGCTATTACGGTGTTGTAAATTTGTGATTTGAGGTGACTTGAAAAATAATTTATAAACCTGCCTGAGTCTGTAGGTTTTTGGAACCAATCTAATATTATTTTGTTATCAGTGTCTCTGACTACTCTGGTATTCAAAAAAGGTAACGAGCGATCGTCTTCTATTTCAATGGTGGACTGAATATGCTCATTAAAAGAATTAATCCCATTTAATATAGTTTCGGTCTGCTCCTTAGGTATGGCACAAATTATGTCATCTACATATTTATATAAAAATGCAATTTCGAAAGGTAATGTTGGAATAACCTGATATAATATGAAATCCAACACAATTGTTGCTAATATTGGGCTTATAGGAGAACTCATTGGTGTCCCAAATATTTGACGATAAAATTCGTTGTTAAAACTAAAATAACTATTGTCAAAGACAAATCTCACAACCGCCAAAAAATAATCCCTCGACAATGTAGTGAACTCTCCAACAATGTTCCATTTATTTTCTACAATATCTACTACCAGTTCCAAAGGAATGTTTGTAAATAGAGATACCGCATCTAAAGAGATTAATATATAATTCTCCGGAAGGAGCCTATTTCTGATATCTGTTACAAATGTAAACGTATCCTTAATATTATAGTTATTGTGGTCTTCGAACGCATTTTTTAAGATGTCACTAACAGTTTTTGCGATTTCATATGTTACTGCATTAACGGAGCTAACAATTGGTCTTAAAGGTATGTCAGGTTTGTGTATTTTTGGTAAACAGTACAGTTTTGGAAAGGAAGCGTTACGAATGTATAGTTTTTTAGCAGTATTGATGTTAATTTCATTTTTTGATTCCAAATATTTCATAAGATCATTGAATTTGTTCTGGATCGACGACGTTTGATCTTTATTCATTTTAACATATGTGCTCCTATCTTCTAACATTATTTCAGTTTTCCCAATGTAATCTTGTTTGTCCATTGCTACTGTACATCCCCCTTTATCTGCTTGTAATATATAAAGATCTAGATGATCTTTTAAAAATGCTTGAGTAGTCTTATACATTCTATTGTATTTTGATGGTTTTTTTGAGTTATTGTTGTTTAAAAAATTGGTAACCACATTTGTAGCTTTAGCCCTGAATACGTCTTTGTCATTAGTTGGGGTGTCATCAATTATATTCTCAACCTCAGCAATGAAGATATCCATTCTGATGTTTTTTGTATCTGTAACACTAAATTTGGGTCCTAAGGAAATAAAGTCCGCTATGTTTTTCGGAATGTCAACTGACGAAATATTTTTGAACCATTTACCATTGTCAAAAAATAAACAGTCATCAGCTATCTTCTCCAATTTTTCAAACTTGTTTATATTTGTTTGTCTAACTTCATGGAACACTTTGTCATATGTATATTTCAATGTTTTTCGAAATTGTGTTAATACATCAATAGTAACAATATTATTTAGTTTTGATTTTATATTAGTAATATAGTTATTACTCCTTGGAATGTTTTTACAAGTTATTTGAATTTCTAAAGATATAATTTGGAAGGAAATTCTATCAATTAATTTAGTCACCTTGTTGCTTAATATGTTGTCGTTTGTGTTGATCAATAGACTTTGAATGTTTTTCACACTGTCCTGTGTATGTTTCGGTATGTTACTGGATGCTCGGCATCTTAATAGGAAAACTCTCCGGTTGTTCTGTCTAGCCAATTTTCTGTTGTGATTTGCCCATTGTTTGAATGATTTCAAAATGTCTTCACCGTATAGTTCATTAATTACTTGATAAAAACCCCTCTTAACTTATGAATTTATTAAGTTATCGACCGTTACTTAATTATAGAATATTTCATAAATTTCGCGTATAGCAGTCTGTAGGCAATTAAAACTGCAATTTTCCTAATATTCTCAATATTTCGCCATTGTTTAACAGCTTCTTCAGGAGAAATTCTACAATAATTAGTAATGTACATTTTAAAACCCATTAAAATTAACAATAAATAAAAACTTACAGAGAGCAACAAATGTTTTGCCGATACGGGCACTAGCATCACATTACACACAT
Organism: Galeruca laticollis; assembly: GCA_963921935.1. Classification (NCBI taxonomy): domain Eukaryota; kingdom Metazoa; phylum Arthropoda; class Insecta; order Coleoptera; family Chrysomelidae; genus Galeruca; species Galeruca laticollis. The sequence continues at coordinate 259,657,394 of OY998176.1, read as the reverse complement.
TAAAAATAGATTAATATCAATTGTTTCTATTTTGCTGTTTTTTATATATTATAGTAAAAAGTGTTAAGAATTCAAAAGTTGTTAATATACAGAGTGACATGTTAAAAATAATTAAAAAGATTACAATAAATATTGCTCAAATTGTTAGTATCAAGTTTGTAGTTTAGGTTGTTTTCATGTTTCTTGATATAATACATTTCAAGGGATAATCTAGATCTGTAGTTGTTGTTTTTTTCCAATAAAGTTATATTATCATAATCAAAATTATGACCTGTCTTTAAGTGGTTGTTCTACTGTGGCACAAGTATTTTTGTGTAGTCTGCAGTCACTTTTATGTTGAGTGATTCTTTGTTTTAACCATTGGGACGTTTGGCCTATGTAACACCCTTGACAATCTCTGCATGGCAGTTTATAAATTACATTGGTATTGTACAATAGTGGTGTTTTGTCCTTAAGCTTTGTAAATAAGTTAGAATTTTTTTGTTGGTTATATTTTTAAATTTTCATGTTATTAAATTGTTTGAAAATCGCTATTATTTTGTTAGACAACTGCGGTATAAATGACAACTTTTTATATAAAATTTGTTGTGGTTCCGGAGGATCAATCGCTCCATCATACATTTCGGTGTTGTATAGCAGCTTTTTTAGCACGTTCCTTGGATAACCATTATTAGCAAAGATCACAAATAGTTTGTGGGGGTTCGATGCTAACCATTTTTTATCACTGATATGTACTACCCTATTTTTCATTGCTATTACGGTGTTGTAAATTTGTGATTAGGGGTGACTTGAAAAATAATTTATAAACCTGCCTGAGTCTGTAGGTTTTTGGAACCAATCTAATATTATTTTGTTATCAGTGTCTCTGACTACTCTAGTATCCGAAAAAGGTAACGAGCGATCGTCTTCTATTTCAATGGTGAACTGAATATGCTCATTAAAAGAATTAATCCCATTTAATATAGTTTCGGTCTGCTCCTTAGCTATGGCACAAATTATGTCATCTACATATTTATATGAAAATGCAATTCCGAAAGGTAATGTTGGAATAACCTGATCTAATAAGAAATTCAACACAATTGTTGCTAATATTGGGCTTATAGGAGAACCCATTGGTGTCCCAAATATTTGACGATAAAATTCGTTGTCAAAACTAAAATAACTATTGTCAAAGACAAATCTCACAACCGCCAAAAAATTATCCCTCGACAATGTAGTAAACTCTCCAACAATGTTCCATTTATTTTCTACAATATCTACTACCAGTTCCAAAGGAATGTTTGTAAATAGAGATACCGCATCTAAAGAGAACAATATATAATTTTCCGGAAGGAGCCTATTTCTGATATCTGTTAGAAATGTAAACGCATCCTTAATATTATAGTTATTGTGGTCTTCGAACGCATTTTTTAAGATGTCACTAACAGTTTTTGCGATTTCATATGTTACTGCATTAACGGAGCTAACAATTGGTCTTAAAGGTATGTCAGGTTTGTGTATTTTTGGTAAACAGTACAGTTTTGGAAAGGAAGCGTTACGAATGTATAGTTTTTTAGCAGTATTGGTGTTAATTTCATTTTTTGATTCCAAATATTTTATAAGATCATTGAATTTGTTCTGGATCGACGACGTTGGATCTTTATTCATTTTAACATATGTGTTCCTATCTTCTAACATTATTTCAGTTTTCCCAATAAAATCTTGTTTGTCCATTGCTACTGTACATCTCCCTTTATCTGCTTGTAATATATAAAGATCTGGATGATCTTTTAAAAATGCTTGAGTAGTCTTATACATTCTATTGTATTAGGATTTTTTTTTGAGTTATTGTTGTTTAAAAAATTGGTAACCACATTTGTAGCTTTAGCCCTTAATACATCTTTGTCATTAGTTGGGGTGTCATCAATTATATTCTCAACCTCAGCCATAAAGATATCCATTCTGATGTTTTTTGTATCTGTAACACTAAATTTGGGTCCTAAGGAAATAAAGTCCGCTTTGTTTTTCGGAATGTCAACTGACGAAATATTTTTGAACCATTTACCATTGTCAAAAAATAAACAGTCATCAGCTATCTTCTCCAATTTTTCAAACTTGTTTATATTTGTTTGTCTAACTTCATGGAACACTTTGTCATATGTATATTTCAATGTTTTTCCAAATTGTGTTAATACATCAATAGTAACAATATTATTTAGTTTTGATTTTATATTAGTAATATAGTTATTACTTTTTGAAATGTTTTTACAAGTTATTTGAATTTCTAAAGATAAAATTTGGAAGGAAATTCTATCAATTAATTTAGTTACCTTAGTGCTTAATATGTTGTCGTTTGTGTTGATCAATAGACTTTGAATGTTTTTCACACTGTCCTGTATATGTTTCGGTATGTTACTGGATGCTCGGCATCTTAATAGGAAAACTCTCCGGTTGTTCTCTCTAGCCAATTTTCTGTTGTGATTTGCCCATTGTTTGAATGATTTTAAAATGTCTTCACCGTATAGTTCATTAATTACTTGATAAAAACCCATCTTATAAATTTATTAAGTTATCGACCGTTACTTAATTATAGAATATTTCATAAATTTTGGGTATAGTAGTCTGTAGGCAATTAAAACTGCAATTTTTCTAATATTCTCAATATTTCGCCATTGCTTAACAGCTTCTTCAAGAGAAATTCTACAATAATTAGTAATGTACATTTTAAAACCCATTAAAATTAACAATAAATAAAAACTTACAGAGAGCAACAGTTGTTTTGCCGATACGGGCACTAGCATCACATTACACACATTAGAAATAGATTATTATAAAATGTTTCTATTCTGCTGTTTTTTATATATTATAGTAAAAAGTGATAAGAATTTAAAAGTTGTTAATATACAGAGTGACATGTTAAAAACAATTAAAAAGATTACAATGAATATTGCTCAAATTGTTAGTATCAAGTTTGTAGTTTAGGTTGTTTTCATGTTTCTTGATATAATACATTTCAAGGAATAATCTAGATCTGTAGTTGTTGTTTTTTTCCAATAAAGTTATATTATCATAATCAAAATTATGACCTGTCTTTAAGTGGTGTTCTACTGTGGCACAAGTATTTTTGTGTAGTCTGCAGTCACTTTTATGTTGAGTGATTCTTTGTTTTAACCATTGGGACGTTTGGCCTATGTAACCTCCTTGACAATCTCTGCATGGCAGTTTATCAATTACATTGGTATTGTACAATAGCGGTGCTTTGTCCTTAAGCTTTGTAAATAAGTTAGAATTTTTTTGTTGGTTATATTTTGAAATTTTCATGTTATTAAATTGTTTGAAAATCGCTATTATTTTGTTAGACAACTGCGGTATAAATGACAACTTTTTATATAAAATTTGTTGTGGTTCCGGAGGATCAATCGCTCCATCATACATTTCGGTGTTGTTGCTTTTTTAGCACGTTCCTTGGATAACCATTATGAGCAAAGATCACAAATAGTTTGTGGAGGTTCGATGCTAACCATTTTTTATCACTGATATGTACTACCCTATTTTTCATTGCTATTATGGTGTTGTAAATTTGTGATTAGGGGTGACTTGAAAAATAATTTATAAACCTGCCTGAGTCTGTAGGTTTTTGGAACGAATCTAATATTATTTTGTTATTAGTGTCTCTGACTACTCTGGTATCCAAAAAAGGTAACGAGCGATCGTCTTCTATTTCAATGGTGAACTGAATATGCTCATTAAAAGAATTAATCCCATTTAATATAGTTTCGGTCTGCTCCTTAGGTATGGCACAAATTATGTCATCTACATATTTATATAAAAATGCAATTTCGAAAGGTAATGTTGGAATAACCTGATCTAATAAGAAATCCAACACAATTGTTGCTGGATACCAGAGTAGTCAGAGACACTGATAACAAAATAATATTAGATTGATTCCAAAAACCTACACCTATTGTACGAATATGTTTTCAATGTCATATGAGTTCCAGTTTGAATCTGGAAGATAAATGCTGCATATGGCAAGCTTTATTGGAGTATCAATTTTAATAGCCACAGCTTGTAACCTGGTGTTGAGGGTTACCCTTTTAGCCGGGATTTCTTCCTTTAGTAAAACTGCCACTCCACCCCTTGCTCTAATATTTGGTTTCACATCTTTCCTGAAAGCATGGAATCCTCTAAAGGTAAAGATTTCGTTCGGTCTCAGGTGTGTCTCTTGTAGAGCGAAAAGTATGGTGTTCAAATTGCTCCTTATTATTTGCAGTTCTGGAAGGTGTGAATTGAGTCCATTACAGTTCCATTGAATGAATTTTGTATTATTATCCATTAAAATTGTGTAGAAAGGGATAAATAAATATGTGTATAATAAGGAAAATTGGTTGTAAATATATATTATGTGTATATAAATGAAATAATTTTATGAAAGAATAAATGATAAGGTTCAAAAAATATGAATCTTAGAACTATAAAATATCACGGGGGTTGATTTTCGTGGGTTTATGTGAAACTAGCTAGGTCAGGTTCGATTTCTGCGAGGTTTTTCTGGGTCTACCTTCCTTCCACCCGCGTTTTCTTTTCTTCTTTGTTTGCCCACCTGACGAAGTTTCAATAATGATCGAATCAAGATCTGAGCTGTATGTTCTGTTGGTGTGTTCGTTGTCTTCATTATTAGGGTTCGTTTGTGGCGTTTGAAAAGATATTGCGAAGAGTTCTGTTAGAGCTTTTGTTAGGTGTGGAATTGAAGAGTTGGCCAATTCTTGAGGGTTATACGGGGCTGGTTGGGTTGGTGGGCAGGATGTGGTGGCAGTAGCGTATGAAATATTTTCTTTTGGGGTGGAAATTATTACTTTTCTTCTGGCTTCTTGGTAAGATATGTTGTCTTTCACTTTAATTCCTTGTATTGCTACCTCTTGTTTGTAGATCGGGCATTCTTTCGCGCGTGCGGAATGTGGTCCTTTGCAATGTATACATGTTAATGGTGTTTCACATGCGTTACCGGGGTGCAAAGGTTTGCCGCATACACATACCTGATCTTTAGTACATTTTGTCGCAGTGTGGCCGAAAAGTTGACATTTAAAACATCTGAGGGGGGGCGGGATGTACGGGCGAGTTTTCAATATTTAAAAAGCTATCTTCACTTCTTTAGGGAGCAACAATTGTGTTGGATTTCTTATTAGATCAGGTTATTCCAACATTACCTTTCGAAATTGCATTTTTATATAAATATGTAGATGACATAATTTGTGCCATACCTAAGGAGCAGACCGAAACTATATTAAATGGGATTAATTCTTTTAATGAGCATATTCAGTTCACCATTGAAATAGAAGACGATCGCTCGTTACCTTTTTTGGATACCAGAGTAGTCAGAGACACTGATAACAAAATAATATTAGATTGGTTCCAAAAACCTACAGACTCAGGCAGGTTTATAAATTATTTTTCAAGTCACCCCAAATCACAAATTTACATACCGAAACATATACAGGACAGTGTGAAAAACATTCAAAGTCTATTGATCAACACAAACGACAACATATTAAGCAACAAGGTAACTAAATTAATTGATAGAATTTCCTTCCAAATTTTATCTTTAGAAATTCAAATAACTTGTAAAAACATTTCAAGGAGTAATAACTATATTACTAATATAAAATCAAAACTAAATAATATTGTTACTATTGATGTATTAACACAATTTGAAAAAACATTGAAATATACATATGGCAAAGTGTTCCATGAAGTTAGACAAACAAATATAAACAAGTTTGAAAAATTGGAGAAGATAGCTGATGAATGTTTATTTTTTGACAATAGTAAATGGTTCAAAAATATTTCGTCAGTTGACATTCCGAAAAACATAGCGGACTTTATTTCCTTAGGACCCAAATTTAGTGTTTCAGATACAAAAAACATCAGAATGGATAGATATCTTTATGGCTGAGGTTGAGAATATAATTGATGACACCCCAACTATTGACAAAGACGTATTAAGGGCTAAAGCTACAAATTGGTTACCAATTTTTTAAACAACAATAACTGTTAGTGACATCTTAAAAAATGCGTTCGAAAACCACAATAACTATAATATTAAGGATACGTTTACATTTGTAACAGATATCAGAAATAGGCTCCTTCCGGAAAATTATATATTAATCTCTTTAGATGCGGCATCTCTATTTACAAACATTCCTTTGGAACTGGTAGTAGATATTGTAGAAAATAAATGGAACATTGTTGGAGAGTTTACTAGATTGTAGAGGGATAATTTTTTGGCGGTTGTGAGATTTGTCTTTGACAATAGTTATTTTAGTTTTGACAACGAATTTTATCGTCAAATATTTGGGACACCAATGGGTTCTCCTATAAGCCCAATATTAGCAACAATTTTTTTTTTTTTTTTTTTTTTTTTTTTTTTTTTTTTTTTTTTTTTTTTTTTTTTTTTTTTTTTTTTGAGCATCGACATCTAGGTGGGACACCAATGGGTTCTCCTATAAGCCCAATATTAGCAACAATTTTTTTTTTTTTTTTTTTTTTTTTTTTTTTTTTTTTTTTTTTTTTTTTTTTTTTTTTTTTTTTTTTTTTGAGCATCGACATCTAGGTCATTGTGCTCGTCGATATATCATTGGGGTAATTTATATTTTATAAAATAGATTTGCGGACTTTAGATAAGTTATCACCTGGTTAAGCTCGTCATTTTGGTTTCTAAGAATGTTTTCGATCTGGGGTATTTTGAGGAATTGTCTGTGAAAATTGAAGGCTGCACAAGTTAATATATGTTGGGTTGTCAGTGGGATGCCGCACTTCTCACATCTGGGTTTGTTCTTTCCAAGGAGGAGGTGTAAATGGGTTAGGTTTGTGTGGCCTATCCTTAATCGGCTGAGGACGACTTGTTCACGCCTTGTAAGAGTTTTGGGGTAGAACCATTTTTGTACGCACGGTTTAATGTGTCTTAATTGTCCGTCATATGTATTACATCTGTTCTGCCATGCTTCGTAAATTTTATTCTTTATATCCGTTTTCATATCCAGGAAGGTGTTAGGTATGCCTTTGTCAACTGTTCCGCTTGTGGCTTTTTTTGCTACTAGATCAGCTTCAGTATTACCGGTAATATCGGTATGCCCAGGTATCCACATTATTGAAATAGTCCTTTGCATACTGTATAGATGGGTTGATAATTCTTGAATGCGTACAACCCATTCATTTGCAGAAAAACGATTTTTTGTCGAGAGAGTGGCAGTTAAGGAATCCGTACAAACTAAACATTTTTCAAAGCTGCTCTGACTGGAGTACAACAACGCTTGCCATATTGCATACAACTCGGCATTAAGTATACTAGACTCTTGGTTTAGGGTCCAAAAGAAGGAATCTACACCGATTACGATTGCCGCCCCTGTTCCATTATCTGATTTGGAACCATCTGTCTAGATGACTAAATGTTCGTTGTATAGATCCATTTGTTCTAAAAATAGCGTTCGGTAGATCGATGGAGCGGTATCTTCTTTTTTGTATTTACTGAGAGATATGTTTATTTGTGGTAGTTTTCTTAGCCATGGAGGGGTGTCATACGTATAGGTCATTTTTTCTATTTGTAAGTTTATCCTGTACTCTTCAGATGTGTCTGAAAAACGAATACTGGATGGTTTAGTTGAACTACGTCTTAGTGTGTGTGGACTGGGAAGGTTTGTGAAAATCTTGTTATTTAAATGGTTGGGTAACGTTTGTATTTTCACGCCATATGTTATGAGCTGCATATCTCTCCTTAAGTTTAGGGGTAAGGACGAAGCATCGCATAAGATTGCTTCTATAGGGCTTGTTCTAAATGCACCGATTGCATGTCTTACTGCGAGATTTTGGATTTTATTTAGCTGGTTCAAGTGTGAACGTCTTGCAGAACCATAAACAATACACCCAAAGTCAATTTTGGATTGCACTAAAGTTTGATAGATGCGTAATAAAATTTCTCTGTCGGACCCCCATCGGATACTCGACAAACATTTGATAATGTTAATAACTCTTCGGCATCTGTTAATCAGATATTCAATGTGCGGTCTCCAGTTTAATTTTTGGTCAAGTATCATACCTAATAATTTTGTTTTATGTTTTATCTCGATATTCTGACTTTGCAGCTTTAGTTGTGGTTCGGCGTGGTCGGATCTTAATCTGCAGAAATGGATGGCGTGGGACTTCGAAGGTGAAAATTTAAAACCGCTGGCTCTAGCAGTTTCTTCTAGGCTGTTGATTTGTCCTTGTAATGAATTCTCAATTTCGGGAATTGAATGACTGTAAGAATAAATGGTTAGATCGTCGACATATGAAGCTGCTTTGGTGTTTTCTCCGATGTTACAAACAAGACAGTTAATTGCAATGGCAAAAAGAGTTACGCTAAGAACTGAGCCTTGTGGTATTCCGTTTTCTAAGGCTCGTGTTGATGAAAATTCATTGTCAATTCTTACACAAAAGAATCTTTCCGAGAAAAATCATTTAGAATATTAGGTAACGCTCCACGGAGGCCCCATGTGTGTATTTGTTTCATTATTGTATATCTCCAAGTCATGTCATACGCTTTTTGCAAGTCGAACATGACTGCGACGAGGTATTGTCTTTTAGAAAAGGCATTTTGAATGTCAGTCTCTAATGCGACTAGGGCATCTAGAGAGGAGTGATTTCGTCGACAGCCCACTTGGAGGTTTGATAGAAGGCCGCGTGATTCTAGCACAAAGGTTAGTCTGTTGTTCATCATTTTTTCAAATATTTTTCCGATACACGATATTAGTGAAATTGGTCTATAGTTTGTAGGATTTGTCATTGAATCTCGATTTTTTAAGATCGGGATAATGATAGCCGTTTTCCAGTTACTAGGGTAGGTATTCGCTGACCATATTTTGTTGAAGAGAGTTAAGAGTTTCTCTTTCTCGTTTCTAGGTAAATGAGTTATCATTCCATACATAACTGAGTCCAGTCCCGGTGCACTATCTTTGCAGGTATTAAGGGTGTTGGCCAGTTCGTCGAAAATGAAAGGGACGTTGTACGGAAGGTCTGCGTCATCGGTATTAAAATCCAGGTTGAGAGATTCTTCAGTAGTTTTTGTTCTTTGGAAGTCGGGGCAATAATTTTCCGAGCTGCTAATTGATTCGAAGTGGTCAGCGAAAACTTCAGCTATATCATGGGGATCGGTTAAAAATATGTTGTTATTTTCTATTGTATGGGTGGTGGTAGATTGATATTTGCCTGATATTGTTTTGATTTTTCTCCATATCTCGGATACCTCGGAGTCAGTTGTTAAGGTTGATACATATTCTTCCCATGTCCTTCTTTTGCTTTCTTTAATTAAACGTCGGGCGGCTGATCTTAGTTTTTTGAATTGTACTAAATTATAGTTTGTAGGCGATTTTCGGAATCTGTTGAGTGCATTTTTCCTTGCTGATATTGCTTCCCTAATTTCATTATTCCACCACGGTACCATTTTAGATAATATTTTACTTTAAGATTTGGGGATAGTTGCATCGGCTGCCACTAGAATAGATTTGGTCACTGCCTCTACCATTTCGTTAATGGAGTTACTCGAATCGGGGTTTGGAAGAGACACTATATTTGAGTAGTCAGTCCAATTGGCTTTTCCGGTAAGCCACCTTTCTGTAGAAAGTTTAACCTTTGTTGGGATATTAGTGGTAACAGAGATTGGGAAGTGATCACTGGAATGGAGATCTTCTAATGGGTTCCAGTGAAACTGATGGGTTATATTTGGGGAGCATAGGGTTAGGTCGATAGCTGAAAAGGAGTTTGAGCCTTGATTGAAATGTGTGGGCTTTCCATTGTTTAGAAGGCATATATTTGAGTCGTCAATAAATTTCTCCAAACGTTTTCCTCTAGTATCAGTTGTTAAAGATCCCCAAGAGGGTGAATGGGCGTTGAAATCTCCCATAATTATGCATGGGGTCGGTAATTGTACGAATATGTTTTCAATGTCATATGAGTTCCAGTTTGAATCTGGAAGATAAATGCTGCATATGGCAAGCTTTATTGGAGTATCAATTTTAATAGCCACAGCTTGTAACCTGGTATTGAGGGTTACCCCTTTTAGCCGGGATTTCTTCCTTTAGTAAAACTGCCACTCCACCCCTTGCTCTAATATTTGGTTTCACATCTTTCCTGAAAGCTTGGAATCCTCTAAAGGTAAAGATTTCGTTCGGTCTCAGGTGTGTCTCTTGTAGAGCGAAAAGTATGGTGTTCAAATTGCTCCTTATTATTTGCAGTTCTGGAAGGTGTGAATTAAGTCCATTACAGTTCCATTGAATGAATTTTGTATTATTATCCATTAAAATTGTGTAGAAAGGGATAAATAAATATGTGTATAATAAGGAAAATTGGTTGTAAATATATATTATGTGTATATAAATGAAATAATTTTATGAAAGAATAAATGATAAGGTTCAAAAAATATGAATCTTAGAACTATAAAATATCACGGGGGTTGATTTTCGTGGGTTTATGTGAAACTAGCTAGGTCAGGTTCGATTTCTGCGAGGTTTTTCTGGGTCTACCTCCCTTCCACCCGCGTTTTCTTTTTTTCTTTGTTTTCCCACCTGACGAAGTTTCAATAATGATCGAATCAAGATCTGAGCTGTATGTTCTGTTGGTGTGTTCGTTGTCTTCATTATTAGGGTTCGTTTGTGGCGTTTGAAAAGATATTGCGAAGAGTTCTGTTAGAGCTTTTGTTAGGTGTGGAATTGAAGAGTTGGCCAATTCTTGAGGGTTATACGGGGCTGGTTGGGTTGGTGGGCAGGATGTGGTGGCAGTAGCGTATGAAATATTTTCTTTTGGGGTGGAAATTATTACTTTTCTTCTGGCTTCTTGGTAAGATATGTTGTCTTTCACTTTAATTCCTTGTATTGCTACCTCTTGTTTGTAGATCGGGCATTCTTTCGCGCGTGCGGAATGTGGTCCTTTGCAATGTATACATGTTAATGGTGTTTCACATGCGTTACCGGGGTGCAAAGGTTTGCCGCATACACATACCTGATCTTTAGTACATTTTGTCGCAGTGTGGCCGAAAAGTTGACATTTAAAACATCTGAGGGGGGGCGGGATGTACGGGCGAGTTTTCAATATATAAAAAGCTATCTTCACTTCTTTAGGGAGCAACAATTGTGTTGGATTTCTTATTAGATCAGGTTATTCCAACATTACCTTTCGAAATTGCATTTTTATATAAATATGTAGATGACATAATTTGTGCCATACCTAAGGAGCAGACCGAAACTATATTAAATGGGATTAATTCTTTTAATGAGCATATTCAGTTCACCATTGAAATAGAAGACGATCGCTCGTTACCTTTTTTGGATACCAGAGTAGTCAGAGACACTGATAACAAAATAATATTAGATTGGTTCCAAAAACCTACAGACTCAGGCAGGTTTATAAATTATTTTTCAAGTCACCCCAAATCACAAATTTACAACACCGTAATAGCAATGGAAAATAGGGTAGTACATATCAGTGATAAAAAATGGTTAGCATCGAACCTCCACAAACTATTTGTGATCTTTGCTAATAATGGTTATCCAAGGAACGTGCTAAAAAAGCTGCTATACACCACCGAAATGTATGATGGAGCGATTGATCCTCCGGAACCACAACAAATTTTATATTAAAAGTTGTCATTTATACCGCAGTTGTCTAACAAAATAATAGCGATTTTCAAACAATTTAATAACATGAAAATTTCAAAATATCACCAACAAAAAAATTCTAACTTATTTACTAAGCTTAAGGACAAAACACCACTATTGTACAATACCAATGTAATTTATAAGCTGCCATGCAGAGATTGTCAAAGGTGTTACATAGGCCAAACTTCCCAATGGTTAAAACAAAGAATCACTCAACATAAAAGTGACTGCAGACTACACAAAAATACTTGTGCCACAGTAAAACACCACTCAAAGACAGGTCATAATTTTGATTATGATAATATAACTTCATTGGAAAAAAACAACAACGACAGATCTAGATTATTCCTTGAAATGTATTATATCAAGAAACATGAAAACAACCTAAACTACAAACTTGATACTAACAATTTGAGCAATATTTATTGTAATCTTTTTAATTATTTTTAACATGTCACTCTGTATATTAACAACTTCTAAATTCTTATCACTTTTTACTATAATATATAAAAAACAGCAGAATAGAAACATTTTATATTAATCTATTTTTAATGTGTGTAATGTGATGCTAGTGCCCGTATCGGCAAAACAACTGTTGCTCTCTGTAAGTTTTTATTTATTGTTAATTTTAATGGGTTTTAAAATGTACATTACTAATTATTGTAGAATTTCTCCTGAAGAAGCTGTTAAACAATGGCGAAATATTGAGAATATTAGAAAAATTGCAGTTTTAATTGCCTACAGACCGCTATACCCGAAATGTATGAAATATTCTATATATATATATATATATATATATATATATATATATATATATATATATATATATATATATATATATATATGTATATATATATATATATATATATATGTACATTTTTTTTATTCAACTGAAACATAAATTGTTTGTCTTTTTTGATGCCTGAATATCTTTTTCAGGTAACCTGATAAATACTATTCTGGGTTTATATTGGTCTCAGTGTTTAATTGACATTTTGGTGAGCATTGTGAATTTCTATCGTGATTACTGTGGGTGCTCAAGGGATCAATTTGTTTGGCGCCCAGATTTAAATTCTTGTAGTTTAAGATTAGAGACTCCGCCCTTCTCCACTATTTTTAGCTAGCCGTGAGTACTCGTCTGCCGGGTGGTAGACAAAACAACATAACCGATATAATTTTACCCATAGAAAATTTGAAAGAAACTCAATAGTACCGTTTATTTTCATTATAAATTGTAATTATCGAGGACGGTTATAAATTGGCGACCAACGTGGTTTTTTTTAAATTAATACTTTAATAAATTTCACTACCTGGGTAAGCAAGTTATTTATATTCGAAAGTTTGGTTTTAACACTTGTAACATTTGTCTTGGTTTATTGTTTTGTCGATCATGGAAGGTACAATACACGTAAATAGATTGGATAAATCCGAATTACAATATGAGTTAAACTGGAGAGGTTACAATATTACGGATGGTTTAGAAGAAGCGAAGGGGTTTTTAAGGGTAGCGTTTACGGGGGAGGGTAGCGTCTACGGGTATTACGCAAAAAGTAAATAAGGGTGTATACAAGAACGGGGGTTATGCAAAAAGTAAATAAGTGTGTATGTTATTACGTGTATAAGGTATCTAGGGGGTGATTTAGAAGAAGCGAAGAGGGTTTTAAGGGTAGCGTCTACGGGGGAGGGGAGCGTCTACGGGGATTACGTAAATAAGGGTGTATACAAGAACAGGGGTTATGCAAAAAGTAAATAAGTGTGTATGTTTTTACGTGTATAAGGTATCCAGGGGGTGATTTAGAAGAAGCGAAGAGGGTTTTAAGGGTAGCGTCTACGGGGGGGGGGGGTTGCGTAAAAAGTAAATAAGGGTGTATACAAGAAGTGATTAGAAGAAAGAAAATGTATGGAGGATTGTGTGTGTAAGAGATGAGGGGTAGTGCTTACGAGGGGGAGGGGCTATGCAGTTCGCTGATTTTTTAAGGGTTCTATATTTTGAAATTCTCAAAGGAATGTTATTAGATTGATAACCAACATTTTTTTTTAACGGATATGTGTGTGAATTCATATCATTTAATAGAAGGTTTTTTTATATTGTAATAAATGAAATCTCACATTATATTAAATTCGCTTAGTAGGTAATATTTATGCGTTATTTCTATAGTTAGGAAGCACGTGCAGACCAAATCATTTATTCAGACAATAGTGAACTTGTTTCAAATATGATTAGATTGGGATGTCATGATTTCTGGTTTATAATTGTTAGTTGAAATTAGTTGTTATAATTTAAAACGATACAAAAATCTCACATTATATTAAATTCGCTTAGTAGGTAATATTTATGCGTTATTCCTATAGTTGAGAAGCACGTGCAGACCAAATCATTTATTCAGACAATAGTGAACTTGTTTCAAATATGATTAAATTGGAATGTCATGATTTCTGGTTTATAATTGTTAGTTGAAATTAGTTGTTATAATTTAAAACGATACAAATACTAGATATCAAGTATTAAGGAAATATTACTTTATATTACGGAATATTACTTTAGTATCTTTTAAAAAATATATGATACCAACATGATATTGTATTAGTCATTTACGATAAAATCTAAACTGAGTTTATTCATGAAACAGCGGAATTTAGTTTTCTACCAAATTAATAAAAATAGATTTTATGTTGCAGTTTTTTTAAAATCATATTTAACTGATGTCTTTCTCTTATACGGGGTATTTTGAAAGTCTTGAAAGCATGCGCATGATTTATTTTATAAGAAATGAATGAGAGAATTGAGTGTTTGTATCACAATGTCATCGGAAGAGTTTAGACGCAAATTGGGGGAATTTTCTAAAAGCGTTCGAGAATTGAGTAAAGATATTTCAGTTTATGAAAATAAGATTAAACTGATAAAGCAATTGGAGCGAATGTGCTTGGAGGATAACGTCTTCAAAAATCGCCGCCTACAAAAAATATCCACAGAATTAAACCGACTACAATATGATGAATAATACAATTCGGGAACAACAGGATGCCATCAAGGATGGAATTAATAATGTTTTTGCAAGGACATGTATAATTTTAACATCAGTATTTATTTTAATATTGAAAATTATATAGAATATTCGTAAAACGGAAGTTTAGGTCTTCATGTAATATAGACATAAATGAGTATACAATGTGTTTCAATAAAACAGCTCATCAATTTTTTCTATTTATTTAAGTAAAATTACAATGGTATTACATTTAAACACCAATATCGTAATCGTTCTACATTAATTTGTGTACAATTGAAAGTCCCATCGGCATGACAAGCATTCGAATGTTTTTTTAAACTTTCCATAGCTGAGGACGTTCCATCAAACTTGCAGACATCAACAACAGTTGTCGTAGAAATTCCATATTCTTCACATTTCTTTTGTGAAAATTCATATTTCTGATTACCGCGAACGTAAATACAATCGACATTAGACATTGTACTTTTCAAAATCTCGTCCAATTTTGAATAGTCAACATCGCCAGATAAATACTTGATTCCATGGATATGGTGTTCCAAAAAGTTTTTTTTTTATCTTGATTGTTTAGCAAATGAAAGGGTTGTGGCGCCTTAAATATGTAGTGTCTATGTTTATATCCGATTTCGATGGACAATTCCTTAGGGTGGAATGTACCCTCGATAATGAAGCCTTGAATGTTAATGAATGCTATTCTCATCGTGGTTTATTTGTAACTGTCTCGCTGTGTATTTCAACACTGGTATTATATGATCGTTTTGATAATTTCCGTTAGGGGGCAATACTCCAATAAACAGTCATGTATAATTATACAATATGCTCTAGTATTTGCAGGAAATCCTACACCTACTTCAATTTCCACTTTTATATCAACTGTCGATGCCCTCATACCCTCCTCCTGTTTGGAACAGTCTATGACAAAGAGAGCACGATCTTTGAATGCTTCATAGTCCAATGTTGGAATTGGTTTAGCTTTTATAGAATTAGGCGTAATTATGATAGGCAAGAGTATAGTCGTTTTTTCCGAAATCCATCTTTAATCGTTCGGTGGGCCAAAAATCTCCGTTCAAAGCCAATCTTACATTGTTGGTGTTCAAGTGATCGAATTGCGAAGGATCGTTTGTCTTCTTGTTGCGTCTATCTATTTGAAAGCATACGATAACATATCGAGGTCTCTCGACAGACGAGCTCGTTTTAACTGACCAAATCTCATTTTTAGCATCTTTCGTTAACGTAGGCAATAGACAAAGCTCCCATTTTCTGAACGGAATGAATATTGGTCGATCACTTTTTATTTGCTCCATCATACGTAATTTTATTTCATCGTTAGGATAGACGTGTTTAACTTTCAATGCCATGCTATGTATAACAAACTTTATTGTAGTGTTAGATGTCGTAGTACCTGTTGTTACTTCATTTACTATTACAGCATCGTTATCATGACGAGCACGTATGAATCGAAAAGTTTGTTTTCCATTTGTGATTTTAGTATAGTCATTGAATACATTGAAAATGTGTTTTAGAGGAATCAGCAAACTAAACGATTTATCAACATCATTCAATAGCGGTTTATTGGGATAATTCCAGCCCGCTAAAGCCATTTCTTCCGATTGTGGATTATAACACAACAAACTTCTTGCGGTACTTACTATACCGGGATCGCGTACTATTTCTATTTCCTTTCCACTTTGAATGTAGGAACAAGAATCGAAGAGGAATGCACCGCAATTTGGCGTTAGATTAACACTAACTTCTAATTTTCCCTTAATTTCAAGTTGAGTTTCGTACATGAGAAAAAATGCGTCAGTTTGTTGGATGTCAAATTCCATAGAATCGCTGTTATTGGATGATTTCACATGAGGAACATAGGTGTGAAAATCTTCTTTTCTTATCGACTTATATTGTGGATCTCGGTAAAGGTCAAATATCGAAGATATTTTCGTTGATGGTGGTGTCCTATCAGAACGCACGTACTTTCTTTTTTGTGTCATTATTCTTCAACTTTAATCCGATTGCTTTGAGAAACGCCCGATTTGCAAGAGTTAGATGAAGCTTCGTTCTTTTGAACGATCTGCAAGAGACTAATTTTGTTGTAGATGATGAGGGACTTTTATAATAGTCGTTGTTGATAAGTAGACCCATTAACGTTCCAATAGATGTAAAAGTAACGTGCTTTTTCTCCTCGAAAATTTACTGGTTCGAGATCTTGATTCAACACTCTTACGGTAATGTTGGTGATTTCGTTTGTGCTGCTCACAGCTAAGTAAATCGGATTGTTCGGTCGTTCGTTGATCGCATAACCAGGGTCCACTGTAATTGGGAAACTGAATATTGTATGAGCAGGCTTATCTCCGTCAAACGATCCTTCGGCAATATTGCAATCGAATAGTAAAGTTGATATTTTACAAATGTTAACAGGTAGATCGGAACGGTGGACTTTACCAGGATCTAGTATCTTTGGAGAAAATCCTAGTATTTTACTCAAACTATCAGAGTATTCAAAATCGATGGCGTGCTGACGACTGTAAATTTCACACTGAAGAGTGTTGTTGTTGGGCTTCAAATATATATTGGCCTTAGTTGTATCCGTCTTCAATTTGAATTGATCGATGAGATAAGCTTCAATATCTGTGATTTCGTAACATCCTGACGGGAAGTTAATGGTGATGAGTCCTTTCTTACGATCATTTTTATTGTAGAAATAAAATTTCTCACCATCGATATTCGGTATAGAATGATACGAATGAAACCCCAACACACCAATAAAGTATTCTTTTTCAGGTTTCAATATTATCGGTGTGGGAGGAGTGAAGGAGAATTCATTCGAAGTGGACGTTAAGTTCAACAGTTGAGACATGACTGTGATGTTTATGGGAGTGGTGTATTTAAATAATATTACTAGATTAGAAAAAACAATTTTATTTTTTCAAATAATAATTACATGCATGACAGTTGCGTTGTGAGCTAACCGGACCATCGACATGAGTACGTTGATCCGGTCGATTGTAATGCACAAAGCAAGGCAAGCAAATTTGCAAGTTGAAATTCGATTGATATTCTTTTGGTAATTTATGCCAATTGTCTAATAAATCCAAAGGTTTAACTCGCTCTACCAAATACTTTAGAGGAATAATTTTCAATTCGGCACTTGTAAAAGACGACAACAATTGTGTTTCGCCAACCAACCATGCTTCAGACATTATAGAGGAATTGCAAACACAAATGTCCACAGTTGATCTGATTGTAATTTTGGTATTGCTCGTAATTGTAAAATATTTTACTGCCAGTAAGATAAGTGACAATTTCTCTCGGAGGCTTCAGATTACCAAATGAATCGAAATAGTCGACGCAGTCATTCATCTTTCTATATGCTACCCAATGCGTGCCTGAGTTTTTAGACACATCCAAATTTAGTATTGCTGATTCACATCGTCGAGGTCCGTTTTTCGGTAGAGAATCGCGCATGTACACATCTCGAAAATATTTTATTTTCAATAATTTGGCAAACTTGATTAATTCATAGTCGAATAATGCTCTATTGGGTAGCTTCAATGGTAGTTTTTTTTCAAGAATAATCCATATCCACCTTTAGCGTTCTTTCGCAAATACAATCCTTTACCTATAGGCTCCATAGCTTTATTATGACGATGATCTTCTTCCAATTTCTTTTGAGCATGTTTTGCATCGATCACAGTTTTCGCAATTCCCGCAGCACCGCCTGATAATGCTCCCTAAGCTGAAAGTCCAGCGAAAAGAGGTATTAGAGGTAAAAATCCTCCAGATTTAGCTACAGGTATTATTCTAGGTATTGGAACATGTTTTCGGCCTCCGAATTTTTTAATAAGAGATTTTGCTGCTCGCAATGCAAACATCGCTGTATCTGACAGCGAAGATCCTTTTTTCATGGATTTCTTCACCTTCATAACAACATCACGATGAAAAGATCTACGACGCTTCGGCTTCATACCCATTCCCAACATGCGCTTGACCTTCATTCCGGTGGTAACGAGCCCGGCGGCTGCCTTTTCACCTACTTTAGCGTCTTTTGACTGTACTCGCTCCCAAGCGGCGTTTTCTAGTGCAAAATCGGCTTTGTGACGATCTATTAGTGACTTGTTGGCTGCGTATGCGATATCGTGATTTTTGCAAGCTGCGTCGAGAGCGTTGACACCTTTATCTCCTCGTAGTAGTCTTTTTTTCAGACGCGTTCCAGCTGTAGTAATGATAAAGGATTCAATATTGTGAAAATGAAAATGAAAAAAACTTACCTCCACAGTATTGTTAGCCGGGAAAATGAAGTTCAAAAGGTAAATGGTTTATAAGCGAATTTAGCACACCTTCACCTTCGTGAATCAACATGAAGACTGGCTATCTGATTATGATGAAACCTATAATTATAGTTGCACTCTTTCACAAAGTATCATAAGATGGAGATTGTTAAGCAAGAGCAGACATTACCAATTGAAAATTTCGATAACGTATCGGGGAGTAGACATAGTAGTCATAAACATGGACCTTTATCACCGGATTCGTTTCGTGCCATCATTTGCGGTCCCAGTGGAAGTGGAAAAACAAATATTGTGTTATCTTTGTTGTTCAATGTAAACGGTGTAAAATTGAAAAATGTCTACATCTATTCTAAATCTCTATATCAACCAAAATACCAATTGCTCGAAGAAGTATTGACCGGTGTAAAAGGTGTGGGATATTATCCGTTTAAAGAAAACGATGAAATTGTAAGTCCTGCAGAATCCAAACCAAATTCGATTTTCTTTTTGACGATGTGTCATGTGACGAACAACAAACCATCCAAGAGTATTTTCCCATGTGCAGACATAAAGATATCGATGCTTTCTACCTATGTCAGACTTATTCGAAAATACCAAAACAGCTAATACGCGATAACTGCAACATGATTGTAATGTTTAAACAGGATGAAATCAATCTCAAACATGCTTCCAACGAACACGTTTCCCCCGACATGTCATTTGAAGAATTCAAGAAAATGTGTTCCGAATGTTGGAATGATAAATATGGTGCTTTGGTTATTTTCAAAGACTTCGATTTACACGATGGTAGATATCGTGAAGGATTCGATATGTATATAAAAATATTCTAATTACTCAACCACATTCATTTTTCATTATGATGTCACCCGATGCAGACCCTGTACGAAAACGAAAAATTGCAGATCTGAAACGAATTATTAGGAAAAAGTATTTATCTTTTAAATTGAACAAAACTGAGCACGATGAGACGCTAAATAGAATTGTCAAACCTATATCTAATCCACTCATAGATATTGTGAATACTTCCAAGGAAATTGCAAACACATTCAAAGAGATTGTAGCAGCAGCAGCAGCACAGCGTCCTGACTCTTCATCATCGTCGTTTAAAGAGAAAAAAGAGCCTGTTGTTCCTAATTTTCTCACCAACGAAGAATTATTCAAATATGATCCGAAGGACGAATCAGTATTTACGGACGATGATGATGATGATGGTGGTGAACCTCAAGCAAATTCAAGCAATGAAGCTTTCTCTCCACGAACAGTCAACGAGTACATCGAACAATATCCCACGATGAGTCGTCAATGTGTCATTGATTTTTTTAACGAAGACTCATAAATCGATTATTTATATGGTCCAAAGTATAATGTAGATAACGATCAGTGGACTTTGGGAAATAAACGCATCAACTTTGACACAAAAAACGGTGATATATTGGTAGAAGGAAATAAAGGATGGGAAAGAATACCGGCCACTCCAGGTCTTTATCAATTAGTTTTCTACGAACACCCCACATATACCGAAGACGATTTACCTAAATACAAAGTTTTATTAGAACGAACGGAGGTTCATTTAAAAAAAGATAGGACACTAAAAGGTTCTCAGCGTTGGAAATATATTAATATTATTAATAAGCAATTTATTATAAGACGTAACACTACTACTAGTATTGTGGGTAAAGGCTTACCTGATAACATCATAACCTATAATGATAAGGATATAGCATACGTTTATTGGGACGATGTAAACGAGATTGTTGAAAGACTTAAAGAGTTAATAGCTTCCAAGGATGCAGGTAACACTTCCAATGAGATTGTGGCCATTATACATGAACTTCGTGAAGCCGATTATATATATTAACCATAGATAGATTTATGTTCATTTTCAAAATGAGTCTCGACAAGTTTGGTCGACATTCTGACGCATATAAAAGGAAGTATGATACAAATCTCGGAGCACGATTAAAAAAAATCGAAATAGTTCAATTGTCGTTGAACAAAAGTATTCAGCAAATAAATGATAAAATAAAATCCTTGATAAATAATGGATCAACTCAAAAGTATGTAGATAATGCAATAGAATCAAATAGAAAATTTATAGTAAACATACTTGACAAAAAAATGAAAGATACATTGGATGAAATACATAGAAACTATGATTCAAGGATTGCTACTCTCAATACAAACATTCCGATAAAAAAATATGTCGATAATCTCGTTTCATCGACAAATATCAGCAGACAGATACACCAATTCGCAGAAAAGTATCACACAAAGTGTCTAATCAGCTTTAGGGGCACGAAGAAATTCAACAAGAACTTTTACGTTTTGGATACGGAAGGTACGGCTTTTGTATTCCCTTTTGATTGTAAAATTGTAAACATTATGCTTCTGATGGCAGCGTTTTATTGAAGAATAATATGGAATATCAGTATCAACAGTTAAACGGCCTTAGCATAAAGAAGAACGATAAAATAGAACTCAAATTGGGTAGTAGAGATTATTTTTGTATGGATCTTCTCGTACAGTGTAATTTAGAAGAAGAACAATAATTGACCTTTAGAATACATATATATATATATATATATATATATATATATATATATATATATATAAACAATACTATATTTCCTGCGTCTTTTCATCCTTCCGACGTTTTGGCGTCTCCCTTAAATCAAAGAGTATATTATGTTCTAATGACTTACTTCCAATGTCCTTATTGATACAAACGCGTAGATACTTTGAAATTTCAATATACTCTTAAAACAAAAAAGTTTTTTTTCCAAAATTTATCATACATCTTGCAGACATTTCTGCAAATATACTCATTCACCACATGTGGAACTCTGCGTCCGATTTCGGGTATTATGTTCATCGCATCCACCTTTCTGCATCCAGCAGTGGTGCCAGATATATAAGCGCCTCGAATTTGTTTCGTATTCATTAACTCTGCGAGAGAAATTGGTGATAATCGTGAATCAGTATAAGTATATAGTGTGTTTCACTATAAGGTCACCTCCAAAGTTAGCCAAATTGGCATGAAAGTTAAAATTGCAAAGAATATTCTGTCTATATCTGTAACTGTGAAATATTTCTTCATGATATAACTTTTTTTGTGTAGGAGATCATTATTTCACTGTCAAAATTCATAAATTGGATATGGCGGCTCCCAGCTGACGACAAGTTTTTTTATTATGGCTGTAGTCTATTCAAAATTGAAAGTAAAAAAATTCAAGAGAAATTTTGTTAAACAAATACACTAAAAATAAAAATAAATAAACGAATAATGTTTTTAAAGAGAACGTTTTTAAAAATTCGCAAAAAAAATAATAATTTATTTGATTTTTTGACCTAGGTGAGCTAAAATTCAAAATCTTGCTGCTAATAATAGGTATTGTTGCAGGACAAAATTTTGAATCTGTTAACCAATAATCAAAATTTATAAAGATAATAATTTTTATTCTCTAGGGAATTTGTTGAAAAACTTGTTTTTATAAGTACCGATTTACTTTGTTAGTGCATTTGTCTGAAAATAGTTTTCAATGATATCCATTCAAACTATTGACTACACGACACTTGAGAAACATTGCATTGTGAAAATCGTAGGTTTGGTATGCACAGCTAAATGTTTGGTACATGTTTTAAAAATTCCGATGTGAAAAGGAAGTAAATATGATTTTCCCACGGATCACATACCAAATGACTATCCCAGGAAAATAACATAAAAGAAATAAGCGATTTCTATATAGGTGTTCACTTCTTTGATAAATCATCAATTTCTGTGAATATATATTTTTGGAATCAATTTTCATCTAATCAAGCAATGAATTCTCGTTAATCTAGACTAAAAAAACTCTTCAGATTTTTGGGATGTTCTCCCATAGGAATGAGGAAAAAAGTTTTTTACTTCAGTTACATAGTGTTTGTAAAATAAAACGTTTTGGAGAAACATGTAATAAAAAACGATTTTATAGACAAGTTTTTATTAGAACTGTACTAAAACGACTAAAATAAGCTCATGTTATAGCTGACAATGATATAATATTTTTTTTAGTTGAATTATTTGGTTTCAATAAGCTTGTCGCGCGAAATGTTCATAAAAGTAGGCATCAATTAATTTCATGGGACAGTGATTGGTTGACGTGTAAAAACTAGTCGAGGCATTTATTTTTTCCCAATTTGCACAACAAGCTATTTGAAACCAAATAATTCAACGAAACATAAGTATATCATTGTCGGCGATATACTTGAACATATTTTATTAATTTTAGTACAACGCACATAAATACTTGTCTTTTAAAAGTTGTTTCATTATTTATTTCATTTCATGCTTTTTAGTTATTGCGCCTTAATCTTTTCATTTCTAATAGAGTATCGTGATTACAAGTTCTTTTCCCTGTAAGTTTTGAGCTATCTGCTAACGACGCCTATTTCACCAAATCATGCAATCATGAACCGTTCAACAGATTCTTTGTAACTTCACTACAGAGTCGCCTACCGTACTGAATTCGGAATAACTTTACTCGGCAGATCCTATCACAAAACTTCATTAATTTTTCCAAAGAAATCATGATCTCAGACCACAAAAACTACCACACACCATTTTTTAATAGAATCTAACCATAATTACAAAACTCTTCCTCCATCTTGTGGCCGCCATTTTGAATTTAAGAATTTCGACGAAAAATTCGTATTTTCTGAG
Source organism: Galeruca laticollis (assembly GCA_963921935.1). Lineage (NCBI taxonomy): Eukaryota > Metazoa > Arthropoda > Insecta > Coleoptera > Chrysomelidae > Galeruca > Galeruca laticollis. The sequence goes on along the minus strand of OY998176.1, from coordinate 259,633,738 downwards.
TCCGAATACCCATACATACCAATTTTGAATCGAATCGGAAAATAATCAGAATGTTCTTTCGCCATCTTGAATTAATGAAGGTTGACAAAAAATTCATAAACTCCGATCCCTCACCAATTTTGAATAGAATCAGGACATATTAACAAATCTAGTCTGCCATGCTGAAGCGGCGATTTCATTTTTTCAACAAAAATTCCATAATGCATTGTAACAGGAATTATGAACACCTGACAAATTTCAAGTTAATCGTAAGACTAGAAGTGGGTCAAAATTCAGTTGCAAAATTTGAACGAACTAACAAGTTACTTATCTAAATAAGCAAAAAGGAGTTTATCTAACCCATGGTTAGAAAATCAGGTATTAAAAAGATAAAATATTTCTCCTAAAATAGAATGTATAACAAGTAATAAAAGTTCAAACTAACATTCATTTTTGCTCAAAGAATTCAACAATATCATTCAATACCGTTTCTTTTCAAAAATATAAGAACATTTTTTTGAATATATTAAAAAAATATTTATTTATTTTCCAATTTTATAAAATCATTCGATATAGAGAAAATTTCTTTATTTTGAATTCACAAAAACCTGAAAATAATAAAATGCATTTTGTTTCAACAAATCCAATATGGAAATAGTTTCAGTAGTTGAAATACACGAGAAGTGAAAAACGCGATAAAAAACATGTTAACAGTAAAACTGAGTATAAAATGTTGATAATAATAATAGTTTTTTGTTTAAATAGTCCTAAACTTGTAAAATTGCTACATGATGCACGAAGTTCTGAGAGCAACAAATATGCTTTTCGCACATGCTACACACAACATTCTTTTCTGTAAGAAAAAACGTTTCTTTTAAATATGTCATGTTTTGAGGAATATTCAAGGGAACCTAAGTATTTATAGTTACTATTTTCATTGGTACACTCAAATTTGATAATTTGAACCATAAATCAACAAACTTGTCAATATTCTTCAGTTCTGTCATTTTGACAATGAATTCTTCAATCCCTACACCAAAAAGTCCTAGGTACCGATTTTGATTAGAATAGGACACTAAATCACAAAATTCGTTTGCCAACTCGTAACGGAAAAATAGTTTCTTCAGATGTGTGAGGTATAAACTACCTCCTTTCCGAGCTGGCGAAAGAATTTTTTGTGGATAACAGATTCAAAAGCTTGCTGCACAAGAATACTTATATTCAAACTGAAAATATTTCACGGCAATATTTTGAATCTTTAGATTACACAAATCTCAATAAATTTGATTAAACTTCTTATGAATTTGGACAAAACCTTCATAATCTTTGCCAACCAATCTGGAATAGAATCGGACTATAAATTACAAAACTCATTCGTCATTTTGAGATTTGGAATTCAGATTATGAAGGTCATTCTGAATAACCCAATTCAAACCGACGAAAGAAATCAAAACTCCAATATAAGAAATTCTAAAAGCGACGCTGAACGGCATACCCACTTTTGAACGTCCTCCTGTCACAATGCAAGAGTAATTCTATATATTAATACGGAAAATAAAATACTATAACATTACCTAATCTCATGGCTGAAATTTTAGGACATTCTTCGATCTTTTGCCTAAACGGTACAATATCGAAAAATGGCCTTAAATTCTGCGTTAACTGAGGTTAACTCAATAATTCAAAGTGGTTTGGTCGAAAGCCACGGTCAGAAAACAACGTTTTTTTACAGCTTTGTTTAAAACGGAAATATAGTACTATATATGAGTCTGCAGCTTGGAAATGAATACTCTAAGAGAAAAACTCCAGTAGATCATCAAATTCTACGTCCACTGAACACAAAAGTTGAGCAAGTATAATAATTTCTTATAAGAAATGAAAAAGCATTGGCTGTATTTGTAATATTTTAGCCTTAAAAAAGATTATAATGGTCAGAATTTGTTTATAACTTGATAAGCAATGGAATGATTGATATCACTTTGTAAACTCTATTGAGAAATGCCAATTGTGATTTTTGAGTAGAAAAAATTCTTAACTTAATCATATAAATGATGGAAATATAAAAAATCCATTAAAAACAATGAATAAATAAGAATGGTTTCTTCAAGTCATCATAGTCATAAGACAATATGACGAAGAAAAGAAAAAAATAGTTCATTTGTCTACAAACCATTTATAAACAAATGACGTGAAAAAATTCATAAAGTTTCTAAAAATGGGAAATTTAATTTTTTGTTAACTTTAAAAAATTATAATAAACAAAATAAAAATTATAAATAATGGAAACATCGTTCTTCTGTTTCCTTGTTTACTAAGTAGTTGGAGGAAATCTATTACTGAGAAACTGCACTAAAAATAATCCAATCCGAACCCGTCGAAAGAAGGTGAAATCCAACATAAGAAATATGTGATATATTCTAAAAGAAACACTGAATGGCATATCCACCTATGAACGTCCTCTAGTCACACTGCAGTATCAACTATAAATAAAAACACAGAAAATAAAGCACTACAACATTGCCAAATCTCGTGGACGCAGAATGATCGAAATGGTGACAAAAATATACGCCATCCCGATATACGCAGAGCGTGAACAGCGCACCAACTCGGAGTTTGGTTGAACTACGATATACGTAAACTGGCGACCATTCTCACAAATGGGCGTCCGGCTAAAAATTTATTCTTTTAAGTTTTCGACCATCCTGCATTTAATAGCGCAAAAAACTTTTCTGCGTCCATATACGGACGCAGAAAGTCGCGGGACGCAGGTATTAATGTAAAAACCACAATGTACGGACGCACAGTTATTGAAGAGATGTAAATATATATATAAATATATATATATATATATATATATATATATATATATATATATAAAACAAAATAAGCTTCTTTGTTCACTATACATCATGTCTGCAGACAGGATTCAACTTGTTAAAGAATTGCATAAACCGATTCAACGAAATTATCCACGTCGACGAACAATAATCAAAGGTCTTGATGACCTATGGCAAATGGATTTAGCCGAAATGAGACCTTATGACCAAAGCATAATAAAGGATTTAAAATGATTTTGGTGGTTATCGATTGTTTCTCGAAATTCATGTGGACTCGTCCACTCAAGACGAAAACAGCCGAAGAAATAACACGAGCATTTTCGAGTATTATCAGGAGTCGAACGCCAAAAAATTTAGAATCAGATCAGGGAACGGAATTTTACAATAGTAAATTCAAATCTCTAATGAAAAAACATAATATAAATCATTATAGTACATTTAGTACGAAGAAAGCTGCAATTGCAGAAATAGTTATTAGAACGCTTAAAACATAACTCTATAAACATTTCAGCTTAATTGGGAACTACCAATGGATCGATATTTTACCTCAAATCACAAAGGAATACAACGACACAAAACATAGTAAAACTGGATACAAACCATCAGAGGTGAATCGAAGTAACGAAAAATTGATTTTAAATAAGAAATTCAGTTATTTGAAAATCGCCGGACCCAGAAAATTAAATGTGGGAGATATTGTGCGAATAAGTGAAGCGAAACATGCTTTTGAAAAAGGTTACACTCCCAATTTTACAACTGAACTATTCAAAATTACGAAATTCAAAATAACGAATCCTGTAACGTATTTGATAGAAGATATGACTGGATCGCCTATTAGAGGTTGTTTCTATGAAGAAGAATTACAAAAAACCAAAAATCCCTACATTTATCTCGTTGAAAAGGTGTTGAAGAGAAAACGTAACAAAATGTACGTTAAATGGTTAGGATTAGATGAAAAACATAACAGTTGGATTAACACTGATGACTTAGTAGTATAGATCGCCAGCAACCAATCAACTTTATTTGAGTGGAGGACAGAGATAAACATATAAATTGATCGACATTAGTTTAGAAGTCATCATAATGAGTAGTCACGATTCTGGGTATTATAGTGTTACAATGTCATATAGTGATAATAGTAGTTATGATGAAGAACCAAATTATGATCGTGATTTAGATCAAATTGTACTTAATTATGAAATTGCAATAAGAAAAGAAAGACATTATTTATTGCATACAGTTTTCAATGTTGGTCATCGATTTGAAGTTGGATGTTGCCTGAGTCCTGCCAGAACTTTTGCACCTGCCATCATTTTATCATCGTTTATCGTGGGACCTTCAAAAATGTCATTCAATACTTTAGAATGGGATGAGATCATAGAAGTGCTGCATAAAAGTAACGAGTTATTCTTCAATTCTCCAGATGATGATGTTGTAGATTCTAATCCCATCATGTTGTACCAAGATTTTTGTCAAATAACTAAAGTTATTTATGATAATAAAAAAATTGTGAAAATTCAGAAAGATGATGTAACAGTTTTCCTCGATGAAGAAGAAGTTGTAGAAATTCTACGTGCTCATGAGAATTTGCTTCAACATCACATTTCAATTTTAAATAAAGTGAACTTTTGCGATTTTTATTATAATATCATTAATTTATTAAAGACATTTATATCGAATCCAATATGTGGCTTTTCCAATTGTTTAGATTTAATGTATGCATTATTTTTTTCGAAAGTTGTAATCTGATTTGGGTGTACAGGAAATGTAAGACCGTTTATGTTCAAAACTTTGCTATAATGAGGATATGGACAAGTACGTGTAGGATTTTTATTAATAACGCAAGGGAACAAAGCTGAAACAATTGCCCAAGCAAATCATGCATTATCGTCATTCTGAACGTTGATACACGCCTTTCTTTTAGCTATTATGTCTGGTAATTTAATATATGATGATATTCCACTAGCCACCTCGTATTTATTTATATTGATTTCCAGAGATATAATTTTACTTAAGGCCCACCCCGATGCTTCCTCAGAATATTCTGAAAGTTTTCTTAAAATGACATCTCTTACATTAACTGCAAACCATTTTTTAAAGTCAGTTGTCATCAATTATTTGATTTTTTGTAGAAAAATATTTATTTTCTGTAATTTCACTATCACCTGATTTTCTAATAAATTCTGCACAAAAACAAGTATTTACTTTCAACATATTGCATTTTTTTAATGCGTTTTTCATTCCAGTGCTGAAAAGAAACAACGAATCATCAAAAAACTGTAAGATATCTTTATGAGATTTATTTATAATAACCCCGGTTCGAACTCTACTTTAAAAAATTGAATTAATATCTTCCAATTTTACTCTATTACTTCTTTTTTTATTAATAGTAAGCCCCTTTCCAGATTTACTTAGATTCTGAATTATTGTTCTAAACCGCTTTAAGTGACCCAAGTTGGTTTGTAGTTTACGTAATGTACCAATGGTTAGATCCCCATCACTTATTGCTAAGTTGCAAAGTCTAATGTGGCATTTAGCTTGTTTTGACCATTTTTCTATATAATAAATAGTACAATTTTTTTTTGAAATAAAATATTTTCAACTGCTTGAAACTTTTTAACAATATTATCAGTTAGGAGAGCTATTTCCTCAGAATTCATTTTCAAAAAAATAAAAAAACTTACGATTTTGAAAACAAGCTGTTCACCTGTGTCCAGATTATTTTTCAAGGTGTTGAAATTCAATATGTACTGTTTTGTTATGTTTTTTATACATTCTCCTCTATTTTGAAGAGGGTCCTAGGGGAAACCCTTTGGAAAGTTTGAAGTCCCAGGAATGTAATGCTGAACTTCCCCGGCGTAAATTGATTTACATGCGACGCAAATGCATCCGTCACTCTTTTGGGGAGAAATACTATATTTTCTTCCAGCTCCAGAAGTATTTGGGCTCCAAATTGCCCCTGGTGCACCTTTGCGCTGTTTATTCTATGTGGTGTATCCTTTGGTAAATCTTTCAGTTTTATTTCGGGTTTTATTTCTGCAAAAGCAGAAAAAAAAATTCATCTGTAATAAAGAAAGAATCATTTGAAAAGATAACAGAATAATAATAATTTAGCAATTAAGTTTTTTAAAATAGTTAAGGATGAATGAAAAAAAATAGTAATCTTATAAATAACTTACTATGTATTGTGGAACCTTAAACGACAACTTTTCACTGGAACACTAAGTACAGTCTATTGCCTAGTATTTACTGTGAGCACTATTTAAAAGAATATTTTATTATATAGGGGATGCACAAGTCCAATGAGTTATTTTTGATATCATCATCATATTTCCAGAAAACTATATTTTCTACGATTTCGTACAATCTAATCTGTTACTAACAATTATAAACCAGAAATCATGACATTCCAATCTAATCATATTTGAAACAAGTTCACTATTGTCTGAATAAATGATTTGGTCTGCACGTGCTTCCTAACTATAGAAATAACGCATAAATATTACCTACTAAGCGAATTTAATATAATGTGAGATTTCATTTATTACAATATAAAAAAAACCTTCTATAAAATGATATGAATTCAGACACATATCCGTTTTAAAAAAAAATGTTGGTTATCAATCTAATAACATTCCTTTGAGAATTTCAAAATAAAGAACGTTTAAAAAATCAGCTAACTGCATAGACCCTCCCCCTCGTAAGCACTACCCCTCATCTCTTACACACACAATCCTCCATATATTTTCTTTCTTCGAATTACTTCTTGTATTCACCCTTATTTACTCTTTACGCACCCCCCCCCCTAGACGCTACCCTCAAAACCCTCTTCGCTTCTTCTAAATCATCCCCTAGATACCTTATACACGTAAAAACAAACACACTTATTATTTACTTTTTGCATAACCCCCGTTCTTGTATACACCCTTATTTACGTAATCCCCGTAGACGCTCCCCTCCCCCGTAGCGCTACCCTTAAAACCCTCTTCGCTTCTTCTAAATCACCCCCTAGATACCTTATACACGTAAAATCATACATACTTATTTACTTTTTGCATAACCCCTATTCTTGTATACACCCTTATTTATTTTTTGCGTAATCCCCGTAGACGCTACTCTCCCCCGTAGACGCTACCCTTAAAAACCCCTTCGCTTCTTCTAAACCACCCTTTAGATACCTTATACACGTAATAACATACACACTTATTTACTTTTTGCATAACCCCCGTTCTTGTATACACCCTTATTTACTTTTTGCGTAATCCCCGTAGACGCTACCCTCCCCCGTAGACGCTACCCTTAAAAACCCCATCGCTTCTTCTAAACCACCCTCTAGATACCTTATACACGTAACAACATACACACTTATTTACTTTTTGCATAACCCCCGTAGACGCTACCGTCATTACTTGCTAACCATCTAGATACTTCTTCTACTTCTTGTAAACCCTCTGGAAACTTCTTCCTATCGGTAACCACCCATAGGCCATCCGCCTGTTCATCCGATAAAGTGTCACAAAACATACGTGTATATACTAATCATCAAGTATCACTTCATAGACGTCAAACACAGAATGCTGCAATGCCTTTAGATGTTAGTATGATTTTTCCGAGTTCGAGTAGTCCTGTTGGTTCTTCAGACTCTGAGGATGATGATGGAGCAAATGGACCTTTAAATAATACTCTTTTTCATGGGACTGGTAATAATGCGCAGTCGACATTGGTATCTCATAGTGTACCAGTGTCCAAATGCAATCTATCGAAGTTTAGTGGAGATGGAAAATATTCTTTAGGTGCTTTTTTGGAAAACGTGGAGGAACTTTGTACGTCACGGGGTGTGACTCTAGATCAACTGTTTTCTTCTGCAAGCGGCCTCAATTGGTAGATGAACTTAGATTCCAATTTCAGTCAGTAAATTTTAATGAAAAACTATTTGAAGAGATAAAACATCGAACTCAAGGACCAAATGAATCGATCGGTATCTATATAGCAGTCATGCGCAATATGTTTAATCGGCTTACTGTTCCCGTGAACGAAGTTACGAAACTGAAAATTATATTACAAAATATCACTCTGTTGTACCAAAACCAACTAAGCTTAGTGGATGTGAAATCTGTGGATGAGCTGCTTAAATTAGGTAGACGAATTGAAGCTTCAAAATAACTATTGACTCCTACAACCCTCCTCCGAGAAATCGTGGTAGTTTATTGGAACCAGACTTGGCTTTTATGTATACTCCATCAGTGTCTTCGATCTCCGATCAAGCAGAAGGAAGAATAGATGAGGTGCAGGCTGGTATTAGACGTTGTTGGAACTGCAAAAGCGAATCTCACTTATCGACTAGTTGTGACCAACCTAAGAAGAAGTACTGCTATAAGTGTGGTAAACCAGATGAAACGAAATACACCTGTCCGAAATGTAATAAAGCGAATCAGGGAAACTGCCAAAGGAGACGTCAGTAAATGGTCAGCTTTCGTCTCTAAACATTACAGGGACCAATCTAACTGCTTTTAAAACTATTATTGATTTTGTGTTTGCGCACGCGCGTGGTGATGAGAGGCCACATGTTGGTGTTTCTATTTTTGGAATTGAATTTATTGGTTTGCTTGATAGCGGAGCAAGTCGTAGTGTTATAGGTAGTAAGGGATAGGATGTGTTGAAAAATATAGGTTTAGTGAAATTAGATAGTTCCGAAGCTAATTGTGTGACTGTGGCAAATGGCCTCAAATGTGAGTGTATCGGTGTATTACGGTTTCCTATAAAATTACGTGAGGTGGAAAAGATTATGGACTTATTAGTGGTACCTGATCTCAACCATTCGCTAATATTAGGCGTGGATTTCTGGGCTCGTATGGGTATAGTACCAGATTTACATTCAGGAGAATCGAAATTTACAAGTGAAAAGGAAGATCTAGATATTTGTCCAGTAACCGCCTTAAACTCTAAGGATCATTTAACTAACGATCAAAGTATTTTACTCGACAGATTAGTTTCAGACTCTTTTGAAATAAAAATAGGTAAAAAAACTTTTTAAGTTAAACGGTTTTATGTTAAACATACTCGTACATTGCAATGTTTAAGATAAATGTACTAAAAACCAAAAAATAATAAAATAGATACACTCGTGGGAATTATAAACATATGCATAGACTAGACTAAAATAAAACCGTGGGGCACGTCAATTGTCTACAATCGTTGATTAAAATTTTTGTTTTGTAATGTTACACTATAATTAGGCAGTTGTTGAACCGACAATTGACGTGCCCCACTGTTTTATTTTAGTCTAGTCTATGCATATGTTTATAATTCCCACGACTGTATCTATTTTATTATTTTTTGGTTTTTAGTACATTTATCTTAAACATTGCACTGTATGTTTAACATAAAACCGTTTAACTCAAAAAGTTTTTTTTACCTATTTTTATTTTTTGGTTTTTAGTTTTTATTTCGCATTCTGTTTAATTCATATAGTGCTTCATTATTGCAAGGTTTCCTGCCCGTTAGTTTATTGCGGTCCAACTCTTTGGTAGCGGCGGCCATCTTAGATTTCAATTTTGCATAGTAAATTGTATTCTACTTGTTGAGACCTTTCATTTGATACCCATGTTGATGGGATTGATAAAACCTACGTTATCCGCCATTTTGTAGAGGCCGTTATCTTGGATTTTAGTTTTATATGGTATATTGTATTCTACTGGTTGAGCACTTTCATTTGATACCCATATTGATGGGATTGATAAAACCTACGTTATCCGCCATTTTGTAGCGGCCGCCATCTTGGATTTAAATTTTTTATAGTATATTGTATTCTGCTTGTTGAGCCCTTTCATTTGATACCCATGTTGATGGGATTGATAAAACCTACGTTATCCGCCATTTTGTAGCGGCCGCCATCTTGAATTTCAATTTTTCATAGTATATTGTATTCTGCTTGTTGAGCCCTTTCATTTGATACCCATATTGATGAGATTAATAAAACATAAATTATCCGCCATTTTGTAGCGGCGGCCATCTTGATTTTATAATGATAATGAATAAACATAATTGTATTGTCACCAAAATCCAAAGTGTATCCAAAATTTCAGATCAATCGGTTGACAGGAAGAGGGTGAAATTTGAATTACTAAATTTGACCCAGGAATAAATAAAACAAACGGGGTGGGCTAAATAAAACCGTTTAAAAATGGGTGACAAGTTAGGGTGCACTAACCTGGTGCAACATCGGATTATTCTTAAGGATAACAAATCAAGCCAATCAAGCAGCGATACTATCCGATTTCTCCTGCATTGCTTAAACATATGGATTTGGAATTGCAGGACATGCTTGATAAGGATGTTATTGAACCTTCTTCCAGCGCTTGGAGTAGTCCCATAGTAATGGTTGAGAAGAAGGACGATTCGTGGCGTTTTTGCGTAGATTATAGGAAGGTCAATAGGGTGAGTCAAGGAGATGCCTATCCTCTTCCCATGGTTTCAAGTATTTTGGACTGGTTACGAGATGCAAAGTTTATGTCTAGTCTTGACATCAAGTCTGCGTATTGGCAGATTGCAGTCGAAGTAAAGTCACGACCTATTACATATTTTACTGTTTCAGGGCGAGGGCTCTATCAATTTAAAAGACTCCCGTTGGGTCTCAGGACGGCTCCAGCAACATGGCAAAGACTTATAGATAGAGTTCTAGGAGTTGACCTCGAACCGTTTTGTTTTAAGTACTTAGACGATATTATTATCATTACCCAGACTTTCGAACAACATTTAGAAGTTTTGTCCAAAGTTTTTCAACGCCTGATAGCTGCTGGTTTGACGTTAGGTAGGGACAAATGTCATTTTTGTCGCAGTGAATTGAGATATTTAGGCTACGTTGTCACTTCTCAAGGTCTTTACGTTGATACGTTGAAGGTAGAGGCCATATTACAGATCCCGACGCCAACAAAAATCTCCGATGTTCGTAGTTTAATAGGAACTGCGTCGTGGTACCGGAGATTTCTTCCAAATTTTTCTTCACTTACACAACCTCTAACTGAACTTCTCAGAACGAATTCTAAATTTTGTTGGACTTCCAAACAGGAGGAAGCCTTTCGCCAAATTAAGGAATATCTTATCTCGGCCCCTGTCCTATCATGTCCAAATTTTGAGCTGCCATTTATTATACAGTGTGATGCGAGTGGATATGGTATTGAAGCGGTGTTAACTCAAAAACATCCAGATATTGGAGAAAAAGTCGTTTGTTATTTGTCTAGGTCACTTACGAGACAGGAAAGGAAGTTTTCGACTACGGAACGGGAATGCCTAGCTGTTCTATGGAGGATAGAAAAGCACAGACCGTATATTGAAGGTACCCATTTTTCGGTTATTAAAGGCCATTGGTCCCTATGCTGACTTAATAACTTAAAGGACCCTATGGGTAGACTTGGTAGGTGGGCCTTAAAGCTCCAACAATATTCCTTTGATTTGTTTCACCGGTAAGGTAAGAAACATATTGTACCCGATATGTTGTCACGATCTGTCCCTGTAATTAACGAGATGACTTCTGGAAATCATGGATCTGGCAGTAAAAACGTTGATAGGTGGCACGTTAGTATGTGCGAGAAGGTACAAAAAGAACCTTTTCATTTCCCTACTTGGAAAGTGAGCGGATCCAAACTATATAAGTATGTACCATTTAAAAAGATTCCAGGTCTTGATTTTTCCAGCGATTGGAAACTGGTGGTACTAAAATATGCGCGTAAGGAAATGTTATTTAAACATCATGATGATCCTTTATCAGGTTATCCCGGGGTATTCAAAACATATAAGAGGATTTCGGAACATTTCTATTGGCCGAAAATGAAGTCTGATGTTGCTGCTTATGTGAGAAAGTGTAAAGTATGTTGTGCAAATAAACCGGAGCAAACGAAGCCCGCTGATCTTCTAGCTTCCCATAAATTTGTAGATAAGGCATTTGAAGTGGTTTCATGTGATCTTATTGAACCACTCCCGCGGTCATCTCAGGGTTACAAATTTATTTTAGTCATTGTGGATCACCTTAGTAAATTTCCTCTTGTAATACCTCTACGAAATTCTACCTCTAAATTGGTTTGTCCTGCTATAGAGAACCACTTATTTTTTATGTTTGGTCAACCAAGGATTCTGATGTATGATAATGGTTCACAGCTATTATCACAACAGTTTCGCAATCTACTTGTGTCATATGGAGTTAAGCAGGTGTTTACCCCAAACTACCATCCTCAAACAAATATTACTGAACGTCAAAATAGAATCTTGGAGACTATGATTCGATGTTACGTCAAGGACAACTATAAGGATTGGGATAAACATTTACGTAAGCTGGCTTGTGCGATGCGTACTCAAGTTCATGAGGTGTTAGGTTATTCACCATATTTTGTTGTGTTTGGCAGGAAGTTTCCTGTTAATTTGGAGTCTGTAAAACTTAGAGATGACGAAGGGTTTGAAATTGATCAGTCTGTTTTGTCCAAAGAGAAATTTGAGTTGCGTTCTAATGCGTTCCAGAAGTTGTATGCTGAAATGAAGGAAAGGGTGACAAAGGCAGCGGAAAGAAATAAGAAATATTATGATTTGAGGCACCGAGATGTCAGGTATGAAATAGGGGATAAGGTCTATCGTAGGAACTTCCCACAATCTGATGCTACTAAATACTTCTCGGCCAAACTTGCTCCTAAATTCGTAGCTCCTTTCGTTATTTTCAAGAAAGTGTCACCGTGGGTTTACCAACTTAAAGATTTGGATGGAAATTTCCGTGGACAGTGGCATGTAAAGGATTTAAAGCCTTGCAATATGGATGCTGATGAGGTTGGTGCCACATAAATATTGAATGGTGTATATTCCTGTTTGCCTATATTTAAAACGGACCTTATATTTTCTTGGAAATGTTTTGTTTCTGTTGATGGTACTTTTGTTTTGTGTATGTGTGAGTTTCATACTAACCTCTACAGTTGAAATTTTCTACGAAAATTTCAAGAGGGTTGAGGTGGAATTTGTAACAGTTTAAAAATCTGTTACAACAATATATAATTTAATTTGGATATACTATGGCGGTATTATCCTTCTCCGACTAACAAGTTTAGTTACATTTCTACAATGAAAAGGTACGTCCGTAAATTATTCGTTGGTAGGTGCCACTATTAGTACCGAATTATTAATTAAATTTTGCATATGCGTGCGAAATTCACCTGTGTGGTCGTAAATTGCCGTTTTTGGTCGATTGTCGAAACTGAAATCACGTTGTGTTTGGTTTGGTGTGCTACAATTTTCATAATCTGGTGATATTTTCTTAATCCTTTGCGGGATTATAAACTTGAAAATGGTAGTTGTTATTGTGGGAATGTGTTGGATGTCCGTGGATGCTTCCAGGATTATATTATTCCCAAATAACTGTCTCAATGAGGTTCAATTAATGCCAAGCCAACGCCAGCGATTTACAACGTTTTACCAATAATGAGGGGTTATAATAAATCAAAAACATCTAGAAAGTGCCTCTAATCTCTTAAGCTGACGGAATATTTTTAGTAAAGTACCATTTGGCACAGGGTACTTAATTATCTATTATCTTCTTACCTAACTAATTTTTGGATTTTAATTTCGAGCTCAATTGCTACTAAAAAGACCCATTTTGGTTTACTGGATTACTAAGAGAAATTATTACGCTAATTTGACAGTAGTAGAATACAGGGTGATCTACCATCTACCTATTACCCTACTTTATTTGTATATTTTGCTTAGGTTGCGTATATTTGTTGTTTATATTGCGCTTAACTTTCTATTAAATGAAGAGATTTTGTTATTAGACGTTATATTCGAAAGAAAACCAAAGGACATGCATTTGGATTATTCTTTCATAATATATGTTTTCGAAATAGTTTACCTACTCTTTTTTTGCTCTAGCATTAGGACTAGGCTTTCTAGTTGGGGTACATATTTATACATTTTGTTAGAGATGTACTATAGCTGCTTGGTTTCACTTTACCGAGTAATTTAATTATTGTTATAATCTACAAATACATAAAACCTGCGCTTGAGCTCACGCGAAATGTTCTTTATGATCAGCTATATTCTTTTTATATTTGCTCTCCCTTGTATGCTACCAATATTTATTTCCAGCGCTTATAGTGATCCTATTTTAGGCCATTTTTGTTTGAAGTCTTTATTGTAATATAGAATAACTTACTTATCAGTAATTAAGGTGAGAGTACCCATTATTATTTTTTTTATTATTGTTATATAGCGGGAAGTTCAATTCTGTGGTTTATAAAATAATAAATAAATTGAGCATATATATATATATATATATATATATACAAAGAGCAAACAACAAGTGTTATCATGGGAAAGCACGCAAAAATAAAGAGGTTACTGAAGAGGAGTGGTAACCGTAAACATGCATGTTTCTAGCTCATTAGCCTTCATCAGTACGGTATAACCAAGTATGGATGTGAAACTTGGGAGCAACGATGTTGAATGAAACATGGAAGAACACAAAGAACGGAAAATAACAGGACAACCAAACGCACATTTGTGCCATCAATTGGAAGATTCCGATTTTGGAACAACAACCAATATCAACACGGAGGCGCATAAAGCCCTCCTGTCTGGAAAAAACCAACCCAAGGTAAAGAAACAAGATCAAAAAAGGATCATGCGTGAATTTAACAAAAACAAAGAGCAAACAACAAGTGTTATCATGGGAAAGCACGCAAAAATAAAGAGGTTACTGAAGAGGAGTGGTAACCGTAAACATGCATGTTTCTAGCTCATTAGCCTTCATCAGTACGGTATAACCAAGTATGGATGTGAAACTTGGGAGCAACGATGTTGAATGAAACATGGAAGAACACAAAGAACGGAAAATAACAGGACAACCAAACGCACATTATATATATATGTACATATTTTTTTTTATGCCTGAATGTCTCTTTCAGGTAACCGGATAAATACTATTCTGGGTTTATACTGGTCTCAGTGTTTAATTGACATTTTGGTGAGCATTGTGAATTTCTATCGTGATTACTTTGGGTACTCAAGGGCTCAATTTGTCTGGCGCCCAGATTTAAATTCTTGTAGTTTTAGATTAGAGACCCAGCCCTTCTCCACTATTTTTAGCTAGCCGTGAGTACTCGTCTACCGGGTGGCAGACAAAACAACATAACCGATATAATTTTACCCATAAAAAATTTGAAAGAAACTTAATAGTACCGTTTATTTTCATTATAAATTGTAATTATCGAGGACGGTTATAAGTATGGGCGGAAAAGAAATGGGTTTGTTTTCAATTTGTAGATTGCCTCCTTAATGGTAACTGTCTCAGCATCTGTATGTTTTTAAAGGTTGGGTATGTTGTTGTGGCGTATTGTATGTAATATTTTATTGTTGAAGGGGATGGGGCTTTTACTTGATGAAGATCCATTCTGAACGATGAAATAAAACAATATAAAAAATGAAATTGACTGTCTCGACCCTTACTTCGTGGAATATGCTCATATTAGTGTTTTTAAATGAAACTCAAGGTCTCTAGTTAATTCCACAATATAATACAAGTTATTGAAAATTCTAAAAAATTTTTTAGAATTTTCAATAACTTGTATTATATTGTGGAATTAACTAGAGACCTTGAGTTTCATTTAAAAACACTAAAACAATATAATTTGTTTAAAACTTCATTTATTTGAACTAATTTTCAATTTAAACTGGTTGACGCGTTTCACTAACACAGTAGCTTTCTCATCTCAAAACGAATGAAGGTATAATATAAAAAAGTTTTAATATATACAGTGCATAAATACAGAATTCTATTTACTAATGTTAACAAAGGTATTGAAATATATTACCTGGAAATTAATTCACTACAAACATTCCTAAGCTATCTTCTAGGTAAAAAGGTTTAATAAAGGAGAGTGATTGATATCTATTTGGTCGTTAAGAAGGTTACCTCAATATTTATTTTTGTTAATCTCAAGGGCCTCTAATAAATTTGAACTAAATGATTTACCGACTACATGTAGAATTTCAAAATTAGGGTCGAAAATGTGTTGGTTTTCTGATAAATGATTTGAATAGTTAGAATCTAATTTTTTGTTGTCATAGCTACGTTTGTGTTCCGTTATTTTGTTTTGTGTCTTAAAGATATTTAAAAAATGGATATCGTCACATGTTCCCAATGTTAAAAAAGCGTTAGTGCTATTTTTAATTTAAGGAAATATGCAAAAAAGTTTCATTCCGGTATGCTTATTAATACTAAATGACTAAATGATAAGATCGTATAGGTAATTATCTCAAAATTCATAGGTTGCGGTATCTATTTATTTCTTTACGTATTTATTTTCATACGAAATAGACTAGAAATATTTTTTAAAGTTGATGGCTTCTAGCAAAGCCGAATTAATATAGACAATTCCTTACGTGGGTAAAAACAGCCCACAAATGAAGACCAACTTTTTAGAGATAGCTTTGCGTCATGATTTCGATTTATTACAATAATCCACTGACATATAAGAGCAGTATAAAATATAAGTCGCTAGCATGACGACTTTAGCTGCAATCATCGAACGAAAATTAAATCATCGCTGCTTCTAGAATAAAAATATCAGAATCTAAAAAACATGCGCCAGTTTTTGATTTTGATATATAATTTTCTATAAAACTTCATTTTCAATAATTTTCCTGAATTTTCTAGTTCAAATAAATTGTTTTTCGACAAACTGACAATATTTTTGGATTCCCTGTATCAAAAACCCCCTATGCAAAATTTCATGGAAATCAGATTCAATTATTTTTTGGATTTTCAATCCATAGGAACACTTAGAAATGAGAATATTGCTATAAAAATTTCAACAATGGTTTATTACTCGGTTCGAAATATCCGTGGAAATTTGCCGTATTTTTTTAGGCTTATTTCAGAATGAAATAGAGCTATTGTAGAGAGTAGCATGACGCCACTTCGGAATAATTTCAATGCAGTTTTTCGTTTTGGTGTTCCTAGATGCCAAAATCGTCACCCTCCGTTCCAAAGGTTATATATATATATATATATATATATATATATATATATATATATATATATATATATATAGGCCGGTTTAGAACGTCTTTCGACGTTGTCCGACGCCTTGCTTCCATCTTTTCCTGTCGTCCCAGTCCACTTCTTGCAGGTTTCTAGCACTCATGGCTTTAACCCCGCCCTGTTTCCAAGTGGTTTTCTGCCAGTTCATTACTTGTTTAGGGAGTCTTGTTTCTGACATACGTTGTATGAGCCCATACCATGTAAGTTGTTTTTTCTCTATGTCGTCTATAATGGTACCTTCAATCCCCATTATTTATTTAATGGTGTCATTCCTGATTCTATCTCTTCTTGAAATCCTGAGTGATCTTCTCATCACATCCATTTCAACAGCTTCTAATCTTTTTTATATTTCTCTGTTAGTCTCCAGTTTTCAGATCCATACAATAGGCTGCTTTTCACTAAAGTTTCATATATATTGAATTTTCTGTTCTTTGTAATATTTTTGTTCCACAGAATGCCATTGAGACAAGATATCGCTTTTTTCGCTGTTGTTATTCTACTTTCTATTTCTTTGTTATCTGTCCCAGTTGAGTCAAATGTCACTCCCAGATAGTTATAGGCCTGACAGTGTGTTATTGTTCGATCATTATTTAATTATTTAGATCACTAGGTACAAAGATATTTGGTCTTTTAAATGTTGACCCTTAGATCCCAGATTTCGTACTCTTCAATCAACTTGCGCATCATGTACTCCATATTTTCCTAATCATTTGATATAATTGCTTGATCATCGGCAAACTGCAAAGTATAAAGTATTGTGTTATCGCGTTCTATTCCCATTCCATGAATTTTCCTTTTCCATTGTTTTAAAGCTGCTGCCACATAGATTTTGAACAATGTTGGCGATATACAACATCCCTGTCTCAAACCTTTATTCACTGTAAATTCATCAGTGATATATTTTCCTATTTTTACTCTTGAGTTTGCTCCATTATAAAGATTTTGTAGAGCTGTAATAAGAGTGTGATTGATGTTGGTGTCTTTTAGAACTTCCCAGAGTTTCACCGTTGGTATTGTGTCGTATGCTTTGTGTAAGTCTACAAATGTTATATGTATTTCTCTGTTAGTTGCCGTTTTCTTTTCAATAATTTGTTTGAGACAAAATATATTATCGTTACATGTTCTTCCAGCACGAAATCCGCTTTGTTCTTCTTCTTCTTGACCTTTAATTTCATCCTCTATAAGATCTCTCAGTACTCGTCCATACAGTCTACTGACTGCATTTGTTACGGATATTCCTCTGTAATTTCCACATCGATATATATATATATATATATATATATATATATATATATATATATATATATATATATATATATATATATATATATATATATATATATATATATATATATATATATATATATATATATATATATATATATATATAGTCAATAAATTATTTTTTTATGATTAGGGTAACTGTATCATAGTAGAGCATGAGTACTCCTTACTCCCTTTGAGTTCTGGATTTTAAAGCATTATTCCCTGTCAATAAATATGTTGTTTTTTACAATTAATAATGAATTATTTGTTTTTATCTATAATTTGAAATAAGAAATATACCTTGTCCAAATTTCGGTTGAGACGCCTATGTTATCAAACCTATTCCTGTATTTAGAATTGACACTTGAAATGAACTGAATAACTATTTCCTGTTTCTGATATTGGGTATTGAAACGACAATGAAGAACACTGTAATTATATATTATCAAAAATGCAATGGAAATTGGAAAAAAACCTGCATATATCAATACAAACAAATTTAAAATCTAAAATGTTGAACAAACAACTATAATCTAATGACTCAATAAATCGTTATAACTTTACGCAAATTGTTTTAAATGGCCAAATCAGAAAATTTTAAATTGGTTAACCAATAAAATTACGCTACACTAACCTTCACTGAACAATGGTTTCTTCTTGGCACCAACAATCTCCTATAACACAACGTTTGTATTATTGTGTCTACTGCCTTTACTCTCGCTGGACTCCAACGACTAGACACAACTCATCCAGGTAAGTTTTGAATTGCTCTTTCTTGATATACTTTATACTATTTTATTTATCTTCTTTTCTTTCACAATATGGTTTCTTTCGTTTAAATATCTTTTTAAATAATGCTCTCAGGTATATTTTATTATTCTATAGCCTTTGATTTTTTAATCTATTTTAATTAGTTATCTTCTGTTTCTTTACTTATCTTTCAAATCTTCTCAAATTACTTCTTTAACTTTATTCCACGTCTTTTTATACTTTTATTTTAATTATATGAGGACTATACTTATATTTTCTTAAATTTTTCTTTGCATATCCTCCCTCAACAATATCACACCGCATACTCTTGATCGCTTCCAAATCAACAAAACTGTTATTTCTTCCCGTTGTTATGGACAAAATTGATCATCTAACTATATTTTTTTTACAACTATTTACATATCTGAGGTTTTTCTATTTAATTTAATATCTTTCTTAACTAAATTAGAATATTTAATGTTCTTTTCATTTCCAAAATAATTTAATCAATTTATTTGAAACGCTACTTCTCTAAAACTATCCCTATTTATTAAACAGAAACCTTTTATTGTGTAAAACTTTTCCATTCTGAATGAAACAAATCTACAGTCTGAAACTTTTCAAAATATATATAATTCTTTTCAATTTCTATTAGAATTTTGTCACGGTTATTATTTCTCATAAACTTGGCCTGAAAATTATATTTACAAAAATTCTTTATATGTTATATTTCATTGTCCCTTCAGATATCAATCAGAATTACATAGTTCATGAGAACTAACTTCTGTCGCTGGCGTCTAATTTCTGTCGCGGCGTCAAATTTCTGTCGCAGGCGTTTCATGCTTTAAAAGTAAATTTGACATTCCAATCTTGTTGACAGTTCTCTGTGTCATAATAATAATAAACATCAAAAATAATGATTTTGCTACTAATTCTTATTAAACATGATGTATTATAATAATCTAAATACATTTATTCATTCTTTTAGGGTTTTAGATACTTTTTATGACGGATATGCCACATTTACAAGTTATTATATTGTTTAAAGATGATATATGGTCTGATATACAAGTATGGGTTGAGTTATTTTATGAAGCACTGACACAATGGTGAATGTTTTGAATATTATTTTCGCACCTCAATATTTATATTAAACGAACGATATCATAGGTATAAACTGAATATATAATTCACTTTAACCTCATTCATATGATGAAAAACAAACAATTCCCGATGTTTTGGCGACTTCTAACCAAATTCATGCTTGAAAACCGCACACACCAACACCTTCAACCCTTATAGACGTTGTGATGAGTTCAATATATATATATATATATATATATATATATATATATATATATATATATATATATATATATATATATATATATATATATATATATATATATATATATATATATATATATATATATATATATATATATATATATATATACTGTTGCAGGCTAATGTGGACTCCGTTATACCTGTAGTCCAATTTGGGCTCCTAGCGTATATTTCATGTATACCACTATATAAGTTGACGTCTTAGTGGGATCCGTTATATGTAGCGGTTACAGTTGGCTCCGTTGGTGTATATTTCCATACTTTAAAAGCAAGGTAGGCTCCGTATATGATGCATTTCAGGTAATATGGACTCCTTGCGGCGTTGCCACATATACTATCGGCCAGTTAATACATACAATCAAAAGAACAATTGCCAGTTCGGTATTGACATTGTATAAAACGATTGCAATCGGCGTTCTTCGTAAGAAATTTTTATCTGAGACTGAAATTGTTAATTTGAAACAACAACTATGAGAAATAAAAATTATAAATTACAAACAATTGACTTATATTAAACTGAGTTTGTTTATAACATGAAAGAACGAATACGTAATAATACCTATAAATTAGCATATTTGCATATCAAATAAAAACCTGTTGACAAAAATAAGCTCAATAGTCGAGCTTATATTATATATTTTTATGGAAATATACATTTACATTTTTGACTGATGCATTTACAAGAATATGCTACCTTCTCCCTCCCATTTTATGCACACCTAATTTATTTTGTATTAATAGTTGATCCGAATAAGAACCCTACAATTTTTATGGAAAGTGGCGACTGGTATCTTTCTTTGAAAACTTGATATGCATTTGTACTCGATCCAGTTACTTAAATTGCTGATAGGCTCAGCTCAATTCTGGTTAATGTCTGTAAGTTTTTGTTACTAGTCTTGGTACTCAATGAAAGTGTTGAATTCTTAAGATTTTCCTATGATCAGTTTTTGAAATATACATTTTTAAAGTCATGAACAATTAAGATTCTGTTATGATAATTCCCAGTGTAATACAATATAGAAAATATACTTTAGATGCAGTTTTTGTAGATCGTACAATAATATAAAAATATGCTTATTTATACAGGGTGTTCTTAAATATATCGACTAGGTAAGTAATTAATCAGTATTTTTAAATTAACATGCTCAACACATAACAGAGGATTTTTCTCTGAAGTGATATTCAGTGGTTCAAATCCATTATTTAATCAATTAAACGCTTTTTCAAATTGTTTTCGTTGTACGAGTGATCAACAGTGAAATAAATAAGTTCTCAATAGCTCCTGTGTCAAAAACTAAAACATTTAAGAATTGGTGGCTAAAATCGTAAATGAAAAACCCGGCAAAATTGCTTTACACATAGGTAGGCTAGTGAATATCACTTATATAGTATAAAAAAATTAAAAAGCTACCATACGTGTTTAGTATGTTATTTTAAAAATATCCCTCAAATATATGCCTCTTTTTATTTATATATACAGTTGTATAATACAAAAAAATTAAGTATATTATCTATTTTGTATTACATGGTAATTTTTGACGCAAACAAAATCCTGATTGGCACTAACTTTAAAAACGTATATCTCTAACAAGTACCAAAACTAACAGTAATAACACAAAAATGCAGAAATATACCGACGACATTTCTAAATATAGGATCATTTATAATAAAATTGCAATTTCGGAATATTTACCGTCCTTTATTTTTTGTCTCAAACTGTATGAATAGTATTGCAGAAAATAGCAAAAAATAAGAACTCCTAAGAATTTCATTTCAAATATTTTTTCACTAATCTTATAACTATCTATATTTTTGGGTCGAAAATCAGTCTAAAACTAATGCCGAATGAGTAAGGATTAACAGCCCTGCAAAATATTAATAATAAAAAGTCTTACCAAAACGAAATAGTACTTTCGATAAACCGCTACATTCCAAATTTAACGGCTTGTATCCTACAAATTGTTAGGTCTATTTTAGCAATGAGAGAATTACATCACCTGTTAGTGTGTTTAGTACTCCGCTCAGTCTTAGAGGATCATTTAGGCATAACCGTTTCACCTTCGCTTTGTGATCTTAAAGGTTTTTTGGGATCAGGATTCGAAGGACATTTTTTTACGTGCCGCCTTAAAGACTTATTGGTATAATATCCTTTGCAAAATTTACAAGAAATACTACGGTTCACATTGCTTTTCTTGTTCTCGCTAATCGGAATTATATCATTACAAAATTTCAATGACGTCGAATTTGATCCAAAGCGTGTTTTCGTTCGTAGTTTTAAGCCCTTGTGTAAAGATAAAAAACTTTGAACATCAAATTCATCGGAATGATGACGCATCAAATGCCTTCCAAAATTCTGAACATCTTGTATACAATATGGGGAATCATGTGGTCGTCGCTTTTTCTTAGATATTCTTGGCAATTCTTGAACATCAGAACCAAGAGGTTTGGATTTTTCTGTTGATTTATCCAGTGCTGTATGTTTTACTTGTTTGAGTGATGAATTATATTCGGATATTAAAGAGCATACTGTATCAAGTTCAAATGAAAACGACATCTGTTCTAGATGTGAATCATTATTTTCTTAAAACGTAGAATCTCCCAGTGTTAAATCACGTGATACGATTTCATTTTTGGAATTGTAGTGGAAATCCAAGGAAGAGTTTTGTAAAACGGCATAGCTTGTCAACGGCACTTTATTTTGTGGGATCGTGATACGCTCTGATGAGTCAAAAAGATTGTTTTCTCTGTTCGAATTATTGGAAAGAAACTTTCCTCGGATGGTAAATATTCAAAACCAGATGTTTCCGTGATACTGAGACATGGTCCAGTGCTAACAAACAATGTCTTTTATGAAATTAGACAATTTAAATCATTTATGAAAATAATACAGTATCAAACTTTTGTCAAAACTACCAATTTTATGTTTTATGTCAAATGAGTTTCCATTTTTAAATTTTATGAATTTTAAGGATTGTTTCAATATTCACACTTCTTGTCAGTACACGAGATTAATTACTTATAATTAATCTGCACAACTTTAGGCGGTGTGCAAATTTAAATGATGCCTGCTGTATTCTCTAAACAGATAACCCATGACTCTACATTTCAAAATTAAAAAAGTATATTCAAAGTACCCGCTAGGGAATGTAGTCGCATACGGAATAAAAATTATTCAAAAACTAAAACCCGACTAATGAAAAAAGTATGAAACAAGAAAATATTCTCATCTATAATAGTTATGAACAAACTGTTCAATATTTATCTGCTATTAAGTAAACAGCTTACCCCTGATATATTATGATTTATTTGATACATACTCATAGTTATGTTGCAGTCCACTTCGTTATTCCAAATGAAACACCCAGTATATTTTTAACTTTCTAAATTGCTGATATAATTATCAACAACTTATTATGACAAACTAATATACTTTAGTCTCATGCGAGATAATAATTATTTTATTACGGACATTCTTGTTTGACTGTTATTTATAAACTATAAATTTGATGATAAATTATAATTACTGAATTTCCACCACCTACATCGGTCACTGTAAGGTAACTCAATAATATCCCAGAAAAACGTGTTCCATTTTTTATACAGGGTGAAGAATAATTAACGTAAATTTTGGATAATGAATAATAGTAATAACTGTGTGTTTTTAAATGGCAAACATATTTTTTGTCGCCTCAATTCTATATTAGATTTCAACCATATATTCTTAACATTTCCCTATGCCTGAATGTAATGGTTTTCGAGATTTTTTTGTCTTTATTATTTATTAAAAAATAATTATTATTTGTATATTAATAGTCATTTTTCAACGCCCTATCTTCGAAGTACCTTTTATTGTACCGCTTTGTTGCGCTTAAGACGGATGTTTATGGTTATTCTGTACAACGATATTTCACAGTTCAATTTTCTTCACAAAGTGTTTCAGACCAGAAAAAATTAATATCTCGCAAGCTTATTAATTGTTTTCACTAAAATAATTTCATTTGAGATATGAAATGGTGTACATACTCGTATACTTAATTTCCTCCACATTAAATTATTTTGACGACAAAGAAAAACAACACAGAAAAAGAAGATTTGAGCATGTGTTTGAATAATTGTAGAATTTTTAGTATCTACAATTATTCCACTGGATAGTTTTTCGTACGACTTTACCTTTCAATGTAAATAGCAGGAATACAATTTTTCATTCCTTTCCAACCGCATACATCAACCCTTGAACCACCATATTTTTCAGGGTTATCATAAACCTTTTTATCATTCTCACTTATAAAAGTTCAGGTGTAACAATTTTTCATTATTTTTACTGAATTAGTTATTCGGATCGTTCTAGGTAATTGAAGCTACATAAACTAAATACAAGCAAACACAGAACTTCTCACATCTACGTAAAAACTTTCTGATTTAACATAATTTAGTAGAATTTTGACGTTATCGTAAAAATGGTGTTTTTCACTTGTACAACAGTCATATTTATACAGAGTGGTTTATTAATAATTGTCCATATAGTAACTGGACAAACCTTAGCACAAAATATGAAGATTCGAGAACACTTCAGTAAAATATTCCTTCTTACTGAAATCTAGGGTGTTATATCATAATTATTTGAAATGATTGTAGTCCATTGTTTTTACACCTTCCACTTTTTATATATTAGGTTACTTCAATTAGTGGTAAAATATAATTTTCCTCTATCACTAGCGAGGCATGCGGTAGGGATAAATACTTCTTCCCCCCCTACAATCTACGCCACTATCGTAAAAATGATTTCAGCATGTTTTCTCGATACTCCGTTACTTTCCACGTAAATATTAACCTCCTGTCTCTATGCGATACAATACGAAGTTTTCAAGTTATTCGAGATTAAATGGAATGTTTATAATACCTAATTTTATTTTATCTCTTATTTCGCACTAGTCAACACTATTTTGCTAATTTGGTTATGAAATTTATAAGTTTTAGTTGATTCCATCTCAAATGATCTTTTCATATTGATGTTTATCAACTATTATTTTTATTCTATCCCACTGGACGCCTATGGTTATAGCGGGAATATGTTACCACTAAATGCATATGTGAATGGTTTGCCAAGTACGCGCAAAAATATTGGAACGTGTCAAAACAACGGGATTAAATCGTTTTATAATATTGATAATAAATCTTTCTGGGTATCGGTAAGGAGGTATAGGTACCTCCAGTTACCATATGAACAATTCTAAATGGAACACCCCATAAAAAGCATATACAGATGCAACATAATTTGTTAAAAGTATCTCGTGCTCGTAAGAAAAATTGAAATTCTGTTTCACTTTATCACTATTGAAATTAAAGACCTTGTTAAACCTTTTGAAATGAAATGATGAAATTGTTGGATATCTCCGTAAAGAGATTTGAAACTATCCGATTTGTTAATCATTTGGTAAAAAATTCAACCAATTTTGTTAAATTCTATTGAAATAAACGGGTTATAATCATTCATTTACTTTGTCCTTCCGTACACCAATTATTAGAGGATTTTTTATTCAAAATAATTTAGAATTGATTGATGATAACAAAAGAGGTATTGTTGATATTCCATAATACATAATACTTTAATTTAAATCCAATTTTCAGTAATTTCTCTATCAACGATTATCGGTTCTTCAGATACAGCCAGCCGTCCTACTCGATATGGAAAAGTTTTAAGAAGTAAAATATTTTGTTTTCCATTGGATATTTTATCAATGTATTTAATTCTGACCAGTTTTGTAATAGCAGATTTTTTATGGTAATTCAATCTTACACAAAAATAATACTTTTTCAAAAACATTGTGGATGTGTTATATGATGGCTTTTGTTTAGCTTGAAAACAATGTAAAAATGTTTCAGAAAAATTGACTCATTTTCTAAAAGTAATAATATATAAACATTATTTGTCATCACACACTTTGTAAAAATACTTACAATCGGGAACCCGATTTAAAGCCAAATTTAATATTCTCTTAAATTGAAATGTCATCGTGGACATTCTCACACAATACAGATAACAATTATGCAATAATTGTTTCTTACCACGTGCCTTGTACAGAACATGTTTGTACTCCACTGGAGCCCGAAATAACTGCTATATATACTGAAAAGATATCGCACTGTTTTATGCAAAGAGGCGTCCATTTTTTAGGACTTTGGTATGTTATATTTACCCTAGTTTGCTAGATATGGAGTAGTAAAGTTAAAAAAAGTACACAGTTTTGGAGTTTTTCAAACTTACGAGCTGAACTAAATTTATGTTGCGCACACACTACTACATTTGTGGATATGTATAATTGCAAAAATTCACAATAATATATAATATTAAAATTCCACTTTGTTTCGTTTTAAATATTGAATTTGTTTGAATTAAAAAAAAAACGAATCTTTTGCAGCAAGATAAGTTACATATCAGCATAATATTTAATTTGACGATCTACATCAACGAAGTCGCGGGTACAAGCTAATGAGTCTACATATTTGTGCTGCTTCCCTTATGTTCGGCAGGGTAACATTCATTTCACCGTCTGATTCATTTTTCATATCAAACTTTTTGGTAATTTTAATTCAGTATAATAATTAAAATACTAGCTATCAGCTGTATTGTAGTCGCTGGAACTCGCCCTGCGACGGCCTGTCTGGGATTTGTTGATTATCAATACTTATTATTGACTAGTGAATAATGAACGTCATCATTCTTAGGAAGCTCCACACGTAAAATGTAAACTTTATCAATTATCAAACAGCCGTGGACAAATTTTGTTATGACATGACAATTTAATTACTGCCAAAATTGTCAGAATCATTTGAAGTTATATTCAACGTTTCCAAATGAAAGTTACTATTTCTGTAGTCGCTAATAGTTGCTATTAATTATTACCGATTGGTTTGTTTTAAAATTCATGAAATTTCATTGGTCAATGGAATGTTATATTAATAGTAAATTTATCAAAGCCCTCGAGCGGAAGCTCTCGATTTTTAATTAGATTAGTAATCTCAAAATTGTGTCGAATCAACAAAAACAGAAGAGTGTTTATCAAGATCATGCTATAATTTGAATACTTAGCTTCAGAAATAAATAATTTGTTCTTAGTATTTCCCATTTCAAGAATCAGTGTAGCGAAGCATGATAAGTTCTTAGCTCTAAAAATATACTGGGGTTGAACAAGTATAATATTTGTTATGGTATTTATAAACAACTTGAATTTTTGTTGTGTTTGGACACTTAAAATTCTCATAATTTCATGACGCCAACTTAAAATGCAAGTATGAAAATTATATGAAGAAAACGAAAATCGCGTAAAAGAATTTTGATGTTTACATCGTATGTGTACAAGAAATAAAAGCTAGAATTGGAAAAAAACTCTAGCTCAGTTGGGATGCAAATTAGATATATTTAGTAAATAATTTTTGGTATCGTGTATGTATGAATGTTTACTGGGGTGATATTCACTGAGACCTAAGAGATCTATTGTGCCTCCTTTTTTCTACTTAGTTGCTGAGGAAAGTCTGAGCAACTAGAGTATTTCCTTTAGTCCTATTTCCTAGAAAATTTTTAGGATATCCGAAGGCTTCAGCTTAGGTAATTGTCCCTCTTCATTGGTATAGTCTAACAGTCTCTATATGTAATTAACGTAATATTTGGTTATATTCATTCAGTCTATCTAGCCATAAAATTAAAGCCGGTAGATATAATCTATAAACATAATGAAAAAAACGAAAATATATATGCCATATTGAACTCAAACCTAAATAGGAACAAAAAGGCAATGAAATGAACATCGTGATTAATCAGCCATTTTATAATTCAAGAAGAACTTATCTATTGAATCAGTAAAATTATAATCCGAAAAAGTAGATTATTAATTTCACACTTTCTATTTACAATATAATAAAAATTGTTATCACATCGAGTCAATAAGATATACAATGTAACTGAAACCTTTCGTATATTTTTATTAAAATTACTTTCAAGATTCAAAATGACAGAGTTATGTTATCTAAATGAATTAAAATAATTATAATTCGCATTCATATCTGAAACAAAAAACTCCAAAGCTCCCGTTACCGAATCGTTGAAGATGTCAAATTACTTGTGAGCCCTTGCATGGTATACGTATCTCATTCCTAAATATATATTTAAAAATAGACTCATAGCTTTGATTTTCTTGAATAATACTTTAACTGTAACAAGAAATAACCGATGATGTAAGTCTTTACCAATTTAGTATAATAATACTAGAAGGAGCTCACTCTGACCGCTACAGTGATGTGGTACTCAACTGCAGTGGTGCCAAAGTTATCGGATCCTTGTTTGACCTAGAAATATAACATAAAATGTATATCAAGTTTTCAACATATCGCCATCTAGAAATATACACGCGCACTACAAAAATATACAAATTCACGAAAACGGCCAAAATTAGCTCCTTCTAAAAACTATGCCAAATCAATCTAGATATAAATATAAGGTAGTTGATGCTTTTTTTAGGACTTGGTAAACTGGGCTCCGTATATCGGAGCCCATTTTACCGCGGAGCTCACTTATACCTCAGATTTAACATGGGAGGAGCCCACCTTGTATGTTAACTAAATATATATATATATATATATATATTTATATATATATATATATATTTATATATATATATATTTATATAAATATATATATATATATATATATATATATATATATATATAAACAAAAGAACTTGTCTTGTGGTGATTTCCACAACTGAAGAGCCGAATCTAAGGCGAAACAAATCGAAAATTGTCTATCAAAATTGTTTACCGAAGCAAAAGCCAGGTTTGATTCAAGCAGAAGTCGAATTTGACAAAAGCAGAATCTTTCCTGAAGCGAAAGCCGGTATTTCTTTCTTTGCATAAAACATCTGGATAAACTGAGAATTTCGACTGCCTCGCGGCCTGTCGTCTGAGCGATCTTGCGATCTTGCTCTTTCCTCAGAGTTCCATTTGAAATTTAAACAAAAGAACTTGTCTTGTGGTAATTTCCACAACTGAAGAGCCGAATCTAAGGCGAAACAAATCGAAAATTGTCTATCAAAATTGATTTTGCATTCGTTTTCCATCTCCAGAAGAACTGGGATGATATATTTGAAATTGAAAACGCACTCGTAAGTACGAGAACAATTTCTTCTATAGGTGGGAGTTTCGACATGCTTCCGACCTTATTGGTCTCATCAGTAGGACAAAATAGTCCTAGAGCTATGTATTGTTGGTTTTACCGAAGCAAAAGCCAGGTTTGATTCAAGCAGTAGTCGAATTTGACAAAAGCAGAATCTTTCCTGAAGCGGAAGCCGGTATTTCTTTCTTTGCATAAAGCATCTGGATAAACTGAGAATTTCGACTGCCTCGCGGCTTGTCGTTTGAGCGATCTTGCGATCTTGCTCTTTCCTCAGAGTTCCATTTGAAATTTAAACAAAAGAACTTGTCTTGTTGTAATTTCCACAACTGAAGAGCCGAATCTAAGGCGAAACAAATCGAAAATTGTCTATCAAAATTGATTTTGACATTCGTTTTCCATCTCCAGAAGAACTGGGATGATATATTTGAAATTGAAAACGCACTCGTAAGTACGAGAACAATTTCTTCTATAGGTGGGAGTTTCGACATGCTTTCGACCTTATTGGTCTCATCAGTAGGACAAAATAGTCCTAGAGCTATGTATTGTTGGTTTTACCGAAGCAAAAGCCAGGTTTGATCCAAGCAGAAGTCGAATTTGACAAAAGGAGATGGAAAACGAATGTCAAAATCAATTTTGATAGACAATTTTCGATTTGTTTCGCCTTAGATTCGGCTCCTCAGTTGTGGAAATTACCACAAGACAAGTTCTTTTGTTTAAATTTCAAATGGAACTCTGAGGAAAGAGCAAGATCGCAAGATCGCTCAAACGACAAGCCGCGAGGCAGTCGAAATTCTCAGTTTATCCAGATGCTTTATGCAAAGAAAGAAATACCGGCTTCCGCTTCAGGAAAGATTCTGCTTTTGTCAAATTCGACTTCTGCTTGAATCAAACCTGGCTTTTGCTTCGGTAAAACCAACAATACATAGCTCTAGGACTATTTTGTCCTACTGATGATACCAATAAGGTCGAAAGCATGTCGAAACTCCCACCTATAGAAAAAATTGTTCTCGTACTTACGAGTGCGTTTTCAATTTCAAATATATCTTCCCAGTTCTTCTGGAGATGGAAAACGAATGTCAAAATCAATTTTGATAGACAATTTTCGATTTGTTTCGCCTTAGATTCGGCTCTTCAGTTGTGGAAATTACCACAAGACAAGTTCTTTTGTTTAAATTTCAAATGGAACTCTGAGGAAAGAGCAAGATCGCAAAATCGCTCAAACGACAAGCCGCGAGGCAGTCGAAATTCTCAGTTTATCCAGATGCTTTATGCAAAGAAAGAAATACCGGCTTCCGCTTCAGGAAAGATTCTGCTTTTGTCAAATCCGACTTCTACTTGAATCAAACCTGGCTTTTGCTTCGGTAAAACCAACTATATATATATATATATATATATATATATATATATATATATATATATATATATATATATTACTATTATTTTTATATTGTAAGAATAATTTATAATTTATCTTTTTGTTAAGTTTATTTATGGGCGCCAATTTATAATTATTCCTTTGACTGACTAGCTCAATTTTTCTTTAATTATTTATTTATAACGTTTATTTAATTAGTCGGAAGCATGAGAATCCTCCCTTTGAGTTCTGGATATAATAATCAAAAATTGAGGAAATATATTCATAATCTTACCTTTAACTTACAACCTCTGAAAGAAACAATATCTGTTAAATAAAAGGATTGAAATACGACAACAATGATATTGATAATTTAATCATGGATGTGAGAATAAAAAAAATCAACACATTAATGTAAAGCTGTTTAATAAAATAGTTTGAAAATTTTTAACCTGATTGGAACATAATAAAATATTTTTGAAACTATTAATTTGCTTTGAACATTTATTCTTATGGAATTGTGCCACCCTATATCATACATGTATTCTTTATAACAAAATGTTCCCACTACTGCGTCGGCGCTAAATCTCCAAACGCATGCGCTGCTACAATATACATGAAAGAAGGAGGTTTTCCTTCCATAAATAACGTTTTATAGTCAACACGACGTTAGCGTGCTTGTGATGAAAAAGTTTGTTAAAACTATCAAGTTTCTATAATCAATTACATATAAGTGATAATTTATAAACAATATATGTGCGTGTGTTTAAAGGTCAAGAAAGTGATAGATTAAAGTTATACATGCAAAAGATGGAAGGAAGATATGAGATTTAATTTAACATTCATGATGCACGTGATATTTCAAGTAGATAAATTTACAAAAGGTGAGTATAATACTTTTATAGATATTAAAGATATAATTCTCTATAGATACATTTATGATGCATCATATTTTATTGCTTTAGGCCTTTTTATGCGTTATATAATTCGAACGTTCTACTAAAGATTTGAGTGTACACTTTGAAAATGTAAATTGGAATTCCAAATGAGTTTAAGCAAAATACACAGACCTTATTTTTGCTATCACTGCCGGCTGCACTCGCATCTTCAAATCTTGCGGATATCTCATAAGAGATATGCTCCTACTGCACTATTTAATCCTTACACAGGATTGGATACTCTTGTGATTAGTTTGATTTAAATTTTTTATATAATTTTAACTTTTGAATACTTTTTAAACAATTTTGTACAGACAGCAATCTTTTTTTGACGCATCCTCCATCACCATCTCAAATCGACTTTTTTTGTTTTTCAAAATCAACAAGTATTTCAGCTTCCCTAGTCCATAGCTCACTTATTTGTTTTTTTATCACTAAAATTGTTATTCTCCAGTCTTTTAGTTACTATTTTGAAAAACATGAATTTATTGTCCTGGAGGGTAATAACACTGATTCACTTAGATTTCTATTGTATTAAGGAATTTTAATTAAGTCCTCTTTTCCTCCTACAATAGTCAATTTTCTTATATTTATGTTGTTTAGCTAATTTGAGAAATGTTTATTTTTACAAATTTTACAACCTATATTATTAATTAACCTATATGTAATTGATTCTATTTTAGTTTGAGTCTTGTTTTATAGTTATTATACCTAAACTCCTGATTATTTTTGTTTTTGTAATTAAATTTTATATATATATATAATCAATAAGCAATGATTTTATGTTGGTAATGAAAATTCCCTAGCAGACATTACTTCCTGTAAATATTCATTTCCTTTTTATACGTTTGGGCTGTGTTCTAACTATCTTTTCCATCTAGTTTCAACCCTTTGCAATGAATGAATGAATACATGGTATTCTAAACTTTTGCTACTACTAAAAAAAATATGTAAATAATGTTAAGTTATCGTTAGACTGATTATTCTTTTCTCTTAATTTAGGTTTCAAGCTATTATATGACGTTTCGTACTGCAGAAATTGCTATGGCCGTGTTCAGTGTAATACGGAATTCCGTGACTTTGACAACCAATCAGAATTACTGGTACAGGTAATATTTACTATTTAATTAACTAATATAGTGTTGGAATTTTTATTCTTCATCCCTTTTTAAAACATTCACATCAATATTTCACCCGATTTATTCATATTTCAATCTTTTTATATTTTAATATTTGACTTGTTATTGAGTTTATTCTAATGGTTGTGTCTACTGACACTCCTTCCGTTACAATAAGACCTTTTTATTATGTTTATTTATTTCAATATATTTACAAAACTAGATGACTAGTTCAACTCCCCTCAAATTTAAATTTTCAAAAAGGAAGCTTTTAAGTTGCCTTTTTAAAATTTCAATTTCAACGTTCAAGCTAATAATTATATTCTACTTAATTCATTACTTTTTTTTTACAGAAATTGAATTTGAAGAATCCTATATTTAAGTTTTTACTATTTATATCTTAGACTTAGTTTCCATTATTTAATTCTATCCTATCCTATTCTTAATATTTTTACAAATATGAGACAAATCATTCTGGTTTCAAACATCTTATATATCTTTGTTTACTCTTAGTATACCATTCTATATTATTGTTTTGCTTCAATTCCTATTCCAATTATTATTCATTTGTTCACACCGTAGAATCTTTATTCTTTGAACTGTTTCTTGCTTATACTTTTACTTACACCTTTTTCCTTCACTTACAATTCTTTTAATGCTCTCTTATTCTTATCTAATCTTCAAATTCAAGAAAAAACTCTATTATTTCCAATATTTCATATATTTTCATATCTTATTTTCAACCCTTATCCATGTCAATATAATTGCTCCTATAGTCTAACCTTTTTCTTTGCTTACTATCCCTATTTATATTTATTTGCATAATTCTTAATTATAACTCATCAACTTCATTTCCTCAATATAATAATTACATTATACTTTATATATATTTCATTTCTCCCTATCTCATAATAATTAATCATATAATATTCTATATAAATCTTTGCTTCCATATTTCATTGTTACTTATCTCCATAATTCCTATAAAATTTTATTTGACATGAATATCTCAAATTCTATATCTTGATTTAAAACTTTCTTTCCTTTCCACCTCTTTTACTGTGTTATTCAATTGATAACGAGTTTGTCCTTCCTAAATCCTACCTGTTCTTATTAATAAGTGTAAATTCTGTTTCTTATCCCCTCTACCTAATAAATTCTCACAAAATTTCTTAACATTATATTGTCGCTTTTATTTCAGTCTGTCTTTGGTATTATATATTTATTTATAACAGATTGTGTCTCTATTTGTTTGGGTTTTTATTTATATAGCTACTCTAACTTTCCTTATGGTTTAAATGTGAAGTTACCCTACTTTTACTTAAAATCATCTATAAGCTTTTTATCAATATTTTTTTTTAGATTCTTAACTATGATAATGGAAACCATCTATATGTATCCTACATACGAAAAAATGAAAGCCTTATATCTACCTAGTATCTAATATTTTATGTTACATGGAAGTGCTACTTATGCAGAACATTGGAACCATTACATCTACCTGTAATACTACTATTTATTTACATGTAAGTTACATAATATTATCTATTCCCCTTTTTCTTACTTCATTCTTGTATCGTTTATTGAGAGTTATATTTATAAATTGACTCAATGTTAAAAACACCCCTGACCATGTTTGTTCCCGGGTATACCAATTTATAACTGTTTTGTGCATTTTCAGTTAATACCTCATAAGGTCCCTCGAATGGCAATTGCAATTTAATACATTGGTCTTCTGCTTTATTAGATGTTTTTAGTGCTTTGATTGTTGTTAAATCGTGTTATCTTCTTGATCTTCTTGTTCTGATCCCAAATATATTTCTCAGCATTCCTCCTGATTCTTATATTTACCTTTTCTAATATCTCTTCTAGGGTAGTATCTCCATTCACAATCCAGTTTCGTTTCGGTTGAATACCTTTCATCAAATAAATTGGACTTTCACCTGTTACTCCATGTGGTAAATTATTAATAAATTCTTCAATTCTATCCATGTTTTCATCCCATCGAATATGTATCCCTTGGCAAAGTATTCTTAAATATTTCAAAATTTCTTTTATATATCTCTCTGCTGGATTGGAGCTAGGTCTTCTAATACTAATAAATTGTAATTCTATTTGTTCCTTGTCACAATATTGTTTTAATTTTATACTTTCATAGTATGTAGCATGGTCGAGTATTATTTTTTCAGGTCTTCCTACTTCTTCTATGTATCTTCTTAAACATTCTATTACAACGTTAGCTGTAGATCTCTTACACGGAAAAGTTTTAATAAGTTTGGTATATACATCTACTATAACTAATGAATTCTTATTGCCCGATTCACTTCTAATTAAGTTTCCAATAAAGTCCATTGACACAGTCTGTAATAGTTTATTTGTTATCATAGATTTCGCTGTCATGCAGTTATGGTAATTTTTCTCTTTGGCCAATTGACATAGTTGACAATATTTGCATACTTCTTTCACCACACTTAAATCCTTCTTCGCCACATAATTTTCTCTAAACAAAGTCCATAATTTTCTCGTTCCTATGTGTCCATTCTCCTCATGTAAATGACTAATAATTTCCTTTGCAAACTCCTTACTTATCACAAATACTTCTTTGTCCTCCAATTTCTTATACCATATTTCATCGATTTTATAGGCACCCTTAACTTTCTTATCTTCAAAATGTCTCTGATCTTCTTTAATCCTTTCCAATGTAAATATCCCCTCTGTTTGGTATAATTGGTTTATTCCAATTTGAAATTTTGTCTGATCGTTTCCTACTTCATCTGCTCGACTTAATGCATCAGCTACAATATTTTGTTTCCCTGGAATATATTTGATTTCAAATTCATATTCTTGTAGCAATAATATCCACCTGTGAACACGATTATTGGCATAACGGTTTTTTAACATAGCTGTTAATGCTGAATGGTCGGTTTCTACAATAAACTTAGCTCCTAATAGATAAAATCTTAATTTACTTATGCAAAATACTACACTAGCCATCTCCAATTCTGTTATGGAGTATTTCCTCTCTGCTGGTTTGGTCACTCGGGATATAAAACTAATAGGTACTTCACATCCTTCTTGTATTTGAACTAATACCCCTGCCAATCTTTCTATCGAAGCATCAGTTCTTAAGATAAACGGTTTGTCGTACTGTGGATGAAAAACTTTTAAACTGTTTAGAAAAATTTCTTTTAATTCCTGAAATGCCTTTTCTCTTCTCTCATCCCATTTCCACTTAGTATCCTTCTTTAATAATTCCATGAAAGGAATTTCTCTCCTACTTAGATCGGGTATTAACTTCTTGAAATAATTAATGACACCTAGAAATCCCCGCAAAGTTCTTAAATTATTCGGTGTCTTATACTCCAAAATTGCTTTAATTCTCTCAGGATTCATTGTTATACCAGTGTCATTTAAAACATATCCTAAATAATCCACTTCTCTTTTATAAAACTGACATTTGTCTAAATTTAACTTGAGTCCAGCGTTTTCTAATTCATTTAATATTATTTCCAAATGTTTTTGATGTTTCTCTTCTGTTTCAGAAAAAATCAAGATGTCATGTATGTAGTGGAGAGTGAAATCTTCATAAGGATTCAAGATTGTATGCAGAGTTCGTACTAAAGCAGCACAAGAGCTTTGTAGTCCGAACGGCACCACACAAAATTGGTACACCACTCCATCTACCATGAATGCTGTGTATTGTCTACTACGATGATCCAATGGAATTAACCAAAAGCTATGCTTTAGATCTAATTTTGAAAATATATTAGCCTATGTAATTCTTCCAAATATACCTTCAATATTTAATGGACTTTCGTATTGTTTTTTTGTAAATGTGTTTATATTCCTAGCATCCAAACATATTCTAATATCTCCCGATTTCTTCTTTACACATGTTATAGCACTTATGTATTGTGAATTTGATCTTTCAATAATACCGTCATGTAACATTTTATTTATTTCTTGGTAGACCTCTTGTTTTAATTTATACGGTATCGGATAGGTTTTGATCTTAAAATTTTTTATTTCTGGTATTACTTCTATTTTATGTACATATCTGGTTGCAACACATACTTCTTCATTGAATAATTTTTTATGAGAGTCAAGTAATTCATATACTCTCTGTTTATATTCCTCCAGACATAATTCATCCCTCATGTTTCGTTCTTCTTTAACAATGTGACTTATTTGTCCAATTGCACATTCGTTCTTCCCTATATCTGTTTGATATTTTGTCATTAATGGTATTGTATGCTCATTATATATTATATTTTGCATTTTATAATCTATTATAATTCTATGTTTATTCAGTTCATCTGTACCCATGATTATGTCATATTTTAAATTTTT
Organism: Galeruca laticollis; assembly: GCA_963921935.1. Lineage (NCBI taxonomy): Eukaryota > Metazoa > Arthropoda > Insecta > Coleoptera > Chrysomelidae > Galeruca > Galeruca laticollis. The sequence continues at coordinate 259,596,556 of OY998176.1, read as the reverse complement.
TACTATTAACAATTGTACTGATAAAATCTTGCCATTTAATTCTAAATTTGTCATTATAGTTTTTGTTGCTTCATACAATTTTCTTTCATTTGCCCCTACTTATGATATTTTATGCGTATTTATCACCATAATATTGTCCTGATTTAAATGGTTTACGATATTTTGATTTATGATGGACACTTCTGAACCCGTATCTAACAAAACTCTACATTTAATGTTTTCTAAATTTCCCTCTATAAATATTAATCTAGTTAATTCTTGGTTTGTGTGATCTTCGTCTAAAATGAATTCCCTAGGATGTTGATATTTAGAAGAATAGACAATATTATGCACGTAAGAGCAACTTATTCGAAATTTGGATCAGAACTCGGGCCCTGATCACTATCCCTTCTTACCTCTTCCTGATTTTGTATCAAATTAACCTGTCTCCTGTCTTCTTCTCCACCATCTTTTTGATAATAGTTCCTGTCCCTGTCCTCATTTCTTCGATCATCTTCATTATTTCTTCCATCCCTTCTATTTTGTTGCCAGTGCCTATTTCTATTACCGTTATCATTTCGTCTTCCATAATTTTGATAATTTCCTCCATTTCCGTATTGCCTATTTCCATTATTTCGATTACCATCGTTCCCATTCTGATATCCATTTCGGTGATTTCCATTTTCATTTCTATGGTTATCATATCTCGGATTTCTATTATCCCGTCCTAGTCCTCTTCTCTCGTAATTTCTATTTTCATTATTTCTATAATCATTTCTCCTTTCATTTTCTCTTCTTTGCTGTCCGTTCCCATTTTCACTTAATCGATTGTCTCGTAGATCATTTTGATTTGTATAGCTCCTTTCCACTCGTTGTAAGTAGCTTGATAGACTATCCATAGATTTTATATTATGAAGCGCTATAGTTTCAGCTACTTCGGAATTATAATGTCTTCCAATGTACAACACTAATTCTTCCTCCTTCATTCCAGGTTCTAAGTACTGGGCTATATTGTATAATTGCATAGCGTAATTGTTAAAGTTTTTGCTCTTCTTGTAGTCAAATTTTCCGAAGTATAGCCTTTCCCTGAATGTCGCTTGTTGCAATTCTCCCCAGAAATAGGCAAAGAATTGTTGCTCAAAATCTCCTAAGCTTTGTATCTGTTCTTCCTTGTTACAGAACCATAACAAAGCATGGCCCTGTAATATGCTCCTTATAATGAGCTTTACCTCCATGATATCTCTCAATCCTTTAATTTTATTCCGAATTATTTTTAGGAATACTTTGGGATGTATATTGTTTATATTTCCATCAAATTTCACCCCGATTTCGAAATTGCTATGGAAATTTCCTGGACATACATTGACTCCTCCACTTCTTCTCAAATTCTCTTCCATTTCCTCTACCGTATTCTTTAATTTCCTATTCATTTCTACTATTTGTTGATTTACTTGTCGATTTATATCTTCAGTGATTGCTAAACTCATCCCCGTTCTTTCTTCTATCCGGCCATCTAAATCCTTGAATTTTCTGTTTACGTTTTCTTTTATCTGTTCCACTTTCATTGTTATATGCTTAGCTTGTTTTGATACCTCTACTTTAATATTTTCTGGTAAATTCTCTTCTATATCTCTTCGAAATTCTGATACTTCTTCTACTATGATCTTTTCTATGTTTTCTCGAATTTTCATACCATTTTCTTGGATTTCTATCCTCAGATGTTTGTTTTGATCCCCAATGTCTTCTTTCATCTTCTCTATCTGCTTTCTTCATTTTCTTCCCGAAGTTTCCTGAATCCTTGAATACTTTCAGCTTTCACCGCTTCTATCTTCTTTTCCAATTTATTCATGTTTCCATTCATTTTATCCATCTTCCCGTTTAAGCTTCCCTCTATTCTATTTATATTTTCATTCAAATCGTCCTTCATTGTGTTCATGTCTCCCCTCAAATTTAGTTCCATTTTGTTCATGTCTGTCTTTATACTGTTTTATTTTGAAAAACATGAATTTATTGTCCTGGAGGGTAATAACACTGATTCACTTAGATTTCTATTGTATTAAGGAATTTTAATTAGGTCCTCTTTTCCTCCTACAATAGTCAATTTTCTTATATTTATGTTGTTTAGCTAAATTGAGAAATGTTTATTTTTACAAATTTTACAACCTATATTATTAATTAACCTATATGTAACTGATTCTATTTTAGTTTGAGTCTTGTTTTATAGTTATTATACCTAAACTCCTGATTATTTTTGTTTTTGTAATTAAATTTGATATATATAATCAATAAGCAATGATTTTATGTTGGTAATGAAAATTCCCTAGCAGACATTACTTCCTGTAAATATTCATTTCCTTTTTATACGTTTGGGCTGTGTTCCAACTATCTTTTCCATCTAGTTTCAACCCTTTGCAATGAATGAATGAATACATGGTATTCTAAACTTTTGCTACTACTAAAAAAAATATGTAAATAATGTTAAGTTATCGTTAGACTGATTATTCTTTTCTCTTAATTTAGGTTTCAATCTATTATACGACGTTTCGTACTGCAGAAATTGATATGGATGTGTTCAGTGTAATACGGAACTCCGTGACTTTGACAACCAATCAGATTTACTGGTACAGGTAATATTTACTATTTAATTAACTAATATAGTGTTGGAATTTTTATTCTTCATCCCTTTTTAAAACATTCACATCAATATTTCACCCGATTTATTCATATTTCAATCTTTTTATATTTTAATATTTGACTTGTTATTGAGTTTATTCTAATGGTTGTGTCTACTGACACTCCTTCCGTTACAATAAGACCTTTTTATTATGTTTATTTATTTCAATATATTTACAAAACTAGATGACCAGTTCAATATATATATATATATATATATATATATATATATATATATATATATATGTATGTATATATATAAAGATAGTCATGGGTAATTGACGCAAATGAAAGAAAAAAGGCTGCTGAAACAGAGTGGTAACCGCAGACATGCATATTTCTAGGTCATTAGCCGTCCTCAGTATAGTATAACCGAATAAGGGTGTAGAACTTGGGAGCAAAGATGTTGATGGAAACATGGGAAAACACAAAACAACGGATTTCAACAGGACGACCAAAAGCACAATTGTACCTTTAATTGTAAGATTCCGAGTTTTCGGGACAACAAACAACATCGACACGGAGGCGCATATAAAGCCCCCCTGTCTGAACCTTCCGACCCAGAGTAAACAACAAAGAAGATGTAAGAATATCGCGTGATGTGCAAAAAATAACAACAACAAAGGGAGTCTTGGGAAATTCACGCAAAAAGAAAAAGGACTACTGAAACAGAGTTGTAACCGCAGACATGCATGTTTCTGGCTCATTAGTCATCCTCAGTACGGTATAACCAAGACTGAATATGTAAAATTGTTAAATCATTATCATTTATGGAAGCACAATTATTACTAGAGTCTATTGTCCATACATTGTTATTGACACGTTTTCCTTAAAAATGTTATACTTTCAGTGGACCCTTCATCGCCTCCGTGTCGATCTTAGTTGTTGTCCCAAAAACTCGGGATCTTCCAATTGAAGGCACAAATGAGCTTTTGGTTTCCCTGTTGAAATCCATTGTTTTGGGTTTTACCATGTTTCGATCAACATCTTTGCTCCCAAGTTCCACATCTTTATTTGGTTATACCGTACTGAGGACGGCAAATGAGCCAGAAACATGCATGTCTGCGGTTATCACTTTGTTTCAGTAGCCGTTTTTCTTTTTGCGTGAATTACCCATAAATCTCTTTGTTGTTGTTGTATACATATCACGGGATATTCCTACATCTTATTTGTATATGTATAAGTCAGCTCTTTCATTGCCTGTTATCCCAATGTGACTAAAAATTATGTTGATTTGTTATTGTTGAATATTGTATAAAGTGCTTTACATGTAGCTGGTTAATGTGTCCGTTGTTTTCTTATTACTTAAAGCTTTTAAGACACTAAGAGAGGCAGAACGTATTGCTGCATTCGTTATATTATAATTTTCTATATATCTAATCGACTTCAAAATTGCATATTGGTCGGCGAAATACTGGGGTGCAGAGCGACTCATTGTGCCTTTTTGTAGGCTGCATCAAACACAATACAACAAACTAGATGTTGGACTCTAATAAGTTTCTAGATTTGCATGCTGATAAGAATGTAAAAAACATGAGCCAGAATCAGTTCTATAATTTTTCAAAACTATTTTTACTACAAAATTGTTTTTATGCAGTTGGGGACTACATGTGCGTAGCCAGCGAAGGGCAGGGAGGGGCAACTGCCCCTCCCTGGAAGCAAAGTAAATTAAATAATTTTTAATTTTCAATAAACAAAAAATTAAATCCAAAATCTACATATTTTTCTGTTCTGCATATTTTTTTGTTATCTGTCTTTTATATTTTGTTTGTTGTTCTAGGCGTTTGGTTGCTTTTATGAACATTTTAAAATTAATTAATAAGCTCTAATAAATAAAATTATTCGCGTGTCCTTTGACACTAAAATATATTTCATCAGCAAACAACAAAGCTGTTTGAAAAACTGACATAGTGCTTAATATATATTAATAGCGTTTTCGATCAATGCATTGGTGCACACCAGAATTGTCCCACGCCAGAATTGGATAAAAAGGAGTGTTCAATGTTCGATTTACTCTCAGGATACGTCAATTTTTAGTGTTCGATTCAACCACTTAACAGTCGGACATTTTTGAGAACAATGGTAAAAAATTGTCACTTTCATTTTGTTTTCATTTAACTACATTTTTTAATCCTATTAATTAAAATAAATTTACTCAATAAGTAGTTTTAGTGTGAAATAATTTGAAACATTCAATACACAATCCTACATCAGAATCCGATATAAATACTCTTATAACAACGGTATGTGGTTTTCGCAATCTACAAAAATGAGCGAAGGCTGTTTTCTCTTTGGAGAATCGATATCCCAATTCATTTGCGTTTAGAGATATCTAGTCTATGGCAATTTGAAGTTTCCTCACAATTTCTGGTATTCATAATCCCGAGCAAAAGATAGTGAGGTCATCAAGATACACGCATTTGTGGATGGATATGTCTTCGATTGTGGCTAGGTTATTGACTGCAATAAGGAAGAGGGTTGCACTAAGGACCGAACCTTGAGGGATTCCGTTTTCAAAAGTATTCGAGGATTTGACAAAATGTTACCTAGTTTGATACGAAAAGTGCGGTCTTGGAGGAACAAGGCAAGAAATAGTGTAAGATTACTTCTGAGTCCATATTTCGACTATTTCTGTAGGATGGATCGTTGGTTATAGAACCATCTTCGCGTTGTATACAGGTAAGTATAGTTTTTAATTTTCTTCCCTCTATTGCTTTTATTTTCTCCCATATTTCTGTGGTCGGTGTATCTGTTGTAATTTCTACTGTGAAGTTACTCCAGGAGGTACGTTTACTCGTTAAGATTTCACGGCGGGCTGCATCCCTCGCTTTTTTGAAAGCTATCAGGTTATTGGATGTTGGGATTCTTCGGAACCTGCTGAAAGCTTTCTTCTTAATTTTAATAGCACTACTGATGTTCGAATTTGGTTTTTAATTACCAAATTCTCCCGTGACTGTATTTCAATTTCCCCTGTATACTACAAGTCGAATATTATGCTCAAAACAGATAACTAAATATATCCTTAATTTCAACATTTAATATTTCTTTACTTCACTAAAAAAAGTCATTTAAATTTACTAACACCTAAGAAAAACAGATAAATATCGTTTTCTGAAATTCTACTGAACATATCAAAGTCCCCGACATCTTATCTCTTCATAAAAACTCTCTTCCAAACTCTGTTATCTGTATCTACAAAACCGTTGAAAACCCCACAAAAAACATCTTCATATCTGCAACATTCACTTGTTGTTCGAACGTTACATTTTAAAATACTTTTATCCCATTGGCTAGTTTCTACTAGGTTACTCATTCCTCGATCCTACGTCATCAACCATATAAATACGAAAATAGCCTCATTTTTACTTCACTTCCCAGATAGCTTTCACACTTCTCAGACACCCTCTTTCATCATATAACATGCTACAACTTCGTAAAACCAGCCGGCGTTTTTAACCCGGGAACCACCATGTGTCCGTAATCTTTATTCTTTTCATAAACCAACATAGTATGTGCACAATACTTTCAGTTATCGCGAAAAGTCAAGTGAATTCTTAATTGTCGAAGCAACAGTAAATAACTTATATTTCATGACAATATAAATCATAACGTGATAACAGTGTTTAATTTCATTCTACGGTTCATCGTTACTTCAGTAACAAACGGCCGTAGTGGTCCTTCGCAAAGCCAAAAATACATTCCCTCTAATTAACCCTAAGTAAAAGGGTTAAATTAGAACATGGTCCTGATTCGAGACCGGATAGAACCAGAAAATAGTGAAGCACAGTCCTAGCGAGAGCAGTGAAACAGCCCTTGGAGTCCAGAGAATATAGACCCTCAGCGTTCCCGAGAACTCTTCGAGAATTTCAGTCAGCAGAAAACAGACATTAGATAAGGTATTTATCGATAATAAAAGATTTTGTATATTTGCTTATCAACCAACGTAAAATTTTGTAAACATAGAATATAGTGTGATACGAAATTCAGTGATCTAACAATGCAAAAACATTTATCACATTTTACAATTTAAAATTACAGTCATGTATATTAATATTATAAGATAATATAGTTAAAACTGATGAATATTTTCATATATTTGCGTATCAAACGATGGAAAAATCTCATAAATTTAACATACAGTGGTAGACGAAAGTCTGCACTCAAACACTTTAAAATAATTAACATTGCTATGGATTTATAATAAAAGTCTTTGATATATTTTTTGTGCAACATAAACTTTAAATAATTTCACCTTAATATTAACTTGGATTTATAATAACATTCTTTGACATTGTTTGTGTAAAATAAAATATTATACAGTGTGATTTAAATAAGTTCACCTTAATATTAATTTGGATTTATAATAAAAGTTTTGATATATTTTTCATGCAACATAAACATTTATATTTATATTATACAGCGTGACTTAAATAATTACACCTGAATATTGATTAATCACAATAACATCGTTGAAATTTCTTATAAAACATACATTCATTGTACAGTGTGTCCTAAATAATTACATATTGAGATTGTCATGGAACCATAATAACACTAGTCGGTACTGTGGTGTGAGAAAACCAGGTACAATTACAGTGTCATTTTAACTTGCAACGAGCCGTAGAAAACTGAACAGGCACGGCTGGTAGCAAAAATATAAAACAAATATATTACTCTGATACAAAATAAGCATTGTTCAAACATAGCCATTAATTTACATTTCATGTTAAATATAATAATACACGGCAGATTGTTACTGCCCATTTTAACCGTTTGACAGCCTGTAATAACATTTCAAAATGTACTGCCCAACAATTAAGAACATTCACGTCCGAAGCTAGATCTATCGTAAAGTCATTGTTAAATTTAAATATCAATAAGGAAGAGTTATTTGATGCACTAATCGTTCACATATTAAAAACAAAGTTAGATTATAATACAAAAAAAATCTCTTGAAGAAAAAGAGACTGATCAAAATTTAATTGCTAGTGATACTTTTCTTGATTTCTTGAAAAAAAATGTACAGTCTTGGAAAACTTGTTAACCCAAGATCCCAAACCCTAACCATTCACCATCAATGCAAATCTCCAGAATATTATCGTCAAAAAATGTACTGTTCTGGACACAACTCATTCACAATACCTTATGGATAACCTCTCTCATACTCATTACATTCATTCTTCCGGTGTGACCAAACCACTTTTAAGAAAAGCTTACCGTAACACACATTCTTAAATCACAAAACAATTATAAAATCAAAACTTACTCTCACATTAAAACATTCTTGCTCATAATTCATTATCAAACTAACACTTACACTCGAATAAACGATTCATTTGTACTCAACGCCCTTACAGTGCAGAATAGCACTCACTCATCATTGCTTAAACTCTTTCTCGTCAAGAAAACAATCCTTTAGTCCTCTGGAAGAGGACAGTGATACTTATATACTTGAAACTATGTGAAAAACTTAAACTTATACTTGAACATTGAGAAACAAATACTTTAACACTTAAAACCCTGGACGATTAACAAAAAAAAAGCTTAGACACTTTGACATGAACATTACTCTTATGTGAATACCTGGATAAAGGTATTGAAAAGATGAAGATACTTGGTTGAAAAGATGAAGAAACTTGGTTGAAAAGATGAAGAAACTTGGTTGAAAATATGAAGATACTTGGTTGAAAAGATGAAGATACTTGGTTGAAAAGATGAAGAAACTTGGTTGAAAAGATGAAGAAACTTGGTTGAAAATGAAGATACTTGGTTGAAAAGATGAATATACTTGGTTAAAGATGAAGATACTTGGTTGAAAAAGGAGATACTTGGTTGAAAAGATGAAGATACTTGGTTGAAAAGATGAAGATACTTGGTTGAGAAGATGAAGAAACTTGGTTGAAAAGATGAAGAAACTTGGTTGAAAATATGAAGATAATTGGTTGAAAAGATGAAGAAACTTGGTTGAAAAGATGAAGAAACTTGGTTGAAAATATGAAGATACTTGGTTGAAAAGATGAATATACTTGGTTGAAGATGAAGATACTTGGTTGAAAAAGAAGATACTTGGTTGAAAAGCTGAAGAAACTTGGTTGAAAAGATGAAGATACTTGGTTGAAGAAGATGCATGGTTGAAGAAGATGATACTTGGATAAAATAAACACTTGGGTGACGTTTAGAAGAAAACGGCATCCCCCCTTACTCATATGTTACTTAAACAATCACATTGACGACACTTTGAATTTAACACAACTTGACAAAAACATTATATACATATCTTACCCTCATTTTCTTGGCGAGAACAGAAATAACTCCTTTACATTAATTAAAACATTTTAAAAACTCATTCTTACCCGCAAAAGAGTCGGGTCCCCTTAACACAACCATTAATCATAAAAACATATACAAAAACAATCTCAAAAGAGTTAGAAAAAACTCTTTCATCATACTTAAACACTCGTGGTCACTACCTTACATTTACTTTTATGCTAACTCACACATGAATTATTACTTGCACTAGCATACAATTGCACCTTAATCATACTTATACTCATATTGGCACTCAAAGCTCACATTCATAATACTTTTACACTTATTCGTACATACTCGTATTTACATTTGCATTCACATTCATTCATACTTACTCTTACTCACTTGTTGTTGCACGCATTCGTACTTGCTCTAGTCTCATGAGCATACTCTCTTACATTTCTCTCATTATCTCATTAAACACTGAGAAGTCCGAGGTTCCTGGACCGTTACTCGTAAAACAAACTGGTACCACACTTGTCGAACAAGAATCGACTTAAACATTCTCTTTCGTTTCTCATTATCTCATTAAACACTGGGAAGTCCGAGGTTCCTGGACCGTTACTCGTAAAACAAACTGGTACCACACTTGTCGAAATAGAATCGACTTAAATATTCTCTTACATTTCTCTCATTATCTCATTAAACACTGGGAAGTCCGAGGTTCCTGGACCGTTACTCGTGAAACAAACTGGAACCACACTTGTCGAAATAGAATCGACTTAAACATTCTCTTACATTTCTCTCATTATCTCATTAAACACTGGGAAGTCCGAGGTTCCTGGACCGTTACTCGTAAAACTAACTGGTACCACACTTGTCGAACTAGAATTGACGTAAACAGTCTCGTTCTTTTACTTCATTTACATATACTTTTATGTGAATACCTGGACAAAGGTATTATTCTTTTATGTGAATACCTGAACAAAGGTATTATTATCTTCTTATCGTTTACAACTCTAGTCCATTTCTAGAGTATATTGCTTACATTCTTATCGTTTACAACTCTAGTCCATTTCTAGAGTATATTGCTTACACTCTTATCGTTTACAACTCTAGTCCATTTCTAGAGTATATTGCTTACCTTCTTATCGTTTACAACTCTAGTCCATTTCTAGAGTATATTGCTTACCTTCTTATCGTTTACAACTCTAGTCCATTTCTAGAGTATATTGCTTATATTCTTATCGTTTACAACTCTAGTCCATTTCTAGAGTATATTGCTTACCTTCTTATCGTTTACAACTCTAGTCCATTTCTAGAGTATATTGCTTACCTTCTTATCGTTTACAACTCTAGTCCATTTCTAGAGTATATTGCTTACACTCTTATCGGTTACAACTCAGTCCATTTCTAGAGTATATTGCTTACATTCTTATCGTTTACAACTCTAGTCCATTTCTAGAGTATATTGCTTACACTCTTATCGTTTAAAACTCTAGTCCATTTCTAGAGTATATTGCTTACATTCGTTACACTCATGACGTTAGAGTCCTTACAACACTCCAACCTCAAATCTTATTAATTCGTTACATTCATGACGTTAGAGTCCTTACAACACTCTAACCTCAAATCTTATTCATTCGTTACATTCATGACGTTAGAGTCCTTACAACACTCTTACCTCCAATCTTATTCTTTCGTTACATTCATGACGTTAGGGTCCTTACAACACTCTAACCTCAACTCTTATTCATTCGTTACATTCATGATGTTAGAGTCCTTACAACACTCTAACCTCAACATTTATTCAGTCGTTACATTCATGACGTTAGAGTCCTTACAACACTCTAACCTCAACTCTTATTCATTCGTTACATTCATGATGTTAGAGTCCTTACAACACTCTAACCTCAACATTTATTCAGTCGTTACACTCATGACGTTAGAGTCCTTACAACACTCTAACCTCAAATCTTATTCATTCGTTACATTCATGATGTTAGAGTCCTTACAACACTCTAACCTCAAATCTTATTCATTCGTTACATTCATGATGTTAGAGTCTTTACAACACTCTAACCTCAAATCTTATTCATTCGTTACACTCATGACATTAGAGTCCTTACAACACTCTAACCTCAAATCTTATTCATTCATCACATTCATGACGTTAGAGTCCTTACAACACTCTGACACACATTAGGCTACTTTACAACCCCTACACATTTACTTATATAGTTACTCTCACAATTATTCACTTTCATACACAATCCTGCATCAAACTGTACACACACTACATACACGCTACATACCCTTTCATTAACATCAGCATTCGATGTCTGAGAGCAGCCATCTCTCACCTCTCTTCCATTCTTCCCGCGCCCCCAATATGTTCGAATTTGGTTTTTAATTACCAAATTCTCCCGTGACTGTATTTCAATTTCCCCTGTATACTACAAGTCGAATATTATGCTCAAAACAGATAACTAAATATATCCTTAATTTCAACATTTAATATTTCTTTACTTCACTAAAAAAAGTCATTTAAATTTACTAACACCTAAGAAAAACAGATAAATATCGTTTTCTGAAATTCTACTGAACATATCAAAGTCCCCGACATCTTATCTCTTCATAAAAACTCTCTTCCAAACTCTGTTATCTGTATCTACAAAACCGTTGAAAACCCCACAAAAAACATCTTCATATCTGCAACATTCACTTGTTGTTCGAACGTTACATTTTAAAATACTTTTATCCCATTGGCTAGTTTCTACTAGGTTACTCATTCCTCGATCCTACGTCATCAACCATATAAATACGAAAATAGCCTCATTTTTACTTCACTTCCCAGATAGCTTTCACACTTCTCAGACACCCTCTTTCATCATATAACATGCTACAACTTCGTAAAACCAGCCGGCGTTTTTAACCCGGGAACCACCATGTGTCCGTAATCTTTATTCTTTTCATAAACCAACATAGTATGTGCACAATACTTTCAGTTATCGCGAAAAGTCAAGTGAATTCTTAATTGTCGAAGCAACAGTAAATAACTTATATTTCATGACAATATAAATCATAACGTGATAACAGTGTTTAATTTCATTCTACGGTTCATCGTTACTTCAGTAACAAACGGCCGTAGTGGTCCTTCGCAAAGCCAAAAATACATTCCCTCTAATTAACCCTAAGTAAAAGGGTTAAATTAGAACAACTGACATTCTCATTCCACCAGGGGACCACTCTTTTTCGTGGGCCATCCTTGCTTCTAAGAATACCTGAAAGGTTGCATGAACCTTCTGCGGTGTTATCTTTGATAATGATTGGAAAGTGGTCACTTCCATGTAGATCATCCGATGGTATCCACTCAAATCGGCTTAGGAGAATACTGGAAGCAAGGGTAAGGTCGATGGCAGAAAAATTATTAGATCTTGAGTTGAAAAAAGTTGGTAAGTCTGTGTTGAGTATAGCTGTTCCATCGCTGTCTAATATTTCCTCTATGATACTTTCCCGATTATTGAGATATTGCCAGCCCCAAGGCGGATTGTGCGCATTAAAATCACCTACGAATAGAAAGGGTGCGGCTAATTGGTTGATGATTGCTTGTATATTTTCTCTCTGCTAGTTATCATTTGGTAGGTATATATTACAGACTGTTAACGCAGTTGGTAAATTCAGTCGGATTGCTACTACTTGCAGTTGACTCTGGATAGTTATAGGATGGAATTTTATGTCTTCTCTAACCATCGTTAGTACGCCGCCACGGGCTCGTAGATTTAGTTGCACATCTTTTCTGGAGGTCTTGTAGCCGCGAAGAGAATAAGGTTGCTCTGGTTTAAGATGACTTTCCGGGATACATACGCAAATAGGGTTGTGTTCCGTTAATAGTATCTTCAAATATTCATAATGATGTATAACTCCATTGCATTTCCACTGTATGATTTTGAATTTTATGTTTTATTTAGACTATCACAGGTGTATGTAGATTAACGGAATTGTATAGGAGAATGGTGAGTCGATAATATGTAAAAGATAAAGATAAAATATGTAAAAAATATAAATAAAATAAATATAATATATAAAAAGATAAATAATTTAAAATGATAATAAAATTATAGTAAACTATTAATATCACAGTTAGTTAATTAGGTCGCTTTCTGGGTTTTCCCGGAGGCCACCCTTTCTTTCTTTTTGATTTTTTTCCTTCCTCTGAGTGGAAAGTTTCTGGGGTTTTTTCGCTTCGATCTCTTTTTTTATTTGACCCTTCCTAACATTATATAATGAACCAATAAGATGTCTAGAGTCAACCAAGTTTTTGGGACTTACATTCGACTCAAAACTAAATTGGCAAAAACACGTTGACAAACTGAAAGTGAAGTGTAAGAAATCGCTGAATATCATGAAAATACTGGCAAACACAAAATGGGGAGCTGATCCTGAAAGTTTGTTGAGAATATACCAAGCATTAATTATCTCCAAGATTGACTACAGATACATTATCTATGCATCAGCCCGCAAATCGGCACTGAAAGAATTGGACCCAATCCACCATGCGGGAATTCGCTATCGCATAGGTGCACTCCCTACAAGCCCCATCCCAGGTATTCTCTCTGATGCAGGATTCATGCCATTAGAGCGTAGACGCGAAGAAATACTCGCAACGTACTATGCAAGCATTTTGCACAACATCTACACCCAAATCAATCGATTTTTTTCCAGAACCTCACTGAATACGAAAATCGACCAACAATTACCAGGTCAGCGCGAATACGCTTAAACGAACAGATGCAAAGAGCACATTTTCAACCTCTTGAAACTTTGTCAATGGGCGCTGCAGAAATCTTTCCAAGGCTTAACCCAGCACTAACAATCAAATTAGATCTGTCTGTATATCAAAAGCACGATACAACAACAATTTTAAATTACTTACCCTGGCCAAGGGGCTTTTGGGTTGATGTATCGACTGGTGGAATCAAGTTTGGCGCTCTTAGCAAAAAGTATTCATCTGTATTCTTCCTACAACGAAGAATTTCCAAATAAGATACGTTACAATATAACAAATATATGAGAGTAACTATATTTACAATATGAACCAGCCGTTACTCAAAAAAAGAATGTAAATCTATTAATAACTTATTATTTCGCAATATATTTATGGGTAACATGAAGTAACAAAAATAAATAATCGTAAAAGTACATACCTGTCGGTGTAAAACGAAGCGCCTAGAAGACATTTTGCACGTGTCGTGTAAAAATTCTTTGTTTCAAGCAATAACTTTGGGAAATAACCAAAAATACCAAATATTCTATTGGCCACAAAACAATTACTAATCCCGAAATATAATATGGACTTTCAAAATAAAGCCCATGAAGGATGATTTTAAAAAAAAATACGATTAAAATTGAAAGTCACACCACGATCTACAAAGGTCAAAAGCAGAATGCCCAGAACCTACTGGAATAAAGTACCTTTCACGCTTCAGCGAAAACAAGTTTTACAATTGTGGTATTAACATTTCCTACTGGTACACCTAGATGGCGTTTCCGTGGAAAATACCCAAAACGCAGTAAAACAACTTAGAATATGGACTGTCATCTAAAATTTAAAATCCTAAAGAATTTAATCAGCTTCTTATAAACCTAAATTACGGTGAAATTTAGCAAGGAAAAAATAAATTATTGACAATAATAATTAAAATAGGTCATTTGGCAACGTGGCAAGTCAATTCGATGGAGAACGATTCACTTTAAGCTTTGAAAAATTATTTCATATTAATAGAGATGCGAAAATTCGTAACGTTATTTTTGGCCCGTTACACACCCCCCTAACTACAAGAAATATTATCCACATAAATTTTCACTGGCGCTAGCCGGTTTCAGATTTCTAATTTTCGCATCTTGGTCTCTTCCATCTTGATCTACAAGTCTATAAGTCCAAGGCGATTCCTTTTTCTGAACGACAAAAGGCCCAACCCATTTCGGAGCTAGTTTGCTAGAGAAATACCTGGTGGCATCTGATTGAACGAAAATTCTTTCGCCACACATTATCTCCAAGATCTAACTGCTCTGGGCGCCTTCTCAAGTTATAAACCCTTTCACTTTTCTTGGCAGCGTCATCCAATCGCTTGCGAACATCCTCCAATCAAACTGAAAATTCTTTGGCTCTTAATCTTTCTTTATCTTTCCCTTTAGCTACACAATCTTCTATATTTTCTCTCAAATTATCCTTCCTCTCAAAATCATTGCTGTCTAACACCATATTTCTCCAAAAGCAAACAAAATATGACTGGCCAGTAGATTCGTGGACGGCGGTCCTAGTAGCACAAGTCAACTTTTCCAAATTGACATCCTAATGACACTGATCAGTTATGTATGTCCTCAGCATTGTTTTAAGGGTACCGTTATATCTTCCCGAAGGATTTGCCTGCGGGTGATACAACACATTGTAACGCACGGTAACTCCATACTTTTCCGTAAAATTCGAAAATTCCTTCGAGGTATATTGGGTACCATTATCACAGATCAACATACGTGGAACCCCAAATACCAGGAAAACACCTTCCTCGATCCTGTTGATCATCAGCTCAGCTGTAGCTGACCGCAGAGGGAAACTGAAGGAAAATTTACTAAAAAGATCTGTAACCACTAAAACATATGCATGTCCAGTGGTGGACCTAGGAAAGGGTCCCATTAGGTCGGACGTCATTATCTCAAAAGGCCTAGTTGCTCGCGGCTGTGGTGTCCACGTGGTCCACCCAAATCGACTTTATGTTCTGCACCCTTCAAACAATTACGAACATGTCGTGCAACATCACTCTTTAATTTAGGCCAGTAGAATTTCTCTGAAACTCTCTTAAATGTCTTTAGAATACCCAAATGACCTGATAGTGGGGGATCATGTGACAATCGAATCGTAGCCATCCTATCACACTTAGGTACGACATCTTTCCAATTATCTAACTCTTCACCTAGAACCGTAAATATAGGCTTAACATATTTAAAAAGTTTACCATTACAAACTCTCCATTGGGCATACTTTATCAGATTTTGCGTAACCCTCTCAACCATAGAATCATACCAACGATCTTTTGCTACCTGTTCTACGAAATTTAGTACTTGGACAGAACGGGACAAACAATCAGGGACTATATGTTCTTTGCCTTCACGGTGTATTATACGAAAATCTTATTGTTGCAAGCGCACCGCCCACCTTGCGAGCCTACCAGTAGGGTCTTTTAAGTTCTGTAGCCAGACTAGGGAATAATGGTCCGTAACGACCTTAAAAGAAATTTGATCAAGATAGGGTCTCAAAGTTTCGATACCCCACAGGGGTATCGAGGCACTCGCACTCGGTCGTGGAGAAGTTTCTCTCCTGTTTGGTCAGAGACCTACTGAGGTAACAAATTACGCGATCACCATCTGGGTGCTCATTTAACAGTACAGCCCCTAAACCGTAAGCACTGGCATCACACTGGACAACAAACGGCAAATCGTAATCAGGGCAATGAAGGCATGGGGCGCTAACCAAACACTCCTTAATTTTCTGGAAGGCATGGTCAAAGTCTGGGGTCCAACCTTTTCTCAACAAAACAGTAATCGTAGAAACAATGTTGCTAAAGTCGGGGACAAATCTCCTATACCAGGAGAAAGTACCAATTAGAGATCGAACTTCTTTAACAGTAGTAGGAGTAGGAATTAACAGCATTGCCTTCACTTTATCAGGGTCAACGTGAAGTCCATTTCGGTCAACGACATATCCTGAATATTTAAGCTTTGGACGACAGAATTCTCATTTTTCCCAACTGACTGTCAATTTAGCATTACGCAATCGTTCGAAAATTTGCTCCAATATACATAGATGTTTTTCAAAATTGTCGGTGACAACTACATCGTCAATATATGTGAAAACATAAGGCTCAAGATCAGGAACCAGAACAGTATCAATCAACCGCTGCCAAGTTGCAGGGGCATTTTGTAGTCCAAAAATGGCATCCTTTTAAACTGAAACAACCCCCTACCTGGAACAGTAAAGGCACTAAACGGTCTTGAAGTCTCTGCTACCGGCACCTGCCAATAGGCAGATTTGATATCCATTGTGGACAAATAGTGAGCATTACGGAGTTTATCAAGAGTGTGGGAAATGTATGGTAAGAAACACTATCTCTCTCGGTGACAGCATTAAGTTTCCGGTAATCAACCAGAAAACGAAACCTACCGTCCTGTTTCTTTATGAGCAGTATCGGAGAGGACCAGGGTGACTTAGACTTTTCGATAACGTCCAACTTCAACATCTCGTCTAACTCTCTGTCAATGTGAGCCTGCACAACCGGCGATACGGGATAGTATCTCTGTTTTATGAGAGTTGCGTGGCAAACAATGTTCTGTTCTGCGACATTAGTACATCCCAAGTTTGTACCCATTTTTTCTCGATTACGATTAACCAAAGCATCCAGCCTTATCTTCTGCATCTCACTAAGGACAGTTTGACTACGAATATGATCTATGGAGTTAAGAACTACGGGCGTATCTGAAAAATGCCACTCATTGTATCTCAAATCCGGTATGATACCCATGACTTTCCAAAAGTCTGCTCCTAGGATCAACAGGTGGGAGATTTCAGGAATTATCAAAACGGAAATAACTCACAATTTATCACGAATGCTAGAGGAAACCAAGCATTCACCTATGACATCACAAACCTGACCATTAGCTACCCTACAACCGGATTTCTTTTTACCATCCATAGTAAATCCTAAACTCTGAATTAGTTTCCATCCACTACTACCTAAAATGGTTCTGGAAGCTCCTGAATCAAGTAAGCCAAGAATCTCTAAACCCAGTACTTTAACCTTAAGATACGGCCTCTCGTGGTTCACCGCGTGGTCTAAGAGGTAGTCCAATATAGGTTGTAATATGGCCGACTGTTCACTAGCGCTACCTATTCGACCTACGAGGTGCGCTTCACCCCGTTTCCCGGATTGCAATTTGGACAACTTCTTACAGTGCGGCCTTCCAGTTTACATTTGAAATAGAACACCTTTTTAGGCATGGCACAACCCACGGCACGATGGCCTGGCTTACGATATCTAAAATATACAATTTTTGTCTCCACATCAGAAGTGTATTTGGGAGATGAACGAGAAGAACTAGTTGAGCATACCTCATCGAAATTCTTTTCCGACTCAATAAATGCTAAATCTTTTTCCAATACGCCTATCCTCCTTCCTGAAGGCTCCACATAACTATTTATGGCTTCTCGACGCTTTTCCATCTGACGACAAACTACTCTAAGTTCCTCCAAACTAATTGGCATTGAGTCCCTGAGTCGATCTTGATAAAAAGGATGTATATTCTTTAAAACAATAGCAAGCTTAACTTCTTCAGACACCTGGCAACTAAGTCTACGAAAATAGCTATTCATTATCGACAAATAAATCCCAATTGATTCTGAAGGATGCTGCGTCCTCTTCCGCAACTCTTCAAATCGTACATCATTATGATAAGCTGGGAGATATTCCGAGCGGAATTCGGCTACTAACTCATCCCAGGAATTTACTCGTAATTTCACATCTTTATAAAATTGGTAAGCTTTATCGCTGGATAAATCTATACCAGACTCCAATAAATCATCCTTGGATACATGGCGCGCTATTCGTAACTCATCAACCTTCTCAAAAAAAGCACAGACAAAGAGTGATTTAGGAGTACCTGAAAACTTTTCCAATCCCACTTATGAGGAGGTACCAGTTTTGCCTGAGGCACAGAAGTTGGAACCACTCGTGAGACTGGAGAAGAACTAGTAGTATTAATGGCACAACTCTGAAAATACTGATTTGTAACTATTGCCTGCAAAGCGCCGAGTGCGGGAGGCATCTGTACTGAAACATTCGTAGGATGTGGAGGATGAAGTTTATCGTGTAACGAGTCGAACAGCGACAACACTCTAGCTAGCAAAGTGGCTTTCCGAGATCTGTTAGTTGCTTCCACACCTACAACCATATTGTCCAACCTTCCCAACATATGCGACAATTTAGACTGAATATTAATAGCCTCTCCGCTCTGCGGACCACCTGTGAAAGAATTTATTCTGCCATCTAACTCATCGCACTTTTTCTCGACCGCATCCGCATCCTCATCGAACGGATAGGGATAGTCCGGATATTTGAAACTTTCACCGCTCTTCTCTAGTCTCATTGTCATAACTAGACGTTGTCTCATCTCGTCTACAGTTCCTATTTCAACACCTCTTACATTGAGTTCATATTCAAATTCATCTTTGTCTAGACGACCAATTATCATTTTACAAGACATCGCAGGGAAGAAAAATACAATCACAGTAAGCACTATCCAATCAAAAAATCAAGAATAATTTTCTTGTACTAATGTACACTCTTAAATCCATTTTATCTAAGTATCTAAGTACACCGTACTGTCAAAATTAGAACAAATCCCTCACTTATATAACTAGTTTTTTATTTAAAGTTGAAAGTCACGCTTAAAAGAAAATAAAGTTCAAAACAAAAATCTATTGCAATATTTCAAACGTACCAATAGTTCGAATTAATCAACTCGAAGTTTTTTTCACCTTCTATTTTACACAAAAATCATATAACTGGAGAATATATTCAACTTTATGTTTTTGTAAAGTCAAACCAAGTCACCGCAAATGTTATAGTCTTGAAAAGTTACTAAATTAAAGAAAAAACGTAAGAATTCGAAGACAAGTCTTTTCTAAGCTTTCGAAAACACGCCCCACGTTGGGCGCCAGTGATGTAACGCGACAATCGATGTCTAAAATTTTAGGGCTCGCGGCTAGACTCAAGTGGAGACCGGAGTGGTCCGTTCTCGAATTAAGTTAAAATTATTTCGATGTTTGAATGGGCGCCAGTTAAATTGACTCCAAGCACCTAACCGTAGTCGTACTAACCACCAATTTAACAAAAGGCCAGTAAAAAGTCGTATCAAGACAAAAAAACAAAGTCTCACTTATCTTAAAGTTAATTTGATTTCATTCCAAAATTAGCGCAAAATTATTGAGTACAGTGAGGAGATGCATTAAAGCAAACACTAATAATAAGATAATAACACCAAACTACAAGTCACACATTTGAGTAAAGGTTTACCGTGCGGAACTCTAAGGGTTTAACACTACTACTGATGCAACAATAATCTCTCGACATTAAGACAGTAAGGAGCAAACGTAGGCAGGTAATATTTTTATAATTGTGGCGTTGCTTGAGCTGCGGCAAAAACCCTTATGCAGAAAATAATATTTATAATCATAATATATATAGTAATGAAATCCGATAACCCTAGTATACCGCTCATATAATATAAGTTACTGTGTAACAAAAAAAATAGATAACTACTTAAGCAAAACTGAGAAGATCTACTATAAACTTACGTCAAGTAAGCCGACATTCTAATGAATTACTAAATGTCATTAAATACCGGAGCAAATATAATGCAAATTATTAAATAAAAATCCGAAAATAAAGAATTCAACAAAAATACAAAAATTTGCGTGTTCCCAGCGGTGGTTGATAGACTCTTCCGGTGGCAGAAGCACTGGTGTACTGCTCCAGGAGTCCTGTCTTTAGAACAGCAAAAGCAGACGATCAGTTCGCTCGGTGTACTGCTTCAGGGAGCATATATTTAGCAAATGCAGATGAACAGCTGCATATGGTGAAGGAAACCACCAAGGAGAACGATCGAACTGAAGGAATTCAGCACCAATTCAATATCCAAACTAACAACCCTATAAATATAAATAACATTACTTCTGTAACAGAAGTATAACAAATTGTTATTTCTATTTAAATAGTTTAACAATAGTAATAATTTATTAGAGAGAACAAAATTCAATTGACGCTGAACTAATTGTATTAATATTTATATAAAAGAAATAATAAATGCCACTAATAATATATTTAACTTCGAAGATATTTATCGGGTTTGGTAACAATTGTGATCAATAAAGAAAAACCAGACCAAAATTAAGCCTACCAAAAAAACTAGAGGTGGGAATACCTTTTCAGAAAAATCGTGTACAATAAAACGAAAAATATTAAAATAACAACAATTTTGAATTACTTACCATGGCCAAGGGGCTTTTGGGTTGATGTATCGACTGGTGGGATCAAGTTTGGCGCTATTAGCAAAAAGTATTCATCTGTATGCTTCCTACAACGAAAAATTCCCAAATAAGATACGTTACAATATAACAAATGTATGAGAATAACTATATTTACAATATGAACTAGCCGTTACTCAAAAAAGAATGTAAATCTATTAATAACTTATTATTTCGCAATATATTTATGGGGAACGTGAAGTAACAAAAATAAATAATCGTAAAAGTACATACTTGTCGGTGTAAAACGCAGCACCTAGAAGACACTTTGCACGTGTCGCGTAAAAACCCTTTGTTTCAAGCAATAACTTTGGGAAATAACCAAAAATACCAAATATTCTATTGGCCACAAAACAATTACTAATCCCAATATATAATATCGACTTTCAAAATAAAGCCCATGGAGGATAATTTTTAAAAAAAATCACGATTAAAATTGAAAGTCACACCACGAAGTACAAAGGTCAAAAGCAGAATGCCCAGAACCTACTGGAATAAAGTACATTTCACGCTTCAGCGAAAACAAGTTTTACAATGTGGTATTAACATTTCCTAGTGGGTAACCCTAGATGGCGTTTCCGTGGAAAATACCCAATACGCAATAAAACAACTTAGAATATGGTACAGAGACTGTCATCTAAAATTTAAAATCCTAAAGGATTTAATCAGCTTCTTATAAACCTAAATTACGCTGAAATTTGGCAAGAAAAAAATAAATTATTGACAATCATAATTAAAATGGGTCATTTGGCAACATGGCAAGTCAACTCGATGGAGAACGATACACTTTAAGCTTAGAAAAATTATTTCATATTAATCAATATTAATAGAGATGCGAAAATTCGTAAGGTTATTTTTGGACCGTTACAACAGTATCTATTTATTTGATGTATATTACTCAAATCTGATTCATTAGTTACAGCATAGCGCAAATAATTTGGTATAAATTGTAGATATTTTATATTTTCTAAACAATAAAAACGTTCTTTTATGTCGTTTTGTGCTTTTTGCATTGAAACGTTCCACCTTCACCATATTTTGACATGACTTTATATATTAGCGGATGAAATAAAAACTTTTGATCCATAAATACTAAAATACAATTGACATTTTTACAAATTGCTATAACTGCAGTATCTTGAAGTGAGAGTACTATTACCTAAAGAAATGAAATGATTATTAACCCACATATTGTAAGCCTATTTATCAATTAGGTTTATTTAAACTATAGTGACCCCACGGTAGAGTGTTATCATTATTTGTTAATAGGTATCTTTTATCATCAAATGCGCTTAAAGCCAATTTTGTTTGTTCAACACTAAAAACTTGATGCTTGTTATTGTAACAAACACAAATATAGCAAGGGAATTGTGGACACCCTATATATATAACATTTTTTTTAATCAAATATAAGTGAATCAAATATAAAAAGTCTAAATGAAAAGAGACATAGTTTCGATTATCAGAGGCAGTAAAACTTAATTAAACAATTATGAAAAATCAACAAATTACCACAAGGTCGTCACGCATATAAGTCGAACAAAAAAACATCGTTGTTTTGAATATCATAAAAATACAGACGAATTATGAATTATGCAACTTAGCATAGAGAAATTTAATTAAAGTTAACCTTCAACAACGAAAACAAATACATAGAGGCGAGGACAAGTAAATGATGCACAATGACGAAATAAATAGAGGGAAAGAGGACGACGAGGGAGAGTCGGACCGCGACAGTGCAGTCTGGTACTTCTGGCTTGTTGAGTTACGACAGCCCGCGTTTTGACAGTGAGTTTTAGTGATTGCCGCGAAGTGCTGAAATCGGAGATAGCCTATCAGAGCTCATCTCTCGTCGATCAATCGAGAATAGAATCCACGCACCGTTTGTTTTTTTTGTGACGCCCGACCAGGCTTTTCCAAACCTTAAGTTTTTGAATCTGACAACCTTTTTTTCCTCTATTGTTTTTTTGGGAAAATCATATTGGTATTGATTTTGTTTTGTTTTGTGTGTCTGACTATCCATCCTGCCATATAAGTGTTATACTGAAGCTTGAGCCGTAATCACTTTAATTAGAGAGTATTATACTTCGTATTTTTTTTCTCTTATATACAATTTTATCCAGGTAGTTTTGCGAGTGGTACATCCCCCATAAACCTGAGCCAGGCAGATTACTCCAATCACACGCTCAAAAAGTTTAGTATCAGCTATTGCATTATAAAGTTTTATTCCCGAGATATTTATTTATGTTAATTGATTGTTTGCACTGTAATCAGGGAGAAATATTTTCAATACCAGTACATGCAAGACGCCAATGACCATATATTAATTCTAACATAAATTATATTCGCTTGAACAATAAGATTTTATTAATTAGTTGAACTTTATCGGGCAACGAAGGTACCCTCGATCAACAGAAAGGTCAGGTTACGGAATCATTTGTTTTGGCATTACGTAATTTCAAAGTTATGAAAGCCACTAAAGTAACCGTTAGCTAGGTCAAGGCGTTATATTCTAGTAAGGAGACGCTAGATAATTTTTTTTTGTTTAAGAAAACCCTGGCCACTTTTCTCTGATGAATGATCTCCGTTGTCCTTACTGGACGATAACTGGAAGAGAAGGCGATTATATTTAGGAAAATTACTTCTCTTTTTCGAAACAAATTGTTGTTTAAGGATACCACACTCGCGCTTACGCGCTCCTGCGGTTTCCAAACAACAATTTGTTTCTCAAAATCGAAGAAATTTGTATTTCGATAATCATCATTACACTTGTTGAATTACTACTGAAAACCACTGACTGACACTCTGTTACTTATAAAAAAAAGATGAATCAAAAAGAGGAGAAAATTTTATGCCCTAATTATTTCTCTTTTTCTTTCTCAGGGGAAGGTTGCGTCCCGGTTATTTGAGGCTACAAATAAATCTCTAGGTTCAGTTAATATTTAGCTCCAACTTAAATAGTGGCAAGGTACTGAGAGTGGCGGCACTTGTGGCGCGGTACAAGAATGAGTAACTTAAGGCCACTAGTGGCTGGATTGTTGAGATTGGAATAGGCCTTACACTTTAAATCATTTTCAAGAAGAGGCGATGTTTCCTGGATTATGTTGAGAATAAAAAAAATCAATAGTATATTGCGCAACTAGTGCGGAAAATATCCAGTTTCCGCACGAGGTGTACACTATACTTTTCCGACGACCTACCTGAAAAACAAAATATATCGAATTTCAAAAATATGTTTGAACTACTAATAATACAAGTTTTCACACACAGACATTTTTCAAGTGAATTGCACTATTAAGAAAGATATATTTGAACAGGGAAAAAGGTCAAATTTCATTAAACATTCAACATACATATTTAGGTACATTTTGGTCTGTATTCAGGTACTATTAGAATAGTAATTATTAATTGTTATATTGGAACGATTGTTAAACACCAATGGAATATGACCATTTTCTCCAATTAGAATTTGAACTGCCTGAGCCTTAATTCCTGTCACATTATTAGTTTCAAATACTGTACTCGAAGTTGATGGTCTCACAGTGACTGATTGTAATTCTGAACTGGTTGTGAATGATCTTGATGGTAGTTCCTCTGTGAAGGTTGTTGCATGTTCTATAGACTGGGTTATACGATTGGATATTTCCATGGAAATAAAATCTACCGTTTCATCGTCTGACGAATATCCCATGTTTTCGTTACAGATATCAGCAGATTCAACTTATTCAAATAAGTATCAATTTGATTACTAAATAAATCAAATCAACGCACTGACAGTAGGTATTAATATGTCATGAATTTATTTAAATATATGTCATTGTCACAGCTGCCTACAATTGCGTGAATATCAGAGTATAGGTGAATAAGCACAGCAATCCATTAGAACAGGTGACTGCGGAATATTTCGCACTAGTGCGAAACAGATAACTTTGTGCGCTAGTTTAGAGTGCGAAATGATACGTTTTTCATGCAGGTCGTCGGAAAAATTATTTTCGTAAGAATAAAAAAAATAGATATGACATATGACCATGTGGCGTGGCAGAACTGGCCCAATAACTACGCTATGCGAGGAATATCTACCGCAGAGTATACTTTGCTTTTACATATTGCAAGTGAACCACTTTGAAGTTCCAAAAATTGTTCATGTAACTAAAAACAAACCCTATTTTCAGGATGTTAACCGAAATATCTATAATAAGAAGCCTAGACACTAAAGGGTTCTCTAACGTGTAATCAATATGATAAATGAGTTCAGAGTTTAACATTCATTTTGATCGTTTCTCCCCCCTATGTGAATGTTAAATTATATGTGAATATGTGAATTATATGTGAAACTTTATCTACGTTTACGAAGAACAAACACCACTTATGAATCTGTTAAATTATAGTGGATTATTCGTTTAGTACTGGTTCATGCCGCTATAGTTGCTTCTAGAGCCTTTAATATGATGTACAGGTAGTTTTTAAATGAACAGCTGCAAATCTCTAAGGTATATGGGAATCCTGAATCTTGGGTCCAAGGTATTTCCAGGAATAATTGGAAACAGGTGTTCCAATGATGATGGGCGTACGAAAGAGGTCTTTCGATGTCGGGTGACCTCAAGGTGGATTGAATTTACAGTTGATAATGATGTTTTCGAACTTCGAGAAGGCCTTTTTTGAAAAACAAACTACACAATTGAGACGTTTATTAAGTACATTTAACAATACAATCTGACTTTTTATTGAGTACAATATTTATATGTTTTATAAACTGCTTATTAGACAAAATGCAATACTGCATAATATACAATATTCATTGACGTAACTCCTCCGCCCTAGGAGAGAACTATGGAGATGGACCAGAGTTCGACATGATGGGAAAATTTTTCAGAACATCTTCTTCACTTGTTGTCGTCCGTTTTGATTGACTTTTCGTATCTCTATTCTTGAGTACTATGTAGATAACTATAAAGTAGAACAAAATTGAATAAAAACTTATACTTTTAAAATGAATCGGTGCCGAATCTGTCTTCTCGGCTAAAGCTTTATCTCCTTGAATGGCACTGATGACATTGTTCATTTCGTTAAGATCAATTGAATCTAAATACCCAGGTTTTAGCTTAAAGGTATGTAAAGTGTAATTATTTTTATTAATTTGTAATTTCGGTAAATCAATGTTTTCATATTCTGGCACTTTGGTCTTAAAAGTTCTTAAATAAATATTGTCTATTAAAATTTAACAGCCGTTATTAAGTTCGATTAAGTAACTACCGTTTACAGGAATGTTCGTAATGTCTTTGTTACAATTCTGTCTGGCTATAACACTATACGGGGTGATCACAATCCAATGGTCAGTTTCCAATTTGTGCACTTTAACTTCACTAAAGGTAGATGGAATTTCTCGACAACTGTTTGTAGATTGGGAATATTTTAGAAGTTGAACTTCGCAAGGAGCTTTCTGTGAGATTATTCTTGTTTGTATCTCTCGGCAGATGAATTCTTCTTGAATAATTTCTTCACACCTCGAATTTGTAAATGCATAGCTTAGCTCATTTAAAAGGAGAAATTTGGATTGGGGTATTATAAGTTTAAAATTTTGGTTTGAAGGTGTAGGAATGGGATACAGATGATAGTAGTGATTCACTAAGTTCTACAATCGGTACTTCTAATATGCAAATAATACTATATTTACTGTAACTTTCAACTTTTATAATTTTCTCGAATAATAGAATAATGTTTGAAGAAGTTTCGAGAGGAAATCTGTTATTTTTGTTAATATTTTTCTTAACTGTGTTTATCTCTGAAAGTATTTCGCTTGGGTTTGCTATAAAATTGTGGAAGGTATTTATTTTTGCGAAGCTTATAGCTACTTCTATTTTATCGAGCATATCATATATTATTTGAAAGCTAATAGAGAATAGAGAAACGATCTATTCTATTGAGAAGAAATGGGAAGATTCTATATTTTCAATTTTTATATTTCGTAATTCTTTTTGTAAATCGTTAATACGTGAGCTTAAGATTTCTTGGTTGTGGGATAATATTCTAGAATTTTTTTCAAATATTTTCATAGATGATTCGAGTAATGTTTTTATTTTATTTTTATTATCAGATAAGGTTTTAATAGCTTCGTCATATCGTATTGCATCGTCTTGGTCTAAATTACCTGTCAAGAATTTTATTGCTGAGCCAAATCCATCAAAAAGTAATAGTTTTACCTGCTTTCTCCATAGTGGATTTATTTGATTGATTTGTGAAGATATTTTATTTTCTAATACTTGAATTATATGATAGGAATTATGGAAATGTTCTGTAAAATTAAATATGCTGGGGTGTTTTGAAAGAGAGTCATGTAGATTGTCATATTGGTCTTTTAAAGTTAAAAAGTGATCTGTCAAGTTTGTAGTATCGTAAATATGTATGAAGGTCCAAAAATCTGTTTGTACATATGCTGTTCCTAGTCGTAAGGGTAGGAGGCCAGGGTTATCGTTTAGGTTATGGGATTTAGGGGTATTTAATCTTTCTTCGGTGGTCCAACAGAGGAACCTATAATGGGAGGTTCATTAATGTGAATAATTTCTTGATGTGCTTTAAGTTTTTTATGTTTGAGTAAATTTCCAGAAATTTCAACACGATTCCTGTCAAGTATTTGAGTAATTTCATTATTCGAGTCACCTTTTGTATTACGTTTCTCTATAATTTTTTCTTTGTTTTGTTTCAATTTCTCATTTACATCTTTATAGAAAGCTTGGTGCATGAAAATATCGTTAGGATTTCTAGAATCTGTGTGACCAAAAGTAAGTTCAAATGGGGTAAAACTTGTAGAACTATTAGTAGAATTATTGTAACCTATTATTGCGTAATCCATTAAATCATCTTCGTCGGGATAGAGTTCTCGTAATAATTTTGGATGTTCAATTAAGGTTGAATGTACTCTTTCGGCTATAGAGTTGGATTCATGATGTCCAGCTGTCGTGTATTTTAATTTTGTGTAACGCTAAAAGTTCTTTGATAGTTTCGTTATTAAATTCTGTACCTTTATCTAAAACAATTAATTGTGGTACTCCGAACGATCTGAAATATTTTATTTAAGCTTTACTTATAATAACAGTTGTTTTAGAAGGAATGTGCACTGCTTGTGCAAATTTTATAAATGCATCTGTTAAGGTTAGATAAGACTTTCCCTCGTAAATAAAAACATCAATGTGTATAATTTGAAACGGTTTGGATGCAGTTTCAGTTAGCATTAGCGGAACATACGGTTTTTGTCTAGCATATTTATTTTTCTGGCAAATAGTACAAGAATTTATGTAATTAGTTGAAACCGTTATATAAATTTTCTTTGTTAAAATAAATGTAAAATGTGTTATTGAGATCCGTGTATTCTACTAAAAATTCAAATATGAAACGTTCATTGTCGTTTTCAGGGATTTTAACTTTTATAATTTTATGATTTTCATAAGTATGTTGAGAGATATCTATTTTTTGATATAAATTTGAGTATACTAAAATTTGGTGAACTTTGTTATTTATAATTTCGTCTAATATCGGGATACCTTGGGTAGTAGTTTCATTATTAGCTATGGAATGAACAGTTGAGGAATTAGATTTGGGAGTAGAGAGTTTCGTCCAGTCAGGTTGAGGTGTATTGAGTTCGTCTCTAGAAGTTGTAGGTGTATCAGCGGTATTATTAGGAGGCTGTATTTGTATATCTGAAATAATGTTTATTTTTGATTGGTTTTGTGTACTCGTAGAAGCTTTTTCCTTTTCTAATGAGCTAAGAATTCTAAAATTTCTTGATTAGTGTCACCAGGGTTATTAATAACTGATTCAGTATCTAAAGCGTTAATTGGTATTCTACTCAAGCAATCAGATACAACATTTAAAGATCCACGTTTGTAAAATATCTTGTAGTCATATTCCTCTAATTTCAAACGCCAACGTACAAGTTTTGAATTTGGTTCTTTTAATTTGAAAAGCCAGGTTAGAGGTTTATGGTCACTATATATGTGAAATTGTCGACCATACAAGTAAGGTCTAAAGTGTTTGCAATTCTTTTTCGATTGTGGAGTAGTTGATTTCTGAATCATTTAAAGTTCGTGAGGCGTAAGCTATAAGTTTGTCATTTGGAACGGTACCTTGTGATAATACTGCTCCAATAGAATAATTACTACTGTCGGTTGTTAGTATCATGGGTTTAGAAAAGTGCGGATATTGTAATATTGGGTCATTTGTGAGAATTTCTTTGCAGTTTCCAAAAGAGTCTATAAATTCTTTGTCATGAATTATGCGCATACCTTTTTTCAAGCATTTAGTCATGGGTTTTGTCAATTTTGCAAAATTGGGTATGAAGCGACGGTAGTATCCTAGTAGTCCAAGGAATCTTTTGATTTTCGTTTGAGTTTTAGGAATTGGGAAATTTTTAATTACAGAAATTTTCTCGGGATTAGGTTTAACACCTTCGGGAGTAATAATATGACCTAGATATACTATAGTTTTCTGAAGGAATTCGGATTTGTCAAGTTGTACTTTCAAGTATTTTCTCAGTCTGTCAAATACCTGTTCCTGAAGGGAAGTACTGTAAATTAAGATTCGTCAAGATAAACAATACATGTTTCGTCAGTTAGTCCTTGTAATACGTTGTCCAATCTGACTTTTTATTGAGTACAACAATATTTATGTTTTATAAAATGCGCGAATATTTATTTCTTATCCCCTTCAGGATATTTATGTGCCTCTATCACCAAAGTAATGCTTAAATTTACTTGCGTAAATTCTGAACAGAATCCGTAAAATGCGGCGCGTTACTCCATACACATGAAAAGCAAAAAAAGAAATATATATTTTACTGTAAATCGAAAATTCCGACCTGAATCTTGAAGATTTTATTATTGGTTGACCAAGCTGATTTCAAATATGGGTTTAGCAGTCATTTGTGCTTATGGGATTTAGGGACATTTATGACGGTATGATTTCTGAAGTTTGATAGTTACAATAAAGACAATTGATAGGTACTAGTTAATTATAACCCGTCATCAAAGTGAACAATGCATTTTATATACAATTTAGTTTGAAAATTTGTTTTTATTTCAGTTAGAAAATCTTTTCGTTTTTGGTGGTGGGATTTTAGTTTTAGTTCATTATAGATACTTCTGGTACAAACAATATACCTGGTAAGATTGTATTTTTTTTTGTTTCTTAGAAGGTTCATGAAAAGTTTTAGTACCTAATGCTGGTGTGTTCTTGGTACACTAACCTGACCCGTAACCTTCGGAGGATTTATCTAAATCAACTTGTAACAACTCTGAAGGCAAGTTACTCTTCACCAACCCATATCCTTGCCGGGCGATTCTAGAGTTCAAGCACTGAAGAGGTTTCGTTTGCTAGAGTGGAAACTATAGAAGCTAAAGGAAATGTACAGTGAGTTTACTAGATAATTCAGTTAGGTCATATGTCACTGGTGAATGAGTTAAAGGAAGAAAAGGTGGCATACTATTTTTCACATCACAGTGTATTAAATGAAAAGAATCAGACGACCAAACTTAGAGTTGTCTTTGACGGTTCTACGAAGTCGGACACCGGGAAATCTTTGAATGATTTTCAGTATATGGGTCCCACAATTCTGGACGATTTTATAACCATACTTTTGCGATTTAGACTGTACAACATAGTGATATGTGGAGATACTGTTAGAATATATCGTCATATTTGGAGACATTCCGAGCAGAGATGCCTACAGAGGATACCGTGGAGATTTGATCGATTTGAGGCTATGGTAACGCGTCTGTACCCTTCTTAGCAGTGCGTTGTCTGCAACAGTTGTCTAAAGAAAGTGTATTGCTACCCGAAGATTTCGGACTTAATCGAGAGATTTTGACATGAATGACATAACGTCGGGTACAGATACAGACGAACCCATTTCTCTATGTAATGACTTGCGAGTAGTTTTGAAATCAGGTGGATTCGAGCTACAGGAATGGACTTATAATAGTGATGAGGTATTGCAGTATCTTACGGAGATTAGTGATTCCGTAATCATAAAAATAGGTGAGAAGGATGAAACCAAAACTTTGGGGTTGGATTGGCTATGTACGTATCATATTTCAGAACAGGAATTCCAGAAACTTACTAAGCGCCTGGTACTATCAGAAATATCACTTATATTTGATCCATTAGGTCTTTAGCACCTACTGTTCTTCTGGCGAAAATTCTTCAAAAACTGTCGATGAATAAGCTACATTGGGAAGAAGGGGTTCCAATGGATATTAATACCTGGTGGAGAGTATTTTAACAACAAATGAACTAACTCAATTCCCTCCACATTCCGAGACAAATAACTTGTAGAGATGCCAGTCACATCGAAATTTATGGTTTTGCTGACGCTTCATTGGAAGCATACTACGGAGCATGCATCTATGTTCGTAGTGTGTGCAACTTTTGTTAGCAAAGAGTAAAGTTGCTTGTTGCTTCTTAGAAAACAATAACAATTCCGTAACTAGAGTTGTGTGGAGCTTTAGTTCTAGCTCAGTTAATTCAAAAAATAAAGAGTTCGATGACAAGGACAGTTGATAGCAATTTTCTTTGGTGTGATTCAACAGGGTGTTTGAGCTGGATCAAAGTCCAACCAAATCTTCTTCAGACCTTCGTGAGTACCCAAATCATAAAGTTTAACAAATCCTTCAGATTGTTACTATATACGGACCAAAGAGGATTCAGCGGACTTATTATGCCGGGAAGTTATGCCAAGCTTTGGTAAGGAGGACCAACTTTGCTGTCTCAGTCACGTGAATTTTGGTCAGTTAGTGCATTTAAGCTTGAATTAAATCTTCCAGAATTGAAGAAACCAGCTTCAGTGTTGAAGATGCAGGTGATAGAATATTTTCCGTTTCACAGATTTTCTACTTTAATCGCACTTAAATGTGTTATAGCTTATTGCCAAATATTATTGAATAATTGCCGTAGTGGAGAGAGAATATAAGGAGTTACTTGAGTATGAGAAAGTTGAATGAGGCAATGAAACTCCTAGTTAGATTGTCCCCGAGCGTTTGTTTCGCGAATGAGATTTCTAAAAAAGGGGGTTCCACTTAAATTGAACCCGTTGGAGGTTGATTGGAACTTTTAACCTTTAGTTTTGAGAAGAAACATTCGACGTTACTTGATGGAAATCATTATTTAACCATACTAGTCATCAGATCCCAGCATTTGATTATTACATGCTGGTCCCCAAATGTTACTAGCTCAGGTTAGAGACAATTATTGGCCGATTGAAGGTAGAGTTTAAGTACGAAAAATTGTTCATGAGTGTATCCTATCTTTCCGAAATGAACCTAGCCAAGAATGATCAATTATGGGAATGTTACCTGAAGCTCGTGTAACCTGCGCCGCACCATTCTAAAAAACGAGGGTTAATTACGCAGGTTTGTATATTCTCAAAAATAGGAATCGAAGGGGAAGTGAGACGTCAAAATGTTCCATTGCAGTATTTATATGCTCTTCTACTAAATGTGCCTATCTAGAGTTGATTTCAGACTTAACGACGGAAGCTTTCTTGGCGACATTTCAACGTTTTGTTTCTAGGAGAGGTGTGCATTCACATATTTATTTTGTCAACGAAAAGACCTTTGTTGGAGCTAAAATTGACTTATCGGAGTTGGGAAAACTTCTAAACAAATTAGCAAACTGTGATCGAGTAGTATACAAATGAAGGAGTACAGTGGCATTTCATCCGGCATTGAGGAGATGTACACCATATCAACACAGATCGAGGCAATTCTCAAATCTCATCCTCTCTCCCCTCCTTCCTCTAACCGCACTTACTCCCTCACACTTTTTTATTGGTAATCCGCTGACCACCATACCAAAGGAGTAAGTTCCGGAGAACAGGTTGTCTACTTCTCCACGACTCCAGAAAATACAGCAACAATGCTTGCCCATGTGGTCCCGAGAGTATCCCTCCCAATTTCAACCAAGGGCAAAGTAGAGAAGTCAACAACCCAATATGAAAGTTGGTGATTTAGTATTACTTCGAGATGACAACGTTCACCCAGGACCAGACGACAAAGTTCGATTAGTTTCAGTGAAAACTCTGAAGGGTAATGTTCGACATGCGTTGTCAAAGGTTTGCGTTTCAACTCTAGAGAGTGATAGTGTAAATAATCGATTGAAAGGGCTACCCATTCAAGGTGGTGGATATGTTGAGACTTTTTTTACAAGCCGGAAACCGCGCCAATGCCCGGTTGATTTGACAGATGGTGTCAAGAGAGAAGGGATGAAAAAAGATCGAACCGAGAGACAAACATTTTGTGCTTGTTATATTTCGTAAGTTGATTATAAATAAAGTTTTCAAAATTACATGTGCACAATATATTCATTATACAACAGTTGTGTTGTTAGATAAACTGAACTGCTCAATACTGAATTAATGTCTTTTAATTCTCTCTCTGATGAAAGGAATAAAAAATGTTTTATAAATCAAGTAGTTCCAACATGGATCAACAACAACTGAGACATTTGAAATTATATGTTTCGTAGTCAAAACAGAGAAATTCAAGTTAGCTAACATATTTTCGATTACTTCTGAAATCTCACCGACAAAGTATTCTATTGGACAGACAGTATTTTTTGGTATTATAGCAGTCACAACAAGTATCTTTATAAATATATATCACAACTTGATCTGCGAGTAATTCTCATTTTAATTGAGACAATAATGTTGAGATAATTGGAAAATATCTTATCAGCTTATATAGTGCATTACCTGTTGACTTTAAATTATTTACATATAAAAACGCTCTCAACAGGTTCTCCCTCCTCAGGTAAATGGAAGGGGTTTCTTATCCATAATTCAACTAGAATACAGAAGAAATAGATAGAATATAATTACATGTGTTTCTAACCAAGTAATTTTGAAGAAAATTAATGTAATTAATTTTTTTCTTCTAACCTCAGTGTATGTTAATACGTTTACTTTTGTTATTTAAAATAGTTATGTCAATTATATGGAAAAAATTGTGAATCAGGGACGTATTTTTAATAATCCTAAAAAGTTTGTGTCACATATCATTGGGTAGGATCATATCTCCTTTGAATCTCTTCCAATTCAAAAATATCTCCAGCATCCGTTGAGCTGGAGTAGTCGATACTTAGCTCTTCTATCTCATCAGCTTCTAAAACAAAAAATTTAAACATCAAATATATCAATATTCAATTTTAACAGTTTTTTTCTGGTATGGATGTTTCTTGTGTGAATCCATTACTTTTTAATTGGCGTGTAAATATTTTGTATGTGTTTACTGTTTTAATCCGTATGTAATTAAAATATGATAATAATTATTTAAAACATTACTTATTTCTGGACAAAACCACACTATTCGTAGCAAATATTTTGTTCAAAGTCACAATTGTTTTCATATATACACTATTGTAGGCAGGAGTACATTTCCAAAACGGATAATATCAAAGTATGAAAAGTTTGTCGATTTGTACTTAAACAAATTTGTGCGGAATCGGCTTATTGGACCACCCGGTACAAATCCCCGCACCGACAAAATTACATCATTAGCCTTTCAATTCTCCAATTTTAAGTTGAGGGCATTTTAAAAAAACGGTTTTTTAAATACTGGTATATGATTAACAATACGGAATCTGATATTTATGACATGAAATTAAAAAACAAATCTTTTAAAATGTTTCTGTTTAGTCGCGGCTCGGATTACTTATGGAAGTGGATAGACATAATATCAAAAGAAAAACCGTTTTTGTCTTCAGTACCAATTTGAATCAACTTGTGATACATTTTTGGAATCAGGTCAGCAAACGAACTCCGCAAATTGAGAAAAAGAGGTGCTTCATATGAAAAACATGTTGCGGGCGTCAAAGGTTATTCACCCTCTATCATTGGTTATTCTTTGAAATAATAGTGAATTAAAATTAAAAATCAATCTGCTTGGGAATTTTTACAACTTACTTACTTATTTAGGTAATACTGAATTTATGCGTACAATATAGTTTATATATGGAAGATGTATAGAATAATTTATTATAAATTTTAAATTTATACCACTATTCTCAATTAATTATTTCCTTGAAAATGAATATATAAAATATTCGAAAGCTCGGAATATATATTTTTTTAAGTACTGCCTCTATATAGGGTGTTTCTAAGTAATCTAAAATATTGTAGTGGGCGCTTCGTCACTCCATTTTAAGACGAAAAGTTCTCATAAACATGTGTGATAAGTCTTATCGTCAATGAGAAACAGGGCGTTGAATTGTTTGTAATAAATGAGCTCTAACTGTAAGTGAAATTTATTTTTTCCTGCTGACGCTACTGGTCTATAGAAGTAATACGAAAGAACATGCTTATTCTAAGTGGCCTTTGAAATAATATTGTCAAATACTGTGTCAAACCTAAAAACCAACGCAAAAAACTAATAAGAAATTTGTATCATACGGATTTTTTTGTTAATTCAACAACGATGCCTACGTTTACGAATACTAAAATGGCTAATATGCCCTTTTTGTATGGATTAGCGAATGGTAATGCATTATAGGCTAGACGTAGGTATGCCCAGCGTTATCCATGTTTACCCCATGTTCTGATACGTTTACTAAGATACATATTTGTTTACAAGAAACTGGAACTTTTGCTAAATCAAAGAAGATTATTGGGCGTCCCAGAAATGTGAGAACTCCACAATTGGAGAACCAGACTCTTCCAATTATTGACCAATATCCAGAAACGAGTATCAGAAAAATTGCTGATGGAGTAAATTTTAGTAACAGAACTGTTTGGAATATTCTAAAAGAAAATTTACTGTATCCATATCGCGTTCAACGTGTTCAACATTTGCTACCTACTGACTATCCGCTCCGTATACAATATTGCCAATGGATTTGAAATAAAATCGCAAGCAATCCCAATTTTTCTGCCAATATTCTATTTACAGATAAAGCCAACTTTTCAAGACATGGCATTATGAATTTTCATAATGATTACATAAGGACAGATGTAAATCCACATGCAACAGTTGTAGCACGGTTTCAACACTCCTTTACGATCAATGTTTGGCTTGGCGTCATCGAAGATTATTTAATTGGACCATTTTTCCTTCCTACACGGTTGACCAGTCAGACTTATCTTCATTTTATGGAAAATGAACTTCCAGTTCTTTTCTTATTATTAGAAGGCGCTTGTGATTCATGAATGACGGTGCTCCTCCACATTTTGCAGTGATTGTACGCGAGTTTTTAAATAACGTTTTTCCAGACCATTGGATTGGTCGGGAATCTCCACACCCGTGGCCCCCTAGGTCCCCTGAACACAATACTCTGGAGTTTTGTGTGTGGGGATATCTAAATCGCTCATTTACACAACCCCGATATTAAACTCAGGAGATCTTCAAAATCGAACAATACAAGGCTGTAATGTTATTCATAACAATCCCGGTATTCGAACGTATTAGGCAATCCATAAGACGTCGAGCAGATGCTTGCATTTTGGCTGGAGATGCACATTTTGAACATATGCTCTGAAATGTACCATTTTTCCTTTATGTTTAACAAATGTTGCTTCGAATGAAATAATAAAGCAACTCAACACTCTGTATCTCATTAACGACAATACTTATCCCACATGTTTATAAAAACTTTTCATCTAAAAATGTAGTGACGAAGCTCCGACTACAATATTTTAGATTACTTAGGAAACACCCATATGATTACTGATGAATTCATAATTAATCTGGAAAATGATTCTAACGAAAGTGAGTCGTAACATCAAATGAGCTTTCGGTATCGATGAGAGGAGTTTGTCATTGAGTTGTTGGGAACTTTAGTAAGGTAAAACCTATAGATATATGGAAAACCAGATTTGGTATTTGGTCTTACCTGATGTTGATTCTTCACCACTACTGGCATTTTCTTCTACACTTGTTAGAGATGATGCAGTTTGTATCAAGCCATCTAAGCATCTTCGCCAATACTGAGCACAATTAATAGCATCAGTTAGAGCAGCAAGTGTTTCGTGGGCAGTCACAACATTCTTAATAAGGTGATCCTACAGGATAATATTTGGTTTGTTAACTGTTATCAGCCGCAATAAATTTCCCTAAACTGTATATTCTAGGACCCAAAATATGATAATTCAGCGCAATATGCGTAATACAAAACTGCTGGATTCCCAGATACAAGATGCTCTTAAAAGTTTGAATGCATCTAACGCGTCAAGAGTAATGAAATTTATAAAGCCCAAAATCCAAAATGTGATTAATATTGAATCCTGTATAAGCTGGGATTTTATTAGAATATTCTTGAGAATGAGTATTAAAAACTAAACTTACTATGAAAGGTTCAAGCTTGACATTATTTTTGTAATATTGAAAACCAATATCGGGATTTAGGAATAATTTAGTTCAACCGGGATCTATCAAGAGTTTTAATGGTATATTTTCAATAACCATATACGGTAGCTTGTACACAGAGTATTGATTCATTTTATGTGTTTAGATCAATAACATTCGTTATCTAAGTAAAAATTTCAGTCATCAGTTTCGGTACCATCATTAATGTTTTCACTTTAACTATTGAAAGGAAATGTAGTTAGATAGCAAGGCATATTTTTTGGTACTCACCTAACTAATGGTTCAAGTTGAATTGTTCTGTTCTTGGCACTCAAAGAGCTGAAACTGAAAATCGGAAATTATACTGTGACTTCTCGATATTCCTGCGTCGTATCTTACCGATTGCGTCACATACATTACAATATGTTCTGTTACCAAGAGTTATGAGCATTGAATGAATGAAAATGGTAACTCAGCTGTATAAGTTTTATAACTCGCACTCATAGAGAATAATTTAGTTGTAACCCGTCGTGCAAGAGCCACATATTGTGCCTTAAGTTAAGAAGTAGGTATATCAACTAGAAATTTGTTTAAACATAAATTATTAGTATTAATATAAAAATTCAATTTTTACATATATAAATTGAAGAACAGGGACTCGAGCATTCTGTGAGACTTTTGGTACAAGTCGAAAGCAGTGCTAATCTACCCAGCTGATCGCACACCCGAGGTATAAATAAGAAAAATACAAAAAGAGACAAGAGAGATTGGCACTAGAGACACACATTTTCCTTGCTTGAGTTATTGCTTATTTTATTGTGAATAATAAGGTTTTTAAAATAAGTGCTCAATAAATTCATCATCTTGAACATTCTCTAAAAAACGGAAAGTCAAATCACGCTTAATTCATAAATGCGATATGCATTAAACTTTTTGAAAGCAAGTAACTTGAAAACCGATCGAGCTACGTAAATAAAAGTGGCTCACTCCTATGTAAAATTGAACTCTCTCACATTATTTGAATGATAGCTAAATAGTGAAGCATTGATTCATCACGTAACAAGTTGTAAGTAACGTCCTTTATTAGCAATGTTAAATAAGCCATAAAAAATAGTGAGAAATTTAAAAACTTCAAATGCCTTGTATCTGCAATTTTTGTATGAAATCTGTTGACCGAATTATCTTATTTTGGGGCCTAGAAGCTACAGTTTAGTATGGACTATTCTTAAGAAATCATCCCGTATAATTGAAGGGAGAACAGGTCAATTTCAGTATTTTCTAATAAGTGTTAAAAAGGATCACATACTGACAATTCAACATTTTTAATGATAAATTCGATATCAACGTATTCACTGCACGACTTTTAATCGAGAAATTATGCCTGGGAGGTTATTTTCATATATTATAGATAGCGAAAAAGGGCAATGAAAAATTTTTTGCCAGACCAATACTATCATTGATGTTACCTGCAAACATTTGGGACAACACAATACTTTCTTATTTTGAAAGTTTTCAATAATTCCATCAGAGAGTTCATTCACATGGACACTGTACTGCCTCCAAGCAATTATTTTTGCTTCAGTTTCCTTCACGAATTTTTTCCATTCTGACTTATACAAAACTTGTCGCTTACCATCAATACCTTTAATGTCACCTCTGACGATACTTGCAAATTCTCTAATTTTTCGAGTTACCTCGTGCATCCACTTGGTCCACATATGAGCGTTATGGATAACTTCAAGTAACCAAACTGCCCATATTTTTAATGATAGGCAACAAATAGCATCTGTTGAGTGTTCATACACTTTTGGAGGTTTATGACCACGGATATAATCTCCCTGAAAGTATGTAGAAAATTTTATTTTAAAACTTGAATTTTATTTTTTAAAAACATATTCTTTAATGGACTACATATTTTGCAGACAATCACATGTTCATACCAGAAAATAATAAGCTGAATATAAATTTAAAAAAAAATGTAGGATTACAAAATACTGATCTATTAAGAAAAGGAGTTAGGTAGGCTGTCATGTCAAGTATGCCAGCTAATAGGATTTAGTATGATTCATTGTTTACAATATTTCTGATTGATCTTTGACGCCTATTAGATAGCGAGGAAGGCACACGGGATAAATTAGTGAAAAGTATAATTTTGGGTTACATCTCTTCTAAATCGGGTTCGATGTTTCTACAACACAATCTAGTGTAATAAGCTGGAAACAATGCTCGAGCGACGTGACTACCAGCGCTGATGTCGGTCGGACGTAGCCATATCTATGCAAATCTATGAACGCGTATACTGCTGCGCTGATGATTTGCTACGTGGCGCTGACAAAAATGGTCGGTAGGGCTCGCAGGTCCGGCGTACGTAGGTAGACCGTGGAGCCATGAGAATGTATTGACACTGTTCATAGCTTATAGAAGCAGTTAAGGCTGGTTCAGATGCAACCACTACTTTAGTTAAGTGGTCCAGTAATTCAGTGACTTGACACATTTCAACACATTTGTTACAGTCGAGCTCACTGGTAGTCGCGTACACCATCGAGTTTAGTAAATCGAAATGTATTCTTTTCATGATCGAGTAGCTGCTCCCATCACACAGAAAAGTCGATTAGCGCGACGAATAGACACGTCTGGATAGACCGGGCAGAAGCAAGTAGTTTAGTCACTTCGAGTTTAGTTGAAGGATCACTAAAATTTTTATTTGATAGTTGAGAATTTATAAAATGAACTCTACTAATTTACTTGTCTCGTTTGAACAGAGCACTCACGAAATTACTTTACTCTACTAAACCACTGGCTGCGTCTGAACCAGCCATCAGATCATTATGCAGATTTTCCTGATTTTCTCTCACTCACACCCACTCCTGTGAAACAATTTCAAGATATTTGTCATTTATCACAAGCAGTTGTCGGCTGTTGTAATAAGTTTATAAATAATAATTGTTTCAAGTCTACACTGTCTCATTATAATATTTTGAATTATAGTAAAAATAATGATTTTGAACAATTGTTGATAAGCTTTAAAATATCTAATAAAAAGTTTGCATTTGGTAATCTGAAGGCCACCGAATGAGAGTAGAAGAAATATTGTTTCTGTCTTAGAAGAATGTCTTGCAGTTATATTTACCCAGTGTGACGAAATAATATGTGAGGGTGATATTAACCTTAACCTATTAAACAGTAATTGAAATTACGTAAATGAATTGTGTACAGTTATTTAATTTGAAATAAATTATTGCCGAACCAACTCGAATTACAGCTACCAGTGAATCATTACTTATTGACATAATTTTCATTTCAACAACAATTATTTTATTATATATTGAATTTTTAACTTATCTACAATAACAATAAGCCATATATATAGAAATTTATATTGTATTTTTTTAATTTTATTTAATTTAGGTAATTACATATTATAATATATTATTTCAAAATTTTGTTATTTATTATGAATGCCGATAGTATATGATTTAATTTATTGAATTAATATATGATTTTTAGTTATAACTCGGCTGCTGAACTTAATAAAATATATTGTTTTTTTTAAATTCTACTTAATTATTTATTTATTATTATTGTTCACTCTATATCTCGTTGGGGGCTTCATGTAAAAATTAATGAAATAGACTAATAAATTTTATGATATATATCTTATTAGTTTTATTCAATAAGCTCAAATTATTTTGTTAACCTTTCATTCTATATAAATAAATCAAGGTACAGATATTTAAAAAAAGGAAAAGAAACAATTATTATCAACTATCTGAACATTCAAATATTATTAAATTTCAATGGAACCTTCCGCAAGTATCCATTCATTCATGAATAATTTTAATAAGAGTTTATTAATTTTATTCCAAGGAATGAATTGAACTATTCAATTTCAAAATATCGTAATCAATGTGGTGAATTTTATTATTAAACTATTCCAAATTATTCATAAATTTTTTTTTAAAATTATATATAATCAAATTATTTGTTAATCTAAACCTGAATACAGTCCTGTCAATCCTTACTTAGAATCGATTCTTGAATAACGAAGTATGCGTACTATAAATAGTGTGAATTGAAACTATATTCCAGCAGTAATCGTCATAGAATGAACATGGCTTTATGGCAAAAATAATTTGATACAAAAAAGGTAATTATAATTATTATCCTACTAAACAACAACTTATCGAACACTTTGTCGATAATTGTTACTAAATATGGTTTATATTTAACAGCTTGTCCAAAATATATGTAGTTATAAGAAATTGTTTGATGTTATAGATATAGACAATACATGCCATAATATCGATGCTCTGTCCAAACATGAAATATGTAATTTTGAAATCTCCAATAATAAAATACAGCAATGAATCATTACAATGTCAAATTTCTGGACCAAATCTAATTCTTGATTGGGAATTAATTATTCCAGGTAGATTTTATATTTGTAATGAAATTGTCTTATCAGGAAATAAGTTTTCAGATTATTAACTGAACAGGTAAATGTTAATTTTTCTCTACCATACTTTGTATCTACTTCCTTCTCTTGGCACTATATTTTCAATATCATTTACCAACTTTTAGTTTTAAAATAAAAATGATTCAACTTTTTCTCGTCACTTCATCAAAATTTGACGTTCTCGCTTAACTCTCAATCAATAATAATCATCAATTGTTTCAATTTCATAGTTACCTTCCCAAGTAGTTGCTTGATTTTTTAATCATCATCGAATTATTTCGCGTTTGTCACAGTCTCCTTTTTGATAAAATAATCTTCATTCGCGTTAGTGATAAACGAACACTTTTTATGTTATGGAGTTCGGTCCTGGCAAGATAGTAAAAGACACGTATTATTTTCGTCTGTGTATAAATGATTGATTTTCATTGTTTATTCACCGAATAATATAGTGAAAAGTTAGTGTTATTATAGCATAACAGTAAGAAGAGGTATGTAAAATAAGATCTCTTTGAAAACTCAAAAATTACCTAGTTTTTAATGAAATAGTGAAATAATTATTGTCCTCCAAGATATTAAAGAATAAACTTTAGTCATCAAATTTTCACAAAAACTTGTATTCATCAACTGATAATAAGCATTTAGCACTTAGTATAACAGGGCTGTATTTGGAAACATAAATAATTATTAGAATGGATGAAATTTTGGAGAAACTAAACACCATGGATGAAAGGAACATTAAAATAGAAGAGAAAATAGATGGATTACAAAAAGAACTAACCGCCCTAATGAAAGAAAACTTCGACAGAAAACAAGAAAATGAAGATCTTAAAAAACAGGTAGACAAACAAGATATAAGGATAGAAGTCTTAGAAAGAGAACTGAGGAGTAAACATTTAATTATATATGGAATCAGTGAAGTACCGGATGAAAATACCGAATCCCAAAGGATGGAAGTACAGGAGGTAATTAACCAAATAGGGGTTCAGGTAAAATTCGAACAAGATATAATGGATATCAGGAGATTAGGAAAGAAAAGGGAAAATTCAACTAGACCAATATTGTTAGAAATGGCACATAAAAGTAAGAAATTTGAAATGTTAAAATTGGCACGGAATTTAAAAAATTCGAAATGGAGTCTTAGCGAAGATTTTCCAAAAGAAATTCGATATCAGAGAACACAACTTTTGGAACAAATGAAAATAGTTAGGAGTCAAGGCTGCAAAGCTTTTGTCAAATACAATAAACTTGTAGTGAATGGAAAAGAATATGAACTTAAGGATATGGGAGGTTGGAAGCAGCAGATAAGTGCGCAAACACCAACAGAATTTAGAAAAGCGGGGAGAAGAACAGTAAGTGATAGATCACCAACACAAGAAGAGCATTCTTCAAAAAACCTGAAACTTTTATAAAAGAAAATAATTTGAAAATAACCACAATTGAAAAGGAATCACACACTAAGAACAAAAACAAAATTAAACTAAATGAAGCCAAGACACTAAATACAAATGGTAGAAAGGAAAAAATAAATTCAAATGATGGAGGAAAAGCAACAAGCACTTCAACTCGGGATGTGCTCTTGGGCAACCAACGCAGTGTTAAAGTAGTACTCTGGAATGTGCAGGGATTTAAAAATCTCAACAATTTTCTCGTTGAAGACTTGCATGTGCAATATGATTTCATATGTTTATGTGAAACGTGGCAGGCTACTGATATTGAAGTACCAAA
This sequence comes from Galeruca laticollis, assembly GCA_963921935.1. Taxonomy (NCBI): domain Eukaryota; kingdom Metazoa; phylum Arthropoda; class Insecta; order Coleoptera; family Chrysomelidae; genus Galeruca; species Galeruca laticollis. The sequence continues at coordinate 259,553,013 of OY998176.1, read as the reverse complement.
TCTTATACGTAATAATTACAGTGTTGTTTACTCCAAAGCAATTAGGGAGAAGTCGGTAGGACGTACAAAGGGAGGCCTGGCCATATTCTACCAAAACAGTTTCAGCCCAAGACTCCTGGAGACTTCTCCTTGGTGGCTTATATATCAGTTTACAATGTCTTCTCTTCAGTTCATTGTTTGCCTTGTGTACATTCCACCGAGAAGTAACTACAGTGAATTATTAGAAACTTTTGGAGTGTCACTTGATGTGATACTGGAAAAATATTTCGGCTGTATAACTTTCATAATTGGAGACTTTAATGGTCGAATCGCAGAACTTAGTGAGATCCCTGAAGATACTGTAACAAATACTCATTTTTTTCCTGACATGCTAAGTCACCACAAGATGAGTAATGCTGAAGGTCGCTATCTTCTTGAATTTATGTCTATTAGAAACTTTTCACTAGTAAATGGTCATGTTAATACTGACTGACAGACCTGCAAATTTTACTTTTTGTTATGCCTTGGGGCAAAGTGTTATTGATCTATGATTCTGTTGTAATGATAAACTAGAATTTGTTGACAAATTTAGTGTACTAGATGATCAATATTTGTCAGACCACTTCCCAGTACTTGTGACTTTCGGCCCTTTAATACGGAATGAGCCGAACATTGCATTTTCATCCTCATTCACTAGCCTAAAATGGGACAATACTAAAACCGTAGATTTCATTATGTCAATTCAGCACTTGCCGAATGTAGGTATGTGTGGAGAGGTAGATATTTTATATAGTAATCTTTGTTCAAGTATTTGGGACGTAGAAAAAAATGTTGGTCTGTTTTCAGTAGTAATAACCCTCGAACATTGATAATTGTTCGAAAAATTTTATAACAGATTTCGAAAGCTTATTGCTTGGAAACAGATCGACGCCGCAGGCGGAGGTCTGTTGCCTATAAGCAACAAGCTTGAGAAAGTTGTTAAAAATTTTTTGAGCATTTATCAATGTTCGAGGGTTATTCGGATAGAATTTTTTTGCTAATTATAGAAAAGAAGTACAGAGCTTCTATAATTTCATTAATATTCTCGTCAATATTTATGACCAAATCGTGACATTTTGAAATATTAGATATTTGAAACGTCAAAATCGAAATAAATAATCAAATTGTATCCATAGCAACGTGATAGAGTGAAAACAGCCCATGGGATCTGTTTTCAGTATAATGTTATTCTGATTGGTTGTGTTCAATCAAGTGACCTCAAATTAACTGATTTCATGGGATTTTCACTAGAGCAAAAAATTTTCAAAGAAAAAAATTAGTAATACAAAAAAACAACCACGTAACTCTTGGTTTGATGTTGAATGTAAAGAGCTAAAGACTCAAGTAAAACTTAAATTAAAAGATTGCAAAAAGTATGGGTTTTCAGAACAATATAAAATGAATTACATTACTATAAAAAAAGAATATAAGCAGCTAATTTTAAAAAAGAAACAAGTGTGTGAAAATAATGTTATGGTTGCTCTTTCCAATACTAGAAATCAGTCAGAGTTTTGGAAAACATTAAACTTATTTAGGAGCAGAAATAAATTCTGTCCGTTATCAATTGCGGAATGGGAGTCATTTTACGACTACTTAACTACAATGAGGGTTAAAGTTGATATCAGTTTTTTTGGCGTTGGAAATGAGTTTGTGGATTCACCTATAACACTCTCAAAACTTGATCAGTCCCTGTTGGTGTACCTATGAGTTTCTAAAACACTTACCACAAAATTGGCACTTGTACATGTGTCACTTATATAATAAAATATTACAATCAGAAAAAATTCCACTTGGCTGGTGTAACACAATTCTAACAATGCTTCACAAGAAAGGACCCTTAGATGATCCAAACAACTATCGCGGTATATCGCTAATAAATTGCTGCGTTGAAGTATTCACACTTATTTTACTAAATCGTCTGTCCAGCTGGTGTGAAGATAATTCCATCCTTCCAGAAACACAATATGGCTTCCGAAAAGACAGAGGCTGTTTAGATAATATTTTCATCTTAAACTCGATCTTGCAAATCACTCTTAGACTTCAACGCAGAAAAGTGTAGACCTCAAAAGAGTATTTGACAGTATAGATCATAAACTTCTTTGGTTGAAACTTTATAAATTTGGGATTAGTTCTAAACACATTCGGATACTAAAACAGATATATGAAAAAGCAACATTCTCAATCAAGCAACAAAACTTATACAGTAAAAAATACAACATCTCGGAAGGTGTCTTGCAGGGAGAATCACTTAGTCCCCTAATTTTTTCTATATCAGACATTGAAGATTATTTTCGCTCAAAAAATCTGAATGGACTTACTATTGACGGCAACAACGACATATTAATGCTTCAATACGCAGATGATATAGTTATCCTTGGCGACTCTCCAATTGATATAGAGCGAAAATTAAAGGTACTCGAGTCTTATTGCTTTAAAAATTTTTTGTTCTAGTAAAAATCCAATGAAATCAGTTAATTTGAGGTTATTTGATTGAACACAACCAATCAGAACAACATTATACTGAAAACAGATCCCATGGGCGGTTTTCACTATATCACGTTGCTATGGATACAATTTGATTATTTATTTCGATTTTGACGTTTCAAATATTTAATATTTCAAAATATCACGATTTGGTCATAATACTGGCGAGAATATTAATGAAATTATAGAAGCTCTGTACTTCTTTTCTATAATTAGCAAAAAAATTCTATCCGAATAACCCTCGAACATTTATAAATGCTCAAAAATTTTATAACAACTTTCTCAAGCTTGTTGCTCATAGGCAACAGACCTCCGCATGCGGCGTCGGTCTGCTTTCGAAATCTGTTATAAAATTTTTTCGAATAATTATCAATGTCCTTAGGTTATTACTACTGGAAACAAACTTGTAGTCAATACCGATAAAACAAAAGGGATGATATCTGCAAAAAGTGGCCATGTACATAATTACAATAAAAAATTTCATTATAGTGGATATTGTTTGGAAACAGTAAAGCAGTTTACTAACTTGGGTGTTGATTTCTCCTCCACAGCCTTGTTTTGCACCATGGCTAAGAATTCTAGAATCAAAGCTAATCGGGCCATTGGAGCAGTAATGGATATAATATGTCGATCAAAAATGAATACTTGGGAATGGGGTCTGCGTTACACTGATATTATAGAGCGTGTACAGGTAAACTTTTTCAAAAACTCCTAAGACTGTCAAAGAATACCCCTGATTACATTGTACGCTTGGAGACAAGTTCTGATCATTTGTCAACGGTTGTTTTCAAACATGCCTTACTTTGGTTAAATAAACTCAAAGGAATGAACTCTTCAAGACTTTCAAAAATTTGTTTCAATCGACTTGCTCAGTTAGCATCTGATAATAATTTAAAGTATAATTGGGTGACACAACTTAAAGAATGGTTTATTTATGTGCAATGTGAGTGTCTATGGGAATATTATTAAAGTACAAATGTACGCAGTTTAGATAGACTTATTCTAGACTACTTTCGAAAACAACTGCTTGATAGTGACATAAACAGAAAAGTTGCTTCTAGTTACTCTTTACTATACTCACACTCACTAGTTGGTGAAAATAGTAGTTATTTGCAAACACCCGCACACATTTATATAACCAGAATAATAGCGCAACTTAGAACCTGTAGTAAAACATTTTTAAAATTGTCTTTTAAAGGAAGTTTTTATATTATTAACAGCACTGAGAATTGCACTGTCTGTAATGTGGATTCCCCAGAGTCATCACATCATATGCTTTTTGAATATCCCATTTACAGCCCTCTAAGAAAAAATAGTTTTTTTCAGAATGTTCATAATATTGATGATCTGGTACACTACCTTAATTTTAATAATACACGAAACGGATTCTTTGAACTTACTAAATTAGCTCATAGCATTATCAGTATATGAAAGCTGCGAGCATTTGCACATGGTGAATGATTGGCTTTATCATGAAGTACACACATATTTTATATTTTGGTTTTTATCCTAACTTTTTTATTAATTTACAAATGTCATAATTTATTTCGAATTATCTTAATTCCTCTCTTGTAATATTGTACCGAACCCTTGTGAAGAGATCTTATGCACAATAAACTATCTATCCATCTATCTAACACTTTTTATGTTATTTTTACAATTTTAATTACAATACAATTATATAGATTTTTCTTTATTATCTTTTTGATTTATATTTAACATCTATATATGAATATTCATTTAATTATGATAATGAATTACATATTTATTTGAATTGTGTACAGTCTAAAGTATTCTTTCAACTTAAATTGATTAACGATTTTATATTTAATTCATGTTATTCAGAAATCGTAGAATCGTGTTTACAGGGCGAACGAGGAGGAGACAGAAACAGATGACGATGAAGAATGGGCGGAATAAAAAAAGTATTTATCTAGCTAATTATTGTTTTTTATGACAATTTTTGGAATATGTGTATGTATATCTTATTTTCACTTTTAATGTTTTAGTCGCGGCTCCTAAGCAAGGCTGCAAAGCCGCGAGCACCCCCTTGAAATTTGTAAATATAAAAAATGAAAATAAATAATACCTCTTCTAATTACTTTTCTCAAGAAACTCACAATGAGGTAGAAATCCAAGCAAGAATCTCAGGATAAAGTAAGTGACAACCACATGCGCGCCTGCTCTGTATATCTACATAATTCATACTTCTTAGACCTTTTCATACATAAAAAATTTCTATAAAAAAAAATAGCAGACGGGATAATGCCATTAACAAGCACTAGAAAATTGTTTATAATAATTAGATTTATAATATGTTGTTAAGATTTGGTTCCGTTACTATACAATAGAAACGGTACTCAAATATTTAAATGAAAGATCTTTGAACAACCCGTACTGCTGTATAGCTTTTTTACAAATTTATATTAAAGTCTTCTTTGTTATTATGTCAAAATTTGTTTTTCAAGTTGTTGATTAAGAAATGTCAAAACAGTTGTCAGAATGTATGTCAGTTTGTGGAATATAAAAGTTACCCTGTCCGAATAAAGTCGTTTTTATTCATAACTAATGAAATACAGTCCTTACAACGAACCAGTACATGCGTATTCAATTAAAAGGAATGTTTAGGTAAATAGTAATCTACATTTTTTATGGTCCTTCGTCTTCGGATATCAAGATTATCAGTTACATTGCATTTTCCCTCGCAGAGGACGTTTTCAAGTGTATAACTACACATTTGTGTTAAAATCGAACAATTATTTCATTTCTCTCGTTGAGAACGTTTCAAGTAGACCTAAGCAACTTCGTATTTCAAAACGTTTGAAATTCGTTTTCGTCGACAAACTGATTTGATACTCATCAGTTTCAAGGTAACCTAGCAAAATAAGTATATCTGTAAACATCTCAAACAGGGAGATACTGCAGCAGTTCATTCGAAGAATAAATTCCTTAGATTCCTGTCCCTTTTTTGATATTAAAAACAAAACAAATCTCATTAATTTTTAATTTCATTTTTTAATAATAAATTAACTTTGTACAAGCAATCATGAGTAACCAACAAACTCTGATTAGGAAAAGAGCTAATATAAAATCAAGTGTAACACGTTTAATAAAATTCTTTGACAAATTAAAAATTCAAGACTCAGTTTCAAACATAGATTTGGAATAATTGGGAATTAGGTTTAAAAAAGCTCAGTCAGAATCATTGCCAAATTTCTATGAATTACAAGAGGAGTTGCAGGAAATTGAGGGTGATGAATTTGATGAATTAGAAACGGAAACATTTGAATCTTCATGTTATAAACTTTTTGCTGAAATTAGCGTATTTTTGCAAAGTAATAAACTTTCTCCACAGAGCTCTCATACTCAACAGGTGGAACAGAGCACTGGTAGCGGAAGCTCAATCACAAATTCAGGTTATAAACAAATAGGTGTTAGGTTCGCAGACGTCAAGGTGCCAAAATTTGCCGGAGTATACGAGAAATGGCTTGAGTGGAAAGATCTTTACTTATCACTAGTTCACGACTGCACAGAGATAACTACTATTGCTAAATTTCATCTTTTACATGGGGCCTTGGAGGGACCTGCTGCTCAATGTATTCAGTCACTTTCTATTACTGAGAATAATTATCTTGAAGCATGGAAAACATTATGTACTCGTTTTGATAATAAAAAAGTAATAGTGCATAAACATTTGAAAAGCATATTCAGTTTAGCTGAAATTAAAACAGAAAATCCTTCTTCTTATAGATCATTGGTTGATACAATAACAAATAACTTGAAATGTCTAGAAAACATCCAAGTAGACACTAGTTCTTGGGATCCCTTAATAATTTTTTTCGTGTCAAGTAAATTAGATCTTGCAACATTGCGTGATTGGGAACAGTATAAAATTGCTGGGAAACTTCCCACCTTACAAGAACTTAAAACATTTCTTACGAACCGAGCAAATTTTCTAGATAAGGTGCACATGCACAAAGATAAAGAAGGTTCGAAATCGAATCAAAATCAACAACTTCATTATCAAGGTTCTAGTTACAAACAAAACCAGAACAAAAACTCTTCCTTTAAAAAATCATTCATATCAACCATTGATGAAAACATTAAAGAAATCAATTCAAAAAATTATTCATGTTACTATTGTAAGCAAAATCATTCAATTTTCTACTGTGCGGATTTCTTGGCCCTTTCAGCCAAAGAAAGATTTGAAAAAACAAAACAATTGAAACTTTGCACAAACTGCCTTTCTCGGCCAACACATCAGCTAGGCAAGTGCCCAAGAGGTAATTGTAAATATTGTGGTAAAAAACATAATTCTATTTTACATCAGGGTAAAGGCGAAAGTACAGCGTTGCCAGTTGTAAGTTCAGAAACCAAATTTACAACGAATGATTCTGACGACTCCAGTAAACAATCTCCTTCTCAGAATTCTCAAATTTTTTCAGGCTCAAGTTCAGTAAGTGGTTCAAGTCAAGTATTGCTGGCAACAGCGCAAGTGACAATCTTTGACAGTCATGGAAAAAGGCACACATGCAAGGCTTTACTAGACAATGGTTCTATGTCAAACTTTGTTTCGAAAGGTTTGGTTGACAAATTAGGCCTTCCAGAGTATTCCACCAATTTGACAGTATTGGGTATTGGTCATAATTCGTCAGAACTAAGTAAATCCTGTGACATCAAAATAAAATCTTTGCACTCTCAATTTCATGCCTATCTTCACTGTTTAGTGATTTCAGAAATTACTGATCGACTTCCAACCTTCGACTTCAATCCCAACATTATAGACATTCCCTCGTATATAACATTATCTGATCCAACATTCTTTAAAACAAGCAAAATAGAGCTTCTAATCGGAGCAGACACTTATTGGTCCCTTCTCCTAAGTGGGAATATTCAGCTTGGTCCTAACAAACCAATTCTGCAAGAGAGCAAACTAGGTTGGATAGTTACAGGTCCTTTAGGTTGTCCCCGTGAAGCATTCACGTCTTGCAACTTTTCTAAAACCATTGACATTCAGTCTCAACTCCAAAAATTTTGGGAATTAGAAGAATTACCGAGTAAACGTATATTGTCATGCGAAGAACAACAAGCTGAAGAACATTTTCGCGATCATTTCCAGCGGAGTCCAAACGGAAAGTTCGTAGTTTCAATTCCTTTAAAGGAACACACTTCAAAGCTAGGTAATTCTTAAGAACGGGCAAAAAATCAATTTTTGTATCTCGAGAGGAAATTAGCAAAAAACCATACACTGAAAAAATTGTATTGTGATTTCATGAATGAGTATAAAGCCCTCTCTCACATGTCATATTTCAAACCCTTATCTCATGATCAAATCACTTATTTCTCTCCTCATCATGGTGTCTTTCGAGAAGACAGTGTGACCACCAAATTGCGCGTGGTTTTCAACTGCTCAGCAGAATCTTCATCTGGATATTCTTACAACTCTATTCAGTTGGTAGGACCTACCGTTCAGGAGGATCTTTATTCAATTCTAATTCTATTTAGACAACACAAGTTTGTTGTGTCGGCTGACATTAGCAAAATGTATCGTCAAATTGAAATCACTGACGAATTCAAGCCTCTTCAGCTGGTATATTGGCGTGAAAATCCTGAAGATGAACTTCACATTTATTCTTTAAACACTGTCACATATGGCACAGCCAGTGCCCCTTTTTTAGCAACTCGTTGCTTACTACAATTAGCCATTGATCACGAAAACTGCTGCTCAATGTATTCAGTCACTTTCTATTACTGAGAATAATTATCTTGAAGTATGGAAAACATTATGTACTCGTTTTGATAATAAAAAAGTAATAGTGCATAAACATTTGAAAAGCATATTCAGTTTAGCTGAAATTAAAACAGAAAATCCTTCTTCTTATAGATCATTGGTTGATACAATAACAAATAACTTGAAATGTCTAGAAAACATCCAAGTAGACACTAGTTCTTGGGATCCCTTAATAATTTTTTTCGTGTCAAGTAAATTAGATCTTGCAACATTGCGTGATTGGGAACAGTATAAAATTGCTGGGGAACTTCCCACCTTACAAGAACTTAAAACATTTCTTACGAACCGAGCAAATTTTCTAGATAAGGTGCACATGCACAAAGATAAAGAAGGTTCGAAATCGAATCAAAATCAACAACTTCATTATCAAGGTTCTAGTTACAAACAAAACCAGAACAAAAACTCTTCCTTTAAAAAATCATTCATATCAACCATTGATGAAAACATTAAAGAAATCAATTCAAAAAATTATTCATGTTACTATTGTAAGCAAAATCATTCAATTTTCTACTGTGCGGATTTCTTAGCCCTTTCAGCCAAAGAAAGATTTGAAAAAACAAAACAATTGAAACTTTGCACAAACTGCCTTTCTCGGCCAACACATCAGCTAGACAAGTGCCCAAGTGGTAATTGTAAATATTGTGGTAAAAAACATAATTCTTTTTTACATCAGGGTAAAGGCGAAAGTACAGCGTTGCCAGTTGTAAGTTCAGAAACCAAATTTACAACGAATGATTCTGACGACTCCAGTAAACAATCTCCTTCTCAGAATTCTCAAATTTTTTCAGGCTCAAGTTCAGTAAGTGGTTCAAGTCAAGTATTGCTGGCAACAGCGCAAGTGACAATCTTTGACAGTCATGGAAAAAGACACACATGCAAGGCTTTACTAGACAATGGTTCTATGTCAAACTTTGTTTCGAAAGGTTTGGTTAACAAATTAGGCCTTCCAGAGTATTCCACCAATTTGACAGTATTGGGTATTGGTCATAATTCGTCAGAACTAAGTAAATCCTGTGACATCAAAATAAAATCTTTGCACTCTCAATTTCATGCCTATCTTCACTGTTTAGTGATTTCAGAAATTACTGATCGACTTCCAACCTTCGACTTCAATCCCAACATTATAGACATTCCCTCGTATATAACATTATCTGATCCAACATTCTTTAAAACAAGCAAAATAGAGCTTCTAATCGGAGCAGACACTTATTGGTCCCTTCTCCTAAGTGAGAATATTCAGCTTGGTCCTAACAAACCAATTCTGCAAGAGAGCAAACTAGGTTGGATAGTTACAGGTCCTTTAGGTTGTCCCCGTGAAGAATTCACGTCTTGCAACTTTTCTAAAACCATTGACATTCAGTCTCAACTCCAAAAATTTTGGGAATTAGAAGAATTACCGAGTAAACGTATATTGTCATGCGAAGAACAACAAGCTGAAGAACATTTTCGCGATCATTTCCAGCGGAGTCCAAACGGAAAGTTCGTAGTTTCAATTCCTTTAAAGGAACACACTTCAAAGCTAGGTAATTCTCAAGAACGGGCAAAAAATCAATTTTTGTATCTCGAGAGGAAATTAGCAAAAAACCATACACTGAAAAAATTGTATTGTGATTTCATGAATGAGTATAAAGCCCTCTCTCACATGTCATATTTCAAACCCTTATCTCATGATCAAATCACTTATTTCTCTCCTCATCATGGTGTCTTTCGAGAAGACAGTGTGACCACCAAATTGCGCGTGGTTTTCAACTGCTCAGCAGAATCTTCATCTGGATATTCTTACAACTCTATTCAGTTGGTAGGACCTACCGTTCAGGAGGATCTTTATTCAATTCTAATTCTATTTAGACAACACAAGTTTGTTGTGTCGGCTGACATTAGCAAAATGTATCGTCAAATTGAAATCACTGACGAATTCAAGCCTCTTCAGCTGGTATATTGGCGTGAAAATCCTGAAGATGAACTTCACATTCATTCTTTAAACACTGTCACATATGGCACAGCCAGTGCCCCTTTTTTAGCAACTCGTTGCTTACTACAATTAGCCATTGATCACGAAAACTCTTATCCAGAAGCATCTCAGATAATAAAAAAGAACATGTATGTAGATGACTTACTTTGCGGAGCAGACTCAATTGATAAGTTGACATCATTGTGTCAACAAATCTCATTGATTTTACAATCAGCTTCTTTTCAACTGAGAAAATGGAAATCGAATAGCTCTGAGCTTCTCGAAAACCTAAAGAGTGAAAATACGTCAGAATTTTATTTTTTATCACCTTCCGAATCAGGAAAAACTCTAGGCTTGCTTTGGGCTTCTAAAGAAGATGTTTTTCTTTTCATAATTTGTCAGCTATCATCTGTAAATTGTATTACAAAGAGAATAATTTTATCAGATATTGCAAAAATATTTGATCCATTGGGCCTCATTAGTCCAATTATTATTTTAGCCAAAATCATGCTACAGGACTTGTGGAAATTGTCCTTGGCGTGGGACCAAAGAGTTCCGCAAGAGGTTACTGATAATTGGACTCGCTTCCGAGCAGAAATCCTTTGCCTTAACAAACTTCGAATTCATCGACACATATCTTGTCCCAATCCTGTAAATATACAACTACATGGGTTTGCTGATAGCTCTCAAAAGGCTTATGGCGCAGCATTATATTTGCGTGTGCAAAATACTAGCCATCAAGTTGTTGTTAATCTCATTTCGTCTAAAACCAAAGTAGCTCCTATTCAAACGGTAACGATTCCGAGATTGGAGCTGTGTGCTTGCGTACTGCTCGCTAAACTCTTTGATAAGATCAAGTCTTGTTTAACCATCGAAATTGATGAGTGTCATCTGTGGTCAGATTCCACAGTAGCTTTAGGATGGTTACGCACATCTCCTCATCTTCTACAAACATTCGTTGGAAACAGAGTGTCACAAATTCAGAATTTAACAGAAATTGACAGATGGCGCTATGTTCCTACGAATTCCAATCCTGCCTACATTCTTTCAAGAGGAATTTCTCCCAAAGAGCTTCTTAACTCGAGTCTTTGGTTTCATGGCCCTGGGTGGTTAAAAGACAAAAGTAACTATTGGCCAGAAGATATCTCAAAGGTGCTTGTCTTACGTGATCTTCCAGAAACACGAAACGAGCCACAAACCTTCATTCATACAAAAAAGGAGCTTTTTCCTTTCCAAAACTTTTCTTCATTGAACCGTTTAAAACGTGTTTTTGCTCACGTACTACGGTTTAGTTATAGTTTCAAGAAATTTAAGGGAAATAAACTTTACTCCACAGGTAACTTGAATTTCGAGGAACTTAGATTATCGTTAAACAAACTTTGCCAACTGGCACAGCAAGAATCATTTCCCCAAGAATATATTGATCTCAATCAAAGTAATCCATATATAAAGGATAATTTGATAAGAGTCGGAGGGCGACTAAGAAACTCTCCGTATCATTTTCACAAAAAACATCCTATCATTCTTTCTCCCAAACATCACCTGACACTTCTTATCTTTAGAGAAACCCATATCTTTCAATTGCATTGTGGTCCTCAAATGCTACTAGCATCAGTTAGAGATAAATATTGGCCTATTTCCGGTAGAAATTTAGCCAAACGTACAGTCAGAGAGTGTGTTCTTTGCTTTAAATTCAAACCCAGAGCGCAAATCCCGTTAATGGGAGATTTACCTGCGTCCAGAGTCTCTCCAAGGTTGCCATTTTCCGACACGGGCATTGATTACGCTGGCCCCTTCCTTTACAAAGATCGTAAAGGAAGAGGATATAAGACTCACAAATGTTATTTATCATTATTTGTTTGCATGACAACTAAATGCCTTCATTTGGAATTGGTAACTGAACTTACTACACTTGCTTTTCTAGAAACGTTCCAAAGATTCATTGCTCGTAGGGGTAAGCCAAATTGCGTATACTCTGACAACGGCACTAACTTCATTGGGGCAAATAACAAACTCAAAGAGTTAGGAAAATTCTTATTAGACAATCAAGTAGAAATCGAAGAAAAAACAGCCATAAATCATGACGTCAAATGGACATATATACCTGCTTACTCCCCTCATCAGGGTGGGATATGGGAAGCTGGTGTGAAATCTAGTAAGCATCACCTTCTTTAAGTCATAGCTAACAATTTGCTTACATATGAGAGCTTGTACACAGTTATTACTCAAACCGAAGGAATTTTAAATTCAAGACCATTAACACCTCTTTCTACCGACCCAAACGATTTAGAAGCATTAACTCCTGCTCATTTTTTGATCGGAAGATCCCTCAACTCCTTACCCTATCCTGATGTTCAGCTTATTCCAACCACCAAGTTAAACCATTACGAACAACTTGAGAAGCTGAAACAACAGTTTTGGTCACGTTGGTCAAAGGAATATATCAGTCAACTTCAAGAACGTAGAAAGTGGAAAACAAACCGATCAGACATTAGTGTCGGATCTATGGTTCTAGTTCACGAAGACAAGTTACCACCGTATAAGTGGCGATTAGGTCGCGTAGTGAGTGTGCATCCAGGTGCCGACAAAATTATTCGTGTTGTCACCGTAAAAATCAACACGGGCTTAATTAAACGCGCAGTGACCAAATTATGTGCACTACCGTTATCCAAGTCGACAGAAGACAGTGAAAACTAGTTTTAAGGCCTAATAAGGCGTTATGTTAGTTGAGGTGGTTTTCGATAGCTGATGTACTTTAGAATTCATTTTGTGCAGAATCGAAACTTTGCTGTTTCGAAGCCGGGAATATGTTAAGATTTGGTTCCGTTACTATACAATAGAAACGGTACTCAAATACTTAAATGAAAGATCTTTGAACAACCCGTACTGCTGTATAGCTTTTTTACAAATTTATATTAAAGTCTTCTTTGTTATTATGTCAAAATTTGTTTTTCAAGTTGTTGATTAAGAAATGTCAAAACAGTTGTCAGAATGTATGTCAGTTTGAGAAATATAAAAGTTACCCTGTCCGAATAAAGTCGTTTTTATTCATAACTAATGAAATACAGTCCATACAACGAACCGGTACATGCGTATTCAATTAAAAGGAATGTTTAGGTAAATAGTTATCTACATATGTAGTTTTAGCGATATTAAAATGTTAATAGTAAAATAACAGACAGAAAGACTGTTGCTAAATAAACTTTTTTGCGAAATAATTTCGTTTGCTTACACGAAAGTTTTAACTTTTGACTATTTCTAGATTTGTCTTTGATATGAATTTGTCATCTAATTACTATATTTTACCTGATATAAGTTTTAACTGTAGCGACGACACTAACGATTGGTGGATTAAAACACGTTCTTTTAATTCGTAATTATTGTTGAAAATCAATATCAACAAAGTGGCCGTTCTTTGATACTCTTGTAACATTTTTGTCACAAAATATCTATCGAATTTGCATCTTTCCTATTGGACACAAATAATTTCTTTTCATATTCGTTTTTTTTAATATCAGTTGATCATACTTTACCTCCTCTATGAGTGGTCCAGTAACCTCCAGTTTTTCATAAATTACATCTGCCTCTACCTCAAATATATCCTCCTCGGGTGCAACGAAACCTACTATAAAGGTATAAGTATATTGATATATTTTAAAATACTTTTAAATTCACATTTTCTACAACTGATAGTTGGAATAACTCATTCTTCCTAGAATAAACAATGAATCATGATTTCTCCACTTATTATTTCAATTTTTATGCTTAGTCGACATTATTTTTATAATATCAACTAATATATAATTTTAGGTCTCCATAAAATCTACAATTTCAGGGTATGTAATAATTATTCCAAAATATATCTCGAGTTAGGCTTCTACAGTATGTGGATAATATATTTATCCTAATTATCCTAGGTAATTCTGCAGTCAGCAAAAATGATTAAAAAGATGTTTCTTCTAAATCACATAGGTCGACATAATGCCAAAACCGATGACTACATACAAAAGAAAGTATTGGGAATTGATAACTTGAAAAATAGCTTGTCAAAATATATTTTTGTGGTTAAGTTCGTTCAACTCACATGTAGTCATTTGCCATTCAGCTTTTGTACAGTAGACCTTTTTGTCAGTTCATCTCAATGGGGGCTCCAATTTATACAGTTCATCAAAATATCTAATAAACAATATATATAAAATTTTGCAATGCAAATGAAATTTCGTATGTGGAAACGCTGAAAAGCAACTATTACGAAAAGATTAGATTTATGAGGAAAACTAACAAAGCCAACATTGTGAACCAATTTCTGACAAAATACTCAACAAACTTAATTGAACAATCATATCATTTTTCCGGTCGACTTTTTTCTGCTTCTAAACTTCAAATTACCACTTTTAGGTACATAAAAGAGAATTCGTCGCAAGTACTGAAGTCGTTTTCGGTAAATACGTTCAAAAATGTTTTAATTAATGGATTTTTCGTTAGGAAAGGTGATACAGTACCTTTTGAGAAATAACGTATATCTCTGATCCATTCACGGACTCCCAAGTACTTTTTGACATATGGAAGATTTTTATGAAAAATTAACAAAAGAGTCGCTTTGACACACACATCCTTTATTAAATCAGCAATCACATGTGGGGCAATAGTCTGTCATGCCAAAACAGGTCGGAACAGGACAATGGCTTACCAGTGTGTGCTTCACTGGACCTGTGGGAACCTGCCCAACTAGGGCACTTGAGATAATGACAGATTTTCCACCTCTACATATGATGATCAGCCCAAGAGGTAATTTTTAGAAGGTTCAGGCAATGAGAGCATTAAAAATCAGGGAGCCTGGTCCTCTCTAACAAAGTACATCTTATCAGCGAATCTTCCCAGTAATGAAATGATCAGGAATGTAAGCATCGAAAAGAACTTTACTACGATGTTAAGTAAAAGGGAAGACTGGGAGCGAGAATACACCACCCAAACTCTCAATGGAAGTACCACCATATGGTACACATATGATTCAAAAACCACCACAGGAGCTGGCACTGGAGTATAAGGGGCTGGCAGCAGATACTTATTATCGTTAGGCTCCTGCTCGATCATCCTTCTGGCAAAAAGACTTGCAATCGAGAGATGCGTGAAAGTGAACCTAAAAAGAACGATTCATTGTATCAAAGCACTGAGCTCCCATGTCATTGACTCAAAGTTGCTATGGGAGTGCCAAAGAAAACTTGATGAACTAGGCAAGAACAACAGGGTCTCTTTAGTTTGGGTTCCTGGTTAATCAGGAATCAAAGAAAATGAAGATGCCAATACACTTGCCACTAACGCCTTTTACTGGCCGAAGCTTTTCTACTATACTGCTACTATAAGAAAGAGTTACGGAAGAAGGAGAAAACCGAAAGAGAAGCACTCTAGCGGTGCCTTCCCAGGCTGGATCACTCCAAAAAGTCTCGCAGAACTTTGAGATAGCAAGATCCAAACCGTATTTAGGTCTCAGTAAAAAAAAACTACGGGCTTCCTTACAGGGCACTGCCGTTTCAGGAAGTATCTAATGAGAATAGGTGTAGCAGAAACTGCTGAGTGCAGATTCTGCGAGACAAGAAGAAACTCCGGATCACCTCGTTTTAGAATGCCTCGCCATTGCAAGTCACCGCAAAAAATGCTTCGGCAAGAAACTTGTAGAAGCGAGGGTCTACCTCGTTGATGCCATTCCAAACACGAATAATTTTTAAATTTTGAAATAAAACACCTCAATGAGGAGCCACATTTTGTCCAAGAGATTTAGGTTGAATTTTAATATTTTGAGCTCAAGAATCAACAGCTAGAATATTTCGAATTTTTAATTAAACACACTGAATCTAAACTTTTGATTCCGCGCTTATCAAATTCCTGATTTGATGTACCCTGAAAGGCCTAGTAACCTATTAAGACTTCAGGTAAATCACTTGAATGGCAATTAGAAATGCTTGCAAGGTGATTCTATGGAAATGATAATATTGTAATGTTTTTATTATTTATTTAAACAGTAAACGGGTGAGATAAACTTTAAACACACGGTGTTGCTACATACTAATTTATTTAAACACTACACTATTCACTACTTATATACACAGTATATTCACTTAAACTAATTTATATAAACAGTTCACTGATTTATATTCACTTATTTACTTGTTTATCTGACGATGCCAAATTATCAACTAAACTGAACTCTTCCTGGCCGGTCCCTTATATATTAATGCCTATTTCACTAGATAATTCTAGATTGCGGCTTACTCAAAAACAATTGGCTGTCTGGCATTTTCTAGGTAAGACTGGTCACAAAAAGAATGATAAGATAGTCAAAATCGTAAACAATCCCTGCCGGTCCGCCATTATTTTAACTTTAATACCTGGCTTAGACAGAGTCGGATTTAGGGACTATACCAGTGTGCTGTTTCGTAACATTACCCACTCCTTAAATGGAAGTTCCTCCTGGACCTTTTGTGTAGCCGAGACTGGATGTTTGAATCGGCAACTGGCCCCATTTCTACACTTTCCGATCTTATGGAAATAGCAGGGCATCGTCTTCATCGCATACTGATAACGGGGGTTAAAGCTGCAAATTAATATCTGGACACCGGTATCTCGAAAGATAATCTCTACCATGTTCCTGATGATTCGCCAATCCAACTGGTTACTCGCTATCTTAGGCATAGCCAGTTTCTTCACACTGGATTCCAACACATGGTCTCGTAGGTTTCGTAGTGCTTCCCAGACATCGCAGTAGGTAGATAGATTTTGAAACTCATTTCTAGTTACCACGTAGAATTATGTTTCAGTTTCAGTGTCTTGCCAGGGGCTGAAATCTGATCTTCAAGTTTTTCTAATTGCCCGAACTTCTTTCGAAAGACGGATGCCAACCCTCGTGCGTTTTTGAGACGGGAGGGGATGTTGTATGCCATTGAATAATCTTCTGGGAGAGTGAACAAATCGTGTTATTGTTCCGAAGTGACTCCCTATCTAGCTTTCCCGGCACCTCCATACGCGCCCATAAATTCATCGAAGGTAGGGTCAGACACGTCTTGAATAAGGTTTACTCCTTTCTCTAGGTCATGGTCTCCTTCGAATGGCGCTAGTCGGTTTTGGTGAACTACTTTTGGTTTTCCGTTGGGGATCTAGCTTATGCGATATATAACATCATTGATCCTTTTCTTGATTAAGTATGGACCTTCCCAGGATTATTGTAATTTTGGAAAAATCCTTTTCTCCTCGTCGGGTTGTGTAACCGTACTCTGTCCCCTTCTTTAAAACCGCCGACTTTTCATTTTGTCGCTGGCAACTAATTCATGCATATCGTCCAGCCTTCTTATCAATTGGATCACGTAGTCTTCGCCTGATAGATCTTCTCCAGGCCGACAGCCAAATTCCAGGTCACAAGGAAGCCTTATTTCACGTCCAAACAGGATTTTCGCAGGTGTTTCACCTGTGGACTCATTAATGGCAGATCGATAAGCCAATGCGAATAGAAAAAGATACTGGTTCCAATCTCTCTGATGGCTGGAAACAACTTTGGACAGGTATTTTCCAATAGTCCTGTTCATTCTCTCGACCATTCCATCTGAACGTTGATGTAATGCTGTAGTCCTGGTCTTGTTCATTCTCAGCTTCTAGCAAATCTCCTGGTATAGTTGGCTTTCGAAATTTCTTCCGTGGTCACTGTGGACTTCCAAGGGCACTCCATATCGGCCGATAAATTCCTTCACCAATACATCCGCGATAGTTGTGGCCTCTTGGTTCAGGATAGCGTAAATTTCCACCCACTTTGTGAAATAATCCATTACAACCAGTATGTATTTGCTACCATTTTCTGTTGTCGAAAATGGCCCAGCGATATCTGAAGCAATCCTTTCGAAATGGCTTCCAACATTATACTGTTTCATAGGTGTCTTTCTCTTGCGATGTGTTCCATTACTTGTAGCACATGTCGTACATTTCTTACACCAGTTCTTCACATCGTCGGAGCTGTTCATCCAATAAAACCTTCCACGGACTCGCTGAAGGTTTTCTTCACTCACAGATGACCTCCCGATGGACTGTCGTGTCACTCCTTCAGTACTTCAGCTACTCTCGTTCTAGGGTTAACTAGCTGTCTCCTCATCTCGGAACCATTATCGTTTTCAAGGACTCTCTTCAACAGCCCTTCTTCCAGGACAAGGGAGTCCCACTGAGCTCAATATGCCTTGAGTTTCGGTGACAATCTTGACACTTCTTGCCAGGTAGGTCGCCGATTTTCTTCATTCCATTGCCGGATCATCTTCAGGTGAGGATCATTCTCCTGATCTTCTCTGATCGTGGTGGGTGACCATTCCTCGTTGACTACTGTAATTCTTGAAATTGCAACTTCCTTAGATTTCGACTTGGTGCATTGAGAAAAGTCTACAGGGCATGACTGTTTAGGCAAAGAGTTGGCTTTTCGGTTATTCACATCAGCTGGATGTTCATCCCTGTCTGATTTCCCCTGTGACTGGAGTTATTGGGTTACAGGAGTCTTGAGGCGCTTAGACGGACTGCGTACGTGGTCTAGCTCGCCACACTTCCGACGTTTGATCTTCTTCGGCTTCTTGTCTGCCATACCATTCAAGAAGTTGAGAATCTGGTCAAGTTTGTCATCGTCATCTTCCTCCTGCATGGTCCTACCTTTGTTGTACCGCGAGCCCTTCGTGGCTGCTTTGCATTTAAGAAGTTCTTGGTTTGCAGGAGTCGTAGGACGCTTACACGAACTACGTACATGCTCTAGCTCGCCACAATTACAGCACCTGATCTTCTTCGGCTTCATATCTACCATACTTTCCAACAGGTTGACGATCTGGTCAAGTCTGTTATCGTCACCTTTTTCCTGCATGGTCCTACCTTTGTTGTAACCCGAAGCCTCTGTTGCTGCTTTATATTCAAGGTCAGCTGCCAATGCGTCAACTAATGTTTTGGGATGGGCTAATCGAAGCGTCTTCTCCATATCGTAGTCACATAAGCCGTCAATAAAGGCCTGGATGCCTAAACATTCCATCATGTTCTCTGGTGCTGATGGATAAGCAAATCGAACTAGTCGGGCAATATCCATTCCATACTCTTGAAGGGTTTCGTCACGTTTCCGCCTTCGGTTCTTTAGCTGGGATTGGTACAAATGTTCTAGATGTTCGTGACTATATCGCATTATCGCATGTCCAACCTCTTCTTCAGCGGCTCGAAATCATCCGTTTCTTCTAGAGATATCGTCTGACGTACATCTAAGGCATCTCCCCGAAGCGCGATAGTTAAGTTCAGTGCCTTGTCTCTATCGGATCAATTATTCACTCTAGCGGCTGCTTCAAATTGTTTCACATAATTGGTCCACGACATTTTTCCATGTAACGTTGTGGCCTTGTGACTCGGGTTAAACTGCCAATGTCTTCAAACTTAGGTACTGTTTCTGGCTTGCAAGGTTTCGTTTGCTCGGTCTTCTTTACTTCCTCTGGCGTGCTTCGCTTTCTTGAATCGACAATATTTTCCTCTAACTCCTCGATTTTCTCGTCTATCTTTGTAATCTTATTCTCGATTTCAGATTTTAGAGACTAAATTTCATTTTCAACGTTAGCGGCAATGTCGTTTTTCATTAATAAGATATCGCCAGATATATCGTTCTTCAAAGTAGAAATTTTCTCGTCCATATTAACAGAAATATCGTTCTTCATAGCAGAAATATTGTTCTTTATAGCCGAAATATCACTTTTCACATTTGTAGAAATCTTCTCTTCCATGCCAGAAATATCGTTCTTCATATCAGAAATCTTGTCGTCCATGTCCTCTTCCATGGCAGAAATCTTCTCGTCAATGCTAGCAGAAATAGCAGAAATAGACGAGATCAAGGTGGAGGCCTCGTCAGTAAATAAAACGGTTTATGGATCAAAGCCGTCATTTTCCAGTGCCACTTTAAGTCTTTCTACTAATTCACTTTTCTTACCGGACGTTTCCAACTCACGATCTTCCAATTCTGCTCTTAGTTCCGCCACTTTGAGGTCACGTAGTTTCTTGGCCATTTTTACGTAGCATTTTATTTATATTATCCCACTTCCGACACCAATGTGATGTTCTTCTAATTTATTTAAACTGTAAACGGGTGGGATAAACTTTAAACACACGGTATGGATACTTACTAATTTATTTGAACACTACACTATTTACTACTTATATACACAGTATATTCACTTAAACTAATTAATATAAACAGTTCACTAATTTATATTTACTTGTTTATCTCACGATGTCAAATTATCAACTAAACTGAACTCTTCCTGGTCGGTCCCTTATATATTAATGCCTTTTTCACTAGACAATTCTAGATTGCGGCTTACTCAAAAACAATAGGCTTTCTGGCATTTTCTGGATAATACTGGCCACAAAAACAATGATCAGATAGTCACAATCGTAAACAATCTCTGCGCGTCCGCCATAATTTTAACTTTCATACTTGGCTTAGACAGAGTCGGATTTAAGGACTATACCAGTGTGCTGTTTCGTAACAATATTAAGGAGATTTAATAGAACGACACATAAATTATGATTATTGCAAATGAAGCTAATTTAGTAATTCGATGGTAATTAGTTGAGGCCCAGGTGATAGAATGCCTCAACAAAACATTGTTAAGATTAATAATGGCCCGCTTATCTCCAGATATATCAGTTCAAGCAACAACCTAACGCAACACAACTTCAACTTTTTAAATTTTGATAGATATTTACTCTTGCTACTATTTATTGCTAACTATAGACAAATCTATTATAATTATCGGAAGCTCTAGTTCCAAAATTGAAATTATGGTTAGTTTAATGTTTGAAGATATTGTACGTTTCTGATACTGAAACATTTAAAAAAATTCCGTCTGAATACTTGAAATAATAGAATATCTCTAAGATACTATCATTACGCATTTAATATAGTTTGAATGTATTTATATCATATATGTCAAAGTTAACTTTTGTACCTATATTAATAACGTATCCGAAATTATACGTTATTTTCAATAAAAACTGTCATCTACGGATTATTTGTTTTGAACATACAATGGTACAAACTCAAGTTACCTTCAATATCTTCACCTAATACTTCATCGCCAATGTCTGCTTCCCAATCTTCCGTAACCATAATGTCCGCTTCCCCTTCACCTTGACCTTCACTTTCACCCTCACCTTCACCTTCACCTTCACCTTCACCTTCCCGTTCCTTCCGCTGTATCATTTTCTCTGCCGAACTCAAATCAGCACCTTTAATTATGAGAAATAGTGATGTGATGGTTTGTACGTAATTTTAAGAAAGAAAGCCCTCCATCTAATATAATAGTACTACTAGCAATTTAATTATCAATTCGTTTCTAATTCCGAATCAATAATAATACCTTATGTATTTAGTATCGATACAGGATGCCAAAAACTTCTTGTTTGTTGAATCGTCAAGTCTTTGTTATCGTCTGCCTAACAATTCTGTTTATATCAACTTATTCTAATTGTTTGTAATCAGATACTCAATTTTCCAATAAATATTATGAAATTTTTGTCTTGCTAAGAGAACATTTGCCCCAGAAAACTTGAATTTATAACATATTTCTAACAATAGGTATTTTTTCTGTACTATCAACAGTTTCAAATATTTATTCTATTCCATTGCTTGAGGAAGACGGCACTCGCTGAATTTTACTCTCTAGGAGATTTGGTCACTGGCTTACACCAAACTCCTGACAGCGGCCTCCGGCAAACGTGGACACCTCGAAACATTAATTCCTCTGTCGTCCTTTTCAGTACAGCAGAGCATAGCAACGTACTGAGAAGAACGATTGCGAAACTGTTTCTCTAGAAACATTATTAATTTATGAAAACTGTAAAATTTTAGGTCTCTTCCACCTATCTAGATGCTACAATAACCAAGAATTAGCCCTCGGGTAAATATAAAACACCCGGAAGCTAATGAGTCAGGAATCCTTTAACTGGGGAGTGCAGTGAACTTTCAACCCCAATACCATTCTCTCCTTAATGCAACCTGGGAAACAGGAATTCCCACCTTTACCTTCCTAAAAAAACTACACCACCCATCCCAACACAGGCCACCCAAGACCAACCCAAGAACAAATGCAAAAAGTCCCTAAACACCTCGGCTGTAGCAAGGGAAATGCTGACGAAGTATACAAACTAGCTTTCAACAAATCCTACCTCACGCAAGACTCATCATCTTCAAAACCTCAAACGCTCACACAACAAACATCCAGAAACACTTTCTTCACATACCTCCGCCCCTCCCGAGATTCTACGCTTCCTCAGTAAGTTATCGCTCTCTCGCTTTCTCAATAGCCCGGTAATCCTCCATTCCCGACGAGGACTTCGATTCCGTCGGAAAAACCAACCCTCGACCCACGCATGCCTCAGCCCCAATCAACAACCCTCTTCCAACCCAAACCCTTAACCAAAGAAACCTTTCCCAATAATATTGTTCTTTCTATTTGGCTTCAATGTATAAACACATGCATAGCCCCTCGAGTGCGAGGAACATTTCCATTATTCTATTAACTATTCATCATTATCAATCCACCCTTCTCCCATGAAGAGATTTCTATTATCTTCCTCTTGAATGTTAGGAATTGAATTAGTTATCCTCTTTCATGGTCGTCAGTATGTGGCTTAAAACAAGTGCCAGTAAAAAGCAATATTCGTAAATATGTGAGATTGAAAAACTAAGAGAGAATCAATCCGACAAAGTTTTTTGGATAAAAAATATTTCTAAATAAAATATAACTATCTCGCACCTTCTCCTTCTTGGTCTGTCTTATCTTCAGTCGCTGAAAAAAAATTATCAAAAGCATTTTCAAGAACTATAAAAGTGATGGATAAAATTTCCGACGGTCTTAATACATTTTACCTTACGACTGCAATTGGAATGGCTGTGACACACGAAAACGAGAAGAGAGAAATTTAATCTCTCGTTCTATGCTATCGCTTTATCACAGATTTTTATTATTATTTATGAAATTATGGTACTATCAACTGAAAAAACGAAATTACTGTATTGAGAGAATGAGTACACCAATGGAAATGCTAGTAGCTGAGAAAACGGGCGAATTATATATTTAAAAATTGCATATTTTGTACACCAGGAAATCCACCTAATAGCTTCTTGGACACTATTTAACAAAAATTATCAGTTTAGAGCACTGATATATATAATGCAACAATGTTTATTTAAAACAACCAAAATAAATTTTATGTCACATAAAACCAATACTTCTGGTATCTTGGATGTGACACTGGATGACTCCCACAACTAAGAGCAAATAACTACGTATTGATCAGTCATCTGGGCCGAAGAAAAATAAATTCAACATGAAATTAGCTGGTTGAAGCGATACAAAAATAAGCAAAGAACAAAGACACACAAGATCCAGGCAGCTTTCAACCTAAAACAAAATTCATATCTATTTATAATTTGCTTACCTAATTCTTCACCTTGACCTACTTCATCTCCTTCGAGCATCTTATCTAACTCAGTTTCTGAAAAAATCGAAATAATATGAACAAATGTATATTTCATATGTTTAATTTTTCTGTAAGATTTTGGAAAACAACTACATTCCTGGCTATATGTGGCGTTAAATATTAGTTTCAATATATTATAAAAAATATAAAAATTCACTTATTTGTCTTCAACCTTTTGATGATTATTTGGTATTATACAAATATATTAAAATATATTTTTGGAATACATACTTGATATATCTTAACGTTTCGCTAGTTTAGTAGCATTTTCAAATGAATGTATAATTAAATATTACTAAAATTGGAAAACATAGAGTAATTGTGAAAATTACTTTAAAGACGTCAATAAGATGTCAATTAGAATAGAAGATTTACCTTAGACATTCAGTCAACATTATTTTGTGAGGAATGATAAAAATGAAATAATTAATTAAAGTTTTTCATCTTGTTTATCATTTACTGAAAATGTATCCTGCTACATATTATATATATATATATATATATATATATATATATATATATAGAGAGAGAGAGAGAGAGAGAGATATTTGAACGTAACACAAAATTCAAATTTATTCATAATTTGCTTACCTAATTCTTCCCCTTGATCTGCTCCATCATCTTCGAGCATCTTATCCAACCCAGTTTCTGGAAAAATGGAAATAATATAAACATAGGTATATAGGTATTGAATATATATATATATATATATATATATATATATATATATATATATATATATATATATATATATATATATATATATATATATACAGGGTGTCCCGGGACTAATGGGAAAAAAGTCAGGAGCGTATAATCTGAGCCAAAATAATGTTAGTACTTCATATAAACTTTTTCTATGCAGGCCCTCGTTTTCGAGTTATAGGCCTCCAAAGTTTTAATTTTGAATTTGGTTTTTATTTTTATTTTTTTTACTAGTTATTTGATCTTTATAAAATTTACGGCAAAGCTATAATATACGTGTATGTTTATTTTGGAAAGGTAAACAATTTTACAGTAGTGCCTTGAAGCCAGGGACGGACTACTCGCAATGGTTAGTGATCCAAAAATTTTGCAGGGATGGCACACCCTGTATGAAATTATCGAAATTCACTTCCCCACACATTAAGCTAACGAAAAGGTACACTTGTTGGAATTCGATAAAATAAGCCGTTTGGCTAATATTTACAGTTTTATTAATGTACTACGTACCAATTTACCTAACTTATTAATACGATGTCCAAGATTTACCTACAGTATTACAAAAAAATAAACGGTTTTAAAGATTAAAACTTACTTTTCCGCATCTGTGGCCCTAAACAATATTCTATTATAAAATTGTTACTTGTATACACTTCGGAGGATGTATCGTGCTAACAATCCGAAATTTTTTCAAAAACAACCAAAAATTTAGTATATCTGGATTTATAGGACCAGCCGTACTCGCTCAAGTCAACTGAAAATCAATAGGGCACATCTGTGAGACGCCTTGAACAATATTCAATCATAAAATTGATCAACCGTATATTATCTGGAGGCTATATCGTGATAACAAACTGAAAATTCTCCAAAAATGACAAAAATTTGGTACTTCAACTACCAAAGCACCCGTTGTACTGGCTTTAGTGAGCTGAATATCGATACGGTTCATCTCTGAGACGCTCTAAATAATATCCAATCATAAAATTGGTCACTTGGATATACTCCTGAGGCTGTATCGTGCTAACAAACTGAAACTTCTCCAAAAATGACAAAAATATCGTACTTAAAATACTGTAGCACCTGTTGTATTGGCTCTGGGGATCTCAAAATCAATAGGGTTCATCAGTGAGATGTCCTGAATGATATTCAATCATAAAATTGGTGACTTGTTGAACTCCGGAGGCTGTATTGTGCTAACAAACTGAAATTCCTCAAAAAATGTCAAAAGGCCGTACTTCAAGTACCATAGCACCCGCTGTACTGGCTCTGATGAGCTGAAAATCAATAGTGTTTATTTGTGACATATCCTTAATAATATTCCATCATAAAATTGGTGACTCATTGCACTCCGGAGGCTGTATCGTGGCCGACGACAACGACGACGACATACACACAGGATTTTTTTTCTAAAAACCGTTTTTTCGTGTTGTTGTTGATGGAAAGCGTAAAAATAACTCAAAAACTTTGGTCAAAATGCCAACTTTTTTGGGGTAAACCAATACTTTTCTCGCATATTAGATAGGTTGGGCGGAAAAGTAATGATTTGATGATAGCAGATGATAAAAACATTAAGAACTCATTTAATAGGAATTGAATAGGTACGCAAACAACGTAATCAGTTGCTTTTAATCAAAATTACGAACAGAAAATTATTAAACTATTAAGAAAACCTCAATAAACACAATTTATGAAACATTGGACTAAAACTAATTCCTAAACAACAATAAAAACTAACGCTATTCTAATAAATGTTCATTATGAGCTCCTCCCACTTCCACGCACATTCTATGTCTACGAAGGTTGTTTCTTTGCACTTGAAAGAGCAGTCCCATATTATTTCTAATAACATTGCAGTGTAACACAATTCTGTCAATTAAATCTTGCCTTGTTTGCACGGGTGTTGCGTATACCTTACTTTTGAGATAACCCCAGAGAAAGAAATCCATAGGATTAACGTCTCCTGATCGCGGTGGCCATTGAAAAGGGCCTCCACGACCAATCCATCTATTAGGAAACCTTGTGTGTAAATGCTGTCGAACATCTAAACTGAAATGAGGAGGAGCCCCATCATGCATGAACCATAAATTCCTACGAGTTTGTAGTGGCACATCATCAAACAGGTTCCATAACTCATTTTGCAAAAACTCCAAATATCTCTGACCGGTCAAAGTACCGTCAATATAATATGGCCCTATCAAATGATTGCCAACTATTCCTGTCCAAACATTAACCATGAATCTATGCTGGTTCCTAGTTTGGATAATGCCATGTGGATTCACATCATCCCATAAATGCATATTATGAGAATTTATGACACCATCTCTGGTGAAACCGGATTAGTCCGTAAAGAGAACGTTACTAATGAATGTATTGTCTGCTTGTTGTTGTCGCAGAAACCACTGGCTATACTCAAGTCGTGCAGGATAATCAGCCACTGTCATACTGTGTACTTTTTTCATATGAAAAGGATATAACAGCTGTTCTTTTAGGACGCGATGAACGACTGATTTCGAGACGTTATGTTCTCTTGATAATTTTCGTAAACTCGTTGATGGTTCATTATCAACTGCATTTAACAAATCTTGTTCAACTGCCACAGTACGTACGCTTCGTACTGGACCTTCTCCACTTTTTTTTGGCAAAAAACTTCCTAAAATTTAAAATTTTGTTTTCTATACATGGAAAATTACATTTACTTATTCATACCTGTTTCTCGTAACCTGAGATCAATACGCTCAAACATTCGTCTGTCTGGCAATGCTCTGTTTGGAAAATGTTCTGCATAAAACCTTCTGGCCTCTAAACAGTTTCGAGAAGCCAGTCCATACATTAAGTGCATATCTGCATACTAAATAAAAGTGAATTCTGCCATTGTAACAGTTAAATTAAGGACTTATGAATTATTGACAAGTAATGACAACGAACTATTCTACACAACGTTTGACAACTAATCCTATGGTTACTTGATAAACGGTAAAAACACTTTTAAAAATTTTTTACCAACTTACGAATTAATACGTCGTTAATGTTTTTTATCTTCTTGCTATCATTAAATTATTTTTTTGTAGTACTGTAGGCAAATCTTGGACATAGTATTAGTAAGTTAGTTTTACCTCGTTGTGTACTTATAAAAATGGTGAATGCGTAAATTGGTACGTAGTGCATTAATAAAACTGTAAATATTAGCCAAACGGCTTATTTTATCGAATTCCAACAGGAGTACCTTTTCGTTAGATTAATGTGTGGGGAAGTGAATTTCGATAATTTCATACAGGGTGTGCCATCCCTGCAAAATTTTTCGATCACTAACCATTGCGAGTAGTCCGTCCCTGGCTTCAAGGCACTACTGTAAAACTGTTTACCTTTCCAAAATAAACATACACGTATATTATAGCTTTGCCGTAAATTTTATAAAGATCAAATAACTAGTAAAAAAATAAAAATAAAAACCAAATTCAAAATTAAAACTTTGGAGGCCTATAACTCGAAAACGAGGGCCTGCATAGAAAAAGTTTATATGAAGTACTAACATTATTTTGGCTCAGATTATACGCTCCTGACTTTTTTCCCATTAGTCCCGGGACATCCTGTATATATATATATATATATATATATATATATATATATATATATATATATATATATATATCGGCTCAACTTTAGCCTTTATCCAAAATATTATTAAAAATTCACAATCCGAATGTATAAATTTGTCACTTACTACTCAAATATTAAAATACAATCTGATTCAATTATATTATAAAGACTTTTGTCGCTATTGTTTAGTTTTAAGTTACAAAGCAGCAATTAACTATCCAAATTATTCATAATACATACATGTTCTTCGAATTTGATTCAGTTTCAAGAATTTTCCTATTTTCTATAATTAAATATATATTATTTTGGTATTTTAGTGTTTATTTATGCTGTTTCTTTATAATATTGACGACTTTTCCTAACTACATAATCACTAAAGATAATTCAGTAAAATTGGTGAAAAAGTCTTTGTACTGGGTGGCCCACTAAGAATGGGCGCCGGCTGTATCTCAAGAACGAATAATCGTACAATTTCCGTGAAAAAAATTAATAGGTGAAACTGCTAAGCGAAATCGCTGGAAATTATTTTCAAGTTCAAAAGATGGCCGCAAGTGGGCGCAACTGTTATGGCTATTCATATAACGGGCGTTTTCTCAGAAAATATGAAAATAAAGATATATTTCAAATAATGTCATCGTAAATAGTGGGGAATTTGTGACATTTCTTGTGTAAGTTATTTTACTCTATTCTATAAAATATAGTGGTGGGGGAACGTCAAATATATTTTTATTTGAATGGCAATAATTCCAGTATGGGTCGACGGATTTAAACATATTAGGTCTCGTTCACAACCGCTCTTTTTACTCAATAATCTATTGTATAAATTGCTTCCGAATATATTTTGGTGTGGTACCTAGAGGACGCTGTTTGACATTACAACAGTTATTGCATATTATCATGATATTTTCGAATTGTAGGCTGTATATCTTCTTACATAGTTCAATAGGGTACGAAATTCCTAAAACGCCAGTGCAAACCTCAACATCCTATATTTTTTCTAACTGGGGTTATCAATTAAAGATGCACTATTAGGCCGCTGGCTATGAAATATGTCTGGAACCTATAGTGGTATGATTTTGTTAGTATTATTTTCAGTAATAATAGTCGGGGGCGAAAGTCAGAAATTATATTTATAATAATAACAATAACAATAATAATAATATTTATTCACCATTCAATTTGAATTATACAATGATTTTATTGACAATAAATAAATATAGAATTCCCACAGAAGGATGAACCTGTGCGTGGGTTGTAACCATTTTAAATAACATAGATTGTAATGAATAAAACCGTGAAAATATATAGTTTCTTCCGGTATTAGCAAAGATCTCCAGAATATATATGGATATCATATCAAAATCACTTACGGATAATACAGAAGAAGAACCTACCACTTCACAAACAAAACAATTGGCAATAAGATTATAATAAATAAAATTGTAAAAATGAATTTTTCCTCAGTGTAAACTGAAAGGCACGGAAAAAAATATTTTTGTGGATATCACATTAAAAATCATTTGTGAATATTATAAAAAAAGCACCCTACTATATAATAACATTTTAGTAATAATATTTTCTTCATAACATTTCATAACATAATTCACAAAAATTATTTTCAAATTCCCAAGAATGTAAGAGTATATGTAGGGTTGGAGATAGTATGAACCAACATATCAAACAGTGACTGTATTCCAGTTCGTTAAAACCGATATGGTCGTGCACAAGCAGTTGAATAAGTGATTTTTTTTATACAAACATGAAAATAAACCTATACAATCCTGCAAAAATGCAATCACAGATTAAGGGAAGGGAAGTAAAACAATAATCAAATAATAATAAAAAAGGGTGAAACGTGTGAGTGGTGGAGAGGTAAGTTTGACTATATAATAATTTTATGGTTTCCCCCATTATCAATGATTATTTTAATAATTTTTTTGGTCTATTATAGCAAGAAGCTCTTGCCTGTTTGAATTCAGGACAATTTTTTCAAGAAATCGTTTAATCATGTTTAAGGAATTAATAGTTGTTATATAAATTTTATACATATTGGGCAAATAATTGAAGATCTTGGCAGATAGATATAGAATATTCCTTTGTCCAATTGTTTTCCTACTTATATTGTTAGCTGCATAATTTTTATTTTTTAACATAGTAGAGTAGTTTTGTTCTATATTTCGAAAGATTTTTTTAGTTTTATAGATGTTCAATATAATAGAGTAAACATATAATTGTCTGATATCCATGACCCTATTTTCCAAAAATAGTAGGTTAGAGGTATAGCCCATTTTTTTATTATATATAATTTTTGAAATTTTCTTTTGAAGTACTATAGTTTTTAAGTGTGTTTCTAAAATACCACCCCCTCCAAGAAACCCGTAACTCAATCTTGACTCTACGAGTGAGTAATAAATTATTTTTAGTTGGCTAATGTCTAGAATTGATTTCAGATATTTAAACATTGAAAGTAGTAATCGCGAACACCTCGCAATGTCTCCAACATGTGCATCCCAGTTTAAGTGAGAATCAATTTTTATACCTAGGTATTTTATTTCATGGGTGGATTTTATATTAATATTTTGTAGACTTTCAATTTCAATTTCAGTGTAAGTTGGCAAGGAATTTTTATAACTACTGAATGGCATAAAATGAGTTTTGTCAAAATTAATTGTTAGCTTTTTATGTCTGAACCAATCGATAATTTTTGTAAAATCTGACTCTATTTTTATTTTTAAGCGCTCCCATGTGTCACTGCTGTACATATCAGCAGTATCATCGGCAAAACTGATCATTCTGCTCTCCACTTCAACATCGAAAAGGCCATTAATATATATACTGAATAAAAGTGGGCCCAATTCGGTGCCCTGAGGGACACCGTAAGTTGTAGTGTGAAAACTTCTGACAACGTCATTAACTTTCACTTGTTGCTGTCTGTCCTTAAAAAGATCATATGTTGGGCCACGCAATTCTGCGTCCCACAAAGCATCCATCAACTGTTCATGTGATATAGAATCGAACGCCTGGGCTAGTTCGAGAAATACGCAGATACCTGGTTTACAGTTGTCAACTAACCGATAGATTGTATTTGTTAATTCCACTATTGCGTCGCTAGTCGACAAACCTTCTTGGAACCCGTATAGACTTTTTGAACTATAGTTATTTTTTTTAAATGTAACCAGTCTTTGTTTTACAGTTTTTTAAAATATTTTTGTTAAATTTGTTATCAAGGAGATTGGTCTGTAATTAGACATAATGCTTTTGTAATGGCAAGATTTGAATTGATAGGAACATTTAACTACACGAAATGTGAAGTTTATGAGATGTACTATTTGTAGTATTATCTCATATTTGATATTTTTTAAAATCTCGGCCTTTATGCCATCTACGCCTGGTGCTTTACTATTTTTAAGTTAATTTATTATGATTTCGATTTCGTTTTCAGTGGTGTCAGATAGGAATATAGAGTTTACATTGTTTTTGTTTCTTGGGGGTGTCGTTTGTGGTTTCAAGATTTTATTAGCATAATTTTCACCAATGTTACTAAAATGCTCAATAAAGAGTTCAGCTATGTTATATTTGTCGACTGAGCGGGATCTACCATCATGAGTTTGCAATTCTATTACTTTTTTTTGAGTTATTTTGAGTTGAATTATTATTTACTATGTTCCATGAATTTTTAGTGTGGTTTCTTTTTTCAATCATCTCATTTCTGTAATAATTCTTTTTGTTACTTTTATTAGTGTTTTTAATTTTTCTCTATAATTGCAATACTCGGTTTTCTTTAATGTATCATTGGGACTTTATATAAAAATAATATATAATTTATTTTTTTATTAACTCAATTTACTAACCCGTCTGTCATCCATTTATGTCTTTTTTGTTCTGATTTTTTTATTTTTATTAATTGGGTATTCTGTTCTACCAATTTTTTGAAGGTATTAATAAATATGTCACATTTTTCATTTACTCGTATATCCTCAGAGTTGTAGTAACTATTCCAATTGTTGTTTTGCATATCATTTTTCAGTTTATTGTAAATAATGACTTTTTTATTGAGATATTTAATATTGAAGGAACTCACGGGTTTCAGTGGAATATTTAATATTACAACTTTATGGTCTGACACATTGCTTTCAAACGTTGCTGCCAGGATATTTTGTTTGATATTAATGCAGTTACTTTTTAGAAAAATGTGATCAATGCAACTTTTCGATTTTCCTCTTATCCTAGTGTTCTTGTTTCTTGACGATTCAAAATTAAATTCATATATTAAGGTACTCAAAGGCGGGCTCTGAAATATTTCCCTCAATATTTAGATTTATATCCCCCAAAAAAGTTGTTGCAAATTTAATTTATGTTTTTGTTCAAGGTACTGCCGTAGCTCAATAATGAATTCATTACTATCAGTGGATGAAGAGCGATACGCATACATGTTATTAATATTTCTTTTTTGTTCTCACAAGTAATATATATTTCTACAACTGAAAATTGTCCTATTTTTACTATTTGAGATCTGTATTTGTATTTATTCTTTAAGAAAACCACTACTCCATCGTTTCTATTTAAATTACCATAATTATACAAAAGTTTATAATCCGGATTTTCGAAATACTCTATAGCATTTGCAACAAATGTTTCGGTTAAAACAATCATATCAAAATTTTGTTCTAATTGAGATAATAAAACATTAAATTCATCCAAATTCCTTTTCATGATGCAAATGTTTTGATGAATGATAGTATGAAGGTTTTGATCCCCCTTTATCATTACCATTTGAAAATTCTAAAGTGTCATACATCTCACACGTAACATCCCTCAAAAACTGATCCATCTTATACAAGATAACTTTCAATTAATAAATGAAGTTTTTAAAACATAATTTCCAAAACACAATTATAGAACCTGTACCAACGTTTTAATAAATAATATCCACATAGACAATAATAACAAATATACAAAAAACAGGAACTATTCTTCAAACAAGTAGGTAAACTTGTCTTATATCGAACTCAGTGATGAGTCGAAGTATGTGGACAAACTGCACAAGTGAGTCTATTTTAATATTGTTTAAAGTTGTTTCTCATTTGATGTACTATTTTTTCTTGTCATTCTTCTACCTTCAGTCTCATTACTTCCCGCGCCATTTTTAACGTAACTCAATATTTCCTTTAAAAAATTTTCTTCGGGTACATAGTTCAGATCCGCAACAGAATAGACTTTGTCTTTAATGTGCAGTTTATTTTTCTTAATACTTGCATTTAAGTTATTTTCTCTTGTCAATGTAAGATGTTTATGTAGGATTTTTCTATCTTTATACTCTTCTGTGGTGTAATCTCTGGATATCGCGATGGAACTTCCCTTTAATTTTTGTACATTCTCCAAGATGCTGGTTATCTGCTTATAGTTCATCAGCTCAACGCTAAGAGGTCTAATTCTGTGGTTTTCTAACTTTCCTATTCTGTGAATATCTCTTATGTCTTCAAATCTACAATTTACTTGGCACCTTTTGTTTATGGTAGGCAGGAAGTTTTGGATATCTTCAATTTCGGTTTCCTTTTCTTCTAATCCGTACACTACCAGATTATATTTTCTCTCTTTTCGTTCTATATTTTGCAATTTTTCTTGTAGTTTCGATACTTCTTTTTTTAATTCACTATTTTCTTTATATATTTACTTACATTCTAGTGCAAGAAAAGGAGTTAATTCATCTTGTTTTTATCCGAAGGCTACAAATTTTTTGAGCTCCATCAACAAATTAAAGAAATAATATAACAGCAGGCCGTGAATACAAAACTGATCTCAACTTGTCAAAATATTAAATCATTTTTGTTTCACGTTAGTTACTATTTTTCTAAGCTCGTTCTTAACTTTCCGAATCGTATTTGAACATTTTCTGTTATTGTTTGAGCTTTTCGTGTTGTTTGTGTTCTTTTCTTGTTCATTGTTCATATTAGTCTCGTTCGGTATTTTCTTGTTGTGTTTCTTTTTGTTTTACAAAATATTTTATACAAACGAAGAATTATTTGACATAATAGGTGTTTATTTTGAATCCATGAGAAATGCTACAGTTGCTGTGAGGGTATATGCGCAGCAATATCATGAGAGACGGCACCCGAGTAAAAAATGTTTTCTTCGAGTTATCCATCGATTGCGAACAACCGGAAATGTTCATCTTCCTACATATAGCAGACAACGCAGAGGGCGCACAGAAGATTAAATCGTGACTGTGATTGTAGCAAGTAGAAAAGAGGTGAGTAGAAATTTGAGATTCATGCTTTTATAACTACTTACTTTTATAATTCTGCACCGCATAATTCGCATATTATATTTACTAAGAGTAGTTCACCTAATATATCGCTCTAAAAACGCAACTAGCCGACGTGTGATCACATCAATAGGTATATTTTTGTATAGCCATATCAATTATTCATATAATGGGATAGTCTTAAAAATGCTTTAGACGTGCTATTTCAATGCTCGCTTATAGCCATAGTTGCTTGTTTTATTGTAGGTATCCCTTTGAATTTATGTATGTTCAAAATATTCAACGTGTTACATTAGGGAATATAAGATTTCTGGTTAAATAGAACGCTCAGAGTCGGTGAAAATATTCAGAACAAATAGATTATTTACTTTTTTCCATAAAATTTATGAAAACTTCATATTTCATATTTTTTTACTTTAATCTTCACAAAATCATGTCTTCTTGAATGTGCTCAAAACTGAATTTTGAGCGAATGAAGAGTTTCAATATTTGAATTTATTCGACGTAAAAAAGGAGAGAAGAGTTTTTGTACAAAACATGTAATTTAGTATGGCTATTTTGTTTGTTTATGGAAGAACTATATATTGTATTGACTTTTCAGGAGCTGTTGAATATTCCAAAAAAGGGGTTCAAAAGGAAGGCGAAGATGCAATTTCAAATTAGCTGCGAAGAGCCAATGAACGGAAATAAGTGCAGTGAGATAGATTATAGAGACTTTATTTTTTCAATTTAGTATGGGAATATGAATGTTGAGTTTTTTATTTCAGAGTATTATTTTATTTTGTGTCAATATTTTGATTCATTATATAATGAATTTTTGTTCTAGATTTTTCTTAACAATTTCTTTTATATTTTGTCTGTATAATTTATTTTGTGTTTTTTGAGTATGTTATATTCTAGAATATATATTTTCTTTAAGCTTTGTCCATTCTTAATTTGAAATACCACCTTATTTTATATTTTATTACAGGATCTCTCTCAATTATATACTCAATGTTTCATATTTGGATTTCGCTTGCAGTGTATCCTGTTTTCATGTTCAATGGATATCCTAATTATACATCCAGTGGATATCCTGATTGTACGTTCAGTGGATATCCTGGTTGTACTCCCAGTGGATATCCTGATTGTTCGTCCAGTGGATATCCTGATTGTACGTTCAATGGATATTCTGGTTGTACGCCCAGTGGATATCCTAATTGTTCGTCCATAAGACATTCTCAATGTTTGTCCATCGGATGTTCCAATGTATACAACTAGACGTTCAATGAACGTCTATAATATCCATTACATACATCTAATATTATTTAAATGCACATTCATCAAATCTTCAGATGTCCATCAGACATTCTTCATGTATATCTATTGAATGTCTTCAATGTACGTCCACTGGATATCTTGATTGTATATCCATAAGATATCCTCAATGTACATCCATAGGATTTTAAATCCAGTGAGGTCTGGACGGTATTTGGACGTTTCAATGTACATGACTGGACGTCCATTGTACCATCAAAATATCCAGTCCGTACATCCATTGGATGTTCAATGGACGTGCATGTGCTATGTGAGAATATGCACTATTGGTCAAGAACGAATCCGCATTAATGGCTGTCCA
This sequence comes from Galeruca laticollis, assembly GCA_963921935.1. Classification (NCBI taxonomy): domain Eukaryota; kingdom Metazoa; phylum Arthropoda; class Insecta; order Coleoptera; family Chrysomelidae; genus Galeruca; species Galeruca laticollis. The sequence goes on along the minus strand of OY998176.1, from coordinate 259,517,057 downwards.
GCTCACTTCGCAGAAAATGTTCGGGAGTTTTTGTATGCCAACTATAATGGTAGATGGATAGGACGAGGCAGCGTATTTCCATGGCCGGCGAGGTCACCGGATTTATTATGCCTGGATTTTTGTTTGTGGGGTTGAGTAAAATATATAGTTTTTGCAACTCGACCTACTACACGGGATAATATGATTGGACGTATAAGGGATTGTATGCAAACTATATCAGTAGCTGAACTAGACACTGGAGTTTGGTTTACGTGGGAAAGAATGTATAAGTGCATCGAAAACGATGGACGGCAATTTTAACATTTAGGACGCCATTAATAGAATGTAGTAACTAATTAAAATTTGTTTCTCAAGTTCCATAATTGGCTTTGGTGTCTTTCACTATTTTAGTATAGGTTCCAGAGATACTTTGTAGCCAGTGGGCTAATGTTGATTCTTTTATTGATATCTCCGATTAAAAAGAAGATAGGAAGTGGCGGTTTGCGCTGACGCTTTAGGAATTTTGTTCTCTATTTAATTGTGCAAAAAATGACATAACCTACTGTTTAAAGTTTTCATGATAATGCGCAATAACTGTTGTAATGTCTAGATACCACACCAAAATATATTCGGACACATTTTATACAGTAGATTATTAAGTAATAAGAGCGGTTATAATCGAGACCTAGTTTGTTTAAATCCGTCAACCCGTACTGGAGTAATTGCCATTTAAATAAAAATCATATTTGACGTTCCTCCCTACTACATTTTATGAAACAGAGTATAATACCATGGACAAAAAATGTCACAAATTTTCCGGTGTTTACGAAGTCATTATTTATAATAAATCTTTACTTGCATATTTTTTTAGAAAACACCCGTTTCATGATTAGCCATAGCTGTTGCGCCCCCTAACGTACATTTTTCGAACTTGAAAATAATTTCTAGCGATTTCACTTGGCCGATTTACCCATTAAATTTTTTTACAGTAATTGTACGATCATCGGTTCCTGAGTTGCGGCCGGCGTCAATTCTTAGTGTGTCACCCAGTACATATGGTAAAGACAGTTATTCAAGATTTTGATGTTCGGGAGATGTTTTGTTTATTAATTGATTATAATATTTGTTTATCCTTCTTTTGAATATATATATCATTTTCTCTTAATGCAATACTTGCTTTTTCAATAGCTATGTATCTAAATTCATGATTTGATAGTTAGATTTTGATATCAGTCAAACTAATAATCACTGATTTTTTTGACATGAATTGAAGTTTAAATATCTTTATTTATTTATGCATTTTTGTATTACCAAAGTTCATTTATTTGCTTTTTTTAAATGCATGCTCAATTTCGGCGGGAGGCATTCGATTTTTATATTTTATTTTTAATTCATTCTGTAGATATGTGGCAATATCGCAAACTTAATTCCATTCTTGAAAAAAAAAGTTGCCCTCCTGTCTGCCTCCTATTTACCTACCTAAAATAGACAATACATTAGTTAGTAGTGTCGATCGTTGAAGACTCGACCTTTGACGACATGTTTGATATATATGTTCGGAAGCCGGGCGGTAGTATGGATATTTAATTTGTTCATGTTAACTCATCATAGAGCGAATGGCACATCAACATCCTCCAATCTTCTAGAATTCCAAGGTGGGATAAATATTGTTAAAAGCTCGAATTATTATTTTTTTATAACAATTAATTATTCTCATTGAACCCAAATCAAATTACAGTCCGCTTTTCTAGCCAGTTTCTCTGAGCAAGTCGCACAATATCGTTAATTATTCGATATATTTCATCATTTGAGGAGTATTGTTTCATTTGTGAAGCAAAATTTTTACCAAACATAATTTCATCAGTCTTTGTAAGCAGTTAAGACATTTTCTATAATGCCAAGAGAGCCTTCTTACTTACTGCCAGCATTTTATGTAAGTTCCACTCCTTCTTTTTAAACAATCTCCGTTTTTATGTGGAAAAAATCACCCGGTCTATTGACATACTCCAGTTGATAAGAGAACCTACATGATTTATGATACAAAAATAACCTTCAATTATAGATCTGATGACTATTGTTTCTTGATGTGATCTGTTTTCCACAGTATTATAACACGATCAATACCAGTAACACAACTGAAAACCTAATCTATAGAAACAAACTAAAATTTTGGTCACCTAGAATATCTTACAAACGATCAATCATATCTAAACGAAACATATGGAGAGCATATAGACATAATATAGACGACTCCCTCTGACATAGAAAATTATCCGACACATTAACAGTAAACCTTGTTATAAATACGTTCGCACGTCACTTTCTTCTAAAGTTGCATTTACATCCCTTCAGAAATCTGATGGAACCATCTTATTTGTTAAGAAAAATTATGAAAACTGATGTCTGGCTGTTCTGTCCTGCCGATTTCCTCCATTTTTTTATAATGAAAGGTATCTAGACACAGATATGTCATCAATCATTGAAATTTACTCAACTTCCGCCTTACTCAAATGCGATTCTTTGTACATTTCTTATGGGACACATTCACTCAAGCAATTTGAATTCCCATAGCTCCTCTTCTAATCAATGGATCTTAATCGTTTCACTCTCAGAACGCTCAGTAGATCAAGCTCTTTCTTATGAACTACTAACTGCTCAAATTCGTTGAGTTTGAGGAAATTTATGCGTGCACAATCAACTTTTCTTTCAATTTTTCCCAAATTCTGCGGCCGACGCACTGCTAATATTGTCTGGTCTATCCTAATGCTGCGGAGCAGCACGGATCCTCTAGTTTTTATTTAAAAATTTGAGTCATCTAAAACGTTATCTAGTTCCTTCTCCAAAGCTTTTAATGTGGAACCGTCTGATGATAATTTTCCTCAATTACGGAGTCGTCGACCCTCAGGTGCCATTAGCAATATTTTCTTCCATCGCGAACATATATAGTCCCACTTGCTAAAGCTGAATGCTTCTGGCAAGAAGAAGTGGAGAATCGTCGTGAATTATAGAAAAATCCACTAGAAAACCATTCCTGACAAATATTCAATCCCTCGCATAGATACAATTCTGGACAAACTAGGTAAATGTAACTATTTTTCAACATTGGACTTTGCATCGGGTTTCCACCAAATCGAGATGCACCCGGACCACTTACAAAAAACAGCGTTTACTGTAGAAAATGGACATTACGAGTATTTAAGAATGAGTTATGGCTTAAGAAATGCTCCAGCTACCTTTCAACGCGTAATGGACAATATCCTCAGAGGACTACTAGGAGAAATTTTCTTAGTATATCTCGAAGATATAATAATTTATTCGACAACACTACAAGAACACATGGTTAATTTGAAAAAGGTATTCCAACGACTTCGAGAGAGCAATTTCAAAATTCAGTTAGACAAATGAAGCAATGCAAGGAAAAATTAAATTTTGTACACGACAGTAGAAGAATTAAGAGAGGAATTTTAAATGGCTTGGAACAATATTCAAAAGCATATCTGGTAACTTGGATGCAGAAGATGGCAAACGTTACGATGAAGCCATTGATTTATTAAGTTCAAATCAAAAAGATATAGCAAATACTTTGAACAACCAAATATCACTAACCAGTCAAATTATAGACAATTAAAACAGTAGTATCTCACTAATAAAATAAAATGAAGAAGAGATAACAGGAGAACTAAATGAGCTAAGTTCTGAACTTGAAAAATTTGTTATTGATTTTTCCTCTTATTCCTAGCAAAAAATACTCTGGATCAAATACAAGCAGAAATACTAAATAATACTGAAAATTCTATTGCATTTGCAAAATTAAAAACGATGCATTATAGTGTTCTATAGTTTGAACATCTAGAATTTATAGTTAAAACATTACTCAAATATCATCCAATTAATACCCTAATCTTTGGCAGTGATTCTCAAAACGTATTTAGATACTATAACATTTCAACCGTTGATTCTTATTATTATATAGACAGAATTGTTTTCGTTATTCACTTTCCCTTAGTTAAACCCGAAACTTATACTTATTTCCACCTGTATTCTATTCCCACAAAAAATAATACGGTCCTTATCCCACCTAAGCATTTTCTGGCAATGCAAGGCAATCAGTACGAGTACGAAGATCAATAATGTGAAAATATCCACCAACTGTATTTTTGCCCAGACGAAAAACACATAGTAGATGCCCAATCCGAAGAATGCATCCACCAATTGTTGCAACTAAGAACTGAAAAACCAACAGAAATGTGTACCAGTACCATTTATCGTAGAAAACGAAATTATCGAAAGTATAAATTCAGCGCAGTATTCCCAGAGGAAACGAAAATCAAAACCACTTGTACAAAAATTGATTTTATATCCCTAAAGGGCACCTATTTTATGGAACTACCACCAAGCTGTAGCTTCCAAACTCCAAGAAATGTATTCATCAACCACGAAGATGTCATCCCAGGTCAACCTTTACTACTTCCTGAAATAAAGATCGAAAACGAAGGAAGTCACTTTGGAAAAATCAAAATTATAGACGTTTCCTCAGACAAAGTTCACCAACTCATAAAAGAAGAAAATCGAATGGAGGAAGTTGGTTTGAGAAACATTCCACACAACTACGCCTATCCTTGGTCTACACCCCTCTACATTGTAATTGCGATCGCACTTCTTGTTGGTGTTTTCAAATGGAAGTCGAGATGTAAATGCCAACCCACAACAAAAATTGTCAATGAAGTCACAGGTGATCCAAAACCACAACCGATAATTTTCCAAGAAGAAGAAGATGAGTAATCAATCCACACCCTGTATGGATCTTTCTGGGGATGGAGGAATTACATCCTGTATATTGCCGACGTACCCACTGGTTTCCGGTACTGCAACAACCGTTGATGCAACCTCAGCACATTCAACATATGAATACGATTGTAAATATATTCAATTCAGTCTGCATATTATTTATTATCTACACATCCTGTTTGTACAATTTATATATTTTACTGTTATTTTTGAAAGTCGATATTTTGTATTTTTAAGTAAACAACAGTTTTTAAAAACAATGTTCGTGTAACGAAACATATATTTCGGAGCTTGGCTTAGAATATATGGGATATGCTGATGAAATAGTCCTATCAGGCAGAGGAAAGCTCGAAAGCACCCTGTGTGTTTTATCACAAACGGGCCACAGAATTATTGAGCAATGGTGCTTGTCAATAAGGCTGAATATGAACCCAAACAAGACCACAGTAATTCCATTCACCCGAAAAAGAAAACTTCCTATATCTAAAAGGGAAAATCATAGAGTGTTAGAAGCTAAACATCTAGACAGAAAGCTTCTGTGGAATAAGGATTATGAAATGACTGCTAGTGGGGCAATAAAGTTTTTGGTGACGTGCAGAAATCTAGCTGGTAAGACTTGGGGCTGTAACCCTAAAAGACTGCGATGGATGTACGCCATAATTTTAAGACAAGCAATTACGTATGGGGCAATAGTCTGGCATACCAAAGCAGGTCAGAACAGTATGAGGAAGATCCTCGACAAAATTCAAAGGCTTGCCTATGTGTGCATCACTGAAACTATGAGAACGTGTTCAACCAGCGCACTTGAGATCATTATATATCCCACACCTCTACACCTCTACACATCTGGTAATAGAAAGATCAGCCCACGAGGCAACTCTTAGAATATCTAGGGAAGGTTTAGGCAATGAGAGTATTGAAAATCAGGGTACTATCGCCTCAGGAAGCACCTAATGAGAATAGGTCTAGCATAAACTGATGAGTGCAGCTTCTGTGGAGAAAAGGAAGGAACTCCGGATCACCTAGTTCTAGAATGCCTGGCTATTGCAAGCCAACGCAAAAAATACTTCGGACAAGAAACTTGTAGGAGCGAGGATATAACCTCCTTGATGCCATCCCAAATGCTGGAATTCAAAAGAATCCTTGAAACGATGACGGTTCTGAGAATGAGGGAGCTGAGGTACTGAGGAAGTTACACGGCAGTCCATTAGGAGGTCATCTGGGGGTGAAGAAACCCTTCAGTGAGTTCGTAAAAGGATTTATTAGATGAACAGCTCTGACGATGTGATGGACTGGTGTAACAAATGTACGACATCTGCTACGAGTAATGGACCACATTGCAAGAGGAAGGCACCCATGCAACAATATAATCTTGTAAGCACCATCGAAAGGATTACTTCAGATATCGCTGGACTATTCACGGCGACAGAAAACGGTGGTAAATACATTCTGGTTCTGATAGATTATTTCACAAAATTGGGTGGAAATTGACGCTATTCTGAAACAAGAGGCCACAATTGTTGCCGGTGAAATATTGTGTCAGCTGATATGGGGTGACCTAGGAAATCCACAGCGATCAGGGAAGAAATTTCGTGAGTCAGTTATTTTAGGAAATTTATGATAAAATGAGAATTAAGAAGGCCAGAGAAAACGTCGTTGCATTAACAATCAGATGAAATGGTCAAGAGAATGAACAGTGTCATCGAAAAATACCAGTCCAACGTAGTTTCTAGCCACCAGAGAGGTTGGGACCAGTATCTGAAACACCAGCGAAAATCCTATTTGGACGTGAAATGAGACTTCCCTATAACCTGGAATTTGGCTGTCGGCCCGGAGACGATGTGCACAAATAGGCTAGAACGAATCTTCGATTTGCCAGTGACAGAATGAAAAAACGGTACGACACGCAGGCCACAGTGATTCAAAGAAAGGACGAAGTATGGTTATAGAACCCGACGAGGAGAAAATGGTTTTTTTCAAAATTATAGAAATCTTGGGAAGATCCATTCTTAATCAAGAAAAGGATCAAAGAGGTCATCTATCCCCAATGAAAAACCGAAAGTAGTCTACCAAAACCGAATAGCGCCATTCAAAGGAGACCATGAGAAAGAGGAAGGCCGAAGAAAATATTGATATTCCTATAATAGATATAGGTGATGTGGTCCCTCTTTCCTGGGTACGATTTTTCAATTTATTGAATTGGTTGGAAAACCTCAAAAGCAAACATCAAGTTTTAATTGTAAATAAACTGTATACCATCACTGAGTACACATACTCAAGACCAAAGAATAATGAAGAGGGTGTATGCAAGAACTTCTAATGCTGATTTTGAACCCAAATTCTCGAGGTACTCTATGATCCATAACTCTTCCTATTTGTTCATATATTCTCAAATTATCCGCGGAAAATTTAGAATATTTGGCAGATTTTGTAAAATAAATTATTGGTACTCCTGTGGAAGTTCAGAAAGAGCATATAATTTATCAAATGTGTTATTTTATCATTCGATTGACAGAAATATCCGTGAATTCTTCAAACTAATTATTGATATTACAAAACTGGTATTTGGAATTTCTCATTAAATAGAGATACGTGGAATTTTGCAACGGTACACAGCTGATCCCATACCGGTGCATTTGTAAGTTTACGTGAAAAATTAAATTACTAAATTTTTTTCATATATTAGAATTAAACAAAATTTCCATACCTGTGTCTTCACCTTGAAGGTTATCCATATCAATTTCTGAAAAAAAAGGTACATTTTAAAAGTCTAACAAAACTATTCTTGTCATATTTTTTAATAGTTCCTTTAGAGTAGGTAATCTTATTTGCTGACATACCTACATGCTTTGAAAATACCCACCTAGACTACGAGTAGCCTATTTATCATACGTTGGTGAGTTTTTACATGCATTGCTAGTCTTTCTCTCCTCTTTCTTTAGACCAAAACATTTAAACGAATGTGTCATTTTATTTATCTTATCTGGCAAATCATACTTAGTGGAAGACAAATGATATTAAAATTTATTTTGCGATGTCCACCTGAATCGATACATAGATTTGAAATCATGAGATTTTATACTTTCTCAAATCAATGCGAATATATACGAAAATTATCATTTAAAGTTCATCTTACTTTTGTATTCTACTCAAATTCACTTCAAGTAACGCATGGTCTCCCAATGTCGCTTACCTCTACGGAACCGTTTATCAATATCTCAAAAATCTATATGTATACCTGATTATCGGTGCGCTGCCCTCTGATCGATAGGAAATGAAAAATCTTGGAACATTCTGAATAAAATTATGGACCACCTCTTCAACCTCCTAGGGGTAATAGCTTCCGCAATGAAAATATCAAAAGAAAAGGAGTAGCGTGTGATGCGGTATTTAAAAGGTTGTGCAATTCTCTACTAGGCAATATAACACTTTTTGGACGTGGGTACTCACGGAACAAGTCATATTACATACAATCAACTATCCTGATGTCAAATACCTGTCACGATTTATAAGACTATTACATGTATAATAGAATAGACATTTAAACTCTCAAAAGAAATGGACATTCAGAGGGCATCATTCGTGATCATCCTATAGTGAATACATTTACTTACTTCCTTAACCTAATTTAAGCTCACTTAAGTAGCCCCTCTCCCCAATCGAAATTTTCAACAAAAACATATATGGTCGTAATGTACTCCTAATGCACAAATATGCACTACATTCCCCGAGAGACTACAGGTATTTGTTAAAGGGGGGTAGGGGTTTGGCAAATAAACGCTGGAACGCTATAATATATATATATATATATATATATATATATATATATATATTATAATATATTCTATGTTTTATATTCTTTAATAATATTTGCCCCACGTTTGGGTGACAAATTATTATATTTTGATGTTTTATTAATTATTTAATAGTTTAATTTATGAATTTATACGATATGAATTTTATTTGTTGATGTCACCATTTATGATTGTAACTACACTCTTGTGAATATGCCTTTACCACTGAATATAACCTATTGAAATTTTTGACAGCAGTTGTCAAATTAATATGCCCGGCTCAGATGAATATTAAATTTTATATTGTGAAAGATAAATCAATACACAATCGACTTACTCACTCTTATCTCAGGTAGGGATCAAATATTTCAAATAATAATTCAAATTTATAAATTTTTAAAGAATTTTCCAAATTACGTATTACGCTATTCCAAATCTAGAGTAACTGTTTGTTCAATACACTACACGACAATTAAATTATCTTATGACATATATGATTTTACTGTCAGGAAATTAACCAAATGTCACTTATTATATCAAAATTTCTATAGCCTAAAAACTATCAAATACAATGAGAAATGAATATGAAATAAGTACCAAAAAGTGATTAGAATTCAAATTTATATAATATATTATCAAATAACAAATTACAAAAAATAAGAACTTTTAAAAAATATTATAAACGCAGAAACAAAGATAGAATTTTCTATCAACCTTAAAATTAAGACAACCTATTTTTATAAATCTACTCGCTAAATAATTTATCAAAGTTCAAAATGTTTGATTATATACTTGATGTACATCAATGTCAAAATACGCAAATTTCCGTTTAAATTGTCTATTCCAAAATTATCTTCGCTTGACGTTGAATTTTATTTGAGTAACGTTACGGTAATTTCAATTGAATTTATTACTATAAGATGCATCTAATTTTGAAATATTTTTAATAAAGGCCTATTAATTCTCGAGAAATAATTGTAAATAAACTGGACAGGACTCACCAACTAGGTACTGGTTAACTCGTTCGTATTCTAAACCGTGTTTAGAATTCAGGAACCACTTTTTAAATTAATAATTTAGAAATCGGAAAATCACCCGTACTTTATCGATGCAATTCGTTGCGAATTATACACGCACTGGCTTTACAATGCAGGATTTGATGATCTGATAATATTCATATAAATTACTATGATATCTCTAAATAAATTTGAGGCAACTCTTATTTCGATGTTGCCTCGAGGGGATATCAAAATCAACTAACTCAACTTTCCATATAAATAGTTCTCCTCTCCTTTGGTTACCAAAAAAATTCTTTTTTTTTTAAAAATATAAATTTACGTTTTCCTATAACAAAGAGAGATTTTCATTCTTTTAATATAATTGCAATTTTGCTAACAGAGACATCTGTATTCTTGTTTTCAAATCGTTATAAAGTATATTCTGCATTAATGTCATCCGAAATTGAAATGTCAAAATTTATTTGTATATTGAAACTTCAAAATTATTGATAATACAGTGTGTATCACTAGTATTACATCCAAATATGTACATTTTTCCTTATTTCAATATTTTCTTTAGAATTTAGATAGAGGATATGTATTAAATCCCCCTAATAAAAGAATGATAAATCGATTCTTGTATATAATTATAATTTATCTTCCAAATTGTGAAATATCATACTAATATCTTAGTAACATAGTCATGTCTCTCAAATAATTATTAACATAACGCCAAAAAAAATTATCTATTACACTATTATTCCTAATTCCCATAAAAAACTTATTAAATCTACTATATCTATTAAAATTTCACGTAACATAATATCATTTGTTCCAAGTTATGTATAATATTTATATACCTGTTCTATGTTAAAAACTCCTCTTTCATTCCCGGTAGTGGGGTCTAATAATTGGTAACTATTTTGTGCTCCTTCATTACCTACCACATAAGGTCCCTCAAACGGTAGCAATAATTTTGCGCAACTATTCTCTGATCTTGCTGCAACTTGCAATGATCTTACAATCACCAATTCACCTTTTTCAAAAACAGTCTTCTTTTTATTTTTTCGGTTCATCCTTTTAAAATATTTTTTAGCTTGCTTCTGAAGTCTTTCATTCACCTTATTCAAAACATCTTCCATTTTCGATTAACTACCCCATTTCTTTGGGGTATTTTGCCTGTAGATAAATATTCTGGGCATTCATTTGTAATACCATGAGGTATTTGGTTAAGGAGTCTTTCTACGTGATTCAAATTATTTTCCCATTGACAGTGATCCTGATTACATAGAATTCGTAAGTACTTGTTTATCTCTTTAATGTATCTTTCAGCTGGATTTGACGATGGTTTCCTAATGCTAATAAAGTTCAACTTAATTTCTTGATTTTGACTAAACTTGGCTAGTTTTTCTCTTTCAAAATAAGTTGCATGATCTAAAATTATTGTTTTTGGCGTTTCACATTTTTCAATGTACATTTTTAAAAACTCTATCACAGTTTTTGCATTGGTTCTTTTGCATGGGTAAACTTTAACGAATTTTGTAAAAATATCTGTGATAACAAATATGTGTTTATTCTCTTGTATGCTCGGTATCAATTTGCTTATGAAATCTATAGCAACAATTTGTAATGGCTTCTGTGCAACTATTGATTTTGCCAAATGTTTATTGTGATAATTTTTTTCTTTTGCTAGTTGACATATGGCACATACTTTACAAATATTTTTGGCAATTGCTAAATCCTTTTTTGTTATATAGTTTTCTCTAAAAAGCATCCATAACTTCCTAGTTCCAACATGTCCATATTCTTCATGTAAATTTTCCAAAATTTCCTTTGCATAATATTGTGTAATTACAAATACTTCTCTATCTTCCAAACATTTATACCATATTTCCCCTATATTAATAGCATTATTTTTATAATTTGATTCCAAATTTTGTTGATCTTTCCTAATTTTATCCAATGAATATAATCCTTCCTCTTTTAGCATTTTATTTATACCTATTTTATACTTCCTCTGTTCAAATGTGGTTTCTGTCTCTCTACTTAGAGCATCTGCAACAATATTCTGTTTTCCAGGAATGTATTTCATTTCGAAATCATATTCTTGTAATAATAAAATCCAGCGATGTATTCTATTATTCGCATATCTATTTTTAAGCATAGCTGTCAACGCTGAATGATCAGTTTCTATAATGAATTTAGCTCCTAATAAAAAGAATCTCAATTTAGTGATACAAAATACCACGCTTGCCATTTCAAGTTCTGTTACTGAATATTTCCTTTCATGTATTTTAGTAACCCTAGATATGAAACTAATAGGAACTTCTCCTTTTTCCTGTTCTTGTATCAGTACTCCAGCAAAACGATCAGCTGATGCATCTGTTCTCAAAATAAATTGTTTATCATACTGTGGGTGATATACGTTGAGATTATTCGTAAAATCTTCTTTTAGTTCTCTGAATGCTTTTTCTCCTTCTTCATTCCACTGCCATTTTACACCTTTTTTTAATAATTCAATTAATGGTATTTATTTTCTGCTTAGATCTGCTATTAATCGTTTGGAATAATTTAAAATTCCTAAAAACCCTCTGAAAGTTTTCAAATTTGTTGGTTGTTCATATTCTAAGATTGTTTTAATTTGATCAGGATCCATAGAAACTTCTTTAGTATTCAAAACATATCCCAAATAATTTATTTCTTCTTGATAAAATTTACATTTTTCGATGTTTAATTTTAATCCAGCAATTTCTAGTTCTTCAAAAATAATATTTAAATGTTCTTTATGTTTTTCTTCATTTTCCGAATATATAAGGATATCATCTATATAATGAAGAATAAAATTTTCATATTTATTTAAAATGGTATGGATTGTTCTTACTAAAGCTGCACAGGAGCTCTGTAATCCGAAAGGTACCACACAGAATTGATATACCACTCCATCTATCATAAATGCAGTATATTTTCGACTTTCTTTTTCTAAAGGAATTAACCAAAAACTATGTGTCAGATCTAATTTTGAAAATATCTTTGCATTAGTAATTCTCCAAATATACTATCGATATTCATAGGACATTCGTATTGTTTCTTTGTGTAGCTATTGATATTTCTTGCATCTAAACATATTCTTATTTCTCCAGATTTTTTTTGTACACACGTAACTGCATTAATATATGGTGAATTTGATCTTTCTATTATTCCATCTTTTAACATATTTTCTAATTCATGGTATACTTCATCCTTCAATTTATATGGAATTGGATATGTCCTTACTTTGAAGTTCGATATATCTTTGTTCATTTCAAGTTTATGTGTATATTTCCTTGCTACTTGTACTTCTTCATTGAATAATCTGTTGTATTGTCTTATCAATTCCATTACTGTTTTCACATATTTTTGTTTACACAAATTTGAATCTATTTTATGTTTTTCATTGATTTGATTCATTACATAAAATGTATCTTCTTCTAATTTGTTTGTTTCTTGTTTGAGGAAATCAATATCTTCTCTTTTACAATTCACCAACTTTTCTTTATAATTGATAATCATTTTGTGATTGTCTAATTCATCGGATCCTTATACTATATCATAAATTAAATTCTTTATGACCAACATTTGTACTTTAAACGAATTGTTTCCTAATTATAATTCTTCAATAATCATTTTACTTGTATCATATAGTTTTTTATTATTCGCTCCCACTAGTGATACTTTATTTGTATTTACCACCATAATATTATTTTTCTTGCACTTGTCTATAATCCTTTCACTTATCAACGTTACTTCTGATCCTGTATCTATCAGAATTTTACATCCTATATTTTGTATTTCACCTTTAATGAATATTAAACCTAAATTGTCATGCATTTCCCCAATATCAACAAATTCTCTTGGATGTTCGTACTTAGAAAAAATAATATTACGTACGTGAAAGCGGTTTATGTAAAATTTTTGTTTACAGTTTGACTGTGCTCATCATCTCTTTCTGGCTCTTGTATTATGTTTACTTGTCTTCTGTCTTCTATTTCTTGATGTCTTCTATCATAGTTTCTTTCATGGTTTTCTTGGATACCATTTCTTCTATCATCATTTCTTCGATCATGGTAATTATTTGTTCCTATCCATCTATTCTGTCTCCAATTTTCAACTCTGTCTTCATTACCATTTCTTCTGTCCAAATTTCTAGGATCTCTTTTATTTTCAAAGTACTTATTATCATTGTTTCTATTGCCATTCCCATATCTTCGGTCTTCATTTCTGTAATTTCTATTTTCATTTCTAAAATTCCTGTCTGTATATCTATCATTTCTTCGATTATCAAAATTCCTGTTTCTATAGTTTCTATTTTCATATGTATTACTTATATCTCTTCTGTAATGTCCATCTTCATTCCCCCTTATTCCATTAGAATTTTTAATTTCATTTCTTTTTTCATTGTGACTTCTTTCAAGTCTGAGTAAATAATTTGATAAACTTTCCATCGTCTTGATATTTTGTATCCCAGTAGTTTCAGATACTTGTTGGTCGAAATGTCTGGAAATATATAAAACCATTTCTTCTTCTCGCTTGCTTGGCTCCAGATACTGTGCGTTGTTGTACATTTTCATTGCATAAGCATTGAAATTTTTGCTCTGATTATAATCAAATTTCCCAAAATATAGTTTTTTTCTGAAACTCGCCTGTTGAATTTCCCCCCAAAAATATTTTAAAAATTGTTTTTCAAATTCTTCGACATCAGGTATTTGTTCCTCTTTATTGCAAAACCACAATAAAGCATGTCTAGATAACATTCCTCTAATAATGATTTTTTTCTCTACAATGTCCCTTATTCCTCTCATCCTACTTTTGATTATTTTAATAAATACTTTTGGGTGAATTACATTTATATTTCCATCCAATTTCACCCCAAAGTCGATATTTCCAGTTTGCATCATTCCACCTCCAATCGGTTTAAGATTATCATCTATTTCATTTACAGTTTCTTGTAATTTTCTATTCATCTTCTCCAATTCCTTGTTAAATAATTTATCTATATTTTCAGTCCTTTCAATACATGTTCCTGTTTGTTCTTCTATCCTTCCATTCAAGTCTTTGAATTTCTTATTCAAATTCTGTTCATACATTTGCATTACTTCTTCATTTGTTTGTCTTTGTACTTTAATAGCCTGTATCTCTTCAATTATATTCTCATTTTGTTTCTTCACTTCTACTTGAATAACTCCAGATACATTTTCTTCTAAGCATCTTCCTAGTTCTTGGACTTCTTCTACCACCTGCTTGTTAATATCTTCCCTGATTTTCTTAATCTCCTTCAAATTTTCCATTTTTCCTTCTTCAATTTTATTTTCCAGTCTCTCCATGTTTCCAGTGATATTGTTAATATCCCACTTAATCTCTTCCTTCATTGTATCAATCTTGTCATTTAAATATCCACTCATTTTATTTATATCTCCTCTATTTTCTTCAAATTTGTTATACAAGTCTCCCCTCATATTCTTTTCCATATTATTCATTTTTTTATCATCATTTGAAACATACTCATTATGTCCATTTCTTTTTTTTCTTTTGATTCTTGTTTGTCATCTTGTCCTGTTTCTTCTGACAATGGTGCATCTTCTTCTGATTGTTCCCTACCTTGTTTTAAGTACTGCACCTGAAAATCTCCTATACTATACCTTCTTTCTTCTCAATGTTACTCAGATCCACTTTCAACTCCTACCTGTTTACCATCCCTTAATGTCATTCTTGTTTCCATGGTCGATACTCAATTTTTTATATAGTCAATGAATTTGCTGCGTCAAATTATAATATTTTTCTTTACTGGTTATGATAATAATGATAAATATATTTTTGCCCCACGTTGGGCACAAATTATTATATATTCTATGTTTTATATTCTATAATAATATTTGCCCCACGTTTGGGTGATGTTTTATTAATTATTTAATAGTTTAATTTATGAATTTATACGATATGAATTTTATTTGTTGATGTCACAATTTATGATTGTAACTACACTCTTGTGAATATGCCTTTACCACTGAATATAACCGATTGAAATTTTTGACAGCAGTTGTCAAATTAATATGCCCGGCTCAGATGAATATTAAATTTTATATTGTGGAAGATAAATCAATACACAATCGACTTACTCACTCTTATCTCAGGGGGGGATCAAAGATTTCAAATAATAATTCAAATTTATAAATTTTTAAAGAATTTTCCAAATTACGTATTACGCTATTCCAAATCTAGAGTAACTGTTTGTTCAATATACTACAAGACAATCAAATTATCTTATGACATATATGATTTTACTGTCAGGAAATTAACCAAATGTCACTTATTATATCAAAATTTCTATAGCCTGAAAATTATCAAATACAATGAGAAATTAATATGAAATAAGTACCAAAGAGTGATAAGAATTCAAATTTATATAATATATTAACAAATAACAAATTACAAAAAATAAGAACTTTTCAAAAATATTGAAAACGCAGAAACAAAGATAGAATTTTCTATCAACCTTAAAATTAAGACAACCTATTTTTATAAATCTACTCGCTAACTAATTTATCAAAGTTCAAAATGTTTGATTATATACTTGATGTATATCAATGTCAAAATACGCAAATTTCCGTTTAAATTGTCTATTCCAAAATTATCTTCGCTTGACGTTGAATTTTATTTGAGTAACGTTACGGTAATTTCAATCGAATTTATTACCATAAGATGCATCTAATTTTGAAATATTTTTAATAAAGGCCTATTAATTCTCGAGAAATAATTGTAAATAAACTGGACAGGACTCACCAACTAGGTACTGGTTAACTCGTTCGTATTCTAAACCGTGTTTAGAATTCAGGAACCACTTTCTAAATTAATAATTTAGAAATCGGAAAATCACCGGCACTTTATCGATGCAATTCGTTGCGAATTAAACACGCACTGGATTTACAATGCAGGATTTGATGATCTGATAATATTCATATAAATTACTATGATATCTTTAAATAAATTTGAGGCAACTCTTATTTCGATGTTGCCTCGTGGGGATATCAAAATCAACTAACTCAACTTTCCATATCAATAATTCTCCTCTTCTTTGGTTACCAAAAAAATTCTTTTTTTTTTAAAAAATATAAATTTACGTTTTCCTATAACAAAGAGAGATTTTCATTATTTTAATATAATTGCAATTTTGCTAACAGAGACATCTGTATTCTTGTTTTCAAATCGTTATAAAGTATATTCTGCATTAATGTCATCCGAAATTGGAATGTCAAAATTTATTTGTATATTGAAACTTTAAAATTATTGATAATACAGTGTGTATCACTAGTATTACATCCAAATATGCACATTTTTCCTTATTTCAATATTTTCTTTAGAATTTAGATAGAGGATATGTATTAATATATATATATATATATATATATATATATATATATATATATATATATATATATACCAATACTATATTTCCTGCGTCTTTCCATCCTTCCGACGTTTCGGCGTCTCCCTTAAATCAAAGAGTATATTATATTCTAATGATTTACTTCCAATGTCCTTATTGAGACAAACACGTAGATACTTTGAAATTTCAATATACTCTTGAAACAAAAAAGTTTTTTTTCCAAAATTTACAATACATCTTGCAGACATTTCTGACCGATTTTTCTGCATCCGCAAATATACTCATTCACCACATATGCAACTCTGCGTCCGATTTCGGGTATTATGTTCATCTTATCTACCTTTCTGCATCAAGCAGTGTTGCCAGATATATAAGCGCCTCGAATTTGATTCGTATTCATTAACTCTGCGAGAGGTATTGGTGATAATCGTGAATCAGTATAAGTATATTCTGTGTTTCACTATAGGGTCCCCTACAAAGTTATCCAAATTGGCATGAAGGTTAAAATTGCAAAGAATATTCTTCGTCTATATCTATAACTGTGAAATATTTATTCATGATATAATTACTTTTTTGGTGTAGGAGATCATATTTCACGGTCAAAATTCATAAATTCGATATGGCGGCTCCCAGATGACGACAAGTTTTTTTATTATGATTCTAGTCTATTCAGAATTTAAAGTGAAAAAACTGTAGAAAAATTTTGTTTACAAATACACTAAAAATAAATAAATGAAGAATGTATTATAACAGGAATTATGAACACCTGACAAATTTCAAGTTAATCGGAAGAATACAAGTGGGTAAAAATTTAGTTCCAAAATTTGAATCAACTAACAAGTTTCTCATCTAAACAAGCAAAAAATAATTTATCTAACTCATGGTTAGAAAACCAGGTATTAAAAAGATAAAATATTTCTCCTAAAATAGAATTTATAAGTAATAAAAGTTCAAACTAACATTCATTTTTGTTCCAAGAATTCAACAATATCATTCAATACAGTTTCTTCTGAAAAATATAAGACACATTTTTTGGATATATTGAAAAAAATATATAGATATAGAGAAAATTCCTTTATTTTGAATTCACAGAAACCCGAAAAGAAAAAAATGCATGTTGTTTCAACAAATCTAATATGGAAATAGTTTCAGTAGTTGAAATACACAAGAAGTGAAAACGCGATCAAAAACATGTTAACAGTAAAACTGAGTATAAACTGTTGATAATAATAATGGTTTTTTGTTTAAATAATCCTAAACTTGTGAAATTGCTACATGATGCACGAAGTTCTGAGTGCAACAAATATGCTTTTTGCACATGCTACAAACAACATTCTTTTCTGTAAGAAAAAACGTTTCTTTTAAATATGTCATGTTTTAAGAAATATACAAGGGAACATAATTATTTATAGTTACATTTTTCATTGGTACACTGAAATTTGATAATTTGAACCATAAATCAACAAACTTGTTAATATTCTTCAGTTCTGTCATTTTCATCATGAATTCTTCAATCTCTACACCAAAAAGCACTAGGTACCAATTTTGATTAGAATAGGACACTAAATCAAAAAATTCGTTCGCCAGCTCGGAACAGAAAAATAGTTTCTTCGGAAAGAATTTTGTGTGGATAACAGATTCAAAAGCTTGCTGCACAAGAATACTTATATTCAAACTTGAAATATTTCGCGGCAATATTTTGAATCTTTAGATTATATAGTAACGTCACAAATCTGAATAAATTTAATTAAACTTGTTATGAATTTGGACAAAACCTTCATAATCTTTGCCAACCAATCTGGAACAGTATTGGACTATACATCACAAAACTCATTCGTCATTTTGAGATTTGGAATTCAGATTATAAAGGTCAGCGAGAAACTGCATTCTGAATAACCCAATTCAAACCCGACGAAAGAAATCAAAACTCCAATATAAGAAATACATGATGTATTTATTCTAAAAGCGACGCTGAACGGCATCCCCACTTTTGAACGTCCTCCTGTCACAATGTAATAATAATTCTATATATTAATACGGAAAATAAAATACTACAACATTGCCAAATCTTATGGCCGAAATTTTAGGACTTTCTTCGATTTTTTCCCTAAACGGTACAATATCGAAAAATAGCATTAAATTCTGCGTTACCCAGGATCACAAAACAACGTTTTCTACAGCTTTGTTGCTGTGTTGAGCAAGTATAAAAATTTACTATAAGCAATAAAAAAGCATTGGCTGTATTTGTAATTTTTTTATTCCTATAAAAGAATGATCAGAATTTGTTTATAACTTAATAACCAATGAAATGATTGATATTTCTTTGTAACTTTATTGAAAAATGCCAATTGTGATTTTTAAGTAGAAAAAATTCTTAACAATCATATAAATGATGGAAATATAAAAAATTCATCAAAAACAATGGAAAAATAAGAATGGTTACTTCAAGTCATCATAGTCATAAGACAATATGACGAGTGAAATGAAAAAAATAGTTCATTTGTGTACAAACAATTTATAAACAAGTGACGTGAAAAATTTTATAACGTTCCTAAAAATAGAAAATTCCATTTTTATCTAACTTTAAAAAATTATAATACATAAAATAATCAACTTTTACATTTCTTTGTATCCTTTTTAGAAAGAAGCGAAAAATTTATAGACCAATTATTTGCCGTACTGGTCGCGCGGAGCTGTATTTTCAGTTAAATCAAAATTATAAATAATGGAGACAGCGTTCCTGGAGAAATGACTTTTCAATTGAAAACTCCTCCTTCATTAAGAATATTTTTTGTAAATTTCTTAACAATTGATAGTTTCTGAATTATTAGCATAAAACTAAAAGCCTTTTTTCATCTCAATTTTTTGTGTGGTGTAAAATCATTTTATTGCATGTTTCTAGACATAATTTCCAATCAAATCAGCTATCGCTCATATTTTTAGGAGCTTTATCAAGAGTTAACACCGAGGTAAACATCTCAACTTCACTAAATGCCACACAGTTGAATTAATTACATTAATTCAATTGTTTGATCCCATTCATGAGGAATCCGTAATCCGCATATTTGGTAACCCAGATAATTTCAATTCCCACACCTAAAAGCCCTGTGTAGAAATGTTTAATAGAATAATACCTTAAATCACAAAACTTGTTTGCCATCTTGACGACGTGTTCTCGAATCATTGAACTTAACCAAAAAATCTGTTTAGAAAAATCCTCAGATATCAATAATTCTGAGTAGTACCCATATGTAGTAAGGCTATATCAGAAAGTAGTGGAACTCAAAAGTCTATCGGGACAAGCTTTTGAATATATTATTCTCTGAACTGGATAACTTATGTCAGATCTACATCATTAGATCATTCTCATTGCATTTTTTAATGCATACTTATATGTTTTTATTCTCAATTCTTTTGTGATTTCATCTTGTGTGTTCTCCGATTCCAAAACCTCTACTTACCAATTTTCCATACAATGGAATCAGTAAGTACGAAACTTCTCCGTAAAATTTATTGTCAATAGAGTAGGTGGATGTGGGTCAAAATTCGATTGTAAGATTGGCGTATGTCAATTAGATAGACAGTCAGATAGTTAAACCGAATGATTTCTCGTGAACATCTGATCAATATACAAGAAATCATTCATGAAACGTTATTCAGTAATTCGTAATATCCTCCCGAACACCTATTCATCCTATTCATAGTAATTAAGCAATAGTGTGAATCTGCGCGCCAAAATAGACTAAAATATACATGTTTTATCTCTGGAACACAACACGAACCCAAGAGACTTCCTACCTTCTGTTTCCTTGTTTACTAAGTAGTTGGAGCAAATCTATCACTGAGAAACTGCACTAAAAATAACCGAACCGAACCCGTCGAAAAAAGGCGAAATCCAACATAAGAAATACGTGATATATTCTAAAAGAGACACTGAATGGCATATCCACCTATGAACGTCCTCTTGTCACACTGCAATATAAATTATAAATAAAAATACGGAAAATGAAGCACTACAACATTGCCAAATCTCGTGGACGCAGAAATATCGAAATGGTGACAAAAATATACGCCATCCCGATATACGCAGAGCGTGAACAGCGCACCAACTCGGAGTTTGGCTGAACTACGATATACGTAAACTGGTGACCATTCTCACAAATGGGCGTCCGGCTAAAAATTTATTCTTTTACGTTTTCGACCATCCTGCATTTAATGGCGCAAAAAAATTTTCTGCGTCCATATACGGACGCAGAAAGTCGCAAAGTCGCAGGACGCAGGTATTAATGCAAAAACCACAATGTACGGACGCACGGTTATCGAAGAGATGTATATATATTTAGAAGGAAGATAGTCTTTGCTGACTGTTAGGAATAAAACTGGTGAATATTGGGGTATGCAGCAAGAGAAAGGAAAAAAGTGTACTCTTAACGGAAAATTTTCGAGCTTTCGAGGATGATTATCCTCATCATCAGGAATACTGAAATGGAAAAAACAGCATTAAGATACTGTAGTCAATAAGTAAGATACAATAGGAAAGAAATCGCAAGAGGTGCGAAACTTACCTCCGAGTTGAGGTTAGACTCCATTATGTTGTATAATATTAAACTACGGGTATTTAAAATATGAAACAGTTAAAAAAGAAAGGTTTAAAATAGCACAATCACATTAAGATGACTAAAAAAGCCAATATCTAACACCATTTTGCAGACAACGAACACGAGTGCTTTTTTTGTCAAAAGCCGGCCAGGAAATGATATCGTTTTCCTTCTAAATTGGAGGGATCAGTTGACAGTCAATGATGCCAACAATTAGTTAAGTAGATAAACATGACATCAAGTACCCATTCGAGAATGGCCTCCAATATATATATATATATATATATATATATATATATATATATAGTTATAGGCAGCTGTGGCCTCCGACCATGTTAAGACTACGTCTGCCGTGACCTTCGCGGCCTCGTGACTTCCGATATACGGAGGCCACGAGGATTTTGGCTAGAACTTATCGCAAATGGAAGGTATGGACCACTGCTACAGTTTAGCAAAATATCAGCCAGAGGCCCTCCCGGCCGATTTTTGTACTTTTTGATACACCATAGTTTGAGCAGTTGCCGCACGGTTCTCCACAGTCGCATGAAGTATACCTTGCGATCACTTACGCGCTGCTCGTGGCCTCCAGCATTGTTTTTACCCATTTATAGTACCTGATAGCTGCCATATACACCATTTTCGGTGTTGTCGGCTGTGTGGAATGCATTTGTTTTAAATACTTTTTCATTTAATTAACCTAATTTGCTACTAGAGATTCAAGTTTAAATTTTTGCACAAATTCAAGGCACTGGAAAAATAGCTTCTCATAATCACATTTTTAGTACTAATTTATTATATATAAAAGTGAACATTTTTATTTTACTGTATTTTGTGACAAATAACCTTATTAAACAACAAAATTGATAAATCATGATAGAGATTTGGGAAATAAATTTCAAGTTAAATTAATTGATATAAAAACAGACACATCGTTTGAATTTCCTGGCATGTTTTACGAGGTGTCCATGAATATACAGGGTGATTCATAAGTAGTGGGCCAAATTGTAACTACAGGTTCAGAAGACAAAAATAATACTTTCATTAACAACAATGGGTCTAAGTCTGCTCTTTGCTGAGATACATACTGTTGAATAGAAAAAAATTAAATAGATTCTTATTAATAGAACAGTTATTTTTCGAGATAATGACTTGAAAAAT
The DNA here is from genome assembly GCA_963921935.1 of Galeruca laticollis. Taxonomy (NCBI): domain Eukaryota; kingdom Metazoa; phylum Arthropoda; class Insecta; order Coleoptera; family Chrysomelidae; genus Galeruca; species Galeruca laticollis. The sequence continues at coordinate 259,494,322 of OY998176.1, read as the reverse complement.
GGATATGAACATGTTTTAGCAAAGGCAAACAAGAACATGAGAGAAGATTGGAGTAAACTCATAGATGTTGCCATATCAGCTACAATTTTTTTGTCACTGATTAAATTTATAACTCACTTATTTAATTTGTAAAGCCCCATCAGTTTCGTGGAAAAAAGGTGTACGTCTTTGATATTCAAAATATTAACCGTTTTCGAGATATTTGAATTTTACTGTTTCACAACACTTCAACTTTTAGGTTTTAGAAAAGAGTTCTCATAAGTAGCTCTAGCTCAAGTCTGTTCTAATGTTGTCCGACATTTTTTTAACAGGCGTATAGTATTTTTTAAACATAAATATAATTTATTACTTAATTTTTGTATCATTTCATTTTAATATTATTATGAATTACGGTTGGATAAATGTATAGTACAGCCATTGGGGCAATGCGTTGAAATAATTCAAATATCTCAAAACCGGTAAATATTTTGAAGCTCAAAGAAGTATACCTGTTTTCTACAGAAATGATGAGGCTATCCTAATTAAATAAGTGAGTTTACTCAAATCCTCTCTCATATTCTTGTTTGCCCAAGCTTAAACTTGTTCATACCCAATTTTCAAGTCATTATCTCCAAAAATAACTGTTCTATAAAAATAAATCTATTTATTTTTTTTCAAATTATCATCCTCTATATCACTAACGAGCAGATTTAGACCCATTGTTGTTAATGAGAATACTATTCTTTTTGTCTTCTGAATCTGTAGTTACACTTTGGCCCATTACTTATCAATCCCCCTGTATATTGCTTTGACCACTAGATATGGAACTATTTTTTGTTAATTATCAAAAGGGAAAATGTATTAAATAAGTAGACGGAATCAACAAAATTGGTAGTGAGTAGAAAATTATTCCTCATTTTTCAAAATGACCAAATGTGTATTTATATATTCTTTCCACCGTTCAGTTGCCACTTCCCTGCAGTAAAAATTTTGGTTGCTTGAAATTAGCCGCGGTAACGGAAACCTATAGAACATTCCTTGAGTAAGAATAACAGATATCGCCAATACTATTGTAAGGTCATTTGACATAAAACCAGATGCCATCCACACTAGTTACACAAACTACTATTATTTATTACACCAAATTTAAAATTTAGTTGTGCAGCTATACTTATCGGAATTATTTAGCGAATTCTTTCCATCTAGGAGAGAAAAATAGGTCATTACAAATTAAGTTCAATGTAGGTAATCAACATATTACAATATTTATTGTGAATAAAATGATTCTTTGTCGTTTAAGATAGAAAAGGCCAAAAGAACTTTTAGCACAGAACTTTAGTACAGAGAATGATTCTTCTATATTCACTTTACTATTTGTTCTGTTTAATTTTATATCTCAAAATGTACAAAATATTATCTGAATTCCAATTAGAACATCTTAATAATTATAATGTGCATAATGTGCATTGAAAAACCCGTATTTCTATTTTGTCTATCATAATCTTAAATAATAATATTGAAATATGATTCGTATATAGGTTTTTAAAGTTAGGCAGATATAATACCTATATGCGATATGAAAAGATAATTTTGCATCTGGGAAAGGTCAATGGTCCTAACATTCATTATCTAAATAACCCAGTTTTTGTAAATTAGGTGGATGTTCCCTTGCGTTATCTGTGACATGATTGTGTATTGTGATTTTAAATTTTATAAAATCAATAATATCAACGTCATTTCGTTTTTGTTAATATTCTTACAGGGTAATTCGTTGGGAAATGCGAACACAATAAGGATAGATTAATAACTTATATTTTATGGATCTTTCGTTCTTTATAACCAAGATACAGGGTGATTTATTAATTTTCCCCATTTTAAAATTGATCATAACTGATGAACCACCCTATAAACATTTGTAATATTTGGTTCGCATGTTCTTTGTCCACGGTGGCGTCGATTAACAAAATAAAACCATGAAACACCATACACTTTTTGGTAATATTTGGTTCCTATCTTCTTTGTGCACAGTGGTATCGATTAACAAAATAAACTAAGTCTTATTCCGGGTCCGGCCTCAAAAAATTATTAAGTAGGCTTCTAGTCGAAACAACACCCTATATTATCAATATTTCTAAAAATCTTTTTAGAAATTTTGGAACATCAAAAAAAATGAGTATGACTAAGTATATTTGGTGTTTCCGCATAAAAGTTTTTTACTTATTAACTTGGTTCTAATGTAGAGGTTTTGATAATAAGGTGGCCCAAAATTAAAAAAAAAATTTCTCACCCAAATGGTATTTTTTCACCTTTAATCCATAAAATCATCAACTTTTGTTGCTGAAAAAGTACCTTTTGGGATAGAACAATATGTTTTTTTAATTTTGGGCCACCTCATTATCAAAACCTCTAGATTTGAACCAAGTTAATAAGTAAAAAAGTTGTATCCGGAAACACCAATTACACTTACTAATACTCATCGTTTTCTGCTCTTTCCAAATTTGAAAACGAAATTGTAAAATATTGATAATACAGGGTGCTGTTTCGACTCGAAGCCTACTTAATAATTTTTTAAGGCCGGACCTGGAATAAGACTTTGTTTATTTTGTTAATCGATACCACTGTGCACAAAGAAGATAGGAACCAAATATTACAAAAATGTATAAGGTGGTTCATAAATTATGATTAATTGAAAAATGGGGAAAATTAATAAATCATCCTGAATGTTGGTTATAGAGAACGATAGACCCATAAAATATAAGTTACTTAGAAGCACCTCAGTGTTCTCCATCTACCCTAACTGTATGCGCATTCCCCAATGAATCACCCTGTATAACGTATAAAGTTCACTTTATATATGGGAAGAAAAGAATTTGTATTTTTCACTATTAATTCTCGAATTAGAATGTATATCCAAAAGAAAAAATTGTCAACTCATACGTGACCTTTTAAAGTCAAGACACAAACGCGGCGAACTGTCTTTTTTTGATCTCTGTTCGCAATAGAAAGAGATCCACAACGAAATGATTTTGAAGTTCAGTTTTGTTTACATTTTTAATTTGGTTTAAAGCAAAACGTTTATCATTTAGGACTAAATTGTGTGACATTGGGAGTTGAGAAAAAACTAAATAGCTCTGAGTTTTAACAATAAGAGGGGACCAATGTTCTGTGTATAATTGTCGTATTAGTAAATCGTATGGTATTTCCGAATATTTTAAAATACATAAGTGGGTCCATCGATTGTTGTTTCCATTTCGCGTTCATACCCAGGAACAACATAATTATCGCCTCCCAACGCATAAAGTTCTACGGCGTTATTGTGAATTATTTGTCTTTCTAATTTTATTCTGGTAGCGATAGAGTCGCGAACCAAAGTGGAATCGCTTCCTAAATCTATAAAACATTGTATTGTATGATTTTTAACTTTAGCCTTCTTATTATAAATACTTTTTATATGTGCTTCACTAATATTATTTATTGATTTCCCCTTTATACATCCGTATATTTAGCGTAGCACGCTGCATTCTGAGATGTCATTGTTGATAATTTTCAATATTGCTTTTTTGAGAATTAATAGATTTTTAAAACATTTTTGATTCCGAAGATTCCAATTAATTTCAATTAAAAAACATACTCCTAATTTTGTAAAATAAAAATGTTCAATTGTGTATTGACAACCAGGAAAATAACATAAAACAGGGACTAAAATAAGTTGGCATTTCCTTATAGGTATGTATTGGTAAAGAATCATTCTGTACGAAACGAAAAGTTTGTCAAATTTTTTGTTCCTAATAAAAATTTCAAATTTAATTTTCCTTCAAACATCAGCACAACATAATAATTTTGAACCCATTTCACAAGTTTTTTGTCTACAACTTTCTTAAAGTAAACAATACCTACTATTGGCAGTATCAATATTCATTTCTCATTATCAACCTATAAGTAACATGTGATTGTTATAATTTTTGTAGGTCGCACGCTGACATCTAAAATTCAAATCATACCTCCAAATTTTATGTGCAAAATAATTTAGAGATGTCTTCACTAAAATCTTCTTTCTCCAAATTGCATAAGTTCATTCGCCAAATTGCATCAAATAGTATGTATTATATATAATGGCTATTATTCATGCAAGTTCCTAGGGCTGGCAGAATTAACAGAAAAACCACTTCCAATTAATCAACCTCTCACAATTTACTAATTGTTTCTCCATTTTTTCAATCCAATTAGAGTTTGAAGAAAATCAACGTGGTCTACTCAAAGGAGTATATACACAACTGTACAAAGTTAACTCACCACCTTAAATGTACCATAAGTGTGAAAATATGTTTCTTCTGAACCCTTGATTGGATTCCGATTTTCACATCATAGGTCTATTTCTGAGGAATTACTGTACTAATGTTTTCAGAGAAATGTTAACGTTTTAACCATATACGGGGTGTAAAAATAAAGATGTTTTTTCATCTTAGGTTGCAACACCCCGTGAAATAAATCAGAAGCGTACGCTACATTTTGTGAATATTGCGAGATATCTTGTTCTTTCCTCAACATTTTCGTAAAAAAGTCATCCCGATATCTCTGTTATTAAAGAAGAAAAGAACGTTGTAAGCATAACGTGATTTTATTGAATCGTAATACGCATTAATCGAATATAAGTAGGTAGTTTGCTATGAAAAGGCAAAAAAATTGTCTGGTCAGTTTGAAACTGACAATACTGTACAAAACTCAATAAATAGTCTTGCTGCTTTGCGTAAGTTAGTTAATTGACATGTGACAGTATTTCAAGAAATCTGAGTCGCGATGAATGTTTGCAGGCAATTATTTTAACCAATGAAGGATTAAGTTATCGTAAAACAGACTGCTCCTTACATATGAAATAACTTTCTTTGAATGAATGTTAATGCACGACTACATGTTGCACGTAGGATCCGTAATTATTTGGATGAGGTTAGTAGACAAACCCTGCAGCCCTGATCTAAATCCCATAGGGAATATTATTACTCGTGAACTCAGGATCCGGCAACCATTACCTGTCTTTCTTGTATATGGTGCAATTGAGCAAGAACATATACGACGCTTGATTTAAGTATGCCTAGTCACTGAGAAGAGATAATTAAAAATAGAGGCAGTGTTTTTTGCGAAAAGGTTGTTTAAGATTATTCAGGAAGTGTTTCCTCACATTTTAGCTGTTTTAAATGTGAATAAAGTGTATGCGTCTTCCAATTCAATAAAATCACGTTATGCATTGAAAGTACTTTTTTACTTTGATAACAGAGATATCTAGATGACTTTTTTGCGAGAATGTCGAGAAAAGATGAATCTATCTCACAATGTTAATGAGATTTAGCATGTGCTTCTAATCAATTCCACAGAGTGTTGCAAAATAAGATAGAAAAACACAATTTTATTTATACACCTTGTATATGGTTGACATTCCTCAGAAAACATTCTAACAGTAATTTTTTAGTAGTCCCATGATGTGTAAAAAAATAACCGGTATTCAATCAATGGTTCAGAAGAAAAATAGCTTAAAACAATTAATGCGTAAATTTTGGACAGTAGTGTAGCTTTATGGCTAGTCTGTAAACTGAGAACCAACAGAATCATCACAAAAGTATCCACTTTTATTGCAAATAAAACATTCTAATATAAATCGATTATTAATAAATGTATTACTTTCTATCCAAATTAATCAGTTTTTCATCAGGTTCTGAATTTTAGAAAAAAATATTCATGATATTACGGATAGTCGTATATAACAAATAATAATTAAATTAGAAGAAAATAAAAAGCTATTTTTGTTTTATTGTTTTTCATTTCAAATCTCATTTAGATAAGTTACGCGGATCTCAAAATCCACGACAATTCTTAAAATGTACAAAATAAAACTAAGTCTGAATCCAATAAGTGTTTTATGAAAAGGTTTTTAAAATTAGTAAGAAATAAGCGGTCTGAAATGGATAATTTTTTCAGCTGTGAAGGCCAACGGTCGAAATAATAATCTCATTCAATATTTATAAATAACTCAAGTTTTGTAAAATAGGTGGAAGCCAACTCGAGGGCGATCTCTATAACAACAGTATATAGCGGCTTGAAATATCATAAAATCAAGGTCATATCATCGATACCAAGAGATGCAACGTTGTCAAACGTAAGGAGGTAGCGAAAGACGCTAACTGAGTGGTCCAATATACACGCTGTATATTGGGCGGAGGCTAAGGTGGTTACTTTTTATACGGACGCCGGCGCGGGCGCTAATGCAATATATATATATATATATATATATATATATATATATATATATATTTTGTAATATACTACTATTACTGGGTTAACTATAATGAAATTAGGTTAAAAATTGATTTCCTTTTTTTTATGTCGGCTAGCTGTTAATATGATTAATGATAAGACTCGTAACTGGGTTGCGGTTCATGCCCTTATTGAATAAATTTAGAGAACATAATAATTTTTTAATACGAATATTTTTTTTACAATAGTTAATCAAATCAATGTTAACAATTTTCTTTTAATTTGAATACGATATATACAACTTTTCAAAATGAAATTTTAAATACAATTCCTTTTGTGGTTTCTATCGTTTTTACTCAGTTAGAATAATAATTTTAAATTTACAATCGAACAATTGAATTTTATGAAAATGCGTTTAATAGTTATCATATTTTTTAAAAAAAAGGTAAGCTTTCCTTTACTATTTAAATTACTGACCTAATGTCTATAATTAAATTAAATGTCTATAAATACGAGCTCAAAATATGACACGCTATATCCAATTGTATATGAGGTAAAGTTCCTTCACTTCTTTGGCAGTTAAATTACCATTGTATGCTGCCTCAATAAATTTTAATTTAGTTCTCCTACCGAAATTTTGTTTGCCAGGTATATGTTATAATTTTCAAATTCTAAATTTTAATTTTATTTCTTCCTAATAACTTGTATTCAGTCTCAATAAATTTTAATTCAATTCTCTTACCGGAATTCTGTTTGGAAAGTATATATTGTAGTTTTCAAATCCTTGATTATAATTTTTATTTTTCTTGATAAAATCTCTCTTTTCATAAATCTTCCTATTGACAGCTATCTGCCAAAATATTTCTGCCTTCCTACCGCTACTTCTCAATCCATCTCATTTTTTTTAAATCCGGCTTCAAATGGTTTTTTTCATCTCTATCTCTATTGGCGCACTTGAAACGCGAACTTCACTACCCTCTTATAATTATTACATGTTAATTATTTATAAACTCTTAAATTTTTTACTTATATCTACTATAATAATCTAATACGTAAAATCAGTTACTTCCAAAAAGAAGTGTATTTATACATTCTTTCATGATTTCCTAAAATGTCATTTTTGACTTTTCAATTCCTTTGTAGGTTATTTGTCACAATAATTTTGATGTGTATATAGGGTGTCTCAAATGATCATGTATACAGTGTGTCCCAAATAAATGATTCTAATAAACCTGATTTAGAAATAATAATAATATATATTTTTTTAAAGTTTAGTGGATTATATTCTAAATAATCAATATGTTATAATTCCCCCAAATTTCCTTTTTTAAAATTTTGATCGCCTTAAATATCTGAATAAAATTTTATAAAAGTAAATTTCCAGTTTATCCGTATTCAAATCAATTATCAAATGTATGAACTCATTCTTACATACATACATAAAACTAACTAAAATGAATAATTACCTGAAATAAAATAATGAATGTATCATTAAATCCATTTTATTTATAATATCTTTTCTGTTGTGATTTTTAGAATATATTTTTTTTATTAATTTTTTTTTAATTATTTGTGTTTCGTTGAGTTTTTAAAATGTTGGCTCTCTCTCGAATTTATATAAGTTTTGCACATTTATTGTACCCCTCACTTAATTGTTATATGGATTCTTTAATAAATAGCTATTCTCATACGCCTTCATGACAATAAAAGGTCCATCGAATGGCAATTTTAATTTTGCCTAATTTTTGTATTTTTCTTTTTCCTTACAACTACTCTATAATTTATATAAGGTTTATTGTTTCTTTCTATTATCCAATCCTTTTGTAGTATCTCTTTTCTTATTCTATCTTTCAATTTATACGGTACTGGATATGATTTTGCTTTAAAATTCTCAATATTCTTCACCTTCATCTTATGTTCATATTTTTTAGCCACTCTCGGTTCCTTCGACATTAATCTCTCATACCTCTTTAGAATTCATTTATAAATTCATAATATTCTTAATTACAATCTATCATATTACCATTCATTTTCACATCTTCCATTTCTTCTTCTCTTTCATATTTAAATTTTTCATTTTCATCTTTTAAATTGTTATTTTTACAATAACTTATTTTTTTTTCGATTTCTCTTCTTCCTCTATTACTTTTAATTGCTTCCATTTTCCATTTAACCTTATTTTCTTTTCTTCATAATTGATGACTGCTTCATATTGTTCTACTACATCATTTCCTAGTATAATATCTACATTTAAATTTGGAATACCTAGTAGATGACAATTTAATATGGTTTCTTCCAATTGTAAATCTAGGTTATATACTTTATTTACTTCACATAATTTACGATTATTAACACCGGTTAAAGTTACCTTAGGAACTTTCATTTCTTTATTAAAAAAATTATTATCTTTATCTATTAACATCAAATCAATTAAAGACGCTTCGCTTCCTGTATCAATTAAAATTTGTAATATTTTGCTATGCATTTTTCCCTGTACGTACAATAAACCATATACCTGCTCTTGATCTAATTTCTCATTTAAATCAATAAACTCATTAGGGTGACCTAAAGCAAAACTTTGATATAGCAAGCAACATTTTAAAAATCCTGTCTATCGTTACTGTGTTCATCCTGCCTCTGCTTGTTGTTTTCAGGGTACCTGAATTCTTCAACTCTTATTTCCTGTCTATCCTGACTATTTCTCTCTGCACTACTTCCTCTAGTGTGATTTTCGTTATTATTGTACGTTGATCTTCCGTCATCTCCTTCTAAACTTCTCGCTCTGTTTCGATCATTGCCAAATCTTGCGTAATTTACTTGTTTCCTGTTATAGTTATGTCTATTGTCATTGGAATTATTTTGTCTATTTTCCGTATTATTATTTGAATGATACCTTATATATTTACCTCTATTGTCATACCTGTAATTATTATTATAGTTAATTCCCTCTTGGTTATTCTCATAGTTAAAATTTCTCCAATTTCCTCCATTACTTTGTTGCTTTGAGTTATGATTATCATTGTTATTATTGTCCATTCTATTATCATCATTATCGTTATAATTTCTGTTCCTTCTATAATTCGTAAAATTTCCATAATTATTATTTTGTCTAACTTCTCTCTGCTGATTTATATATTATTTCTTCTAGGCGCTGGCTCTCCTCTGCTCCTTTTTAATCTCTGCAGATATTTACATAAATTGTCTATTGTTGCAATATTTTGTATGGCAATTGTCTCTGTTATCTGATCCTTAAAATGTCTTGATAAATATAAAACAATTTCTTCCTCGTTTAATCTTGGATTTAAATGTATTACCATAGCATACATTTGAAGTACGTAGGAATTAAACGAATTGCCTCTATTGTCATCATATTTTCCAAAAGATAATCTCTCTCTAATTTTTGATTAGACATTGTTTCCCCAGAAATATTCTATAAATTTTCTTTCAAATTGATTTAAATTTTCTATTTCCTCTTCTTTACTCGTAAACCATATTAAAGCATGGTGTTCAAGATGTTCCCTTATAAGTTCTCTTAATTCTTCTGCTCCGTATTCTCCCCTTATCTTGTTTCTTAGCATTTTGATAAATGTTACAGGATGTATCTTTTTAAAATCCCCATCAAATCTTATATTATTATTTCCAATATTAACTATCCTATTTTCTCCTTGTATTCTTGTTATATCTTTTCTTATTCTCCTTTCTTTTCCTTCCTGATCTTCTTCCATTTTTTTCAAATTTACCTCCATTTCTTTTAGTTTCAATTTATATTCTTCCCTTTCATTGTTACGACTGTCTTACCTTTGTATTTCTTGGATCATTTTGTCCTTAATTGTTTTTATTTCTTCCCCATTTTTATTTATCATTTCTTTGCAATCTTGGAACGTCTGTTCCGTGTTAGTTTGTATTCTGTCAACCTTATTTCTAATTTCGTCTTCTATTCCTCCTATGACTTCTCCCATTTGTCCTATCTTCTCACAGATTCGGTCCTCCATTTGTTTTCTATATCCATCTCTATCTTGTATCATTCCTTGTTTTGTTCAAATTTGTTTTCGAGGTTAATTTTTAAATTTCTTTCCAATTCCTCCATTCCATTACGTACTTCTTCTATATTCCTTTTGACTTCTTCATTTCCTTCTTCTAATTTTCTATTTAACTCCGTATTTCCTTCTTCTAATTTTCTATTTAACTCCGTATTTCCTTCTTCTAGTTCTCTATTTAACTCCGTATTTCCTTCTTCCACTCCCTTCTTAATTTCCTGGTTCCCTTTTCTTAAATCAGTCACACTCTCTATAAGAGTTTTCATTAATCCTTGCAGATTCTCCATTTCCTTAACTCTTTCTGTTAACGATTGGTTTTGCTGTTGTGTTGGTGTCTCCATCCCAATATCTTCTGTAGTAGCTGTAGATTGTTCTTTTCTGTGTTCATGTTATCCTTCTTCGCTCTTGTGTTTGGCATATTATTTTATTATTGTCAAGTTGTTCAGTAGTCTATGTTTTTTATAAATGTATTTATATTTTATTAAAGAAATACAAATATTTAATTAGGCTAATTGCAATTATAGCAGCAATAGCCCCACGTTGGCTTGCGACAAATTGTAATATACTACTATTACTGGGTTAACTATAATGAAATTAGGTTAAAAATTGATTTCCTTTTTTTATGTCGGCTAGCTATTTGATGATAATACTCGTAACTGGGTTGCGGTTCATGCCCTTATTGAATAAATTTAGAGAACATAATAATTTTTTAATACGAATATTTTTTTTACAATAGTTAATCAAATCAATGTTAACAATTTTCTTTTAATTTGAATACGATATATACAACTTTTCAAGATAAAATTTTAAATACAATTCCTTTTTGGTTTCTATCGTTTTTAATCAGTTAGAATGATAATTTTTAATTTAAAATCGAACACTTGAATTTTATGAAAATGCGTTTAATAGTTATCATATTTTTTTTAAAAAGGTAAGCTTCCCTTTACTATTTAAATTACTGACCTAATGACTATAATTAAATTGGCAGTTAAATTACCATTGTATGCTGCCTCAATAAATTTTAATTTAGTTCTCCTACCGAAATGTTGTTTGCAAGGTATATGTTATAATTTTCAAATTCTAAATTTTAATTTTATTTTTTCCTAATAACTTGTATTCAGCCTCAATAAATTTTAATTCAATTCTCTTACCGGAATTCTGTTTGGAAAGAATATATTGTAGTTTTCAAATCCTTGATTATAATTTTTGTTTTTCTTGATAAAATCTCTCTTTTCATAAATCTTCCTATTGAAATCTATCTGCCAAAATATTCCTGCCTTCCTACCGCTACTTCTCAATACATCTCACTTTTTTAAATCCGGCTTCAAATGGTTTTTTTCATCTCTATCTCTATTGGCGCACTTGAAACGCGAACTTCACTACCCTCTTATAATTATTACATGTTAATTATTTATAAACTCTTAAATTTTTTACTTATATCTATTATAATAATCAAATACGTAAAATCGGTTACTTCCAAAAAGAATTGTATTTATACATTCTTTCATGATTTCCTAAAATGTCACAATAATTTTGATGTGTATATAGGGTGTCTCAAATGATCATGTATACAGTGTGTCCCAAATAAATGATTCTAATAAACCTGATTTAGAAATAATAATAATAATATATATTTTTTTATAGTTCAGTGGATTATATTTTAAATAATCAATATGTTATAATATATATGTATATATATATATATATATATATATATATATATATATATATATATATATATATATATATATATATATAACAACAAAGAGATTCATGGGTAATTCACGCAAAATAAAGGGCTATTGAAATAGATTGGGGGGGGGGGGCTATATGCGCCTCCGTGTCGATGTTGGTTGTTGTCCTGAAAACTCGGGATCTTCCAATTGAAGACACAAATGAGCGTTTGGTTTCCCTGCTGAAATCCGTTATTTTGTGTTTCCCATGTTTCGATTAACACTTTTGCTCCCAAATTTCACATCTTTATTTGGTTATGCCGTGCTGAAGAGGCAAATGAACCAGAAACATGCATGTCCACGGTTACCACTCTATTTCAGTAGCCCTTTATTTTGCGTGAAGTACCCATGAATATCTTTGTTGTTGTTAACATATCACGCGATATTCCTGCATCTTCTTTGTTATATATATATATATATATATATATATATATATATATATATATATATATATATATATATTGTTGTAGATAGAACGAGCACATAACATTTATAGAATCTCGATAAAGTATAAAGAAATAATATTTATCAATAAAAAAATAATTTCTCAAATAAAGTATCAAAATAAATAAAATATCCATATAACAATATAATCACGTACAATCAATGGGCATAATCATAAAGAAAGTAAATAAATATAAAAAGAAGTCATAAACAATTATTAGTAAAACAGTTTTAATATAATTCTGTAATTTGAAGAAAAAACAACCTTAGACAGAACCTAACAAGTAAACGCAGATCAATAAAATAACATAACGCTGCACGGAATTTTAGACACCCAGAGCATCTGTTTATATCTAAAGAATAGATAGGATGGCATAATAAAATTAACAATGCTACAATGATTGAACTATAAATGACATTTAGAATTAGTAAAATATGTAAATAAGATATGTTAGTTAATATTTAATCATAAAAGTATATAGGAAAAACAATAATAAGTAGGAAACTGTAATTACAGGAAATATCAAAAAACCTATACGAAATATAACAGTTGAGACAAGTATACCAACATTAAATGTATTTGAGTATGAAATACGAAAATGAAAATAAATGATTACCGACCTAATTTATATGTATAAATGTATTAATATCAAACATAATAATAAAGGAATTGTATCCATGTATATTGTGTAAATATTTAGGTTGTAGGAAATACAAAAATAATATAATTGCATTGACAAATCGGAACATCTCAAATAAACAATAACATGAAAAAAGACAATAATAATAATATGTTAGTGAATTAATCAAGTACAATAGGTTTATAATGAATAAAAACAATAGTTTACAATAGGTTTAAGTCAGAAAAATAATAAAAACAATAATAAACAAAGTGACAGGTGAACTATAATCAAAGAATTTTCTAGAAAATTGCCAGCTTCCGGTTATAAACAATAGAAAGGGTTTGGCAGATGAAAAGACCGCGGAATAGTTAGTTAGGCGTTAGTTGTTGGATAAGCAAGAAGCAATGTAAAGTGATCCAGTTTCTTTGTAATGAAAACATTTTCAGTAATAAGTGTAAATGGGTATAAATTAAACTATAAAAAATTAACCATAATTAAAATCAAGTGCAAGGACGAATTTCTTTGAAACTACATAAAGAAGAATAATAATTATCATCAGTTAATTACAAGGAGGAAGATTACAACCTAAGGCGGGAAAGCGTCATGGATGAATCCAACTGAAGGCATCATTTCAGCAAAAGGAACAAGGTCTGTAGTGTGTTTTTAAATAAATATTTGGTACCAAATAATAAAGTGAAATTTAAAATCATAAACACCTGGTAGTAAAAGTTTTTTCTTTAAAATGATTATCATATATACCATATAATAATAAAAAACTTACCATTATAAAATTTGTAGATAGATGTATAATTTCTGTCATGTTGAATTTTCTCCAATTATATATATAAAACTTTCCACTAAACAACAAACCACAACTAATTTCAGTTCTTGTTTATTACCTACACAATTGTTATAATACGTTAAATAATGTTTTAAAAAGATCAAATTTGAGTAGATAAATATTTCAGATATGCTTTCAATTTCACGTACCGAATAAAACTAAAATAGTATTTTAAAATATCTCATATTTAGAAAAACAAGCAGAAAAAAGTTTACAATAGTTGAACAACTTTAAAACACAGGTGGTCGTATAATTTTTCTAAGAAATCTAACGTTTACAAACGGTTCACCCAAGTTACGCAAATGAGTCTGAAAAAGTCGTCTCAAAAGAGAATAGTTTATTATATAATATACAGAAAGTTTGTTTAATGTGGAAATTTGGATATATATATATATATATATATATATATATATATATATATATATATATATATATATATATATATATATATATATATATATATATATATATATAGGAAATCCATTATTTTATTTATAACATAAGAATTTTAAGAAATAATAAAGGATGATAATTTATTTTTACACATAAGAGGTATATGAATCAAACAGTAAAATGAAGCGTCAATAATATTTTACATATGAGTAATGTTTTCAATGTTCTAACATTTTTTCTATCTTTTAATAAGTAACATAAATAAATTCCATTGATAAGTAAGGTTGATTTTATTGTGATATGCCCAGAACCCTACTGAGTTATAGAGTAGTGAATGAATAAGAGCAGCCGAGGTAATAAAAGTTTTAGGAATCAAATAAACCACATGCTACTAAATAGCATAATAAATAGGAGGAATTACAGGTAAAATATATATAAGTTACCAAGCCCAAGAGTGTAAGGTTTTTAATTGTAACAAAATATCAATACATTTAAAATTCAATTCAAACTCACAACAACAGAAGGAAAATAATAATTCTCATATATATATATATATATATATATATATATATATATATATATATATATATATATATATAAATTTCAAATACAATTTATCTCCCACATTATAAAATATATATAACAAATTCATATACGTAAATAAATAAATATTATTATTATTATAAAATAATCATATTAAATCATATTTAACTTGCTCCCCAACTTGGGGCATTATATAAAATAAAGTAATAATCCAATATATATATATATATATATATATATATATAGGAGATAGTCTTTGCCGACTAATTAGGTATAAAACCACGAATATTGGGGTAACAGCAAATTTATTAAAGAAAACTCTTGGAAGAAAAACAGTAAAAAGAGTTTTCTTTAATTAACTTGCCGTTACCCCAATATTCGTGGTTTTATATATATTAACATAGAGTGAAACCTGCAACACTCTGTATACAGAATTATGAAATAATAGACTACATACTTCAAGTAATTAAAATTTTTGGAATTTGATTTTTTTTTTAAAATGATCTAAAAAGGAGACAATCTGTACTATTTACTATTCAATAGAGAAAGCATATAAAGGATCTAACTGTATGATTATAGAGAAGAATTCAAATAAGCTTTATAAGAATATAGGTGACATAAAAACAACTTCCATATTTAAAAGAGAGAATTTTAAAATGTTTGTTACATATAAATGAAAATAATAACCCATTGTTCTCATTGTCAAAGTAAATTAATATTGTGATTTGTTTTAAAGAAGTGAATATTAGGGTTTGAAGGAAGTTTTCAATAAGATTATATAAGTATTCAAAATATGTGAATGTAGGAAGTAAAATGAAAACATTAACTCTATGGAATATGACATTTGTTGAACGATTTTACATTCTGAATAAATACTTTAGAAAATAAGAACTGTCATTTAGTGAATTTATTGAAATACAATTTAAGGGAGAAATATATGGGTTATAATTGTTTAAGAGGCTCAAAGCAGAATGTTTTAAAATGATGGATGGACAATCCACTATTTGAAATGAAATCTTTCAAATAAGAATTTTGATAACCAATTTTGATTGGTGGAATGCATTTAAGATATTATTTATCAGCGACAAGTAGATTGCTAATAATAAAAAAATTGAATGGGAACAGTTTGTTGATTATACAGTCTATTGACTAGGTACTTTTCTTTTTGGGTAGAAATTTTGAAGAAGCAAATTTTATTGAGAAAAATTTTTAAACTTTTAAAAAAACAACAATTTGGCATTAAAAATTAAAGAAAGAAATACATTATACTTGAAAGCTAGTCACTAATATATTTAAACAAGCAGGAGTACACATTATAAGAGGAAAATTGGTAATTATATTTGAATACTAACCATAAAACTTATAGATGTAATTAAGTAAAATATTGTATGGTGGAACGGTGTCTCCACCATACCTTTTAGAAAGCTTTGGATTATGTGATTTGATCAAAATGTATTGATGTGGATGAAATGTAGCACCGTTTCTGGATATTATGCAAGCTGGACGAATTGTATGGTATTTTCCAAGAGGTAACCTAAAACAAAATAAGAACCATTTATTGATGTGAATTATTTGAATTATACAGTGAAAAAAGGTATTTAAACTATTTTAATTATATATAAAGAAGGTAGAGTAAACTTACCAATTTAGTGAAAAGAATTGAACTTTGATATTAAACAGACGCTTATGAGTTTTATCTTCCGCCATCTTTCTATCATAGACGTTTATATAACGGATTTCGTGTTATAAGATTTGTGTTAAAAGTAGCCTATTTTGAATTATATATAGAAATTGTAGTTCATTCGAGTGGATGACTTTATTTGAATGAATGATCATAATAGATAATAGGTTTTCACTAATTGATGTCCTGTAACAGAATAATGTATTTGTTTCTACAGCATTATATAACGTTTTTCTATTTGAAGAACATTGTGAAATAATTTTCTTGATATTTTTCATTTCTCTATGGTGATTGCTCCATCTAGTTTAAACAGTTGGTAGTTTTAAACTGACATCTATGAATCGTGGAGAAGTTCAACATTAAACACAGGACCGTTTTTAGAGTTTATTTGGAAATAATGATAAAGCAAGTATATTTTGATTAACAAAGTTTTTTATTGAAAGATTGAATATTATTTAAATTTCGGCGCTCATATTAGAAATTGAAATTGTTTTGTTTTTCTACATCTGAACCCTACTCTGAGATCAGAGAGTTTCTTATGCAAAGGAATAATTATTTTACAAATAAATTTAAAATATTACAATATACCGGACAAACAAAAACTAAGTATCAACTCAACTAAACTAAAATTAATAATTCATAGTATCTAAACAATAATTTTAATATTCTCTCACCCAATTTTCTATCCACAATAACATGTCGGCCCAACGTAGGGCAAATTAGAAAAAATATATTTATACATATTTGAACATTAAAATTTCTCTCACCTATTCTCTTATACCATTTATACAAATCACAATAATATATATTTATATATATATATATATATATATATATATATATATATATATATATATATATTCATATATCAGATCCTCTATTTGAAATTTAAAAGAAAAGTAGAACATTAGGAAATTTATTTATATTTGGCTGCCATACTTTCGATACACACTGTGCTATATGTATATTAACTAATTTTGAAAGATTCAGTATAAATATCAAATTTGACATTTTAATGTCTGATGACATTTGTGTAGAATATATGATAGATAGAGCAGATTAAGATTGGGAGAAAATATTTGAAATTTCAAAATATAGAGATCTCTGCTAGCAGCATTACAAGTATAATAA
Source organism: Galeruca laticollis (assembly GCA_963921935.1). Lineage (NCBI taxonomy): Eukaryota > Metazoa > Arthropoda > Insecta > Coleoptera > Chrysomelidae > Galeruca > Galeruca laticollis. The sequence goes on along the minus strand of OY998176.1, from coordinate 259,476,671 downwards.
ACGAATTCAAAATCTCACTTGGTTATTGAAAAACATAAATTAGTAATTTTTTTAAAAAACAAGAAAATCGGTAACCAACGGATAGGAGATTTATTTATTTTGAAAAAGTTTAGAGTAGATTTTGAAAACCCGAAGAGGCAACATCAGAATTAGTGTTGTCTGAATTTTTGGTGTAGATAGTAGAAATTGTATATCAATACAACCAGATTAAAAATCCAATCCCTATAAAGCCAGTGCGTGCATAATTCAAATAAGAATTGCATCGTGTGTAGTGAATATGGTTCGAGATTTCTAAATAAAAATTTTGAATGTATCCAGTATGCTAAAGTCATTTAGAATTGTTCGAGTTATCCTGTTCATAGATGCATCTATTAGATATTTGATTGCAAACAAAATTAACAATTCATATAAGGAAATTAACATCAAAGAAGAAAATTTTTGAATTAGACAAGTTTGATTGAAGATTGTATTTGACTTTCATACACGTCAAGATTCAAATCAACGATTGGAACTTTTATTAAACGTTTTTTTTTCATTAGATCAATTTATAGTATCTAGGTTGTTCTAATTTTAAGTTTCGTAGAAATTACGACTGTTGTTCCTTTATAATAATTTGAGGAATATTAATTTGATAATTTGTGATCTGGTAGTATAATATAGAATTTTACATTCCAACTCACTGTATTATTTTCATAACATATAATTTCAGAAAATTAAACATTTTGCAGTAAATAAAACTGTCGATCAAATCAGTGCCTTTTATAATATTATACATACAGTTACTAGAGATTCTGAGCAATAGCGAAACAGTTAATTTGGAAATACGTTAAAAATAAATAAATTTTGAATATTTAATTTTTTTGAACAGTTTGATCCCACCCTGAGAGAAGAGTAATAGGTCGATTATATATATATATATATATATATATATATATATATATATATATATATATATATATATATAATTCATCTTTAGAAACACTAAATTGATATTTATTAGAGCCGGGCATATTTTTTGACAACTACTGTCAAAATTGAAATTTCTTACATGCTTTTTTGAAGTTGCATGTACAATAATTGTCGCTGCGACAATTTTATGACAATTGTTATAACGATTTTATAACAATTCTAATAATAATAAATAATACTAAATAGAACGAAATAGAAATATACTACAAATTTGGCTCCCAACGCGTGGCAATTACAATTAAAGGATTTGAGAAATATAACAATATATATATATATTTATATATATATATATATATATATATATATATATATATATATATATATATATATATATATATAAATATATTATGTTAAAATTTTCATCTGTGTCTAATAAATATATTTAATAAGTTTTTTCATTATATAATTTGTTTTACCTCGTATATTATTCCTCTGGATTTTCTCTCATTTACATCGGCTAGCGCTCAATATTTTATTATAATTATTAATTTGGAAACAGACAGGGTTCTGAGTAAGGCCTTTGTTTTTCCGCAGAATATTTAAAGAACAAAACATGGAACTCAAATTGGAAAACAGTTTAATAACTTTGAAGGCATAAAATATAACGCAAAGACATAAAATGGATGAACTGACAAATGGTAAGTGAATTTTTTTTAATTATATTGAAATGGAACGAGTCTTAACCTAGATATAATTCAATAAGTATTTAATATTACGAGTTTTAAGTTTATAATATTATTGTTTTGATTTAGAAACGATTTCAGATATTTTCCTGTTATACTTTCTTAGATGTTCATCTCAATTTTCAATTTATTTGAAAGTATAACGATTATAATTGGTACCAATCATAGAAAATTATTACTAACCTTCCAAAGAAAAAAAACCGCACAACAACTTATTTCTTCTCCTGATGTGCCGTCAGCTGCTGTATATCACCATGTAGACGGACTGCACAGTAATTATTTCTCACTGGATAGCTGTTTTCAATCTTTATTTTAAGAAGTTGTTCATCAAATTTTTAAGGAATTCACTTCCATAAAAATTTGTAGATATGTTACAATAACAAAAATAAATATGCATAATATAAATAATAACTCAAAACATTGTTACTACTTTTAGAGATCATTATACATAACTAATAAATAAAAAATTTTCTATTTATTCGCAACAATATCAACAAATTCCTGAACTGTCATAAAATATTCTTCGATTTTGACAGATAGAATTTCTATGATTCGATATAGTGAAACTTTAGATGACAGTTCAATATTTATGAATTTTGACACACAGGGTGCTCCCCTTATTAATGTATAATATAAAAAAATGTTTCTTTATTATGATTACAAATATTTGCTATAATATATATATATATATATATATATATATATATATATATATATATATATTATATTAGAATGGATTTTTAATTAATATGATAATATGTTTTATTTATATATGATGATATGTTGTTTGAATACTATAATTTATTTATTCCACGTTTGGGAGATAAATTGTATATGAAATTTATATATACGAGAATTGTTATTTTAGTTGTGAATTTAACTTGAAGATTTAATGTATTAATGTTTTGTTACGATTGAAATATTACACTCTTGGGCTAGCTAATTTATATTTATTTTACCTTTAGTTCCTCCTATTCATTATGCTATTCATTAGAATGTGGTTTCATTTAATTCCTAAAATTTTGTTTCCTCGGCTTATCTTATTTATACACTACTCTACAACTCAGTAGGGTTCTGGGCATATCATAATAAAATGAACATTACTGATCAATGGAATTTATTTTATGTTATTTATGAAGATAAAAAAAAATTTGAAAACATTGAAATATTACTTATGTATAAAATATAGTTGGCGCTTTATTTTATTGTTGGAGTCATATACCTATTATGTATAAAAATAAATGATCACCCTTTCTTACTTATTAAAATTCTTATGCTATAAAATAAAATAATGGATTTTTCTATATACATCCAAATTTCCACATCAAAACAAACTTTCTGTATATTATAAAAAACTATTCATTCTTTTGAGATGGCTTTTGCAGACTCATTTGCATAAACTTGGGTAAACGTTTTGTAAACATTATATTTCTTTGAAAAAATATCTGAACACCTGCGTTTAACGTTGTTCGACTATTTGTAACTTTTTTTCTACTTGTTCTCATAAATAGGATTATTGAAAATATTTTAAACACTACTTTAGTTTTATTCGGTTCGTGAAATGGAAAGGATATCTGAAATATTTATGTACTTAATTTCGATCTTTTTTTAAAAATTATTTTAACGTATTATAACAATTGTGCATGTGATAAAAACTGAAATTAGTTATGGTTTGTTGTTTTGTGGAAATTTTATATATATATGTGATCGGATAAAATTCAACATGACAGAAATTTATACATCTATCTACAAATTGGATAATGGTAAGTTTTTTTTATTACGTTACCTGGTACATTATATTCATTTTAAAACTTTTACTACCAGGTGTTTATGATTTTAAATTTAACTTTTTATTATTTGGTACCAAATATTACTAATTAAACACACCACAGACCTTGTTCTTTTCGACAAAAACGACGCCTTCAGTTGGATCCATCCATGACGCTTTCCCGCTTCTTCAGTGGAAATCTTCCTTCTTATAACTATCGGATGATAATTATTATTTGGCTTGACTTTGTGTCAAACAGATTTGTCTTTGCACTTATTTTAATTATTAGTTACTTTTTATATTTCTGATTTATACATATTCACAATTATTACTTAAATTTTTATAACAAAAAAACTGGATCACATTCAATTTGCTTCCTGCTTCTTCAGTTACCAACGCCTAACTAACTTTTGCGGGTCTTTTATCCGCCAAAACCATTTCTATTGTTTATAACCGGAAGCTGGCAATGTTCTAGAAAGATCTTTGATTATTGTTCACCTGTCACTTTGTTTATTAATGTTTTTATTGTTCTTCTGACTTAAACTTGTTATAAAATATTGTTTTTTATTCACTATAACTTTATCGTCATTGATTTAACTCACTAACATTTTATTATGATTGTTTTTTCATGTTATTGATTATTTGAAATCTTCCGATTGGTCAATGCAAATATATCATTTTTATATTTCCTACAACCTAAATATTTACATAATATACATGGATACAGTTCATTTCTTGTTTTGTTTGATATTATTACATTTATACATATAAATTAGGTCGGTAATCATTTATTTTTATTCTTATATTTCATATTCAAGTACATTTTATGTTGGTATACTTGTCGTCAACTGTTATATTTCGTATAGCTTTTGACATTTCCTATAATTACAGTTTTCTACTCATATTATTATATTTCCTATATACTTGTATGATTAAATATCAACTAATATATATCTTATATATGTTTTTACTAATTCAAAATGTCATTTATTTATCAATCATCGTAGCATTGTTGATTTTATTATTGCCATCCTATTTATTCTTTAAATATAAGCAGATGCTTTGGGTGTCTAAAATTCCGGGTAGCGTTACGTTATTTTATTGATCTCCGTTTGCTTGTTAGGTTCTGTCTAAGGTTGTTTTTTTAAAATACAGAATTATTTTAAAACTGTTTTACGAATAATTGTTTATGAATTCTTTTTATATTTATTTATTTTTCTTTATGATTATGCCCATTGATTGTAATTGATTATGTCGTTATATAGATATTTTATTAATTTTGGTACTTTATTTAGAAATTATTTTTATTGATAGATATTATTACTTTATCCTTTATCGGGATTCTATGAATGTTATATGGTCGTTCTATCTACAACAATATATATATATATATATATATATATATATATATATATATATATATATATATATATATATATATATATATATATATATATATATATTAAGTGGATATGTTATATTTTAATATATACTTATATGATTTACCTTTATTTACCCGTTTTTACCTTCGGCTAGCCCTATATGATTATATGAAATTTTTTTTAATTGTATGTATTGTTTAAATTTTATATTGCAGTCGGAAGCATGAGACTTCTCTCTTTGAGTCCTGGACACCTATTAGAAAAAATTTTTACATATATGAACATTTACTTATTATGATTTCGTGATAGGTCTATTCCTGAATAAATTATATATCTTTATTTCAATCATCTCACCATATGATAATCGAATGAATGATTTAAACAATGTTCATGAAAAGTGTTATGGACATTGACTGGAATAAGAAAAATACCAACACTTAAATAAAAATATTTTAATAAATTGTTGATGAAATCTTCGAAATTTTACACACACAAATATTCCTGAACCTCCTCTGTATTCTTTGATGGTCATGCGCACTGAACGCTTATAGTAGCTGCTTCGGCGCAACGGAGCAACTCTTCCGGTTCAACGTTTCTCGTCGTCACAAAATTATAGTACACAGTTATCATGGAGGATGCAAACGTTTAACAGTTCAATGTGCATCAATTTAGTGCATTTAGAATAATATGGTTGAAAACTTATATTAAACAGTTACATATATAATTCAAGTTGTGAATTAAGTGTGTGTTTGATAGTTATAAGAATAGGTGAGCATGCAAAGCGGAAATTAAGATTGGAAAAGCATTTATGAGTGGTGTGAACTTTGATTATTTTACAAACGAAAAACTTTTTTACAAGTAAGTACATATTTAATATCTAAAATTATTGTTGCAGAAAATTAGAGTTCTTTAATTATCCATGGATAAAATTTGGTATTAATTATTTTAAAGTTTCTTTGGCCAATTTTAGATTATACAAATTTAAATGTTCAAAAGTTCACTTTTTCTTTGTTTGTTTGGAATTCCAAATTAAAAAAACTCAAATAACACAGACCTTATATTCCATTCTCGGCGTGGTGGACCTGCAACATCCCGTCTCTTTTCTTAGGTATTCCTTACCCAAGAAATACTCGTTCGGCACGTTTCACTTTTTCACAGGGGTTAATCGACATTAATATTATGAATTTTTTTATTGATTTAGATTTAAAATTATTACTTTTACTTTAAAGTTTTTACAAAAATCTTCTCAGAGAATTACATCCCAGTTCATCATTCCCCAACTAACTCTCGACTCTCTTTTCTTTTTAAAATCAACAACATTTTTACAATCTCTAAAACACAGCCTCCTAATTTGTTATTTTATTCAACAATTGTCAATGATAATGTTTTTTTTATGGAAATACTGAATTCTTCAATTAAAATAGTCTTGGAGAGTGAAATCACTTGTATAACTGGTTTAACAATATCTTATAGAATATATAAATAATCTTTTACATGTATTACAATGGTTTCAATCCTTGTAATTCCTTTTTTTTTGGTAAATTTGTTTACAATTAATATACAATTTCTACAATCTAAATTTATGATTTATATATATGGAACTGTTTATTTTTTAATTCTTTAATTAGCACTAATTTCGCTTTATATAAATTCTAACTTATTTTCAAATTTACATTCTCTGTTTTATATTAACTTCCAACTCATTGAATTTAGGTTGGCAATATTATAACTAGATTCAGTCACTTCCTTCATTGATTTCGATTTGATTACTAGATTTCTATGACATACAATATGGCTCTTATTCCGAATGTCATATTTCATACAGTTTTACTTTTATAAATTAATTTTTTCAAATTGTAACTTTTTATTGTATTTGCATATCGTTAATAAATTAGTGATTTGATTATTAATTCTTATTATTTTAGGTTTTGAACAAATTAACATCCTTTTCCCGATTCAAATGTGGACATAGCAGCGTTCAGATTGATTTTAATGAAAATTGTTGACATTGACTTGACCTTAGGATTTATTTGTGAAGGTAACATTTTCTTAAGAATTAATTTCTATATTATCATTACCATTCTATTCCTTATCCTTAATCCATTTCTTAAATTGATGTACTCAATACTTTATAATACATTTGCTTAAGTCATTCATTCGTTTTATGTTAAATTTTGTTCTTAATTAGGTAGTGTCTAATGATACACCATACGTATATACAAAAAAAATTCCTTTTTAATTCAATCTATTATATGAATATTTATCTATACTAGAGGACTGGCTTAACTCCCCTCAAATTTAAATTTTAAAAGGTGTCTATTTAGATAACTTCTTAAAATTTCAATTTTCAATCTGTAATCCATGCTAATCGATCTATAGGTTTCAGCTCAGTACTTACATTTCTGATAACATTTTTATTTTTATTCTTATTATTAAAATTTTTATGATATTCTTATAATTTAACCATATCAAACTCATTCCAAAATAATTTCTCATTAGGGACATAACAATAATAATTCTTACATTTTATTCTCATAATTCTTATTCTTATTAAATTATTCATATCTTATATTCCTTACTCTTTTCCACCGTTTCTTATTCAAAATCTCAATATTTATACTTCCTCCTTTACCTATCTACTCTTCTATTTTTTCTATTTCATCTTTTATACTAAGAACATAATTTTTAATTATTTCAATGATTTCCTATAATTTCATATCAATTTTCAACCTATATTCATGTCAATTTATCTATTCTTATAGTCGAACCTTTAACTCTTTACTTTCTATCCATATTTATATTTATTTTCATATTTCTTAATCATAATTCATCAACTTTATTTCATAACTATATTCATTATATCATAATTTTCTCATCATATCTCCCTATCTCATAATAATTAATCATATCATATACTTTATAAATATTTCTTTCCATTATTTCACTATACTTTTCTCCCTAATTCCTATAAAATTTTTCTTGACATGAATATTTCCTACTTATATCTTGATTTGAAAACTTTCTTTCCTTCTCATTTCTTTTACTGTTTATTTAATTATTTCCTATCTTATCCTTCCTATTTCCCACCTGTCCTTATTAATGAGTGTTTATTTAATTTTGTTATGTCCTTTATCTAAGAAATTCTCATAAAAATTTACTATTATACTAAAGCTTAACTTGCCATCTTTCTTTGATATTATTCATTTATCATTAATACATTATATTTCTTTATGTTTCAATTTTTTTAGATTACATTAACCACGGATACTGTATGCTGCCTACTAGTACACTACCTATGAAAATTGAAAATCTTATGTTTAACTTGGTTATTATCTTCACGTTGTATATGAGAATACGTCTTATGAAGTAAAATCGAAAAAAAAACCTTACATCTACCTATACTACTATCTATTTACATGTAAGTAACATAATATTATCTATTCCTCTTATCACTCTTTTATGGTGAATTATACTTATAAATTGATTCTATATTAAAAATACCCCTAATCATGTTTGTTCCTGGGTATGCCAATTTATAACTATTTTGTGCATTATCATTTATTATTTCATAAGGTCCCTCGAATGGCAATTGCAATTTAATACATTGGTCTTCTGCTTTATTAGATGTCTTTAATGCTCTGATTATAACCAATTCTCCTTTATTAAAGGTTGTTTTCTTCTTAATTTTCTTGTTCTGATCCCGTATATATTTTTCTGCATTCCTCCTTATTCTGATATTCACCTTTTCTAGTGTCTCTTCTAGAGTAGTAACTCTATTCAGAATCCAGTTTCTTTTAGGTTGGATACCTTTCATTAAATAAATTGGACTTTCCTCTGTTACCCCATGTGGTAAATTATTTATAAATTCTTCAATTTTGTCCAAATTTTCATCCCATCTAATATGTGTCTTTTGACAAAGAATTCTTAAATATTTTAAGATTTCCTTTATATATCTCTCAGCTGGATTGGAGCTAGGTCTTCTAATACTAATAAATTGTAGTTTTATTTGTTCTTTATCACAATACTGCTCTAATTTTTTACTTTCAAAGTATGTAGCATGGTCAAGTATAATTCTCTCAGGTCTTCCTACTTCTTCTATATATTTTTCCAAACATTCTATTACCACCTTAGCCGTTGATCTCTTACATGGAAAAGTTTTAACAAATTTGGTATAAACATCAACTATTACTAGTAAATCCTTATTACCCGATTCATTTCTTCGATTTCTTTATTCATTTGTCGATTTATGTCGTCGGTTATTGTTAGACTCATCCCCGTTCTCTCTTCAATCCGGCCATCCAAATCCTTAAATTTTCTATTTACGTTATCTTTCATCTGTTCCACTTCCTTTGTTATTTGTTTATTTTGTTTTGAGACCTCTACTTTAATATTCTCTGGTAAATATTCTTCTAGATCTCTTCTAAATTCTAATACTTCTTCTACTATGTTTTCTCTGATTTTCATACCATTTTCCTGTATTTCTTGTCTTATGTTTTTATTATTTTCCTCTATGTCTTCTTGTATTTGCCGAATACTCTTCTTATGTTCTTCTTCATTCTCCTTAAGTTCCTTAATCTCTTTGCAGTTTTCAAATCTAACCTCTTCTATCTTCCGTTCCAATCTGTTCATGTTTTCATGAATATTATGAATGTCTCCCCTCAAATTAAGCTCCATTCTATCCATATTTCCGTTAATGCTATTTATATTTCCATTCAACTTTTGATCCATTTTGTTCATGTTTTCATTTAACTCTCCCTTCATTGTATTCATCTGGTTCAACAATTGTTGCATCAAATCTATCATTTGGTTATCATTCCTTGTTCTTGTTTGTTGTTCCCTTCTCTCTTGTATTTCTTGACTTCTATCCAATCCTTCTCCTACTCGTTCTACCTCTATTTCATATTCTTCATCTCCTGTTCTCCTTTCTTCCTGTGCATCATCTTCCGATTGCTGTCCTTGGATGAGGTATTGCACCTGGAAATCTCCCATTCCATGGCTTCTTCCTTCTCTTTCCTCCTCAGATCCACTATCATTTCCAACCTGCTTCCCATCGCGCAACATCATTTTCCTATTTTCCATTGTTCTTTGTTTTTAATTTTTTTTTATTTTTTTTAATATATTATTTTTATAATCGCCCCACGTTTTTGGGTGCCAATTTATAGTGGATATGTTATATTTTAATATATACTTATATGATTTACCTTTATTTACCCGTTTTTACCTTCGGCTAGCCCTATATGATTATATGAAATTTTTTTTAATTGTATGTATTGTTTAAATTTTATATTGCAGTCGGAAGCATGAGACTTCTCTCTTTGAGTCCTGGACACCTATTAGAAAAATTTTTTACATATATGAACATTTACTTATTATGATTTCGTGATAGGTCTATTCCTGAATAAATTATATATCTTTATTTCAATCATCTCACCATATGATAATCGAATGAATGATTTAAACAATGTTCATGAAAAGTGTTATGGACATTGACTGGAATAAGAAAAATACCAACACTTAAATAAAAATATTTTAATAAATTGTTGATGAAATCTTCAAAATTTTACACACACAAATATTCCTGAACCTCCTCTGTATTCTTTGATGGTCATGCGCACTGAACGCTTATAGTAGCTGCTTCGGCGCAACGGAGCAACTCTTCCGGTTCAACGTTTCTCGTCGTCACAAAATTATAGTACACAGTTATCATGGAGGATGCAAACGTTTAACAGTTCAATGTGCATCAATTTAGTGCATTTAGAATAATATGGTTGAAAACTTATATTAAACAGTTACATATATAATTCAAGTTGTGAATTAAGTGTGTGTTTGATAGTTATAAGAATAGGTGAGCATGCAAAGCGGAAATTAAGATTGGAAAAGCATTTATGAGTGGTGTGAACTTTGATTATTTTACAAACGAAAAACTTTTTTACAAGTAAGTACATATTTAATATCTAAAATTATTGTTGCAGAAAATTAGAGTTCTTTAATTATCCATGGATAAAATTTGGTATTAATTATTTTAAAGTTTCTTTGGCCAATTTTAGATTATACAAATTTAAATGTTCAAAAGTTCACTTTTTCTTTGTTTGTTTGGAATTCCAAATTAAAAAAACTCAAATAACACAGACCTTATATTCCATTCTCGGCGTGGTGGACCTGCAACATCCCGTCTCTTTTCTTAGGTATTCCTTACCCAAGAAATACTCGTTCGGCACGTTTCACTTTTTCACAGGGGTTAATCGACATTGATATTATGAATTTTTTTATTGATTTAGATTTAAAATTATTACTTTTACTTTAAAGTTTTTACAAAAATCTTCTCAGAGAATTACATCCCAGTTCATCATTCCCCAACTAACTCTCGACTCTCTTTTCTTTTTAAAATCAACAACATTTTTACAATCTCTAAAACACAGCCTCCTAATTCGTTATTTTATTCAACAATTGTCAATGATAATGTTTTTTTTATGGAAATACTGAATTCTTCAATTAAAATAGTCTTGGAGAGTGAAATCACTTGTATAACTGGTTTAACAATATCTTATAGAATATATAAATAATCTTTTACATGTATTACAATGGTTTCAATCCTTGTAATTCCTTTTTTTTTAGTAAATTTGTTTACAATTAATATACAATTTCTACAATCTAAATTTATGATTTATATATATGGAACTGTTTATTTTTTAATTCTTTAATTAGCACTAATTTCGCTTTATATAAATTCTAACTTATTTTCAAATTTACATTCTCTGTTTTATATTAACTTCCAACTCATTGAATTTAGGTTGGCAATATTATAACTAGATTCAATCACTTCCTTCATTGATTTCGATTTGATTACTAGATTTCTATGACATACAATATGGCTCTTATTCCGAATGTCATATTTCATACAGTTTTACTTTTATAAATTAATTTTTTCAAATTGTAACTTTTTATTGTATTTGCATATCGTTAATAAATTAGTGATTTGATTATTAATTCTTATTATTTTAGGTTTTGAACAAATTAACATCCTTTTCCCGATTCAAGTGTGGACATAGCAGCGTTCAGATTGATTTTAATGGAAATTGTTGACATTGACTTGACCTTAGGATTTATTTGTGAAGGTAACATTTTCTTAAGAATTAATTTCTATATTATCATTACCATTCTATTCCTTATCCTTAATCCATTTCTTAAATTGATGTACTCAATACTTTATAATACATTTGCTTAAGTCATTCATTCGTTTTATGTTGAATTTTGTTCTTAATTAGGTAGTGTCTAATGATACACCATACGTATATACAAAAAAAATTCCTTTTTAATTCAATCTATTATATGAATATTTATCTATACTAGAGGACTGGCTTAATATATATATATATATATATATATATATATATATATATATATAATAAGTAACGAATAGATTAATGGGTATTGCACGCAAATAAAAGAAGGGGCTACTGAAAAAAGTGGTAACCGCAGACATGCATGTTTCTGGCTCATTAGCCGTCATCGGTACGGTACAACCAAGAAAAGATTTCGATATCATAATTTTCGATAAAACAGTTTCTTGTCTTGTTGATACTGGTTCAAATATCTCATTGATTGGTTGTCATGCATTGGATTTTATTCATAACTTATCGATACCTATCTTAACTGAAAATAACTTGAAAATATCTACTGCTGATGGTCAGTTACAGGATGTGGTTGGTTATATCGAAACATATGTCATCGCAGACAAGATATCAAAGCTTATGAAATTTTATCTTACACCTTCCGTTAAACACGATATTATTCTCGGCATGGACTTTCTAAAAATTTTTAACGTAAAAGTAATTTTTTCTAAATTATCTCTAACTGTAAATTCACTCTCTTTAGCTATAGTTAACACTATTCAAGATATCTCTCATTTAACTTCAAGTCAAACAATTGAATTTAATCAAAGTATTTAACTGTTTAAAACAATTAGTCCTTCAGACAGAATTGGAAGAGCTCATTTAATAGAACACTTCATTGATACCGGAAATTCTCCTCCTTTTAAACAAACTCAATACCCATTACCTCAGGCTATGCAAGCTTACCTGGAAAAAGAAGTAGATACTTTGCTAGAATTAGGTGTAATTCAAGAAAGTAAGTCTTCATATTGTAGTCCTATTTGGGTGGTTCTAAAGGGAGATGGTAAATATAGAGTGTGCTTTGATGGGCGTAAACTTAAAATAGTGTGACGTTGAGTAAATATGCTTATCCCTTACCTTCAATCGAAGTTATACTGAGTCAACTTCGAGATACCCGTTATATATCTAGTATCGATTTAAGACATGCATTTTATCAAATTCCGTTGGAAAAGTCATCTCGGGAAAAGACAGCTTTTGCAGTTGCGGGTTTCTTATTATCGACGTTTTCTTAAAGATTTTTCTTCCTTATCTGCTCCAATTTCTGATCTCTTACACGATCGAAAGAAACATCAACCTATTACTTGGACACCACAAGCAAATCAGGCTTTTCATTAGTTTAAAACTGTTTTGACCACTGCTCCTATCCTGAGTAGTCCTGATTTCAACAAACCTCTCTTTCTTATGACAGATGCTAGTGATGTTGGTGTAAGAAGTGTTCTTTCTCAACTGGAAGATGGATTGGAACATCCCGTAGCTTACATGAGTAAAAAACTCACCAAAGCTCAAAGAAAATTTAGTGCCACAGAAAAGGAACTGTTAGCAGTCTTGTTAGGGATCGATAATTTCAGATATTATCTTACAGGACGTCATTTCACTGTAATTACCGATCATTCATCTCTGGTTTGGTTAAACAATATGAAAAAACCCTCTCCTCGCTTAGCTAGATGGATATTGCAATTGTCGCAATATGACTTTTCTATTGTACACCGTAAATCTACTGGAACGGTAGTAGCGGATGCCTTATCTCGGACACCTGAAGTTAGTATTTTAGACTTATCTACCTTACATCCCGATAAGTGGTATAAAGATATGATTTCTAATGTCCAGAATTCTCCCAAAAGATATCCGAGGTTTAGAGTTGAGAATAATGTCTTATATAAAGATGTCTTCAATAAATTTGGACCTATTAGCAATGTTTCGGATTGGAAAATTGTCGTTCCTACTAAAAATAGAAGGGAATTTTTAAATAATTTTCATGATAGTCCAACTTCTGCTCACTTCGGAATTTTTAACACTTTGGAAAGAATTTCAGAAAATTATAACTGGCCTAATCTCAGGAAATCAGTGTATAAATATGTTACTCGTTGTAAAGTATGTGCATCTTGTAAACCATCCAATTTGCCACAAGCCGGATTGATGGGACAATATCGTAATATTAACTTTCCTTTCCACTTGATATCGTGTGATCTTTTAGGACCATATTCCAGATCTCGTAAAGGTAATCAATTCGCACTTGTTGTAGCTGATTGGTTCACTAAGTTTGTATTGGTACATCCCTTACGTCAGGCTACAGCTCGGTCAATTGTAGATTTCTTAGAAAACCATGCCTTTCTTATTTTCGGAACACCTCAAATCATCTCTTGCGATAATGGTGAACAATTCACGAGTCTTCTATTTAAAAATCTCATGGATAAATATTCCGTCGAAAAGGTTTGGTATAACGCTAACTTTCATCCTCAAATCAATCACACCGAAAGAATAAACAAATCTATTGTAACAGCTATACGATCATATAGTTATGAAGATCATAGGATCTGGGATGAAGAAATATATAAAATAGCTCAAGCGGTTCGGCTGTCGAAACACGAGGTTACCGATTTCACCCCTTCATTTCTTGTGTTTGCTCGAAATGTTCCTGTCTCGGGAAAATTTTATGGTACAATTGTTGAAAATGCAAATAATCAGGTTATCATTTCCGATAAAGTTCACAGAGCTCAGGATACACTAGAGATGCCAAAATTTTTCGAAGTTGTGAGGAAAAATTTACAGGCTGCATATCGTCAAAGTAGCCAACGTTACAATTTGCGTAATCGGGATCTTAGATTTTTTGTAGGCGATCGTGTTTGGAAGAAAAATTATCCAAAATCGGAGAAAGCCAAATATATTTCCGCTAAATTCTTACCAAAATATACTCAATGCACGGTATACCGCGTTATTTCTCCCTTAGTGTGTGAGTTGAAGGATGAAACAGGGAAAAATGGCACATGAAAGACCTTAAAGCTGGTATCTTGTCTGATGATGAAGGTTCTGAGGTGGATGAGTCTGACTCATCTACTTAACAATTTATACTTGCCTAAGTGTCTGCTTGTTATGTAATGTATAGTGATGTCTCGAAATATTAGTTTTCTCTCTTTTATCTTACCGATTATTATAATTATCTATTATGATCATTACCTATTATGATAATAACTTTCTTTTCCGTTGATAGTGTTGTAAATAAAATTTGAACGAAATTAAATATTTCCCTAGTGTAGTAAGCTTTTAATTTGATAGTCATAATACAAGACTCCTTTTTAAGATATATTTCTAAATTTTTAGGTATTTAGTATTATGATTTCGCTTAGTAGTTTGAATCTGAGCAGCAAAAATTATTTACTTTCTAGAAACTATTAAAGGATTAATAATTTGCTGCCTTCAAATATTTGTCACAGGCACCTGAAACCTTAAGGGTGATATCGTATCTTTATTACCATATCTTATCGTATCTATTGTGCCTTTATTATCGTATATCTTATCTTATTTGTGTGGACAAGGAAAATCTAACTTGTCTACTATACTATATGTCTTTATAGTATCGCCATAGGCAAGTACCGAATATATATATATATATATATATATATATATATATATATATATATATATATATTAATATGAATTGGCTATGGTGTAATAAGAATGTTATACTTATTTTATTTTAGTTTAAATTTACTTTAAGTTTATTGTTTGCCCGGTATATTGATGATTTTATATATATATGATAAACAGTTTATATTACTAACATGAAAACTTCTCATCTCAGGGTAGAGTTCAAGTATTTAGGATAAAATGATTTTAGAATTCTATATATATTAGCGCCAAAGTTAATAAATGCTTTATATTTCAAAAATAAATTTGTTAATCAGAATATGTTACTTGTTCAATGATTCCAAACTAAATACGGCCCTGTCCTGCTTAAAACAAATCTGCATAATTCAATAGATGTCATTCAGAGCTTCTGCCTATGGTAAGTAGATGGTGCGTAAGTCACCAGATGAAATGAATAACTGAATAACTCAAAAATAGTTTAAAAAATGTTCTTCAAAGGAAAAAACGATATTTAATTTAATGAAAATAAATACATTACATTTTTACAAGTGTTCTTGAAGGAATTCAACTATCTAAAAGGATGACTCTTTCATACAACATACACGCACTCTGGTGAGATATTATTATAAGAGTGAAATACAATTATACAACTTCATAAACATGTGATTTTTAGAAAATGGCGAAATACACTCCTAAAAGCGTCTATGCGTCACAAAATTTTAGTTCTTTGCATAAATTGGTAAGTACGCTTGACTTTTTAATATATTAATAAATTAACTTGTACTACCTTATTCACTTCACTGTTTTGTTTGTTCACCTCAATGATCCGTTTCTTTTATTTGTTTCAGATTCTCCTCCTGTTGAAAAACTCCATGCTGGCATTCCGTTTCTACCAGAACAGGAATCGATGCTGTATTTCATTCAAAGTCCAAGCAGTTTATATAAATTCCATTATTCAGTGTTTTCCAAAAGCTATTGTGGCTATTTTACTTCCACAAGACACAAGACACCATATTATAAAATAAAAATCATGGTTAGTACTGTACAACATTCGACAATTCCTTTTTTAATTATTAATATAAACTTAACTACTTACACTGATGTATATCTTGTAAGTATAATGTATTTGTTCTTGAATTCTATAGTCAAATTTTTATCTTCCAAATAATTTCAAATGATTTTCTTTACCAAAGAGTTTTGCTGCTTACAAATTTTTCTTCCCAAAAATAAAAACCTCTAGTCAATAGCCCCCATAACCAACAAACTTTTTACATTCCGATTTTTTTTTCGTTAGCAACATAATTGTCGCCGATATGATCTTTTTTTAAATGTTTGTTTACCAATCAAATTTGACTATTCATTTTATCACTCAAATTCTTCATTTCAACCAGTGAAATGTTCATCCATTACATCAGGATATTGTATTCTAAGGTTTTTAATTGCTTAGACTTCCTATATTATTTTCATTCAATAATATTTCCTAGTATTGTTAAAATGACATTTCGTAACCTCTAAGTATGTATGTCAAATGAATATTCTTAATGTTTTAATAGATTACCTTTAAATATATATGCAAAATGAAAATTCGTTTTTTTTTATGAGTCATGTTCTCTGAAATTCACATTATTATATACTTTTCTGCTCTGTTATGTCTAAACAGCTACACTAACTTACTTTAATGTTTTAATCAACAAATATTATGAGATTAGCTTGACTTTACAGAATAAAGCATTATTAGTTTCTTATCATGAACAAATTCTGATACTTGATCTTTTTAATAAAAGTTTGGTTAATTTATTTCACATAAATTGTTTATCACACCTATTCGCAATTATCCCTACATTATACAGTCTGTCCTTTCTGTATGCCTTCTCTATCGAATAGTGGATCGTACAGATTGTCTCCATTCAAATGTTAAAAAAAATTTTTATATATTGTAAGAATGTTTTAGGTATATTGTAAGTATAGATTTTTTTAAGATTCAATTTAGATTAGTAATGTTTGTTATTATAATTGTGAAGAGTTTTTTTTAGGGCGCCAACTTACCATGTATAAGGTGAGTAAAATAAAATAATATTATTTAAAACTATTATTAAAATTATCACTAATAAATACGAACTAACTTGCTCCGGCTCTCTATAGTATGTCTTGCTCTCAGGGAGTCGACGCGTGAAAGAATTGTAGTTAAATGACTTCGTGTGATGGATATTTAAAATTATTAATCACATTGAATTGCCTTATTCAATTTCTGTCACAGATTTTTAAGGTTATTATTATTGTCATCCGTTTAAGTGTGGATTTGTAAGATGAATAATAAAATTTGAAAGAATTACTAACAATTATGTGTTTAAATCAAATCAAATTATCATACATTTTATACTACAAAATTATATAACTCTGTAAGTAAGCATTACAAATAAAAAAATGGGTTTTAGAAGTTTTTATACGAATAATAAACAAAATGTCACAGTACCTTTAGCACATTCATTAACTGATCACTGTTCCTTCCAGGGCTCCATTGTACATCAAAAGAAATATTTGAATTTTTTAAAAATAATTGTCAAATTTAATTCAAATATTTCTTTTGATGTTATATACAATTTACCATTTACATCTATTATAATATACATTCTCATATACTTTATCCTTGATAATGGAATAAATAAATTCTGAAAGCTTGAACATAAAAAGTACTATATATATATATATATATATATATATATATATATATATATATATATATATATTGAACCAGATATCATGGATATTAAGAGAATTAGTTCTATAGGAGTATGTTGCTAATATGAAAACATATGAAAATAATATAATTTAAGAAAACATAATTAAAAGGAAACACTTTTCTTAATTAAAAGCATATCAAGTAAAGATATATTAAATAATTAGTCAATAACAATTTAATAAACAAAGAAATTACCTCAATAATAGTACAAAATTCAGAAATTTCCTAACAAATGTAATGGAGTAAATAAAGTTGCCTAACACGATGAATATCTTCTATAACGTAATCAGCTGTTCATCTAAAAAGAAACAATTATTAGAATAGTCAAGTCGTGATAAAAATAAATATAAGCAGTTACATTATAAAATAAATACAAATATTTAGTAGAATAGGGAGTATAGTTTCTCATAGATAAACTATTAAAACATAAATAGAAATGATATAGTGTCAGTAAAATGAACATAGAAACAATAAATAATAATTTATTAAAGGAGTTAGTATGAATAATTTAATACAAATATTAGATAGAGATTACATAAAAGGATTTATGATTCTAGGTAATACGATAGTAACAGTAATAGACTGTTAATAACAATATTAGATATTGAAATATTTAAAAAGTATCTATCTATGTATATGACCAATTTAATTTATTTGTATGATAAAAACTCAAAAGACTCTCTACAAGTGAATTAATAATGTGAAATAGTGAATGTATGAACTTTTCGACTAAGTAAACAAAATTAAATAATTCAATTGCATAGGACAATATTTGATTGGTTATGAACAAAATGACAGATCAAATTTTCAATCAACAAGTAAAGAAACAAACTTTTGTAAATAGTGACCTGGAAAAAACAATATACTTGTTTGTTGAAAAAAGTTGAGAATCGGAGGGAAGCGTAGGAGGTTGGAAGCGGGCGTCGAGATATGTGGACTTTGTGTTATTTCCCGAAAATTTCATGAAATTCCTGAAATAACTTGATAAAATTTAACAAATACTATTAAAAACAATCCTGATTAGTACTCACAGATAATCATATCCAGTTTTTCTGCAAAAATCAGTCAAATTTCTCCAAATTTGGTGTTGGAACTTCAGAGGAGTCTTCCTGGGGTCCAGAAGCGTTATCCCAATTCCAGAGCATCAGGTCAGTGTTCTTTTAAAATATTATTGGCCAATAATAAGAGAAAAAAACTCAAATAAGAGCTTAATTTCGTTAAATTGATAAACATTCACAGCAATGATCGATCTAAAATAAAAAAGGAAACGGACTTTATTTAGTTAATTGATAAAATAAATCATTAACATTATCAAAAAGGCCTAATATAAATAAATAAAAATACGTACGTTCGCCATTTTATCATCATAAGAATGATGCTTGAATTTATTTCCATGTAATATGTCCATATATAAATAAGATATGTTAGTTAATATTTAATCATAAAAGTATATAGGAAAAATAATAATAAGTAGGAAACTGTAATAACAGGAAATATCAAAAACCTATACGAAATATAACAGTTGAGACAAGTATACCAACATAAAATGTATTTGAGTATGAATTACAAGATTAAAAAAAATGATTACCGACCTAATTTATATGTATAAATGTAATAATATCAAACATAATAAGAAGCGAGTTGTATCCATGTATATTGTGTAAATATTTAGGTTGTAGGAAATACAAAAATAATATGATTGCATTGACCAATCGGAACATCTCAAATAAACAATAACATGAAAAAAGACAATAATAATAAGATGCTAGTGAATTAATCAAGGACAATAAGTTTATACTGAATAAAAAACAATAGTTTATAATAAGTTTAAGTCAGAAGAACAATAATAAACAAAGTGACAGGTGAACTATAATTAAAGAATTTCCTAGAACATTGCCAGTTTCCGGTTATAAACAATAGAAAGGGTTTGACAGATGAAAAAGACCGCGGGATAGTTAGTTAGGCATTAGTTGTTGGATAAGCAAGAAGCAATGTAAAGTGATCCAGTTTCTTTGTAATAAAAAATTTTAAGTAATAAGTGTAAATAGGTATAAATTAAACTATAAAAAAATTAACTAATAATTAAAATCAAGTGCAAGGATGAATTTCTGTGAAACTACATAAAGCAGAATAATAATTATTATCAGATAATTACAAGGAGGAAGATTACCACCTAAGGCGGGAAAGCGTCATGGATGAATCCAACTGAAGGCATCATTTCAGCAAAAAGAACAAGGTCTGTGTTGTGTTTTTAATTAAATATTTGGTACCAAATAATAAAGTGAAATTTAAAATCATAAACAACTGGTAGTAAAAGTTTTTTCTTTAAAATGATTATAATATACCAGGAAACGTAATAATAAAAATACTTACCATTATAAAATTTGTAGATAGATGTATAATTTCTGTCATGTTGAATTTTCTCCAATCATATATATAAAACTTTCCACTAAACAAAAAACAACAACTAATTTCAGTTTTTTTTATTACCTACACAATTATTATAATACGTTAAATAATGTTTTAAAAAGATCAAATTTGAGTAGATAAATATTTCAGATATACTTTCAATTTCACGTACCGAATAAAACTAAAATAGTATTTTAAAATATTTCAAATAATCCTATTTAGAAAACAAGCAGGAAAAAGTTTACAATAGTAACTTTAAAACGCAGGTGGTCGTATAATTTTTCTAAGAAATCTAACGTTTACAAACGGTTCACCCAAGTTATGCAAATGAGTCTGAAAAAGTCGTCTCAAAAGAGAATGAATAGTTTTTTTTATAATATATACAGAAAGTTTGTTTGATGTGGAAATTTGGATATATATAGAAAATCCATTATTTTATTTATAACATAAGAATTTTAAGAAATAATAAAGGATAATCATTTATTTTTACACATAAAAGGTATATGAATCCAACAGTAAGATAAAGCGTCAATAATACTTTACATATGAGTAATGTTTTCAATGTTTTAAAATTTTTCTATCTTTTAATAAGTAACATGAATAAATTCCATTGACAAGTAAGGTTGATTTTATTATGATATGCCCAGGAGCCTACTGAGTTATAGAGTAGTGAATGAATAAGAGCAGCCGAGGTAATAAAAGTTTAGGAATCAAATAAACTTCTTCTTACAGTGTCATATCCGTGATCGGACGTAGGCGACCTCTCACTTCTACCTGTGTTGTGCTCTTCAGTTACCACAGATAGAAGGGACCTACAGTTTAACGACGGATCCGAACGTCTATGTTGAGAGGCTGTACTAGGCAGAATACTGTCGGTGGTTTGCCATTGCCTTCCGACATGTGGCTCTCCGAATTTTTAATTATGATGTTAACTAGGCCCGGGTTTGATCCCGGGGCCTCTCGGTTAGCAGACAGAGCACCATTCCACTAGCCTACGGAGACCACCAGATAAACTACATGCTACTAAATATCATAATAAATAGGAGGAATTGCAGGTAAAATATATATATAAGTTAGCAGGCCCAAGAGTGTAAGGTTTTCAATTGTAACAAAATATGAATACATTTTAAATTCAATTCAAATTCACAACAACAGAAAAAAATAATAATTCTCATATATATATAAATTTCAAATACAATTTATCTCCCACATTATAAAATATATATAACAAATTCATATTACAAATAAATATTGTTATTATTATTTAGAATAAACATATTAAATTATATTTAACTTGCTCCCCAACGTGGGGAATTATATAAATAAAGTAATAATCCTATTCAATATATATATATATATTTATATGTATATTAAACTAAATATATGATATAATACTTACTTTTATTGTAGATGATTTGAATGTTTTTGATTATTATTTATTTAGAATTTTTGTTTTTAGTTTGGCTAGCTCAGTTTGTTTTTAATATTTGTTTAATAATTTATTTTAATTATATTATTCGGGAGCATGAAATCCTTTTTCCCTTTGAGTCCTGGCTTATTGTATTGTTATAATTGTTTAAATAAAAAGAAAACACATTATTTGAAATAGATTTAATTTTCAATGCAATATTTGTATTTGATAAAATAATATGCGACGCCAATGGTTATATTGTACCTACTTATTGATTTTAATAATATCATCAATGCGCATGCGTGAAAAACTAGTCATGCGCTTTAACATGAAACGAACAATTCTTACATTAAAGAAGCATCTATATTGATACAAACATAGTTTGTTTGACGATGCAGATAGGTAAATAGTTCATACCAAACATAAAAGAATTTATATATATATATCATAGTTATATATGATACAAATTGCTGTGGAAAAAATTAATTATATACATGGATAGAAAAATAGGAATTATATACAGATGGACATAGTTATTACATTATAAAATTTCAATCTACCAGATTTATGCGATTACAAGATGGCGTAAGTACATATTTTAATTTATTTAAAATTCGGCCTTTCATTAAATTTAACGATTTATGCAATGAATACACTATACAAAGTCTGTCTCTTTCTTTTCTAGATCGATCATATTTGCAAAAGTTTGTCAATTTATGAAATTAAGTACTTAATTGGTATTTTGAGTTTTTACACTGTTTATTGGCCAATAAATGATTTAAATACACTGACCTGTTGCTCTTGCATTGGGATGAAAGTCTCTGGATCCCAGGAACACTCCACTGAAGCTCCAAAAAACCAAAGTTGTTGAAAATTTCCCAGATTCTTGTCGGAAAACTTGTTACAATTGACTGTAAGTATTTCTAATATTGTATTTAATAGTACTTTAGGAGTTTAAATGTCTTAAACCGGGAATATCTTTAAATTTCAGGAACACTATCACATACACTCCTCGCTTCTTAACATCAGCTTCCGTTCTCCATAAGCGTCCCCTCGATTCTCGACTTTTTTCAACAAAACAGTCTTTTGTTCTTTTCCAGGTCACTATTCCAAAGTTTATTTATTGATTCACAGTTTGTTCTGTCATCTTTAATAACCAATAAGATATTATCTTTTGTAATCAGATAATTGAAACTTCTATCACTTATCAAAAAATTTCATACATACAAATACATTAAAATTGGTTATATACATAGATACTCTTACATGGTACAACATTCAATATTATTATTGATAGTATATTCTTGTTACACTCATATTAATTATAAATATAAATTCTCTTATGTTATTTGTCTATATGTCATTACTTGTTTATCTATGAAATCTATTGAATTATATTCGATTCAAAATTTGTATTTGTTATTATTCTTAAATTATTGATTATAATGAATTAACTATAGTAATATTTGTTTTCATTTCAGATGAACAGCTGATTATGTTATGAAAAATAATCTTCGTCTTAGGCAACTTTATTTACATCATTACATTGGTTAGGCAATATCTATATTTTATGTTATCATTGAGGTAATTCCTTATTTTTTATATTGTTATAGGCTGTTATTTAATATATCTTTATTTGATATGTTGTTTAAATTAAGAAAAGTGTTTCCTTTTTACTTGTTTTCTTAAATTATGTTATTTTCATATATATTTCATACTAGCTACATATTTTTATAATACTAATTCTATTATTATCTATGATATCTGGTTCAATATATATATATATATATATATATATATATATATATATATTTATATAACTTTTAAATATTATGGGGTACAGCCAAAATGTATGGGTGGTTAAGAAAATTCGATTTTCACTATACCAAGCTTTCGATAATTTTATTATTATCTTTTTCAAGGTTAAAATACAATTTTGTTAAACTAAAAAACAAGGTTTATGTTTTATATAAGTAAAACTTACTAGTAAATTGAATAAATTCTTGAAGGATATCAAAATTGATAACATTATTATGATTTCAGTTTCATATAATTAAAAAAAAATCACTGATATCAATTGCTGAGAACGTTGTCTGTAGTATCAAGGAATAAAAATTTTTTGAAATGATTGATCAGTCATAGTTTTTTAAACTTTTTTTGATAACAGTGACAACTGACAACGTTAAGGTTTAAGGTTAAATACCTTAACTTACACTAACTTTTTTATCTAGTGTGAAATTACATCTTGTCATTCATATATTAATGACAAATGTAAATATAAAGGTTAAAGGTTAAAGGTTGAATATCCTGATTAACACTAACATGTAGATTCAGTATAAATTTTCATTATATGATTTGAAATTCATTTAATTTCATTTAAATTTGAAAATTACCAATAAAAACTTTTGTAATGACAAGTTAAATTTATTTAAAAAAAAAAAAGAAATGGATATGAAAGAAATTGAAACTTTATAATAACTATGTTAGTTATCATAAAATCATGCATTTTATTTAATATTCATCATCTGATGTTATGTGTAGGAAATCCGTGTCATTGTTAAAGGTTGTTGGTTTATTTTGTAGGTAAATAAGTTGAGTATATATTGCACTGACATTGTTGATATCTGACCTCTTATTCATCGATGGTTGATTTAATTTTATGTTTACTAATTCTATGAATTCTCTTTTAGTTTTATTAGATTCTATACTCAAAATTTTAGTTTCTTTATAATTCATTCTATGTTTAGTTTCTAAAACATGTTCTGTGAGTGCACAAGTTTTTTTATTTAGATTGCAATCACTTTGATGTTGGGTTATACGTTGCTTTAGGGTACGTGAGGTCTGGCCAGTGTAAGTTAAGTTACAATGTATACATGTAATGTTATATATTACGTTAGTTTTCATTACTTTTTCATCTTTCTGTTTAACTTTTGAAAAAACGTCTCCTACTTTTAAAATATTCCTGTTAGCAATTTTAATGTTTTCATTTTTAAATAATATATTGATTTTGTCTGAAAGGTTCTTAACATAAGGTAATGACCCATATTTAGTATTCACTGTTTCATTATTATCTAAGGGTACATTTTCGTTGCTTGTATGTGTATGATTGAGGTTTGTATCAATAGTTGTATTAAAAATAAATTTTTTTAATGAGGTTCTAGGATAACTATTGTTAATGAAAATATCGAAAAGAACTTTTAAATTTTTGTTCAAAAGGGTGGGATGACAAATTCGTGCTATTCTATTTTTCATGGATAGAACTAGATTTTTTTTTATTTTTTCGGAATGGTAAGAGTTGTAATTCAAGTATCTTCCTGAATTTGTGGGTTTCCTATACCAATCTAATATAACTATATTTTTTGGATTACGTATCAATAAACTGTCTAGGAAAGGTATACTATTGTTGGTTTCTGTTTCAATTGTAAATTGTATGTTGGTATTATAGCTATTAAAAACTTGTAGAATCGTGTCTATACCATTACTAGGAATTGCACAAATTGAATCATCAACATACTTTTTCAAAAAAGGTATTTCAAACGGTAATTTTGGAATACAACTATTAAGTAAGTCATCCATAACATATTGTGCATATATTGGTGAGACAGAGCTTCCCATTGGTGTTCCAAAATTTTGTTTATATAATTTGTCGTTATATGCAAAAAAGGTACCCTTTTCAATAAGATCAACGAATTCAATAAAATTGTTATAAGATAGTTTACAATGTATACTTATATTTGGCCAGTGTTTTTTTATACTTTGTTTAACTAATGAAATTGGAATATTACTAAAGAATGAGACAACATCTAAGCTGATTATAACATGATTTGGAGGTAGTTGTTTATTTTGTATGAATTCAGCGAAACAGAAAGAATCCTGAATATAATATTCATTGTTTTTACAATATGCATTTGTTAAGGTGTCAGTCACCAATTGTGCAATTCCTGCTGTGGGTTATTCAATTGATGAAATGATTGGTCTTAAGCTTAAAGTATCTTTATGTATTTTAGGTAGTCCGTAGTATTTAGGTGTTAAGGCCGATGTTGATCTTAATTTTTTTAATTCTGAAGTTGAGAATTTACTACTATATTTTTTAGTTAAGGTGTAAGTTTTTTTTTTTGAATTAGTGTTAACACTAATTCAAAAAACTTCTCAACTTCTCAAATTCTCAACTTCAGAATTAAAAAAATTAAGATCAACATCGGCCTTAACACCTAAATACTACGGACTACCTAAAATACATAAAGATACTTTAAGCTTAAGACCAATCATTTCATCAATTGAATCACCCACAGCAGGAATTGCACAATTTGTGACTGACACCTTAACAAATGCATATTGTAAAAACAATGAATATTATATTCAGGATTCTTTCTGTTTCGCTGAATTCATACAAAATAAACAACTACCTCCAAATCATGTTATAATCAGCTTAGATGTTGTCTCACTCTTTAGTAATATTCCAATTTCATTAGTTAAACAAAGTATAAAAAAACACTGGCCCAATATAAGTATACATTGTAAACTATCTTATAACAATTTTATTGAATTCGTTGATCTTATTGAAAAGGGTACCTTTTTTGCATATAACGACAAATTATATAAACAAAT
The DNA here is from genome assembly GCA_963921935.1 of Galeruca laticollis. Lineage (NCBI taxonomy): Eukaryota > Metazoa > Arthropoda > Insecta > Coleoptera > Chrysomelidae > Galeruca > Galeruca laticollis. Next base: position 259,449,944 of record OY998176.1, on the reverse strand, counting down.
TTTTGGAACACCAATGGGAAGCTCTGTCTCACCAATATATGCACAATATGTTATGGATGACTTAGTTAATAGTTGTATTCCAAAATTACCATTTGAAATACCTTTTTTAAAAAAATATGTTGATGATTTAATTTGTGCAATTCCTAGTAATGGTATAGACACGATTCTACAAGTTTTTAATAGCTATAATACCAACATACAATTGAAACAGAAACCAACAATAGTATACCTTTCCTAGACAGTTTATTGATACGTAATCCAAAAAATATAGTTATATTAGATTGGTATAGGAAACCCACAAATTCAGGAAGATACTTGAATTACAACTCTTACCATTCCAAAAAAATAAAAATAAATCTAGTTCTATCCATGAAAAATAGAATAGCACGAATTTGTCATCCCACCCTTTTGAACAATAATTTAAAAGTTCTTTTCGATATTTTCATTAACAATAGTTATCCTAGAACCTTATTAAAAAAATTGATTTTTAATACAACTATTGATACAAACCTCAATCATACACATACAAGCAACGAAAATGTACCCTTAGACAATAATGAAACAGTGAATACTAAATATGGGTCATCACTTTATGTTAAGAACCTTTCAGACAAAATCAATATAATATTTAAAAATGAAAACATTAAAATTGCTAACAGGAATATTTTAAAAGTAGGTGACGTTTTTTCAAAAGTTAAACAGAAAGATGAAAAAGTAATGAAAACTAACGTAATATATAACATTCCATGTATACATTGTAACTTAACTTACACTGGCCAGACCTCACGTACCCTAAAGCAACGTATAACCCAACATCAAAGTGATTGCAATCTAAATAAAAAAACTTGTGCACTCACAGAACATGTTTTAGAAACTAAACATAGAATTAATTATAAAGAAACTAAAATTTTGAGTATAGAATCTAATAAAACTAAAAGAGAATTCATAGAATTAGTAAACATAAAATTAAATCAACCATCGATGAATAAGAGGTCAGATATCAACAATGTCAGTGCAATATATACTCAACTTATTTACCTACAAAATAAACCAACAACCTTTAACAATGACACGGATTTCCTACACATAACATCAGATGATGAATATTAAATAAAATGCATGATTTTATGATAACTAACATAGTTATTATAAAGTTTCAATTTCTTTCATATCCATTTCTTTTTTTTTTTTTTAAATAAATTTAACTTGTCATTACAAAAGTTTTTATTGGTAATTTTCAAATTTAAATGAAATTAAATGAATTTCAAATCATATAATGAAAATTTATACTAAATCTACATGTTAGTGTTAATCAGGATATTCAACCTTTAACCTTTAACCTTTATATTTACATTTGTCATTAATATATGAATGACAAGATGTAATTTCACACTAGATAAAAAAGTTAGTGTAAGTTAAGGTATTTAACCTTAAACCTTAACGCTGTCGGTTGTCACTGTTATCAAAAAAAGTCAAAAAAACTATGACTGATCAATCATTTCAAAAAAATTTTATTCCTTGATACTACAGACAACGTTCTCAGCAATTGATATCAGTGATTTTTTTTATAATTATATGAAACTGAAATCATAATAATGTTATCAATTTTGATATCCTTCAAGAATTTATTCAATTTACTAGTAAGTTTTACTTATATAAAACATAAACCTTGTTTTTTAGTTTAACAAAATTGTATTTTAGCCTTGAAAAAGATAATAATAAAAGTATCGAAAGCTTGGTATAGTGAAAATCGAATTTTCTTAACCACCCATACATTTTGGCTGTACCCCATAATATTTAAAAGTTAGTTTTTCAACTATTCAGCCGTGACTACCCTTCTACTTTATTATATTTATATATATATATATATATATATATATATATATATATATATATATATATATATATATATATATATATTTCTAATTTTGCCAAGAATATTCGAACTAGACTTTGCATGTATTTTTTTAAATATGTCATAGGATGTTAGAAGTTATTATCATTATTATAATTTTTTTAATTTTTTTGCTTTCTCTATCTACTTATATTTTCGAGATATCATCTCATATTATGATTACATTCTCAAGTCTCAACTACAGTTAATGCCTTATATATTACTCTGATTTTTATCTACTCTATCGACGGTTATCTTAACTTCTCGTTTCTTTTTGATGCTCTGTGATTGGGGGCTTGAGAATTCCGTCACCCGAGTATTATCCAGGCGGGGGGGTAGGAGTCATCCAGGCGGGGGGGTAGGAGTCCTCCAACCTAACCACCTTCTGGCTACATATTTTTTTCATCATTTAATTGGGATTGGTGCAGTTGGTTTATGTTCATTATATGCTTCGTAATACCGTTCTGTCAGATTGTACGTGAGTTCAGTAGACGTTGCTTGTGCCTTAGGTTCTACATATTGTGAGTACGAGGCTCTTGACTGTTCTTTATTCCGCATCTACAATTTCCTGTTGATTACGTTTATAATTTCCTGTCGCGAAGTTCGGACAACTTTCAGCACCCACCCAGTAAAACAAAGTTGGTCATATATGTTGTATACCATACTCTCGAATTATCTCTAGTTTCTTATATAACTTCATATAGGCTACAAATAAGCTCAGGGATTATTGCCACACCTTTGAGTATGACAGTTTGTTAAGGACAACTTGTTAGTGTTGGGATAATGGTCTGTTCCTTTTAGTACCGTGTTTGTAGTATTCCTATATAGTTATAAGTTATGGAAACTACCTTTACCGATTGTGACATGTCTTTTAAGAAGACACAAATACCTGATTATGACTATTGTTCTTTTTGAGAAGATTATATTGTTGAATAGTTTGTACCATATGTAAATTACATCTTTGTAAAATATTCAATTCTTGTTAACTTCAGAATCTAATTTGTTTTGAATGTCAATATACTTTCAGTTTTAGTTTCAAATTCATAAATTAAGTTGTAAAATTTAATAACATTTTTATTTTCAATTTTTCATCCATCATATAATTGTTATTTAATAAACTATTTGTAAATAACTTTTTCAATTTTCATACAACATACAACTTTACTTAATAAAACTACTTGTAAATTTTAAATAACGTTGTTCATATTTTTTTATATAACCTTCCGACTTCTTGTTTTGTTGACTGGGATTAGTCTATGTTAGGTAACTTATAGACTAATAGGACTCAGGGTAGCGCCCACTTATCTTTCCGTCTCGTTACGTAAAAATAAGTAAGATTACCCGAGAACCGGTAAGACCTACTCTTTGGGTTTCTACTAGTATATAACCCACGCCTGAGTAGCTCTTCGATGAAGTATCCGTTGCATAATTTCCGTAATATAATCTTCTTCAAAATGATGTCTGAAATCTCTGTTTTCCATTGATGCATACACCTACACCTAGTTTTGAGTACACATTTCTTTTAAAATTGCGAAAGTATAACACCATGTTTTACGAAAAAATTAATTATCTAAAACTTAAAATTAAACTGGTTAACACTTAATTTGGGCCGCATAAATACGATAGAGCCAATTTACAATTATTTCAATCCCATCCAGGAAGTGACTAGCCTAGTTTTGTGCAGTTCTCGAAATATTAGAAATTTAGTTAGTTCAAACCATTTTTAATTAGTTTTGATCAGTAAGAAGTACTGTAAGTTCACTTTACTTATATTGTTCTTCAAATTATCTAAACATAGTTAATTCCACATCATAAACACAGTCAATTCAAATAGTACATCACCTATAAAAAGCAACAAACTAGTTTCGCATGCTGCTATTTACTAATAGCGGCCAGGGACGTATTCCAAACTCCGGCCAAATAAAATCAAATTTTAATGATGTCTTCTATCAATGATTCACACTCAAATACTCCTACAACAGTTATCAAAAGTTATTCATCAGCAGTTAACCAGACAAGCAACAAGCAATCGTTTTTTGCGCTATCTACAATGCCAAATTACATTCATTCAACCAAAAAAATAATAATTTTTCATCAAGGCTTTCGAACAATCGTGTTTGTATGTACTTAGCAAACAAATCTGTAGTTGATAGCTTCATGAACAATTATGGCTCCATAACTGTCAACGGCGAGAAACTAGTAGCTCGTCGACTCATAACACCGGCTGATAGAATCATACTTTCCAATGTAAGTCCAACCATCCCACATCAACTGCTAACAGATGAAATATCAAAAATAGGTCTAAATCCAGTTTCTCCCATGACGTTTCTAAGAATCGGTGCAATATTACCTGAGTATAGTCACATCCTGAGTTTCAGAAGACAGATTTACGTAAGCCCTTATACGCAACAGCTACCAGACTCCATATTGATTGAATTCGAACAAACCAGCTACCGAGTTTTCCTCCAAAAAGATGGACTAACATGCTAGAAATGCAAAGCTAATGGTCATATAGCCTCACAATGTATCAATAGCTCCAACCAATCAGAACCTAATACATATAGTTCAACATCAAATAATGAACCGCTTACGACTTCCCAAACTCTTCTTATAACCCCAATCCAAACTCTCCCGCCATCTTTGTCAACAAATAACATTAATACACAAAAATTGACCTCTGATCCAATAACAGAAGACTCTCCACTTAGTCAAGAGACGTCCACAACTTTAAGGAATATGGAAGCAGAAACGGAAGCAACAGATATCCCAAATATGGCCAAAATCACAAACAAAAGACCTATGGAAGATACCCCCACACCCGATAGCGATAATAACATAACGCCAGAAAAATTGTTCCCTAAACCAAAACCAAATCTAAAAAAGAATAAACTGAGCAAGAAACAATCAACCATCTCCTTCAAAGAGTACATCGAAAATCATTCGCCACCTTTCATTCTGGACTACGACCAATTAATTGTTTTATTAGATAACGTAACCGGCTCATCCCAACCTGTAAATATAGCTAGCTTACTACTATGTTAACTGAAGTATATTCCCACATAAATAACAAAAACGAGAATCACCAAACTTAAAAAAAAGATATTTACTCATCTTCGCCAAGACTTAATTGACTCTGAATCGGATTCATCTACTAATAATTAATTTGTCGCCCATAACCCTCTTAAATTACTCCAAAATTCAATTCCATTCTTCAATGGAACATAAATGGTTTCTACCATCGACTTGGTATGCTACAAGTTATTATTAAAGAATACTCTCCGGACATCATATGCCTTCAAGAATTCAATCTCAAACCAGATAGCAGCTATTCAAACAGTCAATTTCAATTTTTCTCCAAAACTCGTAACAACACCAAACGTGCCAGTGGAGGAGTGGTAACTTTAATAAGTAAATCTTTTCAAGCAGATTACTTCCATGTAAACTCAGAAATCGAAGCTCTTGTTGTAAAACTCACCAGCCATAAAACCTTTTACATTTGTAATATATATATATATATATATATATATATATATATATATATATATATATATATATATATATATATATATATAATCATGTGTTTTAATGTATTTTAATGGCTCACGTTGTAAGTAATTTTATTTCATTTATTGTACTCTTGTTTCATTAATTAATGTTTATAGCAATAACCTCCTGAGGAAGTTGTGAAGTACAACGAAATATAGAGGCACGTTGAACATACAGACCGATTACCCAATATTTACCTTTCGTTTCCTATATATATTAATACATATCCTCTATCTAAATTCTAAAGAAAATTTTGAAATAAGAAAAAATGTGTATATTTGGATGTAATACTAGTGATACACACTGTATTATCAATCATTTTAAAGTTTCAATATACAAATAAATTTTGACATTTCAATTTCGGATGACATTTATGCAGAATATACTTTATAACGATTTGAAAACAAGAATACAGATGTCTCTGTTAGCAAAATTGCAATTATATTAAAAGAATGAAAATCTCTCTTTGTTATAAGAAAACGTAAATTTATATGTTTTTTAAACAAAAAGAATTTTTTGGTAACTAAAGGAGAGGAGAATTATTAGTATAGAAAGTTTAGTGAGTTGATTTTGATATCCCCACGAGGCAACATCGAAATAAGAGTTGCCTCAAATTTATTGAAAAATATCATAGTAATTTATATGAATATTATCAGATCATCAAATCCTGTATTGTAAAGCCAGTGCGTGTATAATTCGCAACGAATTGCATCGATAAGGTGCGGGTGATTTTCTGATTTCTAAATTAATAATTTAGAAAGTAGTTCTTGGATTCTAAACACGGTTTAGAATACGAACGAGTTAACCAGTACCTAGTTGGTGAGTCCAGTTTATTTACATTATTTCTCGAGAATTAATAGGCCTTTATTAAAAATATTTCAAAATTAGATGCATCTTATGGTAACAAATTCGATTGAAATTATAGTAACGTTACTCAAATAAAATTCAACGTCAAGCGAAGATAATTTTGGAATAGACAATTTAAACGGAAATTTGCGAATTTTGACATTGATATACATCAAGTATATAATCAAACATTTTGAACTTTGATAAATTATTTAGCGAGTAGATTTATAATTATAGGTTGCTTTAATTTTAAGGTTGATAGAAAATTCTATCTTTGTTTCTGCGTTTATAATATTTTTGAAAAGTTCTAATTTCTTGTAATTTGTTATTTGATAAGATATTATATAAATTTGAATTCTAATCACTCTTTGGTACTCATCTCATATTCATTACTCATTTTATTTGATAATTTTCAGGCTATAGAAATTTTGATATAATAAGTGACATTTGGTTAATTTCCTGACAGTAAAATCATATATGTCATAAGATAATTTAATTGTTTTGTAGTATATAGAACAAACAGTTACTCTTAATTTGGAATAGCGTAATACGTAATTTGGAAAATTCTTTAAAAATTTATAAATTTGAATTATTATTTGAAATCTTTGATCCCTCCCTGAGATAAGAAAGAGTAAGTCGTTTGTGTATTGATTTATCTTTCACAATATAAAATTTAATATTCATCTGAGCCGGGCATATTAATTTGACAACTGCTGTCAAAAATTTCAATAGGTTATATTCAGTGGTAAAGGCATATTCACAAGAGTGTAGTTAAAATCATAAATTGTGACATCAACAAAAAAAATTCATTTAGATAAAATCATAATTAATATTATTATAAAACATAATATATATATATATATATATATATATATATATATATATATATATATATTGAACCAGATATCATGTATATTAAAAGAATTCAGTTGTGTAGGAATAATTATTTCATAAAAACAATGAACTATAGATAAATAAACAACTGAGCTAGCCACATCACACAATAAATAAATAAGTAAATATCTAATTTAAATATATTATAATAACAATCATGTTCAATATATATATATATATATATATATATATATATATATATATGTATGTATATATATATATATATATATATATATATATATATATATATATTGCTCTCGATTGCACAATAGAGTACAAAGACTTATAAAACTTACTAAATCAGATACCAAGTCCAAGAATTATCATTGGAAATTTTAACGCACATAACATAATCTGGGGCAGTAAATCGACAAAATCAATAGAACACATACTAGAGAAACTCATTGCCGACATTCCACTGAATTTCGTGAACGATGGAAGCCATACTAGGTTTAACATATCTACCGGAGAAACCTCTGCTATCGATTTAAGCCTCTGTGACCCAGCACCATCTGCCAATCTATCATGGGAAGCTCTCTCGTACTCATATGGAAGTGATCACTTTCCAATTATTATCGAGAATCGTACCTCTCTAGGAAAATTTTCACCAAAATACTCGCGTAAATGGAGAATTGAATCTGCAGATTGGACATCTTTCAGAAAGCTTCAATGAAATCATCTTGGATAGTGCCAGCCAGCACATTGGTCAAACAAAAGACATAAAAGGCCATACTCCAGTCCCCTGGTGGAATCAAGAGTGCGAAAAAGCTATCAGGGAAGCAAAAACAGCGTTGAACAAGTACAGGAAACACAAAACTCTCAACAATCGCGTAGAGCGAAAGAAATACAAGGCAAAGGCACAGCTTGTAATCATACAAACCAAGAAAAAATCAGGGCAGGAATATGTTTCTGAAATAAACTCTTCCACTCCAATAAGCCAAGTCTGGACCAAAATAAGAAAAATAAATTAACATAGTTCAAAAAGCACTATTCGTAGCATTAGACACAATGATCATTACCATCCACAATAGATATCACCAATATTTTGGGCCAATCCTATCAAGAACAATCGTCAACTTCAAATTTCACACGCGACTTTCTCAATTACAAGGCTCAAACCGAACAAACTCCCATCAGTTTTGAAGATACACTCGATAACCCTTTAAATCTTCCTATCACCATAGAAGAACTTGACAGCTCCTTAGACAAAATGAAAAACTCGAGCCCAGGTCCAGACAATATTTCTCAAATATCTACCTTCTTCAGCAAGACGGCATCTACTGAAACTTTTCAACAAGATATGGGAAGACAAAGTATTTCCTTCTTTATGGTCTAAAGCTATTATTCCACCATTTCTGAAATCTAAAAATCCCAAAAAAGAAGCCAACTCGTACAGACCAATATTTCTAACTTGCTCGATGGGAAAATTGCTAGAGAAAATTGTCAACCAAAGACTCATGTGCCATCTCGAAACTTCTAACCTCCTAATCAAAGAACAAACTGAACTTAAACCAAACCGCTCAACTCTAGACAATATTGTGGATTTGGAAAGTGAGATCAATGAGGCTTTTGCCACCAAACAGGTATGCGTGGCCATTTTCTTTGATATCTCAAAAGCATTTGATACCTGCTGGAGTCCAAACATCCTGATGCAACTACAAAGATGGAATATCACAGGAAATTGCCTAGCGTTTATCAACAACTTTCTTGCCAACAGAACATTCAAAGTTCGGGTTGATGACGAACTATCTGATACTTACCGCCAAGCAAATGGAACCCCACAAGGCTCAGTTATCAGCCCTACTTTATTTTTGATTGCCATTAACAACATTTTCAACAATTCAAAAAAACCACTGAAAGCAAGAGTTTTCGCAGATGACCAAGTGGTTTACATAAAAGGAAAAAATATAAATACAATATCTCTATTTATGCAACAATTCATCACAAATTTGGAACAATGGTCACGTCAATCCGGCTTCAGGTTGTCTGTTACCAAAACAACAGGTGTGGTATTTAGCAGGAAACGTTCATATACTGCTCCAAAATTGAAGCTCTATAACCAAAATATTAAGTTTAAATCATCAGCAAAATTTATAGGAATGATCTTTGACCATAAGCTTACCTGGAAAGATCACATAGAGAAGTTGGTCCAAACATGTATGAAGCGGCTTAATATAATGAAAACCCTAGGAAATATAAATTGGGGATCAGACCCAGCAACACTACTGCTTATATATAAAACGCTCATCAGGTCAAAAATAGATTACGGCTCCATAGCTTATGCATCTGCCAGAAAAAATGTACTTCGCAAACTTGATGTTATCCATAATAGAGCATTGAGAATAGCTTCAGGCTCGTTTACAACATCCCCTAATACCAGCATCCAAAGTCTTCTTGGCGAACCATCATTAAGCTACAGACGCTCTATATTGAGTTTGAATTACGCGGCTGCTATATCCACTAATGCTGAAAAACCAGTTTACAGTAACACATTCAACAAAAGATATAAGGATCTTTTTGATCAAAAATCGCAACTATCTAAGCCATTTTACGTCAGATTTTTTTCAGAAATTTAATTAAGAGCTCCCAACAAGGTTTCCATCCACTATCGAACATCCAGCTCCGTGGACAATTTCTACCCCTCGCTGCCGTACTAACCTAACTGGGCTTGATAGGGATACAAATCGCCATGAAATCTTCGCAGAACTCAACAGAATACTGCATGACTACAATGGCTTTAACTTAGTCTACACGGATGCTTCGAAATCGTAGGCTTGAGTGGGTGCTGCAATAGTGACTACAACTGAATCTTACATCATAAAATTCTCCCCTCACACTAGCATATTTACGGCAGAACTCTATGCTATCTTTCATGCCCTCAAAGTAATTACCTCCTTTTCAAATCCCAAAACCCTAATTTTAACTGATTCCTTGAGTAGCATTCATTCCTTGAATCATCCTTATCCCAAGCACCCAATACTACAATCGCTTAAATCACAGCTTCATAAAATCCAGAACAACAAGAAATTTGTCGATTTCATGTGGATTCCTGCTCACATTGACATCAGAGGCAACGAAGAAGCGGACCTATGTGCGCGTAACGCAATCGTAAACGTTAATGCCGAACTCATAACAAAGTGCGTGGTGAGTGACTTATTCGGGAAAAAATTCATAACCACTGGCAGCGATCGCAAGACAAACTTGCGCGAATTTAAGTCAACAGTGACGCTGTGGAAGCATCCAACCACAACACGCAGAGCACAAGTGATTGTTACTAGACTTAGAATAGGGCATGCAAATTTACGCATACTTATCTATGTCAAGAGCATTTAACAGTGAAACTTGTCCTCATTAATTGCACTAAGTTTGACACGAACCGGCTAAAATATAGACTACCTCCAGATTTAAATATACTCTTAGGTGTAAATTGCCCAGTTGAAAAATTGATAGGATTCTTAAAGGACATTAATTTGCTAAACAAAATTTAATATTGTATATTTTTATACACTGCTAATCACCTTGGGTGGAAACGGATTACTTTGAATAAAAAAATCCCATCAAGCTCCATAATATTTACATGTCTGTCATATGATTTATAATCCATTTTAACCCAAGTAAGCTCGCGCCCCAGTCGTTTTGCCACTAAGCAAATATTTTCCCCCACCCACGTTTATTTCAGCCGCCAATGTACGACTCGCTTTGGAGTCTTCCTTAATCGAACCGGCGGGCCAGGCTACTTTTTAATTTTGTTAAAGAATTTCACAGAAGCTCAAAATTGACAATTGGTTGTTTTAACCGATGCACGAGTATTTTGAGTTTTGTTCCTATAATTAATTGTTTACAAGGGCAATGTGGCAAAATCGTATAGATAATAACAAGTAATTTTTTATAGATACGTATTTATGTTGTAGAATAGATTATGAAACGGAAATCCAACGTTTACAAAGATTGTTCGAGGAAGTATCTACAGACGATGAGATAGTTGGTGTTTCAGGTCCTGAAGGAGATATTCTAGAAAAAAGCGGCCATGATACAAACTCAGAGCAGTTCGGCCTTAATCAAAACGATGACAGTAGTGATGACTCATACGACGAGGTGCCTCTATCTCAACGACTTGATTATTATGTCGGAATATACGGGAAGTTGTGGTGTAAATATCCATCGATAAGCCATATAGCAAAAACAAAGCTAGCGAATATTGTAACATTTCGTGAGGGTCCTACTAACAAATCACAATTTGCTGTAACTTCGCTAATCTCCTGGAACGTATTTTTCCCTGATGAAGATAAATAAGAAATAGTGTTATGTACAAGAGATGTCAGAGATACAGACAACATTGAACTAAGTGATTGTTGTATTTGGCGGCGTTTCACGTACCCAACAGATACGTTAGCTGGAAAACAGTCTGTACATGCTAAGTAATAGTCCTATCAACGTTGAAAAATGGCTTGTTGATACTATTATAAGATCAGGGCACAATATAACCATGGACAATTGGTTCACTTCAATTGACCTAGCTCGAAACCTACTAAAAAGAAATTTAACAATTGTGGGGACTCTCAGAATATATAAAAGAAAGCTTCCAGAAGAACTCGTCGATTGTAAACAAAGGTAAAGGACACAATTTTTGGATTTACAAATAACATAAGTCTGCTTTTCTATATACCTATAAAAAATAAGACGGTTGCATTGATATTGACGATGCATCATCAGGGTGAGGTTGACGATAATGCGGACCGAAAACCAAAAATTATAAATTATAATAAAACCAAGGGTAGAGTAGATATACTAGCGAAAAACTGCTAGGTGGCCACTAATAATATTCTTTTTGCCAACATCAGAAACTGCATTACACATTGTTCAAACACATATAAACACTCACATTTTACCTTACATGAGAGATAATAAACTCACAATTAACACCTCCAAAACAGAGTACCTGTTACTCAGGAGGAGATCAAGGAAAAACTCACTGCAATTACAGCTCTGTATAGATGGGCAATATATCAATCCCAGTAACACACTAAAATATCTGGGCTATACTGTGCATGGCAATACAAATGCTAATGCACATATTGCTCAACAGGTATTGAAGGCGAAAATTGCAATGAGTAAACTTTACCCGTTAATTTGTAAGAATAGTTATCTCTCAACAACAAACAAAATTACAATATACAAACACATTATTCGACCTATATTAACATACGCAGCACCAGCATACTTTACAGCCACAAAACACAACTTTCACACTTTACAGGTGGTACAAAATAAGTGTCTGTATGGCAATAAAATACACCACAGTTTACCCAAGACTTCCCAAAAATACCTGGCTACATGAACAAGCAAATATACCTACTATCAAGGACTTCAGAACCAAAATATCCACAAATTTTTATAATAACTGTCTCCCAAAAAATCTTAGTAACACACTCAGAGCCGCTAGTCGCGCAGAAGACACCCTTGATAGTGGGTGTAGACTTCTGCATGGTACATTATTTACATAACAAGTTGTTTATCTCAAACAACCAGAACGATCGAATTAGGGGCTATAGTATCCCTCATTCGCAATAATTAATTTCAACATATCATAAACAACGTCCGTCATGTTGCTGCCTCTCATAAACTAACACATTGTTCGATTTTGAAACCCTGTTTTTCAGCCGGTTTTCAGGGACGACTCAGTCGAAAAATCTGGTAGTCATATTTATATATACGGGACAAAGTAGATATTTTCCACATACTAATGGGTAATGCAGACGCAAGGAACCATGTTGGCACAACTCATCGACAGTACAAGGGCAGCAGGAAAGGTCAGATCATCGGCCCCTTTATTTTACTTTTCCGCCCAACCTATCTAATATGCGAGAAAAGTATTTGTTTACCCCAACAAAAGTTGGAATTTTGAAAAAAAAATTTGAGTTATTTTTACGTTTTCCATCAACAACAACACGAAAAAATGGTTTTTAGAAAAAAAATCCTGTGTGTGTGTCGTCGTCGTCGTCGTTGTCGTCGGCCACTTTTTCTTACATGTCTTGTTAGCACGATACAGCCTCCGGAGTACAATAATTCACCAATTTTATGATTGAATATTGTTAAGGACATGTCACAGATGAACCCTATTGCTTTTCAGCTCACCAGAGCCTGTACAACGGGTGCTATGGTACTTGAAGGACGACAATTTGTCATTTTTTGAGAAATTTCAGTTTGTTAGCACGATACAGCCTCCGGAGTTAAAGAAGTCACCCATTTTATGATTGAATATTATTCAGGACATCTCACTGATGAACCCTATTGATTTTCCGCTTCAGATCCAATACAACATGTGCTACAGTACTTTAAGTACGGTATTTTTGTAATTTTTGGAGAAGTTTCAGTTTGTTAGCACGATACAGCCTCCGGAGTAAATACAAGTGACCAATTTTATGATTGGATACTATTCAGAGCGTCTCAAAAATGAGCCCTATTTATATTCAGCTCACTAAAGCTAGTACAACGGGTGCTATGGTACTTGGAGTACCAAATTTTTGTCATTTTAGGAGAATTTTCAGTTTGTTAGCACGATACAGCCTCCAGAGAGTATAAGATTGATCAATTTTATGATTGAATATTGTTCAAGGAGTATTACAGATGTACCCTATTGACTTTCAGTTGACTAGAGCGAGTACAGCGGGTCCTATAAAACTAGATATACTAAATTTTTGGTTATTTTTAGAGAAATTTCGGTTTGTTAGCACGATACATCCCCCGAAGTATATACAAGTAACAATTTCATGATAGAATATTGTTCAGTGCCACAGATGCGGAAAAGTTAATTTTAATCTTTAAAACCATTTATTTCTTAGTACCTTTGTAAACTCACTCACTTATAAACTATTGAAATAAAGACATTTTTAAATTAATTAAATATTCTTTTTTGGAATGAATATTGGCAGACAGTGTCGTAAAAGCTCAGGCTCAGGCCCTGGAAGGCGGAGGGGGTGATTTTTATGAAAACCCAAAATACAATAAATATTTTTTCAGAATACTTATTGTACTTATTGTGCATTGCAAAATATCACGGATTGGTAATTGCAAATCAAGGTTTCACCTAACCGTATATACCTATCGAATAATTGTATGAACATTACTTGGAAAACGTAATGACCACGGATGTATTTTATTTACCTACCGTTTTGTTTTTCTGAATTTGTTTTATGTTTAGTTGAGTGTGTCGAGTCTATTGTGTAAATTATCTACTTTTGTGAAAATACAATAATACTAAAGAGAAAAGGCGCCATGATAATAATTGTTTCGATACGTTTTTAACATGTTCGACTTTCACCGAAAATTAAAAATAGTCTTATGAGTGGTGCACAAAAACGGAAAATCCGTTAGGGAAACGATCACATTATCAATAATAAATACGCGAAGTTGGATAGTTTCTTCTCCATAGGTGCATCAAGTAATTCGAAAAAACCTGAACAAAAACAAACGGAAAACCTCATCATAGTTTTAGGCGTGAGTCGCCGTGGACGTGTATTCCGCAAAAGGGAAGGAAACTTGCAATAAAATTGCAGAGGCAATTAGCAGTGATTTGGCTGTATACATACATATGCCCGTAGACAAAGAACTGAGGAAAAAAATTAAAAATAAGAACGTGTCATCAAAGTTAAAACTTTAAAACAGATATCAAAGAACGGAGCTGGTTATGTTACTCAACACATTTAGATGTGGCTTATTGTCAGGTATGTTTGCTATTTGCTGATAGAGGTGATATTTATTTCAATGAAACTTAATTAAGTATTAAAGATCGAGCTCGATGAAAAAAAAGAATTTGAATCTTGTATTGAATTATGGCATTAACGTACCTTTAATAAGAGAATTTTATGATCTATGTCAAAAAATTTACACATTTTCACAGCATACAAAGATGGATCTAAACATCGTACAAAATAACGAGGATATGCATTTAACTATAAAATCATTATGCACATCAAGGTGATCACCGCGGTTCAATTCTGTCAAATCATTCATTAATTACATTAACGCACCCTGATGACAACGCAGTAAAAACGGCAAACCAGCAGGGTGCGGAACCGAAGATATAAAACTGTTGTAAATTAGTTTTTGTTGTTAAATTGAATCTGAAGTGAACGTAATAATTGTCAAAGAATATAGTTTTAATTAGAAAATGAAGTTTATTAAAAATAGAACTTAGTGCTTGTAGTAGTTAATTGGCGCAGTCAGTAGAATATCGTGGGATTGATTTGTATCGAACAAACCAATTTCGTGTCGAGGATTAGCCCGATATCGAACCGTATATACTGTCAATAATGGTGACGCCGACGGATACGTTAAAAAGTGAACCTCAAGTTAATAAGTTTGGGAATAGAAATCATATCGTCCACTACTGCGAGGGACCAGTGTTTCGGAGAAGACAAAATTGCTGAACCGGACCTCTACCTCATAATTGAAATACTGAGAGTAATTTATTTACTGTAAGTGCAATTTATGTCTGATTTGCTTGGAATTTTAACAAATAGTTTATAAAATTTGTCTATTGATAACACTAATAATATAATGGCAGAGCATTTTAAATCTGAATATTTGAAATGTATTCCGGAATTCGATGGAAATCCGAATGACTTAAATCAATTTTTATCAGTTTGTGATAGTCTTATTATCAACTTTTATGATAGGGTAAACCCAAATAATTTTCATAATGTATACTTGTTGTCTATAATAAGTAAATTAGTAGGAAGTGCAAGAACTATAGTTTCTATTCAAAATGTCGATATTTGGGATCAGTTGAAATCTGTTTTAAGACGAAATTTTGCAGACCAACGGGATGAGACTTGTTTGAATAGAGACTTGGTAGTAATGAAGTAAATGCCTAATGAAAAAGCCCAAAATTTCTATGATAGAATTGTAAATATTTCAAATTTATTATGCAGTTATGTAGAAATTCATGAAAATATACAAGTGTAATAAACACGAAATATGGCAAAGGGAAATTTAGGGACACCCTATATAGATATAATTAAATAAGTCGAAAGCAATTCAATATAAAAACAAAAGTTGACCTAGACAGAAAAGAATTTAAACAAACAATTTACACGACCGACAAGGTCTATGACAAAACACACGATGGTTTGTTTATCAAAAATATAGACAAATCTTGCAACTTAGTATGAAGAAATTAATTGAAAATTAACCTTCAATTACGAAAATAAAAAATATGAGACAAGGGCAACACGAAGGAAATTAAATAACACAACTACAGTTGATGTTTTTAATAACAATCCTCGTCCCAAATCTTCTGAAATAAATAGCAGAAAATTTGGTAACAGGGGCAGTTAGGAAGTAACCCTCATAGAGTGATCAGCTACCGTATGGCCTGACACTCCCCCATCTTCGACGGCCCGTACGTGAACAGTAATATTGTTTTGTTGTGTTTTGTGATATTTCAAAACGTAAGTTTTTTCTCTGTCATTATATTCATTTTTTCTTGAACAAATATCGCATTGACATTTATTTGATTTGTCTGGGTGTCCAAAGATACATTTCCTGGTCATACTAAGTGCAGTATTGACATTTGAGCCCCTCACCTAACATATTTAGGAAATAGTACGATTTGCAATCGATTTAATAATCCAGGGGAACCCTAAATTCTGGTCAAGGGAGTTTAAAGATTATACAGGGATATTCATATGTAAGAAATATCTTATTTATATCATAACCAGGTCAGATTAACTTCAGGTTTCGAAAGGCTTTTTGCACTAGTCCTGATAGTTACTTTACAGGGATATTCATATGTAAGAAATATCTTATTTATATCATAACCAGGTCAGATTACCTTCAGATTTCGAAATACTTCTGGTACTAGTCCTGATAGTTACTTTATTATATTATACAGGGATATTCATATGTAAGAAATATCTTATTTATATCATAACCATATTAATTTTTTCTCATACCTTATACAGGGATAGTCATATGCAAGACATATTTTACTTTTTTCATAATAAGAAGAATTTACTTACAGAATATGAAAGACGTTTTTCTTCTAATTAATTGCTAATGTATTGTACCGGGACATTCTTCCCCGAGTAACTTTTATTTTCGTCCCAACCAGGATTGAATTACTGTATTTAATTATTTTGTGTTTGTAATATATATGTACATATTATCCACCCAGTCTGTTTCCTTTATCAACAACACCTACCCTCGGACCAGCAGGATTGAACGGCACATTGTATGAGCCCAAGAGGCCCCACGGAGACCTTGTCCGCTCGTGCCAGGAAACCACCTCCACCGAGGTTACCCACAAGGGGATTCCTGGCTCTAATTGTGCCGTACGGCACTGGTGATCCAAAGGTTGTCATACACTGGTAACGGAGGGCTGTGAACTCTAAACGACAACAGCGGTTATTACAGTGGTGACCAAATATTTATTACACCGGATTATTACAATGGATTCTACCGATTCATTACAGTGGTGACAACGGTACAATAAAAAAGGATACTACCGATTTATTACACAAGCTTCAAGGGATTCAAAGAAAAAATTATACAATGACCTAGCGCTCAAAACATTTCTTTGTGGATTAAGGGAACCTTTAGGCACTACAATACGATGTATGCGGCCTGAAAATTTGGCTGCAGCTTTACAATTTGTAACTGAGGAAGAAAAAACTCACTATTTCAAAAATTCAGCAAATAAAAATGAATTTAAATCAAATAACTCACCAAACAGATCATTTCAGCAAAATGTTCCAAATCGTAATTTCAATAACCCTCAGTATGTATCACAAAATAGAAATTTCGAATCAAAATCTTAACAGAAACAGTAATTAGTTTCCAATAGGTCCAGTTGGAATGCAATTTAGACAAAAAGTTCCGAACCAAAATTTTTCCTCTAATGCACGAACTTTTCGAAATATATCAGTAGAATAATAATAATAATAATAATAATAATAATAATAATAATAATAATAATAATAATATTAATAATAATAATAGTAATCAATCTTTAAATAATGAAAACAGAAGTAATCATTTTCCACAGCCTAACCATTCTAACTATAGACCGCAACAAAACTATATAGCCGAAGAATTATATAATAGAAATAGAAAATACTAACACAAACTTTTGCAAGGAAAGTGAAATTATTGAAATAACTTATGAAAAAAATCTTGGTACAATTGAAAATTTTCATATCACCTCCGATCCAATGCCGGAGATTTGACACCTCTTACCATTTCGTTAAATAACGTAGATTGTAGTGAATTAGCATATATAACTTTTCCGGAATATAACATTATACTTCTTGTCGATTCCGGGTCGACAAAATCATTTTTAGATCCAGAAATTCTTTCCTTAATTTATTGAATATGACCCATTTATTGTATCAACTGTATTCCAAAAATCATCTCATAAAAATAGTGTCGAAATATCAGCGTCAGAAATTTTTCGATTGGCTAATAAACAATTATTAAAATTTTATTTATTCAAATTTCATAATGTTTTTGATGGATTGATTAGATAATCTCAAATTACTGAAGGCTTCACTAGATTTCAATAATGCATGTTTAATTACACCTCATGAAAAAATAAAGCTTAATTTTCAAAAAATTAGTAACACGACAATACACATGTAATTAATATACAACCTCGCACAAAGAAAGTTAACCAAGTAAAAATTACGATGAAAACGGCGAGATTGTAATTCCTTATCAGAAGGTAGAAAACTGCAAAATTCCAGAATGTCTGACGGTTGCTTGTAATGGTCTTGCTATTAGGAGAATGATAAACAACACTACAAGCTTCTTGAGACTTGATTTCTCGGAACCGTTGACAGTAGTAAAATTTGATGCCGACAACATCCCAGAGTTCAAAATACATAACTTTGATGATTCGGATAAATGCGAATTGGGTTTATCCCAGATTCGGATCGACCATCCGAATAAAGAAGGAAAGGATGCAATTTTAAATTTATGTAGTAAATATTCAGATATATTTTATAGAGAAAATGAGCCCTTAAGTAAAATTAAACATTGTATTAAAACTACAGACGAGGTGCCAATTTATTCTAAATCATATCGTTACCCATTTATTTATAGACAAGAAGTGAAAAATCAAATTCAGAGTATGCTCAATCAAAATATAATTAAACCGAACAATGGCCAATGGGTGAGTAATATTTAGGTGGTACCGAATCGAAAGGATGCATAAGGCGAACAAAAATTCCGCGTAGTGATCGACTATCGTAAGTTAAACGAAAAGGCGATATAGGATACATATCCTCTCCCAAATATAACTGATTTATTAGATAAACTCGGCAAATGCCAGTATTTTACTACTCTCGATTTGGCCAGCGGATATCACCAAATTGAAATGAATGAAGATGACAGAAAAGACGGCGTGTAGTACATTACAAGGCCACTTGGGAATTCCTGACACTTCCCTTCGGTCTAAAAAACAGTCCGTCAACATTTCAACGCGTCATGGATAACATACTAAGGGGCATCCAAAATGAGAAATGTCTAGTGTTGACGACACTATAATTTTTTCCACGTCACTTCAAGAACATATAGAAAGACTTGAGACTGTATTTGAAAGATTGAGAAAAGCCAATTTTAAAATACAACTAAACAAATCTGAATTTTTGAGTAAGGAAGTGGCCTATCTTGGACACGTCGAAGGTGTTCGACCTAATCCGGACAAAATTAAGGAAATAAAAGAATACTCGTTACCAAAAACTACAAAACAAATGAAATGATTTCTTGATTTAGTGGGATACTATAGACGATTTATCAATCATTTCGCGAAAATAACTAAACCATTGACTCAGTGTCTTAAAAAGGGTGCTAAAATTGAGCATGATGAATTTTTGAATAGTTTTGAAACCTGTAAACAGTTACTAACGAACGAGCCCCTATTAGAATAGCCCGACTTCTCAAAATCGTTAAATTTAACAACCGATGCCAGTAATGTAGCATTGGGAGCTGTCATATCGCAGGGACATATCGGTAAAGACTTACCGGTCGTATATGCAGCGAGAACGCAAAATGATTCTGAAGGGAATTACTCTACGACTGACAGAGAATTGTTGCGTATTGTTTGGGGTACTAAATATTTCAGGCCATATTGACGTAAATTTTTCATAATAACTGACCACAAACCATTACAATGGTTGTTTTCGTAAAAGACCCCAATTCAAAACTCCTAAGGTGGAGAATTAAACTTGAGGAATACGGCTTCACATTAATTTATCGAAAGGGATCATTTATAGCTCATGCCGACAATCTGAGCCAAACTGAAATTCACACAAAAGAAACGCAAACCGACATTTCGGACGAAATAGATATTTTCCCATGCCACGAACTATTTTATTGAGAAGTTTTCTTTGCTTGAATTTCTACAGGTGGTATGAAGACCAATTGTTCTTTCTATATATATAGTTTTTTCAATTTAGAAACTAAATTGAATTTAGACTAAAGACAAATTAGCAGAATCAATAGGCTATGCTATAGTACCGACCAGTGGTTTAAAAAGGTGCGAGCAACACCGGCTAGAGAGTATTCTGTAAGTAGGTTCGGCGCCACCAGTTTACCGACTAAACTGGAAGTCTCTGGTTGATCATGAACTGGTCGATACTCTACAAGCCACCGTAAACTACAAGGCCATTCTAAAAAAAGGGGGGGGGGCAATCAAGTAATTAATGCCTCCTGGACAGTCTGCCAAGTAAAACACAGTCTCTTCAAATGTCACCAATTTAATAAAAATAGGTAAGAAACATAGAAGTAAAGAAAGATATATGTGTTAAAGTTACAATAAGTTTTTTTTTATTATAATAATATCTTTAAAGCTGTAAACGGCAACGTGATCACGTGTTCAACAAGTTAACTTAACTTTAATAATTAGCTTAAAGTAAAGTAAAGAGTGCGCAATAATAACTATGGCCTCGACTGGCCTACTAGGAGAATCAAAAAGGGAAAAAATAAACAAAGTACGAAACAAACAAAGATTTATAATAAAGTAGACTTAGCTGATTTCCGTTTGTCCCTGAGAATCGCTGAATTATGGGAAACTTGAGGGCGTGAAAAACTGGGTATTGCAGTCAGTGTCCAGGCAAATTTTTCGCCGAAAAAAAAACCCTAGAGAAGAAAACATAGAGAATATCTAATATCTCAAACACAAGATACAGGGAAAACGGAGAATACTTTCATAATAATTGTACAAAATTAATTATCGAATTACTTAATTATATTCAAAAAGCTAAATGGAATAATCACAGAAAGTAAGAAAATTAAATCATTGTGATTATAAACACATCAGTTAAAAGGAGTCCAATACCTATTGATTATTATATTACACAAATCATTTGATTCCCATTTGTAAAAAAAGGAAACAAAAAAAGTGCACGAAAACATTGACCCCCGCCCATGAAGTCGTTGACAAACTATGGCAAAACAATAAAACTATTTAATATTGACCACTAAGAAATAAACATATTTTAAGAAATCAAATATCAAGTCAATTTAAACTCAAATCAATTAGCAAAATAGAAGAAGTGGTAAACAATAATCATTAAAGAAAACTTAACTCACCTCTGGCCAGGAGGGTTTTTTATATTATGCTTGCGCTTGTCCAAACGATTCAACAACGAAATAACTAAATACGGTATCCAAGTCAAAGACGGGATGTAACCACTGAGTGTCTGGAATCGAATCGACAAGTTCAAAAAAACGTGATTCGATTATCCACCATAAAATTCTAATAGGAAGAAAGCAAAATAAATAAAACGCTGAATTTAGCATAACAAGCAGAATCGAGAAAATTACTCTTCAGTTATAAAATATGAATAGCTTACCTGAAGAACGGCAAAAAATCCTACGTAGTAGTATTATCGATAAAATCTCCTCAAAAAAATTCAGAAAACAGCCAAGATAAATAAAAGATAAGCTAACTGAAATAATAGATGGAGATTAATTATATAGAGTTTCAATCAAATCCCATACAAACTGGATAATCAAATTTTAGATTAGAAACTCTAACCACTCTTCAATATGCTTTCTGTGGTTAAAGATGGCCGGAAAGAAAAAGAATTTCCCAAATTTCGCACCAGGATCGATGCCAAAATACCACATGCGTAAAACTAAACTTCGCTGCCAAACTTAATTTTCAGCTAACAACCAGAATAAATCAGATGGACATTCAATTTGATTAAATTAA
The DNA here is from genome assembly GCA_963921935.1 of Galeruca laticollis. Lineage (NCBI taxonomy): Eukaryota > Metazoa > Arthropoda > Insecta > Coleoptera > Chrysomelidae > Galeruca > Galeruca laticollis. The sequence continues at coordinate 259,427,547 of OY998176.1, read as the reverse complement.
GGAATGAACTATAAAAGGCATGGATTTTCGATAAATTCAATAACAATCGGCAACTGTGTTCCTAATAGTACTAAGCCAGGCTATGAGCAGAAGGAAGAACATGTGTTCATAGCGCACACCATCAAGACAAATAGAACCGATATAAACATTATATTTTGTTATAAATAAACATACTTAGGATTGTTCACTCGAATATTGTGATCTTTTGGACAGAACAAGCATTCAATAACCGGAGTTGTTAACCAGGGAGAAAAGTGATATGAAACTTTCCTCCACCAAGTGTTTATTCACATGTTGACCTAGAAATTAAAACGAAGTGTTCGTCATGTATCTGAATTTAATTAAGAAATTAGAATTATCAAATATCAACTTAAGTACTGGAAAAGGAAGTGAAACAGAACAAAACCCACCGAGATTATCAGGTCAGTAACCTAAAACCAGAAGTAGAGACAATCAAAAGTCGATACACTCAAACTCTCAACCAAAATAACTTTCATTTTTGTTAATATTATTTGTATTTTCCCAATTTCAGACTAAACAGCCTAATAATATACATATCAGTAGAGAATGTTATTGCCGAATACCACATAGAGAAGTTTATAAATGAACATATCCCAGTTATTCACAAGAGATTTTTCGAATTACCACCTGGAAACAACTATGAATGTGCTAACATTGACAAATAACAATATTATATACAAAATTTACATTAGATATGGATCAAGTTCGTCGGTGAGTTTGCTAAATAATATGGAAGAGGTTAATAAATTGAACAATCGATAATTTTTAGTTACCAACAATATTCTATTGACAAAAATAATATGGTTAAAAGAAAAGTAGTTACAGCAAAATAAAAATCGAAACTTAGATATAAACAGTGCGTTAACTGAACTCTAAAATAAATGTAATTGTAAGGTATTTTAATTAAATAAAATAGAATAACAATTGGAGTTAACTTATTGATAAAAAAAACATCAACATGGAAACAACCTTGCTAATATGGTGAAGGTGATGATAATTACTATAATAAACACAGTAGTAACTTAATTTTGATAAAGGTATCATTTACATATTATGATTACGACGTAATCGATATAGAGAAGTTATTCGAATGAGCGTTTAGCAAGACTTAATGATCAATTTAGACCGTCACAACTCTACCTCTCCAAAAGCAGGAGGTAAGTTTTCAACAAAAAAAATTAGTGTATCTTTATCTGAGGGCAAAACTAATGACCAAAGGTTGACTCTTGATGGACTTCTCCCACCGATCCTAAGGAAATCCAACACCATTCAGCCTGCGATTTGGCGGGAAAAAGGATTCAAAGAAAAGAGAAAATGGAATCAATTCTCAGGGAACAAGTTATTTAGCATAACGGAAAAATCGTAAGATACATAATTTTAAGTCCATGGATTAACGTGGTTACTTAACAAGATGGGCCTTCAGAAACGGAATCGGCAGTCACTGGTTTTAGATCTTGAACATGCCAGACACCTCTAGATTTACCAAATTCGTCCTGTAACTCGTACGTACAGGTACCAGTTTTCCGTTTTATTGAGAAAGGTCCTACAAACTCAGGTGCTAATTTAGCGCTAACGTAGTTAGCCCCATTAGATAAAATTTTGTTTTTACGACACACCTGTTGACCGACGGTAAAAGATAACGGACGTCGACGCAAGTTATAGCGGTGTTGATTGTTTTGCTGAGAAATCTGGATTCGTTGGTGGATCCTGTCAAATAATTTTCGTAAATCCTCTACGCGTTGCCGTATATGATCTTGAGCCTCAGTCTCTACATATGGAATTTCAGCGACAAAATCTTGACCAAAGAGCTTGTGCTCTCTCCCAAAATTAATGAAAAATTGGGTATAACCAGTGGTCTCATGCCGCGATGTTCGAATGGCACAACCAATGGCAGCGAGATTATCCTCCCAAGTCCTATGATCCTTTTGCTTCACATAAGATCGCAACATACTTTTTACGTCTCTATTAACGCGTTCAGTATGGTTCACTCTGAGATAATAATGAGCTGTGTAAAAGTATATGATTTTATATTTATTGCATAGTGATTGCCAATCTTTGGATTTAAAAACGGAACCATTATCAGACGTAATAAATTGGGGTGATCCATGAACTAGGAAAATACCTTCCTCAACATTCTTAATTGGGGATTTAGCTGATATCGAACGGCAAGGAAACAACAATAAGTATTTACTAAAATAATCGACGGCAACCAAAATATACGAATTGCCATGTTTGGAACGAGGCAGTGGACCGATGTAATTTAAACTGATAGATAGCCACGGAGCTTTTATCTCGGGACGATTACCCATTAATCCCGCTGGAGGCTTTTGATCAAATTTACTTTGGGCACAGACTCTACAACAACGAATATACTTAATGATGTCCGATCTCATCTTAGGGCAATAATATTTTGCAGCCACTCTCCAAAAGGTTTTATGAACTCCTCCATGACCTGAGGTAGGCGAATCGTGACACTGAGCCATGACTTCTTTTCGTTGATATTTGGGTACAACTATTTTCCAACAACTAGAATGATTAGGGAAGTTAGGGTACGCTGTTTTGACAAATTTATATAAGATACCATCATCACTTTTCCAACAAGGAAACTTGTCCGGATATTCCTCCAAACTGTGCACCATTCTTTTATACCACTTATCGGAACTGTCGCAAAACGTAAAAGGATTGGGGGTCGCATGACTCCCAGAGGTTGAAGTAGTAATTGTAACAGGCACAGACATCGATATAAAATCAGGTACCACGTGATCCTTCTCCTTACGATGGATAAGTTGAAAATCAAAGGGTTGTAATCGAAGAGCCGAACGAGCGAGACGACCTTGAGGTTCCTTTAGATTATGTATCCACAGTAAAGATTGATGATCAGTAATAACCTTAAAATGAGCTCCTACCAAATAGTGACGTAATTTTTAACACTCCAAATTACAGCCAGACATTCCTCCTCCGTTACAGTCAACTTCATTTCTTGTCTAGTTAAAAAGCGAGATAAGTAGCAAACCACTTTTTCACCGTCATCGAATTCCTGGGTAAGGACAGCACCTAGGCCATAGTTAGAGGCATCGGTTTGGAGAGTGAAGCTGCGACTAAAATCAGGAGACTGAAGAACCGGAGCAGTAACAAGTGCCTCCTTAATGGCTTTAAAAGACTGTTGGCACTCAGGAGTCCATTCCCAAGAAACGCCTTTTTAGTTGGACGAGATAAAGGAGCCAAAATAGAGGAAAAGTTTGGCACAAAACGGCGGTACCATGATGCCGTACCAATAAATCTACGAATCTCCGTGATATTCTTGGGAGGTAAAATGTCCAGAATTGCCTGTACTTTCTCGGGGTCGGGTCTTAATCCATTAGAGTCAACAACATAACCTAGATACTTTAACTCAGGTTCACAAAATTGATACTTCAAAGGTGAAACAACAAGCCCTGGCTCTCGCAATCGATCGAATACTAATCCCAAAATTTTTAGATGCTCCTTAAAGGTTCTGGAAATAATAATAATGTCATCAAGGTATACCATAGCATGATTCTCTAAATCAACTCCCAAGACCCGATCAACAATACGTTACCACGTAGCGGGTGCATTGGTTAAGCCAAAGGGCATGCGTAGAAAATGATAAAGGTTTCGACCAGGGACGGTAAAAGCAGTGTACTCTTGTGAATACTTTTCAAGAGGGAGCTGTCAGAAGGCGGACTTTATGTCAATAAAACTGATATATTTGGTATCCCGAAGACGATCGAAAATAGCTGAAATATAGGATATAGGGTAAGCATCCTTTTTAGTTGCAGCATTAAGGCGTCTAAAATCTATGCAGAATCTATAGCTATCATCCTTTTTACGAACCAAATAAACAGAACTGGACCATGGACTTTTTGAAGGGGTTATGACTCCAAGCCTCAACATATCATCGATCTCTTTATCCAAAATAGCCTGCTTAAATGGAGAAACAGGATAATAACGTTGTTTAATTGGTTTGATATCAGGTAAGAGCTCAATGACATGTTCAGCGACTTCACAACAACCCAACTCAGTATCCATAAGAGAAAATTTCTCGTCCACCAAGGCATCCAATGCTAATTTTCCTTCGCTGGTTAAAGAACTACTATCGATAACATTACAGAACTCAGTAATCGAATCATTAACATCTGCAAAATGCCAAACATCTTGTTTTAAATCTGGTATAATCTGCATGGCTTTCCAAAAATCAATTCCCAAAATAAGTTGATGAGACAGCTCGGGCAAAACCAAAATGTCCATCAATTTTGTTTTATCTAATAAGGTAACAGGGGCTTGAACATAACAGGTACTAAGGCAGCTTTGACCGTTGGCAACAGTGCAGGTAGTGACTGACTTGCACAGTTCAAGACCTAATTGCAGTAAGAATTTGAATCCTGGCTTCCCTGCGATGGTGCGGGAGGCTCCAGAGTCTAAAAGACCTAAAAGGGGATATCCGAAAATAGAAATTTGAAGATATGGCCGTTCATCACCACGGGCAAGCGCCAAAATAAAATCAAGGACTTGACTAGGATAACTGGTATCATTATGGCAAGCGGTCGGTGTGATATTGAGGGGAGAAGCCTTACGACCATCTACTGACCCTCCCGAGGCGCGTTTCCCGAACATTTTGGGCATGATCAAGTGGTGACATCAGGAGCACCACATCTGAAACAATGAATTCTTTTCGGATCTGGACACTGTCTATTAATACGGCCGGTTTTCTCACAGTTCCAACAGGTAACAATTCGGCTGGATTGCTTGACATTGGAAACTTCATTGATTTGAGAGGTACTGGCGATTGGTTCATCAGTTGCTACAAATACAAAATCGGGCTCAACAAAAACATGACGCTTTCTGGAAGGTGGGACGTAATGTTCAGCTCTATATTTTTTTTGCCTCCAGCTTAAGACACTCCTCCTCGAGTTCTGATAAAGTATTTACAACCGGAAGTTGAGTGGTGTAGAACGGAGAAAGGTTACGAGACACCACATCAAGCTGCACATCAGCAGGCATACCACCATAGCGACGAAACAAGGCATTCATACATGATAGATAATCAACTATACTTTCACTGGGGTCCTGCGTGCGATCCAGAATTTCCCGAAATAACCTAGCTTTGTAATCAGGAGGCTCGAAATGCTTACATAGAAGTTCTAATAATGATTTACAGTCCTTGAACCTGCAATTATTAGCACGGAACCAATTTAAAGCTTTCCCAGTAAATAGGTCAATAGCAGAACCAAACAATTCCCTTTCAGATATACCGCGAGCAATACGCAACTCCGAAACACGTTCTAAAAAATTATGCACCGAAAGTTGTCTAGTATCACCAGAAAATTTGAGGCCCCACTTCTCCACTCTCTGAGTTTTTAAAGAAGAAAAATAAGAATACCCAGCTACTGGATTATCTGGACTTGGTGCAACAGCTCCAGATAAACCTGTTTGATTAATTTGACCAACATCATCGCTAGAATCATCAGCAGTTGATTCGTGTATATGAGTATTTTCCAGCAACATACTCAAATGTGGATCTTGTTTAGAGCGTCGCTCCATTGTATCAAGAGTAGACAAAATTTCAGCTAACAATTCCGACCTTGAGTTTAGCTCCTCTGGAGTGAGATTGGCAACAGGAATACGATCAGCACGACAGAGCAAATGAATTAACCTTGACTCAAGCCTCAAAAATTTATTACGAGCATTTTCCTCAGCAAAAATTGCTTAAGCCATTTTGAATATCTTTTAAAGTTCTAGAAATAACATCATGTTCGTCAGCAAAAGGAAAATCATAAGGCGGATAATTTAAGGCATTGCCTCTTCTTTCGAGGAGCAAAATTGGCGCATTGAAGAGCACAACTCGTCTACCGTCTTGGTGTCATCGGCTGGCAGTCTACGAACTTTCAATTCAAAAATAAGCATATATTTCTTTAAATAATGCACCTGCTTTTTACAATCCATCCTGTTAAATGTCAGAGGTTAATCAAGTAGAAAAGAAAACTAAATTTAAATTAAATATGAATTATTAGATTGCCAATGAAAATTTAAATTAATGTTATCCAAGCGCACCCAATTAACATTAAAAATACGAAACAGTAAATTATTATAAGTATTGTCCCACTCGGGTATCGAGAAGAATCAATATAAAACATGTGAATTTCAATTTTTTCTCTACAGACTAAGTGTCCTGGCGTCGTTCTCGAAAGAGAGAGAATAATAAAGTTAATTAAGAATACCTGCGATCCCCACACCAAAACACCAACCCTAACGTACCTCAAAGTTGACGCACTGCCAGGAGTAAAATATTAGAACAAAAAGGTAATATTAGAGAAGAAAGGCCCCACGTTGGGAGCCAAAATTGCCACGCACTATTTTATTGAGAAGTTTTCTTTTCTTGAATTTCCACAGGTGGTATGAAGACCAATTGTTCTTTTTATATATATATTTTTTTAACAAAATTTAGAAACTAAATTGAATTCAGACTAAAGGCAAATTAGCAGAATCAATAGGCTATGTTATAGTACCGACCAGTGGTTTAAAAAGGTGCGAGCAACACCGGCTAGGGAGTATTCTGTGAGTAGGTTCGGCGCCACCAGTTTACCGACTAAACTGGAAGTCTCTAGTTGATCACGAACTGGTCGATACTCTACAAGCCACCGTAAACTACAAGGCCATTCTAAAAAAAGGGGGGGGGCAATCAAGTAATTAATGCCTCCTGGGCAGTCTACCAAGTAAAACACAGTCTCTTCAAATGTCACCAATTTAATAAAAATAGGGAAGAAACATAGAAATAAAGAAATATATAGGTGTTAAAGTTACAATAAGTTTTTTTCATTATAATAATATATTTAAAGCTGTAAACCGCAACGTGATCACGTGTTCAACAAGTTAACTTAACTTTAATCATTAGCTTAAAGTAAAATAAAGAGTGCGCAATAATAACTATGGCCTCGACTGGCCTACTAGGAAAATTAAAAAGGGAAAAATAAACAAAGTACGAAACAAACAAAGATTTATAATAAAGTAGACTTAGCTGATTTCCGTTTGTCCCTGAGAATCACTGAAATATGGGAAACTTGAGGGCGTGGAGCACTGGGTATTGCAGTCAATGTCCAAGCAAATTTTTCGCTGAAAAAAAACCCTAGGGAAGAAAACATAGAAAATCTCTAATATCTCAACACAAGATACAGAGAAAACGGAGGATACTTTCATAATAATTGTACAAAATTAATTATCGAATTACTTAATTATATTCAAAAAGCTAAATGGAATAATCACAGAAAATAAGAAAATTAAATCATTGTGATTATAAACACATCAGTTGAAAGAAGTCCAATACCTATTGATTATTATATTACACAAATCATTTGATCCCCATTTGTAAAAAAAAGGAAACAAAAAAAGTTTACGAAAACATTGACCCTCGCCCATGAAGTCGTTGACAAACTATGGCACAACAATAAAACTATTTAATATTGGCAACTGAGAAATAAACATTAATTAAGAAATCAAATATCAAGTCAATTTAAACTCAAATCAATTAGCAAAATAGAAGAAGTGGTAAACAATAATCATTAAAAAAAACTTAACTCACCTCTGGCCAGGAGGGTTTTTTATATTATGCTGGCGCTTGTCCAAACGATTCAACAACGAAATAACTAAATACGGTATCCAAGTCAAAGACGGGATGTAACCACTGAGCGTCTGGAATCGAATTGACAAGTCCAAAAAAACGTGATTCGATTATCCACCATAAAATTCTAATAGGAAGAAAGCAAAATAAATAAAACGCTGAATTTAGCATAACAAGCAGAATCAAGAAAATTTCTCTTCAGTTATAAAATATGAATAGCTTACCTGAAGAACGGCAAAAAATCCTACGTAGTAGTATTATCAATAAAATCTCCTCAAAAAAATTCAGAAAATAGCCAAGATATATAAAAGATAAGCTAACTGAATTGATAGATGGAGATTAATTATATAGATTTTCAATCAAAACCCATACAAACTGGATAATCAAATTTTAGATTAAAAACTCTAACCACTCTTCAATATGCTTTCTGTGGTAAAAGATGGCCGGAAAGTAAAAGAATTTCCCAAATTTCGCACCAGGATCGTTGCCAAAATACCACATGCGTAAAACTAAACTCCGCTGCCGCTTAATTTTCAGCTAACAACCAGAATAAATCAGATGGACATTCAATTGAATTATATTAAGGAATGAACTATAAAAGGCATGGATTTTCGATAAATTCAATAACAATCGGCAACTGTGTTCCTAATAATACTAAGCCAGTGTATGATCAGAAGGAAGAACATGTGTTCATAGCGCACACCATCACGACAAATAGAACCGATATAAACATTATATTTTGTTATAAATAAACATACTTAGGATTGTTTACTTGAATATTGTGATCTTTTGGACAGAACAAGCATTCAATAACAGGGAGAAAAGTGATATAAAACTTTCCTCCACCAAGTGTTTATTCACATGTTGACCTAGAAATTAAAACGAAGTGTTCGTCATGTAGAAAAAACTAATTTTCTCACTATAATCGACATATTTTCTAAGTATGCTCAAGCTTATCATCTAACTTCAGTAAGTTCAACAGATATAATAGGTCTCTTCCAACCAACACAAAAACCGTAATATTACGATACAAACACAGTTAACCTGCTGATTAGTGAATATAATAAGTGTGTGTAATTTTTTGCGTTACTGATATTATACGGTAATAAAACGGTATTTACTTCGGTTGGAACAAACCTAATAAATCACCTGGTGACCTTCTTCTCTCATCATGGTGTCCCTAAACAAATAATTACGGATAACAGTACGGAATGCAAAAATTCGGTTATCTCTGAATTGTTAGCTCTACAAAAGATAAAAATCCACTTTTGTTCTCCAAATCACCCCCAATCTAATTCGCCTATAGAAAGTTCATTCCACATTTAAGGAACATATCACAATACTTAATGTCAGAGATTTTTTGAAAACACCTATACAAGTTAAAATAAAATATGTTATCTTAGCATATAATCATACCATACACTTATCAACCAAATCTTTAAGAAATAAAGACCTACAATTAGGTTTCCATCGATTACTTGAAAATGGAAACTTAAGAGTACGAATTAAAAATAGGTAGACGCAAGAAAAGCTTGGCAAAGTTGATTAAGAATTGGAAAACTTATATCAAAACATATGTTTGTGTGTTCACTTAATTTTAGACAATGAAATATTACATTCCAAGAAGTATATTGTCGTTCAATTCCATATTTTTACTTGTAATTAACTATTTATTTAATTATAGGCACACATGTTCGGGTAAAACGTCAGAAATTAAAGAACTTAAAAAAGAACATCTGACATGTACGTTTAACAGCACTAACAAAAAAGTTTTGAATTTACTAAGAATATTGTAATTAGAAAAGTCTCAGAATTATTTATAAAAGAAAATATAATGCATAAAGGGCGTACATTACTAAGCCACCTTATTAACACCACATTAACAAATAATTTTAACACATCTAGACTAGTTTGGACTTGATAGTTAGGTAGCGCTGCGATCTTAATCTCGGATCCATTTCCTTATCTTTGATTTAAAAGTTTTAGATAATTTCAATAACGCAATAAAAGGAGCCAATTTCTTGAACTAACTTGTAGATAACATATTTTTCTTGAATAATGTAACATGAAGCAAATATTAAATTGAATCAAATACTAAAGGAAGCCAGTTGATGTACTCAGCACATGACTTCACCTTATGTAACGAGTTTATCAATTTTCACCCAACATTTTTTATTCTAATACTTCACTTAAACATTTTTCAAATCTCTTTGAAAAGAAAATTTCATAAAATTGAACAGAAAAAATGGCCCTGCATAATTAGTACCAAACATTGACCGTAAGCCAAAATTTACAATTTTTTGGTCAGGACTGCAAAATTTTTGAAATTTTTTGACTATGCTTCCATAAAAAATTCTATAATCACGATATTATATTATATATGGATTCCTTTCTCACAACATTCGATAAAGGAAATATGTGTCTTAATTATTTATAATATTTTAATTTTTTCATTTTATATTTGTAGAGAATATACAGGAGTAGAGATTTTTGTAGAAAATGACATTAAAAAAATTTGTTGTAACTACGTAAATGCAATAGAGAGATTGAAATTGATGAAAATCGAAATATGAGTATTTATACTATTATAAAAATACAGCAGCTTTCCATCGATAGTGCAAACCGACTTATCAAACATCAAAGTTGAAGTTTTTAAAAAAAATCCGATTCCGAAGGGATTTAAAATACCAAAAAAAATGTATTCAGATTTCAATGAAATTTTGCACAAGACTGGTTTTTGATACGAAGATTACAATAAATTTGTCAATTGTTCGTAAAAAATATTTCGGGAAGACAAGTGAGAAAAATTTATGAAAATGAGATTTTTCAGAAAACTGTACATTCGATTTTGCTCATTTACGAGTTTAGCCTCAGTTTTTGCTTATAAAATTTCATGAAAAGATTCGGTCGCGTGTTTGAGTTATTGTGGTGACAGACCGACCGAGCGACATTTTATTAAAATATGTTTCGTGGACTCGAGAACATATGAAAAGTGTAGATCCACTCGAATCTCGAAACATCAAAATCACTCCATTACAATACTTCCCTTATATGTATACGTATATTGCATATACTACGCATAAGGTGAAGTAAAAATGCATGATTGGGAAATTTCACTCTGCAACAAACACTTTTCGTATAAACTGAAATGTGCTCTTTGTCCGAGAAAAATTGCCGATTAAAATGATTACTCATACACCAAAATTATTTGATTATTTACGGCAATAGGTAAGGGCAAACTATCACACAGAGTTTCAATTCAGTCAAATAATCTGTAGGTTTTTTTTCAATTTTCAGGTGTATATCGCATATCATTTACTTGTATTTCAAAATATATTGGTACCACATATTGATTATAAAAGCTTGTTTTGGAGAATACACGCGATAGTCGGGTTGTAGACTCGTCATTCATTTATAAGTACCCAGATAAGATTGTTAGGATCTTTGACCAATAAAATATGCTTCTGGTTTGAGACAAAGACATTTGAAATGCCCTGTTGACTTCATATATTTAGTACTCCCATATTGCTAGGGCCCGTAAGTAGAATGGCTGCCCACCAAGAGAGACAGCAACTGTATTCGACTATCCTACTTATTGATACTCGATCCATTCCGACTGTAGTAGGGCATATGCATAGCATATCAGGTCTAAATGACGGGAGACAGGCGTAGTATGACTGCTTTCCATCATCCATTTCCAGACCTCTACTGGCAATATAGAGGAGTGTTAAATATATGGGCTTCTTTCTGTCATATGTAGCTGTCAATGAGGAACATATTGAAAAAGAAGAAAATTAGAAAGGTAACGTAATGGCAGATTTATACTAGAAATTTCGAGAATGAGTGAGTGCAGTGGAATATTACACTAGGGACAGAAGTAAAGTAGTAGTTACGGTGGTAAAAGTGATAGTAATCGTAGTAGTAGAAGTTGAAGTGGTAGGTTACGTTTTAAATTTGTCAATACTTGTCAGTTTGACGTTCTATTTTTGTTGAAAGTATTTAGTAAAGTTACTTTGTTATCCCACTAGAATTGATATGGAGTAATATTCGTCACAATATGATTGGTATACTGTAATTAGAAGAAATATTCGAATCGCAACAACTACTCGATTAACCAAAATCAAGACATAGGATCTACACAATACCAATAATGACATTTTACGAGCAACAAACCAATATGATTGATTCATATTAACAAGTGGTATGTTGAGAATTGTCTAAGCAAAACCTAACCCTTCTGTTAGAATACTTCTAATATCTACGTGGTCAAGAAAACAAACTTGTTCTTTTCAAATCAATCAATTTTCCAATTGAACATCAAAAATATAGCTCCTATAATATAAAAATATATAACTAAATTTTTGTTGCATAAATAAATGTAATTTCTCAAAAACGTGTTCAGTATTTACCTCCATAGCCTGCTTTTTTTATTTCTTCCAATAGAGCACATGCATATTCGTGTATAGCTTTCAATGTCCTTTTATTTACTTCATCTGGTGCAACGTCGTTAAGCCAGTCAATCAGAACCTCTTCCAAGCTGGATTTCTTCGGTACCTCATCTTTTACCGTAATTTCTTTTATTTTGTTCAAAATTGCTTCATATGTGTAACCAGGTAGCTTATTTATCTGAAATTAGTAAAATGGTGTGTTTTTTAGAACATTTGATAACGCGGCTAAATGTTTGTTAATTTTTCTTATTTTTCACTAACCTCACTAGCCAAATAATTCTCTGAACTGCGTTCCTCATAAATTTGTACGAGATGTTTCAAGAAATCGATATCAATTCCTTCTTCTGAAATAACAGAATACATATTATGAAACTATGAAAAAGTGTGTTTTAGCTCTACTGGAAACTGTTCATGTACCTTCGGTGGAGTTCAAAGTCACTATTCGTCGATTAAATTTGTTCCGGAGAGTTGAAACAATTTAATAGATTATTTCTGTCATGAGAGTTGGGTAATATCATATTTATTACAAAAATCATTTTCAAATGCATTGTTTATCGTACCTAGTTTGACAGTATTCTCTCATGTTTTTGGATATCATTACTTGTAATGAACAATTATTATTTGCCTGTTAATTAACATGGTAGTAGTTTACTCTTATTGATATGTTTTCTACTCATGAACAGAATATACCTAAACATTATATTAGTCTAGGTTCTAAGGAACGTTGCATAACTTCTGCCAACAAAGGGTCATAGGGATATAGGCCAAGGATTAAGAACTAATCGTTACATTATTTAAAAACAGATGTGGCGAAATAGAACAAATGATGTTCATAATGTTAAATAAGGAGCATGACTTTTTAAGATAATTTGTATTTCGAAAGCGTATTTGAAGATTTATAAGGCTCCTGATAGTTTCCATTTACATGATGAAGTTTTGAAAATTGAGGCTATTGTTAAGCTGAAAACAAAATAACCTAATCCAATACTCTTTTTGGGTATATTCATAGCTTAACTAATGAGATCTCAAAATTTGGATGAAGTGAATCTCTACCACTAGTAATACAACTTCTAAGGTATTTCAACAGTAGATAGTATATTAATTAATCAATGTAGTCTAACCTGATCCTAAGCTTTCTTCGCCTCTTTTCCTCTTCCTCTTTTTATCTGTTGGTATACCATCTTCGCCCATTTCTTCTTCATACAAACCTTCTTCCATACTTTCTTTGCCATGTTGATATAGTTCTTCTTCAAGTTGATTTATATCTTCTCCCTTCATATATTTTTTATCCTTCCTACCCTTCTTTCCTCCTAGTTCTGAGGAGTAATATGGATCAAATTTAGTTGATAACTTGAAACTAGTAACCACAAATATAGTCTATTTTAGAACACGTATGGTCATAGTTTTTCCTGATATTGACTCTAACCTATGCTTCTACAGCATGTTATAGTGTGAGACAAAATTTAATCAAACCCCCAAACTTACCACTGATATGGGTCATTAGATGTAACAGGGTCAGGACAATTGCCAAAGTAGTATATTATATCTTTCAAAATTTATTAAAATTAATAAAAACCATTTAATATGTTAGAAATTAACTGTCTCGACCCTTACCTTACAACAATTTCAAAAAATTGACAATTGTTTCGATAAATTAATATCATCGTCAGAATGACAGAAGTTACATTTCATTTGGTGCCTACCTGATGTTTAGTAATTATTTTTGGCTAGACCAAGAAGTGACCTAACTTGTGATTGGCTTAATATATGTTAATGGAAAAAAGAAGATGTGATATTACAAATATTGAAGCTTAGATATTATTAGCCCTATGGTGATATCCTGGATATCATTTTTCCAATTAAGAGCAGTATAACTGTGCAATGATATAGAAAACCAGGAAAACTATATCTGCTGATCTTTACAATTATCCCTTAAGAAGACAGTTTATTAGTGGAGAACTCCCTAGATTTAACTGTTCATTGACAACTTCATATTGTGGGTTAAATGTCTTCTAATTTCCAAATCTTCAAGGAAATCCTGTTCTAGTTTCTTTTCACAAATATGCAGCAGTTCTAGTTTTGTGTTAGGTGTCAATGAATGATTGGTGTCAAGTAGATGTTTTGCGTAGTGGGATTTATCTGGTTGTTTCAATCTGTATGCTCGCAAGTGTTCACTGTATCGGATTTCAAAATTCCTAACGGTCTGACCCAAATGGACAGCATTACATTCTGGACATTTGAGTTTATATATACCTGACTTCTTCAATTGTGGTATTTTTGTTTTTACATTTAACAATTTTTTACTAACGTTACTTTCTGTTTTAAAAGAAATTGTTGTATTCGTTGCTGAAGATATTATCTTTGAAACAATATTAGAAATATTTCCTGCACATGTGATGGTTTTATAAGTTTTTATTTCATCAGTTTGTGAAAAGAAACAACAACTGGATTTCCTTGAAGAATTGGAAATTAGAAAACATTTAAGAAACCCACAATATGAAGTTGTCAATGAACAGTTAAATCTAGAGAGTTCTCCACTAATAAACTGTCTTCTTAAGTGATAATTGTAAAGATCTTAATTGGAAAAATGATATCCAGGATATCACCATAGGGCTAATAATATCTGAGCTTCAATATTTGAAATATCACATCTTCTCCTTTTTTCTCTTAACATATATTAAGTCAATCACAAGTTAGGTCACTTCTTGGTCTAGCCAAAAATAACTACTAAGCATCAGGTAGGCACCAAATGAAATGTAATTTCTGTCATTCTGACGATGATATTGATTTATCGAAACAATTGTCAATTTTTTAGAATTTTCAACAATTTTTATTATATTGTGGAATTAACTAGAAACCGTGAGTTCCATTTAAAACACTAATAATATGTTAGAGCCTAACAACACTCCAAAGAGATCATAATTACTAGTAAGTCAGCAGTATGTGGAGTAGAATTAACGTATTTGTATATTCTAAAAATGATTGAAGCTCTTGAGAGAAATGAGGATATTTCGAACTTAGTGATCTAGAGACTCTTTGAAGAAAACTGTTGTATGCATATAAGTAAACCATGTGGGGCTATTGAAAGAATTAAATAGTTATTTTGGAAAAAAACATTTGGGATGATTCAAAAATAATAAATGGCTTCAAACGGAAATAAATTTAATGACCAATCGATAAGTACTCATTCGTGATTACCAGTTCCAGATTTTTGTCCATATATTCCAAATTACCATCTTGTTTAAAATCTCCACCAAAATCTTCTCCAAAATCTTCATCAAAACCAAGTTCACCTTCTTCATGCATGAACATTTTCAATCCACTTATCCCTTCTTCCATTGCCTCGCTCTCTTCTTCTTCCACTTCCTCTTCTTCTTTTTCTATAGAAGATATTGAAATGGGAGGGATGTCTTCTTCACTTTCAACTGCTTGTACGTCTACGAATTTCGTCAGCGAATCCATCCATATAGCTAGTTTATCACTGGTCTATTGAGTTGATGAATTGTGCATATGAAAAAACAATATAGATATTTAAATTCCCCATCATAAAATAAAGTTCAGTTAGGTTGAAATGAGTAACAGAAAATTATTCTTTCAACAAAATGGAAAACGAAAAGCTGACTTCCAAATTGTTTTCCATTACACTGACTAATGAGATATTAATATTCACTAATGTGAAAATCCTTCTTGCATAATTGTAAGTGGTAAAACCAATTTCTAGTTGTTTAAGCACATGAAGATGGAAAAAGATAGATTGACAGTATCAGTATAGTCTTTTTCAAATAGTATCAGCTTGCAGCAGAAATATATCCTCACATTTAAAACTTAATTTATTTAATTGTTAAAATAAACTCCCTTCAAATTTAATTTGACTGCATCTCATCGACTACTAGCAATTGTTTGCTCAGCTGCATTGATTGATGAGGTATATTCACAAATAATCGCAAAACATTTGTTACCAAATTATATTAAACGTTCTTTTTTAAATAAGTTTCCATTCATGATTATTATAAATTACATCTTGAAATCTAAATAACGTATTGTGCATCTTATATTAATGGTAATGATCACTTATAACGCATATTATCTCTTCACACTGATTACTCCTAACATTCGATGAGGGTACATAAAGAGCAATGTTTTTCCACTCAAGCAACAGTAACTTGTAAGCTGATTCATGCCTTTGGATACAACAACACAACTCATCTCAGACGTGGTCAATTGTGTTTATATCTTGTATGTTGTAAGTGTGCTTATTAACCCTTCTAATTCCAGCTTCAACCTGGATATACACGAATAACTGTGGCCTAGCATTATCATTCATGAGAACACCATGCTAAAATATACAGTATTATATGATCTTTCACAACTTTGTATAAGGGTCAAGCCTGTACACACTTCAGAAGTAAAAAACCTATTCAAATCTCACTAGCAAATCGATATTTCACAACTTTGTATAAGGGTCAAGCCTGTACACACTTCAGAAGTAAAATACCTATTCAAATCTCACTACCAAATCGATATTTCACAATAAGTGTAAGTGTGATGTATTGCATATTCCTAAATCAATTGTTAACTATTAGTAGGCAAATATCGTAAGTCAAAAGTTGCTTAAATTGATGGATTAATGAAACCTCGGTCCACTTCTTGAAGGAAGAAAGATAATAACAAACGTCGAAAATAAGAAATGGGAGCATTTTTTTCCTAGAAGAAATGGAATAGATTACTCAAATTGTATGTTTGATGTATTTCTTATGAACTGAAATTTGATTTAGTATGTCCGTCAGACGAAAGGAGAAGTTGATTTTGGCGAAAAAGTTTAACGGGCTTTTGGCCGCTAGAAATAGTAGTAGTATAAGGGAAAAATAGACCTCAGAAATAGTTAAGTAAAACAATGAGAATGGTAAAAATCTCGGATTTCGATGTTCAAACGCTCATTACGGCAAAATGAGACTTCCTATCGAAAAATATGGCTTGTAAAAAGTGTAGAGAATTCAAATATATACAATTTTCATTTGTTGTTTTTTTCACCTTAAGTCAAAATTACCAAGGAAAATGCGAAAAACCGTTCTGGTCCTGTTTCAATTATTCTCCAAATCGGTCGAAAATTTATATTTTGAAAAATACAACTTTCTTTCAGAAATATTGCGATTTTTCGAAAAAAATATGATATGTTAAAATGGTATTCCACCTTTTGCTTTGGATTTTTTTTTTAATTTAAAAATCTATTGATAATAATAAAAATTACAAAAAATAACAAATACCAGCCTGTTCTGCGGAGAAAAATATGATAAGATGTGCTCGTGATTTATTATTAAACATTTTGATTCGTCAATGAATTCAGCTTAAATGTTTAAATTTTTAATTTTAACCTAGTCTCCATTTTAGTCTTCTTTCTCAATAATTTCCAAATTTTAGAATGAAAAGTAATGGTTTTTCAGAATAAATGAAAAAAATAACTATTTTACAATTGGAAACATTTTTTGTCACTCACAAATATAGATAAGGATAAGAAAATAAAAATATTTCAAAATTATTATACTTGATACTGAGCAACAATTCAAATATTTCAAACAAATTGGTATATTACAAACTAAAAAATAAGGTTTTATTCGGGTCAAAAAACAACCTTTCCACAAATTTTGAATAAAATCCATACCGAATCAAAAAAACTGTTTTTTCATTTCTCATAAGTTTTGAGGTTAGGCAACTAATGTAAATTGTAGATATTTTATTCTCTACAACTTTTACTAGCAATATTTTTCAATAAGAAGTTTAGTTTTGCCGTAATTCGCGCTTGAACATCGAAAACCGAGATTATCACCCCTTTCATCCTCCAACTCCACAATTTCCAATCCGAGATTATTCCCTTACTGAGTACTACTAGTACTACTATTTCACGTAGTTCAAACCCTGCTAACTTTTTCCCCTCCATAATAGTCTGATGGGCATACTAAGTGGTAATTGGACTTAGTCAAATGGCTGGCTAACGGAATCCTGTATTCCAACTGATTGACATTAAAACCGATGTTAACAACTGAACATCTTTAGATCAGTTTGTCACATCACAGAACATTCTCTCATCGATTGAAATCATGTCTTAAATTACCAATAACATGATTAGGTATAAAGGTTAAGTTATACAAAGAGATCTGGTAAGCTTCTTGCAAAAACAGTTTTTCATTATACAATACACATGACTATACTGCTCAACAACTGAAAAACATTTGAACATTCTCATTTTAAAGCGAAGATTACCCACCTAGATATTCTAATACACAAATAGATATTTTGTTGTTTTTTTTTATTTGTAAGAATATACAAACCTCTATGATAGATTTCTCGAACGTACTTCTGGTAGACCTTGAGGGTTTTGTTATGACTCGTTTTTTATTCAGTACGGTTAAAATTTCATCGGATAAAAGAAGCTGTTTATAATTTAACGAAAACAATGGTTCTTCTTTGAGAAAATTCATAATTGCTTTCACTGTGGCTGATATATTGTCTTCGATCCAAGCATATTTTCCTTTTTCCTTTTCAATTAGCTTCATCTGCCTCAACCGTTTCTTCTTTCTAGCTGATTTCTTTGCCATTATTTCCATTTTTTTATAATAATAGTCGGCATCTTTCAGCTCTAAATTTTGATCGGCATGAAGAATTTGTTGGAATCTCAATAACATATCTATTGGAACTGAATTTTGATATTCATTCCAATTACACAAAACTCTTCGTTTTTGGGGGATGGCCAATTGAACAAATCTCGGAGGACACGGTGATATATCACATTTTTTAACTTTTCTTGGCTTTGCACTAGGCTCTTGATATCTAATTAGAGGGATTGCTAACCAGTTCATATATTCCTCTTGAGACATTATGGTTTTTTCTAACATAGACAATTTTTTTGGTTTAGGCGGCAAATCGTCTTCGCAATCTAAATAAGTGTATTGGTTATTCTAAATGTGGAGGAATCACCTATTATTTTATTCTTTTATTATTCAAATAAAAACAGTATCTATGGAATAGAGTAAGTGTATTTTTGCTGCGAGACTATCCAAAAAATGTGTCATTTTAGCTAATTCTATCATATGATAAAAGACTTTTTAATGAAATTTACTGTTTCAATCCTTACTGTGTGGAAACTACTCATGTCACTTTTTTAAATGAAGCTAACTCTTCCTAAAGAATTGACAATTGTTTCGATATTACAAAATATCATCGTAATTTCGAAACAATTGTAAATTTTTTAGAATTTTAATAGTTTTTTCATTATATTGAGGAATAATTTAGAAACGGTGTCATTTAAAAAAGACTTTTCAATTGTGTATAAACAATTTTCAATGTACCTATATCAATGACTTGACACCAAGGAACGCTATTGGACCATATATTATAATTAAATTTGGAACTGGAAATAATGAAGAAAATTGATGAAGCGGCAAAGCAGGACAAGAACAATGATAGGGCCTGATTGATAATAAACAAGTGGATAATTCAGACAACATAAAGATATTTGATTTGCAATAGATAATTCCAGGTTTGATCAGTAACATTTAATTTAGTAATTAATAACACTACCATTTGTTGGTCATGTGAATAGGCAATATTGCATTGAGACAAAATGACCTCAAGTGCACCGTTACGTATGCTTGTATGTATGTTGTAATTAGTAGATAGATCCTTTCTTAATGAACAAACTTATAAATATTAACTTACACGCTTTCTTTCTATTTTTACTTTTTTGTTTTGCTCTACACACTTCAAACGGTAGTTTAGCAGGTCTTCTCTTAGGAGCTAGCGGCTTCCGAGTAGATTTCTTCAATTGTGTCCTATACTTTGATCCAACTTTCAATTCTTCTTGTATTAAGATACTCGTGGTATTTTTTTCTTCTCCTCCTGGTTCCACATAACTTTCTATCTTGATCTGACTCTGGTATTTTTGATGATTTTCACATATATCATCATAATTTTCGGTCATTTTTGTATTATTTGCCAATATCGGAATATAAATATAAACCAAAATTTTCAACACGTCATTATATTTTTGACAGTTCAATTTTAAAGTTTTAAGACTCCTAGATGGAATCTACTTGAAATTGGAGAAGCGTTATTGTCAATATAGTGAATAGGAATGAATTGTTAAGGCCATTGTTCCATTGTAGGGAGTCTCGTAGTTTCATTTAATTCGGAAAATAAAATTATTTCATATGCTTATGATGAAAGTTGGAAGAGACAATACTTTAAACTACATTATAAGTGAACTCAAGGAGGCCTGATAGTCAAATTGGAACAAAGATAAAATATATGTTACCTATTTAAACATGATTGCTTTGTTGAGAATTACTAAATGTATAAAAACTGATGGGAATTTATTCAAACGAGAGTTTCCGTTCAATTTATATGTACATCTATTTATATCTTTTGAACACTTACACTATTCAAATATATTTACGCCACTTCTCATTAAATAACTACCCTACTTTAACTTATACTAATTTTCAATTTATTCACACATTGTTTACGGTGCAGCGTTCATTAATTAGACTGCCCCTTCTGAATTCTGATCGTTCCCGTTAGATACGTTCCGTGTATGATGACGGAATCAGTAATCCGATTGAAATACCCACTGATAACTGGAACCAAAAGATGAAAGACCAGCAAGAAAGGGATACTGTCCTAAAAAAGATCCGTGAATGGAAGCGAGCGGACCAGCGACCACCGTGGCGCGAAGTGTCTGCGTATCCTCCCATTTTAAAAACGTGTGATAGTGGTTGGAAAAATCTCAAGGAACGGGCACAGAAAAACAGTTGGTAGTTCCTAGAAATAATGTCCCGGAAATTTTTCAGCAGCTACATGATGATAGCTCAGGATGTCATCTCGCTGTGATAAAAACCTTGCAAAAGGTCCGAGAGAGATTTTACTGGACGAACCTCAAAGAAGACATCAAAGATTGGTGCCAAAGATGTACCGTATGTGTAGCAAGCAATGGGCATACTCGAAGGCAAAGAGCTGAGATGCAGCAGTACTTCGTTGGAAGCCCCTTTGAAAGAATTGCTGCGGACGTGTTGGGACCTTTACCTCGAAGTGATGCTGGGAACAAACACATCTTCGTAGCGATGACTATTTTTTGAAATGGATTGAAGCCTATGTTGTTCCCAATCAAGAAGCTACCACCTTAGTCAATGTCCTGGTAAATGAATTGGAAACGTTATTGGGAGAATTGTGAATTGTATTCCTTGTTTGTTAATAAACCATTTCATGTAATCCACTATCGTGTTACAGTATTATAATACATATATGATAACTAAATCGATTCATTTGAACTATATTATCCCTTAAAATCAACCAATAGAAGCTGTTTATCCAAGACTGTTAAATAATATTTATCAAATATATACAAATTTTTACATACTTTATTAATTGATTCAATTATAGGTAATATACAGTATTGGACAGAATATATCTTGGGTATTGCGTTTAATTGATTGCATAAAGGATGGCCTCTATAAATATCGAGATAGCATTAGAACTTCCCCTCGAATAACTAGAAGAGGGGATACGCTCGACGTCACTATACCGAGACTCGTCACCAATACAGGTTAACAAATCTTACATTGGTTGGTATGAATTTGGCTTGTCTTTGTCAAAGTCAAATTTCCATCTGACAATAATTAAAGGGAACAGTGGTACAAAATTTTAGAACTTCCCTATACATGCAATGATCAAATGTGTGTACATTATTTTGATGATGCTGCGGTTTACAAATACATTACGTAAAAGACTTAAATCTGCTTGACCTTTTCAACCCTTACATCATACACATAGTAATAATACTCAAACTTTTCAAAGTAATGTCTGTAAAAAGAAAGCTTATTTTTTGTAACAATGATAGTCAAGAACTACAACACAAATTGTGACGCATATCACTGCAGTTTAATAAATGACTTAAATCCTTTTCTAAATTTTCATAATGAACCATTTCCATAGGTATAGGTATGGGTCTATCTACAAAAGCCACTATAAATAGATTTATAGTATCTTTTACATAAGTACCACTTAACGATCTGCACTTTCTCTACGGTTGTGTAAACAGTCGCCATGATCCAGCGATAATTTAATTTTTCGAAACCACGTCCGGCAAATAATTGTGCTATTCAACGCGACAATCGATTACAATCATTTCCTGTCATTTAAAAAACAACATGTTCAACAATACATTTTTTATATCAATCGATTACTCTGATTATAATCGGTCTAAAATTATGATGCTAGTGAAAACAATCGTAAATCGGAAGCATGTGGTTGGTCGAAAAATTTAAATAAACTACCAATTGTCTATGGGTTATGTAATGTGAGTGATATTTTGCAATTGTATATTACATTTTTAGTTAACAGAATAGCTTCTATAAAATAATGATTATGATTAAACTCAATGAACTTGTGAAAAGTCTGAAATACACGTGAAATGAGCTAAAATATTGATTAGGATATGTCACTATTGATCTATTTGATTTGTAAAATGACATGACAAATAACAATTTTTTTTGGTCGTTCAACAAACATCAATCCGTTTTCGATTTCGATTATAAACTAAATCGGAATCAAGATCGAAGTGTTGAATAGCACTATACTGTTTAAACTAAAATTGATTTGAATTTAAGTTGGCAATTCTGTAGATTCCTAATTGGTAAGGTCACAGCCGGTTTAACACAGCACTTTTTAGTTTAGTAGGTAATAGGAGGAGTTGACAGCATTCCGTCTCTCTCGATATGGTATTTTAATATAATTGCGTTCCTTGTTACTCTTTCCGATTTCTATCTAAACACAAGATATATTTTTTCCGCGACTGTATACAATCTCATTATTGCATTAGTTAGTACTCATCATTGCATTATATACACCATACTTGCATTTTGTACGAGAATTTTTTGACTAAGACTAGTTCAGATTTCAATATTTGTCTTATCTGTCACTGTTTTAACGCCAAATTTGCCAATACTGTCGGTTCCAAATGGAGAGTGATACCGAAAATGGTGAATTGTATGGAAAGTTGCTTATCGCCAGAAATAAGAGAAGGCGCCAGAATTGCTACATTAAATTTGCTACCATCAAAAACCAAAATAACGTACGAGACATCTTATAACACCTTCATGGAATGGAGAGCAAGAAAAAACACAACTTGGAATAAATGCAGATTACGGGCATTAGCCTTTTTTCGATTTTTTTTATTTTGGTAACTAAATTGGCATCCTGAATATAGAAAAGGAAAAAACTCGGCAGTCTCATCAAAATTTCCCCCCCTCCAATATTTTCATCCCTGAAAATCGGCTTTTTTATATTTTTTTCCTAACTAAATGAACAAATTAACATGAACTTTCATTATATGCGCTGATTTGATCGTTGGTGCAGAGCATCACTACTTACGGCCCGTAGCGATCTTAAAAACCTGATGGTGAATACATAATATACTCAGGGCTGAGTGAAAACTGCAGGAAAATCGTAAAATGCGCGTTTGCAGAAACTGAAGTAAAACTCACTAAATATGACCCTGTTCCGCCGCTGGTAAACTGACAATTAGCACGCGTTTTTGTGGTTCTCTATTAAATTGCAAATCTTACGGTCAAAAGTGATTAAAGTGCTTAGAATTAACTACATAAGTAAGTATATAACGTTGCAACCAATAACGATCAAATAGAATTATGGAAAAATCCAATATTGTATAAGTAAATTTATAAATCGTAAATTGCAAAGTCGACTATCTCGAAAAAGCATAGATAAGAAGCAAAACCGAAATCTCTACCATAAGCAATATATTGTGGAATTATTTACAATTTTTTTTATTAATCTTTCGGCAGATTCTTAACAGATTTTGCCAGCTCGTATCCAGGCCGGGGATTGAATTAAGTAGAATCCCGATAATTAAACTGCACGCGAGATCTGTTGAATAGTGTAAACCTAAAATCCAGTGAGACAAACAGATGAGTAAAAAATAAGGAGGAACTGAAAGCAAAGGCTGGAAACGAGACAAACCAGAACACCACGACTCATCTATAGAAGAGAAAAGAGAAGCTTCGCAATGAATTGAAATCATAAATAAAACACCTATGGAAACGCAAAATAAAGAATCTACAGATATTGTAGAATTCAATTTTTTTTATTGGAAATCACAAGAGATTTTAAAAAGGATATGTTTGAAATGAGAAACGAAATTAAAAGAGATATAAAGGAAATTGAAGAGGATATTCAAGAAGAAATAATGGTAGTACAAGGTGATATAAATGTGAAGGTTGGATCAAATGCTTCTGAATGTAAAGAAATCATAGGGAAAGGTGAAATAGGGAATCATAATTGAAAATGGAAATTTTTTTCTGTATCCAAGTATCGAAAACAACCTTTTTTCAAGCATCAATATGTACATAAAACAACGTGGACTTCGCCTGATCAAAAGATCACAAATCGTATAGACCACATTACTATTAACAGAAAATGACAAACATGTCTTCTCTATGTGAGAAATAGAAGATCAGCAGACATGGCAAGTGATCATCATAATAGCAGAAATAAATCTTAACATAAGTGCTCAAAATGTTAAAGCGAAAATCAAGGAAAAGAAAAACTGCAATATCCAAAATTTAAACGAGCAAAGAATAAAAGAAATTTAAAAGAAATGGTGCAATCATTCAAACATGTGCGCAATGAAAATGCATACTTAAAGAGGAAGCTGGTAGAATGTAGAACTCAACTTAAAACTGCGTAAAAAATGCTGTAGCAAATGTAACACCAGCACAATATCAACAGTTAACAATAAAATTGTTTATAATGAGATCTTGGCAAATTTTATAAATGTGCAGATATGCCAAAGTAGGAAGACACATACTGGTAGAAAATATTCCATAGAATATAAAAAAGACTGCTTGGACATGTATTTTATGTCACCAAAACCATTATTTAACTCAAAAATTCTGCTTACCTTTCTACAGACAATTATTGAAATTCATTCAACATATGAAAATAACCACAGGTTTAAGAACTGCAATACGATACGGTGGGCCTCTATGAGACATGGGCCACCATGCGACAATTAAATATTTCCCTTTAGATATAGTGTTGACCTCTGTTGGTCGAGGTAATAAGTTCTACGTGCCGGTTTACCAATATAATTTTTTATTACCGTACGTTAGTCTTAGTAGAGTTATGACCACCAGTGGGTGTGTATCTCATCGAAATTTTGAGGACGTGCATTTTCGTTCGTTCGTCAAGAGAAGAATAAAACTAGTGAAGGTAAATTTTCTATACTATTTTTTAGAACAGATAATAAGCATTCTTTCGCTCGTCATATACATCTACTAACCACGTGCAAATGGGCCACCATGAGACACTGTCTCGTGGTGGCCCACATAAGGAACTAGTTGTATCAGGTTAATTATTTTTTGTAGATGTCCAGAGGTCGCAAAAGGAAGAGCCAGAAAGGTTTGTTTTCAGAAGAATGTATGAGAAGCGCTGATGGACAAGTATTGATAGGGAAGGTGGCGTAAAACTGTCTCTACGTAAAGCTGCAGAAGAGAACGGTTTATCCTTTCAGACGTTGCAAAGATATGTTAAAAAAGTAAAAGAAAAGACGGACCCTAACATGCAAATATCCATGAAAAGCCAATATAAACATAGATTAATTTTTACAGATAATGAAGAAAAAGCGCTTGTGGATTATGTAATCATATGCTCTAAAATGTGTTATGGACAAACAACAAAAGATACTCGAGAATTTGCGTATGAAATGGCAAAAATTAAACAAAAGAAAACTCCGTTAAGTTGGAAATAAATTGGCTGGCATTGACTGGTTACAAGGGTTTCTAAAAAGACATAGCAAACAGTTAAGTATTCGGCAGCCCGAAGGGTGCAGTCTTTCCAGAGCTTCATTCAGAGCGTCATTTAATGAGCATAACGTTAAGTTATTCTTTGATAATCTTAAAAATGCATATGATCGCTCCGAAGCATTTTCTGATGGCACTCGCATCTACAACTTGAACGAAGCGGGCACGACGACCGTTCAGAAACCGAAAAAAGTATTATCGGCAAAAGGAGTTAAACAAGTCAGTCAATGTACCAGTGGTGAACGTGGAGTATTAATTACTACGTGTTGTATAATAAGTGCCAGTGGAAATACTTTACCACCTGCCATGGTGTTTCCACGAAAAAAATTCAAAAGCCATATGGTAAATGGAGACCCATCAGGTACATTAGGTCTCGCAACTTCATCAGGTTGGATGAATGGAGAAATGTTTCAATATGTAATGAAACACTTCGTAAAATATAGTGGATCCTCCAAAAAGAGCCCTACTATCTTAATATTCGATAATCATGAAAGCCACCTTACCATAGAAACACTTAACATTGCTAAAGATAATGGAGTTACAATTATTACACTACCTCCACACTGTAGTCACAAGCTACAGCCGTTACATATATCAATGTTTGCTCCGTTAAAGGCATATTATAATTCTGCAGTTGATTCCTGGCTTCTACATCATCCTGGCACACCGGTATCCATTTATGAAGTTGCTGGTTGTGTTGGTGTGGCATTTGAACGATTAATGACTCCATTAAATATTAAGGCAGGTTTCAAGAAAACCGGAATTTTTCCTTTTGATCGGGAAATATTCACCACTGATGATTTTTTAAGTAGTTCAGTGACTCATTGACATGTATTAAAGATTCAGCTTTGTACACTGCTGATGAGCAAACTGCGTCAACGACTATGGATGTCCCACCTGTCATTGAAGATTTTACTGAAGAAATACCATCAACTTCGGTGGAAACATCCCATTTTATACAAATTCCATCTACCTCCTTGAATACACCACAGGTTACAGATAATCCAGCTGAAGATAAACCTGCTACAGCAGTTTTTGTTAGTCCCCAGATATTCAAAGGCTACCCGAAGGCAGGCCAAAGAAAATTACAAAAGAGCAAGCGTAAAAGAGCTAAAAGTTGTATACCCACAGACACACCTGAAAAGGAGAAAATTGAACAGAGAGAAATGGAAAAAAAAGAAAAAGAACAGAAGAAAAGAAAGGAAACTTGCAAAAAAAACATATTTGCGAAGAAACGGAAACAGATCACTAAGAACATATCTTCTGATGAAGATGATACCGAAGTTGAAAGTGAGATACCTTTCCAAGACGATTCTGATGAGGACGGGTGGATTCCTGAAGTCGAACCGTCAAGCTTTGAAGAACTTGATAAGGATCCTGAGCCCAATGACTTTGTTTTGGTACAATTCAAGGCAAAAAATTATGTATTCTTTGTAGGAGAAGTAGTCGAACTACAATCAGTATCTAGTGATGTTGTTTCTGATTATATTTTAATTGAACTTCGTCAACTGGCGTGGACATTCAACTAAATAAATAATCCTAATCTGACAAAGTTAATATCGAAATTAATAATTTATTATGTACAAATTTACAAAATGTTACAAAGTTGAGTTGTGAACGCTGAATTTCTATGGTTTCAGACCGGAAGACACTTTATGTTACGATTAGATGAATTTTAAACTAACTTTGTTATTGAGCGTTGAGCTCGATTCGATGAGTGTGTAAAACTCGCGTCGATGAATGTGAAACTCGCGTCTAGAAGTGTAGAACTGACGAGTGAAAAACTAACTTGGTTGTTGAGCCTTGCGCTCGTTTCGATGAGTTTGTAGTACTGCTGAGCGTTGTGCTCGTTTCGTTGAGTGTGTAAAACTTGATGTTGAGCGTTGCGCTCGTTTCGATGAGTTTGTAGTACTGATTTCTTCACGTTGTGAGACGTGTTAAGTAGAAATCTGTGAAGGGCGTGTTTACACGTGGTTTGGGTTGACCAAACGAAAATAAATATTTCCTATTGGCCAGCATCACCTGACTTGTCGGTTTTTTCCAGACAAGATTCAACTATGGGTGCCGCCAATAGTAAGGTGAGTTTCTATGGAATACAACAATAGCAATTGTAGCCTATTTACTCAGAAAGGTAATTCAAAAACGTTTTTCATGTCTTCCGAACCTCGACCATAAAATACTTGCAGAATTGACACTAAAATTAAGGTTTTTACAATCCAGTATACAAATAGGGTGAAACGTGCTTTTTTCTCACTTCTTAACTATAGGACAATGTCGACTTTCAAAAAGGTGTCATTCATCTGCCCATACAAAAGAATTTACAATCATTGTTGGAAAACGTGATATTTACAAAGCATTCTGAAAATAAAATTAAAACATCCTTTGAATTTACTACAATAGAAAGATCTTATCAATTCTGCAACATATTTCTACAAAGCTATTGACTAAAATGAATTTACGCCTTAAATATATACAATAAAAAAAGGGAGGCATACAAATGTCTCACATATTTTAAATGTATCTTAACAAATAAATTTCAAGATTTTACAATCTTGAACAGATGTCAAAATCAATTTCCTAAGAAAAGCCTCGAAGGTTGAAGGACATTTTATATTTCCAACTGTCCCAGACATTGCCACCGTTCCAGTCATGAATGTGAAAATGATTTTACCCAAACCAACTCTTTAAGGAAATACAAAACGATTGAAATCGTATTATGAGTTTGAAATCAATTTTAATCAACTGAAAATGCGTTAATTTTTATTATTAATATAAGATAAAGATTAATCCTTTTTGAGTGTTTTATAAATATTTCCTTATTTCAAATGTTGTGATGATACTAATAATGGTTTCTTGTGTGTTTCATAAATATTTTAATACAATTTTTAGTTTTTTTCTTCCCATTTTGTTCTGTCTCATAGTGGCCCAAGTAAAGGGCCACTATGGGGCCACTATGAGACAGGCATTGAAAAAATTAATGTCACATAACTTTAAAATCTAGTCAAATATCAATAGTTTATATCCATTTTTTACATTAATGTAACATAACTTATGTACCGACGACATATATGTGCCGTATTTACAATAAATTAACCGACAATTTAAACCAGACATTTTCCGTCTCATGGTGGCCCACTCTCCCACTGGATATATTAAAAAACAGAAACTTTCAGGGATAGAAAAAAAATGTGAATTATATGTGTAGATGAAGTCACCATGGAAGCAAATCTATTTTAGAACGTAGACAATGATGAAATTTCAGGGTTTGAGGATTAAGGTGGTAACAATAGAACTTTTAAGCCAGCCATGTGAGAGGCATAGAAAAAGAATGGAAACAACCAATTTATTACTTAATTAATACTGTATTTGAAATATTACGTAATTTGAAAAAAATTGTGTTAAAAGTATTTGCTTTTGTAAGTGACATGGGATCAAATTATATCATATTATCTAGAATGTTAAGAGCTACAAGTACTAGTCCATTTTTTTATATATTATTGTGATCCACCACATTTGGTT
This sequence comes from Galeruca laticollis, assembly GCA_963921935.1. Taxonomy (NCBI): domain Eukaryota; kingdom Metazoa; phylum Arthropoda; class Insecta; order Coleoptera; family Chrysomelidae; genus Galeruca; species Galeruca laticollis. The sequence continues at coordinate 259,398,058 of OY998176.1, read as the reverse complement.
AAAGCTACCAGACATTATTTGAAAAATCATATTTTCGTGCTTGATAGTAAAACAACACCATGGGATCACAATGTAAAGTTTTATAATCTTGACAAGTAGTATCATGTTAGAGCAGCTCAATAAACTTACTGACTCTCACATTCATCTGAATAACTTTGAAAAGATTAAGGTAAAGTTAGCTACAAATGAACTAAGTGAATCTATTGCTGTAGGTTTTGGTTTGTATGTACATATTGGTGTGCTTCCTCCTGCAGCAGGAACTGTAGAATTAATTGATTTAATGGACAAATTATTCGAATAATTGAATTCTTCACGAACATCTCAAGCTAAAAAATACTACAGGGTATTTAGAGATTTACCATATCAAACTGAACTATAGGGTAATTGCTTCAAATTATTTTCATTCATTGAAGTATTTAGTAAGTTGGGTGAATATATTACAAATAGACTGTCTTTTCTCAAATGTTGGCAAATTAGTATCAGGGGAATGCAGACTATTTGGGACTTATTACAGCAAGAAACATTTGAGTATGTGTTTACTAGACGTTTCAACCAAGATTGCCTAGAAATCTATTTAGGAAAATTGTTATTCATACTTGCTGATTTTCCAACACAAACAGAAGCACGGCAAACAAAACATAATCTACATATTAGTAAAATAGACAGACGATATGTCTGTGGATATTTAATTAATAAGTTCTTACAAAAACATACTTGTGACGTTTGTGATGAATTTTACAGGGAGCGCAGAGAAGTAGAACCTTTCGGAAACCTCAGAATACCTTCTAATATCTCTGTTAATTTTATTCTTCAACTGGAATATGAATTAGAAAATAATTTTGGAGTTCTTGCTTCTTCTTCAAATGTGTTGGATAATTTGATAAATATTTTTAGAGAACACAGCTTTACTCATCCATACACTTCCTTTCCTCTAGATTTTCTCTTAATGTTATATGGAAGGTTAAAGCTGTTTTATGCAGTAAAGTATATTATTAGAAATTTTAAAACTGTTCCTAAAGATAGTAATGGTAATACTATGGAAAGCATAAGCTGATCATCATTTGGAGACATCAATAAATATGGAAAAATATTTTTAAAATTATTCAGGACATTATGTTTATATATAAAAGAAAGTATAGTATATAAATAGTAGATGTGGTAACTGTTGGTAAACGTCACAAATTAGGAAAAAATATCCTTGTTATCCAAATCAACCCATCTCACATAAGTTTTTGTATACTTTTTAAATGTATTTACATCTTTTTCAATTCTAGCAGACAAAGTAATTTTGCTAATAATTTTAACATCAACGCTATAAGCTACATCAAGTATCTAAACTAAATTGAATAAAAGGAAAGACAAATTGATTGGACTCATTGGAATAACTCTTTTCTTTAATTTCTGAAAATGTGGGTGTATGTTTGCATGTTTTCTTTCAAATTTGATATTGCTGGTGCATTACCATTAATGTTATGTATTACTTAGTTTGAATGTATACAGTCGATTGGAGGCACTTTGTTGGATCTACCCCATTTATATTCTATGTAGCGTCTGAATAAATAAAAAATAGAATTGTTTTATTTCTTGTGACACCGTTATTCACAGACAACAATAAAGTTGATGTTATTAAAAGTTCTGGGTAAGTTATGATAGATTTATACAAGTAATTGAAAGAAAATTCCAATTTGATGAGATTTAAACAATAATTATGACATTTGAAATCTCCAAATTATTGAAATAAAATTGTAATTTGTATTTCGACCTAATGAAAATGTAAAACATTAAAGATATCCAAAAATCAATCATATTTCCAGCAAAGTGTTGAACAACTGAAATCTATGTAGATTCAGAGATAAAAATTACGTTATTGAAATTTACTGTTTCGACCCTTACTATGTGGAATATACTTAAATTACTGTTTTAAATGAAACTAACTACTATCATCGTCAGGATGACCTCATAGTAACATCGAAACAATTGTAACTTATTCAGAATTTTTACCATTTTACCAATATATTGTGGAATTATTTAGAAACACTTAGTTTCATTTCAGAAAGTATTTTGAGTATATTCCACATAGTAAGTGCCGAAACAGTAAATTTCATTAACCTAATTTGTATCTCAGAATCTACATTGATTTCAGTTGTTCAACAGGCGGGTTTCATTTGAAAAAGTAAAAATTACGTTGGTAAAATCGCCCAAATATTTAGAAAGTAATTATATCAGACGTCATAACTGTTGATTTTACAACCATCAAATTTATTGAGGCCCACTCTGATTTTAGGACCACAAATTTGAAGGTCATTTAAATTGCATGATGAAATACTTCAAAGGAGCCGACGAAGAGAGATACTCCCGACTGTTTTCGTGATCCGTGGCCAGACGGCGTGTTATCCCATCTAATCTTCAATATTTGCCTCGAATATGTACTTAAATAAAGTTTCCAAAGGAATAACGGGTTAACATGGAATCATCTACAAAACAAAAGACTGTCTGATCTTGAATATGCTTGTTATCTGAAAACATGAGCGACATAAAGAAGCACAACAAATTGGTCTCCAAATAAATAAAGATAAAACTAATGAAATCAGAATAGGGAGAGATTCAAACGGAAAAATAAACATAGAACAATCCGAAATTCTAGAAAGTGAAGAATTCTGCTACATGGGAAGCGTCATGCAATGGTTTATTTTATTAAGACCTTTTCTTTGGTAAAAATTATATTTTTCTCTTTATTATTTATTTTTTCCCTGTAATTATTACTGACTGTTATGACTTCGGTAATAGTACACTACGTTGAAACATGAATATGTAATTAAAGTAATAAAATAATAAACTATCAGTGAGTATAGATTAACCACACGATTTACATTAACTTATATGGCATGACATATCTCACTGTTACCAACATTACGTTCCTCCCGTTTAACAATAGTACAATATATATACTTCTACTGGAATAACGGTTTGTGTGTTCAGCATTCCAAGGATTCGCTCCCCATAGGAAACTGTAGGCAATGATATCTCTCGGGTCGAGGTAATGCTACTTCTCGAGTCGAGGGATCGGTTGATAATATTAACTCTGGTATTGGTACATCGGTTGTTACTGGAGCAGTCATCCTTTTCGTTTCGACAATATCGACCATACTGCAAGGAACAGATGTTTGTAAAACTTTGGCAACAGTCGGGGATAAATGACTGTTCTGTGACACTTTTTCGCATAACCCCACCCTTTTCATACCCCCACCATTTTCATGCCCCCCCAACACACTCACTAACCATTCATATAAAAAGATTTTGATTTGATATATCTATACTACATCATCGGCGTATATCCAACTGTTATGTTTTTTGTCTAGGCCTAGCCATTTGACGTATATTTTGTTACGTTTCATCTTCAATACTTTTTCAACGAGATAAGTGTTAGGATTTTTGGTTTTTTGTAATTCTTCTTCATAGAAACAACCTCTAATAGGCGATTCAGTCATATCTTCTATCAAATATGTTACAGAATTCGTTATTTTGACTTTCGTAATTTTGAATAATTCAGTTGTAAAATTCGGAGTGTAACCTTTTCCAAAAGCATGTTTCGCTTTACTTATTCGAACAATATCTCCTACATTTAACTATATAGGTTCGGCGATTTACAAATAACTGAATTTCTTATTTAAAATCAATTTTCCGTTACTTTTATTTATTTCTGATGGTTTGTATCCAGTTTTACTATGTTTTTGTCACTGTTTTCCTTTGTGATTTGTGATAAAATATCAATCCATTCGTATTTTCCAATTAAGCTGAAATTTTTATAAAGTTTCGTTTTGAGCGTTCTAATAACTCTCTCTGCAATTGCCGCTTTCTTTGTACCAAACGTACTATAATGATTGATATTATGTTTTTTCATCAGTAATTTGAATTTAGTATTGTAAAATTCCGTTCCTTGATCTGATTGAAGGTTTTTTGGCGTTCTACCGTCTACCGTCTCCGCTCCTGATAATACTTGAAAATGCTCGAGTAATTTCTTCACCCGTTTTAGTCTTGAGCTCACATGAATTTCGAGGAACAGTCTATAACAACCAAAATCATTTTAAATCCTTTATTATGCCTTGCATACGGTCTACAGACATGATGTGTAGTGAACAAAGAACTTCAACTTAATTTATGATGTCTATTCTAAATTACAAGGTCAATTTTCTTTCGCTTATCTATTTGCGGTTTAACCTCTCTCTCAGCAGATTATTCTTCTAAATTACATTATACGAGAAGATCCATGCAAAAATAATCTCAACTACCCAATTTAAATTGTACTTTATTTTACTTTTCCGCTCAACCTATCTAATATCCAAGTATTGGTTTACCCACAAAAAAGTTGAAATTTTGAAAACATTTATTGAGATCTTTTTACGTTTTTCATCAAGAACAACACGAAAAATGATTTTAGAAAAAAAAACCTGTGTGTATGTCGTCGTCGTCGTCGTTGTCAACGGCCACTTTTCGTTTACATGTCTTGTTAACACGATACAGCCTCCGGAGTACAACAACAATAGGGCGTCTTATAGATAAACTTTATCGATTTTTAGCTCATCAGAGCTAGTACAACGGGTGCTATGGTACCTGAAGTGCCACATTTTTGTCCTTTTTGGAAAAATTTCGGGTCTAGTACGATACAGCCTTCGGAATGTATGCAAGTGGCCAATTTTATAATTGGATATGTTTCAAGGTGGCTCACAGATGTACCCTATTGATTTTCAGCTGATTATAGCGAGTACAGCCGGTCCTATAAATCCAGATATACTGCATTTTTGGTTACTTTTGGAGAAATTTCGGTTTGTTAACACGAAGTGTATACAAGTAACAATTTTATGATAGAATATTATTCAGGGCATCTCACACATGCGGAAAAGTTAGTTTTAATCTTTAAAACCGTTTAATTTTAATCGTGCTTCAATCGTATTTGAATTATACTACTTTTTATATGCATCAGAATGTCGACCAAACGTATATAAACTTGTGTATAAACGAAATAAAAACAATAAAAAGGACTTTATTATTATCCATTATAAATAGAAAGTACACGTTTAAGAAGGGATTTGAGCTGTTTCTTCAAACTTTGTATTGAAGACGTTGGGTTTAATTTAACAGAATCATATATAAAATTGTGCATAAACGAAATAAAAACAATAAAAAGTGTTTATTATAATAGATCATAAATAGAAATTACACGTTTAAGAAGTGATTTATGCTGTTTCTTCAAATTTTGTATTGGAGGTTTCGTTAAAAGATTCAAAGTGATCTTTCCTTAATCGGTGACGAGATGTCAAAATATAATATTCGTAGTTGGAGCTAACAAGTAAATAGATGGTCAAAAAAAGATCCAAAACTAACATACAAAAAGCCCTGGAAGAGATGAGTTTTTGAAAAGTATAGAAAATTAACTCATCCAATTGTATCCTATAAAAAGGTGTAGGCTTCAAATTTTATTTTACCTTGTTGGTAAAATGAAACTTATCAAAACTGTGAGAATACATTCTATTGATTATGTAGCTTGCGGTGTATTTTAGGATGTCTCTAGTGTTGATAACAAGAATACTTTTTGCTGTATCATTGAAAAATAAATGATCTAAATGTATAACAAGATATTTTTTATAGAATGTAGAAAAACGTTTGTTTTATTTATTTATATTTTGAAACGTATCATTTCTATTCAAGCACATTTATGAGTATATAATTGTAAATTTTGAATGAAGTGATTTTTAAATACTTTTTTTTGCTCTTTCATCAAAAAATAAATGATTAAAATGTATAACAAGATATGTATGAACAAATATTTTTTAGATAATTTTCATTTTACAATTTTGTATATCTGTATTTGTATAGTTTATATTATGACAACAAATTTCAAAAAAAATAAATTCACAGCCAGAGCGTCAATATGATTTTTTTTTGATAATCTACGTCATGTGTCCATTAAAGTATCGTTTATTCCACAAACTAATTGAGCGAAGAATATCACAAATATAATTTTCTAACTAGCATATAAAAATAACATATAAATCTGCAAATTTGGTTTTCAATCTTACTTATATTATGTATTATAGTAAGTAGTAACTTAGATTGCTCTTCATATTAAACTGTCTAAAATGGTTGCAAATCATCCAAAAATACGTCAGGTAATATCGAAACAATTGTCAATTTTTTAGAATTTTTAATGTTTTTCAATAATTTGCGAAGTTAACTAGAAACAGTAAGTTTCATTTAAAACACTAATATGAGTAGATTCCACAAAGTAAGGGTTGAGACAGTTAATTTCATTAACAATGTTAATGTCTTTTTAACATGACTTAATTACGACTACACTCTATATATTAATTAAACCATTTTTTTCTACAATCTTCGTTAGGACTATACCCATATCTCTTTTTTGTGAAAGACCCAAAACTTCTTCTTTAGTATGGTCCACAAATGAAATTGGGGAGAGCTATTAAAAGGAAAAGCACGACTTGGGAAACTAAGGATATGTATTTGATGAACAATTCACGAAGTTGAGGAAAAAAAGTTGATTCTTTAACTGACGTGGAGAAATATAAATACATAAAAATATATATATGTTAATCATTTCAGGAATTATTAAAATTATAAAAGAGATAAACTATCAAACTTTGTTAATTTTATTTTTTACAATGAAAAACAACATGGTTTCATAGCTAATAAATCTGTCAGTTGAAACATGCACATTTTTGGTAGTTATGCTTATGGAGGCATTGGAGAATATTGACACTATATATACAGATTTTCAAAAGAATTTGATATGGTTGATCTTGATGTACCTTTATGGAAGTTCAGTAGGTTTACCAATATACCGTTTGCTCGACTTCAATCCGACCAATAATAACGGAGTGCCCTTATAGCATATTTTTGTCGACATCCTGTATATTGATCGAAGGTCGTTGTGACGTACCTATCATAATACCGTTTGTTTGATGAAAATCCAACGAATAATAGCAGAGTGCCTTTTTGACATCTTTATGTCGACACCCTGTATATTGAACTTCGTAGTGACGTACCTATGCCGTTTGTTCGATAAAAATCCGACCAATAATAACGTAGTGCCCTTATGGCATCTTTATGTCGACATCCTGTATATTGATCGAACGTCGTAGTGACGTACCTATCATAATACTGTTTGTTTGATGAAAATTGGACCAACAATAGCAGAGTGCCTTTTTGACATCCTTATGTCGACACTCTGTATATTGAACTTCGTAATGACGTACCTAACATAATACCATATATTCGACTTCAATTCGACCACTAGTAGCAGAGTGCCCTTATGACTTATTTATGTCGACACCCTGTATATTGATTGAACGTTGGCGTACCTAACATAATGCCGTTTGTCCGACTTCAATCCAACCAATAATAACCGAGTGATCTTATGACATCTTTATGTCGACATCCTGTATATTGATCGAATGTAAGAACCATTTTCTTCTAAATGAACAATATCATGATGAGATCATCTGCATAGTCATATTTTTTTGTTAGCTACCACGTGGATCACCTCTGCCCTGTGCTGATCAATAATAGCAGAGAGCCCTTATGACATATTTTTTGCACATCATGTATATGATAATAATCTAACAATCCTAATGTCGTTTGTTCCATAAAAATCTGACCAATAATAGCAGAGATATGCGTTAGTGCCCTAATGACATCTTTTTCGCACATCCTGTATATTATGATAATCTATCAATCATAATGTCGTTTGTTCCATAAAAATCTGACCAATAATAGCAGAGATATGCGCTAGTGCCCTAATGACATCTTTTTTGCACATCCTGTATATGATGATAATTTAGCAATCATAATGTCGTTTGTTCCATAAAAATCTAATCAATAATAGCAGAGATATGGGCCAATGCCCTTAAGACCTGCGCAGAACGGTAAAATAAGTCTTTTACGGTCTGTCTGTAACGAAAAACATGCGCAGTATACGGAAAAAGTAGCATCGCTACCACCGCCCTTTCGGCTCGAAAAAGTAGTAGAGTTTTCGCGTCATCGATACTCTAACGCCCTTTTGTCTCTTCGCGACACCCTATATCTCGAACATCGTAGTGATGTCACCAGCGCCCCATTTGTATCGCCCCGCCAACGCCAATTCGACTCACCCGCAAACGATCAGCGCCATCTATATCGAACATCGTAGTGACGTCACAAGCGCCCCGAATCGTCCGCCAACGCCAACGATCAGCGCCATCTAATTCGAACATCGTAGTGACGTCACCAGTGCCCCATTTGAATCGCCCGCCAACGATTAGCGCCATCTATATCGAACATCGTAGTGACGTCACAAGCGCCCCATTTGAATCGCCCGCCAACGACCGCCAACGATCAGCGCCATCTAGTGGCGAAAATTGGAAGTAGTGGGCTAAGATGGGCCAGGACCAACTTAGTATATCTACTACCATACCCCCGCCATTTTCATACACCCCACCAGCAGTAGTAGCACAAGTCTTTGAATGCTTGAAAGGACATGTCAATATTAACGTGATCATCATAAATATGTTTTAAATTTGTCATATTTTGTTGAAAAATTATGATCAGATTAGCATTATCTCTAATTATTTGTTTGGGGATTGCGAGTATGTTTGACATAAATAAAAACAGCTTGTGGATTTGTGTCGACAGAATCATCTTTTATCTCCGCAGGTGTAATGATGTTTTCATGGGTACTATACTCTTCATATCCAAATTCTTTCATAGGCTGAATTAAGTGGCGTATATATGCATATTTGGGCTGATGTAAACTTTTTGAATACACATACACATTCTCAAACCTTAAACCATTGGGGTGATCAATTAAAGACAGCATAACATTCGTTTTTCCAGAACCACTGGGGCCAATAATTAACCCTCTCTTGGAATCACCACCAAAAAAGAATATATTTTCTAGCCCTATTACCAAAACCTATATCATGATTTTGAACAGGCAAACGAAGTACTTGTTGTTCCAACTTCATTTTAAAAATGGTGAAAGCCGAGTGTGGGTATATATAGGTTGGTTCAAGTATATTAAGAGCACAATGGTAAAAAGTAAACTAGAGTTCACATCGAAGAGGAAGATTAAATTCACTAATCAACAATCTCCCATTCGCTCTACAGGTTTTCAGTTCTGTTGGCGTGGCACGAAACTAGCGAAGCATTTATGGAGAGGAGATCCTGGTATTAATCCTTTAGATAAAGCCTGTCGAGAACACGATATATCATACTCCCAAAGTCCTGATATTGTTGAGAGACACAAAGCCGATAAAGTCTTAGAAAACAAAGCGAGGGAACGAGTTAAAGCCAAGGGCGCAAAGTTGGGTGAAAAGGCGGCAGCTTGGTTGGTGACTAACACTATGAAAGAAAAACGCAAGCCTGAAATGGGTATGAAAAAAGGCGGAGCTCTCAGACGGGAAACTAAACGTATAACACGAGCACCTAAGAAAGGTGAATTTTTACCCCTTTTGATACCATTAATTGGTGCGTTAGCTGCCGTAAGTGGTGGGGCTGCAAGTACTGCTAAATCCGTAAATGATACAAAAGCTAATCGCCAACAACTAGCTGAACAATAACGACATAATTTGGCTATGGAGGTGGAGGAGTTTATCTACAACCATATAAGGGATATGGAGGGAGGCATGCACTGGACGACATATTCAAAAGAATATAAAAGAGTCATATACTTCGATAGTTATAGTAGTCTACCACCACCGCTAGAATTAATCTCATACTTTAACAGTAATGATACTGTTACTATATTTTATAATCACGATACTGTTGAGAAAAATTCATACAAATGTGGGCATCACTCCCTAGAACTCCTATATAAATATTATGTTTAGACTTTTTGTGTTAATTCGTAACATACCTTTGTACGATGTCGTTCTCCGTTAGTTTTAGTGGAAACTCATCCATTATGTATTACAATTTTAACCCTCCCATATATCTAAATGAAAATGATGATTATGAAGTAGGTCTGGTAAACTTTTACAGCTTTAATACATTTCCAAATGTTGATAAAACCAATAATAGTTTTATTTTTTGGGATAAAATATGGCACACTCTTGAAATACCGTCTTGTGCTTATTAATTATATGATCTGGCGGATGTTATACAAAAGTTAATGCAGGAACGAGAAAAAGATGCGATTCTAGAAGTAATACCTAATGTCAACACATCTCATATATCTATTAAGAGTAATTACGGGATTTCCTTCATATATTCAAGACCCATTGGCCCACTTTTTGGATTTGATAAGGTTGTACTAATGCCTAATAAAACACATGTTTCTACACACCCTGTAAATATTTTAAAGGTGAATTCTATTGGTATTGATTGCAGTATTGCTACAGGGTCGTATCTGAATGGTAAACCAGTTCATATTATACACCAATTTTTCCCAACTGTTCCCAGCGGGTATAAAATAGTGGAATCACCACAAAATATCTTGTATTATCTAGTCAGTGTCAAGACAATTAACAACATAACAATCAAAATTATTGATCAGAACGGTGATCTGGTGAATTTTCAAGAAGAAGTGACATTTACGTTACGAATTCGGAGAGCATAATGGTGTTGAAATTTTTTCAACCGTATTCTGCAAAAAACTATAAAAGGTTGGTAAATAAAGATGCGAAGGTTAGTTTTCGTGCACCTTTCATAATCAAAGCAAACATACGCTTTTTAAAAACGCTTGGATTCAAAGTATTAGTATAATGGAAGTATTATATGTTACTGGCGAATCATTCAATGACACGACTATTGAGGAATATCAGTTACATACATATCAACCGTACATTCCTGGAAAACTTAATTACAAGGATGAAATTCGAATAACGATTAAGGATTAAGATGCTTATACTCTTCCATCGAGTATATTATATGTAGAAAGATAATTAATGACGAATTAGGGGGCTGTTCCAAAGAAATTGAAACTTAGTAATCACGCTATCGCTTTCCTGTTCCGCGAGTTACGTTACGAGCTAAATGTAGTCATCATTGACTCAGTAAGAGATGTGGGTCTTGTTTCTATGATGAAAAACTATTTATCGCTTTGTGAAAATGGGAGTATTTTGTTGCAATGTTTGCATACCGTTGCGCGCACTATCTGGTTTCTTTGAAGATTTTGGGAAAATTATTATGAATATGAAGCAGAAATTGATACTAATTCGCTCAGTAGAGTGGTGATGGTACTGAACAGCCCAAAATTGAACTAATTACAATCCATTGATGTGTGCATCATATTAAACCAAGGATGCAACAAGAATTACGCTTGCATAAGATTGTTCAGAGTAATAAGGATCTACCGATAAAATTCCGTTCATGGCAAATGCTTGAATACCCATCATTATCTGCTTCTAAACGTCATACTTGGGCTGTTAAAACTAGTAACAAAATAGAAACACCTAGACATGTTATAATCGGTTTTCAAAAGGATAGAAGAAGTAAAATCAAATCTGATATGAGTAAATTCGACCATTGTAAACTAACCAACATAAAAGTATTCTTAAATTCTGGACGATATCCATATAGTGATTTATTTGTGGATTTTTCTAATAATCGGTTTGCAACACTCTATGAAATGTTTGGTAACTTTCAAACAACTTATTATAACCGTTTCGTGAATGAGCCTATTTTTACACCACAACAATTTAAAGACTGGTCGCTGCTGCTTCATATTAACTGCTCCCGACAAAAAGAAGTTATACAATCATGAAGTATTGGTCTAAGGATATAATTTGAGAGAAATGCTGATACATCGGCTTATTGCTTAATATTACATGGAAAAAAATTACATATAATACATTGACTAAAATTGTTAAACAGATATAGTGCACATGTCCCGATTACACATCAAAAATACGGGTAAAACAATTTAACCTCACTCCAATATGGTTCGTTTGTATGAGTGGATGTTGGAGTAATATCACCAAAAGTTATCCCAACTCAAATCTGATATCAATCATTGTGAAATAAAGCAAGTAGTGTTACAAAAGTTAACAAACCGCAAGATATGATTTTAGTAGTAGATGTTGAAGGTTTCATAAGAGAAAATAAGAAATTTGTTCCAAAAGAATTAGCTGCTTATGATATGTGTCGACTAAGCCATTACGTTTTTAAACCTCCATTTCAGTTAAGATTACTACCACCGGAGTTTCATAGCAGGCGATTCGGTTAATGAACAACAACCATTGTATTCCATGGGATGCTGGTTATACCTACTTGCACCACTTTAAGAATATTATGACACATTTGACTGAAAACGTTAAGGCTGTCTACGTCAAGGGCTTACAAAAAAGTACTTTATACGACAATGCAGTACAGCACCAGTTATCGAATTAGAAGAACATCATAAGGTTAAAATGTTAGAGCCAAAATGCTTTTATCACTCAAAAAGTAATTGTATGTGTGCACTGTCAAATGTATTTTTTAAATATGAAAACTTCATTATGTAACAACCAATATTTTAAAAGTTACATATTTGTATTTATTTATCTCTATAATTAAATTAAACAATACCATTAAATACAATATAAAATACATATTATTAAAGAACAGGCCCCAAGTATATCTCACACTCGAACGAACAGCAATTTGGAGACCTGGTCATCAATTTCTTGATTCGCGGTGGAAGGAGATCCCACATATCTTTCAGCTGGTTCAGTTTACCATAGCTTTTTAATTTGGTAAATGAATAGTGTATGTGTTTTTCTGGAAGTGGTTAATCCACAGCATCACTACTGAATTTTCAAAGGAGCGTGATAATTGGTGTTCCAATAAGTATCGAGTCCTCGGATAAGACTCGAGTTATACGGACAGCTTTATTGGTAAAAAAATCTTTTGAATATTTCCCGCTCCCCCAATTGACACACAACTTCAACCCAGCAACTCGTACAATGGTTTCTCTCTTCTTTTATTAGTAAAATATAACACATTACACAATTTGTCACGTTTCTCATCGAATTGTTATACAACTTTCAGTTCGCTCTATAATATTTTTTAACGTGTTGTCGTTACCTGTGTAAGACATCTTAAGCTGTAGTAAACTGATACTGAATGCTTCAACATAGACCGTCTTATAGTTAATTCACCGGGGGTGGCGATAAAGGAATTAAAGAACAGGTTAAATCGGTGTAAGCAGTGTACCAACAAGTAAAAGAAGAACAACCGGTTTTATGTGTACTGTTTATTTGTATAACGTAAAATACAGTATTATAAGTTGAACAATTAATGAAACGTTTTCAAATAAAATGAACTTGTGAACTGCAGATTTTTGTTGCAAATTTTGCGTTTGCGTTGTTTCAACACCCCCATTTTTTGGAATGTTTTTCATCTTTTCCATATTTTTAGCAAATAGGCAATAACCGTAACTTAGGTGATCTGTCAACTGCTCGTCCTAACCTAACCTAACCATTCATTATTACAATAAAAACAACGAACTATATCAGAATATCCTGTATAATAAAAACCTGCTTTAGCTAATCTATTAGGTTCACTATCTCTCGTCCATAACTTATAGGAGAGAAGGCAGTCTTCAAAAGTTTTGTATTGATCATTCAAATCCCGGCTTTCTAAGCACATTTCAACAATATATTATGCTATGTATGTAGCCTCGGTCTAATTACCCCGAATTGTGCGATTACGGCAAATTTATAGTACCCCTTAAAAACGTACACCAATGAGTTTTGTAGATAATGAACTTCAAAACCTGTTAGCCCGCCAAGCTCTCGTCTCGGTCGGGTATATTCAGTTCTGGTAATGTATTTTAGCGGACGAGAGAGAGAGAGGGAGAGAGAAAGAGAAAAAGAAACGGATTTGAACCCCCCCCCCATCCTTCTTCATACTTGTTTTAACGTTATGTTTTAATATGTAATAATATTATTTTTATATTTGATATTTCATGTTAAAATACGTTACTATACCTAAATCAAAATGTCTGTGTGTAGTTAGAGAGAGAGAGAAAGAGAAAAAAGAAACCCTCCCATGCTTCTTCATACTTGCTTTAACATTATGTTTTAAAACGTAATAATATTATTTTTATATTTTAAAATGTTAAAACAAGCTTTTTCGGGATGTGGACCCACAGTGGCGAAGTTAGAGGGGTTGTTTGCTAAACACCTAAACCTGTAACAACAAAATTATGTAAATGATATTATAATTTGTTATTACAAATATCAACTTACCAACCAAACTACCAACAATTTAAAAACCTCGAAGATGTTTGACTGCAAATGTTTCTAACCTGTAAATAAATATAGTTTAACCTTTTAAACATTTCTATAAACGTTCATAACTCACCTAAATCTTTCATGAAACCATCCAACTTCATATTTTCTTCTAATAGTTCTTTCTTATCTTCATGAAGAATTGTCGACAAGTTGTTGGCATAAGCAAACATATTTTCCATCGCCTTTCACATCAATTCCTCTTTTGCGTCGAGGTCGGCAATTTGATTCTGATTTAGCCTATACCTCTCTTCAGAAGTTGCACGTATTCCACACAAAAATGTTTTAAAACGTAGAGTGACTTTCTTGCAGGCGTTTCCGATTTTCTAAAATGTCGGCAAAAATTTGGTTTAAACTCGACTCCCCAATCGAAGTTCACTGACACTCAATGGTTTGTAGCTCAGTTAACTCCTTCTGAGGTGTAGATGGTCTTGGTTATGGGTTCGGTGATTGGCTTTCTCCCTCCTCATCAGAGTATATCCGTTGTTGATCAAGAACTTGTTCCATAAGAGATACACTCTGTTGATCGTCGTTGACCAGTTTCCGATAATCGAATGATTCTTCCGATCTTACTGGATCTCCCATAAAATTCAATAAATTATCCACAGCCGTACTTGTCGGTGTTGCAGGAGCGTGCATAGCTGTTACAAGAAAATCACCCTGCTCTTGCTTCTTTTTACTAATTTTCAGTAAAAGTCGCTCCGTATCACTTCGTTTCTTGGTTTTACGTTTAGCAAGCAAGCACGCACGCTCTTCTTGACCCACCACAGTTTTTTCAACGTAAATCACGCTTTCAGGCGATGTTCCGCTAATCGGGGAATCTTCTACCGTATCCGAAAGAAGCCACTTCATTTTTTGAGGAATCGGGTAACCCGCATCAGAAATATCGGTGTAGTCCTCACCCCTTTCTATAGACACTAAATTCCTCTTGCCGATAGAATTATGTTCTGTATGCTTCATTCCAGACGAGGCGATGGATGTAAAGCACGACTGGAATGCACGAATGAACATTGTGGACTGGCGCTTAAATGGACTGCAAATTGAAAACCGGTGTATGTTGTGACCGAGGAAAATAACCGATCAAGGTCTGACTTTTGTTACTTCTTTTCCACCGACTTTTTTTTCAGACGTCTTTTTTTTCAACGACTTTTTTAACGAACTTTTTTTTACCAATTTTTCCTACCTTTTTTGAACTCTAATGAAAGATCTTCATGAGGGGGTGTCAATGGGGTGCTTTTATTTTTGATATCGTTTTTCGTAACGTCGGGAAATGGAAAAAAACCGTGTGTTTTGGTTTGTAACCCTTTCTTATTTGTACTCTAATGAAAGGTCTTGATGAGGGGGTTTCAATAGGGAAATTTTTTATATCATTTTTCATAACGCCGGAAAATGAAAACAAACGGGTTTTTTACTTTTAATCCTACTTTGTTTGTATTCTAATGGGAGGTCTCAATGAGAAGTTTTATGAGGGTTACCAATAAAAATAAAACAACCCGTACTAATGTTTTATTAATTTTTTTTTGTTGTATAATTTACACCAGCAAGTTTCATTGTGATCATTGTCACTACAAAATAAATAACCGTTTATTTCACACATATATGAAAAACCAAACCTGCAATTACTACATATATTATTCCAACAACATTTTTGATACAGTTTACACAGTTTACATTTTTGTATTATTCCATCTTCACGACAGTCTCTACTTTTATTTTTATCAGCAAAACTGGGACATAATCCACTAACTTGATATATTCTACAATTATAACACATTACAAATCGTTCACCTCTAAAAGGTTTTACTCTTAGCACAATTTTCTCAGACCAATGGATCGACATATTGAAATAACCGTTTCACCAATACTGGAGGGTGAATATGAATAACAAATTTAATAACCGGCTTCCTTACCATCGATTGTATTGTACAGATATAATAACCGGTTTCCCTACCATTGATCTCTTTAACCAAACCTGACCTTTGAAACTGGTTTGACTACATTCTTATCCGTTCATTGATTTTTCAACTCTTAAACTGGTGGTGAATTTATTAAACTACATTCTTGACCGGTTATTGAACTTACACATTGGCCAACAGTTTGGTGCCCTGTGCACCAAGTTTCTTAACAATCCACCGTTCATTGTAACCATTTTCTTTTTACTGAAACTTAGTTTGACAAACCGCGATGTAGTGCACATCTTATTTACAAGGTTTATCGAGTTCTTCTGCTGTGACTTGTCACAAACGGGAAAGCTGCCCTAAGCGATTTAGTAATGTTAAGATCACTGATGTTAACAATAGTAGTACTAAGAATGGTTGTGGTGATATGAAATTAAAACCTATGATCCAGTTGAAAGGAAACGAAAACTAAACACTATCAATACAGAATCTACACCAAATATTATTGAATGTACGGATTGTTATGGAAAAGTTTTACGACGAGGTTTAATCGGGCATCTGAGAGGTAATGCACGACTTCATTACTTGGTGACCGTTTTAGGAGGGTGGTGTGGTAGGGGCGTGACGTCATTAGGGGTGGGGAGGGTGTGACGTCATGAGTGGCGGGTGTGTAGGGTCATCTGTCACATGTGTCATCCGTCACATACGCCATCTGTTAACAGTCACATGCGTCAACTTTCACGTCTGTCAACTGTCACGTCTGTCAACTGTCACGTCTGTCAACTGTCACGTCTGTCAACTGTCACGTGTGTCATCTGTCATATGTGTCAGGGCGCTTGTGACGTCACCACAATGATCGATATAGATGGCGCTGATCGTTGGCGGGCGATTCGGGGCGCTGGTGACGTCACTACGATGTTCGATATACAGGGTGTCGCGAACAGACAAAAGGGCGTTAGAATAACGATGACGCGTGAGAAAAGATGTCATTAGGGCACTAACATATACCTCTGTTATCCAAAACAGTCGTACAGAGGGGGTGTCAAAACAGATGTAAGACACCGTCATAAGTGTATTTGAACGTAAAAGTTTCATCGGACAAAAAGGCGTTATTTATGACGCGAAAGCTCTACTTAATCGAGCCGAAAGGGCGGTGGTAGTGAAGCTAGTTTTTTCGTATACTGCACATGATTTTCGTTACAGACAGACCGTAAAAGACGTATTTTAAAATTCTGCGCAGGTCTTAAACGCACTAGTGCATATCTGAGATGTCAAAAAGGCACTCTGCTATTATTGGTCGGATTTTCATCAAACAAACGGTATTATGATAGGTTTGTCACTACGATGTTCAATATACAGGATGTCGACATAAAGATGCCATAAGGGCACTCCGTTATTATTGGTCAGATTGAAGTCGAACAAACGGTATTACGTTAGGTACGTCACTACGACGTTCTATAAATGTACAGGGTGTCGACATAAAGATGTCAAAAAGGCACTCTGCTATTATTGGTCGGATTTTCATCAAACAAACGGTATTATGATAGGTTTGTCACGACGACGTTCGATCAATATACAGGATGTCTACATAAATATGCCATAAGGGCACTCCGTTATTTTTGGTCAGTTTGAAGTCGAACAAACGGTATTATGTTAGGTACGTTACTACGACGTTCTATCAATATACAGGGTGTCGACATGAAGTTGTCAAAAAGGCATTCGGTTATGATTGGTCGGATTTTCATCGAACAAACGGCATTAGGTTTGTCACTACGACGTTCGATCAATATACAGGATGTCGACATAAAGATGCCATAAGGGCACTCGGTTGTTATTGGTCGGATTGAAGTCGAACAAACGGTATTAGGTACGTCAATACGACGTTAGATCAATATACAGGATGTCGGCATAAAGATGCCATAAGGGCACTCGGTTATTATTGGTCGGATTTTCAAAAACAATGGGCTACGACGTTCGATCAATATACACGGTGTCAACAGAAATATGTCAAAAAGGCACTCTGATTATTGGTCGGATTTTCATCGAACAAAAACAATAGTTCACTACGACGTTCGCGACGTTAGACGTTACACGCGACGTTGGACCCGTGACGTCTGACGTCACACGTGACGGTGGACATTACGAAACAAAGAATCTATAGCGACGTTTCGATGATCATCGTCATGCTAGCCTAACGAGAAATCGTCCTATCTGAGCGTACGTGAGCTCGTTGGAAAGACCTTAGCGTCTACATTATGAGAAAAATAATGAAGAAATTATTATTATATAAGCTGTAAAGCACAAAAAAATATTGAAGTGCTTTAATAAAATTCAAATAATTCTTAACATTACTTATTTGCAATAAAAAAAAATTATACAGGTAATATTATATTCGAAAACCAGCGCCGGAGATGTTCCACGTTTCTTTGGGTGCACGAATACAGTCCAGTGGTGTGGCAAGGATTTGAATCTTGGTGAAAGTTTGCCGTGCCACGAAGAGTTCCATCAAACTTGCAGGTATCCACTATGATTGGGAATACATTAAAAATGTGACATTTTTTAACCTTCCGTAGCTAACAAGATTAATTTTAACAAGAAAGCTAGCATCCGTCTCTGAAACCGACTAAGATACTTGAAATAAGATGAAAGTATTTACCTATAATCTTTTAAAATATTTCTAACAGTTGTTCGTGCTATTCCCAAGTTTAGAGACAATTTTCTAGTTCCTACATGTCTATCAAATTCTATGTAACCCAAGATATTGATAATGTTCTCTTCGGTCCTTCCATTACGACGCTTGCGACGTTTAGGACGACGAAAACTTCCAGTAACGCGTAATCGCTGTACCAAGAGCGGAAAAATTCTTCTCCCGTAATGACGGCGATCTGGATACCGTGCTGCGTACTGTCTTGCAGCCATAGCTGCGTTTTGAAAACACTCGAAATAAATGGCAATCATGTCAACGACTTCATTATTTGTGAGAGGCATTTTGATTAAAAAGTACTCAAATTATACGCAATCAACAATATT
The DNA here is from genome assembly GCA_963921935.1 of Galeruca laticollis. Classification (NCBI taxonomy): domain Eukaryota; kingdom Metazoa; phylum Arthropoda; class Insecta; order Coleoptera; family Chrysomelidae; genus Galeruca; species Galeruca laticollis. The sequence continues at coordinate 259,378,866 of OY998176.1, read as the reverse complement.
GGGCTGCGTGTGACAAAAGTTTGACATTACTTGGCAATATTTCTGTTAGGCGATTGTCGGGTCCATGGCCTACTACTTGCCTTCTCATCAAAAGCAACCGATGCATTTTCAAGTTTAGAATTTTTTTTAATAATTTGAGTTAGGAAAAAGATATGAATATGCGGTTTGCGCAGGCTTATTTTGTTGATAATTTTTCTATTTTCTAATCTAAAAAAAGTCATATATTCGTATTTAATTTTTTTGAGAAATTCCAATATATTGGTTATAATATCGAATAACGCCCTCTATTGGCGGCCGTATAAGTGACAACTGTCATAATTACAAGAAACCTAAAAGCCCAAGAAATCCTCTTTTCAACTATATGAAATTTATACCAATCCATTAAGCCGTTTCGAAGTTACAGGGATTTATTTAAAACAACATTCAAATAGCCCCCACCACTTTATTTCGACAGATAGAGAAAAATTGTTTTCACAAAAAATGTTCGACTTTGAAGTAACATTAAAACGCAAATACTTTTTTGTTACATTCATTGGGGAAAATCGCGAGAAACTTTATGTACTTCAAGATGGTGGAAACGCCCACTGGCGGTCATCTTGGAAACTTGAAAATAATTTCCAGCATTTTCCCTTGCCCACTTTACCTATAAAATTTTTTACCGTAACTCTCTACGATCATTAGTTTCTGAGATACATCCGCTTACCTCGCGTATTTGCCCACCTTGTACATCTGATCTAAGATAACGATTTTTCTGCTATGGTGCACTCCATTCGTGGTGTTTGATAGCTTACCTTAAATAAAGCAGATTAGAACAAAAATTTCGCTGGATCATTCAGTAATTACTTTAAAAATCACGAATTTAGTTCGAAACATGGTACTTTTTCAACACTAGTTAATGCTATTTTACGATAAATATTTTCACTTCAAATTGTAGAGGTTATTATCTTGAACTAAATATAAGTCTGTTTCACAAATAAAAACCGGAAGAAAATACTTAAATTTTGCCAATTTTTAAATATATTCTTAGGCATCCTTATTTTCACTTGACACATATAGGTTATAAATTAGACACTGACATCTTATGTCTAGGTAGCCAGGGTCACAAATTAGGATACTTTTCCGTCATCATATGAGTTTTAGCAGCGTTGTCAAAAGGTCTTTATTTTCTTTCAGTTGAATTAATTTTGTGTTCTAATAGATATATGAAAATACTATAAAAGTATTTGCATGTATACTTAATAATGAAATTTGAAATAATGAATATCCTTAGAATGTACTGTTCATCTTCGATTTGATTTATACGTTACATTAAAATAATGGGATCAAAACAAATTTTTTGCTGGACCACAGAATCAACAATAAACAACAGAATATAAATCTCTCATGGCGATTTTCATACTTTATCGATTTTTTTTTGGAAGGTTTATAGGCAAATTCATCGATAATCTATTCTTGTGCACGACTGCAGCCACGATCGATATAGTATGTTTGTATCGTGGGTTGCAGCTATATTAATGTACGCCTGCGCTTAAGTAACGTCGACATTCCGCGAACTTTTTAAATATTCAATAAATTATTCCTTTCCCTTTAACGCAATACGCAGAACAATGCCTACGTTATTTCTAAATGCACTTTCCTTTGTTGATGGTCATGATAAAATTGTTATTATATTGTTGAGTTCATTATTGGGATAGAATTGGTTGTTAGTAATCGCAAAGTGAAAAAAAAATGATAGTATTATGATAATATTTTGACGGTGGTCAAAATGGAAGTCAAAAACGTTTGCCGACTGAATTCGATTATTAATTCAAACGATGAGGAATTGATAATTAGGCTCCAAAATGTGAACTTGTTACCGCGGAATAAAAGATTTGCCCGAACTGCGAAACGTCGAACCAACGCGCTCGCTTCGCTAGCGATATAAATCTGCTTTGGTATCTCAAACGGAAATCCAATCTTCAATAGTTCAATTGATTATCCACATTATTATGTAATGATACGTGCTCAAATAGGTATACTATCAGGAATACATACACAATTTCAAATGAAAAAATTGAGTGAACCGCTATGGACATATTGTGAAAAATGCGCGCCGGATCGACGTTTCGCACATCGCGTGCGCGAATTGCGAAACGTCGATCGGCGCGCTCGCTTCGCTCGCGATATCAACCTGCTTTAGTATCTCACACGGAAATCCAATCTTCAATAATCCAAATGATTATCGATATTATTATAAAATAATACGTGCTCAAATAGGTATACTATCAGGAATACATACACAATTTGCAAATTGAGTGAACAGCTATCGATAGATTGTGAAAAATGCGCGCATATGGAAAAATTCAACTGATTGTGCAATTCGCGCATAACTGATTTCAGTTAAACGAAAGTTGACCGGTATCGATTCCATGTATGGTTACTTTAATTGCCTACATTTTTTAAGAGGTGACGGTCATATCTTGCAAATCGATGAATCCTTGCTGACCAAACGAAAATATAATAGGGGGCGCATGATTCCAGAGCAGTTGGTGCTTGGTATCTATAATGTCACGGATGAACGTGTCTATGTAGTATTCGGTCCCAACCGAACAGCCACTACTCTGGAATCAATAATTTCTCATCACGTATTGCCGGGTACTGAAATATGGACTGACTGCTGGAGGGGATATAGTGGCCTCAAAAATCTGGGAGGTGCATCCCCTTAGATACATAAGGAAGTTAACCATTCCAGAAACTTTGTGGATCCGATAACGGGAGTGTGCACGAACCATATTGAAGGCCACTGGTCGTCCATTAAACAATATTTGTGGCGTCCGGCGTGATGTCCTCATGATTTTTATCGGAATAAGTGGATCAGTTTATGTGGTGGCAAGTGTTTGGTGCCACTCCAAGTACGAGATTCAATAATATTATCGAACAAATTTCGGCGCGTTATCCTGTGTAGTTTATAGTTGAGATTTAGTTAGGTTAGATTAGGTTAGTTTAAATATTCATAAGTAGATAAGTAGGTTAGATTGGGTTAGGTTGGGTTGACCGAATCCACATTTTCAAAAACTTATCAGATACAGAGTTCGGACAGATTGGTGGTAGGTTTTAGCAGGTAGGCGATCGACTATGGCTCTTTAGAATGACTTTCCTTGTCCCATTAAGGGTTGAGGATGAAAACATGGTTGGTGGAATCCAGCAACTTGGTATTCATTTCCAAGGTCTATAGAAGATTTCCCCCACAACAAAAAAATAGGTAGTTAATCAAACTTCGGCGCGTTATCCTCTCTAGTTCGCTACATTGTTGAGTTCTATTTGGTCTATATACTTAAGTTAGGTGAGTAATTTTTTTATATTTCTTGTTTCATATTTAATGATATTCTAGTTACATTTTGATCTGTCAGTTGGTCAGGAAGCGATATTGAATTGAATTAGGTAAAGTATTGTAAATTATGCTAATTCGGCAATAAAAAATTCCATTAAAGTTTTACTACAAATATTTGTGACTGTTGGTCGGATTATAATTGGTTCGAGGAGTGGAACGAAATATAATCTTGGTATATTCCCTACCCCTTCTCGAAAAAATATCAAATAATTTGTATTCCACATGAAGTTTGCTACAACCTATAATGGATCTAATTAAAATGATAATGTACGTCTCAAAGACATATTTAAAATAAACATTTGTATGTACTTAAGATTATCTTTAATGCTTCTGGTGGTCCAATAAGTGTATACATACTTTTTATGTACATTCTATTCTCTATAGATCATACTAGCACATTAACAATCATCTTTAAACTCGTATTTGGGATGTCATTATGTGCCATACAATTTTGCTAGGGACGACAAATGTTCCAGAATAGTATATAGGTAATCTCAGATATAATAGTATACCAGAACTTAGCGGGAAAATTGCACAAAGCTAGCGCGTAGAAGGCTCAAAACTTGCGAAAATTCATCACATTTACATTTGCACTCAATTTAACGCGGAGAAAACAGAAGGGACATCAAATTAGAACACTGATCATATTACTTCGTTGTTTTTAAAGATTTAAAATATTAGGTTATGTAATTGACTGTCTCGACCCTTACTTCGTGGAATATGGTCATATTAGTGTTTTTAAATGAAACTCAAGGTCTCTAGTTAATTCCACAATATAATACAAGTTATTGAAAATTCTAAAAAATTGACAATTGTTTCGATAAATCAATATCATCGTCAGAATGACAGAAGTTACATTTCATTATATTCACATAATTTATGCCTACCTGATGTTTAGTAGTTATATTTTTGGCTAGACCAAGAAGTAACCTAACTTGTGATTGGCTTAATATATGTTTATAGAAAAAAGAAGAAGATGTGATATTACAAATATTGAAGCTTAGATATTATTAGCCCTATGGTGATATCCTGGATATCATTTTTCCAATTAAGATCAGTATAACTGTGCAATGATATAGAAAACCAGGAAAACTATATCTGCTGATCTTTACAATTATCACTTAAGAAGACAGTTTATTAGTGGAGAATTCCCTAGATTTAACTGTTCATTGACAACTTCATATTGTGGGTTTCTTAAATGTCTTCTAATTTCCAGTTCTTCAAGGAAATCCAGTTCTTGTTTCTTTTCTATTTGTGATAGTTGAAATTTAGGAATGGAATGAGTAGTTTAGAGCATATAGAGGACAATCCAAATAGGGCAAACAAATAAGTAATGAGAAATAAATTTAATGAAGTACTGGCTTTATAAAGAAATAAATCAGGAAGATATAAGATAGAAGGGAAAAAAAATATGCACAACTAAAATTATTAAATAGATTTTCACATCTTTAGAAAATAAATGGAATGAGACACAACAATTAATCAAACGAGAAGAAAGGATATAGTAAAATGAATTATATAGATTAGAATATATGAGATGATGTTTTGATGTCAATTGATATTTATAAGATATTTGGAGGTATATGGAAGAATAAGGAAATTAATACTGAGATATATAAATATGAATTTGAGAAATGTTTAATTATAATGAAAAATGAATATGTAAAATGAAATATGAAATGGTGAGTATATATAAAATAAAGTATAATGAAAATGTTGATATATAAATATAATATATAAGCAAGTATTAGTATAGATATGAGTAGTAGGGAGAATTAAAAGTAGGAATGTTACAAATTGAGTATATTTTATGAAATATGAATAGCATAATTATAAGTGAGAATCTGCATTTGAAAAAAAGGATGTGAATATTTATTTAAAATAGGAAAATTCATAAACGGATTGCAACATGGAGTAACGGGTGAGAATCCAATTTATATGATGAAAGGAATACAACCAGAACGTCACTGGATTTTAAACAGACAGTCAACAATGACAAATGTACTCGAAAAGATTAATCGAAGAATAATACGAAATGCCGAGAAGTATATTAAAAAACAAGAAAAAAGGAAACAGAAAACAACTCAATTTAATAAAGGGGATATGGTAATTATAAAATCTTTAAGAATGCCAAAGAAAGATGAAGAACAGTGTGCTTAATTATTATATCCATTTGAAGGTCCGTATATCATAGATACTGAAAACGGAAAAAACAGTTATCGATTAATATATCCAGGTACTAAAATATTAAGGGGTATCTTTAACATACAACACATCTATAAATATTACTCTTGAGTAATATGTATTAAAACATCAGGAATATATAGTATTACAAGTATTTAAATTTATATGAAATAAGTTGTTTGTAATTAGTAGATTAAGTTGGGATAATTATACAATCCAGAATTGGAATAGAAGTTTCAAATCATTTCATTGTCAAATAGTAAAGGAACGATAAGTTTTTTGTTGTGAAATTGAAATTTAAACAAAAATTACCATGTAAATATTTATTAAATTTAAATTTGAGGGTATTTGAACTTATCGTAAGAAGTAGTAAAGAGAATGAGACACAAATGTATGAAATTTGCAACTTTGTTAAGTAACAGGTGGAGATTACTCACTTCACACAGCTGGAATTATCTTGTCTAATGGTGATAATATGAGAAGAATATATATCTCCTATTGAATTGAACATTTATGATATCAGTAATTCTACATAACTAAATAAATACATAAGTAATAGTGAAATTATTTACCTTAGGATTTCAGAATGTAAACAGCATTATTTTCATAAAATTTTAATCATATCCTTAAAAAATTATAAACTCATTTTCTTGTCAACAGCGTAAATAATAATTTGTATCTAGTATTTCGAATATCCAACATTGAATCTGAAAATAAAATAAATTATTATCAGATAATAATAAATAGAATATTTGATAACAATATAACAACAAAATTGCAATGTTTCTATCAAAAAAAAATAACTGAAGTGTCAATTAAAAACTTCATGTCAGTTAGCAAAGAACACTGATAGCAGAAATATATTCAACCATAGAATGATTTATGTCTGTGAACTATTGATTATTTGAAAAGCAATGAGGATATTTGAAAAATTTGATGACTGAATTAAATAAAACGCCAAGTTTATATTAGATAAATATGTAATAATGAGTAAGAATTTAATTGAAAGGCATTCTGAAAGGTATTTGAATATTTGAGATTGTATATGTATTGATATTGGAATTTAAAGTCGGATAGATATAATTTTTGTTTATTAAAATAAGGTAGATTTTTTAAGTATTGCATATGTAAATAGGAATAGTGAATAAATTTGAAATTTTACATGAACAATAAATAACAATAGTAATATATAAAGACATTGAACGAAATATCAAACATTAGATAAAACAGATTGTATCATATCTAGTAAGTTGTGAGTGTTTTGTTTTAAACTAACAAAGCTAGCAACAAAAAGTTTGTTGATTTGAAAAACAAAAGGTTGGTGTGGTGATGCTAAGGGGGATGGACGCATGTAAGCTATTTTTATAAATTTTATGAGAAATATTTGGAAATTATTAGAAATCAGAGTAAAAAACATATTGCAAACGTTGAATAACTATATATTAAACATTTTAAGAAGAAAATATTGGGAATTAATAGTAATTTATAAGAAATATATGCAGTTAAAATTTGAGAGGGGACGCTATATGAATTTTCAGAAAGTAATCACTTTATAGTGACAAAATACTTCATTAAATTATCGTAATAAAAACATTATGAGCAAGTATAACTAAATGATTTAATAATAATACACGAACTTACCTGCCATACAAACTATAGAGTTTGTTCTACAAGATTGAAGGAGATCCAGCTTCATTCCAGAAGATAACACATGAATAGAGTGTACAAGAAACTTCCCAGTATTGTGATCAGGTCAGTGTTTCAACAATTTATCTGGTTAACCATGATAAATTCAGACAAAAATCACTAATTTGGCCAAATTACACATTGATAATTTTAGATGTATAATAATATTTGGTATATGTAATTTGGATTGTATTATATTTGTTCAACATAAATTTTCTTCACCGTTATAATGCTTTTTGATTCTATGTTTGTTGGAAATTATAGTAACTAAATTTTGAGTCATTGAATTTTATTTGCATGTCATTTGTTAAATATAGGAAAAGGTTTCACACCATAGAAGTTGCATTACTGTGTTCCACAAAATCTATTCACAGTTTTTGGAGGAGATGATTTTAGCAGGTTATTTGTAAGGTGCAAATTTCGTATATTTTTTGTTGTTTAATTCAATCCGGAACCCAACGGGAGTAGGAGTTCTCATATTCTCCATTAAACCAATAAATCAATGAATTAATAATAAAATATGAATCAATTTACCCTGAGCTAGCTATTCAATTTAAACCATAGACAAATATATAAAACATAGATAAATTTAATAGAGAAATAAACATATATATATATATATATATATATATATATATATATATATATATATTAAGAAGATGTAGGAATATCGCGTGATATGTTAACAACAACAACAAAGAGTCATGGGTAATTCACGCAAAATGAAGGGCTACTGAAATAGAGTGGTAACCGTGGCCATGCATGTTTCTGTCTCATTTTGCCTCTTCAGCACGGCATACCCAAATAAGAATGTGAAATTTGGGAGCAAAGATGTTAATCGAAACATGGGAAAACACAAAATAACGGATTTCAGCAGGGAAACCAAACATTCATTTGTGTCTTCAATTGGAAGATCCCGAGTTTTCAGGACAACAACCAACATCGACGGGGGGGCTATATGCGCCTCCGTGTCGATGTTGGTTGTTGTTTGATGATTTTTAGAAATAATTCTATTTTAGGTAAATGATTTTAATTTTTTCAATACTTCTAAATAAAATGTAATTATGAAGAAATTATTAAGATGACATGATGACATCTATAATAATTTGAGGTTGAATTTTATATAATAAAAGAAGAATATTCTAATAACTATTAACCTATATTACAAATATAATCTATTTTCTTCTTTTGTTTTCAAAAACATTTTAGCATATAAAGAAAATGTTTACATTCATGAATCTGTCAAAATGTCAAAATGATTTATGATTGAAAAAATTTTTTACAAATTCAAATTAAATTATATTTACCAATTTATAACAATCTCAATTTACTTATCCTTGATAATGGAAATAAGCGTTTCCGAAAGCTTGGAAGAAAAACAGTAACAAGAGTTTTCTTTAATTAACTTGCCGTTACCCCAATATTCGTGGTTTTATATATATATATATATATATATATATATATATAAAGATAGTCTTTGCTGACTGTTAGGAATAAAACTGGTGAATATTGGGGTATGCAGCAAGAGAAAGGAAAAAGTGTACTCTTAACGGAAAATTTTCAAGCTTTCGAGGATGATTATCCTCATCATCAGGAATACTGAAATACAAAAAAAACAGCATTAAGATACTGTAGTCAATAAGTAAGATACAATAGGAAAGAAATCGCAACAGGTGCGAAACTTACCTCCGAGTTGAGGTTAGAGTCCATTATGTTGTATAATATTAAACTACGGATGTTTAAAATATGAAACAGTTAAGTAACAAAGGTTTAAAATAGCACAATCACATTAAGATGACTAAAAAAGCCAATATCTAACACCATCTTGCAGACAAACTAACACGAGTGCTTTTTTTGTCCAATGAATATATATATATATATATATATATATATATATATATATATATATATATTTATATATATATATATATATATATATATATATATATATATATATATATATATATATATATATTCATATATATATATATATATATATATATATTTATATATATATATATATATATATATATATATACATTATACTAATATGTTAATATTATAATTATAATTGGATAGATTTTTATTTATTTATTTATTGTGTGATGTGGCTAGCTCAGTTGTTTATTTATAGTTTATTAATTTTACGTAATAATTGTATTATTGGTTCGGTAGAGCATGAAACCCTGTTTCTTTTTGAGTACAGGCTTACGTAAATATATTTCACTTATATAAAATGAAAGAAACACTTTACTTGTAAAAGAATTTAATTTTTTTTAAGAAAACTTTTAATTTAATATTTATAAACTGCGACGCCTATGGAGTACGGAATAATATTATTGATTTTTATATACCGTCATGTGCGCATGCTTAACTCTAGTCATGTGGTTCAAAGCAACGCAAACAGAAACTTCACGATGCATAACATCTGTGAGCTGTTTAATAAACACAACGTTTTCGTCGTTGAATATAGAGATATGGTTTTATATATAAAAGAATTTATGGTGAAAATATACCTATACAAATTACAAATTACACATTGCTGTGGAAGAAATAGATTATGAGATTTATATACACATGGAAATATTACATGAAAAATTTATGAAGAAGCTTCATTATGATATTAGAAAATGGCGTAAGTATAAACTTTATTTATATTGAATTAGGCCTTTTTAAATTAGTATTAAAGATTTGTTTAATTAATTATCTACATAAAGTTCGTTTCCTTTCTTTTTTAGATCGATCATTGCCGCAAAGTTAATTTCATGAAATTATGCACTGAGTTAAGTTTGTGATATTTTAACTCTTATTATTGGCCAATAATATTTTAAATGAGCACTGACCTGAAGTTCTGGACTTGGGATGAACACCTCTGGACCCAGAAATCCTCCATCGAAGTTCCAACACCAAGAATTAGGAGAAATATTGATTGTTCTCCCAGGAAAACTGGATATAACTGTTTGTAAGTATTTGTAGGATATTATTTAATAGTTATTCGTAAGTTTAGGCATGAGAATTGGGAATTTTCATGATATTTCTGGAGCACTTTTACATAAGCCTTCTCTTATTTCGACGCCGACTCCCAACTACTAACGCTTCCTGCCGATTTTCAATTTTTTTTCCAACAAACAAACATTTTGTTTGTTAGGTCACTATTGAAAAATATTGTTTTTTCTTCATTGATTGAACTTTGTTCTGTCACTGTTTTTAACCAATCACATATTGTTTTGAGCAGTCGAATTATGTTAATATTTATTTCACATACAGAAAAGTTTTATACGTGTACTAATGTAAATTCACTTGGCATTATAAGTTTTATTTAGAGTTCCTTGAATTGTTATCAAATAAATACTTTATAGTTGGTGATATACATAATTACCTTTTAATAGTCCATTATCTAGTTTTGTTATTGACAATTTATTACTGTGACAGTTATATTTATTTATGAACATAAATTTATTCATGTAACCTCTCTATATTCTTTGTTTTAGATTATATACATTAATTCTATACTGTCTTATCAAATATTTCTTTAAATTTATTCACAAATTATTATTTATTGATTCTAAATTTACTCTACTTTGCAATATATAGTTTTTCTCTATGTCATTATTAACTTATCTATGAGACTTATTTTCCTTATTCTCTTAAATATGTATATGCTTAATAACTTAACTAATTAAACTGATAATAATTATGAATTGACTATACTAAGATTATTTTTATTTTAGATGAACAGCTGACTACGCAATAGCACATAATCATTCATCAACTTGGGCAGCTTTAATTTTCTCCACTACATTTATTAGGCAGGTTCTAATTTTATACATTTATTAAGGTAATCTCTTTATTTATTTTTGTTATAAACTAATTATTTAATATATCTTTCATTTCTATACATTTTATTATGAATGGTGTTTTCTTTTTATAATGTTTCCTTAAATTTCATCATTTCAATCTATTTTCATATAAGCAAAATATTCCTACACAACTGAATTCTTTTAATATATATGATATCTGGTTCAATATATATATATATATATATATATATATATACATATATATATATATATATACATATATATATATATATATATATATATATATATATATATATATATATATTTGATTCTTAATAACGAAGTGTGAAGAATCGTTTGGAATATCCACTGCTTAATGAACAAAGAACACGATCTATCCTATAATATTATCTATCACTATAGACTTAATTAATATTAAATTTTTAATCTATCCTTATGTCTATTATTTTATTTACAACTTTTTCATGACCTAACCTATCTCTATCTTTGTACATTGTTTATAATAAAAATTTTTTTATCTTAACTTCATTTCTGTTTTTATAATTGTTATATATGATATTCATAAATTTATATTCCAGATTATTTTATTATCCTTTTCCTGTCCATTCCATAGCTTTTCCGTTTCCAAACTTCCACCAATCCTCATGTTATACTATTTAATTTGCTATTCTTTTCCCAACTTTTTTCTGATGTTCTTCTCTTGTTGTTTGATTCTCATTACACTTCTGAATCTTCTTTCCGTTCTCTATCATATCCTTCTTAATTTTGCAGTCCCGTATCTCATTCATTCCTTCCAATAAATCCAATAAAATCTGTGTCTCAAATTCTTCCACCTTATTCATTTCATTTATTATTATTTTAATGAAAGCATTTGTGTAAATTATATTCATTTTGTCATCACATTTTATTTTTGTTACGGCATCGTTATTATTATAAAAATTTCCTGAACATCCTTTCTTTAGTTATGTAGAATAACTGATATCATAAATGTTCAATTCACCATAAGTGAGTAATCTCTACCTGTTACTTAACAAAGTTGCAAATTTCATACATTTGTGTCTCATTCTCTTTACTACTTCTTACGATAGATAAGTTCATATATATATATATATATATATATATATATATATATATATATATATATATATTTTAAATATTTACAATTTTTTTTAAATTTTCAATTTCGGATTTTGTTTATTTATACATTGAGATTTTACTTGTCTGTTTGCAAATTTTAATGTGTAGTAGATTCGAACTCTTGAATACAATGAAAGTAAATATTCTTCTGGAAAATTGCTACATGGGTGGGTAAATCCTACATTTGAATATTCTTTCAAAAATATGTTTCCTACACCATCTTGTATACAGTAATTGTTAAAATTGGAAACAAATATATCCTCTAAACGTATTAGGTACTCTGAAAACTCATTTGGAGGGACTGTTAAGCCACCAAATATATTTTTACTATTGTTGTAAGCTTTGAGCTTACAAAATGAAGTTGACTCGTCTCTTTCGGATACTGAACAATATTGAGAACAAATATCACAAGAATGTTTAAAGAGACATTTACGTAAAAAATATCCACCAACATAGACCAGTGCATTTCCTTCCTCTGATATTAGATTCCTATAATCTGTGGACTCTATTTTTATAACTGGTGAAATATTTTCGTAATTTTTTTCCTGAAAACTCTCGATATTTTTGAACGAGTCCGATTTTATAGTGAGCAAAATATCGCTACTAGCTTCCATACAATTACTGTTTTCTGTCTCGTGAAAATATCCTATAGCAAAAAGCTTTTTAAATGCTCTAGTAAACTGTATGGCAGTGGGATTTCTGGCGCTTCCACAAGCGTTTCTGATTTGACCAAAATAATTCTCGAGACAATCCTGATTAAGATTACGTGTTAATAAAAATCTGTAATTTTTACTTCTCAAAACTTTCCATAATTTTAAGACTGAGGAAATAGTAAGCCTCCAACCGAAAATAAATTTCATAGAATTTCTTACATTCTTTCCCGTTTTATCTAAAACTTTCAAGTTTGAAAAAAGCTTGTCCATTCTGTTTAAAAATTCAAATTGCTCTGTAGTTCCCATAAAAGCATGGCATGTTTCCAAATTGCATGAATTCAATATATCAAACAATTTGTTCATTTCCTCAATAAAGCAGTTACTTTGGCTTCTTCCGGTATTTTCTCAAAATCAATATAAGTGTGCATAGCAACGGCCACAGAGTGACTAAATACTTGAGAGGCTAATTTAACCTTCATTTTTTTGAAATTATTTGGATTTAAGTGTTCGTCAGTTAGCCTAGGCGCCAACCTATACTGTTTTGCTTTATCAAGGGTATACATCGCTTCTAAATAATGTTTTTTTGTAACACCATCAACGAGATGAAAGTTATTAGAGAAAAAGTTATTCCTTGTTGATTTTAATAAATGTGGAACATCAAATAAATAAAAAATAATGGATTCGTCTACGAAAAAATATGGTTTTTCAAATGTTAATTTAAAACATGTTTTAACTAATTTATAAAAATTTGGGCTCTTATCGGAAGTATCTGCGAGAACATTCAGCCCTATGCCCTTAAGTTTCCGAATAGTCTTGACAATGATATCTTTCAAATCTTCAACATTTACAGAATTTTTTGTTAAAAAATATGAAATAGGTTGTTTCCAGTTATGAGAGATCCCTCTTACCATAGTCACTGATACCGAGGTAGCTATGTTGGTGGACCTTTTGTTTCCTAAATCTTCACAGCCTACTACGACGTCTCTTGACACATTGTAAAATAAATTTGCTTTAACTGACATTTCGTCACTGCATAAAATACAATCTTTCGATTTCTCTGACATCAAAGGTACTCTCAATTCCAAAATTTTAAAAACAAATACATTAAATCCTGGGGACATTTTCCAGTGTTCAGTTACCTTTCTTTGAGTAGACGGAGATGGCAGTCTTATAAATCTAGATTACTTCTTGTATGCCTTCGGTCCCAACAAAAATAAGCTCAAAGCCAACTGTTTAAATTCACTAGAGTACCTGGCTCCTTTGGGACTTTTGTCCAGTAATACCAGTTGATTTTTTATCAACATAGTGGTCTCCTGCGGGTAGTGCTCGTCCAGAAATTCTACAATATTTTCGCGAGTCACGATTTTGCTTCTCTTTGAAGATTTGAGATTGGTCTGCAGTTCTTTAATTTTTCTTTTTAGTCCTTGCTTTCTAGGACTATTACTTGATAATTCCAAAGGAGACTGGCACGATGAATCTATTAACAAATTAACAAATTTTTGAAGTTGATTGATGAATAAATACGGATATGCAAAGTAATTTGGATTGAAAAATTAATTTGTCTCTTTTCAATTCATTTCTTCTTACCTTCTACAAATTCGTGAGGGAACCCAGTTTGAACAGATTTATCATTGTACAAGGTACAGCATCAATTTACTTGTCGGTTGTTGATGTAGTACTGCTCAACCCTAAAATATTTATTCATTTTCATAGTTAGAAACATTCATATAAATTAGCAATTATGTTTATCTCTATAGCAAGCTTTAGCATTTACCTTGGTCAAACTCCTCGCCCATATCGGTTTGTGTATAAGCATCTAAGTTAGAAGAAGGCGATACGTTGGAAGGGTCCAAACTGTCATCTTTTTGTTCATTACCTGAAAAGAACTTATTTAAAAAATAATCCATGCTTGAATAAATGACAAAATCTTACCGTCCAATTTTGTTAGTAACTTTGAGGGAACAGCAGTGTTTGATAAATGTTTTCCAGAGGAAGTAAACGATTTATCGTTAAAACGTGCTCTGCAAACTCGTATCCGATTGTAGGCTTCTTCTGGTGTTAATTTTGCGTATTTGTATTCTACAATAAAACCTAAAGCCTCCTTCCACTGCTAAAACCTGCGGAATGTAACTCGGACATTATTTATAAAATAGTATCAAAGTCAAGTTATACGTAACGTACTTTCAAACATTTTATCCTATAAGTATAATTAAAATATTTGTATAATACATCACCTTGAAGTATCTTTGGGGCATCGAAAAAATGAAATATTCCCACGAATACTAGTACCACAACACTCAACAGAGCAGTAAGATCGGTGAGAAGCCCTAATTACAATACTTAATGCTCAAAAAACGAAGTTCAAATAAAACGTTTATTTCGCGCACCCAGTAGAACTTATATTGACACTGCGAACTGTTCAAGTCGAGACACTCTGTTAAACTAGCTAGCCCACCCGGTGGACGCTCGAGGCAAACCGACAGCGTAAGGGACACGCGAGGACAGGAGGGGAAGATTTTAGTCACCGGCGAGAGTGAACGGACTTGGAATTTATGGACGATGGTTTGGGTAGCGAGCGGAAAGCAAAGTGTAGTGTGTAGCAATCCCGCACTTACCCGTCCCTCCACCCCTCCGCGTGATCTTCAACAAGTCAGTTCTTGAATCGCATTCGCTAAAGTCGTGAGGGCGCTCTGCGCTGAGTTGTATTGCATTGACAGTTCAGTGTAGTTCAGTGCAGTTGTTGTTTTTGTGCACGTTCACAGTGAGTCAGTGAGTTGGACTGTTTTAATTACGAAAACGAAAGGAAGTTTATCTTGACAGATAAGTACGCTCTTGTTCATTATTGATTATGGGTAACTAGGCATTATTATTACATAGTAAACACCAAGAAGCGCCTTTGAAACCTGCTGCTTCGCAATCAGGATATATGTACCCTATATCTGGAATTTCGGGATAATATTTTGTTCAACTGTTTCACGTTTCACGTCATTTTAGACCGAAATCAACAAAATTTTAATCCAAAGTGTTTGTTACCTACTTCGTCTGTACGTCAACGTACATACATACGCAAGTCGTATATTCTTACTAATGGCACCTAGCCTCCGTTACTGAACCGTTTTTTATATTGTTCGGTAAAATCATTCCAAAAAAACATTGGACAAAACTGAATCAAGAATTTTCAAAACAAAACTGTTATATACATTTTGTGAAGATATATATTTTCTACAAAAAACTGTTTCAATCATAACAGCCTGGTAATCTGTCTAGACTCCTGGAAATCTGTTTAGACTCCAGCTGATAAGCATTGTCTGCTACGAGTTTTCATGTGGTGACTTGAGCATCTTTGTTCCTCAATTTGATTATCATTAAATTTGGCGGTGGATGGCGAGGTTACTTGGTACAGTCTGACGCACGGTGCTTGGCGGCTGAAATACATGTCTACCGTCTTCGACACCCTGGCGCCAAGCTCAATATTTAAATGTATTTTAATAAATTAAGTAAAAATAATTAGTTATGGAAAACATGAATAGAAAGAAAAGTAAATTTTTATTTGAAAGTAAGTTTATTTTATCCATTGTTTCCAGATACCTGTATCATGTCAGGAAAACCTTCAGGCGCTTGGTTTAAGAAAAGAAGAAAGGAATGAGAAGAATCAACAAACAAAGCTAAAGGGTCTCTTGAAAAATACTTAACTAAAACAAATGACACATCTGTACTGAAAGAGAAAATAGATAATGAATCACCATCTACTTCCGGAGATAAAAACCAGCTCCAGCCTCAAGAATGTCCTAGTAATGTTGTTGAAATGGACATTACCGATGCCGATGCAGCTAATGAATTAGCGCCGGAAAAATCAAGCCTTGGAACAGTTATGATTGATTATGCTGACTCAGCCTCTTGGGATACTCTAAATATTAGTCCTAAAACGTTACTGCCTATTTTAGTAGAACATGGACCTGATCAAGTAAAAGGCAAATTTCCAAAAGGTCTGAATAACAGAAAATTTTCTGATTCCCATAACAGAAGAAGGCTTCCTGATGGAGAAGATGTATACCGAGACTATCTTCAATATTCAAAATCTACCGACAAAGTCTTCTGTTTTTGTTGTAAGGTTTTTGGTGTAAATGTCTCTTCTTCACTTGGCCAAAGTGGTTGTAATGATTGGCACAATATTTCCACCCTCCTTGAAACCTACAAAACTTTGAGAATTGGAAAACCCTGAAGACAAATTTAAAACACAATTCAACCGTTTTCAATGTTAATGAACAAAAATTGAAAGAAGAGGAAATACACTGGCAGAAGATTCTAGAACGACTATTTGCTCTCGTGAAAACTCTTGCTTCTCAAAGCTTAGCTTTTCGGGGTACAACAGAAAAATTAGATGTCCATGACAACGGAAACTTTCTGAAAATTATTGAATATTTGGCCATGTTTGACCCAATTATGAATGAGCATCTTCGAAAAATCTAAAGTGACGGAAAAAGGCACACTCATTACTTAAAAAAAATATACAGAATGAAATGATTCAAACGTTAGCTAATGCCATAAATTCAGAGATTTTGTATTCTGTTCAAAAAGCTAAATACTTTTCCATCATTTTAGATTGTACCCCTGATGTTAGCCATATAGAGCAAATGACAAGGATCATTCGATTTGTACAACTGCCTCTTCCAACATCATCTCTGGCAACGTCAAAAGAAGAGTCTAGTTGTGATCAAGTATTGGTGAAAGAACACTTTTTGGGGTTTATACCTCTTACAGAAAGTACCGGTGAGTTCATGACAGAAGTAGTACTAGACAAGTTAAAAAACATGTCAATGCTAGTAGAGAATATACGAGGGCAAGGTTATGACAACGGCAGCAACATGAGGGGAAAGGAAAGTGGAGTTCAAAAAAGAATTTTAGATGTCAACCCACGTGCGTTTTATGTGCCATGCTGCTCACACACTTTAAACCTTGTAGTCAACGATGCAGCTTCATGCTGTGTAGACGTTACAACCTTTTTTGATGTGGTTCCACGAACATATGTATTCTTTTCAGCATCAACTCGCCGATGGGAGATATTGCTTCGTCACGTCCCATCTTTGAGACTGAAACCCCTAAGTGACACAAGAGGGTCTAGCCGAATTGATGCACTAACACCTCTGCGGTGCCAGTTATCTCATGTTTGTGATGCTTTGGAAGAGATTTCTGAAGACACTTCTCTAAAAGGATCAAGTAGCAGTATTGCGAAAGTAGAAGCACTTGCGTTACTTAAAAATATCTTCAACTTCAAGTTTATTGTCGCACTTGTCACATGGCACAACATTTTGTTTCGAATAAACATTACTAGCAATATACTGCAAGAAAAGGACTTGAGTTTAGAGAGAGCAGTTAGTCACTTAAAAAACCGAAGAGTTTTTGGTTACAGCAAGAATTGATTTGGACTTCAAGGAAGTTTTATTTGATGTTAATGAAGTAGCAGAAGAAATTAAAGTAGAACCTGTTTTTGAGAAAGAGCAAGTCCGGTTCCGGAAAAAGAAGAAAATGTTCCATTATGAATCAACAGATGAATCAGAAAATGTTGCAGCTGACCCCTCAGAAAGATTCAAGATCAAGTTTTACTATGCTGTTTTAGATACAGCTACTAGTTCGGTGAAAGAAAGATTTTCACAGTTAAATCAAGTATCTGATGTATTTGGATTTTTATACAACATTCCCGACCTTAAAAACAAGACTACATCAGAAGTTAAGTATATGTGTCAAAACTTGGAAAAATCATTGAGTATCAAAACTGCTTAAGGTTTAAATGAATCAGACATTGCTGCCACAGGACTGTGTTTGGAACTAAGAGCTATTTCGCATCATATTAAAGATTCAGTATCAAGCCCTGAGAGTGTCTTGAACTACATTTACAAACATAACCTTGAAAACGGATTTCCCAACCTTTGTGTAGCGCTACGTATTTTGCTTACGTTGCCACTATCTGTAGCTAGTGCTGAACGAAGTTTTTCCAAATTGAAGTTGATTAAAACCTATCTGCGCAGTACAATGAGCCAGGAGAGACTTGTGGGTCTAGCGACAATTTCCATTGAAACTGACATAGCACGACAGTTGGACTCGAAAGCCCTCATTGAAAAATTTGCCAAACAGAAAGCTAGAAAAGTACCATTAGGACTGTATAAGAAAAATGGCAGATTTATCAGTCAACATGAAAATTTCAGAATGCATTCACAGTGATATTTGTGGAACATGTTAAAATGCTAGAAAATCAGAGATCATTTTCCTCGTAATTCATTGACCAGATCAAAAGAAAGATTTGGTACATACAGATGTATGTGGATCTATACAGTTGCTAACACCCAGGCAAACAGATATATACTCACTTTAATTGACGGTTACATGAGATATTCACATATTTATTTGATTAAACAAAAATCAGATGTTCGTGATAAAACGATCGAGTTTGTTGAAATGATGAAAACGCAGTACGGTGAAGTACCACAGGTTATCAGATCAGATAGAGGTGGTGAGTATAAGGATAGTAATTTACGTAAATATTTCAAATCAAAAGGAATTAAAACTCGGTTATCGATACCTAAAACACCTCAACAAAATGGAGTGGCTGAGCGCAAAAATCGTACTTTAATCGAAATGACACGTTGTATGTTGGCTAGTTCTGGTTTACACAAACAGTTTTGGGGCGAGGAACCCAGCAAACACAAATGTATATGTTACATAAAAATAAATAACAGGGAAGGAATTATTTTTATATAAAATGATTATATATTTTTTATGTAGTATTTATGTAACAAAATCCTTATAAATTTTGTTATATATTCTCAATATTTATATTATAAAATGTTTTATATATTGGATATATCTAATTTTATATGTAATCAAAATGTAAATTCTGCTACATAAATATGAAATTCTTGTATATATATTTATTACGTAAAATTTGTTACATAAAATATTTTATATATTTCATATGTATTTCTTACGAACCTCGTCTAGTGTATTTCGAAAGAAAAAGAAGAAAGCTCTTCATTATTATTACCTTTAAATTGTCACAAGTAAGTATAATAACGTTTTAAAAGGTTTTTCTTTAGTTTTGTCTGTGTGATTGTTTATAGTTTTGTTTGTAGAGGAATGGAGAACACATCATGTAAGTGTTATTATTATTTTCAACAGGCAAGGTGCATCGTCGATGAAGCCGTTCATTGTCGTTTACAAAAGATTATTTAACAAACGTATTAAAAAGGTTAACTATATTAAAATATACAATGAAGTAAACAATTACAAATCACATTATACCTATCTCACTAAAGTACTTTTCAAGATAATATTTTCGTTTTAACTTACAACTTAGACATGATTTAACAATAATTCCCTCTGTAGGGAGTCGTTAATTCGAAACAACTACCGCCGCCCAGGTATGCACTTAGGACTCAAGTAGATTTTGTAATAATATCAAATAAAATACACGTATTTAATCCTCTGACCATAGGAAGTAAGTCAAGACAAAATATCTTGAAATGGATTAATTAACACTTATCTGTTGAAAGTTATTGATATTTGAATACTTAGATTAATAAAAATTATAATTTTACGCAAAATAAATGTTTAAAACGAAATAAATTGAAGGACTTCTGTGATTTATCAATAAGACAAAAAAAACGATACGTAGTACAATCTTGCAATGGTGACGGTGAACCAGAAATACATAATTTAGAGACATCTCACTCATGGTTAGGAAATAGAAATAACTACAAAATAAGGAACTTAAAATCAAATAAGTTATTTCAGATTGTAACCCTGAGGGTCGTTAAAGACCTATTTACGTTATTTACGGATTACCGACGAAAGTAAATTTGAGGGAGATTTCACCTCTCTATCTGATTGCTTATTTGGTTATGCCTACTGACTGTCACCACAAACAAAAAAGATTATGAATTAAGTACATCCCTTTTTAAATTCCTTCGAACGGTCTAAGCTATTTTTCCGAAAGAGCTTGAAGCCCCACCTCGGTTTAACTAATCCATATATATATATATACATTCCTTTATAAGATAGTCAGCATTTTATAATCAACAAACAAATAAAATAAGCAAAAAAATTAAAGAAAATATAAAAGGTTTACAATTAGCCTATTCTCTAATTGGCGCAAAAAGAATCAACTCTAAAAAATATCGCTGAAGTTACAATCCCCTTAGTTTTTAGTAAAATTATAAACAATGTGAAATTTATGAGAGAACGTGTGACAACACTTTAAAATGGGATTTTGTTTTATTAATAACCAAACAAAAAAAAATTATATATTTAGCCTATACGGCCGGAATCGAATGGAACTAGTCCACACGGTAACAGTGAAATTTTGTCCACAATATAATGAACTACTGAGGATTAGTTCCTCCCTCTATTAAAAAAAATATGTAACCGCTAAATGTCACTGTATACGTGTTTAAAATAACATGGAATGATTTAAACTGCCTGGGACTATTTGATCAAATAAAAAAAATAGTAATAACAAAAAATATATATAGAATAAAAAAAACAGTTTCTTTTAAAGCCGTTACAAACTATCGCCTCTTACTGGCCCTCTTGATCTGTAGATCAGTTAATGACCTGTTATGATTCTCGGCGGCAATATTTTGTAATACTTACCTAAATACTACCCTGACAAATCTGATTAGTAGTTTAGATGTAGTCGATAGCAAGAAGCAATGTACCGACAGCTTACGAAGTTGTACAATATGACAACTCTCAGTCAATCTCTTTATGTCCTGATTCTGCATGTACACCCCTCAAAACTGGTTAGTCTGTTAAATAAACTTTCAAATTACTCACCGGAGACGAATCTCTTCTCCTCAGACGTGGAGGCCCAAAATATATGCACACAACAAACAACGAACAAAAAATAATCATTTATTTAGTGATTTTAGCAATATTCACGAAAACTACCCGAGGTGTTCAAATCGCCGCACCGGCTGAACACCGTCTGCCCTGTCTCAACTTTTTTCCTTCCCCTCTTCATTCAATTTTTTCAATTACCTGTCGACTAAACTCCATATGTGGGTCGCTGAATTTGCGATTTCATACATGAGTTAATAATTTCTCAATTTTTTCTTTTAAATTATGCTTCTAAAATACAGTTGAAGTAGCTTACGCTATAACTTCCGATAACCTAGTTTTACCAAATTATAAACATTTTTTGTTTAATATAATTTCGTAACGAACTAGCTGAAGATATATTATTTCATTTTTTATATGATACAGGTGGTTCCAATTCCAATGATTATTATTATATTAATAATTATAATTTATTTATACCCATCATTACAAAGGTATTGTTACTATATGATTTGTTTATTTAATATAATAAATATATACACCTACATTTTTAGAAACTTTGCTAAAACAGTTTAATATGACATGCACTGATTTTGATCAAATCACCTTGGTGTGGATAAGGCTAAGTAAAGAGACTTCGGAGGGAAAAGAAGGGCGAAACTCTAACCCTCCAAAACAATGGATAATATCCCTTAATATTGCCAACTCGCTTACAAGTGGACCTCGAAAAGTCTTCTAAGAGAATATTTTCCGTGGTTAATTATTGTTTTGTTTTTGAATATTCAGTTGTTTTGCATTCTTTTTTTATATTTTATTATCATTTAGTATACTACCAAAACTGCCATCTACGGATGTCAGTAAAACTTTGCGCCATGTACACGTCTCAAGTTACTCTAGAAAGAATTAAATTTCCATTTAATAAATAATTAAAGTACCTAATCAAATTTAAATCACAAAATTTTTTGAAATCATGTAAAATACCATGTCGTATATTAAATTTATCCACATTTTGCTATTTTCAATTGATACATACAAAGACACATTCTTCCATATAATTCTCGATTTATTGACTGAAATCTATTTAGATAAAATTTTTATATATACATAGTTATTTTCCAACTAATTTTAAGCTGATATAAAAAATCATTTGGCAATAAAATAAATTTATAAGACTTGGCCCAATTTTTGGTATAAGGCAGCAAAAATTGGGCCAAGTCTTATAAATTTATTAGTTGGAAAATAACTATGTATATATAAAAATTTTATCTGAATGAATTTCAGTCAATAAATTGAGAATTATTTGGAAGAATGTTTCTTTGTAAGTATCAATTGAAAATAGAAAAAGGTGGATAAATTTAATATACGACAAGGTATTTTACATGATTTCAAAAATTATTGTGATTTAAATTTGATTAGGTACTTTAATAATTTATTAAATGGAAATTTTATTCTTTCTAGAGTAACTTGAGACGTGTACATGGCGCAAAGTTTTACTGACATCCGTAGATGGCAGTTTTGGTAGTATTTCAATTATTTTTGTAGTTTAATCTTTTAAATCGCTCTATTGTTCATTTAGTGATTCGTTTTTTCTATACTATCTACAAAATATTTTCTTCAATTTTTCGACTATTGTTTAAGCCAACTATATAAAGTGTGGCCAGTATTTTTTTGGTAGTATATATGAATATTTATATGCTGTCAATAAATACACAGAACTTGAAGAAAATATATTTATAATTAAGCTTTTCAACCAAATTATACATTAACAGTAAATATAATTGTGTGGTCTCCGTATGCTAGTGGAATGGTGCTCAGTCTGCTAACCGAGAGGCCCCGGGATCAAACCCGGGCCTAGTTAACATCATAATTAAAAATTCGGAGAGCCACCTGTCGGAAGGCAATGGCAAACCACCGACAGTATTCTGCCTAGTACAGCCTCTCAACATAGACGTTCGGATCCGTCTTTAAACTGTAGGTCCCTTCTATCTGTGGTAACTGGAGAGCACAACACAGGTAGAAGTGAGAGGTCGCTTACGTCCGATCACGGATATGGCACTGTAAGAAGAAGAAATATAATTGTACAGAAAAGGAAAAATGTATTAAAGTAACTAAAGATAATGTAGACATACACTGAACTTAGTCTATACGATGGCCCATAAATATAAACTGAACATAGATAACCGTTTTATATGGGTAGATAGTCATCTCAATATTAAAATTTTAGTACATCTGCCTGGTTGTAGTCAAAACTAACAAAACCGTCAAAATTTAAAGTCCCACATTAAAATTTCATTGTTAACATAATTTTGGCGTTCTCAACCTCAACCTCAATCATCCTACTTTTCTACTTCTACATATAGATCAGTTCATCGGTTTTGGCTCTATTAAACTAAAATACTAGATGCTGCCTACTATCAACACTGCTGGTTATTTTCTTTTCAAAGAAAAAGTATATGGTGTACAGGCATTCGTGATAGGGGACATTTATCAGAAAGAATTAAATAACACAGTTTTGTGAATGGTCATGTTGTGTATGAACTTTGGTAAAAAAATTATACTATCGATAAGGAACCTGAAGATGAAATAAATACAGAACAATCTTTTTGGAAAATGGTTCTTCGAAGATTATTCAATGTCATACTTACTATAGCAAAGAATTCTTTGGCTTTTAGAATACATCGAGAGAACTTAAGTGAGGAAGGGCATCTTGGAAAGTTCTTGTCTGTTGTTCATCTTATTGCCCGATATGATCAAGTATTGCAGCAAGTTTTGCATATGTCCAAAGGTATGTAACCAGCCACTAGAGTGCATGAAGTTCATAGGCTCCGCCCCTACGAATCACAGCGCTCCATTCACAGCAAAATGTGTATAAGTAGCGGGCGGAAACTTCAGTCAGCAGCAGTTGCCTCCGGGCAGTAACAGTCGCCTACAGGCAATCAAACAGTCGTCAAGTAGTAGCAAAAATGTTCTAAATCATTCATGACACTCTAGTGCCCTGGCACCTCCGCCAACAAACCTGGACTGAACTGGGGAAGTGAATTTTCACTTCTTAACAATGTGTTTCATTTTTATAAAACCCCAGTTCTTCTATGGTGGAGATAAGAGGTTGCTAGGGCCTAAAAATACTCCAACTTGTGAATATTAAAGTGACTCAACCAAATCAAGCCAAATAAAACCCTCAAGGAACACTATGGATCAAATACCCCATAGATACAAGTTCGTGAAAGGTTCACACGACTCAACAAAGTCAAGAGCTCGTTGTGAACCAATACACTACCTACGTTATACCAATTAACGACAGGTATTTTTGTTTATTTGTTAAATTTTGTTTCCATCTCATTTATTCTTTTATTTTATTTGATTAACCCTTTAAAATTACATATTTAAGAATAATTTTCATTCAAAATCATGCTTTTTTGTTTCTAGGATCCACAAAATGTCTAAGACCAACAATTCAAAATGAAATTTTTGAATGCATTATACATTATTTTCTATGTTTTATTTTTATCCATAATTGAAAATTTTATATAAATACATAAATAAACCTATCGATTAATTTCGTGTCATTACGTAATAACATTATTTATTCAAGTATATTCCCGAACTTCTCAACTATGCTCAGGTAAGACAACCGTGCACATACTTATAGTAAGTAGCATTGCTGTGCCCTGCGCTGCAGTGCATGATAAAAAAGAATTGATGATAAAGTAGCTTTGCTTCTTTGAAGTATTTATATTTCGACTTGATAAAAACTGTACAATTTATTAGGGGGGCCACCCATTTTTCGCACCAGGGCCTCTGACTATCTAGCTACGCCACTGATTACTAGAGCAATATTGGGTATTGTTGGGACAGTAATGGCCATTCTTGGGTCAGTACTGAGTCAGTAGTGCGCATTACTGTGTCTAACTAAATTCAAGGAGTAATTGGTGATAGAAGCACTTTAAAGTACCCTGAAGGGTATAATAACTTAATTACTTGCGGAAATTCAATCCACCTTGAGGTCAACCGACGCCGAAGGTATGTACTTAAAGTAATACAATATCTGCACCTAGACATAAAATTAAGTAGTTTAACTTGGCTTATACTCTATAAACCAAAAATTCAAACAATTCTAACATTCACATCAAACATCTGATCTGCAATTGCGGATTTTGCAAATATAATCAGTTTAGCTTATCAACAATATATTTAATAAAATCAGATCCTGAAGTAACACTTCATCATCTCATTATAGTAAAGAAATTTCAAGAACAATTCAACTTATTAACTAATTCTACAAAGCAAAAGTTATACTTTTCAGCAGATTTCAATAAGTTAACTTTATTAATTTGTGAACAATATTTAGACTATTGTATGGGATTCATGTCAATTAGGTATTAGAATGTGCTTAGTATGTCATAAATATGTGTGTGTCAGAGTTTCATGATGAAATCTTAGATATTTTAAATTTATCTAGATAAAAGTTTATAAATCAAAAGAAGATATCTTGAGACATTGATTAACCTATTTGAGTTGAAAATATATTTTTTGTTATTACCTAAATCATGTCAGCGACGAATAATAGCGAATTATGCTTTTTAGACCTCTTTCTCATACCGTTCATAATTAGAACTTCTGCCCCTATTTATTTCTGGAAGTACCTTGGACCCAAGATTCAAAGATACTTGCATACCTCAGGGGCTTGTATCGGATTGTCGGAAAACTACTTTTCCATCTTCATAGAAGGTCCGGAAGCTACGGTAACAGCTTGCGGCAGTGCTGAAGGAATCATCCACTGTGACTTATCAGCTAAGCCTTAGTTATAAGTTGTGTTTGTCTTATTGTTTCAACACATTGGTTAACAGACACATAGGGAGAAACAATCACAACATTTAAAATTAAACTTTGAAATGACAGTTTATATTAAATTTGTACGTACCTCACCCTGAAAACGATTATTCATTGTTACATGGTAAACTATTGTTGTAAACGCAAAGTATACTCTGCGGTAGATATTCTGCATATAGAATAGTAATTGGGGCAATTCTTTCACGCCAGTTTGTAATAGTCTTACACTTGCATACCTTGTCTTTATTCTATAAAAAATGCTGTTCTAAAAACAATTCGAATTTGTAACCTAATAGACCTATCGCGTCGCCTCTTCTTACGCGTTTATTCTGTAATTGTGTCGTTCTCCAACGACATCGCTAACAAACGATCGTCGTCAATGGTTTTGGTAACGTAAATTTTAACGGTTTTACCAAAAAAGTAATTCTGTTGCGACTTCGTTACAAGTGACCTTGGAATATGCAAAGTGACAAGAAAATATACGTTTTTCAAAAAGCTAGTAGCACAGACAATGCGAAACAGTATCTTTTCCGTTTGGAGATAACTTCATTGTAATCGAAATTTGATATTAGTTATTAGTTTAGTGAGGTTAATACGAAATAAATCTTAGAACAAATATATATTATATTATTATTATAGATACGATAAAACACATTTTATATATTATAAATAATGCAAGATAAGAAAATACGATCAATGAGAACAACACACACACAATATACGGTATATGTGGAGACACTGGCAAACGACGAAGTTTTTAGAAATAATAAGTTTAATCCAAACAATGCTAATGCCATCAGTACTACATGGGCAGACTTAACAAATAAATTAAATAGTTGTGGTGGGCCACAACGAAGCACCAAACAGTGGAAGAAGGTTTGTTTCTCTACATTTTGTAACCTTCAAAACATTTATCTGTGTATTTTAACACATTCCAGGTTTTATTAGGATGGAGATGCAGTGAAGAAAAAGGCTCGCCTACTGAAAAATAATGCTAACAAAACAGGTGGGAGACCACCACCCGATAGTCCTCTAACTGATTTGGAAAATAAACTAATTGATGTATTAGGCCATGTTGTAATTGATGGTTTTGAGGGAGTTGCAGAAATTGGACTACCTCAAGATGAAATTGAAAATCAAGAATCAATAAAAGGCATTCAGAGTGTGACTATTGATAGTGAAACTATTTTAGATTCACAAAAAGCAAAAGAACGGAGAAAAGAACAAAAAATCTTGAAACTTTCTTTGAAGCCCCATAGGAAAAAAAGTACATTGTTGGGCTCAATAAAAAAACATTTAAAAAAGTATTTCGAAAAATATTATTCTAATATGTTACAAGAAATCAATATAAACTTGGCAACACTAATTAAAATTGAAAATAGCAAATTAAGAGTAGATATTTTGAAATTTCAACTGAAGTATCCAGATATTGATGTTGCACTCTCTTTGGCTGAGGATGACACATAAATATAATATAATTTTTATTTGAGCATGAGCAAGTTTTTTTAAGTTTGTCACTATTTTTTTCATTTATTTATCACAAGAATTATCCGTTTATTTGATATTTAAAGAACAAGCTTAAGACAACTGCTATTATAAGTATCATTTATTTAAATGTTTCTATCAAGTTTTCCATTTTATTTAGTCAAATAATAATGTAATACAAGCCCAATTTTTCCATGAAAACAATTTTTGTATGTTTTTTCAACTAATTTGTTAAATATTTAGTAGTGGTATGCTATAAATAAACAAACAAACATAGGATGTGTTTTTTATTAGTTATACATTAAATACTTCTTGTATTAAATTATTTCTAATTGCAACTCCTTCATTCACTAGTTGCATAGGGTCTCTGCCATCCTCATCATCAATGCCAGGTACCACTTAAACCAAAAAAAGGTATAAACATATATTTACATGACATGAAGCATTTAAATAAAGACCAATATAATGCTGATTAAATAATTAATAACTTACCAGCATCAAACTCATTTTCTAAGTCTTCATCCACTATGTTTCTTTTTCTGCATATATTTTTAAGAACTGCACTTGCATATATTATTTTAGAAGCTGTTACTGGAGCATAATGCAAAACGCTATCAGCTTTGAGACAACGAAAGTAACTTTTAAGTACTCCAATACATCGTTCGATGGTATTTCTTACTTGCACATGGCTAGCTGTATATCTACCATTAGGAGTCTCGGGCTCAGCTCCAACAATCGGGGTTAACAAAAATGGTTGAATTGTATATCCAGAGTCACCTAGCAACCATGTATTCCTATCCCGACTATTCCTGTAATTGTTCAGTAGAAATTCTCTAACATTGCTAACCAACCAAATTGCTTCATCATGAACAGATCCGGGGAACCGTGCATTTATGTGCCGAATCTGTAAATTGACATCACATACCTGAAAAATAAGATGGGTCCATAAGAATGCAGTGTCTCCAATAGGACTATTTCGATTTATTTTCAGTGACTGCAACAAAATGGTTACACTTACAATTTGACAATTGATGTTATGAAAATGTTTTCTATTTACAAAACGTATGCCTGGCATCAAAGGATCATTAGCAGGTGGTGGTACAATTTTGATATGTGTACAATCAATACATCCTATGACCCCAGGAAAGTTGAACTTTTCAAAAAACCTACAAAAACAAATCCTCCAATAATTATAACACATTATTTTATTGTACATTCATTATTTTGCATACATAACTTACCCATTTTTAATTCTTGTCATGTTTATGACATTATTTGGAAATGAGATGTAACGATGGGCTATATGATTATTTATGATTGTTAATATTTCCTTTATACATCTGCTGACAGTTGCCTGTGACAAAGCACATTGGTGATCCTTATCAACAGCTTTTTGGTAGCTGCCTTGAGCAAAGAAGTTTAATGCTACTATCAGCCTAATTAATTTTGGTACGCTTGTAGTCCGAGGTTGATCATCCATATAAATTTCAATTTCTTGGAATAAATCCCAAGTAGCATCTCTACTCAACCTGAAGTTTTTCCTAAACAATTGTTCTGGCATTTGTAGAGGATCACTGGTATCTCTTGAATTTCTCAAGTGGTTATTATATTCATATCTAAAATATAAATGCATTTTATTATTTACTACTAAATATAATATAACGTTACTTTTTACCTTCAATTCCTCTAATAAATTATTCATTAGTAGGGCCATATTGACACTATACTCACAAAGCCGAAAGTAAATATTAAATTACCGTTCGTCAACGCCGATGAACGTCAGTGGCGTTAGGTAACGGTTGCATTCATCGTTTACAAACGAGACTTCTCTAACGATTATCACGAACAGAATAGCTTTTTTGCCAAAAATCGTTTACTTAACGATATTCGGTAGGTAACGATGAGTATGGGACATGCAGAATAACCCTGTTAGCGGTTTGTTTGAACTGTACGGCCTGTTCCAAAGTACGCAATTCAGCCACTAGTGGCCTAAAAAAATTAAGCGCTATTTCTTGTATTGCGCACGAGTGCTGCTGATAAAGAGAGAAATTAAAATGTAACCAAACAACTACGGTGTTTCATTTGTAACCTCAAATAATCAATCCGTACCCTTACCCTGAGAGAAAAATTTAGGCAAATAAAGTCGCCTCTTCTTACCCTCCATGCAACATATTTTTTTAAGTAACAACGTCTCCTTTGCGGCTAAATGAATATCTAATGGAGTAATATTTATTGATTTTTTATTCATTAATAGGATCACTCATTTTACTAAAATATTTTTCTTGAAAAGAAAGGAATATTTAGACAAGTTATCTTGACGTTACATTGAAATTGAAAAAAAGAAGAGTTGACGGGTACTAAATGCAAATGCTGATTGGTGGATTTCATATACATTCTAGGATGTAAATGAAATTATATCCGTTCTGTTAACCGAAATAGCCCACATTTCCATTCTGTAAACTGTGCAGAAAATGAATAATATACATGTGGGTGTAGAAAAAAATGTAAACAGTCTCGTTGAATATTAATTTATTATTTGAAATTTTGTAAACATAACCCAAACTTCTCAATCGTGCATTATAGAATGCTAAGCGCATGCGGGTCAATTTATACCGATGTGGCGACTGGGTTAAATGGTTGGACGATTGGTAAAATTTGCCGCTAGCATCTGAACGACCCGACTATTTACCAGATGTAAGCATCTGATCGCATAAAACGCGCCCGACGTAGCATCTGAATGCACCTTTACATTTGACATAACCAAATGACATTTATATTGTAACGTCAACTGACGCTGTTGTGAGGGACGATACAATTCGATGATTCTAGGAACGGTGCTCGAGAATATCATTTTAGGAACTTTTCGCAAATACAGCATTCACAGGCTTGCGTATACATGACGTTTGGAACGACGTCAAGAATAACGTCCTGATTCGACATTCAGGGCATCAGTGCGGTTGAAACTCAATCATCGACCACCACACCTGCAAGAAATGAATCACCGGAGGCGACATTGATTTTCTCACCGAAATATCGAAACCACACATGACCAACGTTCAACTTTAGAAATATTTTTACAAAAGTTACAACTTTTATTTTTTAGAACTGAATATCTTTTTAATAAATACATGGAAAATTATCATTGATGCTGCAACTGGAAGATCATATATGAATTATATGGCAAATGTATGCATACTTTGCCCGTAGATAATATACTTTTCAATTAATTGAAACATATAGAATTTCGGGGAGAGGGAAAAGACGAAATTTTCGGTGTAAGAGTGTCTGTCGTCTAGCGCAAAAATATATAAGAGGGCGGAGTCGAGACGTGACATGGCGCGAGTGACGAGCAGTCACTCTTGATTAACTGATAATTATTAGATCACTTTTTCATTGAAAATTTCAATTATATTTTCAACCATTTTTAAAACAAATTCCCGAGAATATTAGTAGAGGCCTGATTGAACAATTTTGGAAGGAACGACCTACAATATATAGCCAATTGGAAAAATTTAGAAAATACAGATGAACAAATCAACAGACACAACCGTTTTGTATATATTAACCCATTGGAGACATTGACTGAACATCAGTTTTTACAAATATTAAGGTTAACAAAAGGATTATAGATATTTAATTGAAGCATGAACTTCTTTCTTGCACCCTCAAAGAAGGCCTACAAACTTTAGTATAACAAACAAAATAATTATTTTACTTTTTTATCCTTTCCAAAAATTTTCATTCAATAGTTTCCAGATGTATAGAAGAAGTCACTATCGCTTTGAATGAACCAGAAGTATTCAACAGATGGGTACATAGAAATTTTGATAAATTGAATGCTGTAAAACTTAAGTAGGCACCTATATGTTTCTACTAATTTTACTCGTTCCAATTCACAAATGTAGCCTCTACGATTTTTTTAGGGTGATTTTTAATAAAAAAACTTTGCAAAATTGGGCGGCTACGTTTATGATTTGGAAAGAATGAAATGATTAAAAATCGAAATAGGGGAGTAAGTACAATCATAAAAAAATACTGCACTTTTCCACCTGCATTACAAACAGAGTTATAAAACACCAAAGTTGAAATAATAAAACAATTCAGCACCCTGTATCTCATTACCCTTCCAGTGGTGGCGCACTTGTCATGTCAACATTTGCAGACATTGTGCTACGATCTAGTGAAAAGCCATCTCAGGTATGGCCTATATTGTCTTGGAAATGTGCTTCCAGAACATTTATAGGTACCCTAGAGAAAGAAGCTTTATTTAGATTATTATAGGTTTGTTCCAACTGACACGAAAACCGTACAATGTACCATACAAATTCAGATGACCTGCTGTTTAGTGAATTTGATGTCAGACTTATTATATTCACTAACCAGCAGGTCAACTGAATTTGTATAATAATTTGTACGGTTTTTGTATGGTTGGAACAAACCTTATGTCTAATTTCAGCATGTGACCTAGTAATACACTGTATAATATAAACAAAATCTTTGACTTGAAGAAATTATATTTTCTGTGTGCATCTGCAAAATATCATACTATGAAAAATAAAATTGACTTACCTGCACATACATATGAATCCAGAAATAAACACTTAAATATAGTTCCTATGATGACAAAATCTTTATGTCAAATTCTTCCTATTATTATCGATACTGAACGACTTTGTATATTCAGTATCATAACGACTGCTGTTAGATAATGACAAAATAGCTGATATTATGTCGCTGTCAAATGTCAGCTCTCCAGCAGTCGTTATTGGGTTAGCAAGTCGTTGATTAAGGTGTTCCTTGTACAAAGATCACATCTTTTTAAGATGATTCAACTGTTACGTTTTGGATGAATTGAATATAAGGTAAGTTCATATAAGGGTTGCTAAATAATTTAAACTATATACAAATGCAATATTTTTAGACAGACACGAAGGAGTACCTTTGATGTCTTAAGAGACCAAAGTAACTCCTTTGATTTACCAGTGGAAGTGGTCCGGCAGATGTATCGAGTAAACAGTGAAGCTGCTAATAAATTATTCCAGAACTTATCATTTGTGAATCGTGGTAATCGAAATACTAGAACACCTCCCATAGTTACCCACGTTTGCCGTATTTACTGACACCTGTAGTTGGAGCAGCACCAAATACACCGCAGCGAAGATACACCCATCGACATTCATAAATTCGGAACTACAATGAAAGAACCAATGAAATGCTCAAAGGTGTGCAATACGATCCTGCATTTGTGTCAAGAATTGTATATGCTTGTGTCATGCTCCACAACATTATTATAAAAAGGATTATACCTTCTTCATCATCTTCGGAATTTTCCCATATTATGAGTTCGCTGTTATTTCCATCCACAGTTCCCGTAAGTTCCAATCTCCTTCTTTCGGAATGTACAAATTGATGAATATCTAATTTTATAGGAAGATGACAACAATTTTGTTGATGAAGATGATATTGGCCGATTGGACGATGCTCATTTATTAAATAGGGTTAATAATATAGTTTGGAATCAAATTATAAATAATCTCTTTAATTGAGCAAGACTTATTGTATATCTCAATACAATAATTGAAGAACAATTTTTTTAAGTTTCTTGTGTTATGGCTCTAACATGGTACCATTTATAAGAATCAAAATGAAAAATATCAATTATTAAAATAACAATTCCAGAAAATTTACAAGGTCCATTTTAATACGATAATGTACTATAAATTCAAATTAACTCTTTTATACGAAGAAAATTGAAATTGTTTTATTGAATTATTTTTATTTTTCCGCCAACCAATCTAATATGCGAGAAAAGTATTGGTTTACCCACAAAAAAGTTGGAAATTTGAAATTTTTTTTTGAGTTATTTTTACGTTATCCATCAACAACAACACGAAAAAACGGTTTTTAGGAAAAAATCCTGTGTGTATGTCGTCGTCGTCGTC
Organism: Galeruca laticollis; assembly: GCA_963921935.1. NCBI lineage: Eukaryota > Metazoa > Arthropoda > Insecta > Coleoptera > Chrysomelidae > Galeruca > Galeruca laticollis. The sequence goes on along the minus strand of OY998176.1, from coordinate 259,344,926 downwards.
GTCATTGTCGTCGGCCACTTTTCCTTGCAAGTCTTGTTAGCACGATACAGCCTCCGGAGTGCAATAAGTCACCAATTTTATGATGGAATATTGTTAAGGATATTTCACAGATAAACTCTATTGATTTTCAGCTCACCAGAGCCAGTACAACGGGTGCTATGGTACTTGAAGTACGACATTTTGTCGTTTTTCGAGAAATTTCAGTTTGTTAGCACGATACAGCCTCCAGAGTTTAACAAGTCACCAATTTTATGATTGAATATTATTCAGGGCATCTCACTGATGAACCCTATTGATTTTAAGCTCACCAGAGCCAATACAACCGGTGCTACAGTACTTTAAGTACGATATTTTTGTCATTTTTGGATAAGTTTCAGTTTGTTAGCACGATACAGCCTCCGGAGTATATACAAGTAATGAATTTTATGATTGGATATTATTCAGAGCGTCTTAAAGATGAATCCTATTGATATTGAGCTCACTAAAGCCAGTACAACGGGTGCTGTGGTACTTGAAGTACCAAATGTTTGTCAATTTTGGAGAATTTTCAGTTTGTTAGCACGATACAGCCTCCATAGAGTATACGATTGATCAACTTTACGAATTTGTTCAAAGTGTCTCACAGATGTACCCTATTGATTTTCAGTTGACTAGAGCCTGTACAGCGGGTCCTATAAAACTAGATATACTAAATTTTTGCTTATTTTTGGAGAAATTTCGGTTTGTTAGCACGATACATCCCCGAAGTGTATACAAGTAACAATTTTATGATAGAATATTGTTCAGGGCCACAGATGCGGAAAAGTTAGTTTAAATCTTTAAAACCGTTTATTGTTATTTTACTAAACATAACGACAATGCGAGTTTTTTAAAACATAACATCACAATCCAACAAATATCTGAAAATATAGATTTTTTTTTAATAAAATGATTATTCGTATCCCGTTAAATTAACACCATATTAAAAACTATTGATTTTAGAAAAAAAAAATTATTCTTTGTGAAAACTTTGTGAAAACATAGTCTAATACATAAAATGCAATTACCTAATATGAAATTTTATAGCTAGTGACTTTTTTCGTAAAATTATTAATAAAACAGTTTGAAACAGAAAGTAAAATAATACTAGACTCAGGTAGCTGTAACTCTGCAAGTGAGTATTAAATTCATTTGCAAACAACTTTTCGAAGTGCAATTTTTTGATATTTTCAAAAATAAAAGTACTTTTCTCTTGAGCTATATTGATATTTTTTGACAAATCTTGTTTACTACTAATAAATATTGATATTAGGTTATTGCGTTTTAGGATTTAGAACATGTAGTAATGAAGAATAACTTAATAACTAAAATCAATAACAAAAAACTTGACACCCACTTACGGACAGGGGGCACACTGTGGGCAATTTAAGAATATGAATCCAAGTCCAACACAAAATCATAATCAGGATACTTGACTCGAAGATTGAATTAACGCAGGCTTAGCATTTTTTCCTTTATTACCCTCATTTCTTTGACATTTTTTGCAATTTATTTCGGGATTATCATTTTTTCACTTTCATCATTACAATTACTTTATTTTAGAGTCTTGCACCCCAGTACTTGACGTTTTTCTTTCTTCGATGGTCTTTTAAGTGACTCTTCAACCGAGTGTTCAACTAGTTGATTCTTAGGAATCCTACTTTGATTTAGGGACTTTTTCTCTGACTCTTCTCTAATTTCTTCATTATTTGGTATGTCTGCAATTTTAAAATTTTAGTGGATATAACCAAATTTAAAAAATCACGTAATTCATACCTAATCCTATTTCATGAATATAGAATATTCCGTTGACTACCACCCAATCTGTAACATCTATTAATGGTTCTTCAGTATCTCATAAAGGTTTAATAGGATACCCTATGTTTCATGTTTCTTTTGTGATAATTCTATTCTTTCTTGTCTTTGCTTTAACTTGACACTTCCTGTCGGTGAATATCTGAAATTGGTAAAAATTATAACAAAAAACATATGTAATTACTGCTTTTATGGATAATACTAATAATAAAAGAAAATTAAGTATTGTACATACCCTTTCCTATTCTGCTGAATCCTTAATAGAACCACCTAAACTATTTAATTTGTCCGAAATCTGTTTCCCTATGTTTTTAATAATAACAGGGCTTATAACATCAAATTTGTTATTCCTAAACGGCTCATTTTTGTATTCAATTCATCCAAATACATTGTGCCTATATTGTCTTTGTGTTTTACCTTTGTCTTTATCCATAATAAAAATTACGTGAGTAAGTGAATAAAAAGCTTATTTAACCAAACATCTATAAACAAATAAATCGGTAATCTTTTGCTACCTAGCACAATATGTCAAAAATATACCAACCCTTATAAAATTGTAAAAATATTATCGTTACGTTTTGTCTTTAGATTTTAACGCAACGATATTACAGAATCTACTCTGAAAAAATATTCTTAACATAATAATCGTTACCGTAACGACAAGTTACAGAATAGACTTGTTTTTTTGCACTAAATACACTTCATTAAAATGTTCCAAATGAGTAAATTATTATTATTTGTGTATGCCTCTTCAATTTGGGTTTGTAGAATTCATTTTTATAGAAGAAATTGATAAACATAGTTGAAAAGCTTGTTTATATTTATTTTTGACATATCAAAATGACAAATGACATTTGTATTGTAACGTCAACTGACGCTGATGTGAGGGACGATACAATTCGATGTTTTTGGGAACGGTGCTCGAGAATATCATTTTTAGGATCTATTCGCAAATAGAGCATTCATAGCCTTGCGTATGCATGACGTTGGGAACGACGGCAAGAATAACGAGATTCAGGATATCAGGGTGAATGAAATTTAATCATCGACCACCACACCTGCAATAAATGAATCACCGGTAGCGACATTGATTTTTTTAGCGAAATATCGAAACCACACATGAAAAACCTTAAACTTTAGAAATATTTTTACAAAAGTTACAACTTTCATTTTTTAGAACTGAATATCTTTTCAATAAATACATGGAAAATTATCATTGATGCTGCAAATGGAAGATCATATATGAATATATGGCAAATATATGCATACTTTGCCTGTAGATAATATACTTTTTAATTAATTAAAAAAATAGAATTGCGGGGAGAGGGAAAAGACGAAATTTTCGGTATAAGAGTGTCTGTCGTCTAGCGCAAAAATATTTAAAAGAGGGCGGAGTCGAGGCGTGACATGGCGCGAGTGACGCGCAGTCACTCTTGATTTGAATATTTTCATTTTTGCAATATTTTTTGTCATTAGGTGTTTTGTTTTTAGTTTCTCTTTTTTATGTTAATAAAATAAATGTACTTATATGCATCTATTTGCTGTTTTTTAGTAACTAAGTACCAGCTACTAAATTCCAAAGATAGATAAATACCATTTACAATATATAAATATTAAATTGTATTAACCTTCATGGGACGGACATGAAAATTTTATGAAAAGGACTAACTGGGGTCCGAGAAGACCCCATGCGTAAAACTGCAGAAATGCTGTATTTTTCTTTAAATTAAATATATAGAAAAGAAGTTTTATTAAAGTTTTACTATTAACCATTTATTAGTCAAAAATCATCACGAAAAAATACAAAATAACCTAATCACTAATACTACTAGCTACATATCATTTTAACATTTTTTACAAACTATCTCCGATTTTGAATGTTCTAGGCACACAAAGTTATTACACCTAATACATATTTTTCTGGATTTTCTGTCTTTTCCTCTTTGACACATATGGCAGCACCCCCTGGTAATGTTTTGTTGTTCAACTCTATGTTATGTTACATCCAGTAGTTCGGGAAAAACGTCTGTCATATGCCGTTTTCTAAACTGTCCGAATGTATTTATTATTATATCGCCGGAAAACGTTTTTCTTTATGAGTTCTTTTCCTAGTCCCAAAATATACATTTTACGTTTATCCAAACTGTTTTTTCGCCAATCCGGGTTTTGCAGTAACCACAATTTATAAGCATTTATTCCTGCGATATCTATAAGATGCGAAAATATTGCCATTGGCCAGCGGTTTGACTTTCTCTGCACTGTATATTCTTTGGCCAACTTATCTGAAGTGTCGACAGCACCTTTTGTTTTGTTGTAATGAAGAATAATTTCTGGTTTATAGTGGTGTTCTTATCCAGCTACTTTACTATCAGTATGCTCACTTGAAAGTAAGATGACAGCATGTTTTTGTTTTGGAACTAGGATACTAGCGTTCTTTGATTTCTAAAAGCAAACATACTTGAAAATTCTTTCTTGTACGATGCCGGTAGAAGTTCCCTGGGAATAAATGTTTTATTTTTCCAGGGGATCCACATAAAGTAATATTTTTTTTCCACAACTTGTCAGTAAGTTCTAAACTTGTAAAAAAGTTATCGGTCGTTATTCCAAATCCACCTTCCAAATGGTCTGTCAAATCTAGGACAACCCTTTGACCTTGACTCTTTTCCGCTTTGTTACCTTGTTTTCCTAAAAATTAATAGATACATAGGAATATAAAGTTTGCCTATATTGCTTTTCAAATAACTTACCCAAATAAACTTGCATGTTTGCAATATAAGAAGTGGTGCAGTCCACAAGAGCCCATATTTTGATTCCATACTTATCAGGTTTACTCTTCATATAGACTCGGAATGGTGCCTTACCCCTAAATGGTACAAGCTGCTCATCTACACATAGATGGTCGCCAGGATTAAGTGATTTTTCACAATTAGAAGTGAAAATATCGAATATATATCTTATCGGAGCTAGCTTATCTACTAATTTTCGTTCTTGTCTTGTTTGAAAATTATCAAAGCGTAAAAATGAAGTAATTTGTTTGAATCTGTCTCTTGACATTGCAGCAGGAATTATAGGACGACAGTAAGAAATATCTTGACACCAGAGCATATCGATAGCCTCTTTCGATCCGTGAAGTGCGCCAAGAATAAGCAACAGTCCAATATAAGCTTCAATCTCTGTACAATCAACAAGTACAAAAACTTCAATTTTATTCGGATTTTCTATATTCCATTTATCATAATATGTTTGTGCCTTTCTGTTTGTTTCGGTTACTACTATGTTCAGAATGTCCGGAGATAGGAAAAGAAGAAAAGCGTCTTTTATACTTGAGATATCAGAACTGTAATTTGTAAGGCCTAGAGCATGTCTCCGAATATTAGCTTTTGAACGTCTAACTTTTGTGTTTCCTGGAACTTTTGACCACTCAGTTCCATCTCGATGTTTCCTCATTGATAACACTATCAAACTCTGGATCATCACTTACAAGTATACGTAACATCTCATCGTCAGTAAGCCCCTTGCGATTGTTTGTAAATAAAAACTGACTCATTTTCAAAACGATGTACCCTACTCGCAATATCACAAGAGACTAACCCGAATATTCAAGTCTAAAAATTATATCGCAGTGCGGGGAATCCCTCATTTGAACTGGTAATTTACATTTTACAATTATATGGGTGAATTCCCTGTGAGTAAACAAACGTTAAATGTATGGGATTCCCCGATTTTACTAACAGTTACCAGAATTATTTTATCGGACGTAAAAGGCTGACCGGGGTCTGAAGAGACACCTGGAATATAAAAATATTTTTTGTTTATACCAGCCAATAAAAACTACTAAATACATCATATTTTATCAAATTAATTCATAAACTGCAGCTAGGTGAAAGATCAATGTTTAAAAATTTGCGTTTGCAAAGATACAGCAAAAACATACGTCATGGAGTACAGACGGACCCCGGCCAGTTCTATGAAGGTTGAGTTGCTTTAAGTTTGAAATATTCATAAGGTAGGTATTGAATAATATAGTAACAATAGTTCCTTAATCTTTTGGCCATCAACACTGCTAAAAATATTGTATTTCATTTCATCTATGAAAAATAATGTTTCAACAGATTTTTCTGAATTTATTATAAATTAAGAATTTCACTGACTTTTTCATAGATCCAATGAAATAAAATATTTTAGGTAAGGGGTGAGGTAAAAGAAAAATTATGTAACTTTTGTTACATCTATATTATGTAATATTTAATAAATATTCTCTAGATATTATCTCATTTTTACATATATATTACATAGTAAATTGGAAATATTTGAGATATAATTTATAATATGTACTCGTATTTCTTATATCATTATTGTTCTCTAGCTGTGCCGGCCTTTGTCAGTATTTAATACATAAACATTAACTAGTTGTGACTTCAGATTTATATCAAAGTGACTTTTATATTTCAAAAAATATGTAACATATATGTATTCAATATGTCTTTGTGTTTGCTAGGCAGTAACAACGGCTAATCACATTACAAATCGTTTACCTACTAAAAGTGTAGAATTAACTCCATATGTATAATGGCACGGCAAGAAACCAGATATATGTTATTTTCATATTTTTGGAACTCCTGCATATGTTCACATTCCAAAAGATCAACGTAAAAAGTTGGACGATGTGTCTGAAAAATTAATTTTCGTTGGATATGAATAGGGAACGAAAGGCTTTCGAATTTTAAACACTGATACTCATCGAATTAAAATAAGTCGTGATGTTAAGTTTATAGAAGATAAAATTGTCGAACAACCTGATATGGAATTGGCAGTTGAGGATAATCGAATCAATGGATTTCAACCAATGACGTTACAACATGAAGTTGAAATAACTGAACCGGCTTCAGAAGGGGAAATTCAACTGGATCCCAGATAGCACACTACATCTTAAAGACGTCCAGTTCATGTCTTACTTAAGTCCTAACGTCCTGGTACGTAAAACGGACGTTCTTAAGACGTCCTTCTAACGACATGTTTAAGACGCCTCTGTAGGGATGTTTTAAAGACGTTTTAAATATGTCGATAATGTGGACGTTCAACTCTTCTAGTAATTTTTAATTTGCGCTTGCATCTAAAAACTATAATGATTATGTTTCTTATTTTTTTATTTGTGGCCCACTACATACGTTGAATACATTTTGAGCAAAAAATATAATAAATTTAACCTATCAATATCAAATGAAATTATACATCGTTATATTTCATCGTAAACCCGCTCCTTTAACTTTTATTCTAGAACTATAATTCGTGTAGAACTTTAAAACTGCAAACCATAGAGAAAGTAATATTTGATTTATCTATGCTACAAACAGTAAAAAATCATGGAGTAAATTTTAAATATGGCGCCTTAACACTCCGTTATTGGCGCTATACATCCGTCGTCTTTGACTAATGACATATTCCCGCGCGCTCCATGGTTTGGCGATCTTCGACTTCGTCCTGGACACCGCTATCTTGAAAGATAATCTCTACTATGTTCCTGATGATTCGCCAATCCAACTGGTTACTCGCTATCTTAGGCATAGCCAGTTTCTTCACGCTGGTTCCAACACATGGTCTCGTAGGTTTAGAAGTGTTTCTTACACATCGCGGTAGGTAGATCGATCTTGAGAGTCATTTTTAGTTATCACGTAGAAGACGTACCGCGAATTATGTTTCAGTTTCACTGTCTTGCCAGGGGCGGGAATCTGGTCTTCAAGTTTTTCTAATTGCCCGAACTTCTTTCGAAAGACGGTTGCCAACCCTCGTGCATTCTTGATACAGGCGGGGATGTTGTATGCCAGTGAATGATCTTCCGGGAGAGTGAACAAATCTTGTTGTTGTTCCTAAGTAACTCCATATCTAGCTTTCCCGGTACCTCCATACGCGCCCATAAATTCATCGAAGGTAAGGTCAGATACATCTCGAATAAGGTTTACTCCTTCCTCCAGGTCATGGTCTCCTTCGAATGGCGCTAGTCGGTTTTGGTGAACTACTTTTGGTTTTCCGTTGGGGATCTTGCTTATGCGATATATAACATCATTGATCCTTTTCTTGATTAAGTATGGACCTTCCCAGGATTTTTGTAATTTTGGAGAAAATCCTTTTCTCCTTGTCGGGTTGTGTAACCATACTTTGTCCCCTTCTTTAAAACCGCCTTCTGTGGCCTGCGTGTCGTACCGACTTTTCATTCTGTCGCTGGCAACTTTAAGATTTGTTCGAACTAATTCATGAATATCGCCCAGCCTTCTTCTCAATTTGATCACGTAGTCTTCGCCTGCTAGATCTTCTCCAGGCCAACAGCCAAATTCCAGGTCACAAGGAAGCCTCATTTCACGTCCAAACAGAATTTTAGCAGTTGTTTCACCCGTGGACTCATTGACGGCAGATCGATACTGGTCCCAATCTCTCTGATGGCTGGAAACCACTTTAGACAGGTATTTTCCAATAGTCCTGTTCATTCTCTCGACCATTCCATCTGACTGTGGATGTAATGCTGTTGTCCTGGTTTTCTTCATTCTCAGCTTCTCGCAAATCTCCTGGAATAGATGGCTTTCAAAATTTCTTCCCTGGTCGCTGTGGACTTCCAGGGGCACTCCATATCGGCTGATAAATTATTTCACCAATACATCCGCAACAGTTGTGGCCTCTTGGTTCGGGATAGCGTAAATTTCCACCCACTTTGTGAAATAATCCATTACAACCAGGATGTATTTACCACCATTTTCTGTTGTCGGAAATGGTCCAGCGATGTCTAAAGCAATCCTTTCGAAAGGGCTTCCAATATTATACTGTTTCATAGGTGCCTTTCTCTTGCAATGTGGTCCATTACTCGTAGCACAAGTCGTACATTTCTTAAACCAGTCCTTCACATCGTCGGAGCTGTTCATCCAATAAAATCTTTCACGGACTCGCTAAAGAGTTTTCTTTACTCCCAGATGACCTCCCGATGGACTGTCGCGTAACTTCTTCATTACCTCAGCTACTCTCGTTCTAGGGATAACTAACTGTCTGCTCATCTCGGAACCATCATCGTTTTCAAGGACTCTTTTCAACAGCTCTTCTTCCAGGACAAGGGAGTCCCACTGAGCCCAATATGCCTTGAGTGTCGGTGAAAATCTTGACACTTCTTGCCAGGTAGGTCGCCGATTTTCTTCCTTCCATAGCCGGATCATCTTCAGGTGAGGATCATTCTCCTGATCTTCTCTGATCCTGGTTGGTGACCATTCCTCGTTGACTACTGTAATTCTTGAAACAGCAACTTCCTTAGATTTCGACTTGTTGCATTGTTAATAGTCTACAGGGCATGACCATCTAGGCCAAGAGTTGGCATTTCGGTGATTCACATCAACTGGATGTTCACCCCTGTCTGATTTCCCCTGTGACTAGAGTTCTTGGGTTACAAGAGTCTTGGAGAGCTTAGACGGACTGCGTACGTGCTGTAGCTCGCCACACTTCCGGCACTTGATCTTCTTCGGCTTCTGTCTGCCATACCTTTCAACAAGTTGACGATCTGGTCAAGTTTGTCATCGTCATCTTCTTCCTGCATGGTCCTACCTTTGTTGTACCACGAGCCCTTCGTGGCTGCTTCATATTCAAGAGCAGCAGTCAATGCATCGACCAATGTTTTAGGATGGGCTAATCGAAGCGTCTTCTCCATATCGTGGTCACATAAGCCGTCAATAAAGGCCTGGATGCCTAAACATTCCATCATGTTCTCTGGTGCTGATGGATAAGCAAATCGAACTAGTCGGGCAATATCCATTTCATACTTTTGAAGGGATTCATCACGTTTCTGCCTTCGGTTCTTCAGCTGGGATTGGTACAAATGTTCTAGATGTTCGTGACCGTATCGCATGTCCAACCTCTTCTTCAGCAGCTCGAAGTCATCCGTTTCTTCAAGCGGTATCGTCTGAAGTACATCTAAGGCATCTCCCCGAAGCGCTATAGTTAGGTTCACTGCTTTCTCCTTATCGGACCATTTATTCACTCTAGCGGCTGCTTCAAACTGTTTTACGTAATTGGTCCACGACATCTTTCCATCGAGCGTCGGGGCCTTCACTCGGGTAAAACTGCCAATATCATCTGTCTTGGGTTGTGTTTCTGGCTTGCAGATCTCGATCTTCTTTTCTTCTGCTGAAGTGTCTTGTGTTCTTAAATCGGCAATCTTTGTCTCTAACTCCTTGATTTTCTCGTCTATCTAATTTTCCATCGTTGTCATCTTATTCTCGATATCCGATTTTAAAGACGAAATTTTATTTTCAACTTCAGCAGCAATGTCATTTTTAGCGATAAGATATCGGCAGAAATCTTGTCGGTTTTCACATTAGTCGAAATCTTCTCTTCCATGGCAAAAATCTTCACGTCCATGTTAGCAAAAATATTAGTATAAATTGACGAGATCAAGGTGGAAGCCTCGTCATTAAATAAAAATAATTCTGGATCGAAGCCGTCATTTTCCAGTGACCCTTTAAGTCTTTCTACTAATTCACTTTTCTTACCGGACGTTTCCAACTCACGATCTTCCAATTCTGCTCTTAATTCCGCCACTTTCCGATCACATAGTCTCTTGGCCATTTTGATGTAGCTATTTATTTATACTATCCCACTTCTGACACCAATGTAATGTTTTTGTTATTTATTTAAACGGTAAACGGGTGGGATAAACTTTGAACACTCGGTGGGTTCACTTATTTAATTTATTTAAACACTACACTTCACTAATTATATACAGTATGTTCAATTAAACTAATTTATATTCACTTATTTACTGTTTATCTCACGATGTCAAATTATCAACTAACTTATCCGCTGATCGGTCCATTATATATATATATATATATATATATATATATATATATTAATTCCTTTTTTACTAGAAAATTCCAGACTGCGGCTTACTCAAAAACAATTGGTTTTCTGGCATTTTCTAGATAAGACTGGTCACAAAAACAAGGTTTAGATAAGATAGTCGTAGACAGTTATAAAAAAACCTGCGTATCCGCCCTAATTTTAACTTTTATACCTGGCTTAGACAGAGTCGGATTTAGGGACTATACCAGTGTGCTATTTCGTGACAATATGAATATTGATGGTCTACCAGTTTTTAAGAGTTCAACAAATCAAGTTTATCCAATTCTATGTAGTATTGTCAAAAGTAATATGGTGGATATTGTAGGCATTTATCAAGGGAATGAAAAACCTAAAGACCCCAACTTATTTCTGTTTGATTTTGTCAATGATGCAGTGAATTTTGTAAATAATGGTATGTTAGTTAATGCCAAACTTTACGATGTTATAATTGAAGGTTTTATATGTGATGCCCCGGCCAAATCCTCTGTTAAGTGTATTAAAGGTCATAGCGGCTACTTTTCTTGTACCAAATGCTGCATTGAGGGTGATTATATAGCTGGTCGAGTATGTTTTCCAGGAGTTAATAATATTGTTTTAAGGATCCCAAAATCAGGAGAATCATCATACTGGTATTTTAGTCCTTGTAGATATACCCCACATAAATATGATGAGTTTCCCTCTCGATTATATACATTGAGTATGTTTAGGAGTAGTAAAAGAAGCTTTCACTTCTTTGGTGTTGTGGGAAACCAGCAACAGAGATTTACTTTCAAAAAATTTCAAATATATCTGATTCGCTTGTTAAGATTGCTGTATCAATATGTGAATTTAACCGTAAACCTAGAAGCTTAAACGAGATAAGAAGGTGGAAGGCGTCCGAGTTTAGACAATTTTTATTTTACACTGGACTATTAGTACTTAAAAATAATTTGAGTGGTGACAGATATTTAAATTTTCTTTCCCTTGATAATTCTGTCAAATGAGAGATATTTCGTTCATATTCACTATACATAAGAACTATTAAAATATTTTGTTGTAACATTTAAGGCTTTGTATGGTTCAGAAAATATATCTCATAATGTTCATAACTTGTTACATCTTAAAGAGGATATGTCAAAAATCATGGCCCAGTAGATAATTTCAGTGCATTCCTCTTTGAAAATTGTTTACAAAGCATTTTAAAATCAATTCGAAGGAGTGACAAACCTGTACAGCAAATAATTAAAAGGCTAAAATGATGAAAGTTCTAATAGGCTTCCTGAACGGTAAAGTAAATTGGAATATATGGAAATATAAGTTGTGTGTTCTACTACGAGGAATACCAGGTGCAACTGATGTTATAGAAGGTAAATTGCTCAGACCAGTTCCTGTATCTTCTACAGCATCTACAGAAGAACGAATGGAGTATTATAAGAAGGTTGACTATTTTACTAAAGCAGATACTAGTGCATTACTGGTACTCACAACTAATATGACTGAAGAAACTCTTCAAAAGGTGATGAGATTTACTACAGCTAGGAATGTTTGGTTAGAACTTCAGAGATTGTTTGATGGGAAAAGTGAAGATAAAACTTATGAGTTATGTACTGAGTTTTTCAGTTATAAACGACAAGCAGGTGATTACATTGCAACACATACTCCAAAGCTGAAAAACCTCTGGCAAGAACTTCAACAAAAAATCACGAAAGACAAGTAAGTTCTTATGAATAATTGTTCTTGTGATTCACCTGAAGTACTGTTAATATGTAAGATACTTGATACACTGACAGAAGAATATTTTTCATTCAACTCTAGCTGGATGCTAATGTCGAAATCAGATAAAACAGTAGACAATCTTACCAACCAGCTATGTGCCTATGAAAAAGCATTATCTAATAAAACGGAGAACAGAAATGAAGAGACTTTAAATGCAAAAAAAATCAGACATACGTAATTTCGAGAAGAAGAAATATAGAGTATGTCACTATTGCAAGAAAGTGGGTCATAAAGTTCGTCAATGTGTCAAGTGGAAAGCCGAGGGAAGACCTCCAAAGCATACAGTTAACAATAATAGTAATAAATCTGAAGAGAGAAATGCAAATGTAACACTATTAGCCCTTAATGAAGAAATTTTCAATGTAGACTGTGATCAAAACAGTTGGTTTGTAGATAATGGAGCAACTAATCATATCTGCAATAGAAACGATCTTTTCCAGATATTTGAGCACTTCCATAAAACATACACAGTAACAACCGCAAATGGAGTATCCATTGAAGCTATTGGCAAAGGTTCAACAATAATAGAAGCTTTTGTATATAGTAAAAAGTATTTTATTGAAGTAGCTAATGTGTGGTATGTTCCTGATATAAAGAAAAATCTTTTTTCTGTATTGGCTGCACCAGGCAAAAATCCACATAGTGAATTTCATTCGAGAGTAGAAGAATGCATTCGAGAGTAGAAGAATGTACCCTAGTAATTCATGGAGAAATCAAGTTAATAGGCCATAGACATCGATACGGAAGTTTGTACAAACTAGCTATACAAAATGTTATCCCTGAAAAAACCATATTGGATGTGAATATGGTATCGGATAGTAGTTTGTTGCAGTTATACCATGAAAGGTTTGGACATCAAAATAAAAGACACGTGAAATCTATCATTGAAAAAGTTTTAGACATAAAAGTTCCATTAGATAGTGAAATATGCGAAGGCTGTATTTACGGAAAATCACATAAATTGAAATTTAGAGCTAGAGAACGTGCCAAAGCACCTGGAGAGCTCATTCACTCGGATGTAGTGGACCTTTCAAAACCTCAAGTTCAGGAAATCGCTATTTTGTACTTTTCAATTACGATTTTAGTAAATTCAGATATGTTCATTTTATGAAAGAAAAATCTGAAGTTGCAGAAAAACTAAAAATCCTGTTTAATGAATTGAAAATAGCGGGACACGTAATGAAAGAGCTCTTTTCAGAAAATGGAGGTGAATTTACCAGCAGCATTTTTCGATAAATTTTACAAAAGTGGAATTAAGCATATATTGATCATGCCATACACACCAGAGCAAAATGTGTGTTCAGAAAGAGATAATTGAACTGTTGTTGAAACTGCAATATCAATCATGTATGCCAGAAACAATTTACCGCAAATTTTATGGGCTGAGATGATAAATACTGCTGCATATATTTTGAATAGAACAGGTATAGCCACGAGTAACGAAATTCTGGAAAATTAATTCATGAATAATTTGGAAAAAGAGTTTAAAATTACTGCAAAACCAGCTACCTATTTTTTGGGCTTGGAAATTGACACTAGTAATGTCGGTTCTGTAACAGTGAGTCAGGCAGCTTATACAAGAAGAATCTTGGAATATTTTGGAATACAAAATTGTAAGGCTGTGACTACACCAATTATTAAAAGTGACCAATCAAGGAAAGAAACTGGAAAAGTAGAAGAAAGTTCCCCTTATAGGCAAGCAGTTGGAGGTCTAATGTATCTTATGGTAGGAACAAGACCAGATATTGCGTATGCAGTAAGAGTTGCCTCAAGAACATTAGAAAATCCATCTCATGATGATTGGATTCGTGTGAAACGTATTTTTATATATCTCAAAAATACTATCGATATTGGAATTATCTATAAGCCTGGTAACAAATTGAATCATCTTCAAGGGTTTAGTGATGCTGACTATGGAGAAGAAACTACAACCAGAAGATCAACTACAGGTGTTATTTGTAAATATGCTGGAGGTGCAATCTCCTGGCTTAGTCAAAGACAGCCATCAGTAGCACTCTCAACAACAGAAGCAGAAATAGTTGCTGCAAGTGAAGGAGCCAGAGAACTGATATGGTTAAAAAGATTTTATCAGGAAATTATAGGTTTAAAAAATGTTCCTACACTATCAGTTGATAATGAAGCTGCTATTAAGTTAGCAAAGAACCCAGAATATCACCGAAGAACGAAACATTGAAATCAGGCATTTCTTTGTAAGAGAATTGGTAACTAAAGGATGTATTGATATAGAACAGGTTGCTTCGGAACACCAATTCGTAGACATATTGACGAAGTCATTATTCAAGCCAAGAATGGATTATATTTTGGAAAATATTGGACTAGCGAATATCAAAACTACTTAATGAGGGAAGGTGTTGAAACTTTTACATTATAGTTACTTTGTTGATATACTCTAAGCTCTACTTAGATAGGGGGATTATAAAATAATATAAAAATAATGTCAGATTTATATATAATTGATTGATGTCAAAGACGATTTTTTGATAAAAGCATTTTTCTAAAAGTTACTACAGTTTTTCCTTAGATTAGATTAGACTTTAACGGGCTTACAGTGCACTGAAACCAAAGTTTTATTGTGACCCCCCCCTATCAGAGCTGTTCTCGCTACTACTACAGTTCCAAGGTTCTAATGAACTCTAGTATTTGGGACGGCTTCAACGAGGTTAGGTCCTCACTCTTACAAGTTTCTTGTCCGTAGCAATTCTTGCGTTGGCTTGCAATGGCGAGGCATTCCAGAACAAGGTGATCCGGTATTTCATCCTCCTCCCCGCAGAATGTACACTCGTCAATCTCTGCTAGACCTATTCTCATTAAGTGCTTCCTAAGGCGGCAGTGTCCTGTAAGAAAGCCCGTGAGGAGATGTAGCTTATCTTTACTGAGGTCCAAATATTTTTTGGATCTAGAAGTGTCAAAGTTCCACAGGAACTTTTTGGAATGTTCCAACCCGGGACGGCACCGCCAGAGTACTTCTCTTTCGGTTTCCTCTTTCTTCTTAAACTCTTTCTTGTAGGAGCATTTTGCTACACCACAGAAAGGCTCCGGGCCAATAAAGGGCATTTGTGTATTGGCCTCTTCATTTCCCGTGATTTCCGAGTGGCCAGGAACCCAGACTAAAGAGACCCTGTTATTCTTACCTAATTCATCATGTTTTCTTCGGCACTCACATGCCAACTTTGAGTCAATGACATAGGAGCTCAATGCTTTGATAGCTGCTTGACTATCAGAATGGATCGATATGTCACATTCCTGGTAGTTTCTTTCTAGGTTCATTTCCACGCATCTTTCGATCGCAAGTATTTCTGCCTGAAAGATACTCGGAAAGGAGCGTAACGGTAATGAGTATCTGGTGCCAGGTCCAAATACTCCAGCGCCTGCTCCAATGGTGGTTTTTTAACCATCCGTATACCATATAATGGTGTTTTCTTTGAGAGTTTGGGTGGTGTATTCCCTTTCCCAGTCTTTCCTCGTATTTAGCATTGTGGTGAAATTCTTTTCGATGCTTACTTTTCTGATCATTTCGTCACTGGGAAGATTCGCTAATGAGATGTATCTTGTCAGAGAGGATCAAGCTCCCTGATTTTTAATACTCTCATTGCCTGAACCTTCCTCAGATATTCCAAGAATTGCCTCTTGGGCAGATCTTTCTATCACCAGATGTAGAAGTGTGAGATTTGTAATGATCTCAAGTGCCCTAGTTGGACACGTTCTCATAGCTCCAGTGATGCACACACAGGCAAGCCTTTGAACTTTGTCGAGGGTCTTCCTCGTGCTGTACTGACTTGCTTTTGTGTGCCAAACTATTGCTCCATACGTAATTGCTGGTCTCACAATCATGGCGTACATCCATAGCAGTATTTTCGGGTTACAGCCCCACCTCTAACCAGCTAGATTTCTGCACGCCATCAAAGCTCTTATTACTTTACTAGCTGTTATTTCAACATGCATTCCACAGAAGCTTACTGTCTAGGGTTATCCCTAGATATTTAATCTCTGATTTCCATTCTATGATTTCCCCGTTTTAGGATATGGGTTTTATGGCTGGAAGTGTTCTTTTCCGAGTAAATGGAATTACTATGGTCTTGCTTGGGTTAATGTTTAGCCCGACTGACAAGCATCATTGCTCAATTATTCTGAGGCCCTTTTGAAATAAATCACACAAGTTGCTCTCGAACTTGCCTCTGACTATTAAAACAATGTCATCGGCGTAGCCCATACATTCGAAGCCAAGTTCCGTTAGCCTGTAGAGCAACTCATCTACTACGAGGCTCCATAGAAGGGGAGATATCACTCCCCCTTGAGGTGTCCCCCGAGTGGCTTTAACTGAGGTGGTTTGATTCCCCACCTGTGTCTCAGCTATCCTCGTTGTCAACAACTCATACATCCATTTTACAATGATTTCATTCACTTCTCGCCTTTTTAGTGCTTATTTGACAGACACATGAGTTGTGTTGTCGTATACCCCCGATATATCCAGAAATGCGCACATTGCGATTTCTTTTTTGTTAAAAGTTCTCTGGATGACTTCGGTCAGCTGATACAGAGCCATCTCAGTTGATCGACCTGCTCTGTAGGCATGCTGACATTTATGAAGTGGTATATTCTCCAGATTCTCTGTTCTTATGTAGTTATCCACTACTTTCTCCATCGATTTGAATTGAAACGATGTTAGACAGATGGCTCTAAAAGATCGGGGATCAGTCCCATCTTTTTTCCCTATTGTTGGTATGAAGGTTACCCTTGCCCTTCTCCATTTTCTAGGTATTAACTCACTGCTAGACTGCTTCTTGTAATCTTCAGCAGGTGAGGAAGAATCTCCTCTATCTCTTGCTGTAGGAGTGCTGGAAATATTCCATCCACTCCTGGTGATTTATATGGTTGAAAGGTACGTTTTGCCCATTCCAACCGTTGTGTGGTGAATATTTTCTTAGCAATGTCCCAATCTTCCTTGCGGGATTTTTTGGTGTAGTTCATTGCTATTTTGGTGCTTGTTGCTGGTTCACTACCTGAGAAGTGGGTTCTAAGAAGACAAATCGATTGTTCCTCTTCACCTTCCGTGTATGATCCATCTGGCTTTTTCAGCGACATTGCCATGACCTTTTGTAGTCTGGCCGCTGTGTGAGTGTAAGTGATCTTTTCTCAAAAGGCTTGAAAATCAAGCCTTTTGGCCTTCCTAATCTCTTTATTGTACTGAGTAAGCTTCTCAGTGTACCTCTGCCAATTACCGTCACGTTTGGCTCTATCAAAGAGCCGACGGACCTCTTTTCTGAGGTTTAACAGGTCTCATTCCACCAAGGAGCATCCTTTTCTGAACGAGCTTTAGAGAGTGGGCAACTGGAATGAAAAGCTTCCATTATTGCCTCACTGATCTGTTCGACTCTTTGTTCCAGGTCGTAGTGCGGGTGATTTACCCCATTCACTTCGACGTGTTCCAAATTGTCTTTCAGATTGGTCTTGTAAAGAGTCCAATCAGTATTTCTAGGATTTCGGATTGTACGAATCGAGGTGGTATTTCCCTCTATCCTAAATTCGATGATCCTATGGTCGGAAAGTGATGGCTCTCTCATCACCCTCCAATATTTTACATTTTTCCTAGCAGCAACATTATCAATCGTTACGCCCAGGACCTCTTCTCTTGCTCTCGTGACAAAAGGGGGGGTTGTCCCCACGTTTAAGGTCTCAAGGTTATTTGCTAAGAGATATTCTAATAAACACTCACCTTTTGCGTTGTTATTGGTGCTTCCCCACACTGTATTGTGTGCGTTGGCATCACAACTAATTATAATTGGCAGCCGTCTGCTATTGCTGTGTCTCACTAGCTCTTGTACCTCTTCTGGCGGTGTCATCGGCCCATCACCAGCGAAGTAGGCAGAGGCAATGATGATGTCTCGGTCGATACCCCCAATGTTGAGGTGAACTATGATTGGAACAAGGTCCCGTGACACATATTCTGAAACACAAATATATTTTATGTTATTTCTTATGATTACACAGGCACGCGGAGATACTTGCCTGTGATCTTAAATCAATTTAGAATCCTAACATGCCAAACCTTTGATTTGGCCCTCTTTGTTGATCCATGGTCCTTGGATCAGTACAATATCCAGTTGTAGTCTAGCGAACAACCTTGCAATCACGGCTGAAGCTCCCTTTGCGTGATTCAGGTTAATCTGAGCTAGATTCATGAACGTGAAGGTGAATTATTATGGATGAGAGAGAACGAGTTACTCAGCCTCTATTCATCCCCCTCCTTTCTCTCTCCCTGACCCTCCTCGACTACCATGGCAGTATCTTCCCCGACAATCGAGCAGGTTTGTTGATCTCGAGCCAGACTCTCGACCCCCAGGCCGCTCTGCTCAGCTTCCCGGGATGCAGAGGCAGTCTCCGCATTCCCAGTCATCCCAGCAGAGCCGGAGGAGATCTCGGGCTGACCCAAGGTCAAGCTTTCGCCTCTTTCCCCTTTCCAGAGGTTCCGGATGTGGAGGGTATCTCCATGTCTTTTGGATCCTCTGCGGGATCCTTTTTTTTCCCAGCCCCAAGACAGGGATACTACACGATAGTACAGCTGGGACCGGTAAAGTTGGTCCGCGGCAGGGTATTCGAGGGATGCCACTTAAGTTTTTAGACACAACGAGCCCCAGGTATTTCCCCGCAGACCTCCTCCTCATATAAAATCATCTCAGAAGCCCTTCTCCTATCCGCCACCTGGAGACGCGCCGGGTTGGTACTTCACCCCCTCCACATCAATAAATACCCCGACGAACAGCGACGAACTACGTACATATCTACTGTTATGGACCCGGACAGTTTTTCCTTATTAAAGTTAATAAATTAGAATAAACAGTCAGGTTCACGGTTAATAATTTTAACAGTATAAAGCTACTGAGTGGACCGTTATGTCATCAAAGAATAAAGCATATTGATATCAAATATAAGTTCGTATATGATTTGATATTATCGAAACGCATTCCAGCTGTTTATTGTTCAACTTGTATAATGATCACTGATATGTTAACAAAACCGCTAGATAGACCAAAGTTGGCAAAACATGCTAGGGCGATTGGATTGATGTACCTAATTAAATTTAACCAAAGGTTGAGAAGGGGTGTTAGTTGTTGCAACATCTAGTTAAATTTACTACAAATAACTTTATATCATTTGAATTTATCATACATTATGTGAACAGTATCTTATTTTAAATTTTGACATTTAATAAGTGAATGACATATTCATTGTGTTATAAAACTAAGAAAAAAGCGCATGTTTTTCATGTCTCATTGCAATTCACATTTTAGTAATTCCAAATCAACTGCTTTATTTAACATGTTTAACATACATATTTGATTGGTAATGCATTTAAGAGCTCTAAGACATTAGTCAGAATAATATTATTACTCGCACTATTTGTATCTTTTATTAGACATAATCTCATCTTTGTCTACACAATCCGACAACGTTTGTCTTTCTTCTTTTGCGCGAAACGTATTTATATTTGAATTGAATTTATGAATGGGCACCTCAAAACCAAAACATCCACTGTGAGCCAGTTCCCTGAATTACTCTCCAGTGTATAACTAGGGCGTAGCGTTATATATAAAGTACTTTTATCTGGTGGCATGTCATAATGACAACGTTATGTCACTCAATTTTGATGACATAAGGAAGCTCATTATGGAACTAAGTAGCATAATGAATTCATTATGGGACTAAGTACCATAATGAATTCATTATGGTACTAAGTACCATAATGAAATTCTATAAGGAAAACATGTAATGGTTTGATCAAAAAAGTTTATTCAAAATGCATAACTATGTGCAAAACTATTTATTATAAATGGTAAAAGAACAATTACTACAATTTGTAATATTAATTCCAATGGATTCTACAGTTTTTACATCAGTAGTTGATGATTGTTGGCAAACTTGTAATCCTGTTTGGTTGTTGGCACCAAAAATTGCTTCTGATAATTTTTTCTTCTGCTCTTTCAAATTTTCGATGTAACCTTCAGCGACAGTATTGCTTTTCCATCCGCCATGGCGTTTCACGGTACACAGATCAGCTCCAGAATCAGCCAAAAATGAAGCAGACGATCGCCGAAAACAATGTCCGGTATATTCTTCAGGGCGAGGTAAATTCAAGAAAGTGGCAATACCTTTTGGCATTTTACCAAAGGTATGTATTCCAACGGGTTGTTTTGTGCATTTCTTATTTCTATAAGTGACAAAAAAACGTAGATGGTTTGTGTTGCAAGGTCGTATTTTCACATATTGTCTGACAAGTTCTACCAATTCAATCCCGAAGTTACAAAAAATTCTCGCATTACCTTTGTTTTTGTATTCGGTAATGTAATTCTAAAAACGGATCCTTCATCTATTACATTTTCAACAAGCATATTTGTCAATTCCTCTCTTCTGCATGCTCCACTTAGTCCAATTATCATGGCAACTTTATTAAATAAGTATGTATCATCTGATGCTTCCGTTAAAAACTTTGTAACATCTTGTTTAGTAAAAATTTTGGATTTTTTAGCTCTGTAACCTTCTGATTTACGTTTTAGTATTTGAAACTACACAATACCTACTCCTTTAAAAATAGTTGTCATTGTGACATGTCGAAAATGCAGTTTTTAATTTTTCGAAAATGTATTGATATAAATGCCATCAGATAAAATTTTGTATGTAATACGAATCATAAACAATCATTATGGCACACGCCGTGTTATCGGACTCGGCTACGCCTCGCCCGATAACATTCACGACTTGTACCATAATGATCGTCTTTATGATCCTTATTACATAAATAACTATTAGACGGTCAGATCAGTTCTCCGTTCAGTGTCAGTTTCAGTCGAACTGTCAGTTATCTGTATGTGTAAACACAAAAAACTGATACGGAGCTGTGGCTCGATGGGTATACCAAAAGTTATCGTATCAGTTGTTAGTTAAACGGATATGTAAACAAAAATCTTTGTCGATCAGGACTGCGATTTTCGAAATCAATCGACGGTTATCTTATACGACTAACTGCATGCGACGGCCGCATCGAATGATTTATAAATGTTGTATTTTGGACTTCCGACCGATCGCTTATTTCGAATTCTAAACTTTGAACTTGGTAACACAGTAGATGTCAAAAATATAATCCTAATTTTATTTGTGTTGAAATGAAATGCATAGCGGTTTGATAGTTGTTTATTTGAAAAAATGGACTATTGTTGATGCCTTGGGTGTTATTGTCGTGCTACAGTAATTGAGAGAATAGGTATAAATTACATTTTATCCAAAAATGTCAGGAATGACAGAACAAAAAAAATGATGATTTATTATGTTCAGCAACACCCACATTTACACCCCAGACATGGGATATTCATAGAATAATCTTTAAATACACCAAAAAGTATAAGAATATTCCGAATCAACTAAGAATATTCTTATAATATTAATATTATTTTTGAATATTCTATTAATATTCCTTAGTGAATATTCACAGAACAAGCCTGATGAATATTCTTAAAATATTCATTTTAGAATATTATCAAATTGAATATTCTTAAAATATTCATTTAAGAATATTATCAAACTGAATATTCCTAGCATATTCTTTTAAGCATATTTACTTATGATTAAAGAAAATTAATATTATTTTTCACATGGGACGAAAGTTATAGTTCAAACATTTATCCGGATATTCAACCCTACGCATAGGTGTAAATAGTTAAAATAACCTTCATACAAATAATAAATATAATATATCAAATTAAACCATGTATTAAACTCATTGAAGTTCAGATTGAGATTATAAGATAAGAAAAAGTTATAAAAATATCCGCGATATGAACACTACATAAATGGTTGATACGGTGTGGATATAATGTTATTCGTCATATCGTCGTGTGATAAAAAGAGAACAAAGATATAAATGATAATTATAACATTCAGCATAAAGCCAAATCAAGACAGGTACCCAATCGCGTCAACAAAAAGCCGCCAGCCAATTAAAATGCAACTGGCGTTCTCTGTACACACGTTTATTGGTTAATTTCTAATATCATGTGTGGTGGGCTTAAGTCTGGCATGCTCAAAGTCAAGTGTCAATAGGTTCGTTTCTCTTCCGTTTTATCTAATATCAACCTATGAACTGGAGTGGATTGACATCCACCCATAGCTTAAATATATTATAAATAAAATATCCACCATTTTAATGTTTAGCCAAGAATACACCAACACAAACTGGCGAATCTTCGACTTTTAGACAGTTAATTTACTGAATGGGCAGGTGTGACGTGTGATAGACGCCATGTTTCAACTTTCAAATAAGTTATATGTCAATGTCATATTTCATGTTTAACCAAAAAATATTCTTGTGCTTTAATTAAAGTTTATTTTCATTTTGTTTTCAATAAAATCGTGACTAGTGGAACTCTTAGTGAGAAATTATTGTATTTGTTATGGGATGAATAACTTGGCAGTTCGTGGATGTCACTCAAGAACAGAAGAAGGAATAATTATGTTTGGATTTCCCAAAGACCCTGTGAGGTAAGAGTTTGCTTCTATATGCAATATATTATAGGTATATATTACTTTTCGTACTTCCGGGCCTAAAGTGACAACTTCACTCCCTTGTGACAGGTACTAAAGTGTCACATTTAATCCCTCCGGGATTAAATATTGACGAAACTCCCGGAACGATTAAATCACAAACAAACGAATTTAAGGGATATTTTATTGAAAAATATAATTAATTAGAATGGTAATTAACGTTAATATTCAAATTTACAATGACACTAGTAATGACAATGTTTCTAAATTATAACTGTCACAACGCAATGTTACTATGGTAACTTATTTTAAAGACAGTTTATTAAATGAGTTGAAGAGAGAAAAAACTGATTGAAATTATTGAAATAATTAATAAAATCATACCGGAAGTACGAAAAGTATCGTATATACCTTGCGACTGAAGTACATTTAATCCTTCAGGTAAATTATGGCCCTCCCTGCGGTCGGGCCATAAACTTTACCTTCAGGATTAAATGTACTACTTCAGTCCCGCGGTATATAATATACTATTTTTAATATTTTACATGAATCTATGCATCGTAAGTTGTGTAATTCTCTATATTTTTGGTTTTTAATATTGATCTGTCCCTCAGCCTTTAATAACATGAAATAATAATATGTACTATAATAAGCTTTCTGCTGACGAGCCCTGTTCAGCTAAAAATATGTTGAATAATGAATTAGTACTTAATATAGACATGTGAATAACTACATTTATTTACTTTTTAGGGCACACTTTTGGTTGGAAGATTGTAACTGTGCAGATTTGTTTGGAAAGACTACAGATGCTTTACAATAGAATTATAGGTTGTGTGAACTTCACTGTCAGGAAAAATTTATTTCCAAGCATTTTTTTCAGTTAGCTGTGCCTACTCTATTTCCATGGTTAAAATGCAAAGGTCACATTTTATTGAATGATCCACCAACAAAAATAGTTACTCAGTCTGGTAAATATTAATTTTAAGTAGACATTATAATCATCTGTTTTTGATATTTATTTTTTGTCATCTGGCCGCATATAAATAAATTTGTATAAGGGAATATCCTGGTGTTGAGATAATGGAAACAAAAAAATTAAAACATTTATATCGGTTTATAAAACTAAGTCAACATTCATTTAAACAAGTAAATTATCTTAAGAACTTGAGGCTGGTAAAAACTTACATGAGAAGAGCATGCAATAATTAATCACCATAAGCGACAGTACAGAATACCAGTGTCAATGTAATGTATTCTGCATAGTGACAAATTTAAGAAAATATCGATATTTTTTATACTCATATTTGTGAAATTTCTACAAATGATTACTACAATTACTTTTATAATTGCAGATATCACACCATTACAGCAACCGGCACATTCATCTCAGGCCGTCGCAATACATTCTAGTGACTGTGACGATATAACGCAAGTTTATGAATCCATACGCTGCCAGCTTTTAACACTGCCTTACCCGAACGGGTAAATTGATATATCTGATTGCAAAACATCAACAATAAGGATGTTTTTCAGTTATACCTCAGTTATGTAGCCTTAACCGGACAGTTTTATCCATTTGGGTATAGCTAAAAGCTCGCAGTGTGTGGGCCCTATAAATATTTATAAATTTTAAAAGATTAACTCTATATTTTTTGATAGAAACAAGTATTTGGTCAATTTTGTTTTTTCTTTATTTTTCATGCCTCACAAGAGAATGTAAGTATCTATAAATATTTAATTTTACGAAACTGATGTTCAACAAGTAGATTAATGCTTTATATATTTTGTGAAGCTCTGTCGTTTTGGTTTAAAAACGATAATTATAGTTGAATATTTTTAAATTTTAATAGTTTATAGAGAGTTATAAAGTTTATGTTTGTCTAATAAAAATTTGGACAATTTAATATTGAATTTTATTTTATTATGCTTAGGTAGTTAAAATATATTTTTTTCTTAGGTGTAACCAGAATTAAGCACTAATGTTATTGGACTCATGTTCTGAATCCAATTTGTGCCTGTGCCACTTTATTCACTTTAGAAGCCACCATCCAGTGAATGGTGGAGTAGCGAATTCCATCAGTTATGAAAATTTATTGATTTACAGAAATTTGAAAAAAGTGCATTTACATAAATCCTATGTACTAACCCTCCCCTCTCCCCCTATTAAATGTATGGTTCTGAACATTCTGAGGATATTCCTGCAATATTCTGAATATACAAAGAATATCCCCTGAATATACAATTTGAAATAATTCTACAAAATTCCAAATGAATCTACCATGAATATTCATAGTATATATTGAATATTCTGGAAACATTCATTGAAGAACATTCTTAGATAATGCTTTTCTGAATATTCTCAGAATAATCCTAGCTTATATATAATACGAGAAAGAATATTCATTTGGGTATATTCTCTGAATATTTAGGATATTCCCATTTTCACTTTCTAGGAATATTCCAAAAAGTATAAAGATATTCTTGGCATTTTTAGAGAATATTCCAATATGCCAAAATGAATATTCCACGGATATTTATAGAATATCTAATGTTGTCTGGGACAGTGGCAAATTTTCAAAAGAATTTTAATTTAAAGCCGCAGAAAATATTGGCTGGAAATAACTTAATAACTAGTATATTAAATGTAATTCCTGGATCTCAAAAATTCATTATAGTACCAATGGAGCATTTATTATAATATACAAAAAACTAAAGATAAACATTATTCATGACAAAAATAGACTCGCACTGACAAATGACACATACAAATCATACAAAACTACCGTCGTACACGACAGCAAACGTCGGCTACTTTAGATCAACCGATGCCATATCGTCATAGATTAGGGAGGGATAGATAGGAAACTGCAATGTTAAAATTTGAGATTTAGAATGTCAAATTTTCGCCATCAATCCAGCTGTTCTCGAACTAAAACTGACATTACAGAGTAGGGGGAAATTCAAATATTCCTTCTGACGCCACCTATCGGCTGATTTCTACAACTTTGACAGGAGTAGCGGGAAATTTAAATATTTCAGTAACTATCACAATGAATGTATTTCTTTTATTTTCATTTACACTCTACCAATTACACATTTTCCATCAAATTTCGTTAAGCTAATATGCTTAAAAGATAACTTTTTTGCTTTAAAATGTGAAATCGTTAGCATGTATATGAAAATTGGAGAAAATCCATGTTGTTTATGTGAATGGTACCATACATTTAATTCCACTCTTCATAAATAGAGTACTGAAAGTTACTCCTTCTTTGTTGATACTTACTGTATAGCATTTTTTCACTCATCCTGCAGTTATTACCTTGTTTCAAGATTTAATATTCCCTTCATGTGAACTGTTTTTTGAATATAAAATGAAAAACATGGTCACACAAAAATATTATGTATAATGTATTATTCACTTAAACTAGACAATATATCAGAATAAAAATAAGACTTTTAAAGTATATTTTTAAATAAATTCTATTATTAAAAAAATTACAATAAGTACAATACCTAAAACAAATAGACAGTACATTTCAAATAGCTTAATTTTTTTAAAAATTATTTTGATGGTAATTTCAAGCCAACTGGTGCATAGAGTCTATATTGGAATTACTTTGGCCCAATAAATTTTGATTGAGCCCGCTTTCCTATTAAGACATATAATGTTTATAAACTTATTGACAATTTGTCTTTCCATCTACATAATATGGTCACATATCAAAATGAAAATACTGCTTATTTGCATTTCAATGGCAGTACCTTCATGATCCATTTGTAGGTATCATCCAAACTATAAATAAACTTATGTGATGCATATATCAATCTTTTAATGTTTTCATCATATTCTTTCAGGCATATCATCTCCATGTTCTAAATAATCATGGTCACATAAATCTACAACAAAAACATGTGTTTTTAAACATTCATTCATTTTGAATTATATTGACAATCCATAAATTGTTAATATACATATAGACTTTACTTTTAAAAAAATATTGCCCAAAAAACTCATATATATATGAATGGTTCACATTGAGTTACCTACTAAATCAACATTATACAAATAACTTACACTGTGTCACTTGTAGAGTAGTACTGTTAAGGCGGGTATCCATTTGTTGCCAAATCACGTATCGTATCAACGTATCGTATCAGCGTATAGTTTCATTTTGGTACGATACGCTGCAACGAGTCAGTTTTTTTTTCAGCCCAGATTCACTGCGTATCTGTGTATCAATTGCGCGAACGGGAGGGATACGTCGTGCGGACGTGTTGCTAGTTTGACTTATTTGGTGGAAGCATCTCAGGTTGATAACTACAAAATAGTTCTCTCAGCATCTCTGCAATGAATGGACCTCAGCAAGCGGCAGCCGCGTATATTTTTATTCACTATGCTCTGCAGCAAGAGAAGAAAAGACGCAAACCACCGCGTTGGTGGATGTCAAAGTTGTACGCCAGCAGGGAGCAATATAGTGGAACAAGTTTAATGGCTGACCTGAAGTTCCAAGCTGTTAGCGGCATGTACAAGAACTTCACTAGAATGCATCCTACTGATTTTGAATTTTTGTTGTCATCGATTGAGCCAATAATTGCTAAACAAGATACTACATTTCGAAAAGCAATTCCCGCTCAAGAAAGATTGGCTCTAACTTTACGCTTTTTGGCCACTGGCGATTCCTACTCCAGCCTTCAGTATCTATTTAAAATCGCAAAGCAAACCATCAGTAAGATTGTTCCAGAGGTGTGCGGGGCTATTGTGGAAGTATTGAAAGACTACATTCAGGTAAGTTGAATTTATTTTTATTTACAAGCGACTTTACAACTGTTGTAATGCTTCATCAAGTGGCAATGTATATGAAGGAGTATTAATTAAAAACGCCGATGTTGTTGGGCTTTGAATACCAGATTCTTCGCCATAGTCATTCGAGGCTTGATGTGTGTGGGTGGATTGATTTGATTTTTGCGATTGATCTTGAAATTGGTATTGATTTTGAGACTGCGAATGATTTGATGATTGCCATGGAGACTGAGAGGAGGAGCTGGATAAAGAAGAGTGCGGAGAAGTGTATGTGTGAGAAGTAGGTGGGTTGGTATAGTGTACATGGTCCGGTAAAACGCTTACTCTGTTATTATAATAACCTCTGTTCGCCCGAAGGAAAATATTTAAAATGTCACTTTGAATTGCACATCGAACATCATCATTATAAAGTCGCAGCTTAGAGGCAATTAAGTTACCAAAGTGGTAACTATCGTCTAATATTGGCGTGCTTGATGTTGACGTTAATATCTCAAAAGCCTTGTCGAGGCGTTCATCTGTTGTAGTTTTCTGACGTTTCTTTTTTTGAGAACTAGTGGGTGTTGGTGGTTGTACGCGTTTTGTAGCTGCTGAGGCCTTTGTACTTATTTGGGAATTTTCATTGGTTCTAACTGGTCCGGGGCGGTTTGTACTTGCTACGGAGTCCATACTGTCTTCGAAATTCTCTTCCGCTGGTATTTCCACATCCTCTATCTCTTCATTCGCTGTTACTTCTTCTTCTTCTAGGTTGTCCTGGGTATTTGCAGCTATGGGCAACTGTAACAACAAAACAATAATTACAGTTATTTATATACCTCGCTCTGTTTTCTAATATTTATGAAAGATTTCGAAAAAATCTTTCAAAGATTTTTTGAAAGAAAGAAAGAAATATTTAAGTTTAGTGAGTATTGTTTAATTATTGTTTCTCCGTAATGAACATTAAATTTTGTTGAGAAATTAATACTTCAAAGAAATAATAATAATATTCAGCAACTAAATAAAGGTTTTTTTATTGTAGATACCAAAAACTCAAGAAAAGTGGATGGAAGTGGTGAAAGAGTTTGAAACTAAATGGGACTTTCCACATTGTGTTGGAGCCATTGATGGCAAACATGTTACATTACAGTGTCCCATAGGAAGTGGCAGCGAATTTATCAATTATAAAGGATTTTTCAGCATTGTCCTGTTTGCTTTGGTTGATGCTAACTATAATTTCCTGTTCGTGGATATAGGTTGCCAAGGCAGGATATCTGACGGTGGCGTGTTTTCAAATACCGAGTTGTACAAGCTAATGCAGCAAAAGCGATTAAATCTCCCAGCGCCCACTCCTCTAAACAGTAGGGAAGAAGACGTGCCATTTTTTTTCATCGGAGATGAAGCGTTTGCTATGGCGGAAAATCTCATGAAAGTTTATCCCGGTTACTACACTAAAGGATCAAAACAAAGAATCTTCAACTACCGACTTTGTAGAGCACGCAGAGTGGTTGAGAATGTGTTCGGCATCGCCTCAGCAGTGTTTCGGATATTAAGAAAACCACTGCTATTAGAACCAGAAAAGGCGTCACTTATAGTTATGACAGTTGTTCTGCTACATAACTTTTTACGTAGAAGACCGCAGTCGGTTCATATTTACACTCCCAATGGAACATTTGATTCTGAAGAAGAAGGTGTCACTACAGAAGGAGCCTGGAGAAGAGATGTTGATGGTATTACTTCACTCCTCCCGTTGAGAAGAATTGCACGTAGAACAAAATCTACTCTGTCAAATATAAGAGACGAACTGGCAGAATACTTTACAAATGATGGCGAAGTACCGTGGCAACATAAATATGCCTAACCTAAATACTTATAACTTAACCCACAAATAATTGCAGACACTATGCTTAATTTATATTTAAATAAATATTTGTACTTGTGTTAAGAAATGTTGGTAGCATACCCTGTCAAAATTTAACTAATAAAATTGGCCAAGAAATAAAAATTTAACATAAAACCTTTAAAAAAGGATGCTACTTTCATTTTACCCACAGTGTACAATAAGAAAAAATGTACTTACTGTACTCATTGTAGATCTCGGCTTGTTTTTGTCCCATAAAAATTTCATACTTTGAAAGGCAAACCATGAGCTTTTGTAAACTTCTGCTGTTCCTAAAAAAAAATAAAACTAATTATACCGGGTGGAAACGTTAAACGGGCACCGCGCTCTCACGTCTGTATTATTACATTTAATTGAAAAGTAAATATGCTGACTATGATTTGCACCATTCGATAGCTGCGAAAAAATCATACAAGTCAGCATATTTACTTTTCAATTTAATGTAATAATACAGACGTGAGAGCGCGGTGCCCGTTTAACGTTTCCACCCGGTATAAACTCATTTAATTAAGGTTTGTTTTAAAAAAAATTAAAGTAAATTTTCGGTACCTACCTTTTCCAGTGCCGGTGGTCTTCGTCATTTTCATTTTCTCTCTCCTAAGTGCTGCCAAAAGATATTCCATTTTTTTCTTGCATTCATCAACCGACCTATTCACTTCTTTTGCGATTTCCTCCCAAGCATCTTGTTTTAGAATTTTATTATAATGATCTCGATGTTTCGGGTCCCAAAGTAGTTCATATTTACGGTAAATTTCTATAAAGTTTATTACTTCTTCTTTATTCCACTCCATAATATTATTTTTTAATATTAAAAATAAAACAATAGTACCATCCCCAGTGGAATTCAGACGACTACTGACTAGTGACTGCACACAAAATATATTTTGTTTTATCATTTTTAAAGCGAATATGCAACGACTGGTTGTGTCAAAAAAACGTCCGTCCACACTGTGACTGTCTCGTATCGTATCATTTCTTTGATGTGTCGGCGAAAAACCGAAAATTGAGCGATCAAGTCCGTTGCGTTTCTATTTATCCATTTTGATACGTTACTATGCAACGGTTTCCTGTCTCCACTGATACGCAACGATGACACGATACGTGATTTGGCAACAAATGGATACCCGCCTTTAGATGTAGATGGTAAATACTGGACGTTTTGTGATATTGCTCGAGATGAAGTGTTCTCAATTTCTTCATAAACTGTAACAATAAATATTTATTGTATAAATAAACCTAATGGGGTGTGGCGGCCTAACTGCATTTATTAAAGAGTCATTCACAAACATAAGTGATTACCTTTATCTTCATTGGCCCCACAAAGCAGCGTTTGAACAGCTTTACGTAGAAGGCGATTGTAGTTTTGTCTTTAGTTCGAAAGTGTACATCACAAATTCTATGTGACCTATAAATCAATTCATATGGCAATGTTTTTAAATATGAATTGCCCGTAGCTTCAAGCCATTTAATGAACAGATCCTTGTTGTTGTTGGTAATGGAAACCGATGACAGGGGTGAATCCAAATCAACACATCCTTGCACTGCACACGTTCGGGACCAAGCCTCAAACAAGACACTGAACTAATTTTAAAAAGTTTTTTGCAACAAATACACTCAACAAACAATAAAAAATCTATAATCACATCCAAATTATCAAAATTCTAAAATAGCGATACGGCGATATGACAAACCAAAGAAATAACCATAGAGAAATGATTTGTGTTTGCAAATAACCATAGATTAAGGCAAATAATAATTGACATCTTTCACTTTCATTAGCTACAGTAACGCCGAATCAACCTGTTCTCGAACTAAAAACAGACAAGGAAAAATATCTCCTTCTCACTTATGAGAGTCTCAGCATGGGTCATTCAAGTTTCCATACCATGCATATAGTACACGACAGATTTAATCGTACACGGAGATTCGAAAATAAATGTTCATTGAATTTCGTGCGAAAGAGCATGCGACGGCGAATCGCATAAGCTTGAAAATCCCA
This sequence comes from Galeruca laticollis, assembly GCA_963921935.1. Classification (NCBI taxonomy): domain Eukaryota; kingdom Metazoa; phylum Arthropoda; class Insecta; order Coleoptera; family Chrysomelidae; genus Galeruca; species Galeruca laticollis. Next base: position 259,313,237 of record OY998176.1, on the reverse strand, counting down.
CCCCAGGGTCTCAGTCACATAAAATTATCGCTAGAAGTAGTGGTTCCTGATCACTGTACCGAAACTGAGACTGAACGGGAAAACTGATCTGACCGTCTAAAACCACCTTAAACAAGAATAATATGCTTATTCAGTTCAGTGCTTGACCACAGACCACTATTATCTCTGTGCATCTGACCGTATTTTTATAAATATTTTATTTCAAATCAATACTTTTAACTTTTATGTACCACAAATATGTAAAAACAACTCAACATACTATACATGTCGAAAGCGGCGTAACATGTATGTACATATAGTTTGTATCATGTATTTCCAAGACGTACATAGTATATAATAACTATGTACGTCTTTAATAATACATACAGTTTAGAATCAAGGACGTAATTTGGCCTTTATGAAATAAAACATACGTACATATAGAGATAGAGAAAGATGACGATTATGCCATCTGCCGTGAAAAACACAAAGTGATGTAAACACTATTATATGTTGCGTTTAGAGCATTGTCAGCACCTTGAGTACCATTCCGAATAGTGCTTACAACGATCAGTTTCAGCACTGTGAGAAACAAGGACGTCATAAATGACGGCATCAATCTCGCTTGCATGGTCATGACCTTGAGTAATAATAAACATAGAGAGGGCTATGAATAGGAAATGAATAGGGGTTAAACTACAAAAAGTGGGGATGGTATTGTGGATACATGGCCTTGGTAAGTTCGGCTGGTTTTGTAACAAACTTGGCACCGACGAACCATGATAATCCAAAAGCATTAAATTAATCAACTTAAAAGTTTATTTTGTCACTTAAAGTCTTGAAAAACACATCAAAACGAAAAAACTAAATGTTTACTCTCTAGTCGTAATGGAGCTCGTATAAACAAATTACGTTTGACATTATTTACTACAATATTACGGCGTATTAAAAATGATCGTCGATCACACTCTGACGATATTTGCATCTCTCTTTATATGGTAATTAAACAAGGACAAATTACTAAATAGATAACTATTGACACATTAAACAGGTACTAAAATTTTACGAGACCCTAAATCGTCCTCGCCGATCCTCTTTTTGCGCATGTCAATATAATGTAAATAAAATGATAACCTCTTGCCTCTTGTTGTATATTACCAATATTATCGATTGGCGTATTAGCAAATAAATAATTAATGTGCCGGTGATGTGCGTTATACACGGATGCGATGAGATATTTCTCAATCAATCAAACCTAAATAGACATATGCGAAATATCCATAATCTAAAGTCTAAAAATGCCTCATATGATCAAAGTGTATGGAGTTATAAGTGTTTAGAAAAATATTGCAATGCATCTTTTCAACAAAATCAAGGTCTTGATACTCATCTAGAAGAAGAGCATAATTTAAAATTCGACGTCGAGGAAGTTTCAGTGAAGAAGATAAATGGTAACTTTAACTTTAAAGTTTTAGGCTCAGACTGACCAAATATTATCGCTGCTCCAGACGAGTAACGATACTGCATTTTTTTGGGAAAATCAACTTTCTTTATTCGCTGTGAATCAATCAAATTGTGTCGTTGATTCAGCAAATAAAGTTATTTTAAGTGGATTAAGACCTTAAAATCACATTCCCAAAAAATGCAGTTAGTCGTTGCTCTTCTATCTGGAGCAACGATATGTTCATGTCATTTTCCATATAAGGTTTATATATACCTAAACGTTTTCAGAGTTTCATGTCTGCAAATCAGCAAATGAAAAAGAATATTAATGCAGTTTTATATTCAAATCGAAAACTTCCAGTACAAATGGTGAAGTTACGTCATATTACAATTGTAATCGAAGTAGAACATGTATGTACAGTGTACACCTACCCATTCACCTATTTATATCTATGTAATATGTTTGTAGTTTCAATTTATTAAAAATAAATGTGCATATGAAATTGACTGTCTCGACCCTTACTTCGTGGAATATGTTCATATTAGTGTTTTTAAACGAAACTCACGGTCTCTAGTTAATTCCACAATATAATACAAGTTATTGAAAATTCTAAAAAATTGACAATTGTTACGATAAATCAATATCATCGTCAGAATGACAGAAGTTACATTTCATTTTATGCCTACCTGATGTTTAGTAGTTATTTTTGGCTAGACCAAGAAGTAACTTAACTTGTGATTGGCTTAATATATGTTTATAGAAAAAAGAAGAAGATGTGATATTACAAATATTGAAGCTTAGATATTATTAGCCCTATTGTGATATCCTGGATATCATTTTTCTAATTAAGATCAGTATAACTGTGCAATGATATAGAAAACCAGGAAAACTATATCTGCTGATCTTTACAATTATCACTTAAGAAGACAGTTTATTAGTGGAGAATTACCTACATTTAACTGTTCATTGACAACTTCATATTGTGGGTTTCTTAAATGTCTTCTAATTTCCAGTTCTTCAAGGAAATCCAGTTCTTGTTTCTTTTCACAAATATGTAGTACTTCTAGTTCTGTGTTAGGTGTCAATGAATGATTGGTGTCAAGTAGATGTTTTGCGTAGTGGGATTTATCTGGTTGTTTTAATCTGTAAGCTCGTAAGTGCTCACTGTATCGTATTTCAAAATTCCTAAGGGTCTGACCCAAATAGACAGCATTACATTCTGGACATTTGAGTTTATATATACCTGACTTCTTTAATAGTGGTATTTTTGTTTTTACATTTAACAATTTTGTACTAACGTTACTTTCTGTTTTAAAAGAAATTGTTGTATTCGTTGCTGAAGATATTATCTTTGAAATATTATTAGAAATATTTCCTGCATGTGATGGTTTTATAAGTTTTAATTTCATCAGCTTGTTTAGGATATATTAGTTGTAATGCCACTTTTTCCTCTTTTTTACTAATTAGCTTATTTATCATATCTAATGGATAACCGTTAGATGTTGCTATTTGTCTAATTGTATTAATCAAAATTACATTTGTTCATAGGAACTGAAAAAGCTCTATGTATCATTGAAATATATGCTGCTAGTCTGTGTGACACAGGGTGGTTAGAATTGAATGGAATTGTCACATCAGTCTGTGTTGGTTTTCGGTAAATTGAATAATCAAGTACATTATCAAATCTTTGAATTTTTAAATCAAGAAAATTGATTGAGCTATTTTCTTCAATTTCTAATGTAAATTTAATTTTCGGGTGTAAATTATTGATGTGGTTGAAAAATATATCTAATTGTCGTTCACTATACATAAAACAAGCTAATATGTCATCTACATATCTATACCAAAATAAAATATTTTTCGAAATATTACTTTCAAAGATATTTCTTTCTAAATTGTCCATAAAAATGTTTGCTAAAATAGGTGATATAGGGCTTCCCATTGGTAAACCTTCATTTTGAATATATATCTTATTGTCAAAAGTGAAATAATTCTGATTTATGCATACATCAAATAAATTAAGTATATCTGATATTATTCCTGGATTAATATTTTTATCTTCTAGTAATTTTCTTACAAGTATTAGACATTCGTTAGGAGGAATTTTGGTAAACATATTAGTTACATCGAACGAAATGAGTTTATAGTTATCTTGCAAGTGGATTGCTTTCAACTTTTTGATTAGTTCTATTGAATTTCTAATTGAGTAATGAGATTCATATCCGTAAGTATTGAGTATATTGTTGAGCTTATTTGCCAATATATTATTAGGAGCATTAACATAAGAGACTACAGGTCTAATTGGTTTCGTTATTTTATGTAATTTAACTGTTCCATATAATTGTAGACAATGAGTATTCTTATGTATGATAGACCTCTTTTCGTAATCATTTAAAAGATAATTTGAATTATTAATAATATCCCTTACATTATTAGAAAACTTCTTTGTTGGGTCTGCTTTAAGAACTTTTACAGCGATGTACCAATTAGACCTGTAGTCTCTTATGTTAATGCTCCTAATAATATATTGGCAAAGAAGCTCAACAATATACTCAATACTTACGGATATGAATCTCAGTACTCAATTAGAAATTCAATAGAACTAATCAAAAAGTTGAAAGCAATCCACTTGCAAGATAACTATAAACTCATTTCGTTCGATGTAACTAATATGTTTACTAAAATTCCTCCTAAAGAATGTCTAGTACTTGTAAGAAAATTACTAGAAGATGAAAATATTAATCCAGGAATAATATCAGATATACTTAATTAATTTGATGTATGCATTAATCAGAATTACTTCACTTTTGACAATTATATATATATATATATATATATATATATATATATATATATATATATATTCAAAATGGAGGTTTACCAATGGGAAGCCCTATATCACCTATTTTAGCAAACATTTTTATGGACAATTTAGAAAGAAAGATTTTTGAAAGTAATATTTCCAAAAATATTTTATTTTGGTATAGATATGTAGATGACATATTAGCTTGTTTTATGGGTAGTGAACGACAATTAGATGTATTTTTCAACCACATCAATAATTTACACCCGAAAATTAAATTTACATTAGAAATTGAAGAAAATAGCTCAATCAATTTTCTTGATTTAAAAAATCAAAGAGTTAATAATATACTTGATTATTCAATTTACCGAAAACCAACACAGACTGATGTGACAATTCCATTCAATTATAACCACCCTGTGTCACACAGACTAGCAGCATATAATTCAATGATACATAGAGCTTTTTCAATTCCTATGAACAAATGTAATTTTGATAGAGAGATTAATACAATTAGACAAATAGCAACATCTAACGGTTATCCATTAGATATGATAAATAAGCTAATTAGTAAAAAAGAGGAAAAAGTGGCATTACAACTAATATATCCTAAACAAGCTGATGAAATTGAAACTTATAAAACCATCACATATGCAGGAAATATTTCTAATAATATTTCAAAGATAATATCTTCAGCAACGAATACAACAATTTCTTTTAAAACAGAAAGTAACGTTAGTACAAAATTGTTAAATGTAAAAACAAAAATACCACTATTAAAGAAGTCAGGTATATATAAACTCAAATGTCCAGAATGTAATGCTGTCTATTTGGGTAAGACCCTTAGGAATTTTGAAATACGATACAGTGAGTACTTACGAGCATACAGATTAAAACAACCAGATAAATCCCACTACGCAAAACATCTACTTGACACCAATCATTCATTGACACTTAACACAGAACTAGAAGTGCTGCATATTTGTGAAAAGAAACAAGAACTGGATTTCCTTGAAGAACTGGAAATTAGAAGACATTTAAGAAACCCACAATATGAAGTTGTCAATGAACAGTTAAATCTAGGGAATTCTCCACTAATAAACTGTCTTCTTAAGTGATAATTGTAAAGATCAGCAGATATAGTTTTCCTGGTTTTCTATATCATTGCACAGTTATACTGATCTTAATTGGAAAAATGATATCCAGGATATCACCATAGGGCTAATAATATCTAAGCTTCAATATTTGTAATATCACATCTTCTTTTTTCTATAAACATATATTAAGCCAATCACAAGTTAGGTTACTTCTTGGTCTAGCCAAAAATAACTACTAAACATCAGGTAGGCATAAAATGAAATGTAACTTCTGTCATTCTGACGATGATATTGATTTATCGAAACAATTGTCAATTTTTTAGAATTTTCAATAACTTGTATTATATTGTGGAATTAACTAGAGACCGTGAGTTTCATTTAAAAACACTAAATGTGCATATGTTTTATTAGTAAGAATTGTAGTAAGCATCTATTACTAATCCTACTTGTAATTTACTGATCAAATAATTAATAAAAGTTACTTATTATTTCAACAGGAGGCAAAGCCAGAGATAAGTCAAAGCAATACTATCACTTATTGAAAAGTCAGGTATCTTGCAAAATTAAATCTTCTTGCACCAGTCAAATTAAAGTAATAAACAAAGATGGCAATGATATATTAATTCGATGGCAAAAAATCCACTATGGTCATGATATTCAATTAGAACATCTAAGACTACAGAAAGAGGATCGTCAAAATATTGCATCAAAATTAATCAGTAGGGTAACCTCAGCAAGGTAAGTTAGTTTTAAGTAAACTTATTACATGTATACATATATTTTTTTGAAGTTGACGCAAATTTATTTTGATTAAATAAAGATACATTAATAAACCAGTATATAAATTAATAATGTTCTTAAATATTTTAGGATCCTTGCCACAATTCGAGATGACATACAAAAACATCTCAAAAGGATTGATTTACTCACAACTAAAGATATCGACAATATCAAAGCAAGTTTTAATGTCCACATCAAAGATGGAAAGAGGCATGAAAATGATGCTGTGTCTGTCGACTTGTTTGTTACAGAATGATTCTCTAAGGATGCAGCCGATAAGCCAATATTATTTTATAAACAACAAGGAGTACATTCTGAACTTTTAGAAAAAAAAACATGTTTGTCTAATAATTATGAACAAATCCCAGAGAATGATGTTAGAAAAATTTGGAAGTAACATAATAGCGATCGATGGCACACATGGCTTAAACGGATATGACTTTGAATTAACTACTATTATGGTGATCGATAAATGTAAACAAGGCTTTCCTGTCTCATTTATATTCTCCAACCGAAAAGATACTTCAATTTATCAAGTGTTATTCGAGAATATAAAATCAGCTATATGTACAGTTTCTCCTCAAATATTCATGTCAGTTTTGGCAGAAAATTTGTATAATGCTTGGACTGCAGTTATGGGACCAGAACCTCATCACATTTTTTGTTCGTGGCATGTGGATCGTGCACGGCAAAGTAATTTAAACAAAATACATAATATGGAAAAACGTAGTGATGTCTACAAAGTGCTCAACACTCAGATTTAAAATCCTTTGGCAATTACTTCAAAACTTATTATAGTGAAAATTATGATAAATGAGCCTACTGTTTCAGAAAGAACTGTGGTATAAATACCAACACACATTTAGAATCGATGCATAAGGTGATTAAATAATTTTATCTAGACCGTAAATCAGTTCGGAGGCTTGATAAGGGCTTAGACGTTGTATTAAAATATGTTCGAGACAAAAACATCGAACACATAATTAAGCTGGCAAAAGGAAAAAATACTAGTCATAGCAGAGACATATTTGAGAGAAACAACAAAGCTTTGGAAATGACTTTGAAGTTGAACTAGATAGTAGAAGACAGTGGTAACCACTCATCCTGGAATGTTTTTAATGAAGCAGGATCAGTATCTGTGGTGCAACTGCTTTTTGATACAAGATGCTATGAAATATTTTGTTCTAGTTGCAACATTTGTGTTCACATGTTTTCATGCACTTGTTCTGACTATAAAAAAAATAATCAAACAATCTGCTAGCACATTCATTTTATAAAACTGATTAAATTTAGTGGTGAGCAAAAATCCGACTACGCTTCAAAAAAAGTAGAAGAAAACAACAGTTTTCTTTCAACATTGGATGAAAGTGAAAATATTTCAAACGCCTATGTCAAACTGAAAAACATTATAATATAGATGCTACTTTTTCTAAATTGAATACTGTAAATTTAAAAAGACTTGATGGTGATGTTATTCAGCAAATTCACTATCATTTAAATGTGATAAACAGTTTGTCTTTACCTCCAAAATATGATTCGCCATTAAAAGTTACAACGACAGATGTGCATACAGGTAAAAAGAAACAGAAAAGGATCATTTCTCCGCAACCATGATTTTCATTCACAAAAAAAGCGGGACCGCAGAAAATCCACTTACCAGAGGCCATCAAATAAAGAGGTTTCCAACATTGGTAAAGCTCTGGTTGATAGACCAGATTTGTTTATTTCCACATCTGCTTCTAATGATCATATGTATTAATTATATATTGTTATTTGTACTCTGTATATAATAAAGCAATAATTTATTTTTATATTCAACTTTATCATAATTGCCTATCTAATGGACTATTTTACAGACATAAAGTGCTCCTTTATGGTCTAGTCGATGATAATAGTTATTTATGTAATAAGGATCATAAAGACGATCATTATGGTACACGGCGTGTGCCATAATGATTGTTTATGATTCGTATTACATACAAAATTTTATCTGATGGCATTTATATCAATACATTTTCGAAAAATTAAAAACTGCATTTTCGACATGTCACAATGACAACTATTTTTAAAGGAGTAAGTATTGTGTAGTTTCAAATATTAGTAGGTGAGTGAGCTGTGCTTTGCCATTTCCTTGACAACGTCATCAGGTTGTAACGGCAATATTTATTTATCGCTGTCAAACTCAATAATTATTGTCAGGTAGAATTTAATATAATTTAAAAAATGAGTGATTCTGAAGCTGATAGTTTACCTTCTGATTTGGAAGAAATGTCGAGAAATATCGTGGACTCCCTTTTGTCGGAAAAATCACGGAGTGTATATGAAATGGTGTTTAATCGGTACGAAGAATGGTGTTCTGCTAAAAAAATCAAGAATATCACTCATGAAAAAGTATTGTTGGCTTACTTTGAATGTTTATCTAAGGAAAGAAAACCATCTTCTCTTTGGTCGTATTATTCGATGATAAGAAGTATTTTATCAACAAGAAAAAACGTCGATATTAGTAAGTACCTACAGCTGGTTGCATCATTAAAACGTAAATCAGAAGGTTACAGAGCTAAAAAATCCAAAATTTTTACTCAACAAGATGTTACAAAGTTTTTAACGGAAGCATCAGATGATACATACTTATTTAATAAAGTTGCCATGATAATTGGACTAAGTGGAGCATGCAGAGGAATTGACAAATATGCTTGTTGAAAATGTACTAGATGAAGGATCCGTTTTTAGAATTACATTACCGAATACAAAAACAAAGGTAATGCGAGAATTTTTTGTAACTTCGGGGAATATCCCAGGATTGAATATGGTAGAACTTGTCAGACAATATGTGAAAATACGACCTTGCAACACAAACCATCTACGTTTTTTTGTCACTTATAGAAATAAGAAATGCACAAAACAACCCGTTGGAATACATACCTTTGGTAAAATGCCAAAAGTTATTGCCACTTTCTTGAATTTACCTCGCCCTGAAGAATATAACGGACATTGTTTTCGGCGATCGTCTGCTTCATTTTTGGCTGATTCTGGAGCTGATCTGTGTACCGTGAAACGCCATGGCGGATGGAAAAGCAATACTGTCGCTGAACCATTACATGTTTTCCTTATAGAATTTCATTATGGTACTTAGTCCCATAATGAGCTTCCTTATGTCATCAAAATTGAGTGACATAACGTTGTCATTACGACATGCCATCAGATAAAAAGTATTATGGACGGCTCGTCAACATGAAGTTTCAAGTAAAAAAAACAAAGTCCAAACAAAAAATAAGCTGTTCTCTAGCTTTTTACACAATATCTTTGAATTTAGATGAGAACACGTTTTATATTCATTATTTATTTGAATAATTGAAAAAACTTTCGTAAAAATACACTTGAAAAATTTGTGACAATAGAATATCAAATGAAGCATCATGTGCTCTAGAAGTCCCAAGTATAATACGCCCTAACTGGCTGCAGTGCATCAGGAACCCTTGCGATAGACAGGCTCAAGTTAAAAAATGCTCTAGAAACCTTATATCTAATAGTTATTCGCTCCATGAGGTAAAAACTATGTTTTCGGGGTAAGAAAAAGAAATCATCGGACGATGTATTTGCGGAGTCCAATGAGTTTTTCGACTCTTGAGAAGCATTTTAAAAAAAATTAAACAAACATTTTTCATCAACTACACAATTTAATGGAAAATTGTGTATGAAAATTTGACGCTGTCATGTTGACATTTCCCCCAGCCTTACATCAGAAACATTAATGTTGACGATTATCAAGTGTTATTGACGGGTTATCTGTGTTATTGACAATATCTTGTGTTGGTTTCAAATTAACGCGTAATTCCCTGTGCTAATGCTAACATCGGACCAGTATCATAAAGTGGAAAAAGTACACAAGATTGTCATTTTTATACAGCTACTGAAATGGTATTCTTTTTCTGCAAAATGTTTGCAAATTATAGCGCCATTATTATGTAGTTGAAAAACAATTTAGAAATGTCAAATATTATAATATTTTTATATAATAAATATTTATCTCGAATTGAGCATAAAGGTATGTATATTCGGACATATACACCTTACTGACTTGTCCTCATTATGAATACGCTCGTTCAACCATAAGTCTGAAGACGCCTCTAGAAATCTCTACATTATATACTCATGACATAAATAGCTATTATTTGAGTGGTTGAAGAAAGTGTTACATCATCCAATAGCGGAATAAATAACTATCATTGAACAGCAAAACAGTTTTATTTTATTATTCACATAATAGTACAAATATTATATTCACATAATAGTACAAATATTATATGTACCAATCTACCAATATACTAAAGTGAGTTTTAATTCCGTTGGTACCCGCGAATTTTAAAACCACGATTTAAACGTAGTCAAGCGCAGAGCGAGGATCGGCGTGGACGATTTAGGGTCTCGTGAAATTTTGAGCAATGTTGCCACTTCTAGTTATAACCATAAAGGTATCTAAGGTTATAATAAATACTTGTTTAAAAATTATATAAGAATATACCTTTATTAAATAAAATTCAAGAAATATTAATTACTTTTAAAAGCAGCTTAACTTTTTAACAAATTTTCAATTAAACTTCTAATTTCTTGTTTCCCGCAACTAAAGAGGATTTGTAAATATGGCAAAGCAGTGGAAGTGTCCCGCAAGTGAGTTTATAATGTGACTCAATGTTTGCGGCAGGAAAAGGTCAAAACAAACATATTTATTTTATTTGTTAATCTGAGCTCATGACTGATATGGAAGGCACTGTGTGAGCACTACTGGATAAGCGCGCCAATTTTTAAATAGTTGTGATATATAACCTAGCCTTTGTTTATCTATCTAACCCATTCGCATCCAAAATGACTGCCCGAAAAGAGGTGTCTTTTCTTTTAGAGCCATCAAATGAATTTGTTACTCTTTTGTTGACTCCAGAACAAGCTGCTAGAGCTTCATTGGGTAAGTATAAAAGTAAGATATGGAATGAATAATAATTAAATAAATGTTATTCCAGACAACAGCTATTTACAGCAGCTGGTACAAGAGTAGGTGGAGAAGGTGAAAGAAAGTGAATCATCGTGAATTTCGTTACCGCCCTCGTTATGTGAAAATTATGGTAACATTTCTGCACTTTTTTGTTCTTTAATTTTTTATATGGCTGCATTTCTATATTTAAAAGAATCTATTTGTTGCAGGGAGCCCATCATCAAAGTCCCTATTCATATGAACAACATCATGTGTTCACCGTCTTCTAACCCTCTATGAGGAACATATCAATGACATTAGTGGTGGAGCGAAAAGACATAAAACAATTTGGGAGGAAATCGCACGACAAATGAGAAACCATAATCCAACATATACAATGAATGGGGCTCAATGCCAAAGTAAATTGAGTGGACTTAAAAAAGCTTCAAAAAAATAATGGATCATAATGGCACCTCCGGTAATGATAGGATTACTTGGCCTTTTTTATGTTAGTTTTTGTGTTTTAATTATCTTGCTAATTTGTTTATTTTTTAAGTCTGAATCATATAGTATATTTACTGATTAAATATTTAATTTCATATTTCAGATAATCAAAGAGATAGTTGGATCAACCGGGTGGGCACAGCCCAAAGCAGGAGCTTTCAATGCTGATCCTTCTGCACATCCATCTCCTGTAGTGACAGTAATGGAAAAGCGCAAGCTGGAAACAATATTTACAAGTAATTAAAGAGGAAAAGCGGTTACTAAAAGAAGAGACAGAACTACAAAAAATGAAAAAGCAACAAGATAAAGAAGATAAATTTAATAAACTGTTGGCGATGAAAGAGAGACAGCATGAAGAGAAAATGAAAACGCTGCAAAATTCGTACGAGGTAGTTAAAAAATAGTAAATTGCAGGATAACTATTGCTAAATGCTTTTTGTTTCTTGTGAATTAATTTTCTTTTCAGATTTGTTTTGTTTATTATGAATTGCTGTTCATTTTGATCTAAAAATATTTATTTTTGTTTATTGTAATTTACTCTTAATTATTTTTCTCATATTGTTTTGAGAATATTTTTCCTATTTATTATGAATTACTCTTCATTTTGTTTGTTGTTTTGTTTATTATGAATTAATATTCAATTTCCTTTTGTTTCAAAAATCTTTGTTCTATTTATTTTTATTAGGTACTTCTTGTAAATAAATTATTCTTGACTTGAAATATTAATTTATTGATCTTCAATGAAGTGTTACAAATGTTAGTTATTTCTTATAATTAAATTATCAATAAATCTTTGACGTTTAGCATCACCTTCTATTCTTCCATTCAATATCAGCCTTCCTCCTCTTCTTGTTCTTTACATTTGCTCCACAGGAATAATATATCCTTTCCAAATACAAATATTATGTAATACACAAGTGGCAATCAAGTATTCAGAAATTTTTTCTAATGTTACTGTTGGTAGAACATGAAGGATGCTGCGCCATCGAACTTTCCATAAACCAAAACATCTTTCAATGGAAATTCGAGCAGAAGACAGACAGAAATTAAAAAAAATTTGCCTTCCAGTAAGGTGACCATTATTTTTAAAGGGAACCATAATATTTGGATGGATTCCATATGCAGCATCTCCAATTATATGGGAGTCATTTGGGAAGAAAACTTCTGGTCTCTCGAAATATTCTTGAACTGGTGATAGTCGAAATACTCCAGCATCATGTACACAACCAGCATTTCCAGCAAATACACTGGTGAATAATAAATTGTGTATGCTGACAGCCTGGAATAATAATTTATCTAGTTTAAATTCAGTAAAAAACTTGCAAAACAAAATTTACCTGAACTTGGATGGAATGTGTTCCTTTACGATTAATATATGATTGTGAATCTTCTTGGGGAGCATTAATTGATATATGAGTTCCATCTATGGCCCCAATTACTTGGGGAAAGGCGCTGAAGGTTTCAAATTGCCTCTTAACCTGTATCTCCCGTTGGCCACTGTATAAAATTTGGAGCCACACAATAATAAAGTGCATATGAAACTCTTCGGACTGTTCGAATGTCGGTAGCTCTTCCCACGTCGAATTTTTCGCAGACAGGCCTGTAAAAAGAGGTAATAAATGGGATTTTTCCATTCACCACCAGTTATTTGTACTTTCAATTCAGGATTTTTTCTTATTAATATATACTTTTATGAATCTGTAGTTGCCATAACCCATAATGTAATAAGAAGTTGGTTTTTAGCAGGAATTGGCTTTCTTCCAGCGGCATATTTTGTTGTAGATATTGTCTCCCCTATAATGCTAAGAACAATCTCGGCTGTTTCTGGATTCATTCTGAAACAGACGCTGCTGCTAGAAACCTTATTTTTCAATTTGAAGTTCGACAGCACTTTTAAAATATCCAGTACCTACCTAAAATGTGATTTAAATTCTTCAGCATTATACCGGATACTACCCGTTCTACATAAAATTCTATTCGAGGTCGCTTTATTAACTTCCCTCTTTTATTATTAGCCAGTGCTAGAGCAACCATCATTCTTTCGTCAGTCTTCGTCACTACTTGAAGATCCTGATATGATTCTATTTCATTTTCCAAATCACTGAAATCACTCTCGTCATAAATCTCAGCTATTAGGTACACTAAATTTTCACTCATTTCTGTTATATGTATTTATATCATAGGTAAAACAAAATAAATTTTTATATTAGGCAATCCAACGACCTGTCAAAATAAATTCAATATGGCGGCAACGGTCAAATCAATAATAAAATTACTGTAGAGTGTGTTTGTTTAATCTACATTTCATTGATTTTCTTTCTGGTTTTTTGGCTGTGAATTGTGATTTAAATAGTGTAGTGTTTGTTTTGTGAAATGCCTTCGATATGTATTGTAGTTGATTGTAGAATCCGTTCTAATCGTGATGAAGTTTCGTTTTATCGCCTTCCTGCAGAGACAAAACACAGGTTTTTAAAGGAGAAAAACGATTTGATAAAACTTCGCAGGGCTGCATACATTGCAGCAATAGAGACGATCAGACCGAATCTATTTTGAAACACCAGAAAGTCTGCAGTAGACACTTTATAATTGGTAGGCTTCTTATCAAATATTATAAATATACGTAGTTTGTACTTAAGTAGGTATTAACTCATTTTAGGCAAACCTACTGTCCTCGAAGATACTGACCACTCTGACTGGGTACCATCTCAATATATGGGACATGTGTCTTCAGAAAGTAAAAAAAAGGCTGCAGATGTTGATAAACTGAATCGCAGAGATAAAAGGACAAAGCTGACTGACACTAAGGTAAAAAATAATTAATAGTAGTCTTTTTTTATGTAAATTGTCTCAAGAGCTTAATGACAATTGATTGGGATATGTTTAGCTGATCGTCCTAGTCAAGAGAAGATACTCTATGAGCATGTGTTGCACACTTTATTTTGATGAAAATAATGTTAATTTTTAGTCATAGCAACGTTAAGTTATGTATTGATAGTTGCTGAAATTTTTTATAATTAATTACTTTGTCAACAGATCATGGATATTGATGGAATGTATGGAGACTGGGGTGTCTATGATGCTTAAGTATTTATGTTTTAGTTTTTAAACTATAAACATTTAGTGAATATTACTTTGCAACTTTTATTATTTCTCTACATTTAATGAATGTTTTATTTTGATTTGTACTTAAATTAGTAATAATTCTTGCCTCTTCATAATACGTATAACATTTACGTACTATGTGTTATTATAGTAATATATTTTTACATAGCTTTGTCAATAAGATCAAAATCTTTGAACAAATAGGCTGAAGTTCATTGATTTTACTGAGTAGTAATATCACAAGAGAGTGAGAATAAATTGAAAATAATTCGACAGATTTTGGAAGACTTGTTGCCAGGCAACAGGCACGAGAGCCCGAAGGGCTCGAGTGGCTATTACCCAATGGCAACAAGTTTGAGAAAATGCATGAAGATATCATCTAATTTATCGAACTCTCGTGTGGTATTCGATAGATTGTTTTTTGACGTTACAATCAAAATTATTTTTAAGATTTTATATTTTTATTTCAACAAATTTATATCACTTGATTCAATATAAACAGAATGAGTTATTTAAATTAGGATGCATTGAAATTTTGTGATATTACTACTGATTATATTATTTACCTACGACCACCCCTGTAAGTAGTCAAAACCCCACAGTCGGCAATCAATGTAAAACGTCTATTACGCACGGTAAAACAAAACGCACGGCTGTAAAATAAATCGCACGGCTTCCATAGCAACCACTTAGCAACTGTCAATAGACGTAGTCATCTTATTCAAAATTTATTACTTGAATATTGAACGTTTAATTTTATTCTATATATAAATGGTAGATAACATTTATTAGATATGAGATTGCATTTAATACTAAGAATTATTTGGGAGTATATGATAATTGGTTCCGTTTCAATAAATCCGCATCTTTTAGCTGTCTGAATGTATCTCATATTAGTAAACAATAGTATATTATACACCAAGCGACTAAAGTGTGGCCCATTTAATCCCGCGGGTGGTGTTTGATTCCTGAGGGAAGTAATCCACTTAAGGAATTAATGTCACTTTAGTTGAGAGGGGTATACGCTATTTTATGTAAATCCGGTAATTCTACATACTTTTTAATAAAAATAAATACTACTTAGGATGGACTTTTACGAAACTTGGCTGGGCATCGAGGATGTACGTTTTTATTTGTACTTTATATCCCTTAATAAGATTATAAATACAAGTACAAGTAGGTCGTAGGTAAAGTATAGTACGTAACTCGTGTTGTAACGCATTTTACGTACTCACCGCTACGCGGCTTCGTGCGTAACTTCTCCGTTCGAGTGCGTAAAATGCTTCTTACAACACACGTTATGTAATATACTATAATATAATCGACTGATGATTCACTAAAACGTTTGGGATTCATTTTACGAATTTCTTGGAAATTTATGACAGACGCGTCAAATCAAGAAAATCCGTTGTCATGTGGTTGTCATTCAATAAAAACAATGTAAATTAAATTATTCTCGCTGGAATAATGTAAGTAGATTATTCCTACTATAGTAATGTTTTGATTGGCTAGAACATATATGAATTACTGAAATTGAAAATTTCTATTGGTTTCGAGAAACGTCAAAAAATAATCATGTCAATATTAGAAATATGTATTGTAATGAACACATGTGAGAGAGAGATGTTCGTGAATTTTTTGAAGTTTGGACTTGTAGTGTTTTTATTGGGTATATTTTTGTTTGGGGTAAGGCCCTGTTATAGGATTCGTTTCCTCTTCAGGGCTGGTTGGGGGTGTTTTTGTGGGTGGTTTAGTGCGCGTCTTGACTTGGCTTGAGATTTGGGTAGGGCTGAAAATTCAGTTTTTTTTTTAAAAGTGTATGGAAAGTTGAGAGAAAAAGGTGTATGGAAAATTGATAGTTTGTTAAGTTTTGTGGGTGAGTTGTATTTTTGCTAGAAATCAACCGGAGAGAGAGGCAGGAACAATCAGCAGCGAAGCTGGATGTTTTTGAGCGAACGTGGTTTTAATGGTGTCGGAATGGGAAATTAAGAAGAGTCTGGTAAAGGTAGAAAATGAATAAGACGAACCACGTTGTGTTGCGGATAGTTAATAGAGCGAGGTGAGTGATTGGATTATTGGAAGATGAAAATATTTTCTTGGGAGGTTTCGTGTCTCCTATGTCATGAGAGTTGATAGAAGCGTTGGGAATGGATTTTGGTATTTTTAGTTTATTTGAAATTTGTTGGAAAAGTGACTAGGAGACATTGAAAGCTATGTAGATGATCTCGGGTGGTGGCGACTGGCTTTTCTCGAATTCGAGGCGTGGAATTCGTTGAAAAGGTGTGTTTATAAGCGGTGTGGTACCTGAACGCGGAATTTTGAAAAAGGAGAAAGTTTAAATTGTTTTCAATATTAGGTAATTGAGTTTATTTCTTAAAATGTTGAATTTGAAACTTTTAGAATGATTGTTTCAGATATTGTGATGAGTAACTGGTACCGATGGTAATAATAATATTAAATCCAAAAACTTCGTCGTACGTCGGCCCATTTGGCTAGCGAATAAATTCACTATGCTACAGGAAAAAACGTGAAAAACCTGCGGCACCGACGGGGTGGATGGGGCTCGCGGATCAATTTGGATCGCTTTCACTCCTGATGGGAGTGAAAGCAAAGTGAGCACGCCTGCCTATATTTGTTATAGAGCAGTTGTGTCGATAAATGGAAGGAATTAAGTGACGAAGTGTTTCGGCTATGACATCTCTCGAGGTGGGGATGGCATTCATGAGTGTGACGGTGAGTATTTCGATGAGGATTTTAGAGTCGGTTGAGAGGTCGTAAGGTGTGAGTGGCTTTTCGAGGGTGACTGGTGCGGTCTCTTGGGGGGTTTTAGGTGTCGATAGCCTGTGGGGGCAGCGAGGGTGGAAAGCGGGGTGTGGACCACCGCAATTGGTACATTTAGGAGTGCCGGACTTGGGGCAATTTTCGGTTCGGTGACCTGTTTGGCCGCAAGAGGGGCATATCGGTTTAGACCGACAAGATTCGGAGGAGTGTCCGGTTTGGGTGCATCGACTGCAATATTTGGGCACTGGGGGGAGTGGATTTGTGTTCGATGGCTCGCATCGATGTGGAAGGCCGTGAAAAGAGAGGCCGGAGGTTAGGGCCTGGTGGTAGTGGGCTTCGGAGGTGGTAACGATGCGAAGCATCGAAGTGGGTTTGTTGGTGGCTTTGGCCACGATTCGCCAAGTTTTGAGAAAGGGGATTTGTTTATTGTGAAGAATTTCTTCAAATTCTTCGGGGCTGACAGTGGTGTCTACATTCCTGCAGACAAAAGAGTAGGTGGGTATGAGGGTTTTGTTGGCTGGACGTGGTGGACGTTCTGTTGAGTTAAGAACGTTGATGATGATGTTTTTGTCACCAGTGGAGTTATGTATTTGTCTCAGAATAGTTGAGACTGACTTTGGGGAGGACGTTTTGAGAAGGGCGGTGCGGTTGAAGTTTACCTTAAGAAAGAGGACGTGGCCGTGTAGGAGTTCGAAGGTGTTGAGTAGGGTGAAAAGGGATTTTTGAGTGGCGTATTGGGTTGGGAGGTTTCGCAGGTTGAGGGTTTGTACTGGTGTGTTATTGATGGAGTGGGTGGATGTGGGGTTGTTGATGGGTGTCGGTGTTGTGGGTCGGGATTTGGTTTTACCGACGAGGGTGAAGCCATGCTCGTCGGGGACAGGTGGTTGTCGTGTGAGCGTTGGTGTAGGGGATAGGGATCTTACGGAGGAAGCGTAAGACCTTCTTGAGGATGTGTATGGGGTTTGTGGGTTATAGTCTGTGTTTTGTTGGTAGCGTGGTGTTGTGTAGTCTGTGTTTTGTAGGTAGCGTGGTGTTGTGTTTGGTGGGTTCTGAGGGGAAGGTGTTGAGGAGTGGTGGGTTATGTTGGAAGCATGTGAGGTGGTGCTGGAAGTAACCGGTGAGAGAAGAGGGAATTCTTTCTCGCAGAGGTTGGATGTTTTCGGTTTCGGAGGAGTGTAAGCATCGAGACTGGTGTGTGAATCGAGAACCCACTGAGGGCGTTCAGCAAGTTGTTGGGGTCTGAGTATAAATTGTTGGGTGTCAGGACAGTATTGAAGGGGATCGTCTTTTTGTCTGTAGGGTGTGTGTTGAAGGGGTTCGTCGTAAATTTGTCTGATGGATATTTTGGGTGTTTTTCTGCTGCTGCGGCGTTGTCGGGAGGACATTTTAGGATTGAGTGTGGTAAGGATTGGTGTCGAAAGCTTATACCGACAGCGGACTCACTGCCGGAGGGAGTTACCTCCCCAGTTAAAGGTTTCCTGACTTATTAGCTTTCAGGAGCTTTTATATTACCTGGGTGCTAAATGTCCTTCCCTCTTCGGATGGTGTCGCTTGCTTATTTGTTGGCTTATTTGTTGGCTAGGCGCTATGTCCTTCCCTCTTCGGATGGTGTGGTTTGCTTGTATTTTGGCTAAAAATAAAACAAGGTTAAGCACTGTTTATTATTTCCATAAATAGAAGTTGTTTCGAGAGAAACAATTTACACTCCCAAGTGTATTGAATGAACTGTCGAACTAAAAATTTCGTCAGAACATGGAGTTGGTTGTCTTCTGATGGAGGTGTCCACGTTGCCGGCGAAATCGCGGTGAACAGGTTTGAATCAGTGACCCGCTCTTGCTGTATCACCTTCCTCAGGCGATGGACTGGCGCTACTGGATGAACACATGTAAAATAAAATAAAATTTATATTTTACAGTGTAAAATAATTATTCTAATGCATTAAATGTCACACACTTTAGGGACAATAAAAAAATAAAACCCTTATATAACAGTTTATTTTTTTTCCAAAAACCAAAAAAGGCTAGAAAATAAAACCCCTAAGGTCCTGGAAATAATTTCACAAGACTACGTCTACAAAAAACAATCATTTATAAATTCATTACATAATTCCAAATACATATATAATTCCTTACAATTAATGAAAGGCTACATTTATTTACAGAAAATATATCACTGATTTAATTGCAGAAGGTTACACATAATATATCTATATTAGCTAAACTATTTATGTTTTTCCAACATCTGGATTTTCCACTAATAACGATTTAAAATAAGCACTCTTCATCTTAAAATTGGAAAATTGTAAACCGTTTTATAGCTATAAAACTCTGCATCTTTCTAAACATAAATGATCGTACTGAATCCAATGTTTGATCGTCGTCGCCATATTGGCAGCTAAAAAGTCACGTGGTTTGGATTGCCTAATTAGGCAATCCAACGACCTGTTAAAATAAATCCAAGATGGCTTCCCAGGGCAAGCAACGAAAGTAAACAATGTTTATTCATAAATGACCGTGACTGTGCATGAAAGATAAATTGTTTGTTTTACGGCAAAGGTGTGTTTTCGTGTGTTTTAAAGGTGTTTAAGTGTTTAATAAACGATAAAAGCTTGACTTTTATTAACTTTTGACTTTCTATGTGTGTTTTGTTTGTACAGGCATTAACTTTCTTCTCGTGAAGCTCTCGCTTGATAAGTGCATAAACCATTTGTTTTCGTTGGTCTTGTAAATTTTAACTATTGGTACTTATCTATTACTATTGAGGAAGTGTGAAATAAGTTGTAGAAAATGCCTACAGCTTGTATTGTTGTTGGTTGTGGAAGCCGTTCCATCCGCGATCAAGTAAGCTTTTTTGCAGTGCCAGCTATTCAAAAGAATAAGTTTTTGTTGGCCAAAAACGAGTTGAGTATAAAACGAGGAGAAAGGTGGTTAGCAGCCATTGAGAGAGATGATCTTACAGAGTCAAAGTTAAAATATCAGGCTGTGTGTAGCAAGCACTTTGTTACAGGTAAGCTTTGTAAGACTATACTTATGAAAATGTAGGCAATAATATTAAAAGTTCATTTTTCAGTCTGATTAAATTATTCCAAGGTATAAGATTTGCACAAACTTTCTCCCTGAATAATCACCAATGCTACCAAAAAATGATAGAATTTGCAAAATTTTCATTGTTTGCAGATAATTCTGCATTGACAATAATTAGACTTTATCCTATCACTAGATATATTTACTTTAAGAGGAAGTTCAAATATTTTTAGGCAAACCAGCAGCTTTGGAGGACGAGAACCATCCTGATTGGGTTCCATCGCAATATATGGGACACCAGTCTCAAGCGGTTAGAAGAGAGCATGGGGACGTTGAAAGAAAGGAAAGGTTGAAGAAAAGGAGAAAAATACAATTTTCTTATGTGAGTATTTATATTGTGTACTACAAACAGTTTTATAAATATTTGAAAAATAAACAAATGGTAATTTACTTATGAACTTATATTTTTTATAGTAACGTTTGACTAGGTGTTGATGATGGATATACTTGCATAGTCCACTGCATGATTTAAGGTACGTTTATACAGCAATTAAAACAAAATAAGAACTAAAAAAATAAACGGTTTTAAAGATTAAAACTAACTTTTCCGCATCTGTGGCCCTGAACAATATTCTATCATAAAATTGTTACTTGTATACACTTCGGGGGATGTATCGTGCTAACAAACCGAAATTTCTCCAAAAATAACCAAAAATTTAGTATATCTAGTTTTATAGGACCCGCTGTACTCGCTCTAGTCAACTGAAAATCAATAGGGTACATCTGTGAGACACCTTGGACAATACTTGTTCATAAAGTTGATCAATCGTATACTCTCTGGAGGCTGTATCGTGCTAACAAACTGAAAATTCTCCAAAAATTACAAAAATTTGGTACTTCAAGTACCACAGCACCCGTTGTACTGGCTTTAGTGAGCTCAATATCAATAGGGTTCATCTTCAAGACGCTCTGAATAATATCCAATCATAAAATTCATCACTTGTATATACTGCGGAGGCTGTATCGTGCTAACAAACTGAAACTTCTCCAAAAATGACAAAAATATCGTACTTAAAGTACTGTAGAACCGGTTGTGACTTATTGCACTCCGGAGGCTGTATCGTGCTAACAAGACTTGCAAGGAAAAGTGGCCGACGACAACGACGACGACGACATACACACAGGACTTTTTTTCTAAAAACCGTTTTTTCGTGTTGTTGTTGATGGATAACGTAAAAATAACTCCAAAAAAAATTTCAAATTTCCAACTTTTTTGTGGGTAAACCAATACTTTTCTCACATATTAGATAGGTTGGCGGAAAAGTAATAAAATAAGAAAGTCCAACTCCTGATTTTACATGAGAGTGTTTATACAAGAAATAAATTCTAAAATAATAATAATTTTGGAGATGGCTAACGCCTGTGTGCATTTTATATGATTTTGTGATGTATATTAGCTATTCATGATCGAAATGTTAATTGAGTAATGACAAATAGATTTTTAAGGAATTTCAATAAAATCTTTGTCCCAAAATCCGTGACTGCATTGGCTGTTTCTTATTTATTATTTTATTTCCGTCATCTCTGTATAAACCATATTCCTTATTCATTAAATTATTTTATTCCAGTTCTTGTTTTGTTGTAATTGCTGTATTAACTCACCTTTAGAAATCTGTTTTAGAAGTAAAATTTACATTAAAAAATTAGCTAATCATTTAACTTTCAGTTGAAAATGTACAGATTTTGTTTACTATTGCTTGTGCCAATAATGTGTCACAACATGATCGAAGGTGAATAGTTTAATTTTGTTAACAGGAAACAATTTCTGAAATGGATGAAGGTACCACTTCTTGTCTCCAAGAAGAGGAAGATCAACCTTCTGGAACTTCTATTCAAACAGATTTAACAATGGAACAACTGGATGTAAAATTGGAACAACTAAATTTTGCAGCCAAAAAAATTGGAGATTTAGAGAAGAAGATAGAGAACTCATCATATGGTTTAATGGATGCAACTAGAAATATTGACAAATGGAAATATTATACTGGTTTTGAGTATAATATTGTGCATTCAGTGATATTCAGAAGCATTGAAGAATATATTTTCATCACAAGCACCACAGCTTTAAGCGCCTTCAATCAGCTGATCCTTACCCTTATAAAGTTACGATTGGACTCACATTTCAAAGATTTGGCATATCATTTAAAAATTTCGCCAAGTACTACATCTAGCAATTTTGAAAACATAATTCGTATTATTTATAGAAGATTTCAATCTTTGATATATTGGCCTGAACGTGCATTCATAAGGAAAAATGTACCTGCTTGTTTCAAGGAAGTTTTTCATGATAAAACAACAATAATTGTGGATTGCTTTGAAATTTTTATTGAAAAACCTCCTGTAATGGTAACCCAAAAACAATGCTGGTCAAACTATAAACCCCAAATACTGTGAAATTTTTAATTGGTATTACATCCCAAGGTTTAATAAGTTTTATAAGTAATGCATGGGGAGGGAGGGCTTCTGATAAACAAATTGTGGAAAATACAAATTTTTACTTTTCCGCCAAACCTATCTAATATGCGAGAAAAGTATTGGTTTACCCCAAAAAAAGTTGGAATTTAGAAATTCTTTTTTTGAGTTATTTTTACGTTTTCCATCAACAACAACACGAAAAAACGGTTTTTAGAAAAAAAATCCTGTGTGTATGTCGTCGTCGTTGTCGTCGGCCACTTTTTCTTACATGTCTTGTTAGCACGATACAGCCTCCGGACTGCAATAAGTCGCCAATTTTATAATTGAATATTGTTAAGGACATGTCACAGATGAACCCTATTGATTTTCAGCTCACCAGAGCCAGTGCAACGGGTGCTATGGTACTTGAAGTACGACATTTTGTCATTTTTCGAGAAATTTCAGCTTGCTAGCACGATACAGCCTCCGGAGTTCAACATGTCACCAATTTTATGATTGAATATTAATCAGGACCTCTCACAGATGAACGCTATTGATTTTCAGCTCACCAGAGCCAATACAACAGTCGCTACAGTACTTTAAGTACGATATTTTTGTCAATTTTGGAGAAGTTTCAGATTGTTAGCACGATACAGCCTCCAGAGTATATACAAGTGACCAATTTTATGATTGGATATTATTCAGAGCGTATCAGACATGAACCCTATTGATATTCAGCTCACTAAATCCAGTACAACGGGTGCTATGGTACTTGAAGTACCACATTTTTGTCATTTTAGGAGAATTTTCAGTTTGTTAGCACGATACAGCTTCCAGAGAGTATACGATTGATCAATTTTATGATTGAATATTGTTCAAGGTGTCTCACAGATGTACACTATTGATTTTCAGTTGACTGGAGTGAGTACAGTGGGTCCTATAAATCCAGATATACATTTTTGTTTATTTTTGGAGAAATTTCGGTTTGTTAGCACGATACATCCCCCGAAGTGTATACAAGTAACAATTTTATGATAGAATATTGTTCAGGATCACAGATGCGGAAAAGTTAGTTTTAATCTTTAAAACCGTTTATTTGAAACATATTCCACCAGGGGATATTGTATTAGCTGATAGAGGTTTTCTCTTTATTTGGCTGTACTTCAAGCCAAATTATTGATTCCCGCGTTCACAAAGGGTAAGGATCAGTTGCATCCTATAGAACTTGAAGAAACACAACAATTAGCTCATGTAAGAATACATATTGAAAGAGTCATTGGAGTCCTAAAAAATAAATTTCATATTTTGAATAGTACTATTCCAATAAGTATGTTGAAAAAAAATGATGGTGATGGAGAACATAATTTATTGGACAAGATTCTTATATCCTGCTGTGCACTTGTGAATTTGTTCTCGCCAATAATAACCCTTTGAATTCATTATTCATTTAGTTATTTGAAAGAGCGCAATCAAAAAGTAAAAATTAAAAATGTTTATAGTAGTTATTTAGATGTTAAGATTAGAATACCACAAGGCGCAGTGCTTGGTCCACTACTATTCATTACTTATATTAATTCATTATTAAAATTAAATATAAATGGAGACTCCATTGCTTATGCAGATAACACAGTCCTACTTTTCAAAGGAAAAACCTGGGAAATGGCTAAAGAAGTAGCTGTTGCAGGTTTCGAAATGGTTAAACGCTGGCTTGATTCAAGCAAATTAACCTTGAATGCTGATAAAACGTTGTATATAGCCTTCTCAATGAACGATGCAAATAGACCTAGTTTTAGCAGTATAAAAATGAACGACACGGATATTACCATTGCAGAAACTAACACGATAAAATACTTATGGATTAGAATTGGAAAAAATCTTAAATGGAATGATCACATTCAAGATCTGACAAACAAAATTAGACGCTTAATACCAAAATTTTATACTATATGTAGAATATTATCTAGAAAACTACTCATACAAATTTATAAATCTATAGTTAAGTCACTCCTAAGATATGTTATTATTGCATGGGGTGGGCTCTATGAGAACGCATTAATTAAATTGAATGTTATACAAAACTACATTTTACGTGTAATATTTTTTAAAGAGAAACTTTATACAACTAACCTATTATATAATCATGATATCCTCAATATCCGATGTTACTATTTACAATTGTGTATATATATATTTAAAACTAAAAACAAAAATTATGTCAACCATTTGTATCAAACAAGACATAATCTTAATAAAATGATCATGGTACCTTCTAGAAGGTTTGATGCCAACCAAAAATTTTCTTCAATTATGGCACCAAAATTGTTTAACATACTACCACTGAAGATTCGAACCACAATTAACTACAATAAATTTGTTGAACAATGTAAAAATTTTATCTCTGAGAAAAGAGAATACATTAACGAACTCCTATAAGTACATTTTGTATTTATGCTCATAGATTTATTATTGGTATAATAAATCTATTTTTTATCCCTGATTTAAAAAAAATTATATAGACTAATATTTTTATTACTAATTACATTTCATTTATATAAATATTTTGTTTTTGCTATTATTAATTATGAACCTATGTACCTACGTTAGTATACAGTGTAGACTAATTTTAATAATATACTTTTTTATTTTTTCATGCCCTATGCACATACAAGTGTTAAGTTACTTAAATGCAATTAATTGTTCACTTGTATTAAATTTGTAATATTAGTTAATTAATTAATGTACTACTCAATTCAATGAAATTTATGTTATATTTATCAACCACTATATAAATTTAGACTAAATTTTTACATCTGAATTATTCATATCTTTAAGTTTTACAAGTGTTTTGTCAAATGATAAATTTTTACCTAATAAAGAATGTATTGCTGCATTATATAATTATTATTTATTTTTATTAAAAAAAGAGAATGGGCTGAGGGGTCATATAAATTCGAAATAAAAGCCCATTTATAAATGTAATGAGTAAAGAAAAAATAGTGTATAAAAGTGTACAATGAACAAAAAAAAAGTATATTGCAAGTGGACTTGAAACTTCCAGTAGGAAATATGTATTATAGGTTATAATGTAGATATTTTGTACATTGATTTTTAATTAAAAATAATAGTAAAAAATAATACATAATTGTTTTATTAAAAAGAAGCTTTTATTTACAAGTCTCTAGTCAATGCTTTGGAGCAATGGTTACAATACCAAGGTTCATTAGGAATAGTGTCTAAATTCATACACTCGAAATGAAACCATTTTATTTCACAATCAATTTGTGCACATTGGATCGTGGGCCTCCCATCATCAATTCCATTATAAATATAATACTGGATTATTTCTGCAGCACCCATTTCTTTGGTAAAGAATTTACCCAAGAGTTCTGGCATTATAATGTCAGCATGGTACTTAATTGCAATTTCTGAATTTTTAAGCCAAAACTCCCAATTTGAATAAATTCTTTGTTTAAAAAATACACCGACAAAATCACAGTATAACAAATTTGACACAAATATTTGCATTTGCACTTGAAAATAATAAGTGTGATCAGTTTTTAAAAAAATATGTCCATTTTCTTTATAAAGGCATGAACTTATCAGTTCAAGATAATCATTAATGTCTACAATATTTCTTAATAAATATGGGCATTTCACTTCCAAACACCCTCCCATACAACATTCACAAAATACTAATCTGTCTCTTCCTCCATATATTTTTTATATTCTTTAACTGCAACATGTTCATGAGTTAATCCCCAAATTGTTGCTAGTGTGCTGAATAACACTTTTGTTGGATAACAAATTGCCTTTATCAAAGTCAAAAATGGTTTGATTTTATTCGTTCTACAAACCAATTTAAATTTGGATGCAGTGATTCTGCCAGCTCTTTGGGTATACCAGTTTTTAATTTCACTCTGGTGCCTAGTAGCCTTCTCTATTTCTGAAATATCTTCCTTCGTAACGGAAAAATCTATACCTTTTGCAATGGAAATCAACTCAAGTATTATTTTGTTACATTCAACTCATTAAAAATACTAAACTTGGATGTAATAGTTTTGGGGATTTTCTTCTCAATTTCTGAGGCAAAAGGATCAATCACATACATAAGTGGTATCATGAGATCTAAATCAGAGCATGTTTTTAATAAATTGCCCATTTCCGTAACTGATAACACTGGTATCTCCTTCCTATCTTGTTTAATATTGGAGTGTTTGCCCCAATCCATGTCAGAAACAGGAATGACAGGAAGCTTTGTGGATAGAGTTGGCATGGGCCATACTGCCTGCAGATCCGTACATGACATTGCTTCCTTTTTATTATTGGCATAGTCAGCTGTAAAAAGTACTGCTCCAACATGACTGCATACTTCACCAATCCCTGCCATACATGTACAATGTGCAAAAGAAATGGATCCATCCTTTTGGATAAAACACCACACATCCAGAAGTTTCAAGGTGGTTTTTGTGAACGTTTTACCTAAAATGATAAACTAATATAAGTACTAAATTAAAATAATATTGTCAACAAAATAAAGGATTGATAATAAAATGTTCAACCCAAATATTACCTTGCCTATTAAGAGGGGCCTCACGTTTTAGGAACCTGAAAACAGTTGGCACCCGTGATTTGCAACAAAATTTAGGTCATTTTGTACACAACAAATCTAAAAAACGCAGGGAAATTAAGTGTTGAAATTTTAACACAATATAACTTGGACCTTTGTCTTGGGGATCAGGTATTTTGGTTGTTTTATATTGTTATAAAAAAAATATGAGCTATTAAGTGATGGTGTGATTTTGACAGTTTTGACAATTTGTGGTCACCAATCTGGACACCTAAACCTGATCCCCAAAAGGAAGCCTAGAGAATTCGATTCTGAAAATATGAGATTTGTTGTGCGCAAATTTTTGCAAACGAACATATTTTTACTTTAGTTCAACCGCTCCACCGTCTTGATGCATGGCGCTGTATAGAACAATATAGAACACGGTCAATTCATAGACAAATAGTATGATTACTTTCTCTATGGGTGAAATGCTGTTGTCATATGTTTTGTGTTCATAAAAATATCCCAAATTTATAGTTTAGTGTGTATTGTATTTGTAAGTGATTATAATTAAGTAATTTTCATGCTAAATAAGTAAACTTGTGCTTCGTAAATGCTATTTATATTTACTCCACAAGATTGTGTTTAGTGCTTCATGCTTCCTTGCAACAAAAATGCACTTTTTGCACCTATTACACAAATAACTACTTTTTAATGTTATTCTTATTTATTGTTGTTAAATAAATCAAAGTGATTAAATATATTATGTGAGAATGATTTTGAGTTTTTGTTCTTTGGAATAAATATATCATGTTTATACCTGATAATAGTAATCGTGATTCCGCTTAAGTTCAATTTTATTGTTTTGTTTTTCTAGACAAATTTTGTTCTTCATGAGGTCAATTATTTCGCTTATTGTATTTGTTTGTAAATTCAGTTTTGACGCAGAGTGGAAGCATTTTATTTCAAGTAGTGCATCATCATCTACAAGCCCTAAAATATTTTATTAATAAATGTATGTCATTTAAAATGCAAAAAGAATTTATAACACATGGTAATTATTTGTTATGCTACTAAATATATTTACCATCAGGAGAAGCACCTATAAAACCGTGTTGAACATCTACCCACAATCCTGAATCAACCACCACAACATTTTGTACTTGTTCAAAAATGCTTTTAGCCACTTTTTCCTTAAGAGTTCCATACTCCATTACCTCCGTCATACAATAAGTCTTTTTAATAACAGTTTTAACAAGCGAATGACAAGGTGTATTTGTTTTTCTCTTAACAACTTGTCCAAAGATTTTATAAGAAATTAGGATGGTTATCCACTTTTTAGCTTGCCTTAGCCTATGCACCATAGGTAATAGTAATTGTTGAATAAAATTAATGAATGAAGTAGGTAACATTATATTTTAAAAATCTTTCAACCATAAATATTTTAAAACTTTGTCTAGCCAATAGTCGAAATTTCCTTGCAAATTGTTTGATTATATAAGTATTTCAAAAAATCAAAGAAAATAAGAAGCCAAATTATTATTAAAGGATGACTTAGTAATAGTCTTAGTTGTTGATATTAGAAAAAATTGTAAAACAAAGGACGGCTAAAAAGTTAATTTTGTCTACTTGTTGCACTTCGGGGGCTGTATTGAGTTATACAGATAGGTTTTCTTTCTAAAAACCAATTTTTTGTGTTGTTCTTGCTGAAAAACGTGAAAACAACTCAAAAAAATCCAACTTTTTTTGGGTAAACCTATACTTTTCTCGCATATTAGATGGGTTGGATGGAAAAGTAATAAAACCAATAATGTATTATACAAAAACAAAAAAAATATTTACCATTCAGGTGATCACACATATGTGTATCTGTCATGGAAAAAAGAGAATGAACCAACTATTTTTTTGTATAATGAAGGAAAAATGCTTCAGTTCCAATCTCCACAACACATATGATCAACCTTTGCAAACAAGGTAGAAGCAAACTTGTACATGTTGATTGTATGTTTGATTTAGTACTGTATATATCGATCTACCCACAATATATACATTATTATTTGTCATTACAGATCTTTCGTTTTAAATTTTTTATTAGTTGTTATAGTTGCTTTGTAAGTTTCTTAAACGTTTGCTATTTTAAATTGAAATTCCTCACTGTACCTTACTTTCCTCTTTCTATTAAATATAAAGCATTGTATTACAAGTAAATATTTCTTTGTATAATAAATTTGGAAACTCTTTGTTTATATTATTTGTTTCTAGATAAAGTTGAATATATTTACAAATGTAGTTGAAAAAAGAGCCTACATGTCAAATAAAATTTGAAAGCAACCAACAGAAACTCTGAAACTGATACAAATATGGTTATATTGAGGCAAAGTTATGACACGACGTTCTGTGTTTTCAGACTAAATGGTCTATTTTAAATCATGTACATTTGCAACTTTTCTGCAGTTTAATTTTCTTAGCATAAAACAAACAAAAATTCATAATCATGAAAACATTTTGTTATGTTAATATAAATGGTACACATTTTGAAAGGTACAATGTTTTTAAAGTATGTATATTTTTCTTCCATTCCTAATTTCTAGCAATTCCCACAATGCTGTCACTTTGTATCCATATTATTAAATAGCACATGTCCTTTCATTGTTGTGATCCGCAGATCAACAGTGATTGAAATAAAACACTTGGATATCAATACTTCATTTATTCCCTGTAACTACTTGGTTTATGATGTTACACTCAATAAAGCTTGTCGAATAATAATCTTATTCATTTTTTATTTACATTATGTGTTTAAACAATAGTTGCCACTCAAGAAGAAAATAAGTTTTGATATTTTGAAAGTAGCGAAATATGCAAAAATGGGCAGTTTGTATGAGAAAAAGTGAAACTAAAACTTATTTCCCCTTAAGTCTGAAATGCGTTCTAAGAAGTGAACTTGACTTAACAAAAAGTTACATTGTATATAAAATTGTAGTTAATATCATATTTAATTCGTGACATTAAAGGTAAAAACTAGATTGATAAGAATGAGTCTTAAATAACATGACTTTTACTCGAGACAGCAGTGGGCGAAAGTACTGATTTAAAGATATGAAAATATGATTAAGAGATATTAATTATTTAAATAGAATGCAATAGTAATTAACATTGAAAATATATATAGAAGAATAGTAAGGTAATAGTAAAATAAAATAGGTTACAACATCATGCAATATGTAATGCACCTTGTATCAGGTGATAATAGTTATATTTTTCAATTATCACTATTATATATTCATCAAAACGAATGATGCAATTCTTGTCTTTTGGAAGCGGTTTTGATTTTTCTTCATTCAGATACTTCAAAGGTCACTTCACTTCTATTAAGCATTTTTCGCTTTTCGCTAACAAACCCATATTATCATTAAAACAGGGTTTCAAGAGAATGTTGAAAGGTGGTTTGATGATACTAAAACAAACCATCAGTATTATTTATCTCATATTTTCACATTAATCAAATAATCCAGTAAACATAGCTTTTAAAATTAAAAAAATACGGATTGCAGGATAATTTACATTATCATAACTATAATTTTTGATATCAGGTCGATACGATTACGTACTTTTTAACAATTTATTCCTTTCAAAAACATTTATGAAACTATTGAATAATTAAAAATCTACACTCAAATGGAAATTATGTCCACAGATTATATATTATGTCAACAAATTTTGTTTGGATTCGTGTATATAAATATTCTCTTATCTATGTACAGGTGTGCTGTGGTTTAGATGCAACATAAAAAACAGAGATAAGGTTTCTGTGCTCACAATAAGTTGAAATCAAAACATTCGAACAGAGATGCGTTTCTTTGAACCGTCAAGAGTGGAAAGACAGAGAGAGAAAATATGTTGAATAAGTAAAAGCCGATTCAGTACTACTATCGACATCTATCGTAAATATTTTGAACCAAATAATTACTAAATTAGTAACTAGTATTGTGTAGGTTTTTAGGTTTATATACCTGTGAGGAGGCCCCTCTTAAAACAAAAACGCCATTCATAATAGTAGTCCCCACTTTCAACACA
This sequence comes from Galeruca laticollis, assembly GCA_963921935.1. Lineage (NCBI taxonomy): Eukaryota > Metazoa > Arthropoda > Insecta > Coleoptera > Chrysomelidae > Galeruca > Galeruca laticollis. The sequence goes on along the minus strand of OY998176.1, from coordinate 259,281,678 downwards.
AAACCAGAATCAAAATATTTGTAAGCTTGTAAACTTTTGAATGATATCCATGTTTGTAACTGAGGGAACTCCATCAAGGGAATAGTTTAAGGTGTCCATGTCGAAAGTAAATGGATCTAAACCATTAACTAACTTTAGTTTCATTCGATACCTGCAAAAAGAAAACATTCATTTGATAGGTGTATAAACAAAATTTTGCATTTTTATAACCTTACCTCTCACCAATATCGGGATATTCTTGTAATAACTTTTTTGAATAACTGCTCTCCATCTCAAAATAGCCAACAAATTTCAACAAACGCACACAAACAACACAAAAATCGATCCAAAAACTTCAAAATCCTACTACACAATGGTTTTCTAACTGAACTGTCACAAATGTTTGCCCTGGACGGCCATATTGGGTCACGTGGTTTGGATAGCCTAATACGCGGTATTAGTGGTGACGTCATAATCTGAGGTTATTTCAATTTTGTATCCAAACAAACATAACTAGCCATTTAAATACCATTGGTGTGATTTTGGACCAGAGATTATTCCCCTATATTCTGAATATACCTGCTGATTTAGGCATTTAGATATACACCAAGACTTTTACAAACAGATATATTCGATTCCAGCCAAAATAGGTATGTATAATAATATATTTTTTATAAAAGAGTTATCTAACCTAAACATGCTAATATGAACTTATAAAATACAATTGTTTTAATTATTTTTCTAGCTGTATTATCTAATTTTAGGTTTCTTCACATAAAGAATAATGGTACTGTGCTGGCCACCAGGCTGTGCGCATTATAATGTCAGAGAGAAGTGTAGGTTTTATAGAGTTCCAAAGAATCCAAAAGTAAGAAGCTAACAAAGGTACCTACAAAATATGATAAATATAGCATTTTATTTTGTGTGTTTATACAATATTTGTAGAACAATAGAACCAGATCCCGGAGCTTTTTGTGTAGCTGTCATTTTACAGATGGTAAAAAATATTAGCTTACTATTTTTTTGTACATGATCAATCTTTGCAATCAAGGTAGAAGCAAACTTGTACCTGTTGACTGTATGTTTTATATTGTGCTGTATATATCGATCTCTCTATAATATATACATTATTATTTGTCATTACAGATCTTTCGCTTTATATTTTTTATAATTGCTTTGTATGATTTTTTAAACGTTTACTATTTTAAATTGAAATTCCTGATTGTTCCTTACTTTTCTCTTTATATTAACTGTAAACCATTGTATTACAAGTAAATATTTCTCTGCGTGATAAAGAAATTTGGAAACGTATTTGTTTATATTATATGTTTTTAGATGAAATTGAATATGTTTACACATATAGTTGAAAAAAGAACCTACAGGTCAAATAAAATTTGAAAGCAACCAACAGGAATTCTGAAACTGATACAAATATGGTTTAATTGAGGCAAGGTTGTGACATGATATTCTGAGTTTTCAGACTAAATGGCCTATTTTTAATCATGTAAATTTGCAACGTTTCCTTAATTTAATTTTCTTAGCACGAAACAAACAAAATTTATAATTATAAAACCGTTTTATTATGGTAATATAAACGATACAAATTTCTAAAGGTGGAATGTGTTTAAAACATGTAAATTTTTCTTCCATTCTTGATGTCCAGCAATTCCCACAACAATGTCACTCGATATCCATAATATTAAATAGCACAATGTCCTCTCATGCAATATGTAATGTACCTTGTATCTGGTGATAATAGTTAAATTTTTCAATTATCACTAATATATCTTCATCAAAATGAATTATGTAATTCTTGTCTTTTGAGAGCGGTTTTAATTTTTCCTCATTCAGATACTTGAAAGGTCACTTCACTTCAATTAAGCCTTTTTCACAAACAAACCCATATTATCATTAAAAAAAGGTTTCAAGAGCATGTTGAAACATGTTTTGATAACACTAGAACAAACAATCACTATTATTCTATTTTCACATTAATCAAATAATCCAGTAAGCATAACCTCAAACATAGCTTTAAAAATTAAAAATACGGATTGCAGGATAACTTACATTATCATAACTATTATTTTTTATATTGAGTAGTGTAACGAGGTTCTCGTTACTGAAAGTTACCTTGTGTTACCGAGTGGATTTTCAGTTTGTTCTTATGTCACCGAGTATATATTTATTTTATTTATATCATCCGTTATGTATTTTGGCCTCTGAATAAAAATTACTTTGTAGTTTATGTCGCCGAGTATATATTTATTTAATATTATATATCGCCCGTTATGTATTTTGGCCTCTGTATAAAAGTTACTTTATAGTTTATGTCGCCGAGTATATATTCATTATATCATCAGTTATGTATTTTGGCCTCTGTATAAGAATCACTTTGTAGTTTATGTCACCGAGTATATATTTATTTCATATTATATCATCCGTTATGTATTTTGGCATCTGTATAAAAATTACTTTGTAGTTTATGTCGCCGAGAATATGTTCAAAACATATCAGCTATAAGATTTATAACTATTTTAAGTGTCAAAAGGACATTATTATTTACTCTCTAGTTTCTGGGTAGAAATAGTTTTGTACATAAGAGATATAGTTATTTTAAGTTCCGATAATATTTTTATTTTAACTGTCTAGTTCCCGTGGGGAAATTATTTATTGCATGTAAAATGTTTATTCCGGCTGAGACCACCGTAATTTCAGATATTGGTTTCGCCACCGTCATACGATACAGTGAGTAGCGCGCAGGTCGAACTAATCGAGGAGGTGGAAAGTGTAAGGCATATGCGAAAGAGTCGAGTCGGGTGTAGGTAGTCAGTTGTGTAGATTCTTAGACGACAGTCACCGTAAATACCGTTCCACCGAACCGTATTTTTGGTTTTTTCTTTTCTTGTTTCTTTTAAAAATTTAATAATTTCTTTGGAGTTTTCTTTTGGTGTATAAATACCACGAGAATTTGGTTATTGTGGAAGGTAAGAGGTTTTTAATTATAACGATTCGAAATAAGTGGTCCTCTCAATCGCAAATCTAGTGTATTCATTGTGTTTATTTTCCGTATTTTGAAAATTTAATAATTTCTTTTGAGTTTTCTTCCGGTGTATAAGTACAACGAGAATTTGGTTGTGGTAGAAGTTGAGAAGTTTTAATTATAACGGTTCGAAATTAAGTGGTCTTTTCAATCACAAATCTAGTGTATTCATTGTGTTTATTTTTCGTGTTTTAATAATAAGTTGGAACATCTTGGCATTACCGGAGTCCGGTCTTTTCTTTTCTTTCAATTTTTCGTGAGGAGGTTTAGATTGAAATATCAGGGAGCTCCAGGCATACATATCCGCTAGGGCTTTCTAATTTTTTAAATCGACAATCCCAATAATTTAGTAATTTGCAACCCCGGTCATTTTTCTAGTGATATTCTTTTTCATTTTTCCGTGGAGAGGTTTCGATTGAAATATCAGGTAGCGCCAGGCATACATATCCGCTAGGGCTTCCTAATATTTTAAATCAACAACCCCAATAATTTAATAAATCACACCCCCGGTCTTTTCTAGTTATTCTATTTCGTTTTTCCCTGGAGAGGGTTCGATTGAAATATCAGGTAGCGCCAGGCAAACATATCCGCTAGGGCTTCTTAACATTTTAAATCAACAACCCCAATAATTTAATAAATCACACCCTCGGTCTTTTCTAGTTATTCTCTTCCATTTTCCCGTGGAGAGGTTTCGATTGAAATATCAGGTAGCGCCAGGCATACATATCCGCTAGGGCTTCCCAATATTTTGAATTAACAACACCAATAATTCAATAAATCACACCCCCGGCCTTTTCTAGTTATTCTCTTTCATTTTTCCGTGGAGAGGTTTCGATTGAAATATCAGGTAGCGCCAGGCATACATATCCGCTAGGGCTTCCTAATATTTCAAATCAACAACCCCAATAAGTTTATAAATCACACCCCCGGTCTTTTCTAGTTATTCTCTTTCATTTTTCCGTGGAGAGGTTTCGAATGAAATATCAGGTAGCGCCAGGCATACATATCCGCTAGGGCTTCCCAATATTTTGAATCAACAACCCCAATAATTTAATAAATCACACCCCCGGTCTTTTCAGTTGTTCTCTTTCGTTTTTCCGTGGAGAGGGTTCGATCGAAATATCAGGTAGCGCCAGGCAAACATATCCGCTAGGGCTTCCTAACATTTTAAATCAACAACCCCAATAATTTAATAAATCACACCCCCGGTCTTTTCTAGTTATTCTCTTTCATTTTTCCGTGGAGAGGTTTCAATTGAAATATCAGGTAGCGCTAGGCATACATATCCGCTAGGGCTTCCTAATATTTTAAATCAACAACCCCAATAAATCACACCCCCGATCTTTTCCAGTTATTCTCTTTCGTTTTCCGTGGAGAGGTTTCGATTGAAATATAAGGTAGCGCCAGGCATACATATCCGCTAGGGCTTCCTAATATTTTAAATCAGAAACTCCAATAATTTAATAAGTCACAACCCCGGTATTTTCTAGTTATTTTCTTTCATTTTTTTTCCGTGAAGAGGTTTCGATTCTAATATCAGGTAGCGCCAGGCATACATATCCGCTAGGGCTTCCTAATATTTTAAATCAAAAACCCCAATAATTTATTAAGTCACACCCCCGGTCTTTTCCAGTTATTCTCTTTCATTTTTCCGTGCAGAGGTTTCGATTGAAATATCAGGTAGCGCCAGGCATACATATCCGCTAGGGCTTCCTAATATTTTAAATCAACGACCCCAATAAATTAATAAATCACACCCCCGGCCTTTTCTAGTTATTCTCTTTCATTTTTCCGTGGAGAGGTTTCGATCGAAATATCAGGTATTGCCAGGCATACATATCCGCTGGGGCTTCCCAATAGTTTAAATCAAAAACCCCAATAATTTATTAAGTCACACCCCCGGTCTTTTCCAGTTATTCTCTTTCATTTTTCCGTGCTGAGGTTTCGATTGAAATATCAGGTAGCGCCAGGCATACATATCCGCTAGGGCTTCCTAATATTTTAAATCAACGACCCCAATAAATTAATAAATCACACCCCCGGTCTTTTCTAGTTATTCCCATTCATTTTTCCGTGGAGAGGTTTCGATCGAAATATCAGGTAGCGCCAGGCATACATATCCGCTAGGGCTTCCTAATAATTCAAATCAACAACCCCAATAAGTTAATAAATCACACCCTCGGTCTTTTCTAGTTATTCTCTTTCATTTTTCCGTGCAGAGGTTTCGATTGAAATATCAGGTAGCGCAAGGCATACATATCCGCTAGGGCTTCCTAATATTTTAAATCAACGACCCCAATAAATTAATAAATCACACCCCCGGTCTTTTCTAGTTATTCCCATTCATTTTTCCGTGGAGAGGTTTCGATCGAAATATCAGGTAGCGCCAGGCATACATATCCGCTAGGGCTTCCTAATATTTTAAATCAAAAACCCCAATAATTTATTAAGTCACACCCCCGGTCTTTTCCAGTTATTCTCTTTCATTTTTCCGTGCAGAGGTTTCGATTGAAATATCAGGTAGCGCCAGGCATACATATCCGCTAGGGCTTCCTAATATTTTAAATCAAAAACTCCAATAATTTAATAAGTCACAACCCCGGTATTTTCTAGTTATTTTCTTTCATTTTTTTTCCGTGAAGAGGTTTCGATTCTAATATCAGGTAGCGCCAGGCATACATATCCGCTAGGGCTTCCTAATATTTTAAATCAAAAACCCCAATAATTTATTAAGTCACACCCCCGGTCTTTTCCAGTTATTCTCTTTCATTTTTCCGTGCAGAGGTTTCGATTGAAATATCAGGTAGCGCCAGGCATACATATCCGCTAGGGCTTCCTAATATTTTAAATCAACGACCCCAATAAATTAATAAATCACACCCCCGGTCTTTTCTAGTTATTCCCATTCATTTTTCCGTGGAGAGGTTGCGATCGAAATATCAGGTAGCGCCAGGCATACATATCCGCTAGGGCTTCCTAATAGTTTAAATCAAAAACCCCAATAATTTATTAAGTCACACCCCCGGTCTTTTCCAGTTATTCTCTTTCATTTTTCCGTGCAGAGGTTTCGATTGAAATATCAGGTAGCGCCAGGCATACATATCCGCTAGGGCTTCCTAATATTTTAAATCAACGACCCCAATAAATTAATAAATCACACCCCCGGTCTTTTCTAGTTATTCCCATTCATTTTTCCGTGGAGAGGTTTCGATCGAAATATCAGGTAGCGCCAGGCATACATATCCGCTAGGGCTTCCTAATATTTCAAATCAACAACCCCAATAAGTTAATAAATCACACCCCCGGTCTTTTCTAGTTATTCTCTTTCATTTTTCCGTGCAGAGGTTTCGATTGAAATATCAGGTAGCGCCAGGCATACATATCCGCTAGGGCTTCCTAATATTTTAAATCAACGACCCCAATAAATTAATAAATCACACCCCCGGTCTTTTCTAGTTATTCCCATTCATTTTTCCGTGGAGAGGTTTCGATCGAAATATCAGGTAGCGCCAGGCATACATATCCGCTAGGGCTTCCTAATATTTTAAATCAACGACCCCAATAAATTAATAAATCACACCCCCGGTCTTTTCTAGTTATTCCCATTCATTTTTCCGTGGAGAGGTTTCGATCGAAATATCAGGTAGCGCCAGGCATACATATCCGCTAGGGCTTCCTAATATTTCAAATCAACAACCCCAATAAGTTAATAAATCACACCCCCGGTCTTTTCTAGTTATTCTCTTTCATTTTTCCGTGCAGAGGTTTCGATTGAAATATCAGGTAGCGCCAGGCATACATATCCGCTAGGGCTTCCTAATATTTTAAATCAACGACCCCAATAAATTAATAAATCACACCCCCGGTCTTTTCTAGTTATTCCCATTCATTTTTCCGTGGAGAGGTTTCGATCGAAATATCAGGTAGCGCCAGGCATACATATCCGCTAGGGCTTCCTAATATTTTAAATCAAAAACCCCAATAATTTATTAAGTCACACCCCCGGTCTTTTCCAGTTATTCTCTTTCATTTTTCCGTGCAGAGGTTTCGATTGAAATATCCGGTAGCGCCAGGCATACATATCCGCTAGGGCTTCCTAATATTTTAAATCAAAAACTCCAATAATTTAATAAGTCACAACCCCGGTATTTTCTAGTTATTTTCTTTCATTTTTTTTCCGTGAAGAGGTTTCGATTCTAATATCAGGTAGCGCCAGGCATACATATCCGCTAGGGCTTCCTAATATTTTAAATCAAAAACCCCAATAATTTATTAAGTCACACCCCCGGTCTTTTCCAGTTATTCTCTTTCATTTTTCCGTGCAGAGGTTTCGATTGAAATATCAGGTAGCGCCAGGCATACATATCCGCTAGGGCTTCCTAATATTTTAAATCAACGACCCCAATAAATTAATAAATCACACCCCCGGCCTTTTCTAGTTATTCTCTTTCATTTTTCCGTGGAGAGGTTTCGATTGAAATATCAGGTAGCGCCAGGCATACATATCCGCTAGGGCTTCCTAATATTTCAAATCAACAACCCCAATAAGTTAATAAATCACACCCCCGGTCTTTTCTAGTTATTCTCTTTCATTTTTCCGTGGAGAGGTTTCGAATGAAATATCAGGTAGCGCCAGGCATACATATCCGCTAGAGTTTCCTAATATTTTGAATCAACAACCCCAATAATTTAATAAATCACACCCCCGGTCTTTTCTAGTTGTTCTCTTCCGTTTTTCCGTGGAGAGGGTTCGATTGAAATATCAGGTAGCGCCAGGCAAACATATCCGCTAGGGCTTCCTATCATTTTAAATCAACAACCCCAATAATTTAATAAATCACACCCCCGGTCTTTTCTAGTTATTCTCTTTCATTTTTCCGTGGAGAGGTTTCGAATGAAATATCAGGTAGCGCCAGGCATACATATCCGCTAGGGCTTCCCAATATTTTGAATCAACAACCCCAATAATTTAATAAATCACACCCCCGGTCTTTTCAGTTGTCCTCTTTCGTTTTTCCGTGGAGAGGGTTCGATCGAAATATCAGGTAGCGCCAGGCAAACATATCCGCTAGGGCTTCCTAACATTTTAAATCAACAACCCCAATAATTTATTAAATCACACCCCCGGTCTTTTCTAGTTATTCTCTTTCATTTTTCCGTGGAGAGGTTTCGATTGAAATATCAGGTAGCGCTAGGCATACATATCCGCTAGGGCTTCCTAATATTTTAAATCAACAACCCCAATAATTCAATAAATCACACCCCCGGTCTTTTCTAGTTATTCTCTTTCGTTTTCCGTGGAGAGGTTTCGATTGAAATATAAGGTAGCGCCAGGCATACATATCCGCTAGGGCTTCCTAATATTTTAAATCAAAAACTCCAATAATTTAATAAGTCACAACCCCGGTATTTTCTAGTTATTTTCTTTCATTTTTTTTCCGTGAAGAGGTTTCGATTCTAATATCAGGTAGCGCCAGGCATACATATCCGCTAGGGCTTCCTAATATTTTAAATCAACAACCCCAATAATTTAATAAATCACACCCCCGGTCTTTTCTAGTTATTCCCATTCATTTTTCCGTGGAGAGGTTTCGATCGAAATATCAGGTAGCGCCAGGCATACATATCCGCTAGGGCTTCCTAATAGTTTAAATCAAAAACCCCAATAATTTATTAAGTCACACCCCCGGTCTTTTCCAGTTATTCTCTTCCATTTTTCCGTGCAGAGGTTTCGATTGAAATATCAGGTAGCGCCAGGCATACATATCCGCTAGGGCTTCCTAATATTTTAAATCAACGACCCCAATAAATTAATAAATCACACCCCCGGCCTTTTCTAGTTATTCTCTTTCATTTTTCCGTGGAGAGGTTTCGATTGAAATATCAGGTAGCGCCAGGCATACATATCCGCTAGGGCTTCCTAATATTTCAAATCAACAACCCCAATAAGTTAATAAATCACACCCCCGGTCTTTTCTAGTTATTCTCTTTCATTTTTCCGTGGAGAGGTTTCGAATGAAATATCAGGTAGCGCCAGGCATACATATCCGCTAGGGTTTCCTAATATTTTGAATCAACAACCCCAATAATTTAATAAATCACACCCCCGGTCTTTTCTAGTTGTTCTCTTTCGTTTTTCCGTGGAGAGGGTTCGATTGAAATATCAGGTAGCGCCAGGCAAACATATCCGCTAGGGCTTCCTAACATTTTAAATCAACAACCCCAATAATTTAATAAATCACACCCCCGGTCTTTTCTAGTTATTCTCTTTCATTTTTCCGTGGAGAGGTTTCGAATGAAATATCAGGTAGCGCCAGGCATACATATCCGCTAGGGCTTCCTAATATTTCAAATCAACAACTCCAGTAAGTTGATAAATCACACCCCCGGTCTTTTCTAGTTATTCTCTTTCATTTTTCCGTGGAGAGGTTTCGAATGAAATATCAGGTAGCGCCAGGCATACGTATCCACTAGGGCTTCCTAATATCTTAAATTAAAAACCCCAATAATTTAATAAGTCACAACCCCGGTATTTTCTAGTTATTCTCTTTCATTTTTCCGTGGAGAGGTTTCGATTGAAATATCAGGTAGTGCCAGGCATACATATCCGCTAGGGCTTCCTAATATTTTAAATCAACAACCCTAACCATTTTTGTAACTCACCCCCCGTTATTCAAAAAGGCTTACTACACCTACCGAGTATACCAAGAATAACTAACCGTTTAATTATGTATCTTAAATTGACACGCAACCCATTTAATTTATAAAAGCTTTGGTGCAACCTATTGCACGTGAAGACCACCGAATTCGGAAGATTTTATCGTTGATTATACCGTTTCTTTCTTGTATACACTATTTTGTATTTACGACACACTCTCGCTTATGTCCCGCCTGCTTCGTCGCTACTAACCGCCTATAAATTGTATATATAATCTGTTGATATATCTGTTTTGTGGAGACTAGGATATTACCTCCAATTATCTGTGTTAATTTTTTTTCCTTAGTTACCTTTATTGTATATAACGGCTTAGTTGCTTATATAAGAAAAAAATAATATATTAAAATATAAACCGAACCTTGGTGTTTTATTGACCGACTATAGATTAGCACCTACCCATAGTAGAGTAGTTATTTGGATGCACGAATTTCAGTTTCCCGTAGAGTGGACCAGGAGCACAACTTTAATTTTAAGACTAGCGAGAACGTTTGTTTTATTTAGCAATAACCACCGGATTTTGACAGCAATAGACCCCTGGAATTTACCGTACCTCCATCTGAGACTACCTGGAACTCTCGACGAGTGGAGTCGAGGGTCCGTGGAGACAAACACGTTAAAAATCTGGCGCCCGAGAAAGTGTAAGGATTCCAAGGTGTCAGAAGTGACGTTCCGAGGCGTTAAGAGGTAGGGCAAGAGGCCGCTACCGATATATTACGCGCAAACGCAGCGCACTGTCGTCGCCTCCGAAGTAAAGGCGCGTCACAAATTTGGCGCCCGAGCCGGGACTTTGATTTGTTGTTTGAGTAGGAACTGTTTTATTTTGTTTCAGGTTTTTCGGTATTCTTGATTATTGAATAATATTCCTTCTTCCCGTATTGTTGATTTACTGATTTAGCAGGGACACTGGCTGTTTGTTAGAACAAGAACCGTCCTATTTTGTTGTGGAATTTTATCATTTCAGTGTGAAGATTTGAGCAGGGACCTTGATTTGTTGTTTGAGTAGGAACTATTTTATATTGTTGAAGGTTTTTCCGTATCCTTGATTATTGAATAATATTCCTTCTCCCCGTATTATTGTTGAAGGGACACTAACTGTTTGTTGAAGCAAGAACCGTCGTATATTGTTGAAGTGTGAAGATTTGAGCAAGGACCAAGAATTTGGTTATTGCTGAAGTAGGGAACTGATTGTCGAAAGAAGTCAATTGTTGGTTGTTGAAGAAGAAGAAGGGAACTGATTGTCAGTATTCGTTAAAGAAGGAACCGTCGTATTTTGTGGGGAAATTTTATTGAAGCAGAAGAGATAAAAATAGATGTCAAGAGGAAGTACCGAGGAATTGGATATTGCTTTACCATTTGAACGTGAAGCTGCAGAGGAAACACTACCCGTTCCGTCAGCATCGACCCAATTACCCATCGTAAGTTCCATCGAAGAAGCTACAGGCCATCGCGTAAATTGGGTATATTTACTGAAAAACGAGGGTCTTACTGCCCAACTGCAGAAGAGGAATTTATCGACTGCTGGAACCGTTCCTGACAAACGAAGAAGGCTCATTAACTTTTTGAGACGGAGAAATATTTATCCACCGACCACTAGAAACCAAGAGGATCCGGTGGATTATCCGACCGATATGGCAACCCAACCGATAAATGTACACGATTGGTAACCGAGGAGATCCTGCCGCTTTCATAGAAAGAATCGATGAAATCTGTACTGCTAAGAATGTCCAGAAAGACAACTTGCTTTCGGTATTACCGGAATTATTATCAGATGAACCCGCATCTTGGCACCGCAACAACCAAAGTAGGTTCACAACCTGGGACGAATTCGAAGCTGAATTCAAAATTTTCTTTTATCCAGTAAACTATGAAGTCGATTTGGAAGCCGAGATAGGAAGACGTCTTCAAAGGCGAAATGAATCCGCCGCAACGTACATAAGCGAGCTACAGACCCTGATGAGGAGGCATGGGAAGCTAACTTCCGAATAACAGTTAGCATGGCTGTACCGTAATCTTTTACCCGAGTACCGGCTGCAGATACGAAAAGAAAATTTTAGGAATTTTCCAACGTTCTGTCAAGTGGTAAGGGAATATGAGCTCCTGAGGAAGGAACTCCAAAATGTACCCAACCCCAGTGGACCGAACCGTGGACCAGTCCGTCCGCAGCTAGTGAGTACCCCTAGATATGGACAGTCCCACAACGCGCCGTCTGATCCAGCTAGAGAGGCCATCCCCAGTACCAGCCGTCCGTCACCGAACGATACTCATCACGGTCCGACGCTAAATAATACTCAACGACCGTCTGGTTTGTCTTCACGTCCACCAACCTGTTTCCGCTGCGGTGAATACGGACACTACCGAAACCACTGTCAGAACCCTACGAAAATATTCTGTTCCCGTTGCCATAAGGAAGGGGTATTTTCTCAAGACTGTTCCTGCAGGAGGCAGGAAAACTAATCCGAAGCTGTCCCGAGAAGAGGCCGACACAGCTTCCGCAGATATTTGCCTCTCATGCCCAAACGCCAGAAGAAATGTCGGACTCCCGACCGCACATCGACGTTGAAATTGAAAACCATAAGTTCAGAGCCCTATTGGATACTGGAGCTGCTAAGTCATACATCGGTGATCACATAGCTAGGACATTTTCCCAAAGAAAGCAAATCATATCCCGTCAAGCTGCGAGAACCCGTTTAGCTAATGGGATTTTAGTCCCCATCACCGAAAAATACAAGCTAAAATTGAGGATCCATGACGTCATTGTCCGTACCGTACCGTATTTGTGGAAGGGCCATTCGAACATTTTCCTGGCCTTATAACTGATATTGTGTTAGGACACGATGTCCTTCAAAAGTATAATTTCCGTTTGGAGCTAGGAAGCGGGAAAATATACATGGAAGATAAACTAGTGATGCACTCACCATCAGCCAATCCTGTTGAGATATTGGAGATAGGCAACTCGCTCACGAAAGAAACCGATGCTGCTGAACCGAAACCAAGTAAGGACAATACCAACAAGCGTCTCTCAGAAGACCGCATTTCTGAAGTCTCTGCGTCTTCCCCGGTGTTGTTAGGGGTTGACAAGGAGCAATCTGTTTCTGAAGTCTCTGCGTCTTCCCTGGCGTTAGGGGTTGACAAAGAGCAGTCTGTTTTTGAAGTCTCTGCGTCTTCCCTGGTGTTAGGAGTTGACAAAGAGCAGTCTGTTTCTGAACTCTCCGCGTCCTCCCCGGTGTTGTTAGGGGTTGATAAAGAGCAATCTCTTTCTGAAGTCTCTGCGTCCTCCCCGGTGTTGTTAGGGGTTGGCAAGGAGCAAGCTATTTCCGAAGTCTCTGCGTCCACCCTAGGTAGTTTAGGGGTTGACAAGGAGCAATCTAATACTGAAGCCTTTTCGTCATGTCTGGTAAGGGTTAGAGAAAATAAAGATGATGCTAAACCTGGAAAATTGATGTTATCCCCGGAGGAGTTAGGAGATAACCCTAATTATGGCTACATAGGATGCCCGTTAGAAACAATTATTCCAAGTGAAGAAATTAATTTGATGAAAAATCAAAAAAAAAGTTGAATACATTTTTGAACCAGGAATTTCCGCTGTTTGAGACGATTATAGGTTCGACTACACTTATTGAGCACGAAATCCGTCTGCTACAGCCCAGGCCGATCAAACAAATATACCGACCCCAGAATCCAAAAATGCAGGAGGTGTGCAATACCGAGGTAGACGCGATGTGAGATGAAGGAGTGATAGAACCTTCTACCAGCCCGTGGAGCTCTCCAATAGTGATTGTGAAGAAGAAAGATGGAAAGAACCGTTTCTGCATCGACTTCCGCAAAGTTAACGAAGTTACAATGAAGGATGCTTACCCTCTTTCATTTATTAATGCTATAGTGGATAAGCTGCGAAAAGCCAAATATATTTCCAGTCTAGATTTGAAGAGTGGATACTGGCAGGTTCCATTAACACCGGAGAGCAAACCCATTACCGCGTTCACCGTACCGGGACGTGGATTGTTCCAATTCACGGTCCTTCCATTTGGTTCACATTCCGCACCTGCCACTTTCCAGAGATTGTTTGACAGACTTATAGGCCCAGATTTAGATCCGTACGCCTTTGCCTATTTGGATGACATCATAGTTTTAGGGGAAACGTTCGAATGACATTTGGAAAATCTATCTGAGGTGTTCCGTCGATTACGAGGAGCACGGTTGAAACTGAACCCGGAGAAATGCCACTTCTGTTTACCGTCCATGAAATACTTCGGCCATGTAGTCACTGGAGATGGAATCCGTACCAATCCAGAAAAAGTCGAGAGCATAATTAAATTTGCAGCGCCGAGGAATATCCGGGAATTAAGAAGATTTTTGGGAGTTGTATCCTGGTATAGGAGATTTGTGCCATAGTTTTCACAAAAAGTGGCCCCGTTAACGAAATTACTCCGCAAATCCCAACGATGGAAGTGGGCTAAAGAACAAGAAGCTGCTTTTACTGAGATTAAAACCTGTCTGTCGGAAGCTCCCGTTTTAAGTTGTCCTGATTTTTCCGTACCGTTCACCCTACAGACCGACGTCTCCGAATATGGTTTGGGAATTGCCCTTACACAACAGAAGGATGGCCAGGAGCATGTGGTAGCATACGCCAGTCGCACACTAAGTCCTGCCGAGAAGAATTACTCCGTCACTGAGAAAGAATGTCTTGCCATTGTTTGGGGGATTGAAAAGATGCGTCCTTATCTAGAGGGCTACCATTTCACGGTTGTTACCGATCATCAATCTCTTAGATGGCTGCATTCCATAGTGAGTCCATCCGGACGTTTAGCCCGATGGAGTATTTTTCTGCAGCAATATGATTTCGAGATACAGTACCGTAAAGGTGCTCTAAATCGCGTGGCTGAAACTTTGTTCAGAAATCCGCTACCAATGACCGCCGAAACCAATCCACCATCGATACTCTGTCTGACCGAGGTAACCGCCGAATGCTCATGGTACCGGAACAAAAAGGAAGAAGTCCTGAAGGATCCAAACAAGTTCCCTGACTACTGCATCAAAGAAGGCCGTTTGTACCGTCATTTTTGGGATATAAATGACTTAAGAGAACCGGAGATGAGTGATCCATGGAAACTGTGCATAGCAAAGTTCGACCGAACCCGAGTTCTCGGAGAAAACCATGATGCCCTTTACGCTGGACATCTGGGAATCGCCAAGACCATTACTCGTATCGCCAGATCATACTATTGGCCTGGAATGTTTCGAGACACCACCAAATACGTTCGCCGGTGTTTGCAATGCCAGAGGTACAAACCATCCCAACAGAAGCCTCCTGGAAAAATGCAGCCATCTCCAAATCAACGACCGTGGGATACTGTTAGTTCCGATATCATTGGACCATTGCCGAGGAGTAAGAAGGGGAAATACTACATTGTAATTTGCCAGGACCGATTTACCAAATGGGTATAATGCAAACCATTGAGGAGTGCTACTGCCAGTAGCATCGGTACCGCCTTTCACGAAGAGATACTGACCGTATTTGGATGTCCCCGTACCGTCTTAACTGATAATGGATCCCAGTATAATAGTACATTGTTTAGGAATATGTTGAAGGAATTGGGAATCCGACACCGATTCACACCCCCGTACACGCCGCAAGCTAACCCGGTAGAGAGAGCCAATCGCACTCTGAAGACGATGATTGCACAATATTGCGAGCGAGATCAACGGGATTGGGATATACGTCTAGCCGACTTGAAGTTTGCGATGAACGACTTCAAACGCGATTCGGCTGGGTTTTCACCGGCCTCTTTGAATTTTGGACGAGATCCTGACATTCCGAAATCCCTTAGGAAGGAAACTGAAAACAACCCGGAGAGCAATACGAAAGAAGGTGCCGTAACTGAAACTCTTAAGGAGGAAGATACAATACCGCATCGTACGAAACTGGATCAATTGCAAGAGTGTTTTGACCTCGTCCGTTTAAATCTGTCCAGATCATTTACCAGTCAAAGCCATTATTATAATCTACGTCGTCGAGATTGGAAATGCGCCCTGGGGTGAAGGTTATGAAAAAAGAGTATACTTTGTCTTCAGCCGTTGATCATGTCGCCGCAAAATTAGCTCCAAAATACTCTGGGCCCTGCGAAGTGGTCCGAGTCGTCTCCCCAGTAGTGTATGACTTACGAGACGGAACCGGCAAGCGACATAACCGAATCCATATTAAGGATTTAAAACCGTTAAATAATTAGTTTGTTTCAGAATGAAACCAAGGTGCGATGGACCACTGCGAGGGAGTGAGCCGCTGTCCTGTCGTAATCCCTACGAGGATCGAGTCGAGCGACAGAGAAGGGAACAAGCCCAAACCGCGAAGGCCAAAGAAACCGCCCGACAGTTGAGAACGTCGCCGACCCCCTGCGACTACGAGACCATAGAACTCACCGACTCATCGTTCTCCTCCGACCCTCCCGATCCAGATACCGAGGATGCATCGTGGACTCCGACTTCGATCTAGAGGAATTCGAGTTCTACATCCCCTCCGACGCGGGATGTTCGACATCGACCCATATGTGCCAGGAGCCACACCTCCACCGCCGCCCCCGCCACCAGAACCTGGGGTGCACCATGAGTCGTACCTCGTGTGCACACTGGTTGAACGAGAGACCGTACACACTCTGGATCCGGATTGTCAGGTCACGGAGAACGTGACGGAGACCGTGTCACAGTATTATTCGGGAATTCACCACACGTTCGTGCCGGACAGGAAGATCCCAGAATCACCCGTCATAACCCCGGCAGTCGAAGGAGCCTCAGAAGCTCCAATGGAGGCGTCTTCCAGGCCACGGGAAGCTAGAAGTTTGTGCTCCGTCGGGTATTGTACAATAACCGCACAAGAAGGATTTTTAGTTTCTTTTTCCGTTTTAAGTTGAGTAGCCGCAGCTAAGTTAATTGAGTATGCACAATTTTTTTTCTCTTTCTTTTCTTTCACTCTTCGGCTAGTAGAGAGGTGATAAAGACCGAACTAAGTCAGGAGTGTAGCGATACCTGAACATTACCGAGCGATTGATTGAAATCTGTTTGTTCTGTTATAGTGATTTGAGGCCGTAAAACAAAAGAAGCAGAATGGACCCCAACCTCGAGTCGTCCTTTGAAGAATTGAGCCTTTATGATACCGCCGAAAGCCTGTCCGATGAAACGGAGGACCTGTCCGACCGTTCCATGGAATGTAACCCTTTAAGAACCGACTCCTGGAAAAATAAGGAAGCCGTGGAAGTTCCCCGACTTCGCCAAACTCGAGAAGCCTACTTTTCCCCGACCACTGCTGTTTCTCCGGGAATCAAGAGGAAGCGAAGTTACCCGGAATCGGAGACTTGCATACGAATCACAAACGATCTTTGCTGGCGATGTGGAACTACTGGTCATAACCGACATGCCTGTAGCCGTCCGGCTATTCTATTCTGCTCCCCATGTGGCATGGTGGGAAGAATGTCACGGGACTGTACATGTGTCAAGACCGCCGATTATTCACGAGCTAATGCTTCAGTGAAATCTGTCGCTGTGCAGGTTCACCTAGTGTCCCGTTCCGGTTCCGATAAGCGACGAGTATGCCAAGAGAGGGGTGTGCAATGTGACCTGTGTACCTGCTCCGCGTCACCACAGCCGACGATCAACCATCTACATGAAAGATACTCCCGTATACGTCGAGATATCAGAACCCGAGGATTTGGGCCTAGCTCCAGCGTCCGTAGCAGAGGCTACAGACTCAAGGAGACCCGCCCACAATAAGCAGTTCCATAGGAGATCAGCCCGGATTACAGTATAAAGACTTAAATAGAGTTAAGTAAATTGTTATTGAGAAAGGTTGTTTAAGAAAAAAAATTAAAGCACGCGAGCGATGTTCGCGTCCTTTAATTTTTTTTACCGAAGTAAGGGGGGATGTAACGAGGTTCTCGTTACTGAAAGTTACCTTGTGTTACCGAGTGGATTTTCAGTTTGTCTTTATGTCACCGAGTATATATATATTTTATATTATATCATCCGTTATGTATTTTGGCCTCCGTATAAAAATTACTTTGTAGTTTATGTCGCCGAGTATATATTTATTTTATATTATATATCGTCCGTTATGTATTTTGGCCTCTGTATAAAAGTTACTTTATAGTTTATGTCGCCGAGTATATATTCATTATATCAACCGTTATGTAGTTTAGACTCTGTATAAGAATCACCTTGTAGTTTATGTCGCCGAGTATATGTTCCAAGCATTTCAGCTATAAGATTTATAACTATTTTAAGTGTCAAAAGGACATTATTATTTACTCTCTAGTTTCTGGGTAGAAATAGTTTTGTACATAAGAGATATAGTTATTTTAAGTTCCGATAATATTTTTATTTTTACTGTCTAGTTCCCGTGGGGAAATTATTTAATGCATTTAAAATGTTTATTCCGGCTGAGACCACCGAAATTTCAGATATTGGTTTCGCCACCGCCATACGATACAGTGAGTAGCGCGCAGGCCGAACTAATCGAGGAGGTGGAAAGTGTAGGACATATGCGAAAGAGTCGAGTCGGGTGTATTTTTGGTTTTTTCTTTTCTGGTTACTTTAAAAAATCTAATAATTCCTTTGCAGTTTTCTTTTGGTGTATAAATACCACGAGAATTTGGTTATGGTTGAAGGTAAGAGGTTTTTAATTATAACGATTCGGAATTAAGTGGTCTTTTCAATCGCAAATCTAGTGTATTAATTGTGTTTATTTTCCGTATTTTAAAAATTTAATAATTTCTTTTGAGTTTTCTTCCGGTGTATAAGAACCACGAGAATTTGGTTGTGGTAGAAGTTGAGAAGTTTTAATTATAACGGTTCGAAATTAAGTGGTCTTTTCAATCACAAATCTAGTGTATTCATTGTGTTGATTTTTCGTGTTTGAACAATAAGTTGGAACATCTTCGCATTACCGGAGTCCGGTCTTTTCTGGTTATTTTCTTTCAATTTTCCGTGAGGTTTAGATTGACATATCAGGGAGCGCCAGGCATACATATCCGCTAGGGCTTTCTAATATTTCAAATCGACAACCCCAATAATTTAGTAATTTGCAACCCCGGTCTTTTTTCTAGTGATATTCTCTTTCATTTTTCCGTGGAGAGGTTTCGATTGAAATATCAAGTAGCGCCAGGCCTACATATCCGCTAGGGCTTCCTAATATTTTAAATCAACAACCCTAATAAGTTAATAAATCACACTCCCGGTCTTTTCTAGTTATTCTCTTTCATTTTTCCGTGGAGAGGTTTCGATTGAAATATCAGGTAGCGCCAGGCATACATAACCGCTAGGGCTTCCTAATATTTTAAATCAACAACTCCAATAATTTAATAAATCACACCGCCGGTCTTTTCTAGTTGTTCTCTTTCGTTTTTCCGTGGAGAGGTTTCGATTGAAACATCTGGTAGCGTCAGGCATACATATCCGCTAAGGCGTCCTAATATTTTAAATCAACAACCCCAATAATTTAATAAATCACACCCCCGGTCTTTTCTAGTTATTCTCTTTCGTTTTCCGTGGAGAGGTTTCGATTGAAATATCAGGTAGCGCTAGGAATACATATCCGCTAGGGCTTCCTAATATTTTAAATCAACAACCCCAATAATTCAATAAATCACACCCCCGGTCTTTTCTAGTTATTCTCTTTCGTTTTCCGTGGAGAGGTTTCGATTGAAATATCAGGTAGCGCTAGGCATACATATCCGCTAGGGCTTCCTAATTATTTAAATCAACAACCCCAATAATTTAATAAATCACACCCCCGGTCTTTTCCAGTTATTCTCATTCATTTTTCCGTGAAGAGGTTTCGATCGAAATATCAGGTAGCGCCAGGCATACATATCCGCTAGGGCTTCCTAATATTTCAAATCAACAACCCCAATAATTTAATAAATCACACCACCGATCTTTTCTAGTTATTCTCTTTCGTTTTCCGTGGAGAGGTTTCGATTGAAATATCAGGTAGCGCCAGGCAAACATATCCGCTAGGGCTTCCTAATATTTCAAATCAACAACCCCAATAATTTAATAAATCACACCCCCGGTCTCTCCTAGTTATCCTCTTCCATTTTTCCGTGGAGAGGTTTCGATTGAAATATCAGGTAGCGCTAGGCATACATATCCGCTACGGCTTCCTAATATTTTAAATCAACAACCCCAATAAATCAATAAATCACACCTCCGGTCTTTTCTAGTTATTCTCTTTCGTTTTCCGTGGAGAGGTTTCGATTGAAATATCAGGTAGCGCTAGGAATACATATCCGCTAGGGCTTCCTAATATTTTAAATCAACAACCCCAATAATTCAATAAATCACACCCCCGGTCTTTTCTAGTTATTCTCTTCCGTTTTCCGTGGAGAGGTTTCGATTGAAATATCAGGTAGCGCTAGGCATACATATCCGCTAGGGCTTCCTAATTATTTAAATCAACAACCCCAATAATTTAATAAATCACACCCCCGGTCTTTTCCAGTTATTCTCATTCATTTTTCCGTGAAGAGGTTTCGATCGAAATATCAGGTAGCGCCAGGCATACATATCCGCTAGGGCTTCCTAATAGTTTAAATCAAAAACCCCAATAATTTATTAAGTCACACCCCCGGTCTTTTCTAGTTATTCTCTTTCATTTTTCCGTGCAGAGGTTTCGATTGAAATATCAGGTAGCGCCAGGCATACATATCCGCTAGGGCTTCCTAATATTTTAAATCAACGACCCCAATAAACTAATAAATCACACCCCCGGCCTTTTCTAGTTATTCTCTTTCATTTTTCCGTGGAGAGGTTTCGATTGAAATATCAGGTAGCGCCAGGCATACATATCCGCTAGGGCTTCCTAATATTTTAAATCAACGACCCCAATAAAATAATAAATCACACCCCCGGCCTTTTCTAGTTATTCTCTTTCATTTTTCCGTGGAGAGGTTTCAATTATAATATCAGGTAGCGCCAGGCATACATATCCGCTAGGGCTTCCTAATATTTTAAATCAACGACCCCAATAAATTAATAAATCACACCCCCGGCCTTTTCTAGTTATTCTCTTTCATTTTTCCGTGGAGAGGTTTCGATTGAAATATCAGGTAGCGCTAGGCATACATATCCGCTAGGGTTTCCTAATATTTTGAATCAACAACCCCAATAATTTAATAAATCACACCCCCGGTGTTTTCTAGTTGTTCTCTTTCGTTTTTCCGTGGAGAGGGTTCGATTGAAATATCAGGTAGCGCCAGGCAAACATATCCGCTAGGGCTTCCTAACATTTTAAATCAACAACCCCAATAATTTAATAAATCACACCCCGGTCTTTCCTAAATATTCTCTTTCATTTTTCCGTGGAGAGGTTTCGATTGAAATATCAGGTAGCGCTAGGCATACATATCCGCTAGGGCTTCCTAATATTTTAAATCAACGACCCCAATAATTTAATAAATCACACCCCCGGTCTTTCCTAGTTATTCTCTTTCATTTTTCCGTGCAGAGGTTTTGATTGAAATATCAGGTAGCGCCAGGCATACATATCCGCTAGGGCTTCCTAATATTTTAAATCAACGACCCCAATAAATTAATAAATCACACCCCCGGCCTTTTCTAGTTATTCTCTTTCATTTTTCCGTGGAGAGGTTTCGATTGAAATATCAGGTAGAGCTAGGCATACATATCCGCTAGGGTTTCCTAATATTTTGAATCAACAACCCCAATAATTTAATAAATCACACCCCCGGTCTTTTCTAGTTGTTCTCTTTCGTTTTTCCGTGGAGAGGGTTCGATTGAAATATCAGGTAGCGCCAGGCATACATATCCGCTAGGGCTTCCTAATATTATAAATCAACAACCCCAATAATTCAATAAATCACACTCACGGTCTTTTCTAGTTATTCTCTTTCGTTTTCCGTGGAGAGGTTTCGATTGAAATATCAGGTAGCGCTAGGCATACATATCCGCTAGGGCTTCCTAATTATTTAAATCAACAACCCCAATAATTTAATAAATCACACCCCCGGTATTTTCTAGTTATTCTCATTCATTTTTCCGTGAAGAGGTTTCTATCGAAATATCAGGTAGCGCCAGGCATACATATCCGCTAGGGCTTCCTAATAGTTTAAATCAAAAACCCCAATAATTTATTAAGTCACACCCCCGGTCTTTTCTAGTTATTCTCTCTCATTTTTCCGTGCAGAGGTTTCGATTGAAATATCAGGTAGCGCCAGGCATACATATCCGCTAGGGCTTCCTAATATTTTAAATCAACGACCTCAATAAATTAATAAATAACACCCCCGGCCTTTTCTAGTTATTCTCTTCCATTTTTCCGTGGAGAGGTTTCGATTGAAATATCAGGTAGCGCTAGGCATACATATCCGCTAGGGTTTCCTAATATTTTGAATCAACAACCCCAATAATTTAATAAATCACACCCCCGGTCTTTTCTAGTTGTTCTCTTTCGTTTTTCCGTGGAGAGGGTTCGATTGAAATATCAGGTAGCGCCAGGCAAACATATCCGCTAGGGCTTCCTAACATTTTAAATCAACAACCCCAATAATTTAATAAATCACACCCCCGGTCTTTCCCAGTTATTCTCTTTCATTTTTCCGTGGAGAGGTTTCGATTGAAATATCAGGTAGCGCTAGGCATACATATCCGCTAGGGCTTCCTAATATTTTAAATCAACGACCCCAATAATTTAATAAATCACACCCCCGGTCTTTCCTAGTTATTCCCTTTCATTTTTCCGTGCAGAGGTTTCGATTGAAATATCAGGTAGCGCCAGGCATACATATCCGATAGGGCTTCCTAATATTTTGAATCAACGACCCCAATAAATTAATAAATCACACCCCCGGCCTTTTCTAGTTATCCTCTTTCATTTTTCCGTGAGGAGGTTTCGATTGAAATATCAGGTAGCGCCAGGCATACATATCCGCTAGGGCTTCCTAATATTTCAAATCAACAACCCCAATAATTTAATAAATCACACCCCCGGTCTTTCCTAGTTATTCTCTTTCATTTTTCCGTGGAGAGGTTTCGATTGAAATATCAGGTAGCGCTAGGCATACATATCCGCTAGGGCTTCCTAATATTTTAAATCAACGAACCCAATAATTTAATAAATCACACCCCCGGTCTTTTCTAGTTATTCTCTCTCATTTTTCCGTGCAGAGGTTTCGATTGAAATATCAGGTAGCGCCAGGCATACATATCCGATAGGGCTTCCTAATTATTTAAATCAACAACCCCAATAATTTAATAAATCACACCCCCGGTCTTTTCTAGTTATTCTCATTCATTTTTCCGCGAAGAGGTTTCGATCGAAATATCAGGTAGCGCCAGGCATACATATCCGCTAGGGCTTCCTAACATTTTAAATCAACAACCCCAATAATTTAATAAATCACACCCCCCGGCTTTTCTAGTTGTTCTCTTTCGTTTTTCCGTGGAGAAGGTTCGATTGAAATATCAGGTAGCACCAGGCAAACATATCCGCTAGGGCTTCCTAACATTTTAAATCAACAACCCCAATAATTTAATAAATCACACCCCCGGTCTTTTCTAGTTATTCTCATTCATTTTTCCGTGAAGTGGTTTCGATCGAAATATCAAGTAGCGCTAGGCATACATATCCGCTAGGGCTTCCTAATATTTTGAATCAACAACCCCAATAATTTAATAAATCACACCCCCGGCCTTTTCTAGTTATTCTCTTTCATTTTTCCGTGGTGAGGTTTCGATTGAAATATCAGGTAGCGCCAGGCATACATATCCGCTAGGGCTTCCTAATATTTTAAATCAACAACCCCAATAATTTAATAAATCACACCCCCGTTCTTTCCTAGTTATTCTCTTTCATTTTTCTGTTGAGAGGTTTCGATTGAAATATCAGGTAGTGCTAGGCATACATATCCGCTAGGGCATCCTAATATTTTAAATCAACAACGCCAATAATTCAATAAATCACACCCCCGGTCTTTTCTAGTTATTCTCTTTCGTTTTCCGTGGAGAGGTTTCGATTGAGATATCAGGTAGTGCAAGGCATACATATCTGCTAGGGCTTCCTAATATTTTAAATCAACAACCCCAATAATTTAATAAATCACACCCCCCGTCTTTCCTACTTATTCTCTTTCATTTTTCTGTTGAGAGGTTCCGATTAAAATATCAGGTAGCGCTAGGCATACATATCCGCTAGGGCTTCCTAATATTTTAAATCAACAACCCCAATAATTCAATAAATCACACCCCCGGTCTTTTCTAGTTATTCTCTTTCGTTTTCCGTGGAGAGGTTTCTATTGAAATATCAGGTAGCGCTAGGCATACATATCCGCTAGGGCTTCAATATATTTTAAATCAACAACCCCAATAATTTAATAAATCACACCCCCGGTCTTTTCTAGTTATTCTCTTTCATTTTTCCGTGGAGAGGTTTCGATTGAAATATCAGGTAGCGCTAGGCATACATATCCGCTAGGGTTTCCTAATATTTTGAATCAACAACCCCAATAATTTAATAAATCACACCCCCGGTCTTTTCTAGTTATTCTCTTTCGTTTTCCCGTGGAGAAGGTTCGATTGAAATATCAGGTAGCGCTAGGCATACATATCCGCTAGGGTTTTCTAATATTTTGAATCAACAACCCCAATAATTTAATAAATCACACCCCCGGTCTTTTCTAGTTGTTCTCTTTCTTTTTTCCGTGGAGAGGGTTCGATTGAAATGTCAGGTAGCGCTAGGCATACATATCCGCTAGGGCTTCCTAATATTTTAAATCAACAACCCCAATAATTTAATAAATCACACCCCCGGTCTTTCCTAGTTATTCTCTTTCATTTTTTCGTGAGAGGTTTCGATTGAAATATCAGGTAGCGCCAGGCAAACATATCCGCTAGGGCTTCCTAACATTTTAAATCAACAACCCCAATAATTTAATAAATCACACCCCCGGTCTTTTCTAGTTATTATCTTTCGTTTTTCCGTGGAGAGGGTTCGATTGAAATATCAGGTAGCGCTAGGCATACATATCCGCTAGGGATTTCTAATATTTTGAATCAACAACCCCAATAATTTAATAAATCACACCCCCGGTCTTTTCTAGTTGTTCTCTCTCGTTTTTCCGTGGAGAGGGTTCGATTGACATATCAGGTAGCGCTAGGCATACATATCCGCTAGGGCCTCCTAACATTTTAAATCAACAACCCCAATAATTTAATAAATCACACCCCCGGTCTTTCCTAGTTATTCTCTTTCATTTTTCCGTGGAGAGGTTTCGATTGAAATATCAGGTAGCGCCAGGCATACATATCCGATAGGGCTTCCTAATATTTTGAATCAACGACCCCAATAAATTAATAAATCACACCCCCGGTCTTTTCTAGTTATTCTCTTTCGTTTTCCGTGGAGAGGTTTCGATTGAAATATCAGGTAGCGCCAGGCATACATATCCGCTAGGGCTTCCTAATATTTTAAATCAACAACCCCAATAATTCAATAAATCACACCCCCGGTCTTTTCTAGTTATTCTCTTTCGTTTTCCGTGAAGAGGTTTCGATTGAAATATCAGGTAGCGCTAGGCATACATATCCGCTAGGGCTTCCTAATATTTTAAATCAACGACCCCAATAATTCAATAAATCACACCCCCGGTCTTTTCTAGTTATTCTCATTCATTTTTCCGTGGAGAGGTTTCGATCGAAATATCAGGTAGCGTCAGGCATACATATCCGCTAGGGCTTCCTAATATTTTAAATCAAAAACCCCAATAATTTAATAAGTCACACCCCCGGTCTTTTCTAGTTATTCTCATTCATTTTTCCGTGGAGAGGTTTCGATCGATATATCAGGTAGCGCCAGGCATACATATCCGCTTGGGCTTCCTAATATTTTGAATCAACAACCCCAATAATTTAATAAGTCACAACCCCGGTCGTTTCTAGTTATTCTCTTCAATTTTTCCGTGGAGAGGTTTCGATTGAAATATCAGGTAGCGCCAGGCATACATATCCGCTAGGGCTTCCTAATATTTTGAATCAACGACCCCAATAAATTAATAAATCACACCCCCGGCCTTTTCTAGTTATCCTCTTTCATTTTTCCGTGAGGAGGTTTCGATTGAAATATCAGGTAGCGCCAGGCATACATATCCGCTAGGGCTTCCTAATATTTCAAATCAACAACCCCAATAATTTAATAAATCACACCCCCGGTCTTTCCTAGTTATTCTCTTTCATTTTTCCGTGGAGAGGTTTCGATTGAAATATCAGGTAGCGCTAGGCATACATATCCGCTAGGGCTTCCTAATATTTTAAATCAACGAACCCAATAATTTAATAAATCACACCCCCGGTCTTTTCTAGTTATTCTCTCTCATTTTTCCGTGCAGAGGTTTCGATTGAAATATCAGGTAGCGCCAGGCATACATATCCGCTAGGGCTTCCTAATTATTTAAATCAACAACCCCAATAATTTAATAAATCACACCCCCGGTCTTTTCTAGTTATTCTCATTCATTTTTCCGCGAAGAGGTTTCGATCGAAATATCAGGTAGCGCCAGGCATACATATCCGCTAGGGCTTCCTAACATTTTAAATCAACAACCCCAATAATTTAATAAATCACACCCCCCGGCTTTTCTAGTTGTTCTCTTTCGTTTTTCCGTGGAGAAGGTTCGATTGAAATATCAGGTAGCACCAGGCAAACATATCCGCTAGGGCTTCCTAACATTTTAAATCAACAACCCCAATAATTTAATAAATCACACCCCCGGTCTTTTCTAGTTATTCTCATTCATTTTTCCGTGAAGTGGTTTCGATCGAAATATCAAGTAGCGCTAGGCATACATATCCGCTAGGGCTTCCTAATATTTTGAATCAACAACCCCAATAATTTAATAAATCACACCCCCGGCCTTTTCTAGTTATTCTCTTTCATTTTTCCGTGGTGAGGTTTCGATTGAAATATCAGGTAGCGCCAGGCATACATATCCGCTAGGGCTTCCTAATATTTTAAATCAACAACCCCAATAATTTAATAAATCACACCCCCGTTCTTTCCTAGTTATTCTCTTTCATTTTTCTGTTGAGAGGTTTCGATTGAAATATCAGGTAGTGCTAGGCATACATATCCGCTAGGGCATCCTAATATTTTAAATCAACAACGCCAATAATTCAATAAATCACACCCCCGGTCTTTTCTAGTTATTCTCTTTCGTTTTCCGTGGAGAGGTTTCGATTGAGATATCAGGTAGCGCAAGGCATACATATCTGCTAGGGCTTCCTAATATTTTAGATCAACAACCCCAATAATTTAATAAATCACACCCCCCGTCTTTCCTACTTATTCTCTTTCATTTTTCTGTTGAGAGGTTTCGATTAAAATATCAGGTAGCGCTAGGCATACATATCCGCTAGGGCTTCCTAATATTTTAAATCAACAACCCCAATAATTCAATAAATCACACCCCCGGTCTTTTCTAGTTATTCTCTTTCGTTTTCCGTGGAGAGGTTTCTATTGAAATATCAGGTAGCGCTAGGCATACATATCCGCTAGGGCTTCAATATATTTTAAATCAACAACCCCAATAATTTAATAAATCACACCCCCGGTCTTTTCTAGTTATTCTCTTTCATTTTTCCGTGGAGAGGTTTCGATTGAAATATCAGGTAGCGCTAGGCATACATATCCGCTAGGGTTTCCTAATATTTTGAATCAACAACCCCAATAATTTAATAAATCACACCCCCGGTCTTTTCTAGTTATTCTCTTTCGTTTTCCCGTGGAGAAGGTTCGATTGAAATATCAGGTAGCGCTAGGCATACATATCCGCTAGGGTTTTCTAATATTTTGAATCAACAACCCCAATAATTTAATAAATCACACCCCCGGTCTTTTCTAGTTGTTCTCTTTCTTTTTTCCGTGGAGAGGGTTCGATTGAAATGTCAGGTAGCGCTAGGCATACATATCCGCTAGGGCTTCCTAATATTTTAAATCAACAACCCCAATAATTTAATAAATCACACCCCCGGTCTTTCCTAGTTATTCTCTTTCATTTTTTCGTGAGAGGTTTCGATTGAAATATCAGGTAGCGCCAGGCAAACATATCCGCTAGGGCTTCCTAACATTTTAAATCAACAACCCCAATAATTTAATAAATCACACCCCCGGTGTTTTCTAGTTGTTCTCTTTCGTTTTTCCGTGGAGAGGGTTCGATTGAAATATCAGGTAGCGCCAGGCAAACATATCCGCTAGGGCTTCCTAACATTTTAAATCAACAACCCCAATAATTTAATAAATCACACCCCGGTCTTTCCTAAATATTCTCTTTCATTTTTCCGTGGAGAGGTTTCGATTGAAATATCAGGTAGCGCTAGGCATACATATCCGCTAGGGCTTCCTAATATTTTAAATCAACGACCCCAATAATTTAATAAATCACACCCCCGGTCTTTCCTAGTTATTCTCTTTCATTTTTCCGTGCAGAGGTTTTGATTGAAATATCAGGTAGCGCCAGGCATACATATCCGCTAGGGCTTCCTAATATTTTAAATCAACGACCCCAATAAATTAATAAATCACACCCCCGGCCTTTTCTAGTTATTCTCTTTCATTTTTCCGTGGAGAGGTTTCGATTGAAATATCAGGTAGAGCTAGGCATACATATCCGCTAGGGTTTCCTAATATTTTGAATCAACAACCCCAATAATTTAATAAATCACACCCCCGGTCTTTTCTAGTTGTTCTCTTTCGTTATTCCGTGGAGAGGGTTCGATTGAAATATCAGGTAGCGCCAGGCATACATATCCGCTAGGGCTTCCTAATATTATAAATCAACAACCCCAATAATTCAATAAATCACACTCACGGTCTTTTCTAGTTATTCTCTTTCGTTTTCCGTGGAGAGGTTTCGATTGAAATATCAGGTAGCGCTAGGCATACATATCCGCTAGGGCTTCCTAATTATTTAAATCAACAACCCCAATAATTTAATAAATCACACCCCCGGTATTTTCTAGTTATTCTCATTCATTTTTCCGTGAAGAGGTTTCTATCGAAATATCAGGTAGCGCCAGGCATACATATCCGCTAGGGCTTCCTAATAGTTTAAATCAAAAACCCCAATAATTTATTAAGTCACACCCCCGGTCTTTTCTAGTTATTCTCTTTCATTTTTCCGTGCAGAGGTTTCGATTGAAATATCAGGTAGCGCCAGGCATACATATCCGCTAGGGCTTCCTAATATTTTAAATCAACGACCTCAATAAATTAATAAATAACACCCCCGGCCTTTTCTAGTTATTCTCTTCCATTTTTCCGTGGAGAGGTTTCGATTGAAATATCAGGTAGCGCTAGGCATACATATCCGCTAGGGTTTCCTAATATTTTGAATCAACAACCCCAATAATTTAATAAATCACACCCCCGGTCTTTTCTAGTTGTTCTCTTTCGTTTTTCCGTGGAGAGGGTTCGATTGAAATATCAGGTAGCGCCAGGCAAACATATCCGCTAGGGCTTCCTAACATTTTAAATCGACAACCCCAATAATTTAATAAATCACACCCCCGGTCTTTCCCAGTTATTCTCTTTCATTTTTCCGTGGAGAGGTTTCGATTGAAATATCAGGTAGCGCTAGGCATACATATCCGCTAGGGCTTCCTAATATTTTAAATCAACGACCCCAATAATTTAATAAATCACACCCCCGGTCTTTCCTAGTTATTCCCTTTCATTTTTCCGTGCAGAGGTTTCGATTGAAATATCAGGTAGCGCCAGGCATACATATCCGATAGGGCTTCCTAATATTTTGAATCAACGACCCCAATAAATTAATAAATCACACCCCCGGCCTTTTCTAGTTATCCTCTTTCATTTTTCCGTGAGGAGGTTTCGATTGAAATATCAGGTAGCGCCAGGCATACATATCCGCTAGGGCTTCCTAATATTTCAAATCAACAACCCCAATAATTTAATAAATCACACCCCCGGTCTTTCCTAGTTATTCTCTTTCATTTTTCCGTGGAGAGGTTTCGATTGAAATATCAGGTAGCGCTAGGCATACATATCCGCTAGGGCTTCCTAATATTTTAAATCAACGAACCCAATAATTTAATAAATCACACCCCCGGTCTTTTCTAGTTATTCTCTCTCATTTTTCCGTGCAGAGGTTTCGATTGAAATATCAGGTAGCGCCAGGCATACATATCCGCTAGGGCTTCCTAATTATTTTAATCAACAACCCCAATAATTTAATAAATCACACCCCCGGTCTTTTCTAGTTATTCTCATTCATTTTTCCGCGAAGAGGTTTC
The DNA here is from genome assembly GCA_963921935.1 of Galeruca laticollis. NCBI lineage: Eukaryota > Metazoa > Arthropoda > Insecta > Coleoptera > Chrysomelidae > Galeruca > Galeruca laticollis. The sequence continues at coordinate 259,251,631 of OY998176.1, read as the reverse complement.
GATCGAAACATCAGGTAGCGCCAGGCATACATATCCGCTAGGGCTTCCTAACATTTTAAATCAACAACCCCAATAATTTAATAAATCACACCCCCCGGCTTTTCTAGTTGTTCTCTTTCGTTTTTCCGTGGAGAAGGTTCGATTGAAATATCAGGTAGCACCAGGCAAACATATCCGCTAGGGCTTCCTAACATTTTAAATCAACAACCCCAATAATTTAATAAATCACACCCCCGGTCTTTTCTAGTTATTCTCATTCTTTTTTCCGTGAAGTGGTTTCGATCGAAATATCAAGTAGCGCTAGGCATACATATCCGCTAGGGCTTCCTAATATTTTGAATCAACAACCCCAATAATTTAATAAATCACACCCCCGGCCTTTTCTAGTTATTCTCTTTCATTTTTCCGTGGTGAGGTTTCGATTGAAATATCAGGTAGCGCCAGGCATACATATCCGCTAGGGCTTCCTAATATTTTAAATCAACAACCCCAATAATTTAATAAATCACACCCCCGTTCTTTCCTAGTTATTCTCTTTCATTTTTCTGTTGAGAGGTTTCGATTGAAATATCAGGTAGTGCTAGGCATACATATCCGCTAGGGCATCCTAATATTTTAAATCAACAACGCCAATAATTCAATAAATCACACCCCCGGTCTTTTCTAGTTATTCTCTTTCGTTTTCCGTGGAGAGGTTTCGATTGAGATATCAGGTAGCGCAAGGCATACATATCTGCTAGGGCTTCCTAATATTTTAAATCAACAACCCCAATAATTTAATAAATCACACCCCCCGTCTTTCCTACTTATTCTCTTTCATTTTTCTGTTGAGAGGTTTCGATTAAAATATCAGGTAGCGCTAGGCATACATATCCGCTAGGGCTTCCTAATATTTTAAATCAACAACCCCAATAATTCAATAAATCACACCCCCGGTCTTTTCTAGTTATTCTCTTTCGTTTTCCGTGGAGAGGTTTCTATTGAAATATCAGGTAGCGCTAGGCATACATATCCGCTAGGGCTTCAATATATTTTAAATCAACAACCCCAATAATTTAATAAATCACACCCCCGGTCTTTTCTAGTTATTCTCTTTCATTTTTCCGTGGAGAGGTTTCGATTGAAATATCAGGTAGCGCTAGGCATACATATCCGCTAGGGTTTCCTAATATTTTGAATCAACAACCCCAATAATTTAATAAATCACACCCCCGGTCTTTTCTAGTTATTCTCTTTCGTTTTCCCGTGGAGAAGGTTCGATTGAAATATCAGGTAGCGCTAGGCATACATATCCGCTAGGGTTTTCTAATATTTTGAATCAACAACCCCAATAATTTAATAAATCACACCCCCGGTCTTTTCTAGTTGTTCTCTTTCTTTTTTCCGTGGAGAGGGTTCGATTGAAATGTCAGGTAGCGCTAGGCATACATATCCGCTAGGGCTTCCTAATATTTTAAATCAACAACCCCAATAATTTAATAAATCACACCCCCGGTCTTTCCTAGTTATTCTCTTTCATTTTTTCGTGAGAGGTTTCGATTGAAATATCAGGTAGCGCCAGGCAAACATATCCGCTAGGGCTTCCTAACATTTTAAATCAACAACCCCAATAATTTAATAAATCACACCCCCGGTCTTTTCTAGTTATTATCTTTCGTTTTTCCGTGGAGAGGGTTCGATTGAAATATCAGGTAGCGCTAGGCATACATATCCGATAGGGATTTCTAATATTTTGAATCAACAACCCCAATAATTTAATAAATCACACCCCCGGTCTTTTCTAGTTGTTCTCTCTCGTTTTTCCGTGGAGAGGGTTCGATTGACATATCAGGTAGCGCTAGGCATAGATATCCGCTAGGGCCTCCTAACATTTTAAATCAACAACCCCAATAATTTAATAAATCACACCCCCGGTCTTTCCTAGTTATTCTCTTTCATTTTTCCGTGGAGAGGTTTCGATTGAAATATCAGGTAGCGCCAGGCATACATATCCGATAGGGCTTCCTAATATTTTGAATCAACGACCCCAATAAATTAATAAATCACACCCCCGGTCTTTTCTAGTTATTCTCTTTCGTTTTCCGTGGAGAGGTTTCGATTGAAATATCAGGTAGCGCCAGGCATACATATCCGCTAGGGCTTCCTAATATTTTAAATCAACAACCCCAATAATTCAATAAATCACACCCCCGGTCTTTTCTAGTTATTCTCTTTCGTTTTCCGTGAAGAGGTTTCGATTGAAATATCAGGTAGCGCTAGGCATACATATCCGCTAGGGCTTCCTAATATTTTAAATCAACGACCCCAATAATTCAATAAATCACACCCCCGGTCTTTTCTAGTTATTCTCATTCATTTTTCCGTGGAGAGGTTTCGATCGAAATATCAGGTAGCGTCAGGCATACATATCCGCTAGGGCTTCCTAATATTTTAAATCAAAAACCCCAATAATTTAATAAGTCACACCCCCGGTCTTTTCTAGTTATTCTCATTCATTTTTCCGTGGAGAGGTTTCGATCGATATATCAGGTAGCGCCAGGCATACATATCCGCTTGGGCTTCCTAATATTTTGAATCAACAACCCCAATAATTTAATAAGTCACAACCCCGGTCGTTTCTAGTTATTCTCTTCAATTTTTCCGTGGAGAGGTTTCGATTGAAATATCAGGTAGCGCCAGGCATACATATCCGCTAGGGCTTCCTAATATTTTAAATCAACAACCCCAATAATTCAATAAATCACAGCCCCGGTCTTTTCTAGTTGTTCTCTCTCGTTTTTCCGTGGAGAGGGTTCGATTGACATATCAGGTAGCGCTAGGCATACATATCCGCTAGGGCCTCCTAAGATTTTAAACCAACAACCCCAATAATTTAATAAATCACACCCCCGGTCTTTCCTAGTTATTCTCTTTCATTTTTCCGTGGAGAGGTTTCGATTGAAATATCAGGTAGCGCTAGGCATACATATCCGCTAGGGCTTCCTAATATTTTAAACCAACAACCCCAATAATTTAATAAATCACACCCCCGGTCTTTCCTAGTTATTCTCTTTCATTTTTCTGTTGAGAGGTTTCGATTGAAATATCAGGTAGCGCTAGGCATACATATCCGCTAGGGCTTCATAATATTTTAAATCAACAACCCCAATAATTCAATAAATCACACTCACGGTCTTTTCTAGTTATTCTCTTTCGTTTTCCGTGGAGAGGTTTCGATTGAAATATCAGGTAGCGCTAGGCATACATATCCGCTAGGGCTTCCTAATTATTTAAATCAACAACCCCAATAATTTAATAAATCACACATCCGGTATTTTCTAGTTATTCTCATTCATTTTTCCGTGAAGAGGTTTCGATCGAAATATCAGGTAGCGCCAGGCATACATATCCGCTAGGGCTTCCTAATAGTTTAAATCAAAAACCCCAATAATTTATTAAGTCACACCCCCGGTCTTTTCTCGTTATTCTCTTTCATTTTTCCGTGCAGAGGTTTCGATTGAAATATCAGGTAGCGCCAGGCATACATATCCGCTAGGGCTTCCTAATATTTTAAATCAACGACCCCAATAAACTAATAAATAACACCCCCGGCCTTTTCTAGTTATTCTCTTCCATTTTTCCGTGGAGAGGTTTCGATTGGAATATCAGGTAGCGCTAGGCATACATATCCGCTAGGGTTTCCTAATATTTTGAATCAACAACCCCAATAATTTAATAAATCACACCCCCGGTCTTTTCTAGTTGTTCTCTTTCGTTTTTCCGTGGAGAGGGTTCGATTGAAATATCAGGTAGCGCCAGGCAAACATATCCGCTAGGGCTTCCTAACATTTTAAATCAACAACCCCAATAATTTAATAAATCACACCCCCGGTCTTTCCCAGTTATTCTTTTTCATTTTTCCGTGGAGAGGTTTCGATTGAAATATCAGGTAGCGCTAGGCATACATATCCGCTAGGGCTTCCTAATATTTTTAATCAACGACCCCAATAATTTAATAAATCACACCCCCGGTCTTTCCTAGTTATTCTCTTTCATTTTTCCGTGCAGAGGTTTCGATTGAAATATCAGGTAGCGCCAGGCATACATATCCGATAGGGCTTCCTAATATTTTGAATCAACGACCCCAATAAATTAATAAATCACACCCCCGGCCTTTTCTAGTTATCCTCTTTCATTTTTCCGTGGAGAGGTTCCGATTGAAATATCAGGTAGCGCCAGGCATACATATCCGCTAGGGCTTCCTAATATTTCAAATCAACAACCCCAATAATTTAATAAATCACACCCCCGGTCTTTCCTAGTTATTCTCTTTCATTTTTCCGTGGAGAGGTTTCGATTGAAATATCAGGTAGCGCTAGGCATACATATCCGCTAGGGCTTCCTAATATTTTAAATCAACGAACCCAATAATTTAATAAATCACACCCCCGGTCTTTTCTAGTTATTCTCTCTCATTTTTCCGTGCAGAGGTTTCGATTGAAATATCAGGTAGCGCCAGGCATACATATCCGCTAGGGCTTCCTAATTATTTAAATCAACAACCCCAATAATTTATTAAATCACACCCCCGGTCTTTTCTAGTTATTCTCATTCATTTTTCCGCGAAGAGGTTTCGATCGAAATATCAGGTAGCGCCAGGCATACATATCCGCTAGGGCTTCCTAACATTTTAAATCAACAACCCCAATAATTTAATAAATCACACCCCCGGGCTTTTCTAGTTGTTCTCTTTCGTTTTTCCGTGGAGAAGGTTCGATTGAAATATCAGGTAGCACCAGGCAAACATATCCGCTAGGGCTACCTAACATTTTAAATCAACAACCCCAATAATTTAATAAATCACACCCCCGGTCTTTTCTAGTTATTCTCATTCATTTTTCCGTGAAGTGGTTTCGATCGAAATATCAAGTAGCGCTAGGCATACATATCCGCTAGGGCTTCCTAATATTTTGAATCAACAACCCCAATAATTTAATAAATCACACCCCCGGCCTTTTCTAGTTATTCTCTTTCATTTTTCCGTGGAGAGGTTTCGATTGAAATATCAGGTAGCGCCAGGCATACATATCCGCTAGGGCTTCCTAATATTTTAAATCAACAACCCCAATAATTTAATAAATCACACCCCCGGTCTTTCCTAGTTATTCTCTTTCATTTTTCTGTTGAGAGGTTTCGATTGAAATATCAGGTAGTGCTAGGCATACATATCCGCTAGGGCATCCTAATATTTTAAATCAACAACGCCAATAATTCAATAAATCACACCCCCGGTCTTTTCTAGTTATTCTCTTTCGTTTTCCGTGGAGAGGTTTCGATTGAAATATCAGGTAGCGCAAGGCATACATATCTGCTAGGGCTTCCTAATATTTTAAATCAACAACCCCAATAATTTAATAAATCACACCCCCGGTCTTTCCTAGTTATTCTCTTTCATTTTTCTGTTGAGAGGTTTCGATTAAAATATCAGGTAGCGCTAGGCATACATATCCGCTAGGGCTTCCTAATATTTTAAATCAACAACCCCAATAATTCAATAAATCACACCCCCGGTCTTTTCTAGTTATTCTCTTTCGTTTTCCGTGGAGAGGTTTCTATTGAAATATCAGGTAGCGCTAGGCATACATATCCGCTAGGGCTTCAATATATTTTAAATCAACAACCCCAATAATTTAATAAATCACACCCCCGGTCTTTTCTAGTTATTCTCTTTCATTTTTCCGTGGAGAGGTTTCGATTGAAATATCAGGTAGCGCTAGGCATACATATCCGCTAGGGTTTCCTAATATTTTGAATCAACAACCCCAATAATTTAATAAATCACACCCCCGGTCTTTTCTAGTTATTCTCTTTCGTTTTCCCGTGGAGAGGGTTCGATTGAAATATCAGGTAGCGCTAGGCATACATATCCGCTAGGGTTTCCTAATATTTTGAATCACCAACCCCAATAATTTAATAAATCACACCCCCGGTCTCTTCTAGTTGTTCTCTTTCGCTTTTCCGTGGAGAGGGTTCGATTGAAATGTCAGGTAGCGCTAGGCATACATATCCGCTAGGGCTTCCTAATATTTTAAATCAACAACCCCAATAATTTAATAAATCACACCCCCGGTCTTTCCTAGTTATTATCTTTCGTTTTTCCGTTGAGAGGGTTGGATTGAAATATCAGGTAGCGCTAGGCATACATATCCGCTAGGGATTTCTAATATTTTGAATCAACAACCCCAATAATTTAATAAATCACACCCCCGGTCTTTTCTAGTTGTTCTCTCTCGTTTTTCCGTGGAGAGGGTTCGATTGACATATCAGGTAGCGCTAGGCATACATATCCGCTAGGGCCTCCTAACATTTTAAATCAACAACCCCAATAATTTAATAAATCACACCCCCGGTCTTTCCTAGTTATTCTCTTTCATTTTTCCGTGGAGAGGTTTCGATTGAAATATCAGGTAGCGCCAGGCATACATATCCGATAGGGCTTCCTAATATTTTGAATCAACGACCCCAATAAATTAATAAATCACACCCCCGGTCTTTTCTAGTTATTCTCTTTCGTTTTCCGTGGAGAGGTTTCGATTGAAATATCATGTAGCGCCAGGCATACATATCCGCTAGGGCTTCCTAATATTTTAAATTAACAACCCCAATAATTCAATAAATCACACCCCCGGTCTTTTCTAGTTATTCTCTTTCGTTTTCCGTGGAGAGGTTTCGATTGAAATATCAGGTAGCGCTAGGCATACATATCCGCTAGGGCTCCCTAACATTTTAAATCAACGACCCCAATAATTCAATAAATCACACCCCCGGTCTTTTCTAGTTATTCTCATTCATTTTTCCGTGGAGAGGTTTCGATCGAAATATCAGGTAGCGTCAGGCATACATATCCGCTAGGGCTTCCTAATATTTCAAATCAAAAACCCCAATAATTTAATAAGTCACACCCCCGGTCTTTTCTAGTTATTCTCATTCATTTTTCCGTGGAGAGGTTTCGATCGATATATCAGGTAGCGCCAGGCATACATATCCGCTTGGGCTTCCTAATATTTTGAATCAACAACCCCAATAATTTAATAAGTCACAACCCCGGTCGTTTCTAGTTATTCTCTTCAATTTTTCCGTGGAGAGGTTTCGATTGAAATATCAGGTAGCGCCAGGCATACATATCCGCTAGGGCTTCCTAATATTTTAAATCAACAACCCCAATAATTTAATAAGTCACAACCCCGGTCGTTTCTAGTTATTCTCTTCAATTTTTCCGTGGAGAGGTTTCGATTGAAATATCAGGTAGCGCCAGGCATACATATCCGCTAGGGCTTCCTAATATTTTAAATCAACAACCCCAATAATTCAATAAATCACACCCCCGGTCTTTTCTAGTTGTTCTCTCTCGTTTTTCCGTGGAGAGGGTTCGATTGACATATCAGGTAGCGCTAGGCATACATATCCGCTAGGGCCTCCTAACATTTTAAACCAACAACCCCAATAATTTAATAAATCACACCCCCGGTCTTTCCTAGTTATTCTCTTTCATTTTTCCGTGGAGAGGTTTCGATTGAAATATCAGGTAGCGCTAGGCATACATATCCGCTAGGGCTTCCTAATATTTTAAATCAACAACCCCAATAATTCAATAAATCACACCCCCGGTCTTTTCTAGTTATTCTCATTCATTTTTCCGTGAAGTGGTTTTGATCGAAATATCAGGTAGCGCTAGGCATACATATCCGCTAGGGCTTCCTAATATTTTGAATCAATAACCCCAATAATTTAATAAATCACACCCCCGGTCTTTTCTAGTTGTTCTCTTCCATTTTTCCGTGGAGAGGTTTCGATTGAAATATCAGGTAGCGCTAGGCATACATATCCGCTAGGGCTTCCTAATATTTCAAATCAACAACCCCAATAATTTAATAAATCACACCCCCGGTCTTTCCTAGTTATTCTCTTTCATTTTTCTGTTGAGAGGTTTCGATTGAAATATCAGGTAGCGCTGGGCATACATATCCGCTAGGGCATCCTAATATTTTAAATCAACAACGCCAATAATTCAATAAATCACACCCCCGGTCTTTTCTAGTTATTCTCTTTCGTTTTCCGTGGAGAGGTTTCGATTGAAATATTAGGTAGCGCAAGGCATACATATCCGCTAGGGCTTCCTAATATTTTAAATCAACAACCCCAATAATTTAATAAATCACACCCCCGGTCTTTCCTAGTTATTCTCATTCATTTTTCCGTGAAGTGGTTTCGATCGAAATATCAGGTAGCGCTAGGCATACATATCTGCTAGGGCTTCCTAATATTTTGAATCAACAACCCCAATAATTTAATAAATCACACCCCCGGTCTTTTCTAGTTGTTCTCTTTCATTATTTCGTGGAGAGGTTTCGATTGAAATATCAGGTAGCGCTAGGCATACATATCCGCTAGGGCTTCCTAATATTTCAAATCAACAACCCCAATAATTTAATAAATCACACCCCCGGTCTTTCCTAGTTATTCTCTTTCATTTTTCTGTTGAGAGGTTTCGATTGAAATATCAGGTAGCGCTAGGCATACATATCCGCTAGGACATCCTAATATTTTGAATCAACAACCCCAATAATTTAATAAATCACACCCCCGGTCTTTTCTAGTTATTCTCTTTCATTTTTCTGTTGAGAGGTTTCGATTGAAATATCAGGTAGCGCAAGGCATACATATCCGCTAGGGCTTCCTAATATTTTAAATCAACAACCCCAATAATTTAATGAATCACACCCCCGGTCTTTCCTAGTTATTCTCTTTCATTTTTCTGTTGAGAGGTTTCGATTGAAATATCAGGTAGCGCTAGGCATACATATCCGCTAGGGCATCCTAATATTTTAAATCAACAACGCCAATAATTCAATAAATCACACCCCCGGTCTTTTCTAGTTATTCTCTTTCGTTTTCCGTGGAGAGGTTTCGATTGAAATATCAGGTAGCGCCAGGCATACATATCCGCTAGGGCTTCCTAATATTTTAAATCAACGACCCCAATAATTTAATAAATCACACCCCCGGTCTTTTCTAGTTATTCTCATTCATTTTTCCGTGGAGAGGTTTCGATCGAAATATCAGGTAGCGTCAGGCATACATATCCGCTAGGGCTTCCAAATATTTTAAATCAAAAACCCCAATAATTTAATAAGTCACACCCCCGGTCTTTTCTAGTTATTCTCATTCATTTTTCCGTGGAGAGGTTTCGATCGATATATCATGTAGCGCCAGGCATACATATCCGCTTGGGCTTCCTAATATTTTGAATCAACAACCCCAATAATTTAATAAGTCACAACCCCGGTCGTTCCTAGTTATTCTCTTCAATTTTTCCGTGGAGAGGTTTCGATTGAAATATCAGGTAGCGCCAGGCATACATATCCGCTAGGGCTTCCTAATATTTTAAATCAACAACCCCAATAATTTAATAAGTCACAACCCCGGTCGTTTCTAGTTATTCTCTTCAATTTTTCCGTGGAGAGGTTTCGATTGAAATATCAGGTAGCGCCAGGCATACATATCCGCTAGGGCTTCCTAATATTTTAAATCAACAACCCCAATAATTTGATAAGTCACAACCCCGGTCGTTTCTAGTTATTCTATTCAATTTTTCCGTGGAGAGGTTTCGATTGAAATATCAGGTAGCGTCAGGCATACATATCCGATAGGGCTTCCTAATATTTTAAATCAACATCATTAACCACTTTTGTAACTCACCCCCCGTTATTCAAAAAGGCTTACTACACCTACCGAGTATACCAAGAATAACTAACCGTTTAATTATGTATCTTAAATTGACACGCAACCCATTTAATTTATAAAAGCTTTGGTGCAACCTATTGCACGTAAAGACCACCGAATTCGGAAGATTTTATCGTTGATTATACCGTTTCTTTCTTGCATACACTATTTTGTATTTACGACACACTCTCGCTTATGTCCCGCCTGCTTCGTCGCTACTAACCGCCTATAAATTGTATATATAATCTGTTGATATATCTGTTTTGTGGAGACTAGGATATTACCTCCCATTATCTGTGTTAATTTTTTTTCCTTAGTTACCTTTATTGTATATAACGGCTTAGTTGCTTATATAAGAAAAAAAGAATATAGAATTGAAATATAAACCGAACCTTGGTGTTTTATTGACCGACTATAGATTAGCACCTACCCATAGTAGAGTAGTTATTTGGATGCATGAATTTTAGTTTCCCGTAGAGTGGACCAGGAGCACAACTTTTATTTTAAGACTAGCGAGAACGTTTGTTTTATTTAGCAATAACCACCGGATTTTGACAGCAATAGACCCCTGGAATTTACCGTACCTCCATCTGAGACTACCTGGAACTCTTGACGAGTGGAGTCGAGGGTCCGTGGAGACAAACACGTTAAAAATCTGGTGCCCGAGAAAGTGTAAGGATTCCAAGGTGTCAGAAGCGTCGTTCCGAGGCGTTGAGAGGTAGGGCAAGAGGCCGCTACCGATATATTACGCGCAACGCAGCGCACTGTCGTCGCCTCCGAAGTAAAGGCGCGTCACAGTAGATACGATTACTTTCTTTTCAACAATTTATTCCTTTCAAAAACATGTATGAAACGCTTAACTAATCAAACATCTACACTCAAATGGTAATTCTTATGGCAACAAGTTTTGTTTGGATACAACTTCAAATTGTGACGTCACACTAATCTCGCATATATTATTAAATTTACCTACGACCACCCCTGTAAGTAGTCAAAATAAAACTATTAAGATGTCCAAATATTCTATCATCTTCAGCTAAATGTAGTAGATTATGTATATTATCTGAGGCATAATTTTCACCATGAATTGAAATAAACATTTCTACAAAATATGTTAAAAGTTTTTTAGCATAATAAGTGTATTTTAAAAACTGTGGGTACGATAATATTGTTATTGCATGGTATAAAACAATGACATGTTCAAATTTTTCGTTTGATAATGATTAACTAAAACAACTGGCCCTGTGTAGAGCAGAAATTGCCTGAATTATGCTGCTTTCCACCTTTTTTACTTTCACTGACACTACAGGGTTTTCGATTGAATTCTGTTGGAATGTTACAAGACTGTTCAATTAAACATTTTGATAATGTTTCTATTTTACAATATGGAATTTTTGCTGAAGGCTTGCCAGTTAACCACAAACATATTAGTAACTTTTTTACAACCCCTAAACAACCAAGATGCATGTAATCAAGAGGGAAAAAATTGACCATACCTACACCTGGAATGTTTTCGAGACTTGAAGGAAGTACCTGTATGGTGTTGTTTTGGAGTCTTTGCTCTGAAATCAACATCAGTATGTAAATGAAGGTTTGATATGTATCAGGAAAATAAACTCAATTATCATAAGATCCCTCTGCATGACGCTTAGAGCGTGACATATAACCTAAATTACCTTTCGTATATGTAATATAATCCTTTGCTGGAGTATCACACACAAATATTTCTACTTTAACAGCATAAAATTGGAGCCTTTGCACTGAATCCGATTATTTATAATATTAGTGGCATCTTTAACAAAATCTGACAAAAAAACGATTTAGGTTCATTGGGTTTTGGACAGCCATAATATACACCCACAATCTCAACAAATCCCCGGTGTTGATATATACTTCATAAAACTGGATAGAACTGAATTGTAGAGCTTTTTGTTAGTGGAAGACCATCAATGTTAATTAAAATTTCAATAACAATATCATCTCTTAATTTAGGATGTTGTGAAAGTACATTTTGCACACATTTATCTAATCCAAAATGAATATAGTGTTGCTTTTTTGTAATGTTTACTAACTTTATAAGACGTCTTACTAGTAGATTAATGTAATAATAAATAATAGGTGGGTATACTTGTCTTTATAAACTGCAAGTGGACAGGTTGTAAAAAAAAATACTGCTACAAACTATGATAAAACAACTATGGAAAGTACCTAATATTACTTTAAACTAGTTTAACTGTTACTTTAAAAAATGTAAATTAAATAAACACTAGAGACTAAATAAAATTAAAAGTTGATAGTATAGAAATTAGTTAATAGTTTCCCAACTAATCATGGGTATACACAAAACAAAAGTAGCAAGCACAATCGGTCTGTGTGGAATATTCAGATAAAAACCACAAATATTTCTCTATTGCACTCTCTAAACTAAATAAAAACACCAATGCGACAGATACCCCTAGAATTTAATATATAATTTCCATGCAGATACCCTAGACATATGGTTAACATAACATCAAAACACATGTTTACAAATGATAAAGAGATGGTTGATTTGTCTGTTTCTTTACACACAACTACAAAAGACATTTCTGAGAATTCACGAATCTCGATCGATTATGTCCGATGCGAGATGACAAAAATATTTCATAAGAAATCTAAACATTGTCAGAAAATTAAAATTAGTAACAGGGAAACAATCTTCTTACAGAATATTGAAAATTTACAATTCCCGCCTAATATGTCAATCTTCCTTCTGCAAATGTGGTAGATGAACGCAATAGGGCCGATGACCCTTACCACTTACCACAATATATTTACCACTTTCAAAATATTTGTGTACATCCAGAAGAAGACAGAATTATTCGATTTTCGGTTATTTGACAAAGACAGGATGGGAAACAAAATTGTTTACCTTCGTTTTCATTTTAACGAATGAAACTTTGTGAAAAACTCTATATGCACAGGTGATATGGTGATACAATTAGTTATTACCAATCAATTATTGTGTAATACAATAAATTTAAGTCAAATTATTATTATTGTTGTGATAAAAATATTACAAGTGCACACATTCAGTCACAGTCTAAACTTACTACTAATTTATTGGCCCAACAAATTGAACTCAACCTGAGAAAAAATTTGGAATGTTTTTGTATAGATGTGTAGGTATAAAGAAAAAAATACTTGTCTCACGAATTTTGTGCTAATTTTGCGACAAAATGTATACCTGTTTAAAAATATTATTATTGATGAATAAACCATCGCTAACAAATAGATAAGTTATTTTTGAAATGGATAGGTATACCTCTATATAATATATATTATAAAAATGTGTCTACCTACACAATTTTTTCGTATAACAAATTACGTACAGCTGATACGTATTAAGTACGTACATTATACGTATCAGAAAATACGTACAGCCGATACGTATTGAGTACGTACATGGTACGTGCCTAAAAGTACGTACCGTTTAGGAATCATAATGTACGTATTAAATACGTACATTTTAGGTACTGTACGTACAGGACGTATATAAGACCTAATATGTACGTATTTAATACGTACTGTGCTGTTTGGGAAGCACACAGTCAGCAATCAATGTAAGACGTCTATTACGCACGGTAAAACAAAACGCACGGCTGTAGAGTAAATCGCACGGCTTCCATAGCAACCACTTAGCAACTGTCAATAGATGTAGCCATTTTATTCAAAATGTATTACTTAGATATTTGACGTTGAATTTTATTCTATATATAAATGGTAGAGATAACATTTATTAGATATGAGATTGCATTTAATACTAAGAGTTATTTGGAGTTATATGATGATTGGTTTCGTTTCATTCAATCCGCATCTTTTAGCTGTCTGAATGTATCTCATATTAGTAAACAATAGTATATTATATACCAAGCGACTAAAGTGGCCCATTTAATCCCGCGGGTGGTGTTTGATTCCTGAGGGAAGTAACCCACCTAAGGGATTACTGTCACTTTAGTCGAGAGGTGTATACGCTATTTTATGCAATTCCGGTAATTCTACATATATTTTTATTAAAAATAAATACTACTTAGGACGGACTTTCACGAAACTTGGCTGGGCATCGAGGGTGAACTTCTAAGATGCTTGGCTGGGCATCGAGGAACGACTTTTATAAAACTTGGCTGGGCATCGAGGATGTACGTTTTTACTTGTACTTTGAATACCTTAATAAGATTATAAACACAAGTACAAGTAGGTCGAAGGTAAAGTATAGTACGTAACTCGTGTTGTAACGCATTTTACGCACTCGCCGCTACGCGACTTCGTGCGTAACTTTTTCTGTTCGTCCGTAAAATGCTTCTTACAACACACGTTACGTAATATACTATTATATAATGGTTATGTGTATTTTTTGGTTATGTTAAAATTGACAGGTCGTACCGTTCGAACGTGATGTGCGAATTGTTTCCACCATCAACAGTTCTAAGTGCGATAATTAAATCGGACCATACATAAACAATTTGGGCACCGACAGCGTTACAAGCACAATTCGGAATACTCCATTAGATTTGTATAATCAGCGTTTCTAAATGTTCATTTTCTTAAACTGATATTAAATGTTTGTGATGTCTTCATCAAAACTATGTTTCTGTATTCATGGCTGTTCGAATATGCCGTATAAAAATAATACGCAGTTGAAATTTTATAGTTTCCCCGAAAATTCATTGAACACTGCGTGTATAACCTTAAAACGTCAAAAATGAATAAATGCAGTAAAAAATCGTATGCAAGTAGTGTTCTAATTAAAAAATTTTATTAACTATATTATTTTGTGTATAAATCAGTATGATACTACAATTGGCAGTTATTAGAATAGTTATAAATTTGGTTTTCCATAAATAAAAGATTATTATCGAGAAAATAAAATTTGTTTTCTGTACGATTTCATTAATTATACAAAACAAAAAGCTTGTTCTGTGTGTTGCTGACTTTAATATTATATAATAAGTTTAAATAATTAAATACTATTAAGAGAAAGAAAGTATATATTTGTACAAAACGAATCACTTCAAGTTTTTTAATTACAGTTCAGAAAACATCGGGAGCATTGGGAACCAAATAAAAATACTAGAATTTACATTGCCCATTTTGTCAATAACCAAAAATCAGATAATTCCCTACACCAATCTTACTTAACAACGATTTTTACTGGCAAAGAAAATAAAAAGATCTATTCATTTTTTGCATTTTGTATGTTATTTATTACACTGTTTACATCACAATGTTTTTCTTATTTAACACCAGGGCGCTATACTTTCGACAGAAGTGCTGCCTCTATAGTTCGGTCTCGATCCCTATAAGGTACGATAATCTAGAAGTACAAATATGTTAAAACAGAAGAATCGTAAAAATGTAAGGTTATATTGCTTCGTCACTCTCTTCTGTCATAATAAAGATCTATAATATTTTGAATGTAAAGCTCACTACCTGTATTTCATAACATTTTCCGAGCCTAGACTCACATATCTTAATCAAGAAACTGTGTCAAGGAGGAAAAATCTGCAGACTATTATATCAAGTAAGTTTATGTGCTGAAGATTGATTTCTTCAGCTAAATTGCTGATGTTTTAATTTACAAAGTCAATGTACATATTATTGCTTATTTGATAGAATTTTGGATTTTAAGTGCTTTATGCAGGAATTGGGTATGGTTAGTGTAGGTATAATCTTTTTCATATTTTATAATTACATATTGTTATTTCCTCATGTTACAAATCTTGATTTGGTAAATCTTATTTGAACAAATTTGGACGTTTTCACTTCTTAATGTGGGTTTAGCCAGCTAATAGTGCTTCATTCACTATTTTACTTCTTAATTCGCAATTGATAAGGCTTAATGCATAATTTGGACAAAAAGTATGTTTAGCCAGATAATAGTGCTTAATGGATAATTCTCAATGCTTAATTATTGAAACTTAACATTTCAATAGACAAGTTTACCCAGCTCATAGTGGATAGTACGTAATATAGTGTATAGTGCTTAATCATAAAGTTGAGAAATTTTCAACTTTATGCATTCCTTATGTATGATTGTACACAACACGCAAGCACAATCTTCTTTATTATTGTAAAATTGGATGTTTCTGCTCAGTCTTAGTCATAGAAAAATTATATGTACTTACCATATATATAGTTTTTGTACGGTTATAATAAGGATAATCTCAAATTTGATATTGTTTTTCAGTTTCTGTGATACTGGATCAATTTAAAAAAAAGGGTGGTGACGCTAGACGCTGGGTTCAAGCGTCCAATGTGGTCACTTGGTATGAATTAGAATCATAAATTAAAAAATTAGAATAGACTGATATCTGAAATAGAGGTAAAGTTGAATGTAGAAGCGTTAATTCACATTGACTATCAAGTCTGATTACTTTATATTGATTTTTCTTTCCAGCGTTTTGAAGCTTGACACTACCTCTATTTCAGATGACGCTCTATTCTAATTTTTTATCCTATGATCCTAATTCATGCCACATGACCACATTTGACGCTCTATGTATAGCACCACCTTGAAATGGCACCTTTATTTATGCATTAGGAAGTGACAATTGACAGAATAAAATTTTCTGACAAATGGATATGAAAAAAGTTTTCCATATTGTGCAACCTTTTTGAAACTCAGTGTATACAGGGTGTCCAGGAACTTAATGCCCAAAATTCGGGAACAAGTAGAAGAGGCCAAAATAATGGTCAAATGAATGTTTGGCCCAACAACCTTCGTTTCGGAGTTATAGGTTTTTAAAGTTTCGAAAAAAAAAACTTGTTTCGACATAATTTCCAACCTTTATATTGAACTACAATAAAATGCCAATGATTCATCACGCACATCAATGTGTCGTTTATGACTATATAAATGAATGTGCAGTCCACACCGAAATTCAGAGTTGGTTTGTGTCCAGTAGGTTAACAATCCATAATTTTAACAGGGACAACCTGTATAATATCTAAATTTAGAAAATAAATTTACTAATAAAAACGTACTCTTATTTGCAGTTGATAAAATGAATGATTTTGGAGTAATTTTAATTTTTAGATCGGAATGTGTATAGAGAAGTATCGTATGCTAAAAAAAACAGTACAATTACATTGCAATTTTAGTTCAAGCGTTAAAACCTGAATATGTTCCAGTTTTCTCCTGAATGTCTGTTTTTACAAAATATAGCTAAGGCACAGACTTTGAAATAAATCTGCAATGTATTTGTTTTATGGCGTTTTAATACTATCTCAGATTATTTTCAATTAGTAGTGACAATTATTAATGACAGGTTTTTCCTAGAATATGACAAAGGCGTTCCTCTACATACACTCCAATCCAAAAATTCAATTTTTTCCGAAACCATTCTTTTTATCAACTTGAAATAAGAGTACGATTGTATTAGTACATTAATTGAAAATTTTGTTTTTTAAATTTATATATAGAGATTGTTAACAACTGCGCACAAGCCATCTCTGGATTTCGGTGTGTAATGTAGATTCATTTATACCTATCCTCAAAAAACAGCACCACATGCATTTTATAGTAGTCTAATATATAGTTTATAACGTATGTGTAAACATAAGTTTTTATTTTCGGAACTTCAAAGGCATATAACTCCTAAAGCACTATAACACCTCTTAGGCCAAAAATTTATTTGAACATTATTTAGACCTCTTCTACTCGCTCCCGAATTATCGGCATTTCATTCCTGGCTACCCTGTATATTCTTTGAAAAATGTCAGTATTAATCTCATTTCCTTAAGTTCCAATTTTTAAGAAATTTTTATTTGTTATGCACCAATTCTCTTTATTTTTTTTTACTGTTTATCTTTGGCAAGTTTGCATTTTTTTAAAAGTGTAATACTTTCATTATACCTACTTATTAACTATGCTTTTAATAAGTTGAGCAAGAATCACTCTAAATTACAATTACAGCAGCTTAATAAATTGTTATTTGTATAAAGAAAAACGTTTATTGATTAAAACTTTTTATTTATGCAAAAAATATAATTATTTCAATCACATTCAGGCTCCTCATCTATGGCTTCAGCTGCCGTTGCCAAAAATTTTTATTTCAATAGCAATTTTATCTTGATTTTTCACTAGTGATAGAGATTACGATGATATTGATTTATCGAAACAATTATCAATTTTTTAGAATTTTCAACAATTTTTATTATATTTTGGTATTAACTAGAAACCGTGAGTTTCATTTAAAACACTAACTTATACAAAGGTTGTAATGGTCACTTTTTACAGACTCAGTCTCTGTTCCACTTTTCTGTATCAATTCTTTAATGCTATTTCCCATCTTGGAACACATTTCTAATAATTTATCTATGACGTTCTACTTGTACCAGAAATACATTCTGATAAAGAGATTCGGTACCTGCATCTTCAGTCTCGTGGTAAAATTCGTCCCGATCCTGTTCACTGGTATTTGTCATCTTTCATAATTGTGGTCCCCAATAAAGTGCTGGACAGCATATTCAGCTCCTGAGGTTTATAATTTTTTTCAAGATATTGCTGCCAGTTCTGAAAAAAAGAAAATAAAAAAATATTAATACTACGGCAAATGTATTTGTTTCAATTAAAAAGTGATATTCTGAGTAGCAACTGTGTTTAGTAAATTTTTGAATAAGTAAGGCTCCTGTTAAAAAAAATGTGGAGATCTTTCCAAAATTGAAAAATGGCAAAAACTATGCCTCATTATGAGTGCAAATTTTTTTTAACAATAAATGAATATAAACTATACATATATGTCTGTATCTGCTTCCATATATAACAAAATTACAAAGCAGTGCATAAAAGCAATAATAATGTGTTACCTATTATTGATAAATGAATAAGATGCTACCTAATTACCTTCTACTTTAAATAACTGCTGTCAAAAACTTCATGCCATCAAAAACCGGGCAATTGCCAGTATAGGCGGCAGATCCCAAAGGCTGATTAACGTTCCATTTTCGTTTCTCTAATAAATTTAATTCTGAGGCTCTTCCACGTTTCTTCGCATGTTTCAACTAAAACAAAAATGTTTTTATTGCCATAAAAAATAGAAAATAAATAATGTATGACTACTTTCACGCGAATTTTCTGAAATGGATTTCCATGCATTGTCAACTACCAGAACATTCTGAGGGTCTTTATCCTTGGGGTTTCTAATACATGGAAAACCTCTGACGGCCCCAACCAAAACACTTTCATCTAAATTCATTTTTCAATTAAACTTCACAGAATATTAAATCGAACTAAAATGTTATCCCATATTCTAACCATTATATACGGTGTTATCCTAACCTAAAACTGGGCAGAAATATTTCGAACATCAAATTTTACAACAATCAATAAGTTTGCGCATGCGTTCTAGCGTTTTGTGTACAATCATTAATAAAGTTAAAATTAGCCAACTTTATTAATTACACACTAAGTTAGGTACTATCCACTATTAGCTGGATAAACGTGTCTATTGGAATGTGAAGTTTCAATAATTATGCATTGAGAATTAAGAATTATCGATTAAGCACTATTAGCTGGCTAAACCCACCTTTAGATTCATAAATTAATTCAATTTTAACTACCAATTTGCTTCTGTCAAACCTGTAATTAATTTAACCAGGCCAGGTATACATAACACCAATAATTCTTTTGTAACAACATTTACAGTTAACTTATCAAAACTAAAATTTAAACAATTATACTATGTGTAACTCAACCACTATGACAACGCAATATGGAGACCAATAAAACCATTAAACAACTACACAACACAACAAATCCAGTAACTAGGGCTAGAAGTGACAATGAAAAAACTGTTTTCATGATACTTGGCTCCTCTCGACAACACTAAACAGTAAATATGACTGATAACCCCAAAGAAATACAATACAATACATTTATTGTTTCTTTGTATACATATAATACATGAACAAGAGAGCCAGTTGGTACTACATAAGATATTCTACAATAAACGATTCTGAACGTGAGCATATAGGTACTGAACGATTGCTCTGTAAATTTGTATAAACATACCCACATACTCATATACATGTACAACACATACATATACAAATCATTTTTGGTTCATTATTCATTGATTATGAAAGATCTGATTTTCATTGCCTCGTTCATAAATCGATATAATTTCTTCAGTTGCTTTCTGTCTGTTGAGGTAAGTAGTGAGTCTAAGTCATCTGAATGGCCCCGAGGTTTAATAAAGTAAGCTCTTATGCTCTGATACATTGGCCACACTAAAATTATATGTTCAAGCGTTTCTGGTAATAGTTTATTACAGATTAAACAGATTAGGGTTGTATTTATTTTGTGAGACATATTATTTAAATATATAGACAGTACTATGGAATTAGCGGCCTGGAGTTGTGCGACGAGCCTTTTAATATGTGATGGGGAATCCCCCTGTAGATAATTGCTTGGTTCATTTCGATTTTGTAAAAGGTATTTATACGAGGTATGGTGTGTACTGAGAAGTATTTTATTTGAATCTTCATACAAATTTTTCTACAGGTATTATGATAAAAGTTTATTGATATGGCTTGTGTTAAAACTATTTATATCTAGATCATAATAACAGTACGTCGCTATACCGGGGTATAATTGGTCGATCCAGTTATATTTCTGACATAGGTTAGAGTGATCTTTTAAGTGGATCAAACGGAGAAGTGCTCTATGAGTGTATCTTCTAGGGTTTTGATCCTTTATCCTGAGCAGTAGCTGTAACGCCTGCTTTATTATAAAGTAGCTTATTTTACAGATACC
The DNA here is from genome assembly GCA_963921935.1 of Galeruca laticollis. Lineage (NCBI taxonomy): Eukaryota > Metazoa > Arthropoda > Insecta > Coleoptera > Chrysomelidae > Galeruca > Galeruca laticollis. The sequence goes on along the minus strand of OY998176.1, from coordinate 259,231,074 downwards.
TACCTCACTTCTGATGACATAGGCTGCTGTTCGCGTTTGCAGAAATAAAAGATTTTCCAAAAACTACTCAGAATTTTTTCTGTTTGTTCTAAGTATCTTAACGCCCAAATACTGCTTGCATATGTAAAGGTAGGTAGTACAACATTGTTATACAGGGTCTTTATTGAATTAAGTGATGATATACCAGCTGAATTTATTTTTCTCAGTGTTGCTCCTTGGGAGAGTCTCGCTTTTTGTTCTCGTTGCTTTAGGTTGTTTAGAAATATTCCATTAAATGTGAAAATTGTTCCTAAGTATTCATAGGTATTCAAGAGCTCATAGTGACATCTTTATAATTAAATTGTGGCTGTGGTCCCATATTAGCACTTCTGCGGAAAACCACTATTTTAGTTTTACTTGTGTTTACTTCCAGTTTAAATTTTTTATAATAGACTTCTAAAATCTTAAGGTTTCTTTGCAGCTCTATTTGGGATTCTGCAAGTAGGACCATATCATCTGCGTACAGCAGCATATTGATATTTTCATTGTTATCAAGAGTTACTCCTTTAGCACCATCATTTTCGAAGTAAATTTCCAAGTCCGAGATAAAAAGAGTGGCTCAAGGTATCTCCTTGTAGAACACCTTTAGTTATTTTAATTTTATCGGAGATTTGACCACTTTGTTCAATGAACAGTGAGGCTGAACTGTAGATCATTCTTAATATCCTAATAATTTTAGTGCTCACTCCAATACCGAATAGTTTTTCCCACAGTAACCCATGGTCCACAGAGTCGAATGCTTTCCTAAAATCTACAAATAGCGCAAATAGTTTCCTAGGCGGGAGGCGTAAATAATTATTTATAATTGTGTAAAGGACAAAAATGTTATCATCACAGAATCGCGTTTTTACGAAACCCTGTTTGACATTCAGGTAGTAGTTGATATTTTTCAGCATAATCTGTGAGTCTAGTACTAATGAGCTGCGTAAAAAGTTTGGTTATGTGATTGATTAATGCAATACTACGGTAATTGTCAGGATCATCTACTGGGCCTTTTTTATAAAAATGAATCATTTTAACATTTGGCCAACTGGATGGGATTTCTTCATCTTTTAGGATAGTATTGAAAAGCAATTTTAAGTGAATTATCCAGTTTAAAGGCATGTTTTCGTAAAACTCGTTACTTCCCCTGGCACTTTATTATTTTTAGCTAAGCTTAGAGCATTATAAATTTCACAAGTAGAGAAAGCTATATCAAGATACGGGTCTAAAGCATCTAGGCTACAAAAAGTTGAATTTGGTGTGGGTTTGTAAAAATCATAATAAATATCCACATCCACAATATTTACAGTTTCAAGACACGGAAAGTCTTTTGCTATAAGGAGTAAGATACCTCTGCTTCCTCTTCCTCGTTGTTTGTCTTTCATCGCTTGACTATGGAAAAAGTTGTATTCTATTAAATATGAAGGCAGCTTAGGTACTGATTGTGTAATCCATGTCTCCACAAGACCAATGATAGGAAAACTATTCAAATGTTCAATGTCCTGTGTTTCAGAGCCATTTACTGTATTTATTCCTTGGCAGTTCCAGAATAGTAACTGAAGGTTGTTTAATTTACCACTACATTTTTTGTTACTTCCTTTTTTTGGTTCACTGCTTGTTTTCTTTACCGTTTTAATTGGTCCGTCGAAGCCGTTACATTTTAATTCGTAGTTTTTTGAGATATGGTTTTGGATGTACTGAGTTGTTGATTCCTCTAGCATACTTGTGGTTTTGTTCCATTTCCACAAAATACCCTCGTTAGTTTTTGATATCCAATTCTAACTGATTTTCCATTGTTCCTTTCTTCTTTTACTTTGGCTCTTTTTTTTTCAATTTCCATTTCTCCTTTTGTTCTGTCATTATTTATATAAATCTTATTTTCTTCCATATTTCTCAACTTATATTTATTTTTCATTACTTTTAATTTTTCGACACCATTTCCAAATTTGACTAGGCAAGTTTTAAATCCTAATTTATGGGCAGATTCTATACTAACGTCTGTTTCTAAATTTTGTTTTATAAAGCTTGTAATCCCTTTTTTAAGTGCATCTGGATCGTTTGTATCTAAGGGTAGTCCCTGTATAATAATGTTGGTAACTTTGTTTTCTTTTTTTAGCTGCTCAATTCTATTTTTAGTGAATTGTAGCTCTTTTTTGATTTCTTGATTTTCTTTTATAGCATCTTAGTACATTTTGGACAGCCTATTTATCTCTTCGTTCATTTGTCTAAATTCCTTCCCATTTTCTTGCTGTTCTTTTCTTAGCTGTTGTAATTTGATTGTAGTTTGTGCTACTTGAGCTGTCAGATTTTGCATCATGCTTAATATTTGATCTATTTTGTTTTTCGTTTTTATGCTTAATTTTGATTGGAGTCCTCTTTATTTTCTCATTTCTGCTGAAGACTTCATCATCTACCTCTCTTCCACGCTTCTTACTAGTATCATCCGACGCGTCGTCACTATCCATGCTGTTAAATGTACGTATGTATGCTTGTATATAATTCACACTTTAAATACTGTCTCACACTATGCTATGAATTGTGAAATTCTATGGGATAAATAATTTTCCAGCACTTATGCGAAACTGAATTGTCCTAGATCCGAACCTGTATTTTATTTGATTCTAACCAGTAATTTATTTTCGTATATCACTTAACTTGTTTAACTGGTGTTATCGTTTTTTTCATTAATTAATGTGCTGGGAATCAGTATGTTTATTTATACACTTTGGAATTACTTGTTGTTATAATTACTTAATAAATATCAAAAAGTAGGTACTACCTGACTTCTTATGCACTTGAACTTGCACATGGGGTGAACTCACTTTACAGATTCATTTATGAGTTTTTACTAGGAAATTTTCAAATTATTCATAGATCGATTTGAAACACAACTATCAGTTTTCATGCCAGGACCGGCTCATCCCCAAAAAAATTCTGAAGGAACTGGTGAGATCATCGAAAGAATGCAAACAAATATACCTAAATATGTATAGCACAGCTGCCTTAAAACAACACATTCATTAAGCTTGCATTGTCAGCACAGCCAAATCAAATCTAAAATTGGTACCTTGGTGGACCATTTGAACATATTATTTAATATTTAAATTATTAAAAAGCAGCATTTTTGGTAAATAAAGTATTCCAAAATTTTAATAATTTGACATGTTTTGGTTAAAATTTGTAAATAAGAAAAAACATTTAGTTTTTATTGGTATCATTAGAAAGGGTTGGGAACAAGCTTTCAAATGAGCTATCACTTGCCATAAATATGATCCCATTTAAATGTATTTTCCAAAACGGTTCCCGTCCGCCATTTTTAATTATTACATCACCTAATATCATTAAAAAGGTAGAATACATTCCTTAGTTCAGTTTCTAAAAATTCCAAATTCCTAACTTTTACATTTTAAAAAATACATGGAGGCTTTATACCCGATCTGTATAATTATAACCATGACAATGCTCAATAGATATCCTACTGGCATTGACAGTGCTGTACTTGCAAATATTTGCTGTTTGCTGTCAGCAACAAATTAATTTGTCAATTCTGACAGCTGTTTTTACAGTTATTGTTCAATCCTCGATTCAAAATATGTAAGCACTAGAAGTATTTGTGGTATTGAATTTGGAATGTTTATTTTGGAATTCCCATTAATTCTAAAAAATTATAATTATTTAGTTAATTTTATTATTTTCTGCTTTAACTGTTAGCTACAAATTCACGTTGTTTTCCCCCGTTTTCTCCTGATGAACAGCTTGATGTTAAGCTGGCAATGTCCTTATTTTTTCCAAAAAGGGTTTACTTCAACAAATTAGTATCAAATTCCTACCTATTTTAGATTTGATTCTGCTGTGTTGACAAGGATAGCTTTATGAACATTAAAACTACTTAGTTTTTTATTATAAATTTTATTTTTAGATGGACAGTCAAGTTTCAACTGAAGGATATTTTGCCGATTTGATTGATGATGCTTGGCGCTCAGATACTCTTCCAGAAGATGACATTGCAGTACCTGTTTGGGAATTAGCAGATCCTGAAGCAGACACTGGTGACATTCATCTAACCTTAAAAGAACAAGAACAAAAATGGAGTGACATTATGTTGTCATCTCTTAGTGAACACCAATAAAGATTTTAAAGCATTAACGTAAACAACAGAACAGTATTTTATTAAAGTTTCTATTAGTAATGGAATTCCCAAATATAGGCAAGCAATGTGCGCATTCTCTATGCAAACAATTAGAATACCTTCCACTTGTTTGTAAATGTGGTGAAATTTTTTGTTCAGAACATTATAACATACATACCCAACATTGTGAAGTTTCCAACTTTCTTACAGAAGCCAAATCGAAGGAAATTAAAAATGTGTTGATTTGTTCTTATGTTAATTGCAAAGAAAGAAGTATTGTTCCCCTAATATGTGGAAGATGCAAAAAACATTTTTGTGTTAAACATAGACATTTGGTAGAGTGTGGTGATAAAGATGAAAAAACATTGAGAAGTGTAAAAGAAAAATATACAGCACCTATAAGAGCATTCAATGAAGCAAAAACTGTTGTTGATAAACAGGTACGTTATTGATTTTAAAAGGAGTCTTTAACTTGTTGGATCATTCCAATTTTTACAACTTGTTAGTTGGAAACATTTATAATTTAATCTGCCAAAATACAAAACTAGAGGTGTATAATAAAACATACATTGTATACAATCAAACCTTGTTTAAAATACAATTTTCCTACTAATTTTTGTATTGCCACAGCTGTTTCGAATATAATTGCTTCCTTTTCTCAGAACTTTTCATAATTTTAAACATTACATTTCTCTCTTTAGGTATGTGATTTTCTTCTGACTACTTATCGCAAGTGTGTAACTACACATGCGAAATAGAGGTTGTCGGAAGACGGAATCTTCAGTTCAGATTAAAGACTCTGAACTAGCAGACATTACGACATTCTTGAAGAGACCCAAGAAGGTCGAAACCGGTCAGTGTACTAAGCTCTTCTCCTTTCAGTTGCGAATCACCACAGATGTCTGTATCGACAAAAGGGTCGATCAACGTCACGTTCTTCGAAGGGGACGTAATTCAATATTTTGCGTGGTATTAGCCAGGAAAGTAGTTGTTTTTCTCTTCAAAGAACGGTCAGGCTATTGTGTCGAAATTATTGAAATTTTGACTAAAACGGAGGTGCAGTAGAAAACCGAAATTAAATTTTCATATAGACACACCTCGTATTCTATGAAATTTTAATTCATTTTATTTCTTACGACTAATAACGTCAAATAATTATCTGAGGTGGTGGTTCGCAATTGAAAGTGAAGATGGCGCCAGCTGACTACTTCTCGCAAGTGTGTAACCACACGAGTCAAATAGAGGTTGTCGGAAGACGGAATCTTCAGTTCAGATCAAAGACTCTGAACTAGCAGACATTACGACATTCTTGAAGAGACCCAAGAAGGTCGAAACCGGTCAGTGTACTAAGCTCTTCTCCTTTCAGTTGCGAATCACCACAGATGTCTGTATCGACAAAAGGGTCGATCAACGTCACGTTCTTCGAAGGGGACGTAATTCAATATTCTGCGTGGTATTAGCCAGGAAAGTAGTTGTTTTTCTCTTCAAAGAACGGTCAGGCTATTGTGTCGAAATTATTGAAATTTTGACTAAAACGGAGGTGCAGTAGAAAACCGAAATTAAATTTTCATATAGACACACCTCGTATTCTATGAAATTTTAATTCATTTTATTTCTTACGACTAATAACGTCAAATAATTATCTGAGGTGGTGGTTCGCAATTGAAAGTGAAGATGGCGCCAGCTGACTACTTCTCGCAAGTGTGTAACCACACGAGTCAAATAGAGGTTGTCGGAGGACGGAGTCTTCAGTTCAGATTAGAGACTCTGAACTAGAATGCATTACGGCACTCTTGAAGAGACCCAAGAAAGTCGAAACCGGTCAGTGTACTATGCCCTTCTCCGTTCTGTTGCGAATCATCACAGATGTCTGTATCGACGTCACGTTCTTCAATATTCTGCGTGGTATTAGCCAGGAAAGTAGTTGTTTTTCTCTTCGAAGATTGGTCAGGCTATTATGTCGAAATTATTGAAATTTTGACTAAAACGGAGGTGCAGTAGAAAACCGAAATTTAATTTTCATATAGACACCTCGTATTCTATGACATTTTAATTAATTATATATATATATATATATATATATATATATATATATATATATATATATATATATGTGTCCAGAGGATAGTATGCGAAAAGAATTTTTATATATTGTAGATTTTGAGGACATTTGTAGAGTATGAGGCCAGGTCCCGAAATATTCTTGTATCTATTGTATAGTATAAGGACATCTGGAAATTGTATATAAAGTAATGCGTATACATGAGCACAGATGACGCTTCAAGTACTTTGAAATAAAATGTCCTCAAACTAACCGGTATATGTCACCATGTGTGCATAATATCGAATGTAGAATGTTGACAACAATTAAGAATATTAATAAGTTTGTATATTATATAAAAATTCCTGTATTAATGATTTTTAATCGTTATTTACGTACATTCTACATCTTACGTCCCGAAACTATTATAATAGTATGGGATATTCGGCTTTCGACGTGAATAGGTACATGTTTTATCAATATTTGTAACACCAATGATTTAAACGTTTACAATGCGACTGCATACATATATCGATTCGGACAGACTAATAATAATTGTCACCGAACACGTATGAGAATTGTCTTAATAATATCATTTCAAATTTATCCCGTTGTCAACTTACAAAATAGAATATAGAGTGTTTATAGTAATTAACAATAATTATGAAGTTTCAATTGGATTCAGAATAACGAATTGATAATTTTCAATCCTTATTTATCTACATCAAACGTCCCGAAACTATTTCATAAGGGTATATAAAAGGTTTTATTGATAAATTCACTATTTGCGTTCAATGATTAACAAAAAAAACCTCCTTTGAGACACCGCAACAAACGACGATAGCTTAATTAATTCTATATTGAAAATTTGTAGATCTTCCCTTACTAACGTATAACAAGGCGTCCTTGAAATATATATTTTATATTGTATGTATCTTAGTCGACTTCCAGAATTTTTTTTTCATCAAAATTTGCATCTCTTGTTGTTCGTAATAGAATATACAGTGTTTACAGTAATTACTCGTAATAGTATATTATTCAACGACCGTATAATGAAGATTATTATTCACGAGGTGAAGTTTATTGCCACGAGCGCCAGCGAGTGGCATAAATCACCGAGGGAATAATAACTAATTATACGCGAGTAGAATACTATACTTTATCCACGACTACCAAATATTTTTGTTGAAGTTTATTTGTTGGAAAATTTTGTTACATTATTACAAACACTATTATTTTATTCTGAGAAAGACTTCATACAATAAATTATTTTTCATTTATACGCAGAACAAATATCTATTTATTCAACTTAACAAATATTATGTATATAATATAACAAGATGATGGTATTTATTTATACTTATTAATAATTGTAATATTTGAACAATAGGTCAAGTTAATCGCAGGGATAGAATTAACATCAAAACTAATGTTTTGGCGACTTGTCGAAACATTTGAATTATATGTATATCGAATCGTTTGGTTGAATTGAATATGCTGTTATGTTGGCCGTATCGGTTTTATTTTTGACGGGGTCATCTACATAGCCTTCTGCCACGGCGATGGACTTCCATCTACCGTGTCTTTTGAGAGCAGTAATATCCCCGCCTGCGTCAACCAGTATTGCTGCAAAAGATCTGCGGAAACTGTGCCCAGAATATTGTTCTGGATTCGGTTATTTCAGGAAAGCAGCGTTATCCTTTCCCATTTTTGTAAATATGTTTATTCCAATTCTCTGAGTTGTATATTTACCATTTTGGTAGTTTAAAAAGAAAGTGTGACTTGGTCGAAGATTTATATATGTCTGGCATATTTTGTAAAAGTTATCCGTAACAGTAAATTTTCGGCAAATTTTTATTTTGGTATTTGGCACATTAACCAAAAAAGCTGATCCAAGATCTTGTAAATGCATTATTTTCATTTCATATAACTCATTACTTCTACATGCACCCATTACTCCCATTATTAAAGCAACCTCAAATTACAGAATGTATTGAAATAACTATATGAAAGATTTACTTAATATCTTACTTTTGTTGCTAGGTATTCGTCATCAGATGCTTCAGTTAAAAAGTTATTGATCGCTAGAAAAAGTTATTGATCGCTAGAAAAAGTTTTTGCTCTCTTAGGCTGAAACCCTTCTGATTTTCGTTTTAATAATCCTCTTAATTTTTCATAGTCTTCTAAATGTATACCTTGATGTAAGGTGATCGTACTTCTAAGCGTTGAATAATAGGTCCATAGCGTTGAAGATTTATATTTTGCGTATAATTCAGTAAAGTATACTAACAAACTCGATGCAGGAAAAGAAGTTGATTTCTTTTCCTTTTGCCAGTTCAAAAAAGATTCATAGGCCATATTATATACTTTCCTTGACTTTTCCGGCAATAAATTTAATGAGGCAACTTCAGCAGCTTCTCTAATTTCTGGTGGTGTTAAAAAAAGTAATTTTCATTTTCTATATCCATTTTTAGTTGGTTTTTTAAACAAAATTTATCACAAAATATCAAAACACTGGGAAATCTATGCACACAAACAATATTGTTGACAGGTTTTAGTCAAATTGATTTTGATTCAAAAACTACTTCGATTTATGAATTGTTACGGAGAACATGGTATGTTAAGAAACATATACACGACATGAAAATTCAAAGTGGCTGATGGGTCAGTGTAGATGCCCCTTCCATCCAACCGCGGGTCCTGGGTTCCAATCTGTTGTGAGGAAATTCACCTTTTTGAATTTTTTTTATGTACAGAACTGATTTGAATTTAGTGGTTTACACGATAGAATTTTAAAAAACGAATTTTTTGTAGTAAAACAATATATTATAGATCAATTAAGGGATCATCGGACAGCAGTGTTTAATGATTCATTATCACTGCTGTGATTTATGGGTATTATTAGGGTCGAGCAAACAGTTGTATAATGGGTACAACTTACAACAGTCGTGGATATGAATGATTATCGAATTTAAATTTTATACAGATTACCAGATTAATAATTTTGATTATTTGAACGATTTTTATATAAAATGCAGCGATTGAATACATATATCGTTTCGGACATATTGATAATAATTTTCAATTGTCACCAAATACTCTAACACGCATAAGAACTGTCCTCATAATATTATTTCATGTATATCATGATGTTATTTTACAAATTAATCTAATTTCTGTATATAAATAATTTAGTGATAAATTCTCAATCAGTTAGTGTTTTAAATGAAACTCAACGTTTCTATCTACTTCCACAATATAATGAAAAATGTTAAAAATTCTAAAAAATTGACATTTAAAACACTAATATGAGTAGAGTGTTTAATAAAAAACATCCTTTGAGATACTACAGCAAACTATAGAAGGAGTTATGGTTTCGAAATTTTTAAGATGACCCCATACTAAGCATTGCGTATAACAACGTGTCCTCGAACTATCTATTTTATTTGTATGCCTCGTTGTGGACTACCAGATTTTTTTATAGATATAGAATGTTACAAGTACTTAAGAGAAATTAACAAGATTGAATTTGATACAGATTACCGGATTACTAATTTCCAATCGTTATTAATCTACTATAAAGTTCCCCAAACTATTTCATATATATGTCTTCGCGTGATCTGTTATATTTCGCTTTCGACGTGAATACAGGTATAATCAAAATTTGTAAAATTCGATTATTTGAACGTTTTTTAGAGAAAATGCAGCTATTGAATTCATATATCGTTTCGGACATAATATTAATAATTTTGAATTGTCACCGAACAACCGAACGCGCATAAGAACTGTCCTCATAATATCATTCCATGTATATCCAGATGTTATTTTACAAATTTATCCACCTTCTGCATATAAATGATTTATTGATAAGTTCTCAATAAAAAGCCAATAAAAACCTCCGTGGGGCACTACAGCAAACGATAGAAGTTATTGTATCGAAATTTTTTAGATAACCCCATAGTGAACATTGCGTATAACGACGTGTCCTCGAATTATCTATCTTATATGTATGTCTCTTTGTGGACTTCCAGATATTTTTTCATCATGAAAATTTGCATATCATGTCGCTCAAAATGGAATATAGTATGTAAGTAATTAAGAGTAGTTAACAAGTTTGAATTTGATACAGTTACCGGATTACTAATTGTCAATCGTTATAAATCTACTATAAAGGTCCCCAAACTATTTCATATATATGTAACCGCGTGATCTGTGATATTTCGCTATCGACGTGAATATAGGTTTAATCAAAATTTGTAAAATTCGATTATTTCAACGTTTTTTATAGAAAACGCAGCGATTGACTCCATTTATCGTTTCGGACATATTATTAATAATTTGATACAGATTACGGGATTAATAATTTCCAATCGTTATTAATCTACTACAAAGGTCCCCAAACTATTTCATATATATGTCTTCGCGTGATCTGTGATATTTCGCTTTCGACGTGAATACAGGTTTAATCAAAATTTGTAAAATTCGATTATTTGAACGTTTTTTAGAGAAAATGCAGCTATTGAATTCGTATATCGTTTCGGACATATTATTAATAATTTTGAATTGTCACCGAACACCCGAACGCGCATAAGAACTGTCCTCATAATATCATTTCATATATATCCAGATGTGATTTTACAAATTTACCCAATTTCTGTATATAAATAATTTAGTGATAAATTCTCAATCAGTGTTTAATAAAAAACATCCTTTGAGACATTACAGCAAACTATAGAAGGAGTTATTGTTTCGAAATTAATTTATGCCATTATCTGAAATGAAACCGGAAATATAAAATATTCCAAAAAAAAATACAAAAGGAATTAGATAGCTTATCTTTTTGGAAAATGGATGGAACTCTTTTTTCCAACGTGAATTGATTCCTTCAAATTATACGATAGTTTTTACAAATGTTTGAATTAATGTTTGACACTCATAAAAACATTTTTGTGTTGTACTCCCTCATTCGCTTCGACGCGCCCCGTAGTAGCGGCCGCGCGGAAGCCTATTTTCAGCGTTAAATATAAATTACTGGTTATTAACCTTGAGTTCCGGGAGTCGAGAATTTTCTTAGGAAATTTCCTCCTCTTTAAGGATCTTTTTTCAAACTATCGTTATCAGTTATAGTTTTTTTAATTATTAACAAACATCCCCGTTTTATTTTTTTTAATAAAAACTTGAAATTTTCATCTCCAGAAATTTTTAAAAGTAAGTACTTCTTCTAACAATTTTTCGCAGGGAATTCACTTGTCGACTAGACCATTTGGGGACCATTCAATTTTTGAAGTGTATTCAAACCATAGGATATTAATCCTTTTCTACATTTTATATTGTTTGCATACATTTTAACATTCATGTCATCCGAAAAAATTATTAATTTATGTTACTGTATGTTGGATTTTTTTCGAAAACTACGAAATTTTATTTCAGTTCAATTTTCGCTATCTCTTTTGTTAATAATAAATGACGGGGAATTTTTAGATTTTTAACTCGTAAGATTGTTCTTGAGTAATTGTTCCATTCTTTAATAATATGTGGGTCTCTTATTTCCTCATCCCATTCAAGTTTTTGTAACCATATTTTTTGCTTTATCAGTTTACCTTTAACTATAATAGGGTTGATAAGACCTAACGGGTCAAAACATTGACATAAATGCGATAGAATTGTTCGTTTTGTAAGAACGTTCAACTCGAATAAGGTAAAAACATTTATCTTTAATTCATCGGTGTGAGGATTCCATGTCATTCCTAGTATTTTACAGGGGGAGTCTGATGAATTAAAGTCGATTTCGGTTTCGGAGTTGACAGTCTTGATTAAAAATATCTTTAGTGTTGGAACATATTTTATGAAGATGAAAACCAGCTTTCCCTAGAATCATTTTCAAATCACTTAATAAAATGTCAAGATCATGGGGTGAATTCGTACCTGCTAATATGTCATCAACATAGGTTTGATTGAGTAGGGCATCAGAAGCGAGGGTCAAGTTTGCATTTCGTTTTGCAATATCGTTAAGCACTCGACAGGCCAAATAGGGGGCACTTTTTTCCGAAAGAAACTCTGTTCAATTCGATACACGAAAATTGGTCTTATGGAGAATTTCTCCATAACACATTTTGAAGAAAGTTGAATTTGGGATTCATTATCACTTGTCGGTACATCTATTTGATGTCTGCAGTTAATACGAATTTGAATGAGCGAAATCTACTTAAGATATATAGCTCGGGCTGAACTTGAGAGGGCTTTTGAGAGTGATATCATTAAGGCTAAGACGAGAACTTGTTTTGCAGCTAAAATCAAAATCTATGTTCAGCTTCGTACTGGCACTTTGCTCCCTTATGATGCAGAGATGAGGTACAAAATATTTGTGATCAGATGTGATATTCTTGAGCTCGAGGTGTATATACCTAGCGTGACCTAAGTCAACATATTCAGTAATGAACTTTTTATACTCAATAAAACGCTCAGGGTTTTTTTCAAACTTTTTTTGGAGAGAGGTAAATCTGTTTTTGGCTTGTGCAAACGATTCACCAAGCTTTTCATAAGCGTTGGGGTGAATCAGCGGTAAGGCGACTTGGTATCTTCCATTGTCCATAATTTGAGTCGTGGAAGTGAAAATTGTTTCTGCTAATTCATCTTCCGGTGACAGATGAGGAGGGTTTTCAATCTCTTCTTGAGACCAAAACTTTTCGAGCATCGTGTCTAATTTATCTTTCAGAGGAGAGGGGTTAACGTTAGTTGCAAATAAAGTGTGAGAAACAATAGTGGGAGTGCTTTCTCGAGAAGAGTAATCTATGCAATTAGAGGGTATTGTGCCAGCTACAATCCATCCTAAATGAGTGTCTACTAGAGTGGGACTATTTCTACCTAGGGTCATAAAACCTTCCTTAAGTAATATACGTCGGCTCCAATTAGCATGTCAATCTCAGATGGTATGAAAAACTCATCATCAGCTAAATGCTGCACGAGAGAAGGCGGAATTTTCAATTTTTGTGGATCAATTCGTATTTGGGGTAACAGTTGTGTTATATTTTCTACGACAGCACATGACACTTTGAACTTTTGGTTATCCAAGACTGAATAAATGTTGACATCTGTCATGGTATTTACAAGGTTGTTGCTAGAAAGAATGCCTGAAATTTGCAAGTTGTAAGAGTAACATGTTGTTTGTTAGTTCGGGAGCGTCTTGAAAATTTTGTTCGTCGTTGCTTTGTGTTTCTGGATTGTCAGATATTGAGTTTGTGGTGTCTACATAGTCATTAAATTCATAGGGAGAAATACAATTTTGGTCGTAAACGTTATCTTGGTCGAGCATGTTATTTTCGTAAAGGTAGTAAGGAGTGTTTGATTGATAATAGTCATTATATTGCGTTTGGTCGACATTGTGCAGTTCTTCAGAAGTAAATCTGGGTTGTGATGGTTGGGGTTGGTATTGTTGTGGAGGTGGAAGTGCAAATCGATTTTGGTTTCGATTAAAGTTGGATCTGTTAAATGTATTTGACGAAATGCCACTCATAGGAGTTGGTTTGGGCTGACGGAAATTTAAATTAGGTTTCCACACATTACTCGGTGCTCTTGAAGGTTGTTGAGAACCGAAAACTTGTCTATTCGTCGGGAATCTATGTGGGATGAATCTGGGTTGAACATTGATTGGGCCACGAGGAAATGGATTTGAAAAATTTTGTATTGGCATTAAATTTTGACCGAAGTTAGGGACATTAAAATTAGTATGATTTTGATAGTTTTGATTAAATTTTGGATATGGTTTATTCTTAAAAGTTTAGTTATTTGATTTTTGAAGGTGACGGATATTATTTTTTGCAATAATAAATTGTCTAGCTGTTGCAAGAGTATCGGGTTTCATAGCTCGAATTGTGGAGCCCATAGGTTCTTTCAAACCGGCCAGAAATATTTTTAAAGCATGTGTTTTGTAAAAATTTTTCTTTACGGTTGCACCAGCTTGACTAGTTTCATGACAATCAACGTAATTATGAAGAGCACTCAAATTAGACATTACTCTAGTGTAAAAATTAAGAGCAGGTTCGTTAGGATTTTCTCTCAACTGATCTAGATCAAAGAGTAATCCGTTTTCGTCTCTCTGGTCGCCGAAATGAGCTACCAGAGTGCTTTTAACTGTTTCCCAATCTTTGTTTATGCAAATACTGTAAACTTCTCTCGCGTTTCCAACTAATTTTCCATATATTCCGAAAATTAAACTAATGTTTTGAACGCAATTGGCATTTGCGGGATTTGGATCCCAATAAGTTTTAATTAAAGTGTTACTCGTCTCTAAGAAAGACGCTAATTCAAGCGGATTACCATCAAGTTTTGGTACAATTTCTAATAATTTAATTTCAAATTTGGGAACAGACATTGTTGAATTTAATTGACTATTATTAGATTTAATATTTTCTTCAATGCTTAAATTATTTAAAAGAGAACTAACTTCTAATACTGAACTTTCTTTTTCTTCGTCAGAAGAATTAAAATTAAAATTTGATTCAATACTAATATTACGCTCACTGTCGCTTTCCACTATGGAATCTTCAGATGAGGAGAATGACATAGGCTAAGAAAGATAATATGATAAATAATATGAGCAACTTACAGTAAAATTGCGATGACTTCCATTGATCCTCGATGGACTGCACTCTCTGGATTGGCATCGTAATCTTCTCAAACGTTTATTTGCACTTTTCGGATTGTTCTCAATTTGGAAACTATCGCGATGAAGGTTCTTCCAAATAAACAGTAGAAACTGAAGAATAATACACGATGAGAATCCTTTTGGATCCTACTGACTGCGCCACTTTATGTTTTCAAGTTAAAACTTCACTTTTTTTAAAAAATTATTTAATTACAATAATTACACGTTATTAATATTTATTGAAGTTAACAATATGAAGTCTATAATCATTCTGAAAATAAAATATGTATAATGAAGCTATGCGGTGTCCAGTAGTGCAATTCAGCATTATGACGTAGTCGATCGTCCGATGATGGTTCGATGTAACAATACCATATAAGGTCACGAATTCGGCTGACGGGACATCTATCGTTTTATAACTATCGTCTTTGGATAAATCTTTGCAAATGAAATTATTCAACACACAGAGATCACTCAACCTTATTTTCTCATCTCAAAATTATGAAAAGGTTTGTTTCACTTATTCATGGCTTTTTTTACAAATATTTACATGAATTATATAATAATTTTTAGAAATTTTCACGACTGTATCTTCTTTTACTGACTTCTACCTTTCGTTCTCTCGTTACTAAGGACTCTTTTCATTTTTTTTCAATAATATAATATGATATTGATTTATCGAAACAATTATCAATTTTTTAGAATTTTCAACAATTTTTATTATATTGTGTTATTAACTAGAAACCGTGAGTTTCATTTAAAACACTAAAATAATAGTCTTCAAATTAAAAATCTAATCGCTTGATGTTGTGTTATTGACCAATGAAATTTGGCATTCTATATGTTATAAGTTTTTCAATCCTTTTAAGGAAAGATATGCTATTTATCCACTATGAAAATAATGCTTGATACATTTGTTTTACTATTATAATGTTCTTTTCAATTTAATTCATGTTGGCATTCTTTCTATCATAAAATTTTATGTTTATACAGGTGTTGACATTCTATCAAAATTCTCAAAACATTCAAAAGTTTTTTATTGTATTTTAGATTTTGATTAGTAAGGTTCACTTTAAAAACAGTTTTTTGCCTCTTGCAAACTAAACGATAAGACTTTAATATTAAATAACTTCTTTCACCATATAACTTGTCACATGCTACTAATAAAGCCAGATATATATATATATATATATATATATATATATATATATATATATTGAACCATATATCTTATATATTAAAGAACATCAGCTGTTTGAGAATATTTTGCTTAGTATTTAAAATGAATTGAAACTATGTAATTAAAAACACATTAAAAAAAACCACAATCATAAGTAAAAATGCATATAAAGTCAGAATATATTAAATCATTTGTTTATAATAATTAAAAAGAGCAACAATAAATATAAAGAAATTACCTTAATAATTGTCTAAATTTTGAAAACGCTCAACAAGTATAGTGGAGAACAATAAATCTGCCCAATATGGATGTTTATTTGTCATGAAGGCATCAGCTGTTTCATCTGATATTAAACAAGTTTTAGATATCTAATTTAATATAAGTATTAGTTGAAACAGAATAATATAAATCAGGTTCATATTTAGTATAAAGAATTAGATAAGCTTAGAAGATAAAAATATCAATAACATAAAGGTAATTTATATGTCACAATTTATATCAAATTTATGGAGTCAATGAATGATAAAATGATGATGGATTTAAGGAAATATTTGCTACTATAGAATTTAAATAGTACAAATAACCAAAGCAAAAGATATAGATATGTTATATAAAAGAATTTATGTTCATAAATATAAATATTATTTTCACGTTGTCATAAATGTCAAAACAAAACTAGACATTGTCATATCGAAATATAACAATGAATTTCACTATCTGTAAAATACTTGTTGTATTGAAATTCGTTGAATTAGTAAAAGAACACAGACAATTTTCAAGTGAAATTCACATTCATATGTTTTCAAAAACTTCATTAAGTGTTGCAATTGTGAATATAATTCGACAGCTCCAGAGAGAATGTGATTGGTGGAAAAATTACAGGACAAATTTTGATCAACTAAAATTAAACAAAACTTTATTGAAAATCAGTGAGTTTAGAAACAATATATTATTTGTTGATAAAAAAAATTGACGATCAAAGAGAAGCGTTGGTAGTTGGTCTTTGGCGTCGAAGTAGCGAGGAGTTGATGAAGAATTTTTACAGAAATTTCAAGTAAAATCCAGACGGGATAGATCGAGAATCCAGACATCAGGTTTAAATATTATTGGCCAATAATAAGAATAATAACTTTCGAATATAAATTCAGTGACTATTCCCATGTGTATAATAATTCTTGCGTCTATATGATCGATCTATAAAAAAAGAAAAAGACTTTATGTAGTTTATTCAATAGACAAAATTTCAATATTATTTAAAAAGGCCTATTCTGTAATAAAATAATGTTTGTACTTACGTCATTTCGAATCATATATAAAAAATGCATTTTAATCCATTGATTTAATATTTCCAATAGTATGTATAATTTTGTAATCTATTTCTTCTAAATAATTTTATCTTTTGTATGTATATAATTTCCAAACATAAATCCATCAACATTATTATAACGACAACGATTCTATGATACATCGAATATCCACGCAGATGCGAAGCGTCTATAAGAAACGTTCGTACTGTTTCGCATTCATTCATTTTTAGTTGAGCATGCGCATAGGATGTGTATGGTATCATCTATGACTATGTTTTGGTAATTCTATAGGCGTAGCTATTTTATAAATATTTAAATAAAAATTTCGTTATAAAATTAAATTATCGAAAGTACTGTGTTTTTATTTTACATAAGCAAAATATATCAAACACAGCCAGAACTCGAAGGGTAGAATGAGTCTCATGCTTCCGAATATAATATAATAAATATCATTCTAAAATAATTATAACAAAACTGAGCTAGCCACACAACAAATCAAATTCAATAAATATTTAAATAACTATCTAAATAATAAATTAAATAATTAAAACATTGATTTATTATATATATATATATATATATATATATATATATATATATATATATATGTATACAGTGATGGGCATAAGTGTGGAACCATGTGAATATTTCTGGAATGGTTAAAGACAGCAAAATGAAGTTTGGTATGCATATATTACCCAAAAAGGTGCACCTTTGAAAAATCTTTTGACAACCGTTCCACTGTATATATATATATATATATATATATATATATATATACAGTGATGGGCATAAGTGTGGAACCAAGTGAATATTCCTGGAATGGTTAAAGACAGCAAAATGAAGTTTGGTATGCATATATTACGCAAGAAGGTGCACCTTTGAAAAATCTTTTGACAACCGTTCCACTTCCGGTTATACCGGAAATGAACAACTACTTCGTTATTTTGAATGGAACACTATATATTAATAGATTTTTGAAATCTATGTAAAATTTTAGGGCACTTTTGTATAAAATACTTTTTTCCAAAAATGTATACTTTTTGAGTATATAAAATTGACCTTTGTAGACTATTACAAATTATATTTGTACGAGCAAACGCTTAAAGAATCGTCAAATTTTTCTGTAGGGTGATTACTAGGAAGGTCAAAGGTATTTGAATACGTGTTGAAAAACTCTTCATTGTATATAGGAGGCGCATAAAAAGTTTCAAAAGTTAAACTTCGAAAATATCAAAGTTCATCATTTTTTTAAAAGGAACCCCCAATTTTTTTCAATTTCATCGAAATCAATGGTAAAAAATGAAATATGGCAGAAATGTGAAAGTTTGCAAATATCTTCAAAACTGTTAGGTTTAGATATAACGGTTTGAAAACATAAATTTTCAAATATCTAAACTTTTTATGCGCACCCTGTATACAATGAAGAGTTTTTCAACACATATTCAAATACCTTTGACCTACCTAGTAGTCACCCTACAGAAACAGTTTACGACTATTTAAGCGTTTGCTCGTACAAATATAATTTGCAAAGGGTCCACATAGGTCAATTTTTTTCTGAAAAAATTAATAATTCAAAAAGTATCCATTTTTGCAAAAAAGTATTTCATACAAAAGTGCCATAAAATTTTACATAGGTTTCAAAAATCCATTAATATATAGGGTGCTCCATTTAAAATAATGCTGTAGTTGTCCATTTCCGGTATAACTGGAAGTGGAACGGTTGTCAAAATATTCTTCAAATGTGCACCTCTTTGCGTAATATATGCATACCATATTCCATTTTACTATCTTTAACCATTCCAGAGATATTCACTTGGTTCCACACTTATGCCCATCACTGTATATATATATATATATATATATATATATATATATATATATATATATTGTCACCATTGTAGTGACATGTGTGGATCACATATTTAATTATTTGAAAGAAAGTTGTATTTTGAGAAACATAATATTTCTGAGTCTAGCGATAAATTTATTAGTATGGGTACAACAAGAAGATGTGAAACGGGTATTAACGTCTGAAAATGTATACGGAAGTAGGAAATAAGAAGTGTGTTAATTGAGAATTGTTATGATTAGAAAGGAAAATGATATGTTCAATGCGGTTGTATTCTTGGTAGTTGATCTATTAATTTCCATCGAATAAAATCTAAGTTTGACAATACATGACATTCATTAAAATAAAAATAAAAATTTATCTGAACAAGCGTTTAAGGAAATTAAGGAAGGAAGTGAGGAGAGAAGTTGTTGAAACGGGAGACTATTCACTCGACATATTTTGGTGACGGAAGTTTTTTATCCCGAAAAGACAGAAAATAACTAAATAAATTATATTGGAGACGATTCAGGGATTGAAAATTAAAATAACATAGTCAATACGAGGAATAGAACAAATATAAATGAAAATTGAAACAGTATATGGAAAACAGAGATTAAATATTATGGAATGATGCAAGACTGGGAAAATAGTACGTGAGATCATTTTAACACAGATAGTAGACATAAATAAAACATATTCAGAAGATTGTGAGCAAAATAAATAATTTGAGGCGGTAACTAATAATTTGAAGAAGAGCATTATATTGAGAACAGAAATAAATATTTTGGAAAGAAGCAACATGGTAAAGAAATACATGAACCCAATATAAGACAGTGGAACCACATAAATAAACATATACAGACGAGTTTGCGGAAAAAGAACAAGTTAAAAGGTCGGTTAAATTTTATACTAGTTAGTTTTTTTAAAGTTGTGTAACTATTAAATTTGGTTATTTCGTTAACCAGTTGAGAAAGATCTAGTTTATTTTATAGTAGTTTTTAAAAGTTGTGTAATTATTAAATTTGGTTATTTCGTTAACAATTTGAGAAAGATCTAGTTAATTTTATAGTAGTTTTTTTAAAGTTGTGTAATTATTAAATTAGGTTATTTCGTTGATACTTTGAGAAAGTTCTATTTGATTTGATCGAAAATTTTGGAAGTCGTATAAATGATTGAAATTATTTTGTTAATTATTGGATCATTGGATATAGAAATTTTGTTTAGTTGATTGTAATTTTAATAGATTTTCTTTATAAGGTAAGCTAAGTAATGAAATTCATCCAGAACAAAGATCTTTGTTTGAGGAATTCAAAAGAAGCAGTCCTGTATGAAGAAAGGTAAGAGTTTTAGTATACAATTTAGAGTTAGTGTTGGTAAAATTTTGAATAGTAATAAATTTAGGTCAAATTAGAGAAAATTAACATACAGGGTGTTTCTTGAATTAAAATTTAGAATAAAAACTTAATTGTAGAACTGTATAAAAATGTTAATTTAGATTTATAATAAAAAAAACAGGAAATAAAAAGAAAAGATATATTTGAACACTGCAATTCATTCGAGAACCGACTCCCTGAAAATAAGAGATCTTATATATAGCCGGAGCATATAGATTTACATTATTTATCTTATGATAATTTGAATTAAGTCAGAATAATTATATTAAATTTTACTTACCTATTTATGGTAAGTTGGCGTCCATAAATTATTAAATATATAGCAATACGCGTTATATATATCAAAAGTTAATTAAAATAAATTGTTTATATAAAATTATTACAATTATAATAGAAGTTATATCTATATAGTGTTAATCATAATAATATATATATTATGTATAAGGAATAAAGTTCGGTTTTCTACTGCACCTGCGTTTTAGTCAAAATTTCAATAATTTCGACACAATAGCCTGACCGTTCTTTGAAGAGAAACACAACTACTTTCCTGGCTAGTACCACGCAGAATATTGAATTTCACCCCCTTCAAAGAACGTGACGCCGATCGACCTTTTTGTCGATACAGACGTCTGTAGTGATTCGCAACCGAAAGGAGAAGGGCATAGTACACTGACCGGTTTCGACCTTCTTGGGTCTCTTCAAGAGAGCTCCAATGCCTTCTAGTTCAGAGTGTCAAATCTGAACTGAAGATTCCGTCCTCCGACAACCTCTATTTCGCTCGTGTGATTACACACTTGCGAGAAGTAGTCAGCTGGCGCCATCTTCACTTTCAATTGCGAACCACCACCTCAGATAATTATTCGACCATATAAGTCTTATGAAATAAAATGAATTAAAATTTCATAAAATACGAAGTGTGTCTAAATGAAAAATAAATTTCGGTTTTCTATTGCACCTACATTTTAGTCAAAATTTCAATAATTTCAACGTATTAGCCTGACCATTCTTCGAAGAGAAAAACAATTACTTTCCTGGCTAATACCTCGCAGAATATTGCATTACATTCCCTTCGAAGAACGTGACGTCGATCGACCCTTTTGTCGATATAGACATCTGTAATGATTCGCAACCGAAAGGAAATGAGCATAGTACACTGAACGGTTTCGACCTTCTTGGGTCTCTTCAAGAGTGCCGTAATGCCTTCTAGTTCAGAGTCTCTAATCTGAACTGAAGATTACGTCCTGCAACAACCTCTATTTAGCTCGTGTGATTATACACTTGCGAGAAGTAGTCATCTGGCGCCATCTTCACTTTCAATTGCGAACCACCATCTCAGATAATTATTCGACCATATAAGTCGTATGAAATAAAATGAATTGAAATTTCATAAAATACGAGGTGTGTCTAAATTAAAAATAAATTTCGGTTTTCCACTGCAGCTACGTTTTAGGCAAAAATTCAATATTTTCGACATATTAGCATGACCTCTTCGAAGGAAAAAACAACTACTGGCTAATACCACGAGCAGTGATCGAGTTTGGCATTATGCGCAACTATTTCCTGACCAATCGAATTATCTACATTATGAAAGAAAATGGAACCCCATATTCTAATTGTCATCTTATATTTCAAAAGTTCTATTTTATAAAAAATCTTTAAGATGAGTCCAAATTAATTCTGTTGAATTTAATTGGTAATGGTATGGAATTTTTCTTACTATTCCAATATTCTTCTGCAATACTAACTCATTGCCCACCTATAATTCTCAACATGTATTTGAATTATTTATATTAATTCCTCTTTGATGTAATATGCCGGGGAAGGTTAAGTTAAATTGTTGAAGGACTCCAAATATTCAAATACTAAAAAACGCATCCAACACATTATATACCTAACCACACCAATCTCAGTTGCCAACTGAAATTGTACACTACATATCCTGAAAATTATTTTATAAGAACTTTAATTTAATCTGCAATGAAAATGGGAATAATTGTAGTCAAGCGATCAATTGCTTTAATCAGGCATTTTGTTTATATTGAAGCCCGAAATACTAAGTTGCCATTTGTCTAATGTCTCATCCGTTGCAAATTTTCATTTATAAATAAACCCGATTTCCCGACAGTATCAACCAATTTTCTATATATGCTTGTAACTGTTAGCGTCTTATTTTATTTTGATTATATAATAGAAGAAATTAGGTAAATGTAAATACATGTTTCCAATTGAGAAACAGTTGCGACTTTGGTTTTCATTAGTATTTTCATTTAATTTTTTTTAGCTGGAGAAAAATCTTGCACTACTTAAAAGTAAACCAAAAAGTCGAGAAATGGCGAACAAAGTTCAATTAATGAAGATGAAGAACAAAGCCACTGGACCTAAAACAGTGCCAACGATTAATCGTGTTTATTTCAATATAACATATTCTGAAAATTCCTTTCCAATATTTGTTTCCAATCAGTGGAGTCTTGGAAGAGCAATAGATGTCATCGCCCATGAAATTAAACTTCAGAATAATAATAACAAAGCTACAGACACAAAATTGAGATTGTTTAAAAAAGAAGGAAATACAAATATTTCAAGTGATTTGTCAATCACTATAAAGAAACTCGTTGATGATAATGTATTATTTGATGGTGATAGTTTACTTATAAATTACGTGAATGTTGAATAATTCGATGCTAATAAAAAGTTAAATTTAAGAATACATGATTCCATTACTGAGTAAACTTATGTCTTACCCATCAAAATCAACATCCTGAATATCAGTTGTTTGTATTCGTTCCTACTTAATAAAGGTAAAACCGACGATATTTTCTCAAATTCTTCATCATTGTCGCATCACCAGTCAGCACCTAAATGTGATTGTGGACAACGCCCTTAGGGGATACGTTGATCATGAAAATATTGTTTGCTTTAATTTTCCTACTTTTCTTGATTTTCTTCCTGTTTCGCTCTATCTGGAGATTGTCGTCTGTTACCCATTATATGCGATACCTTTTCTCCCATAGTACGTGTTCATGTACTAATGAGTTTTCGGTTTTTCTAATATTCAAAATACTTTTCCATGCTGATCACAGACAGCTGCATTCAAGCGATTGGGTGCGCAAGATGTGTAGCGCTTGCACACACATAGAAAAAGGAGAGACAACGTTTCATGTCGACCGTTAACCGCGACAAATTAAAAAAATAATTTTCAGGACCCAAACAGTATTGGACTCATAGCCAAAGGGATGCATACCATGTAAAGTCGGTACGACACGCAGGCCACAGAAGGCGGTTTTAAAGAAGGGGACAAAGTATGGTTACACAGCCGGACGAGGAGAAAAGGTTTTTCTCCAAAATTACAAAAATCCTGGGAAGGTCCATACTTAATCAAGAAAAGGATCAATGATGTTATATATCGCATAAGCAAGATCCCCAACAGAAAACCAAAAGTAGTTCACCAAAACCGACTAGCGCCATTCGAAAGAGACCATGACCTGGAGGAAGGAGTAAACCTTATTCGAGATGTGTCTGACCCTACCTTCGAGTAATTTATGGGCACGTATGGAAGTACCGGGAAAGCTAGATATGGAGTCACTTCGGAACAACAACAAGATTTGTTCACTCTCCCGGAAGATTATTCACGGGCATACAACATCCCCGCCCGTATCAAGAACGCACGAGGGTTGGCAACCGTCTTTCGAAAGAAGTTCGGGCAATTAGAAAAACTTGAAGACCAGATTCCAGCCCCTGGCAAGACACTGAAACTGAAACATAATTCGCGGTACGTCTTCTATGTGGTAACTAAAATTGAATTTCAAGATCGATCTACCTACCGCGATGTGTGGGAAGCACTTAGAAACCTACAAGCGTGAAAGAACTGGCTATGCCTAAGATAGCGAGTAACCAGTTGGATTGGCGAATCGACAGGAACATGGTAGAGGTTATCTTCAGAGATACCGGTGTCCAGATATTAATTTGCAGCTACAACCCCCGTTATCAGTATCCGATGAAGACGGTACCCTGTTATTTCCATAAGATCGGAAAGTGTAGGAATGGGGCCAGTTGCCGATTCACACATCCAGTCTCGGCTACACAAAAGTTCCAGGAGGTACTTCCATTTAAGGAGGGGGTAATGTTACGAAACAGCACACTGGTATAGTCCCTAAATCCGACCCTGTCTAAGCCAGGTATCAAAGTTAAAATTATGGCGGATACGCACTGTTTTTTTTATATAACTGTTTACGACTATATTATCTAAACATTGTTTTTGTGACCAGACTTATCTAGAAAAGCCCAGAACCAATTGTTTTTGTGTGTGTAAGCCACAGTCCGGAATTTACTAGTAAAAAAGGCTTTAATATATAAAGGACTGATCAGGAAGAGTTAGTTAGTTGATAAAGTGATCCCGTGCAATAAATAAACAGAAATATCCATCAGTAAAGTGTTTTTATAAATTAATAATTAAGTTTGTGTGCATATAAATTAAATTTAAGTGACTAGTTGAGTATATATAAATTAAGTGTTGGTGATTAGTCAAGTGTTTAAATAAATTAGTAAGTAGCCATACCGTGTGTTTAAAATTAATCCCACCCGTTTACTGTTTAAATAAATTAGAAAAACATTACAATACTATTTAACTATCAGTCAAAAGCAAAAATTAAACAAAAAAATATCAAAATAGCGAGATTTTAAAGATGTGTTAAAAATTTGAGAATTAAAAACAGTATGAATTTGCTAAAAGTTCTCAACTATTTTGCTACAAAAAAACTGTAGATAAATACTATAATGACTGACGCGTTTGCGCAGTTCAAATCAAAACCAACCATAAAAAGTCGCATCAGTTTAACAAAATTTTCCAACTAATCTCAGAAAAATATTCAAAATTACATTGGAATTAACGTTGAAAATACTCATCTGAATATAGTGTTACAAACTCTTGGGTACATACCGTATAAAGCTACTCCGTTGACTTCTGGTTTTATAAGTATATGAGCTCTTCTCTAAATCTTCGGTTTTCCCCATAATAAAAGATTAGCAGGTAAATACAGGCAGGAATAACGAGAAAACGCAACCCTTCAGTGCCCGTTATAGATGTGCGGGTTGTCTCCTGTAGTACAACCCGTGCTGTGCTCGCCAGTCGACTAGCTTTGAGTCGAAGAAGGGGTGGATTCTTCAAAATTCAACAGCTTACTCAAAAGGGCGCCAGAGAAGTTTTGGCAAGCAACCAAGACTTCTTAAGTTAGCCCACAACTCATCAGTGGGTTAACAGCACTAATTACACACTCCGTAGGGTTAAACTGATAGGTAAGTTATCATTAAAAATAAAAGTCATCAAGTATCCCCTGATTAAAGTTTAATAATCTCTTTGGACCATATGTCTCTTCAAAATGTTAAGGTTACAAAGTTTACAAGAAAAAACTTTTAATACCTGAACTCAGCTGAAGGCTGTAGATCCAGTATGCAGTTAGGTTGAAGGCCGAAATCTACATAAATACTTAAATCACAAGTTAAATTACCAGCTACAAGCGAAAACTCTAAGTTACAATTTGAATAACTGAAAAAGCAAGTTCTATAATACCTAAGTAGACCTGAATGCTACTAACTCAGGGTGCAGACGAGCTGAAGGCCGAAATCTACACAGATGTCTCAAATTACAGACCAATTACAGGAAACGAGCAAATGGTTCATATACAATTTTTTCAAATACGGTGAAAATCTAACACCAAAACTATAATCGCATCAGTTACATGGGTTCACACCGCAATCTATATGAGTATATATATATATATATATATATATATATATATATATATATATATATATATGTTATATTCACAAATTCACGTTAAACTTTTTAAAAACAATTTTTATTGAGTTACACAGTTTTATGTTATATAAAAAGAAGTAATAGGTTGAAATTATAATTGTAACTAACTATTTTACATAAAGTCAAAGAATTTATAGAATTTGTTAAATCAACGTCAGCGTTTATTTTCATGGAGAATTCGATGTAGCGTCGCTCCCATGAAAGTGCAGAAATCATTATTTTTCTGTAACATAATATTTGTGTTACTTAATGTGTTTATTTTATAAAAACGCAACGTAGCATCGTTCTCATGAAAATACGGAAATCGTAATCTGATGTTTGACATTGCGTAATATTACTTAAACATAAGCGTTTTTTCGTATATAACAACTCCCCCCTTAATTAAAATTGTTGTTTAATAAACAACAATTTTTGAGAATAAAAACCAAAATACATAAAATATAAAATAGACAATACAATACAATACAAGATTAAAAGGAAAATACGCAAAATACAAAAAATAAAAATATAAAGGTATACATTAAACCATGAAATTGTCAATTTTCGATTTCCACTTCCTCAGAGGCTTCGGTGTCAAGTTTGGGTCTTCTTTTTGGAAGAATGTTATGGATTTTGATAAAAACATCATTTGGTTGGTCCGGGACAGGCTTTCCTGGCGATTTGTTGAATTTAATATTTCCACACTTATGACAGGTGTAGAGGACGATCAAAGCAACGATGAGTGAGATCGTAGTATATGTGAACCACGAAATATTTTTCTCAACAAACGGTTTGTTTATGAGTTCATCCAAACTTTTTGAGTATTGGTCCAGTTTGTGTTTTGTCACTTGCAGATCATTCAAGTTAATGTTATTAAGATCTAGTGGTTCTATTTTGGGTACTTCTACTTTGTTTGGAATGTCTAGAGTATAGCTGTAAAATAGAATTTTCATTTACGGTTAATGTTTTCGTTTTTGTGTCTGGAAGACTTATGGTCACGTGTACCGGTTCGGCAATCGACACTAGCCACACGTTTTCTTCGAGTTTTTGCACATTATAACCTTGTCCGTTGACTACCGCACTTTTACAATTCGCAGGAAATGTTTTATATTGTCTTAACAAACGGGCTTCACATATCGCGTTATCGTCTATAGGGTACGCGTAAACATCGCGACACAACTTTTGATGCGTAGATAACTGTTTACACTTTTGTAAATCGTGGATTGGAATGTAGGATAAAGAATCATCATCTCGCGCTAAATATTTTTGTGAAAATGATAAAATGTGGTGAAATCCAGTTCTATTATCATAAATTGGTATTGGGTATAGGTGGAATAAAGTAAATACTTGTGGTTCAATCAAAGGTATTTTAAGAACGAAAACAAGATCTGAATTTGTTTGATATGCTTCGAGATCGATTATTTCCAAATACTGTGAAATTTCAGAATATTTTATTGGTAGCGGTAAACCTTTTCTTACTGTATTTTCTGATATTTTCTTAAGAGCAGTGATCAAATTTTCTGGTTCAATAATAGAAGTATGAATTATTTGAAGCTGTGCAAAAGTGATAGAGTTTAGAATATCATTAATAGTATTTTCAAGATACGAATAACTCTCCATTAGTTGTTCGCAAATTTCAAAGAAATTTAATTTGGCTTCGATAAGCGCAATTTCGTTTGTTGATTGTCGAATGGTGGTTTCAATTTTTTCTATATCTGAGTTAAATATTTTCTCATTTAATTTTAATTGTCCTATAGTACTGTTGAGATTTGTTATGACTGAGCTTGTGATTGACATTTGATTTTTTAATAAGTTTTCTATCTGGTTTTGATCAGTTTTTAATTTATTAATGCAGTCCATATAATATTCACCGTCAGACGCATCGAGATTTCCGGTTATTGATTTAAATATGGTGCCAATACCATTAATTAACCCTCGTTTTTGTCTTTTAACATCGAAAGATATTTCACTAAATTTATCGCCAATAGATTTTGTAATTTGTTGCAAATAATGCCAAATGTGATTTTACTTCGGATCGGAAGGACTTCATACTGGAGTAGTTTGAAGTAAAGGTATTTTGAATTGTGTCAAGAATTCTATTATTTCTTTCAAAAGTTTGTTTAAAAGCTGATATATTTTTATGCACTAATAAAGTCCATTCGTCGTTCGAAACCATTATTTTGGTTTCGTCGTGGTAGTAGATTCCAACTGTATTGTTTATGGGTTCGATTTTATATTGACATGTTGCTGTTCCGATCAGCAGCAGAAACCTGAAAATAAGTTAATTTTCAACATAGGGTTTCATAAGATCGAAATTTATTTTTGATTTGTTATTTGTTTCTAAATTTAATACTGTTGCGGAATTTCTGTGTATCTCTAGTATTTCAAAAGGGCCATTAAACTTATTTTCTAACTTGTTTTTTATTTGAGTTTCTTTTACGTAAACTTTGTCACCTACTTCATAATTTGGTTTGTTTTCGGAGACATGTTTGTCAAATCGGTCTTTAGCTTTTTCTTTTTGCTTTATGGTTTTTTCTCTCGCTATTTTATAATAATAGGATATGCGGTTATTTAGATCTCTAATATATTTAGTAATTAATTCTTGTTCATTGTATAATTTTTCGGGAGGTCTACTGGACGTGTGTCCAAATACAAGTTCGTATGGTGTGAATCCGTGTGTTTTGTTTATAGAGTTATTATAAGCGATAATAGCAAATGGTAAAATACTGAAGGGGTGTTCATTGGGGTGGTCTGCTAAATTTATTCGAATCATTTCTAACAGAGTAGCATGTAATCTTTCTAGAGATCCGTTACTTTGCGGATGACCGACACTTGAATATGTTAACTTAATATCGAACATATTACAAAGGTCTTTCATTAACGCATTATTGAATTCGCGACCGGCATCGCAATGAATGCGAAGTGGTGCACCAAAATGCTGAAAATAAGCTAATAATGAAGTGACAACGGATTTGGCACTTTTATCTTCAAGCGGATATGCTTGAGAAAATTTTGTTAGTTCGTCTCTTATTGTAAGAGCGTAATTCTTTTGAGGTACCTCTAAAATATCAATATTAATACGTTCAAAAGGTGTTTTAGGCGTTTCAGTTATAACGAGGGGACTGTCCAAATTTTTGCGACATATTTTTGTCTCTTGGCATGCCCGGCATGACTTAATATAATTTTCGACATCTCGATTGAGCCCGGCCCAATTATATTTTTGTCGTATTCGCCTAATAGTTTCATTAATTCCGCGGTGAAGGTGGCTTTTGCCATTATGGAATTGATCTAAGATAATAGGTATTTGATTTTGTTCTGGCTCTTTAGTAATATTTTGACAAATAGTGAATTTTACGTCAACTTCCGAAAGTAGAAATGATAGTGTTTCTAGTATTGGTAGGTCAGGATTATTTTCGATAAAATATTTTTCTGAAGGTTTAAATAAATCTCGATTTCTGTAAATTGCAGCAAATAAGTATTCACTAATACTGTCTGGATCCCATGGTATAGCAATAATAAGGTATTTTCTATTTTTGACAGTTTTACTGCTAATAAGTACATTAATTTTTGCATAAGAAAAGTCGGGGTTTTCCTCAAATATATCGTCAATTATTTTTTCATGAAAATCTTGTAAATTGTTTTGTTAAAAGAAGGTTAAAATGTTTTTATTTTGTTTGTCTAGTAGATGATTATTGGAATATTCTATTTTAGAATAGTCAATCAGTGATTTTGTTTTATAAAGTTCCTCAAAAGACAAAAATTCTTCTGCAGCGGCATCCCAGTCAATTTCAGGTTTATTTTCAGTTTGTTGGGATGGCCCTGCATCTTCAAGAGCGGGATAAATTGGGTAAGGTAAATATTTAAAGTTTCCTAATTTTGAGCGAAATGAATCAAAGTCATTTATGTGGTTAATTTTTATTCGAGAAAGGGCATCGGCATTTTTATTGGATTTGCCAGATTTGAATTCAATTTGATAGTCGTATTCCTCTAATTTGAGGCGCCATCGTGCTAGACGACTACCGGGGTCTTTTATAGAGAATAACCAAGTAAGTGGACGGTGGTCAGTTATAAGGGTAAATTTTCGGCCATATAAATAGGGTCTAAAGTGTTTAACTGCCCACACAATTGCCAAAAGTTCTCTCTCTATCGTAGAGTATTTGGTTTCTGCTTTGCACAATGTCCTAGACGCATAGGCTATCGGTAAATCCTTACCTATTGGGCCTTGTGACAAAACCGCACCGATTGCGAATGCGCTAGCATCGGTAGTTAAAAGAAATCGTTCTTCAAAGTTTGGGTATATCAATATCGGAGTAGAAGTAAGGGCATTTTTTAATTCTTGGAATGACTTTTGACATTCGGAGTCAAAATTAAATGGGACATCTTTTTGTAAAAGTTTTGTCATTGGTTTGGAAATTTTAGCGAAGTTCGGTATAAATCTTCTGTAGTAACCAGCGAGTCCCAAAAAGGATTTTATTTCCTTTTGGTTCGTAGGTTGAGGAAATTTTTGGACGCATTCAATTTTTGCCGGAAATGGCTTAACGCCATCTTCCGTGATTAAATGTCCAAGGTAGGCGACTTCTTTTCTCAAGAATTCGCACTTGTCTGGCTGAAGTTTTAAGTTAGCTTTTTGAAGTCCCTTGAATACTTCTGTTAAGCGGGTAATATGTTCTTGAATTGTCGGTGAATAGACGATGATGTCGTCCATATAGACAAGACATCGCTCGTTTTGAATTCCAGCAAGGACATTGTCCATGACCCTCCGGAATGTTGAAGGTGCATTTTTTAGACCGTACGGCATTCTGAGGAATTCGAAATGTCCGTTTTCAACTGTGAAGGCGGTCTTTGGTATATCTTCAGGCATTATTTCAATTTGATGAAAGCCTGATGCAAGATCTAGTGTCGTGAAATATTGACACTTACCAAGCTGGTCCAATAAATCTCCAATGTTTGGTAATCCACACGTGCGACGGCCATGGAGAATTGCTGGGTTGTATAATGTTTTGTGAAAGCATTTTATTGATCTGATCTTTCACCTCTTGTTTATGAATTTGGGGATAGCGATATGATTTTACATAAGTGGGCTTAGAATTTTGCGTATCTATGGAATGTTTTATTTCGTTGGTGAAAGTAAGTATGTCTCCTTCTAAATAAAAAATGTCAGAAAAATCATGACAAAGTTGGGAAATTAAGTCTCGTTCTTCTTCATTAAGATGATCAAGTCTTAGTTGATTTTTTAATTCCGATGTTCTATCGGTGCACATTTCTTGGGTGGTTAGTTGAATATTATTTACATTATTTATTTCATATGGTTCTAAGTTGAGTTTTGAAAATGTTACAGTTTTAGGTATACAATTAACATTTAATACTGAAACAAAAAATTCTCCTTTTTCATTTATTTTAACTAATGCGTTTGGTAGTTTAACTTTCTCTACTTCTTGACCTACCAGTATAGCATCAGTATTAACTAAATCGCATTTTAGTTTAAATATTTGTTCAGTCCTAGGTTAAATGGAAATTGTATTTTTGTAAATTTGTGGAAATTGGTTTTCAATTGAAATATTGGTAGTTTCATTATCTGTTACTTTAAATAATGGTATAATTTTGAAATCAGTAATAAGTTGTTTATTTTTTAGATCAACTATACAATTATAATGTTCTAAAAAATCCATGCCTAATAATCCATCAAAATCAATATCTAAATTACAAATGAATACTCTGTGTGGATCGTAAGGTTTAAATGGAATAAGGGTTGATTCGTTAACTCTTATTTTTTGGTTCGTTATACCTTGAATAATTACATTTTCAGGGGATCGATTTCTATAATTTTCGCAAGTTTTGGGTTTGAAAATTGATAATCCAGCACCTGTATCAATTAGAATTTTATAAGTGTTTGTTCTGTCTTTAATATAGTATAAGTTTTTAGAATTTACCGGTAAGGTATTTTTTACATGAACATCTGTTCGAGGCAGTCCGATTCTGGACTGTTCAAACTCATGGTTTGAATTTGTGAACTGAGGTCTGGGATCGACAAATTTGAAATTTGGTCGTTTAGCGGATTTGGGGGTTTCGTTTGTAAAGGGCCTTGTCGAAAATCCTGATAATAATCATGATTTGGATTTAGGAGGTTATCAGAATCAAAGTTATAAACATTTTCATTATTATAATTAAAATTGTCTTGTTCGATATGGCTATAATCGATAGTTTCGTCTTCATTCGTATTGCAAACTGGTATACCATTATCAGAGTTAGGATCACTATCAGCAGTATAATAGTTTTCCTCTATTTCACTATTAACAGTATAATAGTCAGGAGCACTGGGGTTAATTTCTTGGTAATATTCTTGATAATCAAGTGAATTATCGGAGTATTGTTCTTGATTTTCATAATAATTTTGACTATCATCTGTATAATAGTCATAACTGTTATGAGAGTGTTTGTTAAAATCACGATTTCGATTGAAATGAAAAGTTCTTTGTTGATTAAAATTTGTGTTGGGTCGATTTCCCGGTGGTCCTTGAGGTCTAAAACTTGGATTTGGTCTAATTACAGATGGGCGATTTTGATTTTGTTGGTTATTTTGAAATTGTGGCCTTTGTTGAAAATTTTGGCCTGTTTGGTTATGTGAATTAGGAGTTTGATTTGGTCTTAAGGAACCCTGAGCTAAATTTTGAGATTGTCTTTGACGTGTGAGACACTCATTTATAGTATGTCCTATTCTGTGACAAAAATTACATTGTTTTGGTGAATTTTGGCTAAATCTACGAGGAGGTATATTATTTGTATTACGATTAGTCTGAGGTTTGTGGTTTTCATAGTAAGTTAATTGAAGTTCTCTTCTGATTCGTGAAATAGCTGATAAAACACTTATTGGATTACTAGCTCTAACAATTTGACCGATTTTTGGATCTAGACCGGTTAATAAAGTATTTAAAGTTAATGATTCTATAAGACGTGTTTGTGCTACTTTCTGATCTATTGTTAAATGCTGTTGTTTACTTATAGCTGAATACATTTTTGCTTCCAAAGTTTGTAATCTCGAAACAAAAATTAAAGGCGATTCGTTTGGTAGTTGTTTCATTCTTTGAAGATCTTGAATCAATGAATTTAAGTCGCGAGTATCTCCAAAGTGAGTATTTAATAAAGTTTTAATTTCTTCCCAATTTGAAGGGTCGCGTGAATTAACTAATTCAGCGGCTCTTCCTTTAAGTTTGTTTTTAATATGAAGAGTTAAAAGTACTTTTTGGTCGTTGCCGGCCATTCTGTAAGCTGTTTTACAAGCATTTATGAAAGTATTTAAGAAAATTTGATTACCGTCATATTCCGGAATTATTGAAAATATTTCGGATAATCTGTAAGGTTCTAGATTTGAGGCTTGATCGGTTTGAGCAACTGGAGTATTAGCATTGGCATTAGCGTTTGTTGCACTACGTGTTTCAGGCATTTTGCTTTATATTAAAATGATTGTATTCAAAATAAAAGTAAATTATGACAATAGAACTTGGTAAAAATAAAAAATAAATTGCAAAATATTAAATAAAAATAAAACGAGATGATTCTTACGTAAATATTTTCATTCCTTCCTTGGCAGCTGAAATCCTTATCCGTGAGCTTTGCTACACCTGGTTAGCAGTTTGCGTGTTCCTGGTGCCCGAGAGACCGTCTGCTTCTTGAAGATCTGGAGCTGGTACTTGAAAATTCCTTAAAGGTTTAGGAACCACCACACTTAGTTAGGCAATCCTTGTTCTAAATGTGTTTAGGAATCCTACTGACTGCGCCACTGTTATATTCACAAATTCACGTTAAACTTTTTAAAAACAATTTTTATTGAGTTACACAGTTTTATGTTATATAAAAAGAAGTAATAGGTTGAAATTATAATTGTAACTAACTATTTTACATAAAGTCAAAGAATTTATAGAATTTGTTAAATCAACGTCAGCGTTTATTTTCATGGAGAATTCGATGTAGCGTCGCTCCCATGAAAGTGCAGAAATCATTATTTTTCTGTAACATAATATTTGTGTTACTTAATGTGTTTATTTTATAAAAACGCAACGTAGCATCGTTCTCATGAAAATACGGAAATCGTAATCTGATGTTTGACATTGCGTAATATTACTTAAACATAAGCGTTTTTTCGTATATAACATATATATATATGAGTATATATATATATATATATATATATATATATATATATATATATATATATATATATATGAGTATATATATATATATATATATATATTGTTTTGCTTTTTTTTGGTTCTTGGTCTTTTTTATTTAATTATATATTGTTTATTTTATATTCTTGGGATTGAGGACCATTTTTAAAGACATTTAACTAGTAGTTAATACATTTTTATTTAACGTTTCGGTCTTTCCATGACCTTCATCAGAAATAAAATTTTTGTTAAAATCAAAAGAATTGGTACAAGTTACAAAAAGAATTTTTAAAAGCAAAACAAATAAATCTTACCTTCGACAGAACGTTCATTTGATTATTCAACATATTTTATAGATGTTCTAGGACGCATCACATAACAGAATATAACTCACACCCAAACAAAACGAACATTTTAAAGATATGACATTCATTGATGAAAATTTGTATTGGAGTATACGAGTATTTGTTCTATACAATGAAAGCAGCCGTAACGAGGTTTTAATGTGTCGTTTTTGTGTTGACTCCCAGCAAACATGTTACACGTGGGCCTCTAGAGGCACTTTAAAAACAACCGACGGACGACATAAGTGGGCCACAATCATGATACGTCGCCGGCCCGGCTAGCCCGTGTCGCGATGGCCACCAGTAGGCCTCCAGACTACCACCCGCTTCGTTACATAGCGGGACTTTAACGGATTGACTAAGTTAGGGTGAACTGATATTGCATTGTACAGATTATGGCGCGATTGCGGGTATCTTACTAATCAACCGCCGGCATCCCACTTAATCAATGATTTATGCAAATCTACAGGCTATATATATACTTTAAGGTTAAACAATGAAACATGATGACTAAAACAAGAAATATAATGAAAATAAAGAAAATATTCCATATAATATTATATATATATATATATATATATATATATATATATATATATATATAATAGCTTTATTGGGTCCGGACTCACTATCAACACAAAGATTATTATTATATATATATATATATATATATATATAATAGCTTTATTGGGTCCGGACTCACTATCAACACAAAGATTATTACTTCTACGAGATACATTGTCTATTATAACCTCAGCCTCTACAGTGGAGACTATATCCTTAACAGCATTTTTCGCAAGACGCTGTTTTTGACGAGTGCTCTTAGAGATATTATGCAGGAGTTTTCTAGAGGAAACATATATTATGATGGTATATGATGCAACAAATGATGTATATATTTACTTTTCTGTGTTTCCGGACATATCTGCTCGTTCCTTATTTGCTCCGAATAGATGGATACAACACACAAATCTAATAAAATTGTCGCTACAGTGATTTATTATTAATTACCACAACACAACTAGGTTAGGTTGATTTTCAACACGTGTTCAACACAACGGCTAGCAAATCGGTAGTAGTGCCAACTGCCACGGTGATATTCAGTAATGCCAATGTTTTATTTTCATTCCAGGTCGCATGCCGGCATGTATACTGTGTCAAAACGACATCGGCGTGACTATCGCAAATTTTCAACGGGCAATTTGTGGCTAAATTACAAACATCCACCATAAATATGAGTATGTTCAGTCAAGGCGGCAAAACTGATATCATTCCAATTATTTACCGACATCGCTGTGCCGCAGCCGACATCTAACCGCAGTTAACAGCTATGGCCCGTCTATTTACCTCTCATTCATGTTTGCTGGGCTGGTATTATAATGGATTTTATATTTATATAGGGAGTGGTAATAAATGGATTTTATATTTATATAGGGAGTGGTAATAAATTTATTATATTTGGAATGTGCTCTATATTTCTAAGTTTTTATAATGTTATTATAAATTTTACTAAGATTTTTTGTGTCAGTCTTTAAATTTACGGAACTGGTTTTTCTTTGTATTTCTATCATTTCTAGAACCGTTTTTTGTGTGGTTTTCACTTCGAAGAATTTTTGTGTTTTCATGTTTTCAAAATCAAATTTGTGTTGGTTTTCTGAAACATGGATAGTGAGTGCCGTTTTGTTTCGTTTGTCATATTTGTGACTATTTATTCTGTTTTTCAAATACTGACTTGTTTGTCCGATGTAGACCCCTTCACAGTTTTTACATGGTATTTCCTCCACTATATTGCTCTTTTTTTCTTTTGAGATTGAACTTTTTAGATTGGTGTAATTGGTTTTTAGTAGGTTGTACCCTTTATGAGCAACATGTATGTTGTGGTGCGAAAATGTCTTTTTTAGGTTTTCTGATAAATTTGGTATATACGGCAAAGTGAGGAATTGGTTTGTTTTATTGTCTATTTTAGTTTTTGTATCATTATGGTTATAAAATATATGTAAACGTTTTTTAAATATCTTATTTATCAAATTTGTGGGATAGTTGTTGAGTATAAGGGCATCTTTAGCTTTTATTATTGCATTCTCTCTGAATTCGGGATCGGACAGATTTATAACGACAGTTTTTTTGTGTGTTAGAGGGTGTTGTGATTTAAAATTTAAATATCGGGAAGACCAGGTATCTTTTGTGTGCCATTCCGTTTTTATTGTGTTAGTTGTATGATGGAGGGTAAGGTCCAAAAAGCTCATTTGATTATTTTTTTCTAGTTCAATGGTGAACTGTAGCCTGTCATGGTAATTGTTGAAATCTTGCAAGACCAAATGTTCTGTATTTTTTGGATTTGCTAATATGCAGTCGTCAACATACCTGTAAAAAAATAGTGTTTGAATTCAGTTTTTGGTCAGTATCATTTCTTCAAGGTCTTCCATGACTAATTGGGCAATGACACTAGAAATCGAGGTCCCCATGGCACATCCTTCAATTTGTTGGTAAAACGTCTCTTCATACAAAAAATAGGTGGAATTCAGAGTGAGTTCTATAGCTTCTAAGAAGTCACTCATAGGTATATCAGTGTATGTTTTAATCTGATTTCATTTTTTAATTATTATATTCTTTGCTAAATTTATAGGAATACTCGTATGTAATGATTTAACATCTAGGGATGCTGGTATATAATTTTCTGGTACTGTGATGTTTTTAATTTTATTTTTGAAATCCATCGAGTCTTTTATGTAGTATTTATTCTGGTAAACAATGTTTTCAAGAATTTTTTTAAGATATTTGGATAGTTTTTCGAAAGGTGATTGGATACATGAAACAATCGGCCGAAGTGGTATTCCTTCTTTGTGCAGTTTTGGTAGGCCATAGATTCTAGGTGGAAGCGAATTTTGTATTTTCAAATTTTTTGCTGTGTTTGGAGAAATATATGTTTTATTTTCCCAATTTGTTACTAATGCATTGTTTTTCTTCTGGTATATATTTGTAGGATAGTTCTTTAGTTGTTTATAAGTAGTATCATCTCTGAGTAAGTTATACATTTTTTCTTGGTAGTAGTGTTTAAACATTATTACAGTTTTGTTAGTTTTATCAGGTTTTAATACTATTATATTTAATTCTGCCTTAGAAACGATTTTTTTTTATTTTGTTGGTAAATTTTTTATTTTGTCTATTTTGAATGCTAGATTTTTTCTTAAAATTATTTTTATGATTTGTTATGATGTTGCAAGTGAAGTTTGTAGTTCCGAAAAGAATGTTTTTAAAAAGCGAAAAATTATTATAATGACTACTTTATTCAACAACTAATCTGATATAAAGAGTAAAAGAGTACATTAACATTTGTATTTATAACTTCGTTATCGGTGCAGCGTCAGCGGGTTCTGTGGCGCTGGGTCATCGTATTCAGGGCCTTAACTCCTCCGGCCTTAGTGGAGAACTATGGGGGATAAACCAGAGTTCGACGAAGAAAATCCAATTTCCACTTCTAAGGGTTTCTCTTGAATGGCTTCCTCTCCTTCTCTGTCCGGTTCGGCATTGGATCGGCAGTACTTAAAACTCATGTAAATAACTATTAAAACTCCAAAAATGTAAAGTAAAATTGTGTAAATACTAATTTTATCAAAATGCACAGGAACTGTTTTTATATTTTCAATTTTAGTTCTAAAGCACTATAAACAGTTTTTGATTCGTCTAATTTGATTGAGTCTATTTGAATTGTTGGAAAGTTTATATTTTCCGGAGTTGCAAATTCACTAAGTGGTTCTAATCGCGGAATTTCAACATTTTTTAATTTAGATTGATCCTCGAAAGTTTTCAATAATATGCTTTCTAGCTGCACTTCACAGTTATTACTAAGTTCCAGTAAATAGCTTCCTTGAAGAGGAATATTGTTTATAACTTTACCGCACTTTTGCGTTGCCACGATACTATGGGGTACAATAATTATCCACTGATTTTTCTTCACTTTCTGAACTTGAGGTTCGGTGATCTTGGTAGAAATTTGGTGACACCTCGTAGTGTTTTTTGAATATTTCAGCAACTGGATCTCGCAAGGAGGATTGTTGGTATTTTGGATTGGCTGGATGTCTTCGCAGAGAAACTCTCCTGCAGGAACTTCTTGGCATCTAGTATCCATAAATGTGTACTCGTGCTCAGAGGATAGTAGCTATTTCGATTGCGGGATTATTGTTTTGTAGGAATGAAAAGAGGGTGTTGGGAGAGAATACAAATGATAGTAATTATAATCGTTTAACTGAACAATTGGTATTTCTAAAATAAATATTATTTTGTTTGCTTTGCCGTAGCTCTTAATTTTAATAGTCTTCTCAAATAATAGGATATTTTCCAGAATTGGTTCAAATGGGAATTTATTTTCCTTTAGCTGTTTGCTAATTATTAAAATTTCTGAAAGCAAATCGTTCGGATCAGCCATGGAGTTATGAAAGGTATTTAATTTAGAGAAAGTAACAGCAACTTCTATTTTCTCGAGTAGATCATAGATTAATTGGAAACTTGTAGTAATTTGGGATACAATAGTTTGAATTGCGAAATAATGATAAGTTTCTACTTCTTCCAGCTTAAGATTCTTTATCATTTCCTGCATGTTTGTTATACGATCTTTCAAAATTAATTGGTTGTTGGCGAGTATTCGCGTATTGTTCTCAAAACTATCAATTGATTTTTGAAGCAAAGTTATTTGGTCTTTAAATAAAGTTTTGAATTTCTCTTGCTAATTTGAGAGAGATAATATCGCGTCGTCATATCTCCTCGCATCGTTTTGATCGAGATTTCCAGTATTAAATGTTATAGCAGAGCCAATTCCGTCAAAAAGAGATCTTTTACGTCTCAGTTTCCCTATAGGATTAAGTTGTTTTAATTGTATACTTATTTTATTTTCAAGTATCTTAATTATGCGATAAGAGTTCTCAAATTCATTATGAAACCTATAATATTCGGATTTATTTAAAAGTGAATTTTTAATGTTCTCATATTGGTCTTGAAGTGATATAAATTCGTTTGTTATATTTGTCAAGTCGTAAGTTTGAATGAATGTCCAGAAGTCAGTCTTAATTTGTGCATTACCTATGTATAGTGGTAGGAGTCCAGGATTGTCATTAAGGTTATGGAATTTTGGGAAATTTGATTGGGTGCTGGTCAACCTGATGAGGAACCTGCAATTACGGGAGGTTTTTTTAGTTCTTTAATATGTACTATTTCTTTCTTGTTTCTATCAAACTGTCTCGTAATTTCTACGCGGTTTCTAGATAATTTTTCAGTTATTTGGTAAGGGCCTAAAAATACTTTGTCTTTTTTGTTACGTCGTCTAGGGTTTTGTTTATAAACAATTTGATTAAGTTTAAATTCCGGGTTATCGTCACCTTGATCGTTACGTTTCATAATTGCTTTTTGTCAGTCAGTGTCTTATTTACCTCGTCATATACATGTTTCAGTTTGTCTTTGTGTTTCTCGGCGTAATCGTTGTAAAATGAATGTGAGTTAAATATTTCGTTGGGATTTCGTGTGTCAGTATGTCCGAAAGTGAGTTCAAATGGCGTAAAATTAGTTGAGCTATGTATAGTATTATTGTAGCCTAGTATAGCATAGTCCATTAAATTGCCTTTTTCATCGGGGTAAATTTCCTGTAATATGCGTAATTGTTCGATTAGTGTCGAATGTAAACGTTCTGCAATTGAGTTGGACTCATGGTGAGCTGGGGTGGTAAAGTGAACATTAATTTTATGGAGTGCCAGTATATCTTTAACTGTTTGATTATTAAATTCGGTTCCTTTATCTAGAACTAAAGTTTGTGGAACACCAAAAGTTGTAAAATATTTAATTAGAGCTCTACTTATGATAACTGCGGTCTTACCTTCAATAAAAATTGCTTGTGCGAATTTTGAGAAAGCATATGTGAGTGTTAAGTATAATTTTCTATCGAATGTGAATACATCTACATGTACAATTTGAAACAGTTTAGTAGCTGATTCTGTTAACATAAGCGGCACGTAAGGGGTTTTTCTAGCATATTTAAATCTTTGACAAATGTTACAAGCATTAATAAAATTAGTTACTGTTGATTTTAGATTTTTCCAATAATAATTTCTTTTTAAGTATTCTACGGTTTCGTTAATTCCCCTGTGGTTTGTTTTACCCT
The DNA here is from genome assembly GCA_963921935.1 of Galeruca laticollis. Taxonomy (NCBI): domain Eukaryota; kingdom Metazoa; phylum Arthropoda; class Insecta; order Coleoptera; family Chrysomelidae; genus Galeruca; species Galeruca laticollis. The sequence goes on along the minus strand of OY998176.1, from coordinate 259,190,073 downwards.
GGTGATGATTTCTTATTAAAAGTAACTGTTCTTCTTCATTTGTTATAGTATTTACTTGTTTGGTACATTTTATTAGTTTGGGTGCGGTTTCGTTGAAATATTGTGAATATACGTTACAAAACTATTTGTAAAATTTGTCCTTGTGGAAATAAATATGATAAGTGGTTTTGCTATCAGTATACTCTAATAAAAATGTAAAAATAAAATGATTTGAATCATTTTCAGGAATTTTCAGTTACTATTTTTTTATTTTCATAAGTCGAGTCCGCAACGTCTAGTTTTTTATATAAATTTGGAAATACTAAGATTTGATGTGTTTTGTTATTAATTATTTCGTCAAGTATAGGAATTCCGTTATTTCCTGAATCGTCGGCATTAGAGTGTTGTGCCATAAGGTCATTGTCATGTTCGTTAATATTTTCTAGTATTTTGTCGGGAGGTTTGACTTGCTTATTTTCTAATATATTGATTTTGGGCGCGGTTTTACTAGTGGAAGGTTGTTCTTCGTGATCTTCACCAACAAAAGATTCTGCTAAATCTCTGAGGTTGTCTAAGATGTCTAGATCGATATCGCCTGGATTATTGATCATCGATTCGTCTTCCAAAGCGTTTAACGTTATGCGCGATAGACAGTCCGCGTTGGAATTGACTTTACCCTTTTTATATATAATTTTGTAGTCGTACTCTTCGAGACGCAGGCGCCATCTAACTAATTTTGAGTTAGGCTCCTTAAGACTAAAGAGCCAAGTTAAAGGCTTGTGATCTGTGTATATCAGAAAAGGGCGGCCATACAAATAAGGGCGGAAATGTTTGCATGCCCATACTATTGCTAAAAGTTCTTTTTCGATAGTAGAGTACCGGGTTTCAGTTTCATTAAGTGTTCTAGAGGCGTATGCCACTGGTCGGTCACGGGGTACGTCACCTTGTGACAAAATAGCTCCGATAGCGAAATTGCTTGCATCAGTAGTTAGCACAAAGGGTTTATTAAAATCTGGGTATATGAGTACAGGGTCATTAGTAAGTATTTCTTTACAAGCGTTAAAACAATTAATAAATTCGTCGTTATGTATGATTTGAGCTTCTTTCTTAAGACATTTGGTAAGCGGCTTAGTTATTTTTGCAAAGTCTCGAATAAATCGCCTGTAATAACCAAGAAGACCTAAAAAGCTTTTAATATCTTTCGTAGTTCGAGGTATTGGGAAATTTTCAATTGCTGAAATTTTTTCAGGGATGGGTTTGACACCATCCGGAGTAATAACGTGACCTAAATATTTAACAGATTTTTGCAAAAATTCCGACTCATTTAATTGTACTTTTAAATTACTTTGCCTAAGTCTTTCAAATACCTTATTTAAACGTTCTATATGTTCTTGTAATGATGTACTATATATTAATATATCATCAAGATAAACAACACAAATTTGATTTTGTAAACCTCTTAAAACTGAATTCATTATTCTTTGAAAGGTGGAAGGAGCATTTTTCAAACCGAAAGGCATTCTTTTAAATTCGTAATGCCTTTCTTCCGTGCTGAAGGCAGTTTTTTCTACATCTTCGTCACATACTTGAATTTGATGAAAACCTGAACAAAGATCTATAGTGGAAAAATAATTTGCTTTACCTAATTTATCTAAAATATCTGTAATGAGAGGTATTGGATACTTATCATCTACTGTTTGCTCATTTAGCTTCCGATAATCAATCACCATTCTCCAAGAGCGTTTGCCAGTGGCGGGATTAAAGGCCTTGGGCACAATCCAGATTGGACTCGAAAATGGCGAATTACTATCCTGTATTATACCTTGCTCTAACAATTTAGAAATTTGTGACCTAACTTCGTCTTTATGAACTTCAGGAAAGCGATATGACTTTGTATAAACTGGATATTCGTTTTTTAGTTTGATTTGTAAAATTTAAAGGAGTACCCTCGCAATAAAATATATCCCTATATTCAAAAAGTAAGTTTTTAATAGAGTTTTTCTCTTCCGCGTTACAATGATCAAGTCTTATATTTTTTAAATTATTTTTAAGCAATCTATCATAATGTTCGGATATTATTTCATCAGTTTCCATTTTTTCTATACAGTTAACGTGGACTAAATCTATTGGTTCTATATAAAATGGTTCTGAAATTTCTAGCTTCACAGAATTTTCATTGACATTAGTAATAGTAGTTATAGCATAATTATTACGAACGTTGACTAAAGCTTTGGGCATTTCAATACCATTACCAAAATTTTGGTATTCTAAAATACCTATCCCATTGCTTTGGGTAACAGGTACTTTTACAACCTGTTGTATTCTACCTGGTATAACGATACGATAATTTTTTATTGATTGATATTGTTTATTATTATTATTTGGCTGGAAAATAATAGGTACAGTAACGTAAGGGGTAAACATCTCTCTTGTGTTAACATTTATAGTTGCTTTTAATTGTTCGAGTAAATCTACTCCTATTATTCCTTCAAAATTCTCGCTAAACTTAAAAAGATAAAATTTATGATATTGTTTTACATTAAAAATACTAAAAACTGGTATATTAGCTACTTCGTCGTGAAAAGAAATACTATGCGCCGTTTGTATATTAAATTTCTCCTTGAAAGTAAATTTTTTATAATACTTATGTGCTAAATTAGGGTTTATTAAACTTTTTGTACTACCGGTGTCTATCAAGAATCTAGCATTTATTTCAGGAATTATAATATACGGCAGATTTGCTTTTAATGCATTTACTTGTATTATCTCCGACCGTCGGAGGTCGACGCCAGACAAAAATTTACATCATCGTTTTTCCCTATATTCGCACATGTTTCCGTGTACATATTATCTTGTTTATAAGCATTAACATTGTTTTCTTGAAAATTGTTATCATGATAGGGGTATTGAGTTTCTGGAGAATCGTCTGGGTGTAAATGTTGATAATTAAAATAATCAAGTTGATCTGGTTCGAATGGATTTTCAAATTGAACTTGGTTAACCACTTGGTTAAATAATTCCTTGGCGGTGAATTTTGGTTGGGGTTTTGATTTTAAGGAAGTATTTGCTGATGACGTGTCCATCGGTTCGGGTTTATATTGGTTTTGAAAAGAAGGACGATTAAAGGATTGGTTATGATTTCTTTGTTGGATTGTAGTATTAATTATTATAAAATTTTTGGAAATTATGTTGACGTTGTGGTACAAAATGATTATTGGGATTTCTATTGAAGGAGTTGTTAGTAAACGTATTTTGTGGTCTAAATAGAGACGAAGGATGAGACTGACGTGGTATAGAGTTTTGAAACATTATTGGAGACTGTGAGAAATTTGATTGAAAATTCGGACGTGGTTGCGAAGGAAATGTGCGTTGATTGAAATTTTAATTTATGTTTGAGTTTGTATAAGCAAAGTTTGAATTATTTCTCGCAGGAGTGAATCTAGATGATGGTTTAAAATTGTTTTGAGTATTTAAATTATTTGATCTCTGGGTCGAGTAAAGAAAATTTTCTTCCTCTATAACCAAACTCATTGCTTTTTCCAAACTGTCTGGATTTCTTAACCTAACATTTGTTTGAATTGAAAACGGTAAACCTCTAATAAACGTTTTTAGCGATAAATCATCATAACTTTTTAATCTCACTGTTCTCTCGGCTGCAGGTAAATTTAAAGAATTTAATTTGGAAACGATTAAGCTCCGTGCGTCTTGACAACGAATGCCAAATGTATACGGTGCTTCATTTTTCGAAGGTCTTAACGCTATTAAGTCTTGTATCAAACAATCTATGTCTCTCTGATCACCAAAACTGAGGTTAAGCGCGGCTTTTACTAATTGCCAGGTAGTTAGCTCAATTCGTGAACCTATTAGTATTCGTGCTCTACCTGTCAATTTGCCTAAAATCGCTCTTAACAAAAAATTATTCAAAGCATTATCTGTTTGACTTGCAAAAGTATTAATTAAACTTTCAAAATTACCTAAAAATATAGTGAGAGTATGTGGATTACCATCGTATGGTGGAATCGAATCCAAATATAACTTTAATAATTGGTAATTAGGTTGAGCCATTTCTGATTCTATTGAATTTATTACTTCGAAAAGACTACTCAAATTAAGATCTCTATAATCTTCTGTCATGAAATAATAAAACTTTGTTAACTTATATTTCTTTAGTGTATATGAATTATTTCTTATTATTTTATTTTATTTTATTTTTATCGATTATAAATACTATTATAAAAAAATATATACAAGGAATATATGTTTAAAAAGGATTGGCACTTACGCAAAAATGACGATTTTCATAATTTTCTTACTTCTTACATCTACTGCCCATAGGATCGGACGATTTTTGTTCTTCACCCAGGACTTGGATTAACTGCTTTTTCGTTTTTCTTCTTCTTTGGAACACTTTCACAGTTCTTGTAGTAACTAATACTTTTGACCCGATATACCTTCGAATCTAGGCTTTTGTACTACAGGAAAAAGTTCGGTTTTTCCGGTTAATCGTAGGAACGAACAAACTACTCGCGAAGCTCGTGTAATTTTCCGGAAAATCCTACTGACTGCGCCAGTGAAGTTTGTAGTTCCGAAAAGAATGTTTTTAAAAAGCGAAAAATTATTATAATGACTACTTTATTCAACAACTAATCTGATATGAAGAGTACATTAACATTTGTATTTATAACTTCGTTATCGGTGCAGCGTCAGCGGGTTCTGTGGCGCTGGGTCATCGTATTCAGGGCCTTAACTTGCAACATTGGGACCGCAAATTATCTTTTGTTTCCGATTTAAGATTTATGAGGGAAGTCTCGATGTTGCTTATTATTTCCGGGATAGGTATATCGTTCGCATTTTCTAAAGGAGCAGCAAAATTTGGCCCTAGACTAAGAATTTCGTGTACATATTCTGGAATATCTATATCAGTGAGATTTTCTAACCACGAACCATTATAATTGTGTTTGGTATGAGTTCTATTCTTCAAATTTTCAATTTTATTTATGTTTTTATTTTTCGGAAAAGAATTTCATTGTTTCTTGATTCATTATTCATAAATTCTATTAATTTATTTTCTGGTAAAATAGTATTGAGTTTAATTTCCAATTTTGAAATTTCGTTCTCTATATTGATAAGATTTTTTGTTATGTCAGTGATTAATAAGTTGATAGTTTTTTGAATAAAATTCGTTGTCTTATTTGAACTTCTGTTTAAGGTTTTTACAATTGAAAGTAATGTGATTAACTTTAAATTTAAGAAAATTTGGTATTATATTATCAGCTTTACATCTTAAAAGGAAGATTCTTCTGTTTTTCTGTTTACATTGTTGACGACAGGCTTTTGAACATAACTTCATATATACCACATCTTCTTTTTCGTATTCATCATTAATGTTTCTGTATGTTAGCATATTTCCACCCATGCTTTATATATTGTTTTGCTTTTTTTTGGTTCTTGGTCTTTTTTATTTAATTATATATTGTTTATTTTATATTCTTGGGATTGAGGACCATTTTTAAAGACATTTAACTAGTGGTTAATACATTTTTATTTAACGTTTCGGTCTTTCCATGACCTTCATCAGAAATAAAATTTTTGTTAAAACTAAAAGAAATGGTACAAGTTACAGAAAAATTTTTAAAAGCAAAACAAATAAATCTTACCTTCGACTGAACGTTCATTTGATTATTCAACATATTTTATAGATGTTCTAGAACGCATCACATAACAGAATATAACTCACACCCAAACAAAACGAACATTTTAAAAATATGACATTCATTGATGAAAATTTGTATTGGAATATACGAGTATTTGTTCTATACAATGAAAGCAGCCGTAACGAGGTTTTAATGTGTCGTTTTTGTGTTGACTGGTATTAAAATGGATTTTATATTTATTTAGGGAGTGGTAATAAATGGATTTCATATTTATATAGCGAGTGGTAATAAATTTATTATATTTGGAATGTGCCACGTGTTTCTCTATATTTCTAAGTTTTTATAATGTTATTGTAAATTTTACTAAGATTTTTTGTGTCAGTCTTTAAATTTACGGAACTGGTTTTTCTTTGTATTTCTATCATTTCTAGAACTCCGCGTTTTTTTGTGTGGTTTTCACTTCGAACAATTTTTGTGTTTTCAAAATCAAATTCGTGTTGATTTTCAAGAAGTTCAAAAAAGACATAACGAATTTTATTCAAAAAACTATCAACTTATTAATCACTGACACAACAAAAAATCTTATCAATATAAAGAACGAAATTTCAAAATTGGAAATTATACTCAATACTATTTTACCAAAAAATAAATTAATAGAATTCATGAATAATGAATCAAGAAAAAATGAAATTCTTTTCCAAAAAATCAAAAATAAAAACATAAATAAAATTGAAAATTTGAAGAATAGAACTCATACCAAACACAATTATAATGGTTCGTGGTTAGAAAATCTCACTGATATAGATATTCCAGAATATGTACACGAAATTCTTAGTCTAGGGCCAAATTTTGCTGCTCCTTTAGAAAATGCGAACGATATACCTATCCCGGAAATAATAAGCCACATCGAGACTACCCTCATAAATCTTCATTCGGAAACAAAAGATAATTTGCGGTCCCAATGTTGCAACAACATAAAAATAATTTTAAGAAAAAATCTAGCATTCAAAATAGACAAAATAAAAAATTTACCAACAAAATAAAAAAAACAAAATCGTTTCTAAGGCAGAATAAAAATATAATAGTATTAAAACCTGATAAAACTGACAAAACTGTAATAATGTTTAAACACGACTTCCAAGAAAAAATGTATAACTTACTCAGAGATACTACTTATAAACAACTAAAGAACGATCCTACAAATATATACCAGAAGAAAAACAATGCATTAGTAACAAATTGGGAAAATAAAACATATATTTCTCCAAACACAGCAAAAAATTTGAAAATGCAAAATTCGCTTCCACCTAGAACCAAAACTGCACAAAGAAGGAATACCACTTCGGCCGATTGTTTCATGTATCCAATCACCTTTCGAAAAACTATCCAAATATCTTGAAAAAATTCTTGAAAACATTGTTTACTAGAATAAATACTACATAAAAGACTCGATGGATTTCAAAAATAAAATTAAAAACATCACAGTACCAGAAAATTATATACCAGCATCCCTAGATGTTGAATCATTATATACGAGTATTCCTATAAATTTAGCAAAAAATATAATAACTAAAAAATGAAATCAGATTAAAACATACACTGATATACCTATGAGTGACTTCTTAGAAGCTATAGAACTCACTCTGAATTCCACCTATTTTTTGTATGAAGAGACGTTTTACCAACAAATTGAAGGATGTGCCATGGGGACCTCGATTTCTAGTGTCATTGCCCAATTAGTCATGGAAGACCTTGAAGAAACAATACTGACCAAAAACTCAATTCAAACACTATTTTTTTACAGGTATGTTGACGACTGCATATTAGCAATTCCAAAAAATACAGAACATTTGGTCTTGCAAGATTTCAACAATTACCATGACAGACTACAGTTCACCATTGAACTGGAAAAAAATAATCAAATGAGCTTTTTGGACCTTACCCTCCATCATACAACTAACACAATAAAAACGGAATGGCACACAAAAGATACCTGGTCTTCCCGATATTTAAATTTTAAATCACAACACCCTCTAACACACCAAAAAACTGTCATTATAGGACTCGCAGATCGATCAATAAATCTGTCCGACCCCTAATTCAGAGAGAATGCAATAATAAAAGCTAAAGATGCCCTTATACTCAACAACTATCCCACAAATTTGATAAATAAGATATTTAAAAAACGTTTACATATATTTTATAACCATAATAATACAAAAACTAAAATAGACAATAAAACAAACCAATTCCTCACTTTGCCGTATATACCAAATTTATCAGAAAACCTAAAAAAGACATTTCCGCACCACAACATACATGTTGTTCATAAAGGGTACAACCTACTAAAAACCAATTACACCAATCTAAAAAGTTCAATCTCAAAATAAAAAAAGAGCAATATAGTGTAGGAAATACCATGTAAAAACTGTGAAGGGGTCTACATCGGACAAACAAGTCAGTATTTGAAAAACAGAATAAATAGTCACAAATATGACAAACGAAACAAAACGGCACTCACTATCCATGTTTCAGAAAACCAACACGAATTTGATTTTGAAAACATGAAAACACAAAAATTCTTCGAAGTGAAAACCACACAAAAAACGGTTCTAGAAAGTTCTAGAAATGATAGAAATACAAAGAAAAACCAGTTCCGTAAATTTAAAGACTGACACAAAAAATCTTAGTAAAATTTATAATAACATTATAAAAACTTAGAAATATAGAGAAACACGTGGTACATTCCAAATATAATGAATTTATTACCACTCCCTATATAAATATTAAATCCATTTTAATACCAGTCAACACAAAAACGACACATTAAAACCTCGTTACGGCTGCTTTCATTGTATAGAACAAATACTCGTATATTCCAATACAAATTTTCATCAATGAATGTCATATTTTTAAAATGTTCGTTTTGTTTGGGTGTGAGTTATATTCTGTTATGTGATGCGTCCTAGAACATCCATAAAATATGTTGAATAATCAAAGGAACTTTCTGTCGAAGGTAAGATTTATTTGTTTAAAAATTCTTTCTGTAACTTGTACCATTTCTTTTAGTTTTAACAAAAATTTTATTTCTGATGAAGGTCATGGAAAGACCGAAACGTTAAATAAAATTGTATTAACTACTAGTTAAATGTCTTTCAAAATGGTCCTCAATCCCAAGAATATAAAATAAACTATATATATATATATATATATATATATATATATATATATATATATATATATATACCGTGGTATACCTAGCGTTCATAGTCAACAATTCGACATGTTTAAAAAATGTTTCAAATATATACGAAAAGTAAGAATGTATATATATTAAGAGGGGCCTCACGTTTTAGGAACCTGAAAACAGTTGACACCCGTGATATGCAACAAAATTTAGGTCATTTTGTACACAACAAATCTAAATAACGTAAGGAAATTAAGTGTTGAAATTTTAACACAATATAACTTGGATCTTGGGGATCAGGTATTTTGGTTGAGTTTTATATTGTTATAAAAAAGATATAAGCCATTAGGTGATGGTGTGATTTTGACAGTTTTGACAACTTGTGGTCACCAATCTGGACACCAAAACCTGATACCCAAAAGGAAGCCTAGAGAATTCGATTCTGAAAATATGAAATCTCAATTGATTATATTTTTTGAGATTTGTTGTGCGCAAATTTTTGCAAACGAACATCTTTTTACTTTAGTACAACCGCTCCACCGTCTTGATGCATGGCGCTGTATAGAAGAGTATAGAACATGACAGAAGACGACGGTCAATTCATAGACAAATAATATTATAACTTTCTCTGTGGGTCAAATGCTGTTGTCATATGTTTTCTGTTCATAAAAATATCCCAAATTTATAGTTTAGTGTATTGTATTTGTAAATGATTATAATTAAGTAATTTTCATGCTAAATAAGTAAATTAGTGCTTCGTAAATGCTATTTATATTTACTCCACAAGATTGTGTTTAGTGTAGCCTAGACATAAAATAATCCACAAATATTTTTAGCTGTTGCTAGTGATTCCACAAGTGCATTATATTTATTGATCCCTATATCTGGGCCTTTTGGTTCCTCCAAGAACCTGTACACTGCCACATCCTTCTGAGTTAGTGAAAAAAACTACATTGGTAATAGTATTAATTGCTTTCTACTAATTTAACAAAATAGACATTTCTTATTCGATTCAAAAAGTAACACAATATGTAATCTGTTATTTTCGAAATGCAGGAATAAAAATATATATTTTCTATCTTCAATTTTTCCAGGTTATGTATTGAAATGTTATTCTTTTTGCATTTTCCTCCAGTTTGTAATAAACGGACATGCCTGCTGACTCTTCTCTTCTCAATTATTCAAGTAAATTAAAGCAAAAGTGTTTTCTTTTATTGAAAACAAAATCAAATCAATTATGCAATATGTTACAAATTTGAAGTACAGAGAAAGTAAGTAGGTAGTTTTTATATTTATAATAATACAGAATGTCTGCTTTTCCACTGACTCCTCTTAATAATTCAAATGAATAGTAGCAAAGAAATGCCAATTAATTAGGTAAACTATAAAAATGTTTATTATAGCAATAAACAGACATGTCCGCTTTTTCATTGACCCTTATTAATTATTCCAAAAAATTAAAGGAAAAATTGGTGTATGTTTTTATTGAAAAGAAACAAATAAAAAATATTGTATAAAAATTTCAATGAAATTATTATTACAAATTTAATGTATTTGTCTTCATATTTATTAATACATGGCAACTGAAGTTCATCTTCTTCTCTACCATTTCTCCTCATAACAAAAAGAAAAGAAAAAGTTTATAAAAATATCCATTTTTTACGATTCTATACTCACACAGGGGTGGTGACCCCCCATCCACATTATTGAAGTCTGGATCCACGTAGTTATAAAGAAAAAATATACTTTAAATATTTTCTTTAAATAAATAATATTTTTACTTACAAAATTATTTTTCCCCCAATCCAGCAAAAGTATTCAAGTAATCCATTTTAACTTGGAATCCATATTACAAATTTGATATACATAAGTACTGAATACATTTTAGTGAAATTATCAGTTCTGAAAATGAATAGAAATTTGATTTTTGTAAATAAGTCTTGTTAGTGTTTTTACTTACGGAATGGTATAAGGAAACTCTGTTTTATGAAATATTAATGGATCTGCGGGGCCGTTACACCGGGCTTAGTTTTATTTACATAATCAGAACTGTAAATGAAATAAGGAAATTAGATGCTTCTTCTAAGTAGGTTTTGCCATTTTATTACTTACAGTATAGTTGTAGCGAAAACTGCTATATGAAAATTATTTGGACCTGTGCGGGCTGTTACATCAGGTTCCCTTTTAATGAAATTGTTAGTTTTGAAAATGAATAGAAATTTGATTTTTGTAAATAAGTCTTGTTAGTCTTTTTACTTACGGAATGGTATAAGGAAACTTAGTTTCATGAAATATTAATGGATCTGCGGGGCAGTTACATCTGGCTTAGTTTTAGTTACATAATCAGAACTGTAAATGAAATAAGAAAATTAGATGCTTCTTCTAAGTAGGTTTTGCCATTTTTTTACTTACAGTATAGTTGTAGCGAAAACTGCTATATGAAAATTATTTGGACCTGTACGGGCAGTTACATTAGGTTCCGGTTTAGCAAAATTGTCAGTTCTGAAAATGAATAGAAATTTGATTTTTGTAAATAAGTCTTGTTAGTGTTTTTACTTACGGAATGGTATAAGGTAACTCTGTTTTATGAGATATTAGTGGATCTGCGGGGCAGTTACATCGGGCTTAGTTTTAGTTACGTAATCAGAACTGTAAATGAAATAAGAAAATTTGATGCTTCTTCTAAGTAGGTTTTGCCATTTTTTTACTTACAGTATAGTTGTAGCGAAAACTGCTATATGAAAATTATTTGGACCTGTGCGGGCTGTTACATCAGGTTCCGTTTCAATGAAATTGTCAGTTCTGGAAATGAATAGAAATTTGATTTTTGTAAATAAGTCTTGTTAGTGTTTTTACTTACGGAATGGTATAAGGAAACTCTGTTTCATGAAATATTAATGGATCTGCGGGGCAGTTACATCTGGCTTAGTTTTAGTTACATAATCAGAACTGTAAATGAAATAAGAAAATTAGATGCTTCTTCTAAGTAGGTTTTCCCATTTTATTACTTACAGTATAGTTGTAACGAAAACAGCTATATGAAAATTATTTGGACCTGTACGGGCAGTTACATTAGGTTCCGGTTTAGCAAAATTGTCAGTTCTGAAAATGAATAGAAATTTGATTTTTGTAAATAAGTCTTGTTAGTCTTTTTACTTACGGAATGGTATAAAGCAACTCTGTTTCATGAAATAATAATGGATCTGTGAGGCAGTTACATCTGGCTTAGTTTTAGGTACATAATCAGAACTGTAAATGAAATAAGAAAATTAGATGCTTCTTCTAAGTAGGTTTTGCCATTTTTTTACTTACAGAGTCTTGTTAGTGTTTGTACTTACGGATTAGTATAAAAAAACTCTGTTTTATTGAAGATTAATGGAGCTGAGGGGCAGTTGCAGCAGGTTTCATATTAGAAAAATTGTCAGTTCTGAAAATGTAAAGAAATTAGATTTGTTGTAAATAAGTTTTGTTACTCTTTTTACTTACGGAGTAGTATCAGCGTCCACATCTAGATTCTGTCTTGCCAGACTTTTCTTTTTCTTATATTCTGATATTGCTTGCTTGTCATAAGGGGGGTCAATGCATTTCTGCCCTTTTCCTATTTGATTTCTGATTATTTCAGGGGCTATACTTTCTGTATAGAATTGCTTAAGTTTCGGAAGCATTTTTTCGGCCAATTTTTTTTTGTCTATCTCAATTTCTTCTATATACAGATCTATATTATCGTACACATACACAACAAAGTAACATCTGCTCCTATTAGTTATATTCAATTGCCCCTGGATCTAAAAACACACATTTTAAATAGACCCCATAATAATTTTATCTGTGAAAGTGCTTTTTTGCTCTATCTACTGTGTCAAAACTTTTTTTTGCACTGGTGCAAAGAAGTTGGTACCTTTTATCGTAGACAAAAATAATGTTTGTTGCACTCAGCATGATTGTATCTCTTGACTTTGTCTCCAGCTACAGGCTTCATGCTTCGTTGCAACTAAAATGCACTTTTTGCACCTATTACACAAATAACTACTTTTTATTGTTATTCTTATTTATTGTTGGTAAATACATCAAAGTGATTAAATATATTATGTGAGAATTATTTTGAGTGTTTGTTCTTTGGAATAAATATATCATGTTTATACCTGATAATAGTAATTGTGATTCCGCTTAAGTTGAATTTTGTTGTTGTGTTTTTCTAGACAAAGTAGAGTATGGGCCTCTTGCGCCTGGGAACCTTTTGTGACGTCACTCGTGACCTTGATCAATTTTTGGGGGTTTGGCCCGGGTCAATTGCCAAAATTTGGAAGGTCAAAAGTCAATGACCCCAAGTCCCAAAATTTGGAAGGTCAAAGGTCAATGACCTTTCGTAACCTTGACCTAGTTTTTGGCCCGGGTCAAAGATCAATGACCTAACATGACCACGCCCTATGACGTAACATGACCACGCCCTATGACGTCACATTGTCTACGTGCCGTATGTGCGTTCCGTCATATGTGTCATCCGTCGAATGTCTCATCTGTCATATGTGACGTATGTGCCGTATGGCCATCCGTCAAATGTCTCATCTGTCATATGTGACGTATGTGCGTTCCGTCGTATGTGTCATCCGTCAAATCCTTGCCATCTATCGTCGTCGTCGTCAACCTACATTATCCAACAGGTGTCGGTAATACAGTTACCTTGTCCTGCCATCTGTCGTCGGCGTCGTCAAACTACACTATCCAACAGATGTCGGTAATACAGTTACCTTGTCCTGCCATCTATCGTCGTCGTCGTCAACCTACATTATCCAACAGGTGTCGGTAATACAGTTACCTTGTCTTGCCATCTGTTGTCGTCGTCGTCAACCTACATTATCCAACAGGTGTCGGTAATACAGTTACCTTGTCTTGCCATCTATCGTCGTCGTCGTCATCGCCATAACGGCACTAACATATATCTATTTGTTATTCACCAGAGTGCCAAAACAGCCGTGGGTAGCTGGGGTAGCGAAGCTACTTTTTTCGTATACTGCGCATGTTTTCCGTTACAAATAGGCCGAAAAAGACACATTTCAACGTTCTGCGCACGTAATAAAGGCATTTCTCCATATCTCTGTTATTATTTATCGGATTGGAGTCTAATAAACAGTATTATGATTGTTAGAATATTATCGTATACAGGATGTACAAAAAAAGATGCCATCAGGGCACTAACGTATATCTCTGCTATTATTGGTCGGATTGAAGTCAAATAAACACCATTATATTTGTTAGAATTGACGGCCGTTAAATTCGTTAGGCTACTTAAAGAAATACCACATTTTCCGACAAACAACTTCTAACTTTTGCATCCAAGAAGAGTACAAGGAAAAGTGCAACGTTGTTGTAAACAACGATAAAAAAGTTGGCAAAGATTTCCTCACTTGACTCACATCTAATGCAAAGTTTGAAATACACAACACATTTATTTGTCAAATAACCAGTCCTGGATTTAACAAGAGCATTGGAAACCATATTATAGATATCGTCAACAGCATTACCAGATTGGAGTAAAAGTGAACAATATACGGTGGAGTGGAATAGATGGAAGAAAAAATATTATTTGAATTTTAAACAGCATGCCTTTTTTCAAATAAATCGTATAGGTGAGAAAACCACATTACTTTGCTTTATAAGGACACTTTGTTATTATTAATCAGATTAATGTTGAATAAACGGTATTATATTAGGTACGTCACTACGACGATGTGTAGTCGTAAAATATTATACAGGGTGTAGTCGTAAAAATATTAGGGTGTAAAGGTATACTGGGTTGTGTAAAAGAAGCAAACTCCACGAGGATGAGTCAAGTCGGGGCATCCTCGTCTCTGGTTGGTCAGCGTCCTGGTGTATTATTGGACTCGTTCTCTGGTTGGTTAGCGTCCTCGTGTTTGATTGGCCAAACTATATAATCCACCAGATGTCGACAATGCAGTTACCTTGCCATCTATCGTCGTCAACCTACATTATCCACCAGGTGTCGGTAATACAGTTACCTTGTCTTGCCATCCGTCGTCGTCAACCTACATGGTCCACCACGTGTCCTCAATACAGTTAACCTTGTGTCATATATCTAGCCGTGACGTCACCGGAAGGTCGAATGGCGATAACCTAACATAGCAAACCCACGAAATCTTGTGTAGCGGAAGTAAACCCAAATTATTATCGGATTGGACTCGTTCTCTGGTTGGTTAGCGTCCTCGTGTCTGATTGGTCAAACTACATAATCCACCAGATATCGACAATACAGTTACCTTGCCATCTATCGTCGTCAACCTACATTATCCACCAGGTGTCGGTAATACAGTTACTTTGTCTTGCTATCTATCGTCGTCAGCCTACATTATCCACCCGATATACACCTACTCTATTGGAAATTCCCATGTAGAAGGCTATACTCCTTTAGAAGATTGCATAACTCTGCTACAAGATAGTAAATTGTACTTCCAGAATTCTCCGTTATACTCTGTGTCGATTGCAAAAATGTGGGCAAAGTTGTCAAAAAAAAGTCTGCAAAACAGTTGCTGTCTTGTGTTTAACAATATGTTGCAATATGTTTATAGGTGTTACAACAATACAAGAAAGTTGACGGGCTTACAAATAAATTTACTACTAAAAGAAATCGACGCAAGGAAGAAGGTTATAAATTACATTCTCTCTGCATGCACCTTTAATAGCCTCTCCTGTTAACCATATAGAAATTGTAGAAGAAGAACGGAGAACAGAGACAATGTTCGAATTATACAAAAGTGTTACATTATAGCTGGAGAGACTTGCTTGTCTAGAGCCAGCACCCCATTACCATAAACAATAAAAATCAAATATATATTTTTTAAGTGTTAACAACAACAATAGAGCAGTTCTTATTGCAAATGGTTATGTTACAATACTTCATAATAAATGTATGGAGATAATATGTTTGCCTACAGAAGAAACGTTTTTTAACATTTACTGCAAATGGTATTACGTCTTACCTAAGACAACACATTCGCTAAGATAGAAAATATTTATAATTTTGTGTAACAGAGTAAGATGGAGTGTATCGGGAGAATTGTAACGTAATTGTAAATGATAATAATAAAACAGTTGGCTTAGATTGCCTTCACTTGGCTCACCTCTAATACAAGGATTAAAATATACAACAAATTTATTTGTCAAATAACCAGTCCTGGTGTTAACAAGAGCATTGGTAACATCGACATCTGGTGGATTATGTAGTTTGGCTAATCAGACACGAGGACGCTAACCAACCAGAGGACGAGTCCAATCCGATAATAATTTGGATTTACTTCCGCTACACAAGATTTCGTGGGTTTGCTATGTTAGGTTATCGCCATTCGACCTTCCGGTGACGTCACGGCTAGATAGATGACACAAGGTTAACTGTATTAAGGACACGTGGTGGACGATGTAGGTTGACGACGATAGATGGCAAGACAAGGTAACTGTATTACCGACACCTGGTGGATAATGTAGATTGACGACGATAGATGGCAAGGTAACTGAATTGTCGACATCTGGTGGATTATGTAGTTTGGCCAATCAGACACGAGGACGCTAACCAACCAGAGAACGAGTCCAATCATACACCAGGACGCAGACCAACCAGAGACGAGGATGCCCCGACTTGACTCAATCTCGTGGAGTTTGCTTCTTTCACACAACCCTGTATAACTTTACACCCTAATATTTTTACGACTACACCCTGTATAATATTTTACGACTACACATCGTCGTAGTGACGTACCTAACATAATACCGTTTATTCAACATTAATCTGATTAATAATAACAAAGTGCCCTTATAAAGCAGAGTAATGTGGTTTTCTTACCTATACGATTTATTTGTACGAAGGCATGCTGTTTAAAATTCAAATAATATTTTTTCTTCTATCTTTTTCACTCCACCGTATATTGTTCCTTTTTACTCCAATCTGGTAATGCTGTTGACGATATCTATAATACGGTTTCCAATGCTCTTGTTAAATCCAGGACTGGTTATTTGACAAATAAATGTGTTGTATATTTTAAACTTTGCATTAGATGTGAGTCAAGTGAGGAAATCTTTGCCAACTTTTTTATCGTTGTTCACAATAACGTTGCACCTTTCCTTGTACTCTTCTTGGATGCAAAACTGGATGCAAAACGTTGTTTGTCGGAAAATTTGGTATTTCTTTAAGTAGCCTATCGAATTTAACGGCCGTCAATTCTACTTTGTATGGAACGCCTACAGGTTCTGTATGTTTACTTTTAATAATTTCCAAATCTTCTCCGACTACTCCTCTTGTTCCAAGGGGAAGCGGTTTTTGTTAGTTAGTAAGAGGAAAGACAGCATAGCCTTAACACCGTGTTTTACAGGAACCAATTCGCCAAAGTTTCCACGTATATAACTATTAAAAGAACCACATATTTCTTTCTTAACAAGTTAAGAATTTCCATCACAGTCCTCTAAGCCGCATAACTTTACAATCATTATGTTGTCACGAAATTGGTTCTGTTATTGGTATAAGTTCATCTTCCAGCGCGTTTGATCGACTTCAATCTGACCAATAATAGAAGAGATATGTGCTAGTGCCGTGATGGCATCTCTTTTGCACATCCTGTATACGATAATATTATAACAATCATAATGTCTTTTGTTCCATAAAATCTGACCAATAATAGCAGAGATATGTGATTGTGCCCTAATGGCATCTTTTTTTGCACATCCTGTATACGATAATAATCTAACACATATAATGGTGTTTATTTGACTTCAATCCGACCAATAATAGCAGAGTTATACGTTAGTGCACTAATGGCATCTTTTTTTTTGTACATCCTGTATACGATAATATTCTAACAATCATAATACTGTTTATTAGACTCCAATCCGAGAAATAATAACAGAGATATGGGGAAATGCCTTTAGTACGTGCGCAGAACGTTGAAATGTGTCTTTTTCGGCCTATTTGTAACGGAAAACATGCGCAGTATACGAATAAAGTATCTTCGCTATCCAAGCTACCCACGGCCGTTTTGGCACTCTGGTGAATAACAAATAGATATATGTTAGTGCCGTTATGGCGATGACGACGACGATGATAGATGGCAAGACAAGGTAACTGTATTACCGACACCTGTTGGATAATGTAGGTTGACGACGACGACAACAGATGGCAAGACAAGGTAACTGTATTAGTGACAGCTGTTGGATAATGTAGGTTGACGACGACGACGATAGATGGCAGGACAAGGTAACTGTATAACCGACATCTGTTGGATAGTGTAGGTGACGACGACGACGACAGATGGCAGGACAAGGTAACTGTATTACCGACACCTGTTGGATAATGTAGGTTGACGACGACGACGATAGATGGCAAGGATTAAACGGATGACACATACGACGGAACGCACATACGTCACATATGACAGTTGAGACATTTGACGGATGACACATACGACGGAACGCACATACGGCACGTAGACAATGTGACGTCATAGGGTGTGGTCGTGTTACGTCATAGGGCGTGGTCATGTTAGGTCATTGATCTTTGACCCGGGCCTAAAACTAGGTCAAGGTCACGAAAAGTCAATGACCTTTGACCTTCCAAACTTTGGGACTTGGGGTCATTGACCTTTGCCCTTCCAAATTTTGGCAATTGGCCCGGGCCAAACCCCCAAAAATTGGTCAAGGTCACGAGTGACGTCACAAAAAGTTCCCAGGCGCAAGAGGCCCATACTCCACTCATGAGGTCAATTATTTCGCTTATTGTATTTGTTTGTAAATTCAGTTTTGATGCAGAGTGGAGGCATTTTATTTCAAGTAGTACATCATCACCTACAAGCCCTAAAATATTTTATCAATAAATGTATGTCATTTATTATGCAAAAAGAATTTATAACACATGGTAATTATTTGTTATGTTAAATATATTTGCCATCAGGAGTAGCACCTAGTAAACCGTGTTGAACATCTACCCACAATCCTGAATCAACCACCACCACATTTTTTACTTGTTCAAAAATGCTCTCAGCCACTTTTTCCTTAAGAATTCCATACTCCATTGCCTCCGTCATACGATAAGTCTTTTTAAGAACAGTTTTAACAAGAGAATTACAAGGTGTATTTGTTTTTCTCTTAACAACCTGTCCAATGATTTCATAAGAAATTAGGATGGTTATCCACTTTTTAGCTTGCCTTAGCCTATGCACCATAGGTAATAGTAATTGTTGAATAAAATTAATGAATGAAGTAGGTAACATTATATTTTGAAAATCTTTGAACCATAAATATTTTAAAACTTTGTCTAGCCAATAGTCGAAATTTCCTTGCAAATTGTTTGATTATATAAGCATTTCAAAAAATCAAAGAAAATAAGAAACCAAATTATTATTAAAGGATGACTTAGTAATAGTCTTAGTTGTTGATATTAAAAAAAATTGTAAAACGAAGGACGACTAAAAAATTAATTTTGTCTAACTACTGTAGAAATTGCAATAGCACTTCTAAATAGCATAGGACTCGTTATACTCGCTCTAGTGAGGTGCAAATTAATAGGGTTCAACTGTGAGACACTCTGAAAAATACCCAATTATAAAATTGGTCACTTGTGTACACTCCGGAAGCTGTATCGTGCTAAGAACCCGGAATTTCTCCAAAAAATGTTGCACTCCCGGTACCATAGCACTCGTTGTACTATCTCTAGTGAGCTTAAAATCAATAAGGTTCGCCAATAAAAAGCTCTAAATAATATCCAATCATGAAATTGGTCATTTATATACACTACAGAGGCTGTATCGTGCTAACAAACTGAAATTTCTCCAAAAATGTTGATACTTCAAGTACCATAGCACTCGTTCTACTGGCTCTGGTGAGCTGAAAATCAAAAGGGTTCATCTGTGAACAATATTCAGTCATGAAATTGGTGACTTGTTGCACTTCGGGGGCTGTATCGAGTTATACAGATAGGTCTTCTTTCCTAAAAACCATTTTTTTGTGTTGTTCTTGCTAAAAAACGTAAAAACAACTCCAAAATTTCAACTTTTTTTTGGGTAAACCAATACTTTTCTCGCATATTAGATGGGTTGGATGGATAAGTAATAATACCAATAATGTATTATACGAAAACAAAAAAAAAATATTTACCATTCAGGTGATCACAAATATGTGTATCTGTCATGGAAAAAAGAGAATGAACCAACTATTTTTTTGTATAATGAAGGAAAAATGTTTCAGTTCCAATCTCCACAACACATATGATAAATCTTTGCAAACAAGGTAGAAGCAAACTTGTACATGTTGATTGTATGTTTGATTTTGTACTGTATATATCGATCTCCCCACAATATATACATTATTATTTAGATCTTTGGCTTTAAATTTTTTATTAGTTATAGCTGCTTTGTAAGTTTTTAAAACTTTTTCTATTTTAAGTTGAAATTCCTCACTATACCTTACTTTCCTCTTTCTATTAAATGTAAAGCATTGTATTACAAGTAAATATTTCTTTGTATAATAAATTTGGAAACTCTTTGTTTATATTATGTGTTTCTAGATAAAATTGAATATATTTAGAGATGTCAAATAAAATTTGAAAGCAACCAACAGAAACTCTGAAACTGATACAAATATGATTAGATTGAGGGAAAGTTCTGACACGACGTTCTGTGTTTTCAGACCAAATGGCCTATTTTAAATCATGGAAATTTGCAACTTTTCTGCAGTTTAATTTTCTTAGCATGAAACAAACAAAAATTTATAATCATGAAAACATTTTATTATGTTAATATAAATGGTACAAATTTTGAAAGGTAGAATGTTTTTAAAGTATGTATATTTTTCTTCCATTTTCAATTTCTAGGAATTCCCACAATGCTGTCACTTGGTATCCATATTATTAAATAGTACATGTCCTTTCATGCAATATGTAATGCACCTTGATAATAGTTATATTTTTCAATTATCACTATTATATATTCATCAAAATGAATTATGCAATTCTTGTCTTTTGAGAGCAGTTTTAATTTTTCTTCATTCAGATACTTCAAAGGTCACTTCACTTCAATTAAGCATTTTTCGCTTTTCGCTAACAAACCCATATTATCATTAAAACAGGGTTTCAAGTGAATGTTGAAAGATGGTTTGATGATACTAGAACAAACAATCAGTATTATGTGTCTCATATTTTCACATTAATAAAATAATCCAGTAAACATAACCTCAAACATAGCTTTTAAATTTAAAAAATACGGATTGCAGGATAATTTACATTATCATAACTATAATTTTTGATATCGGGTCGATACGATTACTTACTTTTTAACAAATTATTCCTTTCAAAAACATTTATGAAACTCTTAAATAATCGAAAGTCTACACTCAAATGGAAATCATGTCAACAAATTTGGTTTGGATCCGTGTATATAATATTCTCTTATCTATGCACAGCTGTGCTGTGGTTTGGATGCAACATAAAAAATAGAGATAAGGTTTCTGTGCTCACAAAAAGTTGAAGTATTTGAAATCAAAACATTCGAACAGAGATGCGTTTCTTTGAACCGTCAAGAGTGGAAAGACAGAGAGAGAAAATAAATTGAATAAGTAAAAGCCGATTCAGTACTACTATCGACATCTATCGTAAATATTTTGAACCAAATAATTACTAAATTAGTAATTGTGTAGGTTTTTAGGTTTATATACCTGTGAGGAGGCCCCTCTTAATTACCACAAAAAGAAATAGAAAAAGCCATACATAGAAAATTTTGTGAAATTTTGACTAATTATGTGAATTATGTGATATATATTTTTTTGTAACATTTATAGAATCCCGACAAAGGATAAAGGAATAATATTTATCAATAAAAAAAATTTATTTCTAAAACAATATATCAAAATTAATAAAATATCCATATAACAATATAATCAAGTACAATCAATGGGCATAATCATAAAGAAAGTAAATAAATATAAAAAGAAGTCATGAACAATTATTAGTAAAACAGTTTTAATATAATTCTGTAATTTAAAAAAACAACCTTAGACAGAATCTAACAAGTAAACGCAGATCAATAAAATAACGTAACGCTGCACGGAATTTTAGACACCCATAGCATCTGTTTATATTTGAAGAATAAATAGGATGGCGTAATAAAATCAACAAGGCTACATTGATTGAACTTTAAATGACATTTAGAATTAGTAAAATATATAAATAAGATATGTTAGTTAATAATAATTCATAAAAGTGTATAGGAAAAACAATAATAAGTAGGAAACTGTAATTACAGGAAATATCAAAAACCTATACGAAATATAACAGTTGAGACAAGTATACCAACATAAAATGTATTTGAGTATGAAATACAAAAATGAAAATAAATGATTACCGATCTAATTTATATGTATAAATGTAATAATATCAAACATAATAAGAAGCGAATTGTATCCATGTATATTGTGTAAATATTTAGGTTGTAGAAAATACAAAAATAATATAATTGCAATGACCAATCGGAACATCTCAAATAAACAATAACATGAAAAAAGACAATAATAATAAGATGTTAGTGAATTAATCAGGGACAATAAGTTTATAATGAATAAAAAACAATAGTTTACAATAAGTTTAAGTCAGAAAAACAATAATAAACAAAGTGACAGGTGAACTATAATCGAAGAATTTTCTAGAACATTGCCAGCTTCCGGTTATAAACAATTGAAAGGGTTTGGCAGATGAAAAAGACCGCGGAATAGTTAGTTGTTGGATAAGCAAGAAGCAATGTAAAGTGATCCAGTTTCTTTGTAATGTAAATTTTTAAGTAATAAGTGTAAATAGGTATAAATTAAACTATTAAAAAATTAACTAATAATTAAAATCAAGTGCAAGGATGAATTTCTGTGAAACTACATAAAGCAGAATAATAATTATCATTAGATAATTACAAGAAGGAAGATTACAACCTAAGGCGGGAAAGCGTCATGGATGAATCCAATTGAAGGCATCATTTCAGCAAAAAAAACAAGGTCTGTGGTGTGTTTTTAATTAAATATTTGGTACCAAATAATAAAGTGAAATTTAAAATCATAAACACCTGGTAGTAAAAGTTTTTTCTTTAAAATGATTATAATATACCAGGAAACGTAATAATAAAAAAAACTTACCATTATAAAATTTGTAGATAGATGTATAATTTCTGTCATGTTGAATTTTCTCCAATCATATATATAAAACTTTCCACTATACAACAAACCACAACTAATTTCAGTTCTTTTTTATTACCTACACAATTATTATAATACGTTAAATAATGTTTTTAAAAGATCAAATTTGAGTAGATAAATATTTCAGATATGCTTTCAATTTCACGTACCGAATAAAACTAAAATAGTATTTTAAAATATTTCAAATAATCCTATTTAGAAAACAAGCAGAAAAAAAGTTGACAATAGTTGAACAACTTTAAAACGCAGGTGGTCGTATAATTTTTCTAAGAAATCTAACGTTTACAAACGGTCTAGTCTAATTAGTCGGCATATATATATTATAACATTTAATATTATTTATGTTATAATAATGATATAATTAATAGGATAATTAATTCCTCCTTCATTAAGTTCACTCCTACGTATTTGTTTCTTTGTATTTTGCTTTCCCCATCCATTCTCGTCAAAGCGTCTGGAACTATATTTTTGGCACCAGGTATATATTTAATATCGAATGAATATTCCTGTAGAAGCAAAGCCCATCTGTGTATCCTATTGTTTCCATATTTGTTCTTTAAAATAGTTGTGAGAGATTGGTTGTCCGTCTCAATAGAAAATCTGTTACCTAATAAAAAAAATCTCAATTTGTTCACACAAAATAATATGCTAGCTAACTCCATCTCGCTAACGCTATAGTTTTTCTCAGCCTTTTTCGTAATTCTTGACACAAATGAAATGGGAACTTCTCCGTGTTCGTGTTGTTGTACCAAACTTCCGGCAAATCTATTTTGTGAAGCATCTGTTCTTAATATGAATGTCTTCGTGTAATCTGGATGATATAATTTCACGTTCTCTGTGAACTCCTCCTTAATTTTATTGAAAGCCACTTCTCTTTCATGAGTCCATTTCCATCTCACATTTTTCCTTAGTAGTTCTATAAGTGGTATTTCCTTTTCCGTTAAATCTGGCACTAATCTCTTGAAGTAGTGTAATACACCAAGGAAGCCTCGTAGCGTTTTAAGATTAGTAGGTCTTTTATATTATTTTATAATTTTTATCCTATCTGGATCCGTGCTTACTCCATCTTTGTCAATTTTATATCCAAGATATACTACTTCTTCCTTGTAGAATTGGCATTTTTTTATGTTTAATTTCAAACCGGCTTCATCCAAAGCTTTTAAAATTATCTCTGTGCTTGATATGCTCCTCCTCTTCTTCGGAATATATTAAGATATCGTCTATATAGTGTAGTGTGAATTTTACATACTGATTCAAAATTTTATGAAGAGCTTTCAGTAGAGCTGACGTAGCCGATTGTGTTCCAAATGGTACTACTTTGAATCTATATACTACTCCATCTACCATGAAACCTGTATAATCTCTGCTATTCTCATCCAGTGGTATCAACCAAAAACTGTGTTTCAGGTCCAGTTTTGTAAAAAATTTAGTTTTTGAAATTCGGCCAAGTATCGCTTCAATATTTAATGGTGCCTCAAATTCTGGTATACAATGTTTATTTAAGTTTCTTGCATCTAGACAGATTCTCATGTCTCCATCCTTTTTTTGTACAATAACAATGGGGTTTATATATGAAGTATTGCTATATTCTATAATTTCGTCTTCCATCAGTTTTTTTATCGCATCTTGCATTTTATCCTTATATTTGTATGGAATTGGGTAACTTTTTGCTCTGAACGTTTCCATATCCTTCACCTTCAAACTGTGTATAAAATTTTTAGCAACTCTTGCCTCTCCATTGAATAAATCTTCATATTTTCTCAACAATTTCCGTACTTCTTCCTTTCTTCCTCTTCCACAATCCAAATGTACTTCATTCCATATCCCATCTTCATAATTATCACATCCCATATTATATTTTAAATAATTATTAATATCATTTTCTTCATATTCTCCATTCCATATTCCATCTTCACAATTATTATATTTCATATTATTTTCAATACAATTATCAATATTCTTTTCATCATCTAAAACTATTTCTTCATCTCTTCTTTCTTCAAATTCATTTTTCTTATCATAACAATCATTACTCATTTCCATTTCTCCTACTTCTAGCCGGCTAACTTTTTTTTCTGCAATCTTCATAATTTTCTTGTTCGTTATTTGTTCTCTGTTTTCATTAAATTTTATTCCAATTCCATTGACGCCTATCGTTCTTGTTTTATAATTGATATCTATCTTATGTTTTAGTAATTCGTCTGAACCCAATAATATATCGTACTCCATACCTTGTATAACCAGTAATTGTACTTCTAAATGAATATTTTGTAATTGTAGTTTTACAATAATAGATTTGTTAACCTCGCTAAACCTTTTTTCATTTAGACCTATTAAATTTACCTTTGGCACTTTCATAATATATTTTTGCAAGTTTAATTTATTTACAATACTTTCTGTGATTAATGATGTTTCTGAACCTGTATCAATTAAAATATTTACATTTAAATGTGACAATTTTCCCGTAATAGATACTAATAAATTGTTTTCTATATTTTCTAGGCAATCTATATCTTTGAGGAATTCTCTAGGATGGACATAACTATACCGATTGCGTGCTACACCATCCTTCAATGAAAATTCTGATTAGTGGCATTTTGTACACCACCATCAGCAGTCGTTGTTATGGGAGAATGAATATTGTTTGACGACTCATGTAGTTCAACTCGATTGTTTGGAGAGTTTGCCCTGTCCCGACTGCTCGCTCTCCTCTGGAAGTTGACCCGTCTATTTTGGCCGTCATCATTCCTTCGATTTAAATTGCCATCAGAGTTCCTCCTTGTAAAGTAGTTGCTCTGATGATTATTATTGTTTGAATCCCTATTATTGTTATAACCATTGTTATTGTTATTTAAATTATTATTATTATTGTAGTTATTGTATCTTCTATTATTATAATTATTGTTTACATTGTTAAAATTATTTCTTTCCCTTCCTTGATTGTTATGATTGTAATTATTTGCTGGATAATTCCTGTATCTTGTAGTATTCGTCGTTCTATTATTTGTATTACTATTTAAACTTCTATTATTATCGTTATTGTATTCGTAGTGGGTATTGTTTGAATTATTTCCAGTATTTCCTCTGTTAGCATGTTCTATGTTTCGGTTGTAATTTGTATTATTTCTATACTCGTTTTGTTTGTTTCTATTGCTCGTTAGGATTCTTTCTATCCTCATCAGGTAATTGGATAGTTGTTCAAACGTCCTGATGTTTTGTATAGCTATTGTTTCAGCTATCTGTGACTTGAAATGCCTGGATAGGAACATGATTATTTCTTCTTCTTTAATTACAGGTTCTAAGTGTTGCGCTTGAGAATAGAGTAGCAACGAGTAGAGATACATGGTATTCCCTCTATTCTCATCATATCGTCCAAAATATAGTCTCTCTCTAACCTCTCCTTGTGTGATTTCACCCCAATATAATTTGAGAAACGCTGTTTCAAATTCCTTATAGTTGTTGAAGTCTATCTCATTACTTGTGAACCACAATAGAGCTTGTCCAGTAAGGTGTTTTCTCAATATTTCCCTTGTATCTTCGAAATTTCTTATATGTTTTATCTTATTTGTTAATATTTTAAAAAATATTTTTGGATGTATCTTCCTGATGTTACCATCAAATTTGATATTCTCCTCGTTCCCACCTTGATATGCATAAGTAATCATTCCTTGTTCGCCTTTTAGTTGCATTCTAATCTGTTCCAATTCATTCTTCATATCTCTTTTAATATCATTCTTTGTTTTCACTATATCCTTTTCGGTTTCTTCTCTTACTTCATGTATTTCTTTTTTTACATCACTTCTGATGGATTCGATATCCCTTCCATGTTTGATAATGCTCCTTTTCACATCTTCTATATCCTTTTTTCCTGATTTTTCTATTATTTCAACGGCTCTGGTAATGTTTACTTCCGTGATCTTCTTCGTTTTTTCTATTAAATTTTGTTCCAAGTTTTCGAATTTTTCTTCTTGGTTCTCTAAACTTTTTTCTATCTCGTCTTGTTTTCTTTTGATCTCCTCTACCTTTTCGTCTTGTTTCCGTAGTTTTAGTTCCAATGAGTTATTCATTCTTTCAATTTTTTGATTTTGTTCGTCCATCTTCTCTTTAATTATTTCTTTCAAATATTCTTTCTGTTCTTCCATCATTTTCTTGTTATTTTCTTGTTGATTTTCTATCTTTTCCATCATTTTCTTGCTGTCTTCTTGTTGTTCTTCTCTTATTATTTTACTATCTTGCTTCTGTTCTTCTCTCATTTTCTTTTGCTCGTCAATTAAAAGTTGTATATATCGTAGTAGTTGATCATCTCTATCACTGCTACTTGTTTCTCTTCCCTGTATATTTCCTTGTTCACGAACTTCTGATCTTTCTCCAACTTCTGTTGATCTATATTCTGTTATTTGAAAATTTTCTCTTGATTCTGTAGTATTCTCTGTATCTCCAGTTATTTCTGTTTCCTCATTTTTATCTGTTTCTTCTTGATTGAAACAGTATGTTTCTGGATCCTTTCCCTCTTTAATTACAGCCTCCTGTAACCTTCTAACGAGCGCCTGTTTGGTTCCCGTTTTGTCCACACCTCTGTTTTCCAAAATTTCCTTCAACTCCGTTGTTTTCAATTCTTTTATTGTTTTGTTTGACTCCATTGTTCAGAATTTTTATTTGTAATAGACGAAACAGTACAAAACTCCAAACAAATTTTCCCCGAAATTATTACTGATTTTAAAGTTAAATCATCACAAAAATTGGTCAAATTTATTTTTATTTTATGAACAATTAATTATTTATTGAATTTATTCAACGCACCTACGTTGGGTCGCCATTTATTTATAACATTTAATATTATTTATATTATAATAATGATATAATTAATAGGATATTTGAATAGCCCACTACGTTGGGACGAAATTATTGTAATGAATTTTTATGTATGTATAGAGTATGAGATTCTTTCTGTTATCTGGGTTCTTACGGTTGTGAATAAATTCAGTTGATAAATAAATAAAGAAACATTTTACTTGAAAACAATATTTTAATTTTATTTATAAAAAATTTATGCGACGCC
This sequence comes from Galeruca laticollis, assembly GCA_963921935.1. Lineage (NCBI taxonomy): Eukaryota > Metazoa > Arthropoda > Insecta > Coleoptera > Chrysomelidae > Galeruca > Galeruca laticollis. The sequence continues at coordinate 259,161,968 of OY998176.1, read as the reverse complement.
CATGTATGGGTCAAATGAAATTATTGATTTTATTCTTATGTGTGGCGTTCTGTGCGCATGCTCAAGAACATGAGGTAACGATGCGCTAGAGTAAACATTTGATAGACGCGTCGGGTCTGTTCAGTTTCACAGCGAGCTTCTATGCTGTGTCATAGAACATGTTTCAAATTATATACAAGTTAAAAGAATTTATGCTGGGAGATTTATACATACAGAAATACAAATAATATGGTACAAGAAATAGTTATGAAATTTATATACATAGAGTTTAAATGTTACATAAAAGAGTTGGATGTATCTTTCTTAAGTTTCTTATTTGAGAAATGCGTAAGTATTAAATTTTATTTCTTTAGATTGGCCATTTATCATTTAGAATTATTTAATAATATAGCTATATTGAGTCTCTAATTTTAATTCTTTTTCAGATCGATCATTATTTCAAAGTTTATTTTACTCATGAGATTTTAAAGAGAACATTTGATTGACGTTAATGAGTTTTTTATAACTCTTGTTGTACAACAATACACTGACCTTGTGTTCAGGAACCAGGATCTGTCTCTCGGGACTCTGGAAAGCAGCTTCCGAAGTTTACAGTTGAATAAATATGTGAAAATATGATTTTCACTCTGGAAAATCAGCTACACTCATTGGGTAAGTACATGTGCATGTTATATCAATAGTTTGCTATGTTATTATCCTCATTTTGAGGATAATTTCTTAAAATTTCTGGAGCACTTCAAAACCCAACCTTCTAGAAACGAAGCCAAGCCACCGACTCTTTTTCTTCAACTTTTTTCAACAATCAACAATCAGTCTTTTGTTTAATTCAGCTCACTATATTCAAAAATGTTTGTTACACTTGTTGTTGTTTGAAAGTTCCTTCTGTCATGTCACATAAACCAATCACCGTTTCCTTTTTTAACGCACTCAAATTATGATTTCACTTTACATTCTAATATCTTTACCTACATACAAAAAATTAGTCTCACTAAAAATTGTTTATTCAATATTGAAGTTCATTATGGGACGAATAGTTTTTCTTAGGCGATATACAATAGTCTTTAATATCAATGTTCAGTTCAATTTTCTTATTATAATTAGCAATTGTGTTTAGCCATCAACATAAATTCTTTTAAAACATTTATTAATATTCCTTAATCTAATTATTTATGTTCATTATATTCGATTAAACACATTAATTAATTTCTATTCATTTCATCTATGAAATTACTCTACTTTCAACGTTTGTCGCTGATACATATTGACATCTATATTTTGTCGCTAGCGTATGTCGCTAAGCGTATTGGTATTACAGCGTTAAATATTCTAACCCATATGTTTCTAGTAAAAATGCGTTATAATATTGGACAATATCCTTTTTATTTCGAATATTTATCAATTCATGTTTATTTTCTAGATTATATGTTCATCGTTTTTTCTGACATGAGGTATTTAATACGATGGACGATATTTACTCTATGGCTTTTGGATATATGATCAAGGTAATGTTTCTTTTGTTAATTATATGTGAGTCTTCTCAAATTATTAATTATATACATAAGTTGTATTACTTTTTTAGTTAATATGAGCAATTTTAATGTCTCGTATTTATGATTCTAATAAAATATAGTCTAATGTTTTAATTTCTAATCAGTTTCCAACTAATCTGTTTTACAACAGTGTTTCTATCTTTATTTATACGTTATAATATATATATATATATATATATATATATATATATATATATATATATATATATAAACAATACTATATTTCCTGCGTCTTTTCATTCTTCCGACGTTTCGGCGTCTCCCTTAAATCAAAGAGTATATTATACTCTAATGATTTACTTCCGATGTCCTTATTGAGATGAACACGTAGATACTTTGAAATTTCAATATACTCTCAAAACAAAAAAGTTTTTTTTCCAAATTTCACCATACATCTTGCAGGCATTTCTGCATCCGTACAAATTATCGATTTTTCTGCATCCGCGAATATACTCATTCACCACATATGCAACTCTGCGTCCGATTTCTGGTATTATGTTCATCTTATCTACCTTTCTGCATCAAGCAGTGTTGCCAGATATATAAGCGCCTCGAATTTGATTCGTATTCATTAACTCTGCGAGAGGTATTGGTGATAATCGTGAATCAGTATAACTATATTGTGTGTTTCATTATAGGGTCTCCTACAAAGTTATCCAAATTGGCATGAAAGTTAAAATTGCAAAGAATATTCTTCGTCTATATCTATAACTGTGAAATATTTATTCATGATATAATAACTTTTTTTGTGTAGGAGATCATTATTTCACGGTCAAAATTCGATATGGCGGCTCCCAGATGAAAGTAAAAAAACTGAAGAGAAATTTTGTTTACAAATACACTAAAAATAAAAATAAATAAATGAAGAAATACGCTAAAAAATAATAATTTATTTGATTTTTTGATCTATGTGGGCAAAAATGCAAAAGCTTGCTGCGAATACAAAATGAGTATTTTGTTGCAGAACAAAATTTTGAATCTGTTAACCAATATCAAGATTTATAAATAAAATAATTTTTATTTTCTAGGGAATTTGTTGAAAAACTTGTTTTTATAAGTACCTATTTTCTTTGTTAGTGCATTTGTCTGAAAATAGTTTTCAATTATATCCATTCAAACTATTGAATACACGACACTAGAGAAACATTGCATTGTAAAAATCGTAGGTTTGGTATGCGAAGTTAAATGTTTGGTATATGTTTTAAAAATTCCGATGTGAAAAGGAAGTAAATATTATTTTCCCATGGGTCACATACCAAATGACTATCCCAGGAAAATAACATAAAATAAATAAACGATTCTTATATGAGTGTTCACTTCTTTGATAAATCATCAATTTCTGTGAATATATATTTTTGGAATTAATTTTCGTCTAATCAAACAATGAATTCTCGTTAATCTAGACTAGAAAAACTCTTCAGATTTTTGGGATGTTCTCCCATAGGAATGAGGAAACCAGCTTTTTACTCCAGTTACATACTGTTTGTAAAATAAAAAGTTTTAGAAAAACAAATAATAAAAAATCATTTTATTGACAAGCTTTTATTAGAGCTGTACTAAAACGAATAAAATAAGTCAAAAAGCTTGTCGCGCGAAATGTTCATAAAAGTAGGCATCAAATAATTTCATGGGACAGTGATTGGTTCATGAGTAGAAACTAGTCGAGGTATTTATTTTTTCCCAATTCGCACGACAAGCTATTTGAAACCAAATAATTCAACAAAACATAAGTTTATCATTGTCGGCGATGACTTGAACTTATTTTATTCGTTTTAGTACAACTCACATAAATACTTGTCTCTTAAAAGTTGTTTTATCATTTATTTCATTTTATGCTTTTTAGTTATTGCGCCTTAATCTGTTCATTTCTAATAGAGCATCGTGATTACAAGCTCTTTTCCCTGTCCGTTTTAAGCTATCTGCTAACGACGCTCGTCTCACCAAATCATGCAATCATGAACCGTTTTCAACAGATTCTCTGTAACTTCACTACATAGTAACCTACCATATTGAATTCGGAATAACTTTACTCGGCAGATCCTATCACAAAACTTCATTAATTTTGCGAAACAAATCATGATCTCAGATCACAAAAACTACCACACACCATTTTTTAATAGAATCTGACCATAATTACAAAACTCTTCCTCCATCTTGTGGCCGCCATTTTTAATTCAAGAATTTCGACGAAAATTTCGTATTCTCCGAGTCCGAAAACCCATACATACCAATTTTGAATCGAAACGGAAAATAATCAGAACTTTCGTTCGCCATCTTGAATTTATGAATGTTGACAATAAATTCATAATCTCCGATCCCGAAAACACCCACTTACCAATTTTGAGTCAAATCGGGACATAATAACAAATCTCGTCTGCCATGCTGAAAAATTCCATAATGTATTGTAACAGGAATTATGAACCCCTGACAAATTTCCAGTTAATCCGAAGAATAGGAGTGGGTAAAAATTCAGTTGCAAAATTTGAACTAACTAACAAGTTACTTATCTAAATAAGCAAAAAAGAATTTATTTAACACATGGTTAGAAAAGCAGGTATTAAAAAAATAAAATATTTCCCCTAAAATAGAATTTATAACAAGTAATAAAAGTTCAAACCAACATTCATTTTTGTTCAAAGAATTCAACAATATCATTCAATACCGTTTCTTTTCAAAAATATAAGAAGAAATTTTTTTTGGATATATTAAAAAATAGTTATTTATTTTCAAATTTTATAAAATCATTCGATATAGAGAAAATTTCTTTATTTTCAAAGCACAGAAACCCGAAAAGAATAAAATGCATTTTGTTTGAATAAATCTAATATGAAAATAGTTTCAGTAGTTGAAATACACTAGAAGTGAAAAACGAGATCAAAAACGTGTTAACAGTAAAACTGAGTTTAAACTGTTGATAATAATAATAGTTTTTTGTTTAAATAGTCCTAAACTTGTAAAATTGCTACATGATGCACGAAGTTCTGAGTGCAACAAATATGCTTTTTGCACATGACACACGCAACATTCTTTTTTGTAAGAAAAAACGTTTCTTTCAAATATGTCATGTTTTAAGGAATATTCAAGGGAACCTAAGTATTTATAGTTACCATTTTCATTGGTACACTCAAATTTGATAATTTGAACCATAAATCAACAAACTTGTCAATATTCTTCACTTCTGTCATTTTGATCATGAATTCTTCAATCCCTACACCAAAAAGCCCTAGGTACCAATTTTGATTAGAATAGGACACTAAATCAAAAAATTCGTTCGCCAGCTCGGAACAGAAAAATAGTTTCTTCAGATGTGTGTGGTATAAACTACCTCCTTTCCGAGCTGGCGAAAGAATTTTTTGTGGATAACAGATTCAAAAGCTTGCTGCACACGAATACTTATATTCAAACTTGAAATATTTCGCGGCAATATTTTGAAACTTTAGATTACATAGTAACGTCACAAATCTGAATAAATTTAATTAAACTTCTTATGAATTTGGACAAAACCTCCATAATCTTTGCCAACCAATCTGGAATAGTATTGGACTATAAATCACAAAACTCATTCGTCATTTTGAGATTTGGAATTCAGATTATAAAGGTCAGCGAGAAAGTGCATTCTGAATAACCCAATTCAAACCCGACGAAAGAAATCAAAACTCCAATATAAGAAATACATGATGTATTTTAAAAGCGACGCTGAACGGCATACCCACTTTTGAACGTCCTTCTGTCACAATGAAATAATAATTCTATATATTAATACGGAAAATAAAATACTACAACATTGCCAAATCTCATGGCCGAAATTTTAGAACTTTCTTCGATTTTTTGCCTAAACGATAGAATATCGAAAAATAGCATTAAATTCTGCGTTACCCACGGTCAGAAAACAACGTTTTTTACAGCTTTGTCAAAAACGGAAATATAGTACTATATATGAGTGTGCAGCTTGAAAATGGCTGTATTTGTAATTTTTTTAGTCTTGAAAAAGAATATAATGGTCAGAATTTGTTTATAACTTGATAAACAATGAAATGATTGATATTTCTTTGTAACTACTGAGAAATGCCAATTGTGATTTCTAAGTAGAAAAAATTCTTAACTAATCATATAAATGATGGAAATATAAGAAATTCATTAAAAACAATGGAAAAATAAGAATGGTTTATTCAAGTCATCATAGTCATAACATAATATGACGAATGAAATGAAAAAAATAGTTCATTTGTCTACAAACCATTTATAAACAAATGACGTGAGAAAATTCATAACGTTTCTAAAAATGGGAAATTTAATCTTTTTTCTAACTTTAAAAAATTATAATAAACAAAATAATCAACTTTTAAATTTTTTTGTAACCTTTTTAGAAAGAAGCGAAAAATTTATAGACCAATTATTTGCCGTACTGGTCGCGCGGAGCTGTATTTTCAGTTAAATCAAAATTATAAATAATGGAGACAGCGTTCCTGGAGAAAGGACTTTTCAATTCAAAATTTCTCCTTCATCAAGGATATTTGATAGTTTCTGAATTATTAGCATAAAACTAAAAGCCTTTTTTCATTTCAATTTTTTGTGTGGTGTAAAATCATTGTATTGCATGTTTCTAGACATCATTTCCAATCAAATCAGCTATCGCTCATATTTTTAGGAGCTTTATCAAGAGTAAACATCTCAGATACACTAAATGCCACACAGTTGAATTTTAATTAGTTATATTAATTCAATTCTTTGATCCCATTCATGAGGAATCCGTAATCCGCATATTTGGTAAGCCGGATAATTTCAATTCCCACACCTAAAAGCACTGTGTAGAAATGTTTATTAGAATAACACCTTAAATCACAAAACTTGTTCGCCATCTTGCCGACGTCTTCTCGAATCATTGAACTTAACCAAAAAATCTGTTTACAAAAATCCTCCGATATCAATAATTCTGAGTAGTACCCATATGTAGTAATGTTATATCAGAAAGTAGTGGAACTCAAAAGTTTATCGGGACAAGCTTTTGAATATATTATTCTCTGAACTGGATAACTTATGTCAGATCTACATCATTAGATCATTCTCATCGCATTTTTTAATGCATACTTATATGTATTTATTTTTTTATTTTTAATTCTTTTGTGATTTTATCATGTTATCCGACCCTAAAAACTCCCGGATACCAATTTCCTGGAGAGTCGGATCATTAACATATAATTAAACCTTTTCGTAACCAGCTTTTTTCGAATGCACTGAAACGGGAAAATAATTCTTTCGGATTTGAGAAGTATGATATTGTGATAATAAAAAAGAATATTGCATGGCATGCTTTTAAATATGTTAATTACAGAATTACTAACGTCACAAATCTGAAGAAATTATCCCTCAATTTGTGATGAATATTAGCAAAACCGTTGAATGAACTTTAGAATTTTGAGAATCAATTTATAATTTTTCTTCTCAAAAATTCTGAAATTCCAATTTGGAATAAAATTGCAAAACAAACGTGTTCTCCAATTCCAAAACCTCTACATACCAGTTTTTTCATACAATGGACTCAGTAATATACAAAAATTATCCGTCAAATTTATTGTCAATAGAGTAGGTAGATGTGGCTGAAAATTCGATTGTAAGATTGGCGTATGTCAATTATATAGACAGTCAGATAGTTAAACCGAATGATTTCTTGTGAACATCTAATCAATCTATAATAAATCATTCATGAAACGTAATTCAGGACCTGCACGAAAAATAAATCGTAATAACCTTCAGAACACCTATTCATAGTGATTAAGCAATAGTTGGAGCAAATATATTACTGATAAACTGCACTAAAAATAATCCAATCCGAACCCGTCGAAAGAAGGCGAATTCCAACATAAGAAATACGTGATATATTCTAAAAGAGACACTGAATGGCATATCCACCTATGAACGTCCTCTTGTCACACTGCAATATCAATTATAAATAAAACTACAGAAAATAAAGCACTACAACATTGCCAAATCTCGTGGACGCAGAAATATCGAAATGGTGACAAAAATATACGCCATCCCGATATACGCAGAGCGTGAACAGCGCACCAACTCGGAGTTTGGCTGAACTACGATATACGTAAACTGGCGACCATTCTCACAAATAGGCGTCCGGCTAAAAATTTATTCTTTTACGTTTTGGACCATCCTGCATTTATTGGCGCAAAAAACTTTTCTGCGTCCATATACGGACGCAGAAAGTCGCAGGACGCAGGTATTAATGCAAAAACCACAATGTACGGACGCACGGTTATCGAAGAGATGTAAATATATACATATATATATATATATATATATATATATATATATATATATATATATATATATATATATATATATATTTATATATATATATATATATATATATATATATATATATAATTATATATATATTAAGCAACGAATAGATTAGTGGGTATTGCACGCAAATAGAAGAAGGGGCTACTGATAAGAGTGGTAACCGCAGACATGCATGTTTCTAGCTCATTAGCCGTCATCGGTACGGTACAACCAAGAAAAGATGTGAAACATGAGAGCAAAGGTGTTGAATGAAACATGAGAAAATATAATAGAATTCAGCAGGATAGTCAAACACAACATTTGTTTCAGTAATATTAGAAGATCTCGAATATTCGAGACAACAACCAACATAGACACGGAGGTGCATATAACACTCCCGTCTGAAACTTCCGACCCAGATATTCGGGATCTTCTAATATTACTGACACAAATGTTGTGTTTGACTATCCTGCTGAATTCTATTATATTTTCTCATGGTTCATTCAACACCTTTGCTCTCATGTTTCACATCATTTCTTGGTTGTACCGTACCGATGACGGCTAATGAGCTAGAAACATGCATGTCTGCGGTTACCACTCTTATCAGTAGCCCCTTCTTCTATTTGCGTGCAATACCCACTAATCTATTCGCTGCTTATTGTTCATATGTCACGCACTATTCGTACATCTTATATATATATATATATATATATATATATATATATATCTAATGTTTTAATAATTATAATTGAATGGATGTATGATATATAACAATATGAAATATTATTTGTCGACGTTTTCACAATTTGTGATTGTAGCGACACTCTTGTACACACACCTTTAGTAGCGTACGTAACCTAATTTACTTTTGACAGTAGTTGTCAAACAATGCCCGGTCAAGATAAATATTAATTTCTGGATTTAGAAAGATAAATTAATCTCAGGGTGGGATCAAAATTTTTAAATAATAATAATTCAAATTTTGTAATTTTCAAATATTATTCCAATCAAATATTATTCTATATTCCGAATCTCGAGTAACTGTTTTTTTATATAATAAAAAGCACTTAAATTATTTTATGACATTTACAAATTAATTGTCACTGAAAATTAAGCAAATGTCACTGATCAAATCAAAATTACTAAAGCATGCAAAATGTTAAATACGTTGAAAATAGATACTGAATAAATACCACAATGAGTTGGAATCAAAATTATATATTATATAATCAGATAACAAATTATAAAAGTTTTATTATTTCCCAAAATATTGTAAACGAAACAAAGATAATAATTTCTACCAATCTTAATATTTATCTGAACAAGCCTTTAAAAAAAGTAAGGAAGGAAGTGAGGAGACAGGTTGTTGAAACGGGAGACTATTCAGTTGACATATTTTGGTGACGGAAGTTTTTATCCCGAAAAGACGGAAAATAACTAAAAAAATTATATTAGAGACGATTCAGGGATTGAAAATTAAAATAACATAGTCAATACGAGAAATAGAACAAATATAATTGAAAATTAAAACAGTATATGGAAAACAGAGATTAAAATATTATGGAATGATGCAAGACTGGGAAAATAGTACGTGAGATTATTTTAACACAGATAGTAGACATAAATAAAACATATTTAAAAGATTGTGAGCAAAATAAATAATTTGAGGCGGTAACTAATAATTTGAAGAAGAGCATTATATTGAGAACAGAAATAAATATTTTGGAAAGAATTGGTAAAGGAATACATGAACCCAATATAAGACAGCGGAACCACATAAATAAATATATACAGACGAGTTTGCGAAAAAAGAACATTAAGTTAAAAGGTCGGTTAAATGTTATACTAGTTATTTTTTTTTAAAGTTTTGTAATTATTAAATTTGGTTAATTCGCTAACAATTTTAGAAAGATCTAGTTAATTTTATAGTAGTTTTTTTTAAAGTTGTGTAATTATTAAATTAGGTTATTTCGTTGGTAATTTGAGAAAGTTCTATTTGATTTGATTGAAAATTTTGGAAGTCGTACAAATTATTGAAATTATTTTGTTAATTATTGGATCATTGGATATAGAAATTTTGTTTAGTTGATTGTAATTTTAATAGATTTTCTTTATAAGGTAAGCTAAGTAATGAAATTCATCCAGAACAAAGATCTTTGTTTGAGGAATTCAAAAGAAGCAGTCCTGTATGAAGAAAGGTAAGAGTTTTTAGTATTCAATTTAGAGTTAGTGTTGGTAAAATTTTGAATAGTAATAAATTTAGGTCAAATTAGAGAAAATTAACATACAGGGTGTTTCTTGAATTAAAATTTAGAATAAAAACTTAATTATAGAACTGTGTAAAAATGTTAATTTAGATTTATAAAAAAAAACAGGAAATAAAAAGAAAAGATATATTTGAACACTGCAATTCATTCGAGAACCGACTCCCTGAAAATAAGAGGTCTTATATATAGCCGGAGCATACAGATTTACATTATTTTTCTTATGATAATATGAAATTAAGTCATAATAATTATATTAAATTTTACTTACCTATTTATGGTAAGTTGGCGTCCATAAATTATATATAGCAGTTATATATATCAAAAGTTAATTAAAATAAATTGTGTATATAGAAATAATCACAATCATAATAGAATTTGTCGCTTCAAAGTGTTAATTATAATATATATATATATATATAATTAATTATTTATATTTTTCAATTTAATTTAATTTGATTTATTTTTTTTAATACTAGTTGGTTGTTTGATATTTATTATTAAACAAACTTACCTTCGGCTAGCTCATAAAATATCTTTTATTAATGTAATTTAAAATTTGAATATAAGTCGGAAGCATGATGACTCCTCCCTTTGAGTTCTTGGCGCACACTGTATGAATATAATTTGATTTGTATATTTATTTCTGAAATGGTGGTTCAGAATAATTTCATATAGAATGACTGAAATATCTTAATTCTAATAACTTTATTGAGGACATGAAAAGAATAAAAAATACCAACACTTCACTAAAATTTGATTTAATAAATTGTAATTGAGTAAAACTTTGTATTCTTTTGAATATTTAAAATTATTTGATAACCCCTACATTCTATGCAAGTCTGGATACATATTAATTCACTCTATTGCGCTTGCTCATAAGTTCAACGCATATACCTTATATATACCTTATTACAACAAGAAGACGCTATTCACCGTCCATGCAGTGTATAAACAGTTTACGCTCTCCCTGCGTGTATACCAGTTATGAAAAGTTTTAATACGTTATATCAATTTAAACAAAGCAATTACATATATATGAACTTTTAAATAATGTGTGTGAAGTGTAAAGAAGATAGTATTAGACAGAACAGTTATGCATGCATTAAAAGATAATAAAAGTGGAAATTATGTGAAATTTTATGGAACATGTGAATATTGAAAACGGATTAAATTTTAACAAGTGAGTACAATTATTTTCTTATGAACTATATTGCATGGATCTACATGGAGATAAATTATTATGCATTGAAATAGATTGTTTTTAGGCCTTTTATTAAAAAATGATTATTAGAACGTTCTGGATATTAAAGTTAGTTCACTGTTCGTGTTTAAGTAAAATTCCAAATGTTTTAATTAAAATACACAGACCTTAGTTCATAATCCTTGGATGCTACTTGCGTCTCTAATTTTCTTGACGATCTCTAAGTAAGAGATGCTCCTTCAGAACAGCTTTTTCTTTTCACGGGATCTCCAAAACTTATTAAAGTGTTTCTATTATCTTTTTGAGGAATCTTATTAACTTTTTTAATTAAAATTTCACAAATTTTATCACAGGAGATTTATAACGATGCTAGCTTCTCCATCTCACCAAATCGACTCTTTTGTTTTTCAAAATCAACAAACTTTATTCTTCCTAAATTCAAAGCTTGCTTATCTTTGTTTTAATAATACAAATTGTCACTTCCTATGTCTTTTACTTGAAAAATGTAATTGTTCGATTTTTAAGTCCTGGAGGATTAACACACTTATGCACAAATGTTCACTTTGTATTCAGAATTTTATATAAAGTCTTTTTCCTAGAATACATTAGCAATTTTAATTATTATACCGTTTTTACGATTTTCTCATTTATATTTATTTTTACAAAATATACAACCTAGATTACTGTTTCATATCTATGTAATTGATTATTTTAAAATTCTTGAATTTTTAATGTTTTTTTCTTGCATAAACTATTTATTATTTTCGATTTCGTTGTTATTGTTCAATATAAAATAAATAACCAATAAATTTAAGTTGGTAATAAAATTACTAGATTTCATTACTTCCTGTTTATAATACATTGCTTTTATATATGTTTGGGCTGTGTTCCATTTATCATTTCTCATGAAACTTTCAACCCTTTCTTTAAATTGTTAACTTTTATTATAAATACCTGCAAATATTGATAAGCAATTATTGAAATAGATATTAATTGATGTTATTTCAGGTTTCAAGTTTAAATGGAATTTTATTTTTGCTGAAATTCATATGGCTGTGTTCAGATCGATGTGGAACTTGTTGACATTGGTGTAAATCTGGAATTAATTGTGCAGGTAACTTTTGATACTTATTTAAATAATGTTGTGTTTAGAATTTCTATTCATAGTCCTTTTATTAATCAATCCTATTGATATCTGATATTATATTTATGCATATTTCACTATTTCTATTGATATCATATTTGAATTGTCAGTAACTTTCATAAGGTGGTTGTGTCTACTGCTACACCTTCCTGAATAATAGATACATTTTTAATGTTTATTTATTTATAACTATTTCAAGAACTAGAAGACTAGTTCAATATATATATATATATATATATATATAATATATATATATATATATATATATATATATATATATATATATATATATATATATTAACATAGAGTGAAACCTGCAACACTCTATATACTGAATTATGGAATAATAGACTACACACTGTAAGTAATTAAAAATTTTGGAATCTGAATTTTTTTCAAAAATTATTTAAAAGGAGACAATCTGTACTATTCACTATTTAATAGAGAAAGTATACAAGAATCTAAATGTATAACTATGGAGAAGATTCTAAATAAGCTTTATAAGAATATAGGTGAAATGAAATAATAAAATTTCCATATTTAAGAGAGAGAATTTTAGAACGTTTGTTCCATATAAATAAAAATAATAATCCATTTTTCTCATTGTCAAAGTAAAATAATAATATGATTTGTTTTAAAGAAGTAAATATTAGAGATTGAAAGAAGTTTTCTATAAGATTATGTAACTATTTAAAATATGTCAAGGTAGGAAGTCAAATGAAAACATTAATTTTATGGAACATGACACTTGTTAAACGATTTGTCATTCTGAATAAATATTTTAGAAAATAAGAACTGTCATTTTAAAAATTTATTGAAATACAATTTAAGGGAGTAATATATGGGTTATGATCATTTAAGAAACTCAAAACAGAATGTTCTAAAATGATGGATGGACAATCTACTATTTGAAATGAAGATTTTCAATATTTTGATAACCAATTTTGATTGGTGGAATACGTTTAAAATATTCTCATCAGCGACAAGCAGATTGCTAATAATAAAAAAATTGAATGGGGACAGTTTTGTTGATAATGTAGACTATTCACTAGGTACTTTTCTTTTTGGTAGCAAAAAAATATTAAGAAGCAAAATTTTTGAGAAAAATTATTAAAACTTTCGGAGAAACAACAATTTGGTATGAAAATTAGAGAAAGGAATACATTATACTTTGAAGCTAATCAGTAATATAATTAATCAAGTAGATATGCACATTATAAGAAGAAAATTTCTTTGGATTATGGGATTTGTCTAAAATGTATTGATGTGGACGAAATATAGCATTGATTCTTGATATTATGCAAGCTGGACAAATTGTATGGTGTCTTCCAAGAGGTAACCTAAAACAAAATAAAAACCAATCATTGATGTGAATTAATTGAACAATACAGTGAACAAAGGTATTTAAAACTATTTTAATTATATAAAGAAGATAGAGTAAACTTACCGATTTTGTACAAAGAATTGAACTTTGATATTGCATAGACGCCCATAAGTTTTATCATTCGCCATTTTCTGTCATAGACTTTGATATAACGGATTTCGTGTTATAAAATTTGTATAAAATGTTGCCTATTTTAAATCATGTATAGAAATAATATTTCACCAGAGTGTATGATTTTATTTGAATGAGTGATCATACTAGATAGTAGGTTTTCACAAATTTATGTCTTGTAAAAGAATGATGTATTTGTTTCTACAAAATTAAATAACGTTTTTCCATTTGAAAAACATTTTAAAATTATATTCTTGAGATTTTTCATTCCTTTATGGTGATTACTCCATCTAGTTTCAACAGTTGGTAGCTTTGAACTGACATCTGTGAATCGTGGAGAGGTTCAACATTAAACAGACAGGACCGTCTTTAGAGTTTAATTGGAAATAATAAAGCAAGTATATTTTTGATTAACTAAATTCCTTTATTGAAATATAGAGACTTTATTTAAACATTGGCGCTCATATTAAAAATTAAATTTGTTTTGTTTTTTTACATTTGAACCCTACTCTGAGATTATGGAGTTTCTCATGAAAAAAGTATAATTATCTTACAAATTAATTTTAAATGTTGCAATATACCGGGCAAACAAAAACTAAATATCAACTAAACTAAACTAAACAATAATTTTAATATTCTCTCTCCCAATACAAATCACAATAACATGTCACCGCAACGTGGGGCAAATTAGAAATTTTGTAAATAATAATAAAAAAGGATAGAAAGAGTAATTTTTGACTGTATTAAAAAAAATTTAATAAAGAAAATGGAAAGAAAAATGACATTAAGAGACGGAAAGCAGGTAAGAGTTGAAAGTAGGTCTGATGAAGAAAGAGAAGAAAGGAGTAATGGTAGAGGAGATTTTCAGGTACAATACTTGGAACAGGGGAGAGAACATTCGGAAGAAGATATTGCAGAACAAGGACAGGAAGAAGAAGATGCACCATTATCAGAAGAAGTTTTGATGGGAGATGCAGCAGAAGAACAGGAAGATAGAAGACAGGAAGAGCGGGGAAGGACAAGTAGAAATGATCCATTAATGGAAATTATGCAACAATTAGCTGCAAATATGAATAGTATGCGAGGAGATATGAATAATATAAATAGAAAAATTGATAAATAAGATTGAAAAATGGATAAACAAGATAAAAAATGGATAAACAAAATGAGAATATGAATAATATTAGGGAAGATATGAGTAATTTGAATGAAAAAATGGACCAGAACAAAGAAGAAATAAAACAAACTAAGGAACAAATAATAAAATTAATGGAAGAAAAATTGGGACATTTTGAGAAGAGATTGGAAAAATCAAACACATACATTGAAAATAAAATAGAATCCACTAAACAAGAAATAAGAGAAAAGGGGATTGAAAAAACCACAGAAATAGACAATTCACAGATCAACAGAATCAAGGAAATAGAGGAAAAAGAAAAGGATTTCAAAGGAGAGATTCAAATGGATGTAAAGATACAAAATGATAATATAAATAGAAATGATACTATAGAACAAAAATTAAGTAATAAAATTGAAATTGACGAAGTGAAAATACAAAGTATGATGGAGTTTAAAGAAGTTGAGAAGGAAACAGAAGAAATACAATTTATAAAAATACAAAGACAAATAAATGAGGAGATGATAGATTGCAGTTTACAGAATTTAGGAAGTGAGGAAGTCATGAAAATTTATGAAAAAGAGATTTATTGGAAAATAACAGACCCAAATGTTAATACATTAAAACGAATAGTGACATATGGTAAGACAAATAATAATAATAGGGGGATACAACTTAATTGGAAGTTAGAGGAAATGAATAAGATATTACAAGAGACCAAGGAAGAAACAGAAGAAACCATAAGACAGAATATAGTAACAATAATTCATGCAGAAAATTTCGAAATGAGATTAAAACTTGGCAGAAATATAAAGATAATTGATCCAAGAAATTTTAATAGGGTAATTAAAAATGAAATGATAGGAAGTGAGAGTATTATGGGAAATGAAATAATAAAAAGAAGAAACAATAATATGAAGAAATTGGAAACGCAAATTTTGATGAATCTATTGGGAGAAATTGATGAGATAGGGGATAACAAAATAAAAAAAGACACAGTGGAAAATCTAAAGAAACTTAGGATACAAGAGAATCGAACAATAAGAGAAGAGGATAAGACGAAATTTAGGAAAAGAAAATAAAATTGAATAATAAAGCTGTATTATAGGACCGGAATCTAGAAGACGAATAAGGAATTGTAAAAGGTCAAGAAGGGATATAAAAACAACATGTAAATAAAAAGTTTATAATTAACAAATAATAATTTAAAAAAAACATAGGTAAATATAATTTTGTACATAGATAGCAATTAGGATATGTAAAGATATAATTATGAAAAACAGAAATAATTACATTAACAGATATAATAACAGTGGAGATTATAACAATAATTATAACAACAATTCAGGAAATAACAATAACTATAATAAGAACGATAGCAACCAAAACAACTATAACAGAAACTTTAAATATAATAACAACAAAAATAACAATTACAGAGAACAGTATTCAAAGGAGAGAAGAGAGAGTGATAACATATGAACATCCAAGGGAATACATTAAATTTGGGGAAGATTTGGAATTAAAAGAAATAACGGGATTAATAAAAATTAAATGGGAAACAAGTAAAAATATTAATAGATACAGGTTCGGAAGCGTCCACAATAAAAGCAAAATTAATAGTAGAAAATATTAAAAATTATGAAAATAAGCTAGTCAAAATACCGAAAACTACATTAATAGGAGCAAATGGAAAGAAATTGTGCGAAGTTAGCAGATCTATAATACAAAGCATTGAATTAAAGGATGGGAAAGAAGTTGAGATGCAATTATTGCTAGTGGATAATTTAGAAACAGACATAGTTATAGGAATAGATGAATTGACGAAGTATAAAGCAAGAATTGATTTTGAAAAGATGGAGATAGAATTAAATGGTAATAAGATTGAATATGAGGAAGAAAATATGGAAGAATTGGATATTGAAGAGGATAATAAGAAGTTATGGAATATAGAAAGGAATGGAAATATGGAAGTATTGGCAATTGAAGAGGATAATAGGCAGTTATGGAATATAGAGAGGAATGTAATTATGGAGGAATTGGAATTAGTGTGTGGAAATAAGGAATATGAAGAGAAAGTAAAGAATTTGATAATGAAGTATGAAGGATTGATTGAAAAGGAGATGACAATGGCAAATAATTATGTATTATGTACATAAGATAGAAGTTAGGGGAATAGAAAATTTCAAAATAAGAACATATTCCATACCTTATAAATATAGGAAAGAAGTTGATTCAGAGATACAAAATATGTTAAAAGACGGTATTATAGAGAGGTGTAACACAAGATATGTAAACCCTATTCTGGTTGTAAAGAAGGCAAATGGTGAATTAAGATTATGCCTAGATGCAAGAAATATCAATCAATACACTGTACCACAATACGAGGCTCCGATGAATGTGGAAGCAATTTTTGGGCGCATTACGAATACGAAAATATTTTCTAAAATTGATTTAAAACACAGTTTTTGGCTAATTCCTTTGGATGAAGATAGTAGAGATTACACAGGCTTCTCTATTGATGGTGTGTTGTACAGATTTTGTGTAGCTCCATATGGTATACAAAGTGCTTGTTCGGCCTTGGTTAGAGCATTACACCAAAATATTTGAAGTAAAATTTGCGTCCATAAAATTTTCCTAATATTAAAATTTGATAAACGCAAAATTTAGGGGATGTTAACATAGAGTGAAACCTGCATCACTCTGTATACTGAATTATGGAATAATAGACTACACACTGTAAGTAATTAAAAATTTTGGAATTTGATTTTTTTTTAAATTATTTAAAAGGAGACACTCTGTACTATTCACTATTTAATAGAGAAAGTATACAAGAATCTAAATGTATAACTATGGAGAAGATTCTAAATAAGCTTTATAAGAATATAGGTGAAATGGAATAATAAAATTTCCATATTTAAGAGAGAGAATTTTAGAACGTTTGTTCCATATAAATAAAAATAATAATCCATTTTTCTCATTGTCAAAGTAAAATAATAATATGATTTGTTTTAAAGAAGTAAATATTAGAGATTGAAAGAAGTTTTCGATAAGATTATGTAACTATTTAAAATATGTCAAGGTAGGAAGTCAAATGAAAACATTAATTTTATGGAACATGACACTTGTTAAACGATTTGTCATTCCGAATAAATATTTTAGAAAATAAGAACTGTCATTTTAAAAATTTATTGAAATACAATTTAAGGGAGTAATATATGGGTTATAATCATTTAAGAAACTCAAAACAGAATGTTCTAAAATGATGGATGGACAATCTACTATTTGAAATGAAGATTTTCAATAAGAATTTTGATAACCAATTTTGATTGGTGGAATACGTTTAAAATATTCTCATCAGCGACAAGCAGATTGCTAATAATAAAAAAAATTGAATGGGGACAGTTTTGTTGATAATGTAGACTATTCACTAGGTACTTTTCTTTTTGGTAGCAGAAAAATATTAAGAAGCAAAATTTTTGAGAAAAATTATTAAAACTTTCGGAGAAACAACAATTTGGTATGAAAATTAGAGAAAGGAATACATTATACTTTAAAGCTAATCAGTAATATAATTAATCAAGTAGATATACACATTATAAGAAGAAAATTGCTTTGGATTATGGGATTTGTCTAAAATGTATTGATGTGGACGAAATATAGCATTGATTCTTGATATTATGCAAGCTGGACAAATTGTATGGTGTCTTCCAAGAGGTAACCTAAAACAAAATAAAAACCAATCATTGATGTGAATTAATTGAACAATACAGTGAACAAAGGTATTTAAAACTATTTTAATTATATATAAAGAAGGTAGAGTAAACTTACCGATTTTGTACAAAGAATTGAACTTTGATATTGCATAGACGCTCATAAGTTTTATTATCCGCCATTTTCTGTCATAGACTTTGATATAACGGATTTCGTGTTATAAAATTTGTATAAAATGTTGCCTATTTTAAATCATGTATAGAAATAATATTTCACCAGAGTGTATGATTTTATTTGAATGAGTGATCATACTAGATAGTAGGTTTTCACAAATTTATGTCTTGTAAAAGAATGATGTATTTGTTTCTACAAAATTAAATAACGTTTTTCCATTTGAAAAACATTTTAAAATTATATTCTTGAGATTTTTCATTTCTTTATGGTGATTACTCCATCTAGTTTCAACAGTTGGTAGCTTTGAACTGACATCTGTGAATCGTGGAGAGGTTCAACATTAAACAGACAGGACCGTCTTTAGAGTTTAATTGGAAATAATAAAGCAAGTATATTTTTGATTAACTAAATTCCTTTATTGAAATATAGGGACTTTATTTAAACTTTGGCGCTCATATTAGAAATTAAATTTGTTTTGTTTTTCTACATTTGAACCCTACTCTGAGATTATGGAGTTTCTCATGAAAAAAGTATAATTATCTTACAAATTAATTTTAAATTTTACAATATACCGGGCAAACAAAAACTAAATATCAACTAAACTAAACAATAATTTTAATATTCTCTCTCCCAATACAAATCACAATAATATATATATATATATATATATATATATATATATATATATATATACAAACAAACAGTAGATAATCGGAGAAACTGCGTTTATGCCCCTTTTCTATTTTCATGTCAAGTTTAAAGTCAAATGGAAATCAAATGATTGTCCATGCCGCAGCATTTGATTTGAAAACTTAGGATAAGGAGATATAAGCCGTTTTTTTATATTTTCTATCATTTGGCAACTACAGCCATCAAATTCAAAAATATAATAATAATGTGACTATCAAGTGGGCTAATTATAAATAATACACATCAAGAGTACAACTATGAAAGCGACTACTCAAGAAGATTTTAAAAATTAAAAAATACAGGTTCTTATCTTTAAAATAAAGTAGGTAGGTAGGTAATGTAATGTAGAAATTAGGGTATCAAAAAACAACCCATATTCCATATATCCCCAATATCAATACTCTACATAAATATGGAACCATCTCACTTGATACTACAAATACGTTCTATGCACGAGCTCCATAAATATTTCCATACATATACTCGCATGTGTGTGCGTGTGTGTGTCTCTATATTAGTGGTAACATGTGTATGTATTATCAATGTAAGCGGTACACTGGAATATTGTGGTATACATACACAAGTATACCACAGTAAAAACAACAAAATTCGTATTCTACGCGAGATTCAGAATCGATATATACCAACTTTGTATTTTTCTAGTGTATGATGCCATAAATGCATTTATAGCATATTATTGGTCCGAACTCTCGTTTAGTTGTAACTTTTACTTGCTGCGTTGAGCTGTAACAAAGTTACTTGTTTTGTTATTAAAACAACTCCAGAAATAGAACTATAGTTAACAACTTTATTTTTCATTTTCATTTCTAGTATTATTTTGGAGCTGTCTAGGGTTGTTAAATCGTTCTTTATTTTTAATTAAGTTCAAAGTTCATTTTTATCGCGTTAATTATTCAGCATTCCCTTTGTACAGTGTTATTAGGTAGCAATGCGCGAGCATAATTCCCCCATCATGTCAGTAGTGGAAGTGTTTGAATTTTGAGCTCACTTAGAAATTTGGATATGAAGTGATTTTTGAACAATCAGTAGTGTAGTTATAAGCCCATCGGCGTACCTGACTGGAATCACCGAACCATAAAACTCACCGTTTGAAATTATTTATTCAAAAGTTATTAAAAACTAATTAGTTGTTTTATTTTGCAGCTGTAGTAATTATACAGGCAGTTATATGTTCAATTCAGTTACCAAAAATGTATTTATAGTAAGGAGAAGGTGCCCGAAGAGTCTATTTCTATAGCCATAGTTCTAAATAGAATCTGATCGGTCTCCTCCACGAAATTTTGTTTCGAAGAGTAGGGAATAAGATTTTCAAAGTTTATTTTTTGAGCCTGAGTACTAGATAGATTTTGGAATCTTCCGGGATATAACTGTATTCAGAAATCTGTTGTTAGAGCCTCAGTTCTGAGCATGATTTCTAGAATTCAGAAATGAGTTGTGAAAGCAATTTTTATGAGCTCGAGTGCTAGATATCTTTCACATTTTCGTCCATTGTTTTATTTCATTTTTCATATCAATTAATAACAATAGTTTTCGTCAAATTAGAGTCACCGACTGATCTCTGAAACTTTCAATTTTTACGGTAGTATTTGCAAGGTTTCTGTACCGTATTTCGTTTATAATGAATCCATATTGTAACTTCTGAAACTAAAAGGCAAATTTTAATCAATTTAAAGAAAAAGCCAGGTTGAGATAAAAAACCGTAATGTGTGTGTATATATTCGTTAAGTTTGCTGAACAAACGTATCTGACACTAAAATATAAGGCATTATATTCTATTTGATTTATAGGCAATAACTGAGTGTACTCTGAAATACCGAACAAATCATTTTTTTTGTAAATAGTTTTTGCAATACAACCAGATATTATGTTTATACTAAATATACCTCTTTTATACCTTATCCTGTGTAATTGATGATGGCAAGCCTATACTTAAGTCAATAATTAAATACAATAACTAAATAAATGCTAGATTTTTGGTCCCTCAATATAAATTTTTTGGGGACAAATTCCTATAGACCCTGTACAATACGAACTTATTTCAATTCACAGCATTTTTAA
The DNA here is from genome assembly GCA_963921935.1 of Galeruca laticollis. Classification (NCBI taxonomy): domain Eukaryota; kingdom Metazoa; phylum Arthropoda; class Insecta; order Coleoptera; family Chrysomelidae; genus Galeruca; species Galeruca laticollis. Next base: position 259,140,240 of record OY998176.1, on the reverse strand, counting down.
ATATACATAAAAAAGTAGACTCGCAAAAGTTTCATAAAGTACGCTGTCATCCTGTATATGGCCATAAAAAACGATACTTTGTAGTGGTGAATATACATAAAACTGACTGTCTCGACCCTTACTTCGTGGAATATGCTCATATTAGTGTTTTTAAATGAAACTCAAGGTCTCTAGTTAATTCCACAATATAATACAAGTTATTGAAAATTCTAAGAAATTGACAATTGTTTCGATAAATCAATATCATCGTCAGAATGACAGAAGTTACATTTCATTTTATGCCTACCTGATTTTTAGTAGTTATATTTTTTTGGCTAGTTACTTCTTGGTCTAGCCAAAAAAATATAACTACTAAAAATCAGGTAGGCATAAAATGAAATGTAACTTCTGTCATTCTGACGATGATATTGATTTATCGAAACAATTGTCAATTTCTTAGAATTTTCAATAACTTGTATTATATTGTGGAATTAACTAGAGACCTTGAGTTTCATTTAAAAACACTAATACATAAAACTGACTCAATTACTGAATTCATATGTAAGAAAATATTGTTTCGGAATTTTTATAAATGCATATTAAATAATAATTTTATATTTCTTAAAATAAACAATTTTTATTTTACTACCCTCTACTGTACAGCGTTTTGATAGATGTATTGATATGATTCAATTGAAGAAAACGAGTAAAAATAACCCAAGTAGCATTCAATGTACAAAGGATATTCCTAGTATGTCTATAATGTTCAAAATATATACTGAATATAGTGGGTACATATATTGTTTTAAATTTTGGATGGTATATTCCTACCACAATGTACTAACAATATACCAGGAATGTTCTTCGTATTTAATTTATATACATGTGAACACTAACAGGGTATATCCATTTAAGGATATACCTGTGACATTCATAGAATATTGGAAAAAGTGCATAATATGTACACGTAAACACTAGTATAGTGTACATCCATTTATGGATATACCTATGATATCCATGGAATATTGGATCATAGACACGCAGGCGTTTGTCAAACGAAAGAGTTGTATTTTGTATTGCCAGCCAACAACATAGTCCGAAGTCGCGTTGGTTGAAATTTTAGGTTATGTGATCTGAAAGCAAAAAGGTTTCAGGAAGTATTTGTTAATTTGTGATAGGAATACTGGAAAAGGTGGTAAGTATTATGTTATTTTAACCCATCTAGGGATTGCAGATTTATGTTAACTATTAAATAGTTACTTATTGCTTTTATTTCTGTGATATGTTGTATTCTGCACTGTTGTCTTAATAAAAGTTATTAATGTCATCTTCACAAAGGAGCCGCAGGTTCAATTTAAAAGATGAAAAAAGGTTTAATGTTATTGTCCAAATAATTCAGTCTAGTGTGAATAGTAATTCATTTCCAACGACTGTATTTGTTAGTAGTGCAAATGGTTCTCAGCAAGAGCGAGTAGCACAAGACTCGCTCCAAGAAGAATGTACTTTAGCCCAGAATCACGAATGTCTCCCCTTGCCCCAACAGAAACCACATCATCCAACTAATCCAACAACACGTTTACAAAAATAAATTTCATTGGAATCCAAATTAGCGGCTTGGTCAGTTGAAAACAATATTACTTTATCTGCATTTAAGTCGTTATTGACTATTTTAAATGAACATGATAAAACACTTAATTTGCCAAAGGATCCTAGGACTATTTTGTGTACTCCCAAAGTAACCACTTATTAAATTCTTGGCAAAGGCAGCTACTACTACTTTGGTATTGCAAATGGCATTAATTTACAAGTTAATAAATATAATGTTGAGGTTACAAATAACACTGTATTTAATTTAGCTGTACATATTGATGGTTTGCCTCTTACAAATAGCACTAACAGTTCTTTTTGGCCAATACTGTGCGAAATTAAGTCAATTTTAAGTTTGAAAACAAAATATTTCTTGTGGCACTCTATCATGGTTCCGAGAATCCTTCTGATGTTGACAGGTTTCTTCAAGATTTTGTTAGCGAAACAAAAGATTTACTAAATAATGGCATTAAAATAAGGAATATGTTTAATTGTACTGTAAACATTCAAATGCTTATTTGTGACTCACCAGCAAAAGCATATATTTTAAAAGTAAAATTTCATTCTGAATATTATAGTTGCACAAAATGTACCATTGAGGGTGATGTAGCAGATAGAACTGTATGATTTCTAGAAACAGATGCTACGTTAAGAACTGATCAGTCATTTCGCAAACAACAACAGCCAGAACATCATTGTGGACAAACTGTACTCCAACATATTCCTAATTTTAATATGATCAATAATGTTCCTATAGATTATATGCATTGTGTTCTATTAGGAGTTATAAAAAAGTTATTATGTGGAAAAAACATGGCTAGATATTTGGAAAACCTCCTTACAAACTAAGAGGATCTCATATTATTCAGATGTCTCAATACTTACTTAGTTTAAACAAATTTATACCTATTGAATTTTCACGTAAATATAGAGCAATTTCTGAATGTAAACGATACAAAGCTACTGAATTTAGATTGTTTCTGTTATATACTGGTGCTCTAGTATTAAAAATTGCATTGCCATCCAAAATAAACAATAATTTTCTAACCTTTAGTTTTGCTATTTCAATTTTATCAAATAATGACTTGATATCTAATGAAAATTATATTACACATGAAATTCACTGTCTCGACCCTTACTTCGTGGAATATGCTCATATTAGTGTTTTTAAATGAAACTCAAGGTCTCTAGTTAATTCCACAATATAATACAAGTTATGGAAAATTCTAAAAAATTGACAATTGTTTCGATAAATCAATATCATCGTCAGAATGACAGAAGTTACATTTCATTTTATGCCTACCTGATGTTTAGTAGTTATATTTTTGGCTAGACCAAGAAGTAACCTAACTTGTGATTGGCTTAATATATGTTTATAGAAAAAAGAAGAAGATGTGATATTACAGATATTGAAGCTTAGATATTATTAGCCCTATGGTGATATCCTGGATATCATTTTTACAATTAAGATCAGTATAACTGTGCAATGATATAGAAAACCAGGAAAACTATATCTGCTGATCTTTACAATTATCACTTAAGAAGACAGTTTATTAGTGGAGAATTCCCTAGATTTAACTGTTCATTGACAACTTCATATTGTGGGTTTCTTAAATGTCTTCTAATTTCCAGTTCTTCAAGGAAATCAATTAAAACAACCAGATAAATCCCACTACGCAAAACATCTACTTGACACCAATCATTCATTGACACCTAACACAGAACTAGAAGTGCTGCATATTTGTGAAAAGAAACAAGAACTGGATTTCCTTGAAGAACTGGAAATTAGAAGACATTTAAGAAACCCACAATATGAAGTTGTCAATGAACAGTTAAATCTAGGGAATTCTCCACTAATAAACTGTCTTCTTAAGTGATAATTGTAAAGATCAGCAGATATAGTTTTCCTGGTTTTCTATATCATTGCACAGTTATACTGATCTTAATTGGAAAAATGATATCCAGGATATCACCATAGGGCTAATAATATCTAAGCTTCAACATTTGTAATATCACATCTTCTTCTTTTTTCTATAAACATATATTAAGCCAATCACAAGTTAGGTTACTTCTTGGTCTAGCCAAAAATATAACTACTAAACATCAGGTAGGCATAAAATGAAATGTAACTTCTGTCATTCTGACGATGATATTGATTTATCGAAACAATTGTCAATTTTTTAGAATTTTCAATAACTTGTATTATATTGTGGAATTAACTAGAGACCTTGAGTTTCATTTAAAAACACTAATATATTACACATGCTCATACTTTGTTTTATAAATAATTCTTTAAACATTTATGGAACTGATTTTATGTCTCATAATGTGCACAACTTATTGCATTTGAAAGATTGTGTAAAACAATTTGGAATTCTAGACAACTTTAGTGCTTTTCACTTTGAGAATTACATGCGAACAACAAACATAATGAAAAAAGTTCGTTCTCATGCAAATCCATTACAACAAGTCATTCGTAGAAGTGAAGAAGAATATTTAGTTATTAACTCTAAAAGTGCTACTTATGAAAATAGGTTTTTAAAACCACTTTTGAGTGGTCCTCTTTTGTTAAATTGTAGTTCTCCTCAGTATAAAGCATTGGAAACCCAAACTTTCATAGTCCTTTTAGAAGAGGGCTTTCGATTTCTTATCTTATTTTTTGTTTCCGCAGGAAGTGTGAGACTAATGTTTCCCATGTGCACAGAATTGGAGATAATTGCTGTGATTAAACTTTGGCTGGTAAGAGCCAAAGATAGAATGGTGAAAGCATCAAAGGAAGCTGAAGATATACCTTACAATTGAATGTGATTTTTGTCTGTTTTAGAGTTCATATTTTTCAGTTTTATATTTTCTTTGAAATAAACAAGAATATTATAATTAATACTGTTTTCTTTAGTAAGTGCAGCACTCGATCAGAGCATCACCTTTATAATTTAACTATTTTATTATAATTGAATGAAAACAAAAATATTATTCAATACATTCAAACAAACTTCAGTGTATTGATAATGATTATGCATATGACTCAATAATTATTACTACCTAATACAATAATATACATAATATTTTACTAATTACAATAAAATGGTGAATGCGACCATCTGGGGGTACATCTTAGGAATGGATATAACTAGTATATGTATTGCAGCAATTCTGGAAATTTTTAGTATATGAAGGAAATGTTCATAAAGTATAATTTCTCCGAGATATTCCTGTTATATAACATGCATATGTAAGGAATATTCCAAATATCCCTAAAACATTCCACACATATTCACTGCGATACATTGGGACATATTAGGTACATGCTAGGTACTTGATGAGACATACAAAATGCGTAACCCTAGTAAGTCCTAGGGATATACATAATGCTATTTATGAACATTCTATGAATGTACCCTATACTATGCTGAACATTCTCTGTACGTTCCTAGGACATCAAAATGTTACTTGGGAACGGATTAAATCTATTTTTTGTGTGACTGAAAATCTGAGTGTAATTTTTAATTCTAAACGACTCTCTCTTAACAAACTTTTTTGATACTGTCAACAATAGAGGAACTTTACTCATGGTTAAAATACCAATTATTTTCCTTCCCTGTATACCATGACGTGCAATGGATATTTTGTTGCCAAGAACATATTTTTTAATGTCCCTCTTATAACTTTACGATTAGATGAGTGCTTATTAATTTCTTAATAAGCTAACAAACTATAAAATTGGCATGTGCCGCTTGCCACTTGATTTTTTTATTAAGTTCAAGATTTTGACCTGAATAATAACAACGTAGGTAATGAAAAAATACAAAAATTCTACTATTACATAATTTTTATTTGCATATGAAATAGGAATTTAACTTTCTAAATCAAGTAGTCTTATACAGACTGACATTGTAAACAACAGGTGCATTCATAAAACATAACTTAACCGTTGATGAGCGCTCACTGAGCAACAAATAATAATGGTTGACGTGTGTCTGCTCATTTTTTTTGGAAAACATTAATATTGAAATTATGGCTAGATACAATCTAAATCTTGCGTTATTAGATGATGGTAATATAATTGATACAAACAGAAATATTATAACCCATGCAATAGAAGATTTGCAGGAACCGTTATCACATGATTATAATGTAAGAGGACGTGGTAGTTGTGAAAAAAACAGGAAAAACAGGAATGATTATGAAGAAACAATTCTAGCGTATAATGTTATGTATCAAAGTGCGTTCACAGAACATTCACGCAATGGTTGTGATTTTTGAACGCACCCAACGTTTGTAATTATCGCGATGTTGTAGTTGAGCGTGAATTATAAACTAATGGCATTTTTATTCAAATAATTTCATTGTGTTAGCTAATTTCAAAAAGCAAATACATTAAAGAGGGTACACAAAATTACGTTGCACAAGTTTTTGTTAAACTACTATCCCTGGATTCTAAAAACAATGGAATTTGTCCATTATTGACCTAGGTTAACAATAGAAAAAATTGTTAACCACAAATAGAGAAATTAAACTTCTCAGTTGGCTAGAAGACGCAATAATTGTCAACTTCATAGCTAGTAGTAGAAAAAAAGTTTTTGTTTTATCTCATCAGAGATTGACAATGTCAGTCTAAGAGCAGATGAATTTGAAATCTGATTATTTCGGTTGGGTCTTTTAGGGCTCGCTTACCTATATTTGGGATAATCATCCACCTCTAGTACTTGAAGTGATACCGAACTTCTATATTTTAAATATAGCATCCTATATATTTCATATATTTTAAATCACCCTTAGGGTGGGTTGCTAGAACCACAGATATCAGACGCCTTTATTATATATACAAAAGACTACTACCGAAGACTGAAAAAAGCTAAAAATCCTAGTATAGGTGAATTGGACATTATCATACGACGAAGTTATAATCGATTTATATCCAATATCAAAAGGTCCGCATTCAACACTCCGTACAGAGATAAATAAACTGGCATTCAATATGAATATGAAGGTACCACTAATATTAATTTATATATCAAAAAATAAATGTACCTAAGCATTTCTCAAAAAGTAGCACGAAATGAAATTACAAAGATAAAAGATTAAAAAAAATAGTAATAGCCCATTATTTGTAAAACGTATCTGATATAACAGATAACAGTACAAAAACATACGAATAAATAGAGCACCACAAATATCCTGCAGCACAATCCTTTTACGCACCAGATGAACGCGAGAGTTCGCAGTCAAGAATTGGAGATGATTTGAAGACTGTACCAAAAACACTGAAAAACATACGAACAAATAAAAAGGCACCACAAATATCCTGCAGCATATTTCTTTTACACACCGGATGAACGCGAGAGCTCAAAAACGAGAATTATTAAGAATTGGAGATTACTTGTAGACTGTACCAAAATTACACCACTGAAATACCCTTAGACGTTGCCATACATATGCTCGGTATCCACAAATATTCTAAAACAAGAAGTTGCCACAATTATACAACTTTCGTATTTTTTATTGAAATGTAGAGGGCGGTCAACGCAGCAAGTGAAAAGTTAAATATGCTTTAAATGTATTTATGGCATCATACACTCGAAAAATACAAAGTAGGTATAGATCGATTCAGAATCTCGCGTAGAATACTAAAATCGTTGTTTTAACTGTGGTATACGCGTGTATGTATACCACAATATTCCAGTATATCACTTATATCGATATTTCATACACAAGTTACCACTAATATAGAGACACATACACACATATCTATCTGTTTTTCTGTTATTGTGTTTATGTCCCATGTATATGCAACCAAAATAATAATAATAATAATAAATGAAGGGACAGTATCTTGTACCAATCTTGTATAAACGTTGTTTGGTGGTATTAAGCAAGAAAGTCTTTCTTTTCTTATTATAGACCGAATACTTTCCTGTAAGCGTAGTTCATTCACAATAGGAAGTTGTAGTTGAGCTGCAATATGTTTACCATACTGAGTAAACTCATCTTTACTGGTATCCTATTTGATGAACTGGGGACAGATTGCTTGGACCCAATGTTATTATTGTTTTCTTTTGTACTTGTTTGTTCCACATCCATTTCTTCTATATCACTACTTGGGTTGTCTTGATTAATGACATCCAATTGGCTCTTATTTGAAATATGCTGCAGCACCTGAAATACATAAACACATTGATGTAAAATAAGCAAACTAATGTCAAAAAAACTAATTTATGAAATTTTTACAGGTACGCACTGCAGCAGATGAATGGAAAAAAACAGCGAACGGTTTCAGAGAACGGTGGAATTTTCCAATTTGTTGTGGAGCCATCGATGGAAAAGGATAAGGCGACCACTTGGAACTGTGTCGGAATTTTATAGCTATAAAGATATATACAGCATAATTCTTTTTGCCGTTGTAGGTGGAAATTATTGTTTTGTTTATACCGATATTGGGTGCAATGGATGAACAAACGATGGATCCATTTTTCTAAATTCAAATTTCAATATGGCATTGCAAAGCAATCAACTGAGTGTCTCGGAAAAATGTGTTTTTGTTGGAGATGATGCTTTTCCTCTACGAACTCATCTATTAAAACCGTAAAGTCATAAACACCTGAATGTAAAAGAAAAAAATTTAATAACCGTTTGTCAAGAGCAAGAAGAATTGTAGAAAACGCGTTGGGTATTCTTGTTTCAAGGTTTAGAATTTTCGAAAAACCAATAGCTCATAAACCAGAAACAATAGATGTACTTGTTTTCTACATAATTGGCTACGCACAATGTCAAGCAATATGTATTTGCCATTAGGCAGTGTTGATGTTGAGGATGGTGTTACGGGTGACATAACAATAGGAACATGGCTTACTGAAACTAACGATTATTTTGTCGAAAGAGATCCCTTGCCATGGCAAAATAAATCTATTGGTATTGAATATTATATTTTAATAGTATATTAAAATATAAGTTGATAAAAAGGTCTTTCAAACACGCGCGATTTTTCTCTAAATAGATTTAACCTTTTTTTTATTGGTGCACTTTGAAATCATAAAATATTATTATATTATATTGTTACTACAAAGAAATGGAAGTCCGTCCTCGATGCCTAGCCAAGCATCTTAGAAGTCCATACTCGATGCCCAGCCAATTTTCCTAAAAGTACATCCTAAGTAGTATTTTTTTTATTAAAAATGTATGTAGAATTACCGGAATTGCAAAAAATAGCGTATACACCTCTAGACTAAAATGACATTAAGGTGGATTGTTTCCCTCGGGCTCCACTGCGCTCCATCCAAACACCACCCGCGGGATTAAATGGGCCACTTTAGTTGCTTGGCATATAATATACTATAGTTTGACGAGGTACTGCTGTCAGATAAATAATCAAAAAGTTGTCAGTTAGACTTTCGTTTCTCGAGTTGTTGTTGTTACCATGGTAATTTTAAAAAACGCGCGTTGTTGAAAGTTCGATTTAATCTCGCTGAGGCGTGCTTTAAATATGTAAAATGAGTCACCTATGACAAAAAATAAGTGATGTTGATAAAATATGTTTTTGTATTAACCCGATTTAAACTACAATTAATAAACAGTGTTCTTACCATATTACTTATCGATTGTCTGCTTGCAGTAACATCGTTTAAAAAAGAATCTGCTTTTATAAACCAGGCCAATTTTGGAATACATATTTCATCAGGAGATGTTCCGCTATTTTTTGGTTTAATAAGCGTTAATAATTCATTCCTGTAGACAGTTCTTATTCGATTTATTTTCTTTCTCAGTTGATCGATCGTCAAGACCGTGCCCAGCTCTGTTTTAATTTCCAGGATAAGTTTTTCAAAAGTTGCTTCCCTCTTAAGTTTATTTGTATAATTGTCTAGCCTGGTATTCCATAATAATTCGTAATGTTCATAAATATCCAAAAATTTACAAACTTCTACAGTATTTCACCTTGATATTGTGCTTTTTTGTGATGTCGCCTACAATAATTATTTGAAACAACTTTACACTTAATATTACTGTTTAAATAAAACTTACTGTTTCTAGATAATTCCACAATATATTTGGAAAAATGTTGAAAATTCTAAGAAATTTGTCAATTGATTCGATATTATATATCATCGTCAGGATGACAGAAGTTACATTTCATTTGATGCCTACCTGATGTTTAATAATTATTTTTAGCTAGACCAAGAAGTGACCTACCTTGTCATTGACTTAATATATTTTAATAGAAAAAAGAAGAAGATATATAGATAGTATTAGCACTATGAGGATATCCTGGATATATTTTTCCCAATTAAGATCAGTATAACTGTGCAATGATATAGAAACCCAGGAAAACTATATCTGATGATCTTTACAATTATCATTTAGAAGACAGTTCAAAAGTGGAGACCTCCCTAGATTTATCTGTTCGTTGACGACTTCATATTGTGGGTTTCTTAAGTGTCTTCTAATTTCTTTACTTCTTTAATGGTGCAATTTTTGTTTTTACATTTAACAATTTTGTACTCACGTTACTATCTCTTTTAAAAGAAATTGTTGTATTTGTTGCTAAATATATTATCTTTGAAATATTTGCTGCATATGTGATGGTTTTATAACTTTTTATTTCTTTAGTTTGTTTATGAAATATTAGTTGTAATGCCACTTTTCCCTCTTTGCTATTAATTAGTTTATTTATCATATCTAATGAATAACCGTTGGATGTTGCTATTTGTTTAATTGTATTAATATCTCTATCAAAATTACATTTGTTCATAGGAACTGAAAATGCTCTATGTATCATTGAATTATATGCTGCTAATTTATGAGACATTGGATGATTGGAACTATATGGAATAGTCACATCAGTGTAGGTTGGTTTTCTGTAAATTGAATGATCAAGTACATTATCAACTCTTTGAATTTTTAAATCAAGAACATTGATTTCAACTTCAACTTTTAATGTAAACTTAATTTTTGGATGTAAATTATTAATATGGTTGAAAAATATATTCAATTGTCGTTCACTACCTATAAAACAAGCTAATATGTCATCTATACCAAAATAAAACATTTTTTGAAATATTACTTTCAAAGATTTTTCTTTCTTAACTGTCCATAAAATTGTTTGACAAAATTGGTGATAAAGGGCTTCCCATTGATAAACCTTCATTTTGAATATATATCTTATTGTCAAAAAAGTGAAATAATTCTGATTAATACATACATCAAATAAATTAAGTATATCTGATAGTATGCCTGGATTAATATTTTTATCTTCTTGTAATTTTCTTACAAGTATTAGATATTCTTTAGGACCTTTAGTGAACATATTGGTAACATCAAATGAAATGAATTTAGAGTTATCTTGCAACTTGAATGCTTTTAATTTTTTGATTAGTTCTATTAAATTTTTAATTGAGTATTTAGATGTATATCCGTAACTATTAAGTATATGGTTAAGTTTTTTTGCTAATATATTATTAGGAGTATTAACATAAGAAAATACAGGTCCAATTGGTTTCGTTAATTTATTTAATGTAACGGTTCCATATAATTGTGGAAATTAAGGATTTTTGTTTATGATGACTTCTTTTCGTAATCACTTAAAAAAGAATTTGAATGATTAACAATATCTCTTACATTATTAGAAAACTTTTTTGTTGGGTCTGCTCAAAGAACTTGTACATCACTAAGTTCTATAAAGTTATATATTTTTGAATTATTATCATTACTTGTCAATATGACAGTGGCGTTCCCCTCGTTGGATTTTGTAATTGTTAGGTTATTATTTTCTACTTTCTTTTTGATTGAATTCAAATCTGTAATGTTATTTTTTGTTTGACGTTTGACGGTTCAATATTTTTGATTAAATTGGAAATTTTTAAATTCTCATTAAGAAAATTATTTGAATTAGATTTTGAAGCTATTTCTGATTCTGTAGCTATGATTTGTTTAATATTATTCGTGAATTTTGGTGGTATGCTGTACTTTAAACCTTTATTTAGAAATTTTATTTCACTATCTGTAAAATTAGTGTCTGAAAGGTTTTCAAATCGTGATGCAAAATGTGTTGGTATGTAAGTACTCACAGTTTCATGATTTTTAGACTATTTAATTCTATGTTGTGTGTTCAAGTTTCTGTAGCTTCTGTTCTTGTTTCTTAAATTTCTCGTGCTTGATCATACTAACACTTTCTCTGATTTTGTCATCCAGACAGTCAAATTCTACTGGGTGTAGTTGGAACGTGAGTTCAGAATGTACAACTTTTATGTAGTTGTCTAAGGAGTCTCTTATTTTAAACCATTTTTTACATACTTCTTTAAGACAAAATCGTTCAGCAAATTTTATAGCTTTTTGTGCTTGAGGTGTTTTAGTATGGCATTTTATATTTATATAATATAATGTTTTTCTAATTTATTTAAACAATAAACGGGTGGGATAAATTTTAAACGCACGGTAGGTTCACTTACTTAATTTATCTAAACACTAAATTAATCACTAACACTTAATATATATATATATATATATATACTCAGTACATTCACTTAAACTAATTTATATAATCACTTAATTTATATTCACTTATTTACTGTTTAACTCACTATGTCAAATTATGAAACTAAACTAACTCTTCCTGATCAGTCCCCTTATATATTAAATCCATTTTCACTAGTAAATTCCGGACAATTGATTCTGGCCTTTTCTAGATAACTCTGGTCACAAAAACAATGTTTACATAAGATAGTCGTAGAGTCGTGAACGGTTTTTTATAACTGCGTATCCGCCATAATTTTAACTTTTATACCTGGCTTAGACAGAGTCGGTTTTAGGGACTATACCAGGTTGCTGTTTCGTAACATTACCCCCTCCTTAAATGGAAGTTCCACCTGGAAATTTTGTGTAGCCGAGACTGCATGTTTGAATCGGCAACTGGCCCCATTTCTACACTTTCCGATCTTATGGAAATAGCAGGGCACCGTCTTCATCGGATACTGATAACGGGGGTTGTAGCTGCAAATTAATATCTGGACACCGGTATCTCTAAAGATAACCTCTACCATGTTCCTGATAACTCGCCAATCCAACTGGTTACTCGCTATCTTAGATATAGCCAGTTTCTTCACGCTGGATTTTAACACATGGTCTCGGAGGTTACGAAGTGCTTCCCACACATCGCGGTAGGTAGATCGATATTTAAATTCATCTTTAGTTACCACGTAGAAGACGTACCGCGAATTATGTTTCAGTTTCAGTGTCTTGTCAGGGGCTGGAATCTGGTCTTCAAGTTTTTCTAATTGCCCGAACTTCTTTCGAAAGACGGTTGCCAACCCTCGTGCGTTCTTGATACGGGCGGGGATGTTGTATGCCAGTGAATAATCTTCCGGGAGAGTGAACAAATCTTGTTGTTGTTCCGAAGTGACTCCATATCTAGCTTCCCCGGTACCTCCATACGCGCCCATAGATTCATCGAAGGTAGGATCATACACATCTTGAATATGGTTTACTCCTTCCTCTAGGTCATGGTCTTCTTCGAATGGGGCTAGTCGGTTTTGGTGAACTACTTTTGGTTTTCCGTTGGGGATCTTGCTCATGCGATATATAACATCATTGATCCATTTCTTGATTAAGTATGGACCTTCCCAGGATTTTTGTAATGTTGGAGAAAATCTTTTTCTCCTCGACGGGTTATGTAACCATACTTTGTCCCCTTCTTTAAAACTGATTTCTGTGGCATGCGTGTCGTACCGACTTTTCATTCTGTCGCTGGCAACTTGAAGATTTGTTCGATTTAATTCATGAATATCGTCCAGCCTTCTTCTCAATTGGATCACGTAGTCTTCTCCTGCTAGATCTTCTCCAGGGCGACAGCCAAATTGCAGGTCACAAGGAAGCCTCATTTCACGTCCAAACAGGATTTTCGCCGGTGTTTCACCCGTGGACTCATTGACAGCAGATCGATAAGCCAATGCGAATGGGGAAATATACTGGTCCCAATCTCTCTGATGGCTGGATACTACTTTGGACAGGTATTTTCCAATAGTCCTGTTCATTCTCTCGACCATTCCATCTGACTGTGGATGTAAAGCTGTTGTCCTGGTCTTCTCCATTCCCAGCTTGTCGCAAATCTCCTGGATTAGATGGCTTTCGAAATTTCTTCCCTGGTCACTGTGGACTTCCATGGGCACTCCATATCGGCTGATGAATTCTTTCACCAATACATCCACGACAGTTGTGGCCTCTTGGTTCGGGATAGCGTAAATTTCCACCCACTTTGTGAAATAATCCATTACAACCAGTATGTACTTGCTACCATTTTCTGTCGTCAGAAATGGTCCAGCGATATCGAAAGCAATCCTTTCGAAAGGGCTTCCAACATTGTACTGTTTCATGAGTGTCTTTCTCTTGCGATGTGGTCCATTACTCGTAGCACAAGTCGTACATTTCTTACACCAGTCCTGCACATCGTCGGAGCTGTTCACCCAATAAAACCTTTCACGAACTCGCTGAAGGGTTTTCTTCACTCCCTGATGACCTCCCGATGGACTGTCGTGTAACTTCTTCAGTACCTCAGCTACTCTTGTTCTCGGGATAACTAGCTGTCTCCTCATCTCAGAACCATCATCGTTTTCAAGGACTCTCTTCAACAGCCCTTCTTCTAGGACAAGGGAGTCCCACTGAGCCCAATACGCCTTGAGTTTCGGTGAAAATCTTGACACTTCTTGCCAGGTAGGTCGCCGGTTTTCTTTCTTCCATTGCGGAATCATCTTCAGGTGAGGATCATTCTCCTGATCTTCTCTGATCCTGGTGGGTGACCATTTCTCGTTGACTACAGTAGTTCTTGAAGCTGCAGCTTCCCTAGATTCCGCCTTGTTGCTAAGGGAGCAGTCTGTTGGGCACGGCCGTCTGGACAGGGAGTCGGTATTTCGGTGACTCAAACCAGCTCGATGTTGGATGTTGAAATCATACTCTTGAAGTCGTTCAATCCATCTAGCGATCTGGCCCTCGGGATTCTTGAACTGCATCAACCACTTGAGTGCTGCATGGTCAGTCCGATTAAAAACTTCCTACCATAGAGATACTGGTAAAAGTGTTCCACGGACTTCACTACCGCCAAAAGTTCTCTTCTTGTGACACAGTAGTTTCGTTCTCGTTTGGAGAGGACTTTACTAAAATATCCCGGCACTCTTTCTTGCCCTCCTTGGATCTGTGAGAGCACTCCACCAATTCCTACGTTGCTTGCGTCAGTGTCAAGAATAAAGTCTCCCTCTGGTAAAGGGTATTCTAATATCGGCGCCGTGGTTAAATGCCTCTTCAAGGTATCAAACTCCGTTTGACAATCTTCGTCCCATTGGAAAGCTCTTGCTTCTCCTGTAAGTCCAGTTGGAGGCTTAGCAATATCTCCAAACTTCCTGATAAATCTTCTATAATATGTGCAAAGTCCAAGGAAACTCCTAATTTGATGTTTGTCGGTTGGTTGCGGCCATTGCTGAATGGAAGCAATTTTCTCTGGATCCACCGCCACTGCTTCATTGCTCACTATATGGCCTGGATAGCTGACACAGTTTTGGAACAGCTGACATTTCTTAGGGTTTAACATGAGCTGGGCAGCTTGGAGTCGTTTGAATACGTCTTCCAAATTCTTCAAGTGTTCGTCAAATGTCTTCCCCAGTACTACGATGTCGTCCAAATAGACCAGGCATGTCTTCCACGACAACCCTCTCAAGACATTTTCCATGAGTCGTTCAAATGTCGCAGGCGCATTGCAGAGCCCGAATGGCATGACGTTGAATTGCCATAATCCAGATCCGGTGGTAAAAGCAGTCTTTTCTTTGTCTTCTGGATCCATTTCCACTTGCCAATAGCCAGACTTCAAGTCCAAGGTGGAAAACAGTGTGCTGCCGGCCAAAGTATCTAGCGTATCGTCAATTCGAGGCAGAGGATAGCTGTCCTTCTTCGTCACGTTGTTAAGCTGGCGATAATCCACGCAGAATCTCGTAGTTCCATCCTTTTTCTTGACGAGCACAACTGGACACACACATGGACTAGTAGATGGTTCTATTACTTTTTCTTCTGCCATCTCTCGAATTATTCTTTCAGCTTCCTCTCTCTTCGCTCGTGGAAGTCTTCTAGCTGATTGTCTAATTGGCTTAGCATTACCAGTATCGATTTTGTGTTTGACGGCTGATGTTCTGCCAGTATTTCCTCCTTTTGGCACGAATAAGTCTCGATACTGCAAGAGAAATTCTCTCATTCTCTCTTTTTCAGCTCGATCCAAAGATTGACCAGCTACTGATAACATTTGTTCGAATCTGGCATTGGAATTGTCAGTGGTCGTTGTTTGACGAACTATAGACGTCACTGGTACGCAAGATCCAATCTTGGTTTCCTTCTTGATGGTAATTGGGTAATCATTCACGTTTATCACACGTACTGGGATCTCTTTCGCCGATGTAACCAATCCTTTCCCAATTAGTTTTCCTTTGCCAACTTCTTCGTCGTGGTTCCTTGGCTCCATCATAACCGGTGTACCTTCCTCCATGATTCCCTGTAGCCGTGCTACTATCATGGTTTCGCTTCGTGCAGGTAGAACGGTATTTTCCTACACAGCTGCCAACACCGTGCTGCCTTCATATGGATGTAGGAATACCTCCTCGGAATCCACTTTAATGGTTCTGTTTCTGAAGTGTAATTGGAAACCATGTACATTCATTAGGTCCATTCCCAGAATCACGTCTTCTTCAGTGTCAGCTACGATTACCGTATGCGTGAACTTTTCTGCGCCAATTCCCAATTGGATTTGTGTCTCACCGTAAACGTTGGCACTCTCACCTGTGGCGGTGCGCAGTAGCAGTCTCGTTGGTAGAAGCTTCTTCTTGGAGTTTATTAGTTCTAGTCGTATAATGGTTCTAGTTGCTCCAGTGTCAACCAGCAGAGCATATTTCTTGCCATTTACTACGCCATCCACATATACACTGTCGTTCCGACATCTGAGAGATGCTATCAGTATGAGAGGGTCTTTGGAATGATCATGGGTCGGTGCTGCCCCTTCGTAACCGACCCGTTTTAGTTTTCCTGTGACTGGGGTTCTTGGTTCGCAGGAGTCTTGGGGCGCTTACATGAACTACGTACCTGCCCTAGCTCGCCACAATTCCAGCATCTGATCTTTCTCGGCTTCTTGTCCATCATATTTTTTCAATAAACTGACGAACTGGTCAAATCTGTCTTCGTCCGCTTCTTCTTGGATGGTCCTGAGTTTGTTATATCCTGAAGCCTTCGTTGCATATTCAAGGGCAGCTGTTAATGCGTCGACTAATGTTTTCGGATGGGCTAAACGAAGCGTCCTCTGCATATCGGGGTCACGTAAGCCATCAATAAAGGCCTGGATGCCCAGACATTCCATCATGTTCTCTGGTGCTGACGGATAAGCAAATCGAACTAGTCGGGCAATGCCCACTTCATATTCTTGAAGGGATTCATCACGTTTCTGCCTTCGGTTCTTCAGCTGAGATTGGTACCAATGTTCTAAATGTTCATGACCATATCGCATGTCCAGCCTCTTCTTCAACTGCTCGAAGTCATCCGTTTCTTCCAAAGGTATCGTCTGGAGTACATCTAAGGTATCTCCGCGAAGCGCGATGGTTAAGTTCACTGCCTTCTCTCTATCGGACCAATTATTCACTCTAGCGGCTGCTTCAAATTGTTTGACATAATTGGTCCACGACATTTTTCCATCGAACGCTGGGGCCTTGACTCGGGTAAAACTGCCAATATCTTCAGTTTTGGGTTGTGCTGGTTTGCATATCTCGATCTTCTTTTGTTCTGCGGGCGTGTCTTGTGTTCTTAGATCTGTTATCTTACTCTCTAACTCCTTGATTTTTTCGTCCATAGTTGTCATTTTATCCTCCATTTTCTCGTCCATCGTTGTGATTTTATCCTCAATATCCGACTTAAAAGACGAAATTTTATTTTCCACGTCAGCGGCAATGTCGTTTTTCATTAATAAGATATCAGCAGAAAGTTTGTCCATGTTAGCAGAGATATCGTTTTTCACATTAGTCGAAATTTTTTCTTCCATAGCAGAAATCTTCTCGTCCATGTTAGCAGAGATGTCGTTCTTCATATTAGAAATATCGTTCTTCATATCAGAAATGGACGAGATTAAGGTGGAAGCCTCATCTTTAAATTAAAATGTTTCTGGATCCAAGCCGTCACTTACCAGTGCCACTTTGAGTCTTTCTACTAACTCACTCTTCTTACCGGACGTTTCCAACTCACGATCTTCCAATTCTGCTCTTAATTCCATGACTTTCAGATCACATAGTCTCTTGGCCATTTCTACGTAGCAATTTATTTATATTATCCCACTTCTGACACTAATGTAATGTTTTTCTAATTTATTTAAACAATAAACGGGTGGGATAAATTTTAAACACACGGTAGGTTCACTTACTTAATTTATTTAAACACTAAATTAATCACTAACACTTAATTTATATATACTCAGTACATTCACTTAAACTAATTTATATAATCACTTAATTTATATTCACTTATTTACTGTTTAACTCACTATGTCAAATTATAAAACTAAACTAACTCTTCCTGATCAGTCCCCTTATATATTAAAGCCATTTTTACTAGTAAATTCCGGACAATTGATTCTGGCCTTTTCTAGATAACTCTGGTCACAAAAACAATGTTTACATAAGATAGTCGTAGAGTCGTAAACAGTTTTTTATAACTGCTTATCCGCCATAATTTTAACTTTTATACCTGGCTTAGACAGAGTAGGTTTTAGGGACTATACCAGGTTGCTGTTTCGTAACAATAATTTGGTATTACCTCTTTTCTAATGCATTTTTGGTTGAACCAATTGTTTTGTGATACTTTGTAACTTCTGGTACAGTCGGATCAAATCTTCTCTCGAAGATTTTTTAATGAAATTAACTGACACGACCCTTACTTCGTGGAATCTACTCACATTACTCTTTTAAATGAAACTTACTGTTTCTAGATAATTCCATAATATATTGAAGGAAATGTTAAAAATTCTAAGAAATTTGACAATTGTTTCGATATTAAATACCATCATCAGAATGACAGAAGTTACATTTAATTTGATGCCTACCTGATGTTTAATAATTATTTTTGGCTAGACCAAGATGTGACCTACCTTGTGATTGACTTAATATATGTTAATAGAAAAAAGAAGAAGATATGATATTACAAATATTAACGCTTAGACATTATTATCCCTGTGGGGATATCCTGGATATATTTTTCTAATTAAGATCAGTATAACTGTGCAATGATATAGAAAACCAGGAAAACGATATCTGATTATCTTTACAATTATCACTTAAGAAGACAGTTTAAAAGTGGAGACCTCCCTAGATTTATCTGTTCGTTGACGACTTCATATTGTGGGTTTCTTAAGTGTCTTCTAATTTCCAATTCTTCAAGGAAACCCAGTTCTTGTTTCTTATCACAAATATGTAGTACTTCTAGTTCTGTTAGGTGTCAATGAATGATTGGTGTCAAGTAGATGTTTTGCGTAATGGGATTTATCTGGTTGTTTCAATCCGTTTGTCCGTAAGTGTTCACTGTATCGGATTTCAAAATTTCTAAGGGTTTGACCCAAATAGATAGCATTACATTCTGGACATTTAAGTTTTTATATACTAGTCTTCTTTAATGGTGCTATTTTTGTTTTTACATTTAACAGTTTTGTTCTCACGTTACTATCTCTTTTAAAAGAAATTGTTGTATTTGTTGCTAAAGATATTATCTTTGAAATATTATCGGAAATATTTCCTGCATATGTGATGGTTTTATAACTTTTTATTTCTTTAGTTTGTTTGGGAAATATTAGTTGTAATGCCACTTCACCTATTTGTTATTAATTAGTTTATTTATCATATCTAATGAATAACCGTTGGATGTTGCTATTTGTATAATTGTATTAATATCTCTATCAAAATGACATTTGTTCATAGGAACTGAAAATGCTCTATGTATCATTGAATTATATGCTGCTAATTTATGAGACATGGGATGATTGGAACTATATGGAATAGTCACATCAGTGTATGTTGGTTTTCTGTAAATTGAATGACCAAGTACATTATTAACACTTTGAATTTTTAAATCAAGAACATTAATTGAGTTATTTTCTTCAACTTTTAATGTAAATTTAATTTTTGGGTGTAAATTAATAATATGGTTGAAAAATATATCTAATTGTCGTTCACTACCTATAAAACAAGTTAATATGTCATCTACACATCTATACCAAAATAAAACATGTTTCTAAATATTACTTTCAAAGATTTTTCTTTCTTAACTGCTCATAAAATTGTTTGCCAAAATTGGTGATATAGGGCTTCCCATTGGTAAACCTTCATTTTGAATATATATCTTATTGTCAAAAGTGAAATAATTCTGATTAATACATCCATCAAATAAATTAAGTATATCTGATAGTATGCCTGGATTAATATTTGTATCTTCTAGTAATTTTATTACAAGTATTAGATATTCTTTAGGACCTTTAGTGAACATATT
Organism: Galeruca laticollis; assembly: GCA_963921935.1. Lineage (NCBI taxonomy): Eukaryota > Metazoa > Arthropoda > Insecta > Coleoptera > Chrysomelidae > Galeruca > Galeruca laticollis. The sequence goes on along the minus strand of OY998176.1, from coordinate 259,120,140 downwards.
GGTAACATCAAATGAAATGAATTTAGAGTTATCTTGCAGCTTGAATGCTTTTAATTTTTTGATTAGGTCTATTGAATTTTCAATTGAGTATTTAGATGTATATCCGTAACTATTAAATATATGGTTAAGTTTTTTTGCTAATATATTATTAGTAGTATTAACATAAGAAACTACAGGTCTAATTGGTTTCGTTATTTTATTTAATGTAACGGTTCCATATAATTGTGGAGATTAAGGATTTTTGTTTATGATGGACTTCTTTTCGTAATCACCTAAAACATAATTTGAATTATTAACAATATCTCTTACATCATTAAAAAACTTTTTTGTTGGGTCTGCACAAAGAACTTGTACATCGCTGGATTCTATAAAGTTATATATTTTTGAATTATAATCATTACTTGTCAATATGACAGTGGCGTTCCCCTCGTCGGATTTTGTAATTGTTAGGTTATTATTTTCTACTTTCTTTTTGATAGAATTTAAAACTGTAATGTCATTTTTTGTTTGACGCTTAACCTTTGAAGGTTCAATATTTTTGATTTTTAATTTCTCATAAAGAAAATTATTTGAATTAGATTTTAAAGCTATTTCTGATTCTGTAGCTATGATTTGTTCAATATTATTCGTGAATTTTGGTGGTATGCTGTACTTTAAACCTTTATTTAAAAATTCTATTCCACTATCTGTAAAATTAGCGTCTGAAAGGTTTTCAAATCGTGGTGCAAAGTGTGTTGGTATGTAACTACTCACAGTTTCATGATTTTTAGATTATTTAATTCTATGTTGTGTGTTCAACTTTCTGTAGTTTTTGTTATTGTTTCTTAAATTTCTCGTGCTTCATCATACTGACACTTTCTCCGATCTGGTCATCCAAACAGTCAAATTCTACTGGGTGTAGTTGGAACGTGAGTTCAGAATATACAACTTTTATGTAGTTGTCTGAGGAGTCTCTTATTTTAAACCATTTTTTAAAATATATTGCGGAATTATCTAGAAACAGTATGTTGGATTTAAAACAGTAATATGAGTAGATTCCACGAAGTAATTGTCGAGACAGTTAATTTCATTCACACTTAATACTTCACATAACCTCACAAAAAGTTCAAACTAAAAAAGAATATGGATCGCACTAGGGGATTACTTGCTTCAATAAGCCTGGTTGCTTTCTAGTGGACACAAAACTTTGATCTGAGAGGAAAGTAAATTTCTTTTGCTTAGTTGAAGGCAAGTGGTAATTTTAGAATCACACTGTGGCGCTTAGCGGCAACTTTAGTGGCTTTTATTTGTTGGCTCCACTAAAATGTCCTAATGAGACCCAGCCTTTACTGTTCATGAGATTCCAACATCTCTATTACACCGTAAGTGAGACAGCAAATGGCTGTTTCTATCTGTGTCGCCAAACTCGACTCCTTGTGCGCCAGCGTCACGACTCTTGACAGTATGATTAGGGTTGACAGTTCTACTGAATCTTCAGTAAATCTACTGATTTGCATATTGATCTACTGATATACTGAATAATTCCATTATCTGAAAAAAGGTATGACACTTATTTATTATTATCACTAATATTTAATTAATAACATACACTCAGCTCGTGTGATATTTCCGAACACTCTATTTAAATTAATTTACGGGCATCACTGTAGAAAGAGTTTTCTTTTAGGTAAATCCAATGAAAACTAACGAAAGAAACACATTTTCCATAACTAGTATTGCGAGACATCTGCACACACAAAATTATTTGCAGTCGAGAAAATCAAATTGAACCAATGGTATAGTCGACGCAACAGATATAGTGTGAACTTTAAGGTTTCGGTTTATCGTTTGAGTTAAATACATCCATATTCCAGTCAATATTATAATTTAAAATGCTTGTTTGACGATATATTCATTTAATATCATAATTTTAAATAATAATCGTTAAAATGTATTTAATAATTTTATAATTATTAATATATTTATCGACTGTCTAACAATTATTTTTAATTCGCAATTATGGAGCGCCATCCTACTTTTAAAGATACTTAGCGGTAATGTATAGAACAAAACGCATTCCTTCAAACAATATTAACCTATTCATATTTAAAAACATCTTAAACATAACACCAGACAATTAACACTACCTTATATCACGTTTTATTAAGGATAATTAGGAAAATAATTTTCAAATAACTTCCATCTTTTACTGAACTAAAAGTATATTTTGAGATAGCAATTTTTTCGAAGACAACAGGTGTTCACCAGAGATAAGCAACACTCACTCTTTAGTTGGTAGGCTTACATCAAGAAAGAGTGTTTTTAATGGATAATAATTTCTACTTTGAAGATTCTTATAAGAAACAACTGATTGAAGTTTTGCAGACAAAGACATTTAAGAAATTATAAGCCCTAGAGAGTATTGTTGCACAATATGCACCCTCTAGTGACACTTCCTCCTTATTTTCGTATTTTCAATCCCATCGAGTTAATTGGGGCATAATTAAAACAGAGACTAAAAAAGTAATCAAAACTGATGATGAGTATAAGAATATTGAGCATGTCCATATTAATGAAGAAAATAAATTTATTATTGATTTACAAGACGATAGAGATAGTGAAGCAGATGATATGGGAGAAGGATCAATAGAATTTTTGGAAGAAGAAAATCAATTAAATTTAACATACTTTTTATGTGACAAACAGGAGTTAGACATAATATTTATTTCTAACGAATTGTTTTATTCATTGATATAAAATTTCTTTTTTTTTGTTATTTTTTCATAGAATTTTGTTTTGTTCGTGAAAAAATGAATGGGATACAAAAAGGGCTCAGTTCACGTCTGGTATCCCGATTAAACCGAACGCCCGTTCAACGATTACGTAACATCAAATACAATTTAGGTATCGCTAAAAGTAAACAAAATATTAATACCGCAACATAGATAACTAAAAGGGGATATACCATTACATTGCTACACTATATGTTTTGCGCCAACTATAACTTTACAGAGGAAGTAATAAATTTACATAATAATGATATGTATAAACCAAAAAGGAACAATACTCCATCAGATTCAGATTAAATTCGATTTTTTATATACCTATAATAGTTTCTTTCTTACATTACTTTTTTATTTGTTTTGTATTTTTGTTGTATATTTCTACTATTTGTTCCTATTTTTTTATATACTACTATCTGATGAATACCTAAGTAACATTATTTTGTTAGTAGTATTCTTAAAATGATGAATTAGGTATAGGGTAAAACGCTATTAATTGACCGTCAGCCAGTGTTTGACCGTTTTCACGAAAAAATGTGAAAAATAAGACTCACATGAATATTTCAACGATCATAAAAATATCGATGAATAGCCTCAAGTCTCTCCTTCCCCGTTTTTGTGGTTTAGTTCGACCACAAAATACGGACGATGATAGAATGAAAAGCTAGGCGTTTCCGCTGAAACCTAAGAACTTAAAGAGACAACCACTGCGCGCTGAATGAAGTTGTACTTATACTATTTTCTAGTAGAGGGTACCATATAAAAGAAAACTTTAAGTAATAAACCATTTTTAGTAGTTGTATGGGCCACCTTAGCATTTTATCGACCGCCGTTCCTATCTCTTTTGATGTTTCCTAAAAGATAATACGACGAGTGAATGTCAGGTCGAATGATGTATACGGGGGTGACATAATTATATACAGGATAAAAATGCCATAAGGGCTGCTGGATTTTCATCGAACAAATGCCATTAGGTCACTACGACGATCAATATATAGGATGTACAAATAAAACGCCATTAGGTCACTACGACGATCAATATACAGGATGTACAAAAATGCCAAAATAGCACTACGATGTATACGTCACAACGACGTTCGATATACGGGGTGTCGACGATGCCAACATTCTGCTATTATTGGTCGGATTTAAGTCGAACAAAAAACAATAGACACTACGACGTTCAATATACAGGGTGTCGACGATCTCAAAAAGGCACTCTGCTACTATTGGTCAAATCGAAGTCGAACAAACAATAAGTACGTCACTACGACGATCAATGTACGGGGTGTCGACGATGCCATAAGGACACTCTGCTACGTCACGATGTCCATTTTTCTATGTCAACATATATTTTGTATATAGTATGACGTAATTTTTTTGTGACGTAAGCATTGAATATATACTTTTTTAATTAAATAAAAAAATGTTTCGTCCCGACGGAGATTCGCACCCACGGTCTGCCATAAGGGCATTACAAATTTATCTCTGTTATTATTGGTCAACATCGAACAAACACCATTGTGATATAGCATTTTTATATAGAGGATGTACCAATTGTACGTCTACGTGGATAATTTTTCCGTATAGGTTTGTGGAGTTCATTAAAAAGCTGTATTTTGGACGACATGCTTCGTAAGCGCACACACACGTTCTAAACTGATGATATCTTTTCAATACTGTCTGATATCTTTCTTCAAATAATTGTGCTCAACATTGTAAATTGCTTCTTAGCCTCTTACAAAACATATATGGAATGTTCGATATTTTTGTAATTTGCTCGTAAATCGTTTATGACTACTTCATGCGCATTGACTTTATCATTGATTTGACCAATACTTTTTGACAATTTATCGTATATGAAATTTTGAAATATTTCCTCATGAAATCTTTACTTACAACAATCACATCATCGACGTACTTTTTAGTTGCCATATCTCGACCTGCTACGGGCGGATTTCTCGAGATAAATGTATCAATTTCGTTGATTTTGTTTTGATGAGTTTCCACCTGCTTTTCGAATGTAGGAATCAATTTTTTATGATACACTTGCATTTGCTCATCGACATAAAGTTTATTGGCAGCATCGCTTTTTGTAGTCGGTGCCTCACCATTACAGATTTTCACATTTTCAGCATCAATATTGCCGTCCGGAGTGTGTGGATATGATACTTTCGACATATATCGACTTTTTTTGGTTATTCTATTATATTTGCTTACTTTAGTTCATTTATGATGGCAACTATTTCGTTGTCGTTGGACGTATTACCTGCCTCCTTTGAAGCAATCAATAATTTCAAACGTTCAACCAATTCATTTGGATCATCCCAATAAATATATTCCATGAGTTTTTCGTTGTACGTTAAGCCAAGTCCTTTTCCTTTATTAGGTGGAATTGATTTCGGGCGAGTTCGTGTTGATAGAGAAGCAGATAATTGAATTGGAGACGTATTTTGTAATCTACTCGGTACTGAGTCTGATCGCGCAGTTTTAAATAATGGTTTAATTATGTATTTGTATTTGTCAGTAGTTGAACCTTCAAGGCGATTGAGTGTATATAGATCTATTTGTGTATTGTTTAACAGAATTTTGTAATGTTCTAAATCTTCCTCTTTATATTGGGGATCGTTGAAAAATAAAAGCTCGTACAATCCTCGAGTTCCAGGCAAGTATCCTGCCTCTTTTTTACCATCCTGTAGGACGTTTATATTACCGTTTGTTTTATCAAAGGCAATTCGATGTTTACCCAACATCCATCCAAACATATCATCATAGATAGGACCGTAATTTATGTCAATTTGATCATGTTTTCAAAAATAATCCTCAATGTATTTTAAACTGATAGCGGGGTATTGATCCATATATTCTTGTAAAGCTTCATGTGAAACGTCAGGACGCAGCTCCTCTGGAGATTTGGGGCGTATAATATTCCCAGCCTAATCTGTTTCAGCTACAGATTCCGATTCCAGAAAATACGGTGGTACAAACACATCATCTAGTTTTTCTTCTTTTTCACCTCCTCCTCCTCCTTTTTAATTGGATTCAAATTTGAAATGGTTTTCTGCAATGTCTTTGAGGACTCTACAATTTCCTTTAACGGTGTAAATATCGGTTTAAATAGTTTATTAAGAGACTCATCGTGCTCTGATTTGCCCAATTTTAACGCTAAATATTTCTTGCGAATTGATCTCGCCAATTCACTAACTTTCTCCTTACCCAAAGCAATTGCAACCTTATCGTCGAACGTGATGATGCAGACTAGTAGCATGTACACTTGCCTTACACCTTTGTATATTTATCGAAGCCATTACGATACCTACCGCTATTTAAAGCAAAATCCTTTACAATTACCAATGTTCCATAATTATCGGATGACCAACATTCAGAGGAAATGTTTTTAAATTCTTCAAATGTCATATCTGGTGACACGTGCTCGTCAAATATATGTTTTAGGTTAATTTATTCCTGCTTGAATAACACAATCATGTTACAATTGTCGCGTATGAGCTGTTTCGGAATTTTTGAATATGTTTGACATAGGTAGGCAGCGTCAATATGTTTTTGTCGGCACATTGAATAATCTTCTCTAATTTTGTGTTGACCATCACAAGCAACATCATCAAATATGAATATCGAGTTGGATCTCGCTTTGTCCGGACTAACAATTTCCTCATTATCTTTAAATGGAAAGTAACCGACACCTTTAGCTTCTCCTACTACTTCCTGCAGCAATTGATATTTCGGTTGAAATAACGACTTGGAATAGACGTAAACATTTTTGAATTTTGCGTCACTTGGGTTGAATAAACGTGATGACATCACGTTTGTTTTTCCACACCCGCTAGGACCGCACATGATGGCACGAAAAAATTTGGTAGTAGTATATATATATATATATATATATATATATATATATATATATATATATATATATATATATTATATATATTGAACTAGTCTACTAGTTCTAGAAACAATTGTATATAAATAAACATAAAAGAAAAAGGTATCCATTATTCAGGAAGGTGTATCAGTAGACACAACCATTTTATAAAAGTTACTGGCAATTCAGATATGAAATCAATAGAAAGAAGGAAATATGCATGAATATAATATCAGAAATCAATATGATTGATTAATAAAAGAACTATGAATAGAAATTCTAAACACAACATTATTTAAATAAGTATTAAAAGTTACCTGCACAACAAGTTCAAGATTTACACTAATGTCAATCAGTTCCATATTGATCTGAACACAGCCATATGAATTTCAGCAGAAATAAAATTCCATTTAAACGTCAAACCTGAAATAATATCAATTAATATCTATTTCAATAATTATTTAGCAACATAAGCAGGTGTTTATAACGAGAATTAACAATTTTAAAGAAAGGGTTGAAAGCTTCATGAGAAATGCTATATGGAACACAGCCCAAACATAGTTTAAAACAATGGATCATAAACAGGAAGTAATGAAATCTAATTTCATCACCAACTTAAATTTATGGGTTATTTATTTTATATTGGACAATAACAATAAAATCAATAATAAGGAATAGTTTATGTAAGACCAATACATTAAAAATTTAAGAATTAAAAGTTAAACAATTACATCTATATGAATTGATAATTTAGGTTATAGATTTTGTAAAAATAAATATAAATAAATGAACCGTAAAAATGGGATAATGACTAAAATAGCTAATGTATTCTGTAAAAAAGACTTTATATAAAATCCTGAATACTTAGTGAACAGTAGTGTATAAATGTGTTAATCCTCCAGGACTTTAAAATCAAACAATTACAGTTTTTCCAATAAAAGACATAGAAAGTGACAATTTGTAACAATAAAACTAGGCAAAGCAAGCTTTGGATTTAGGAAGCAGAAAAGTTTGTTGATTTAAAAAACAATTGAATGGTTTTTTGGGGTGATGAGGAAGCGAGGTGTGTGATAAATTCCCTCAGATTAAATTTGTTAATATTTCCCGAAAAAGTTAAGAAAATTCCTCAAAATAGTGATAGAAACACTTAAATAAGTTTGGTGAACTCGTGTAGAGAAGAACAAGCCGTTCTGAAAGTGTATCTCTTAGTTAGAGATCTGCAAGAAAGTCGTAGACGCATCCTGGGACTATGTAATAAGGTCTGAGAATTTTAATTAAAACTTTTGGGAATTCCATTTAAACGAACAGTGAACTATTGTATATTCAAAAACGTTTTGATAATGAAATTTTAAAATAAAAGGCCTAAAAACAATTTATTACTATGCATAGTACTTTACCTCCATGGAAATGCATGCAATATAGTTCATAAGAATATTTGTACTTACTTGTTAAATAATAATCGATTTTCAATGTTCACATGTTTCATAAACTTTCACATAAATTTTAATTTTTCTTATCTTTCATGCATGCTTAACTGTTCTGACTAATTACTATTTGCTTTACACTTCACACACATTATTTAAAAGAGTTCTTATATATGTAATTGTTTCGTTTAAATTTATATAACGCATTAAAACTTTATCACAACTGTATACACGCTGAAGGGTGTTTACCGTTTATACTACATCGACAATGAATTGCATTTTCTGTTCCTAATAAGGTATATCAGCGCATGCGTTACTTATGCGCAAGTGCAGAAGAGAGAATAATAAATGTGTATTCAGCATTGCATAGTATGTAGGGATATTCAATAATTTTATATTTTTAAAAGAATACAAAGTTTCTTATAATTACAATTTATTAAATTAATTTTTCAATAAAGTGTTGGTGTTTTTTATTCCTTTCATGTTTTCCATACAATTATTTGAATCAACATATTTCCATCTTTCTATAAGAAATTATATTCTGAACTATCATTTTTCAAATACTTAAATAAACAGATATAAATCCAATTATATTTATACCGTGTGCGCCAAGAATCCAAAGAGAGGAGTCATTCATGCTTCCGACTTATAAATAAAAAAAAAATTAAAATTACATCAATATAAAAGATAAATTATGAGCTAGCCGATATAAAGTTTCATACATCATTCATATAAAATTAAATTACATATATAAAATAAAATTTAAGATATTAATTATAAATTTGGCGCCCAACGTGGGGCTAGATAAAATATTAATACAGTATTGAAAAAAATCAAAGTAAACAAAGAAACCATGGACAAGAAAATGGTATTGAGAGACGGGAAGCAGGTCGGAAATGATAGCGGATCAGAAGAGGAGAGAGAAGAAAGGAGCCAGGGAATGGGAGATTTCCAGGTTCAATATTTGATCCAGGGACAACAAGCGGAAGGCGATGTACAAGAAGAAGGTTTAACAGGAGATGAAGAAGCGGAAGAAGAAAGAATGGATAGAAGACAAGAGAGCAAAAAAACACAGGCAGGAACAAGTACAAGTAGGGATGATTCAATGATGGTCATGATGCAACAATTATTTGCTGATATGAGGGAAGATTTAAATGGGAAGATTGACACTATAAATGGAAAAATGGACACAATGAAGGACGACTTGAATGGAAACATGAATAGTATGAAAGAAGAAATTAGAGGAGACATCAATAATATCCATGGAAACATGAAACGATTGGAAAAGAAAATAGATGAAGTCAAAATAGAAAATTTGAAGGAAATTAAGGAACTCAAGGAGAACCAGGAAGAATTTAAGAAGAACATTAATGAGGTAAAAGAAGACATGGAGAATAAAAATAAAAATATTGATACGATGGAACTGAAAACAAGTAATTATTTGGAAAATGAAGTAGAAGAGGTAAAATTAGAAAGTTTAATGGAAATTAAGAATATTGAAGAGGATAATCAGGAAGTAAGAAATATCACAGAGGGGACAGAAGAAATTAAGGAGGAAAATGAAGAAGTAGGATACATAAAATCACAGGAACAAGCTATTGAAGAGATCAAGCAGCATTTACAAGAAAAAGGGAGTAAGGAAATTACAGATTTGGAGGGGAGAATAAAAAATTCAACAGATAAACGTGCTAGAACAAATGGAATCATGGATAGACAATATAACAAAGAAATCGAAGAGATGCACCGAAGATTGAGAAACACAGTAGAAGAAATAGAAGATAATATAAGAACTCATGAAATAGGTATAGGATGCTCTGCAAAATTGTATAATATAGTAACAAAAAAAAATCGGACAACAAGATGCATATAATTCACACAAATGTTTCCATGAAAATAATAAGGATTGGAATGAATAATATGGAGGAATTTGAAATACAAATGTCATTGGATTTATGGAAAGAAATTATTGAGATATGGGACTATAAAACTACAAAAGATATAATGAAGAACGGAAAGAAGATACAGAAAAACTTTAAGACTCAAACAACGAGAGATGATCATAAAAAAAAGTAAGAAAAAGAATAGTTAAGTAAATAGGATAACAAGAGAATTGGAATGAACTTTGGAAACTAAAAAGCAAGGGAATGGACAGAAAAAGGTTAGAAAAGGAAAAGCATATTAAATAGTATCACATGAGAATTAGAATGAAATTTGGAAACAAAAGATAATGGAATGGACAGGAATAGGACAAAAAAAAATAAACTTACATAGAAATTTTATTATAAATAGATGATACAAGTCTAGTTAAATTTATATAATAGGTAGATGTAAGGTTTTTCATTTTTCATATTCCGTAACTGTAGGAGTGAATCGTTATCCATAGGAGTAGTAATCTGAAACAAAAAAAAGAAAATATATAAATAATGAATTATAGGTAATCTTAAATAAAAGTAGAGTACAGTTTAAAATTTTGTATATTAAGGAGATATAGGGTAGATATGTATATAACAAACCAAACAAATGGAGACACAATCAATAAATGATAAATAAATAATACCAAAGGTCAATAGAATAGAAATTTCATTATAATGCAATAAAATGTGGGAAATTCTTAGATAGAGGGGATAATAAATTGAAATTTACACTTATTAGCAAGAACAAGAAAGATTTAGGAAGGACAAGTTATATAACAAATGAATTAACAGTAAAAGGGATGGAAAGAAAAGAAAGTTTAACCAAAATATAGAAATGAGATATTCATGTCAAATAAAATTTTATAGGAATTATGGAGAAAAGTAAAAATGGAATATGGAAGTAAATATTTATATAGAGTATAATATGATTAATTATTATGAGATAGGGAGATATGAAATATGAAGTATAATGTAATGAATATATTGATGAAATAAAGTTGATGAATTATAATTAAGAATTATGAAAATGAATATAAATAGGGATAGAAAGCAAAGAAAAAGGTTAGACTATAGAAGCAATTATATTGACATGAATATGGGTTGAAAATATGATATGAAAATATATGAAATAATTGAATAATAAATGTTTCTCTTAGATTGGAAGATAGGATAGGGAAAGGATAGCTCAAAAAGGGGTTATTAAGTAAAGAAAAAAAAGTGTAAATATTTCTATTTGGGAAAGAAAGAAACAGTTGAAAGAATAAATATTGTAAGTGATGATTAATTTAAGAACAATTGCAATTAGAACTACCTCAAATTAATAACATGGAATGGTATAATAAGAATAAACAAAAAAAAACTATACGATGATTTTGTGTCAAATTTGTAAATGTTTAGAGTAGGAGTAGATGTAAGTAATTGATGGAAATTAATTAGAAGATAAGGATACATAGGAAATTTGAATATAAGATTATCAGAAATTGATTTCTTGGACAGAAAAGTTATAAATTAAGTAAAGGTTAATCATTAGTTAAAAGTTGAAAATTAAAATTTTAAGAAGGTAACTAGAAAGCTTCCTTTTAAAATTTAAATTTGAGGGGAGTTGAACTAGTCTACTAGTTCTAGAAACAATTGTATATAAATAAACATAAAAGAAAAAGGTATCTATTATTCAAGAAGGTGTATCAGTAGACACAACCATTTAATAAAAGTTACTGTCAATTCAGAAATGAAATCCATAGAAAGAAGGAAATAAGCATGAATATAATATCAGATATCAATATGATTGATTAATAAAAGAACTATGAATAGAAATTCTAAACACAACATTATTTAAATAAGTATTAAAAGTTACCTGCACAACAAGTTCCAGATTTACACTAATGTCAATCAGTTCCATATTGATCTGAACACAGCCATATGAATTTCAGCAGAAATAAAATTCCATTTAAACGCCAAACCTGAAATAATATCAATGAATATCTATTTCAATAATTATTTAGCAACATTTGCAGGTGTTTATAATGAGAACTAACAATTTTAAAGAAAGGGTTGAAAGCTTCATGAGAAATGATATATGGAACACAGCCCAAACATAGTTTAAAACAATGGATTATAAACAGGAAGTAATGAAATCTAATTTCATTACCAACTTAAATTTATGGGTTATTTATTTTATATTGGACAATAACAATAAAATCAATAATAAGGAATAGTTTATGTAAGACCAATACATTAAAAATTTAAGAATTAAAAGTTAAACAATTACATCTATATGAATTAATAATTTAGGTTATAGATTTTGTAAAAATAAATATAAATAAATGAACCGTAAAAACGGGATAATGACTAAAATAGCTAATGTATTCTGTGAAAAAGACTTTATATAAAATCCTGAATACTTAGTGAACAGTAGTGTATAAATGTGTTAATCCTCCAGGACTTTGAAATCAAACAATTACAGTTTTTACAATAAAAGACATAGAAAGTGACAATTTGTAACAATAAAACAAGGCAAAGCAAGCTTTGGATTTAGGAAGCAGAAAAGTTTGTTGATTTAAAAAACAATTGAATGGTTTTTTGGGGTGATGAGGAAGCGAGGTGTGTGATAAATTCCCTCAGATTAAATTTGTTAATATTTCCCGAAGAAGTTAAGAAAATTCCTCAAAATAGTGATAGAAACACTTAAATAAGTTTGGTGAACTCGTGTAGAGAAGAACAAGCCGTTCTGAAGGTGTATCTCTTAGTTAGAGATCTGCAAGAAAGTCGTAGACGCATCCTGGGACTATGTAATAAGGTCTGTGAATTTTAATTAAAACTTTTGGGAATTCCATTTAAACGAACAGTGAACTATTGTATATTCAAAAACGTTTTGATAATGAAATTTTAAAAGAAAGGGCCTAAAAACAATTTATTACTATGCATAGTACTTTACCTCCATGGAAATGCATGCAATATAGTTCATAAGAATATTTGTACTTACTTGTTAATAATAATCGATTTTCAATGTTCACATGTTTCATAAACTTTCACATAAATTTCAATTTTTCTTATCTTTCATGCATGCTTACCTGTTCTGACTAATTACTATTTGCTTTACACTTCACACACATTATTTAAAAGAGTTCTTATATATGTAATTGTTTCGTTTAAATTTATATAACGCATTAAAACTTTATCACAACTGTATACACGCTGAAGGGTGTTTACCGTTTATACTACATCGACAATGAATTGCATTTTCTGTTCCTAATAAGGTATATCAGCGCATGCGTTACTTATGCGCAAGTGCAGAAGAGAGAATAATAAATGTGTATTCAGCATTGCATAGTATGTAGGGATATTCAATAATTTTATATTTTTAAAAGAATACAAAGTTTCTCATAATTACAATTTATTAAATTAATTTTTCAATAAAGTGTTGGTGTTTTTTATTCCTTTCATGTTTTCCATACAATTATTTGAATCAACATATTTCCATCTTTCTATAAGAAATTATATTCTGAACTATCATTTTTCAAATACTTAAATAAACAGATATAAATCCAATTATATTTATACCGTGTGCGCCAAGAATCCAAAGAGAGGAGTCGTTCATATAAAAGATAAATTATGAGCTAGCCGATATAAAGTTTCATACATCATTCATATAAAATTAAATTACATATATAAAATAAAATTCAAGATATTAATTATAATATATATATATATATATATATATATATATATATATATATATATATATGGAATGTCATCGCCTCAGATCAGTCTTAATGTTGGTGTTTGAGGGAGAAGGTCTTTAGAATTATATAATCAATAAACTACCATTCGAACTTCATTTACCCACCTACAATTATTGGGGACGTAAGTGATTGAATATAACTTGTCTTTTTTCTGTCAAACATTCTACGTACTTTTATAGCTGGAACAAAACTACAAAAGCGACTTGCACGTGGTGACGTGGGCATTAATCCATTGGACGACGCTTGTAAACAGCACGATATTGCTTATTCGCAAAATAAATTTCTTGATGAACGTCACAAAGCAGATAAGGAGTTGGAAGATAAAGCTTGGGCTCGAGTCAAATCAAAAGGGGCGGCATGAAGGTTAAACGAAAATTGGGGATGGGCTCAAACAAACAGCGTTCCTGTCATCGAGACGTAGTGCTTAGGGTAGGCAAATCCATGAAGAGAGAAACAACTTTAAAAGAAAGCGCCTTGTTTGCTTTACGAGCGGCCAAATCACTTATTCGACAATTTGGAGGATCAAAGAAAATTAATGTTCCTCGCGTGATAACTGTTTTCTACCAATTATACCTCTGTTTGCGGGACTCTCAGCACTTGCAGCGTTATCGGGTGGAGCTACTGCAAAGACCGTCATTGATGCCAATAATGCTCGAAGGAAATTGGAAGAAGATATACGTCATAATAAAGCTATGGAACATGTCGGAAATGGCTTATATCTGAAAAAGTATGCTGGAGGCCGAGGATTTGGATTGTATTTGAAAAAATCAAAAAAACTCGCGATAAAGCTACCGAATCGTCCACTGTACGACACCGATATTGCCTATTGGGAATGAATTTCTGGAAGGTTATTTTTAGGAAGAGAAAATATTTTATTCAATTGGTTACAGGCATCCACAAAGTTGGTGCCATTGTCGCTTAGGATAGTGGAAGGTAACCCTCTACGGGCTATGAACCTTTTTAGGGCAACTAAAAAAGTGTCCGTAGTTAAGTCGCATACCAAAAAGTGCTAAGTATCCTTTGAGGATTGGGGCTTTTTTGAGGTGAGAGGATTTGATTCGAAACGGTCCGCCGACATCTACTCCTGTATCAACAAAAGATTTGGATGAGGTTATCGTTTCCTTAGGAAGAGGGGCCATTATCTGTTGGGGAGTTACAGCTTTGAATCTGGTACAGATAACACATTTATTTATGAGTCGTTTGATTTATCTCAAACCATCTAACGGCCAGTATGGTAGCCTTACGTTTGAGAGGGTACATTGTGGTCCGCTATGTCCGAGTCGTCTGTGTTAATGGGTTACAATTAATGATGTAAAGTGATTTTTGCTAGGGAGTTAATAAGGGTGCTGTTGGTCATACGGTATGTCAGCGTTGGACAACCGTACACCTACACGGATGAGATCATTATCAAGGAACAAATTCAATGAGGTTAATTTTTTAGATAGAATAGGAGTGCTTAGTTGTAACGAAACTAGCGTATCAGAAAAGCTAGTAGCTTGAACTTGTTTTATAAGGTGAATCTTAGCTTTCAATAAGTCTAAGGGAGAAAGAGAATATTTTTTATCATGAGGGTATTTACAATTATGTACAAAGTTTAAAATGTAAGCCATTGAGCGAATTAACTTTGTTAATTTGGCTATGAATCGTAACCACATATTTTCCATTTTGTGGCTAACAAGAAGAGATACATGTTTTTCTTCGGGAGGATTGGGGATGAGCCTAGATGTTTGAAAATCCTGCATGTTGGTTTGACCATCTAGCAGAACCAGAGGGCCATTTTACCAGGAAAGAAGTTTCGTGTTATGTATCCTTCCTTTTGACAACATGTCAGCAGGGTTTAGTGAGGATTTGATGTAGCGCCAGTTATTTACTTGGGTTAGTGATTGGATGTGTACAATTCTGTTAGCTACAAAGGTGTTCCATCTAGAAGGATGAGCATTTATCCAGGAAAGAGCTACCTGGGAGTCTGACCACAAAAAACGATATTTGGATAATATTTTCAACAGTCTAGCATAAAGGGATGAAAGCAGTGCCATGGCACACAATTCCAATTTCGGAATGGTTACAATTTTGTTCAGCGGTGCTACTCTGGACTTAGAAGCTATGAGTTGAGAGGAGGCTGTTTGGTCTAAATAAATGGTTCGAAGGTAAAAACAACAACCATAGGCTGAGGAGCTAGCGTCACAGAACCCATGCGCAGTTCCATGATCAATATGTTCTTGATACAGAAAGTGGGGCGAGGTATTTTTGTATGGCTTAGGTTTAAAATGTTTTGAGAGAATATTTTCCAATCAGTGAGGGTTTGAAGATCGGTGATTGATTGGTCCCCGCCAACTTGCATGGACCATAACTTTTGCATGATGAATTTACCATGTACAATTACTGGGTTTACTAAACCTAACGGGTCGTAACATTGGGATACCAGAGACAAAATCTTGCGTTTAGTTAGGGGTTCTACATCAAGGTTCGAAGGTGTTGATATGGTGAAATGATCTGAAGTGGGATTCCAGGTAAGTCCCAACACTTTACATGAAGATTCGTCGAGATTTAGATTCTTTTCTTTAGTGCTGGAAGGAATCTTTGGAGACAACAATGAAGCATTGGTTCTGAACTTGTGCAATGTAAATCCTACTTTGTTGAGAATATAGGTTAGATCACTCTATAGGCTTTGCAAATCGTTTAGGGAATCAGCACCTGACAGGATATCGTCTACGTAGGTTTGGTGAAGCAATGTGGCTTGAGCAGAGGGAAATTGAGGGTTATTCAGAGCTACTTCTTTTAAAACCCTGCAAGCTAAATAAGGGGCACTTTTGTGTCCGAATGAGACAGTTGAGAGTTCTATACATTGAAATTGATGAGTTGGTGAATCTCGCCAGAGAATATTTTGTAGAGAACGGTATTTAGGATCTAGTTTGACTCGACGGTACATTTTTTCAATGTCGGCTGTTAACACATAAGGAAAAGTTTGAAATCACATCAATATATCAAAGAGTTCAGGTTGTATTAGAGGCCCTCTCAGTGATATGTCGTTAAGGGATACGTTGGAAGTTGTTTTACTAGAAAAGTCGAATACAATTCTAGTTTTAGTGCTCTCACTCTGCTCTCTGATTACACATAGGTGGGGTACAAAATACTTATTTTCAGAATAGGAATTTTTTAATGACAAAGGAACTAATTTTGCATGATCAAGTGATAGATATTCACCAAGTATGGCTTTATATTCAGATTTGAGGATAGGGTCTTTATTAAGTCTACGTTCTAACGATAGGAATCGTTGTTTGGCTGTTAAAAAGGAGTCTCCTAGAGTTTTTTGAGCTTTCAGATGAGTTAGAGGCATATTTACTTGAAATCGTCCACACGGTAATATTTCTGTCGTAGACTTGAATATTTCTTCTGCCAATTGGTCTTCGAGAGTGAGAGATGAAGGTTCGGGAAATTCTTCTTGGGTCCAAAATTTCTCGACAAGAGTGTGTAACGACATGTCAGCATCATTGTTAACCCAAGTTGAAGAGTTCTCTTCTTCAGAGATCAAAGTGGTTACATGAAATGAATAAGCGGGAGGACTTTCTTTACAGTTAATATTGGATAGGGGTACGGTGCCAGATATTATCCATCCCAAATGAGTATTGAGCAAAGTAGGAAGTCCATTTCCCAGTTTTATCAATCCGTGTTTAATTAAGGAATAATATATATCTGCACCTAGAAAAATGTCTATGTCTGCAGGTAAATGAAATTCATTATCAGCAAGATTATTTGCAATGTTGGAAGGAATAGGTAGATATTTTCGAGCTATGGGCAATTGAGGTATCTTTTGTGTAATTTGTGGTACAACGGCACACTATACTTTAAATATATGAGAATTAGAATACTTGGAGTGGATATCAATTTCAGTAAATTGATCAATTATATTCTGGTCATTTAGAATACCTGAGATATGTAAGTTGCGTTTGAAAATAGGAGAGGATAAAGTTTTCTGTAGCGAGGTAGTTATAATGGAGTTTTGGCTACCTGTGTCTAGCAAGGCCCTGGCATGTACAGGCTCTCCTTGTTAAGAGTACAATAGAACTTGAGAGGTAGCTAATACGATATGGGATCATGTTTGATTGATGAACCATAGAGAGATAAATTGATTTCCATTGGAAATTGAAGGCGGGGGTACTGATACGTCAATTGAGTCGAATTTTGAATGTTCATATTGGCGATTTTTATTTGACTATTTCCTTGTGAAGTATTTGCCAAGGATTGATCTGTGGGATTGGTAGAGCAATTTTTAGTATTTCTACAGAGGGCAACAGTGTGTTTTGGTATTAGGTAGTTGAGACACAAATTGTTTTCCCTCACAAAGTTGTGCCGATCATTTATAGATAAAAGAGAGAAACTATTGCAAGAGAAAATGAGGTGATTTAATGCATTACAAAAGATACAATGAATTTTCTGATTGTGTACTTGTTGATTTGAATTGGGAGTAACATGATCAGAGGATTGACTTAATAAAGATACTTTTTGATGTTTAGTATTGGGATTTGTTTCTTGAGGAGAGATATTTTCAAGAATAGTACATTGTTTATACAGAAATTTGAAAAAGTCATTGGTAGATGAAAGCTTAGACACGTCACTTTGTTCTTCAAAGGTTCTTTTTGTCTTAAAATCTAATTTCTGTTCCAAGACTTGAACAAAAAAAGCTTCAAAAATTTCCTCATTAGTACAATCAACAGAGTTTAAAGCATCTAGTATAGAAGTTGAAGTTGCAGAGAATTGTCTCAAATTTTGAGAAGTACATTTTGTTACCGGTTGAATGTTTAACAATTGCTGAAAGTAATTGTATATTAATTGTTTTTTGTTTTCATATCACTTGGACAAGAGTTTTAGGGCTACATCAAATTTTTCATCAGTTATAGATAATTTTTCAATTAGTTGAAGAGGTTCCCCTCTCAAGAAAGATTTGAGGTAAAAAAATCTTTCAGACTTTGATTGTAATTGTTCATTTTTCACAATTAAAACATTAAACAAGTTTATATATTTATATTTATATATATTTATATATATATATATATATATATTATATATACATATATATATATTTATATTATATATTCTGTAAAGTTACCTGAAAAAATAGGAATGCTAATACTCGGCAGCTTTACGTTAGATCGTGGAGGATGAGGATTGGTTGGGGGGCTATTAGATTTGGGAACAGGAGTAATTTGTTCTAAATAGTTTTTGTTATTGTCTCTTAATCTCAAAATAAATGTTTTCGAACAAGTCTCTATCCTCTTCATCGTCTCCATTATAAGGAGATTGGGATAATTGTGCGTGTGCCTCCGAGTGACTATCAAAATTTTTAGATAATGCTTCGATGCGATTATAGAGAATATTGTTTTTTAAAAGAATCTCTTTGATTTCTGAGAAATTCTACTTTTTTGTTGGAAGCCATTGTTGTAGGTTAAAGGATTGAGTAAGGTAAGCTAATGGAGTAAGAGTTACATATATTATTTTTCGATTGGTTTCCTCCTACACTTTGATTGGGAACACTATCTAATCGTAACTGTATGACAGAAGTACTAATATTTTTCAAACTGTATAACACAAGTAGGATAGCTTTAAAAACCAAATTTAAGTTCAGTAGCAATAAGTTTGTTACACGTCAACAGGATAAATTAAAGCATAATAAATTTAAACCATAAGTAATAAATTATTTGTACATACAAACATGTAATTGCAATCCAACGAATATGAAATAATTCACATGAAATTAATAATGAACAATAAACCTTTTTCTTAAAGGTTTGCAAAGATTTCAGATAGGTTAATTTGAAAAAATAAATTTTTTATCAAAAGAATATGTACGCAGAAAATCGATAATAACCAATAAACTTTTTCTACAGTTTTAACACAGGTTAAATTTGAAAAATAAATTTTTTGTACATAGAATAGATATTTTTCTTTACATACTATATGAAATTTTAACAAATGATGACTCTATAAGTACCATGAATTTTGCTGTTGCAACTGAAAGTTGGCAACACATTGTACTTCCACTATTACACTCTTCACTTGAAATGTTATTTCTTTTTTGAATTTAAAACAAAATGAGTACAATATGCACCGCACTGGAATATGATTTTTATAGAAAAACTTACTGGGTAAATTTTTACCTTCTTCCTTGCATGGACTGTGATGCTGTGGTGAATCGTTGACTGTAAAAACGACTTCAAAATCTTCAAATTCGATTAATCGCTGCCTGTGGTCCGGCCGAAGTGACCATGAAGAAAAACTAGGGTTTTCTTGAATGTAACTATCTCAGTCAAATCTCACTAAATTTACACTTTTTACAGATGCTAAACACATTACACATTGGTTCCAATAACTATAATACCTGTTATACTATTGGTTGATTTCACTTCAACTTTCATATGTTCTTTAAATACATTGATTGAGGATGGATGAGCTATTATTAAATATATATTTTTCGGTTATGCTGCCGCATGTTGATTATAAGACTCTTGGTTAGTAGGTTAGGTACTTGTCTATAAGTAGGAAACAATTAGATGTTAAAGGGTAAGTTCGCTACTAACGGGGAGGTGGCGTTAGGAGTATGATTTATAAATAATTAAAGGGTGGTTTATCACAGTTGAGGAACTAGTTTTTCAACAATAGTAAATTACTACCAAACTCATTTAGAGCTATAATATCCACGTGGGTGTGGAAAGACTAATGTAATGTTGGCACTCCTACTCAATGATAATGGTACAAGATTCAAAAATATTCATGTTTATTCAAAGTCACTATTCCAACCAAAATATGAACTGCTGCAAGATGTTATAGCCCAAGTCAAAGGCGTTGCGTATTTGCCATTTAAAGACAATGAGGAAATTATTAGCCCGGAAGAAGCTCGACCAAACTCCGTGTTTCTATTCGATGATGTGGCGTGTGATGGACAACAGAAAACTAGGGAATATTACTCCATGTGTAGACATAAGGATATCAATGCTGCCTATCTTTGTCAGACATATTTTAAAATTCCCAAACAGCTAATACGAGATAATTGGTAGGTATCGCCAAGGATTTGATGAATACATAAAGTTTCAAGTCTTCAGTTCACATCAATATATCGGACGATATTGTAGCTGACGCCTTGCGTAAGAAAAAGGTGGCTGAACTAGCCAGATCAATTTGCAAAAAATATTTAGCTTTGAAATTGGGCAAAGCAGAGCACGACGAGTCTCTTAATAAACTATTCAAATCAATATCTATGCCATTGAAGGAAATTGTAGAGTCCTCAAAGACATTGCAGAAAACCATTTCAAATTTGAAACCAATTACAAAGGAGGAGGACGAGGTAGTAAACAAAGAAGAAAAACTAGATGATGTGTTTGTACTGCCATCTTTTCTCGAATAGGAATCTGTAGCTGAAACAGATGAGGTAGGGGATATTATACGCCCCGAATCTCCAGAGGAGATGCTTCCTGACGTTTCACATGAAGCTGTACAAGAATATATAGATCAATACCCCGCGGTCAGTTTAAAATACATTGAGGATTATTTTCAAAAAATGATAAAATTGATAGAAATTACGGTCCTATGTATGATGATCACTTTGGATGGATGTTGGGTAAACGTCGAACTGTCTTTGATAAAACAAACGGTAATATAAACTTGCTACAGGATGGTAAGAAAGAGGCAGGATACTTGCCTTGAACTCCAGGATTGTACGAGCTCTTATTTTACAACGAACCCCAGTATAAAGAGGAAGATTTAAAACATTACAAAATTATGTTGAAAATACACAAAACCATCTTTATACTCTCAATCGCCTTAAAGGTTCAACTACTGACAAATACAAATACATAATTATACCATTACTTAAAACTGCGCGATCAGACTCAGTACCGAGTAGATCACAAGATACGTCTCCAATTCAACGATCTGGCTCCCTATCAACACGAACTCGCCTGAAATCAATTCCACCTAATATGAAAAAGGACTTAGCTTAACGTACAACGAAAAACCCATGGAGTATATTTATTGAGACGATCCAAAGGAATTGGTTGAACGTTTCAAATTATTGATTACCTCAAAAGAACCAGGCAATACGTCCAACGCCAACGAAATAGTTGCCATCATAAATAAACTAAAGGAAGCAAATATAGTAGAATAATCAAAAAAAGTCTATTCATTTCATTCATGTATGTCGGTAAATTCGGACATCATCGTCGTCATCGTGATACACCATATTCACGTACCGTAACAAAAACTATTACGTTTCCACACACCCCCGATGGAAACATGAATTTGTATTATAAATTTATATATAAACCGTTTTTTTATTTCATCTACACTTCAGGGTGTAAATTCACTATACATTCAAAAATAAGGCAGTTAATAACAAATGCATTTAGTTGGATACCCCTTTATTTTTTTTTAATTTTGATTGCATAATGGAGAACTACCTATATTTCTGTTGTACCTCGCAGGTAGTGAATTACATTTAATTCGAATTCTGAAAGTTCGAACCATGTTCAGTGGTTTGAGTTTCAGAATTTGAATGTAATATAATTTAATACCTTCGAGGTACTGACAGTACAATAAATATCCGCTTCTATTCACCGCCAGATGGCGGCAGTATCGAAAAATGAAAACTGTAAATATTTTTGAAGAGATCTACATAATCAGCCTATTTAGAGACACAATCGATCCAGTAATTTTCGCATTAGATTTCATACTCGACAAGAGAGCACTTCTCATTCTATCCTCGGGTCCGTTTTCTGTTAGTTCGACTCTAACAGCGTTCTGTGCACGTCGTGTTATGAAACGTAATTTTTTTGTTAAGAAGTTCTCCCCGATAAGGTAAGATTGTTCAGGCATTTCTGCATATTTTGTATTTTTGTTTGTTAGTGTTCCGATAAATGTTCTCTATTGTTTAAGTCGAAAAAATATCGGTTTAATCTATTTTCTACCAAAATACAGCCGGTCAAAGACTGACAACTCTAAATTTGTATAAAAATTAGTGTTTGACCGGTCGGTCAAATACTAGAGAAATTATGACTTTCATAATCTAAAAATTCTTGGAACTGGATTTAATAATAGGATATAGTTTATTACCTTTTTTTAAAGTTATATATTCCTCTTTAAATGGTTTAGTATTCAACCAAACTTTTGAGCTCTATAAATAAGATGAAAGCAGTTTAAATATGCGGTCGATAACTGGTTCTTTTTTTGGTCATTTACCGGGCACAAACAGGTCAAACACTAAGTTTCTTAGAATGTTCCCAATTTCATAAATATTTCAGCCTACTATAAATATTAACGTACATGTTTGTTTCTTTTCAATTTTATTAAACATCAAATATAAATAATAAATGTTTGGTCAAACACTAGCCCCTATAGCGGTCATTTACTAATAAATTGGAAAGATATGTAGAACATTTAGGATATTTGAATCAGGATTCTGTTTTTGTTTCAGTCAATTGGTGTGTCAACGAAACCTAAATTTAAATATAGTGAAGAAGATCTTCGAAAGGCGCTCGATGCAAGAAGTAGGGGTTTATCTTATGAGAAAGCAGCTTCTGTACAAAAGTCAACGCTTATTTATAAAGAAAAAGGAAAAACACCAATGGAGAGACAAATGGGCCCACCCCCATTTTTAAATCCCGATGAAGAGGAAGTATTGGTTGAATGGTTGTTCCATTCAGCTGATAGAGGTTTTCCCGTTACAAAAGCCCAGTTATTGGATAGTGTTTAATTTTTGGCAAAAGAGTTAAAACGGGATAATATCTACAAATTCAAGGATTGAAGGCGAGGGGGTACTTGGTTTAAGAGATTTTTGTCGCGACACCCTAAAGTATCTATTCGATTATCTGAAAATCTAATTGCATCCAGAGCTCGTGTCACAGAATTCTCGTTGAAACGTTGGTTTGCAGAACTTAAATCCTATTTGGTAACCAAAATTTATTGCAAATATTGGAGAGTTTTCAACTGCGATGAAAGCGCTTTTTTTTGAACCCAAAAGAGGACAAAGTTCTTGCGAAAAAAGGAGAACGAAATATATATAATTTTGTAGAAAACGATGAAAAAAAATGTCTTACAGCATTGGTTACATGTAATGCTGCGGGAGAAATTGCTCTTCCTATGGTAATATATGCCTATGTACGGTTACCTAAGAGAATTGTAGATAAAGTGCCCGAAGAGTGGGGAATAGGCAGAACAAATAGTGGTTGGATGACAGGGCCATTTTATTTGTAGACGGGCATGTGTCTCATCTCACATTAGCCCTCAGCCAATTTTGCAGGAAGAATCAAATTATTTTAGTATGCCTGCATCCAAATGACACGCATGTTTTACAGCCGCTAGATGTTGGGTTTTTTCGTCCATTAAAATCCAAATGGAAACAATCAGTCCATAAATGGAGGACACAAAATATGGGTGAAAATATGAGTCAAGAAAATTTTGCTCTTGTTTTAAAAAATGCCCTTGACAGTGTGAATAATAAAGAAGCAACACTCTTAAATACCTTCAGAGCTTGCGGATTGTTATTATTATGCTTTATTTATCATAGATAATGTTAACAATAAACAATAAAAACAACGAAGTACATACTTAATAAGCCAGATGATCAAAAAACAACTAGACAAAAAGAAAAAAAACCAAAAATAAATCTGCAAGCTACAAGATACAAGCATAAAAATATCCAGGATGTAAGCACAAAACATAAATAGAAATGTACAATTAGTTATATCAATAAAATAGTATAAGCAAATAAACAAACAAACTGTACCAAAATTAAACAGAAACATGTATAAAGCAACCATGAAATAAAGTAATATATAATATGAATAAAATATGAAATAAAACATGCACAAAATAAAATATAAAATTAAGATTAAAAATATAAAATATTACAAAAAATGTATATTATATACATGCCAATAAATAAATGTGAATATGAACCACTAGATTTCAGTGGGATTACTTTTAATGTATATGATCAATAATTTTTTAAACATTTTTACGCTTTCACTAACTTTTATGTACTACGGTAGATCATTAAATTGTACAACACCTTTGTGGAATAAATTCTTCATCGAACTTCCTTTATTGGTTGTTTTCACATAAAAATTATTTGAATTTGCTGATCTTGTGTTTTTATCATGTATTTGCGAGATTGGAACTAGCTTACCATGTAAATATTGCGGTAAGAGATTATTGATAATTTTGAAGATGAAAATCATTGTTTGTACATACAGAAACTTCTCAACTTTTAACCAATTTAAACAGTTAGTCATCAATTCCACACTAGTATACCTATTGCATCCCAGAATTACTCTCATCGCCTTGTTTTGAATAATTTGTAATCGTTCATAACTAGCTCTTGAACAACCTGTATAAATTAGTGAACAACAGTAATAAAAATGTGGTAGAATTAATGTATTGTAAACCATAAGCTTAGTATGCATTGAGAGAAATGGTGAAATTCTTCTCAAAAAACCAATTTTTTTCCCAATCTTTCTACATATGTAATCTATGTGACTATTAAATTTTAGTTCATGATCCATCATAAAACCTAAATATTTTATTTCATGTACACTCTCTAGGTCCTGATCATTTATCTTAACACTCAAATCAAGGTTGAAAAATTTAGCTCGCAAAACAGGACCACCAATGAACATAAATTTAGATTTGGATTCATTTACTTTTAGTTTATTGATCTTAAATATGTCAGAAATTTTTTTCAATTCTGAATTGACTGTTTGTACTACTTCAACAAAATTATCCCCGTAATAGTAAATGAGGGGGTCATCCGCAAAAAGATGGATTTTACATTTCTCTAGTACATTTCCCAAGTCATTTATATATAATATGAAAAGTAGGGGCCCAAGAACACTACCTTGTGGAACACCAATATTGTTTAATTCCGGATCCGATGCTGAATTGTTAAATGTGGTTATTTGATATCTGTTCCTCAAATAATGCTGAATCCAGGAATAAACTACCCCACTGAAGCCATATTTCCTCAATTTCAACAATAATATATCACGATCTATTGTTTCAAAAGCTCTTCTGAGATCGATAAAAACTGAACAAATTCCTACTCCCGGCCTATCTAGAATATTTTTCATGTCAGATATAACCAGTTGGAGTGCCGTCTCACAAGAATGCGAATTACGAAAACCAGATTGATAATTGTGTAATATCTTAGTGTTTTTAAATGAAACTCAAGGTCTCTAGTTAATTCCACAATATAATACAAGTTATTGAAAATTCTAAAAAATTGACAATTGTTTCGATAAATCAATATCATCGTCAGAATGACAGAAGTTACATTTCATTTTATGCCTACCTGATGATTAGTAGTTATATTTTTGGCTAGACCAAGAAGTAACCTAACTTGTGATTGGCTTAATATATGTTATAGAAAAAAGAAGAAGATGTGATATTACAAATATTGAAGCTTAGATATTATTAGCCCTATGGTGATATCCTGGATATCATTTTTCCAATTAAGATCAGTATAACTGTGCAATGATATAGAAAACCAGGAAAACTATATCTGCTGATCTTTACAATTATCACTTAAGAAGACAGTTTATTAGTGGAGAATTCCCTAGATTTAACTGTTCATTGACAACTTCATATTGTGGGTTTCTTAAATGTCTTCTAATTTCCAGTTCTTCAAGGAAATCCAGTTCTTGTTTCTTTTCACAAATATGCAGCACTTCTAGTTCTGTGTTAGGTGTCAATGAATGATTGGTGTCAAGTAGATGTTTTGCGTAGTGGGATTTATCTGGTTGTTTTAATCTGTAAGCTCGTAAGTGCTCACTGTATCGTATTTCAAAATTCCTAAGGGTCTGACCCAAATAGACAGCATTACATTCTGGACATTTGAGTTTATATATACCTGACTTCTTTAATAGTGGTATTTTTGTTTTTACATTTAACAATTTTGTACTAACGTTACTTTCTGTTTTAAAAGAAATTGTTGCATTCGTTGCTGAAGATATTATCTTTGAAATATTATTAGAAATATTTCCTGCATATGTGATGGTTTTATAAGTTTTAATTTCATCAGCTTGTTTAGGATATATTAGTTGTAATGCCACTTTCTCCTCTTTTTACTAATTAGTTTATTTATCATATTAATGGATAACCGTTAGATGTTGCTATTTGTCTAATTGTATTAATCTCTCTATCAAAATTACATTTGTTCATAGGAACTGAAAAAGCTCTATGTATCATTGAATTATATGCTGCTAGTCTGTGTGAGACAATCTTTGTCCTACTAGCTTTCGTTCCGACAATTGTTTTTAGGTGCTTCCACATTAGTTTTGAATTGCCTTTATTCATATCTACATTCCTCTCGTAATACCGTATTTTAGTATTTTTCAATACCTTGACACATGAATTTCTCTTTTCTTTATAACAATTCCAATCGTCTACCGCATTAATTAATGAAAATCTTTTATACGCTATGTTTTTATCTTTAATAGCATTATAACAATCAGTATTAAACCATGCATTACCCTTATTTCCAATATTAACGGTTCTACTAGGAGCTACCGAGTCCATTGCCGATAATATATTATTTGAGAAAATATCAGCCACAACATCAACATCAACCAATGAATAACCCCAATCCTTTTCAATTAACATGTTTACCATTTCATCATACTTGATATCCGAACGAATTCGCTTAGTGTCATTTAAATTAGATGCAGTTGAACAATGCGTTCCAATTTGTATTATAGAATGGTCAGATATTACATAGTCTTTTTCCACATAGGTCGATATTGAGTAGTCATTGCTTATAACCAAGTCTATTATAGATTTAGAATTCCTGAATACCCTGGTATATTCGGTAATCAACTGCCTCATCCCGTTGTTTTCAATATATTCTTGAAGTTTACGTTTATTATTTTCATAATGAATATTAAAATCACCTGTAATTATTTCCGAGCAACTACTATGCTTATCGTTATAATCATCAAACCATTTAAAGAAATTTTCAAAGAAAATATTGAGATTACCATTTGGTGATCTATAAACACCTGTTATACCATGAGAAATATTATTTATTTTTATATCTAGAGGTAGAAGCCAAAAAATCATATCCTCAACAACTGTTTTAATATTAGAGATTCGATAACCCGTTCTTACAAAGATTAGCACTCCCTCTGTATGCCGACTGCTTGAGTCACATCTTAAGATTTCATACCCGTTAATACATAATTCAGACATTTTAAAATCTTCAGTTATACATGTTTCTGTTAGGCAGAGAATTAGGGGTTCATACTCATCCACATACGCAATTATTTCATCACGATGTTTATAGAAACTTTGAGCGTTGGTACATGACAATAGGAGCTTATTATTTACAACTTTGCTGACATGTTTGGAACTATTCGTGCTTGATATTAATTGCTATTGATAATTGATTTTACCTCTATTAATTCCAATTTGCTTTCTATAACTTGTACATTCTTCATCAAATACATGATTTTGACTACACAGAGGACACACTACACTTGACTTACACTGATCAGCACGGTGGCCGTATTTCCAACAATTGAAACACCTAAGGACACTCACAAATTCAAAATATTTATAACTGGACCATCCTATATATTTATATCTTTATTCTTAGTAAAGTAATTGAAATGTTCACCAGACATTTCAATTAAAACATTACACCGCCTCCCATTCATCTTCGCAGCATACACACGGAGGCATCGAATTTCATCCCTCATTGTATCTGGGAAATTCTGGTTCACTATCTGAGATATCAGACTCTGATGGTCAGTTGTATCCTCTTTCAAGACATCAACTATTTTTATACGTGGTTTGAATAAGTTACCAATTTTAACGTCATAACCATTACCTAATTCTCGTTCCGCTGTTGATTTCAATTTTTGTAGTGAATCCTTGTTATCACAATGTATCACTAAACCATTAGTTGTTTGTTTTATTTTCGATACAGATACCGAAATATCTGCAGGGTTAACTTTTTTCAGTAACTCGTTTTTAATATTCCTACCATTTTATTTTTTATTTTTTGATTTGATAACAAGGGGTTCTACTACTTTTTTTTTGTTTCGAACAACTTCGGACCACACAGGTTTCGTTTCCACATTTTTGTTTTCAAATAATTCAATTAGTTTATCGGTTATATCGATTGTGTTGACTTTTTTTAGTTTGTCATTAACAACCGATAGGCAATTATCACAAAACCATTTTAAATTAGGTGTATCTTGTAAAAACTTTGATGACTGGTCTTTCACTCTGATACACTGTAAATGAAAATATTTCTCACATAAATCGCATTGGATATTTTTTGTATTTACTATAAAGTTGTCTGAGCACTGAGCACACACGTGTGTACCCGACGGCATCGTACTTACTGTCCGTTGAACCAGGATAACATTAATTTAAAAAAATATTTTAAAGAAGAAATCCCTATCCCTATGGAAAAAAATTCGCTAAAAAACATCACATCATGATCTTACACAATATATAGAGAAGGAATTGAGACCGGATAAGCTGGAACGTTTTCAGGTAAATGGAGATGTTTGGAAAGGATACATAGAAGATACAAATTTATTTTATCTCTGGATATGTTTGAAATTAAAATGTCAGGACCACTCGCTAGAAAACGAACAACAAATTCAAGAAAATTGCTATCAACAAAATAAACAAAATGATAATCATGAAAAAATCGTAACGGTGATGGTGCACCAAGAAGATAAGCCCGATTCTTATGAAGTAACTAACGTTCAAGCGCACGATATTTCTTCGATTAATAATTAATCGACATTGTCTTCTGGTATTGATACATGCATTGATGCAGTGTTAGATAATGTTAACGATTCACTGCCAATTCTGAACATTGATTTTCTAGATAAATCTGATATTGTAATGCCTCTAGAGGAAGATGAACATCAAGCTTTTGTCCAAAAATCTCTACAAAAAAACCCGTTATAATCAGTTGAAAGAATCCAAATAATAGAAGCTGGATACGAGTTTCATGAAAACACACCACCAAACCCGACAGCGCCTTACCAATGTGTAAAAGAAAACCCGCTTAAGACAGTTGAAAACATCCAAATAATGGAAGTTGAAAGTTCAGAGAAGAATAACGTTGAGGCCTTTGAATACAAGTTGCAAGAAAACACACCACCGAACCCGACAGTGCAGAACGTAGATGAGTCAATAAGTGAAAGGAAAGAAAACATTCGAACACATTTCAAGAAAGTATTATTTTGGCCTGATGTGAGTAAAATTAAAAATGTTAAACGAAAGCTCAAAGGAAAAATTCCCACCGTAGCATCATCTCAGGAATGACAACATTACCACCGAATGAAGGAAGAGACGAAAGAATTACAAGAAAAGGCGAAAGAAGAAAGGAAATAAAAAAGGATTAAAAAAGTTAGTTCGTAGTCAGAAACTACAAAAACATCAAAACAAGAATTGAAATCAGATAGTATTGTGGAAGTAGGAGAGTACTGAATTGTGAACTATTACGGTTCTCAGTTTCCTGGCGAAGTTTTAGATGAAAAGCCAAGGGAAATAAAAGTTAAGGCTATGACACCCAGCGGAAAAAACTGGAAATGGCCAGAGCGTGATGATGTTTTGTGGTATGACTCAACCAAAGACTTTGTCAGAAAAATTCAGAAACCAAAACCAGTTAATAAGCGGGGAATTTATGAAATATGTGATATTAATTAAGTAAACACACTTTCTAGCCAAATTTCAAATTAGTTCAAATAAAAACTGTTGCAATTTCATTTTCTATGATTTAAAACATATTTTCTTTCATTATAAACTTGAATTGCTCAAAAAGTACAAATAAAACAATTTTTAAAAACAAATGAAACGGATAAATAATAAATTTCCCTGAATAAGAGTTTTTTCTTTAAACGGTTAAACACTTGCACTGTTAAGGTCAAAAACTAGATAATTTCGGTCAACTAATATAATGATAGTGGTCAAACACTAAATGACAAATAACGTTTTAATTTTTATTATTTAAAATGTCTACTTTATTATGGTATATTAATTATGTGGAGTAAGTAACCTTCAAAAGAATGACATTATGTTTTAATCACATTTTTGATTATTTTATTCAAATGTATAATTGTCGACAGTATGGCTCGGACAAACACTGGCATCAAAAAATGCTTAACTGGTCAATTACTGGCGTTTTACCCTATGTTTTTAGAAAGGTTTGTTTTTAGAAAATACATATTTTTTCGACGTCGTAGGTTTATTTCATTATACTTTCCTGGAATTTGTTTAGCATAAAAGAAATCTACTGAATTTTTGACAAGATATTTACTGATGAAATGAATATCGAACTGGCAACTCTGCATGTGGTGTGGAAAGCCGCCTGCTCTCATAATTTTAAGGTAAGTCAGAGTAAATAAGATTTATTGTAATTAATAGGATTAATAATTCTTACCTTAGTTTTTAAAAAAATTAAAATTACAATTATACATGTAAGGAAAATTAAAAATATAGCTTACCTTTTGAATACGTATTTTATTCATTAAAAAATAGACTGATACCTACATAAATCTCGAACAAAAAATAACGTAGCCATATATTGATCACGCTGTGAGAAATACCATTTCCACACTCGTGAGAAAAGTTGAACTTTCCCCACTTGTTGCACAATATACTATTTTCTACGCCCTTTCTTTAAAGTACCTTGTATTTCATCGGTTTGCAGCGCTTAAAGTGGTTGTTTATGGTTATAGTGAAAAAAAGTAAAAAAGCGTTAAAAAAAGTGCCATAACGTTAACTTTATTTCACGCTTCCCATAAGCTAACACAATGAATCTTGGCTGGGCATCGAGGATGGACTTTCATGAAATTTGGAATGCGTATAACTAACACAATGAATCTTGGCTGGGCATCGACGATGGACTTTCACGAAACTTGGAATACGTATAATTGTAATTTACCGAAGGAGCTTAATTAAAATATCCCAAATTTCTATTTGAATTTTATTTTTTTGTATAGGGCTGTAGAAAAAATAATGTATGCAACATGTGCATAAAGTGTCCTTTTTTTCACTCATGGAACTTTTTCCATTCGTGAAATAAAGTACCACTTTATGGACTTGTTGCATAAATTACTATTTTAATACAACCACTATGCAAAACACGCTATTCTACACAAATTTTTACACGCGTTAGAAAAGTAATGACTAACAGTGGGAAAAGTACACGTTGTGGCACTTTTCCGCACAGAAATGTCAATGTCAAATAATTTTTGACAATCAAAAATTATTTTTATAGTGAATTTCGTTGACAGACGCTAATATTATAATTAATGAAAACTGATTATCAAAAAAATATACACCAGGCATAACAATTCAAAATTGATTTTTTTATATTCTTTCTGTTCAAAGTTCAAATAAATTATAATTTACTTTTCCTACGATCACTACCCAAAGTAGGCTTTTGCACTCTCAAATCTAACCGCAAAGTTGATGTTTTCCGTGATCTGTCATAATTTGACATTATTTACGCTCTAGAGCGTACTTTTCCTCTCACATGTTTTCATTTACAATAAACTAAAGAAAGTTAGTAAATAAGAGGTATATTAATAGTACATTATACACCAAGCGACTAAAGTGACCCATTTAATCCCGCGGATGGGACCCATTTAATCCCTGAGGGAATCAACCCATATACATTTTTAATAAAAATAAATACTACTTAGGATGGACTTTTACGAAACTTGGCTGGGCATCGAGGATGCACTTTTATGAAATGAAACTTGGCCGGGCATCGAGGACGGACTTTTATGAAATGAAACTTGGCTGGGCATCGAGGAAGGACTTCCATTTTTTTGTAGTAAGTCAAAGTGCGCCAATAAAAAAATAGCGTAAAGTATTCGTGGATAACTGGTCTTTCAAACACGCGCGATTTTTCGAGCACGACGGCGCAGTGTTATAAGACTTTACAGATTAGACCGATTCAAACGTCATTTTAATTATTATTTTCCATCTTATAAACCCATCCAAAATACCTATGTTATAGTTGTAGTTAATATTTAAAAATATTCAAAGTGTATAAATAATTACTCCCAATATTTTTCGAACCTCAATTTGTTTAACCTTGTAAATGTCATCTTAATGTCGTTTACGGCTTTTGTAAGTTTTAAATTGTCATTAGTTGCTTTTACGCTGTTTTTAATAGATTAAGTTATTTTTCTTCTCGACACCTTGACTCAAAACATCAAATTGCAGGAGGTTATTGACACAGGATACGCGTGATACACCATTGAAGCTTCTTGAGTTTGTAATTTGTTGAATTGTTGTGTTAATAAGTGATATCATGAGCCAGCTTCCGCTGATAGAGCATCTAAAAGGGCACGAGAGCTATGGTACGTGGAAATTCACGGTACAGATTTATTTAGAACACGAAGAGCTTTGGGACGCAGTAAAAGGCTTTTTCATGTTTTTTTTAATTATTTGTCTAAAAATAAGGTGATCGTAGAAAAAATCTTGTGTGCAATTCGAGCAGAAAGTGCGTTGCCGCTTTCGGCAACTCTCTGCCTTAAGCGGCAAAGTATCACTTCCCGCTCTTAATACACAAATAGCTATTTTTCTCTCATTGATGCATGCGGAAAAGTGCCATAACGTATACATTTCCTACTGAAGTCATTACTTTTCTAACGGATATCTAAGAAAAGGCCTGCTTTGCGTATAAAAATGTATGTAGAAAAGCGTGATTTACATAGTGGTTGTAGAAAAACTACTATTGCCTATTTTTAATTTTAAAGAATAGTTTGTTATAAATAACATGTTGCCTATTAGAGAAATTTTCAAAAACGAATTCATTGACTGTGTTGTTTGATTCTTCAATTCAATAAGATTAATTTCAAGTCTAAGTATTGTTTTTTGATTACAAATAATTTCATTATTTAGAAGCTTATTTACTAACCTTTTATAGATATAATAACTATTACTTGTTTCTTGTTCTTGGCGTATGAGCATGTTTTTTTATGTTTGATATTGTTCTGTAAAAACTTGGGAAGAATGTTCTTTTGTCTACATTGTAGGAAAAAGCATCTTGTATTGTCTATTCTCACCATTTTGAGATATTAAGCAAAAAAATGTAAGATAAAGACTAAGTTGCTGTGTAGTAAAACTGATTGGCCGAAAAAAACTAACAAAAAGTATGAAGACTAAAACATTAACTGCACTCAAAAAAACATTGAGGAAAGTCAGAAAAAATATATTTACACTGGTGGAAATTATGAAAATATTCAGAGAAAAAAAATAAAAATTAAGAGATAACGTTCGTGCAAGGGAAGCAATTTTAACCAATTGAAATATTACGAGGATCGAGCGATGTATTGGTTCGACGAATTTTAAACGATATACGTTCAACTGACCTCGTATCTCAAACGCCTCGAGTTATGAAACGATAGATGTCCTGTCAGCTGAATTCGTGACCTTATATGGCATTGTTACATCGAACCATCATCGGACGATCGACTACGTCATAATGCTGAATTGCACTACTGGACACCGCATAGCTTCATTATACATATTTTATATTCAGAATGATTGTAGACTTTATATTGTTAACTTCAATAAATATTAATAAAGTGTAATTATTGTAATTAAATAATTTTTAAAAAAGTAAAGTTTTAACTTGAAAACATAAAGTGGTGCAGTCAGTAGGATCCAAAAGGATTCTCATCGTGTATTATCCTTCAGTTTCTACTGTTTATTTGGAAGAACCTTCATCGCGAAATTTTCCAAATTTTGAACAATCCGAAAAGTGCAAATAAACGTTTGAGAAGATTACGGTGCCAATCCAGAGAGTGCAGTCCATCGAGGATCAATGGAAATCATCGCAATTTTACTGTAAGTTGCTCATATTATTTATCCTATTATCTTTCTTAGCCTATGTCATTCTCCTCATCTGAAGATTCCATAGTGGAAAGCGACAGTGAGCTTAATATTAGTATTGAATCAAATTTTAATTTTAATTCTTCTGACGAAGAAAAAGAAAGTTCAGTATTAGAAGTTAGTTCTCTTTTAAATAGTTTAAGCATTGAAGGAAATATTAATTCTAATAATAGTCAATTGAATTCAACAATGTCTGTTCCCAAATTTGAAATTAAATTATTAGAAATCGTGCCAAAATTTGATGGTAATCCGCTTGAATTAGCGTCTTTCTTAGAGACGAGTAACACTTTAATTAAAACTTATTGGGATCCAGATCCCGCAAATGTCAATTGCGTTCAAAACATTAGTTTGATTTTCGGAATATATGGAAAATTAGTTGGAAACGCGAGAGAAGTTTACAGTATTTGCATAAACAAAGATTGGGAAACAGTTAAAAGCACTCTGGTAGCTCACTTTGGCGACCAGAGAGACGAAAACGGATTACTCTTTGATTTAGATCAGTTGAGACAAAATTCTAACGAACCTGCTCTTAATTTTTACACTAGAGTAATGTCTAATTTGAGTGCTCTTCATAATTACGTTGATTGTCATGAAACTAGTCAAGCTGGTGCAACCGTAAAGAAAAATTTTTACAATACACATGCTTTAAAAATATTTCTGGCCGGTTTGAAAGAACCTATGGACTCCACAATTCGAGCTATGAAACCCGATACTCTTGCAACAGCTAGACAATTTATTATTGCAGAAAATAATATCCGTCACCTTCAAAAATCAAATAACGAAACTTTTAAGAATAAACCATATCCAAAATTTAATCAAAACTATCAAAATAAAACTAATTTTAATGTCCCTAACTTCGGTCACAATTTAATGCCAATACAAAATTTTTCAAATCCATTTCCTCGTGGACCAATCAATGTTCAACCCAGATTCATCCCACATAGATTCCCGACTAATAGACAAGTTTTCGGTCCTCAACAACCTTCAAGAGCACCGAGTAATGTGTGGAAACCTAATTCAAATTTCCGTCAGCCCAAACCAACTCCCATGAGTGGCATCTCGTCAAATACATTTAACAGATCCAACTTTAATCGAAACCAAAATCGATTTGCACTTCCACCTCCACAACAATACCAACCATCACAACCCAGATTTACTTCTGAAGAACTGCACAATGTCGACCAAACGCAATAATATGACTATTATCAATCAAACACTCCTTACTACCCTTATGAAAATAACATGCTTGACCAAGATAACGTTTATGACCAAAATTATATTGCTCCCTATGAATTTAATGACTATGTAGACACCACAAATTCAATATCTGACAATCCAGAAACACAAAGCAACGACGAACAAAATTTTCAAGACGCTCCCGAACCAACAAATCAGACGTAGAAATTTTTTCAATTTATGACAAGAAAGATCTTCCATACATAATAATTTCTGATCCTCCCTTAAAATTATTGATAGATACCGGAGCTTCAAAGTCATTTATAAACCCCGAAATTGCTGAAAATTATTTCCCAAATTATATCTATAAAGAACCAATTACCATCAGCTCAGTCTTCCAAACAACTACTAGAGATTTTTGCGCTAAAATTCCAGCTTTTCGCGAATTCAACTCAAATAAAATCATGAAATTCCATCTTTTTAAATTCCATCATTTCTTTGACGGCTTGATAGGTTACGAAACTTTAAAGGATTTAGAAGTACATATCGATCTAAAAAATTCACTTTTAAAAACACAAAACGCTAACCTACCATTATCTCACTACTCTTCTAAAGGCAAACTTTTATTTTTCGCTCATGTTGAACCCAATTCCATAGAAACCGCAAAAATACCTGTCAATATACCAAATGGTACTGTTCGAATTCCATACACTGAACTATCTAGTTGTAGTATCAAAGAAGGTGTCACTTTCTCAAAAAATGGATATGCCTCAGTTGATATTATAAATACCTCCGAAAATGTTCAAGATGTCTTTCTATACAAACCCATAGTTGTAGAACCTTTTGAAGACAATTACGAAATCTTCCAAATTTCTGTTCAAAGCCCTGCCGACGATCATCCCTATAATTTCGACACTGCCCAATGCATTCGAACTTCTCATTTAAATTCAGAAGAAAAATTCGAAATCGAAAAACTCTGTAAACAATTTCGTGACATATTCCATAAAGAAAATTCACCCCTATCTTTCACCAACCAAGTCAAACATAAAATTAAAACAACAGACGAACTTCCAGTCTATACTAAGTCATATCGATACCCCTACATCCATAAACCTGAAGTCGAACGTCAAATTAACGACATGCTAGAAAAAGGGATTATTAGGCCTAGCGACTCACCTTGGTCATCTCCTATATGATTGTTCCCAAAAAAGCTGATGCATCTGGAAGAAAGAAATGGCGCATCGTCGTTGATTACCGAAAAATCAATGAAAAGACCATTGACGACCGTTATCCCATTCCAAACATAACTGACATACTTGACAAACTTGGACGCTGTTATTATTTCACCACCTTAGATTTAGCCAGTGGATTTCATCAAATTGAAATGCATCCCGACGATATTAAGAAAACCGCTTTTAACGTTGAAAATGGTCATTTCGAATACGTCAGAATGCCTTTCGGTTTAAAGAACGCCCCTGCAACATTTCAGAGGGTCATGGATAATGTACTAAAAGAACTCCGTAATAAAATTTGTTTCGTCTATATGGACGACATAATTGTCTTTTCAAGCTCACTCCAAGAACATATTAATAATTTAAAAAGTGTTTTCCAAAAGCTTCGTGAGAGTAACCTCAAGGTTCAACTCGACAAATCCGAATTTCTTAGAAAATAAGTATCATTTCTAGGTCATATTATCACCCCTCAAGGCATCAAACCCAATCCTGATAAAGTAAAAGCTATTACCAACTACCCCTTACCGAAAACCACGAAAGACATAAAAGCTTTCTTAGGCCTTCTCGGGTACTACAGAAAGTTTATAAAAAATTTTGCCAAATTAACCAAACCCTTTACAAGCTGTTTAAAAAAAGGCGCTCACATCAATATACTTGACCCGATTTACATAAAAACATTCGAAGATTGCAAATCTCTTCTAATCAATGAACCCATTCTCATCTACCCCGATTTCACCAAAGAATTCATTTTGACCACAGATGCAAGTAATTTCGCAATAGGAGCAGTCCTCTCCCAAGGAACAATCGGTGGAGACAAAGCCATAGCATATGCTTCTCGTAGACTTAACGCTACTGAACAAAATTATTCAACAATTGAAAAAGAGTTGTTAGCAATAGTTTGGGGTACAAAACATTTCCGGCCATATCTTTTCGATAATAAATTCAAAATCGTCACCGATCATAAACCTCTACAATGGCTAATGTCTCTAAAGGAACCAAATTCCCGACTTGTCCGTTGGAGACTGAAGTTAGAGGAATTTGACTACGAAATCGTATATAAAAAAGGTTCTTGCAACACGAATGCGGATGCTCTTTCCCGTATAGAAATTTATCCAATAGATAACGAAAATAGTTCCGGCTCTGATCTACCGCCAATTTTGCAATATATGAAAGAATTTAATGAAACTAACGCTACAACCAAATCAGACTCACAATCTCTCGTTCCCGAAGTAGATTCAAATGACGAAAATGACGATCAAACAATACACACTAGTTTAGAAAACCCAATACTTGGAATCGAAATAACCGAGAAATCATTAAATGTATTTTTAAATCAAATAGTAATAATCAAAACTGATCAAAATCCTCATCAAGAAATTAAAAAATTATTCGATAACCCTGCAAGAACCAGATGGTTCTTACACCTGAGTGAAAATTCTTTTGAAAACCAAACTATTCAATTCTTAAAAGACTATGCTGTTCCGAAGAAACGGTATGCCTTTAATTTTCAGAACGGTATCGATGAAACTCTTCTCAAAACCATGTGTAGAATAGTTCCCCAGACCTTTAAAAGCTCTGCATTTATCTTAATCAAATCAAATATTATACTACATGACGTTAAAATCGAATCCCAACAACAAAAACTTATAAAACAACAACACGAAGGCATTACAAATCACAGGGGAATTCACGAGACTGCTAACCAACTAAAAACCAAATTTTATTGGCCAAAACTAAATAACGACGTAAAAGATTTTATCAATAACTGTTCCATTTGTCAACAAGTTAAATATGAGAGACACCCGCCTCTAATAAAACTTCAGCTAACCCCAACTCCAAGAAAACCACTCGAAACGTT
The DNA here is from genome assembly GCA_963921935.1 of Galeruca laticollis. Classification (NCBI taxonomy): domain Eukaryota; kingdom Metazoa; phylum Arthropoda; class Insecta; order Coleoptera; family Chrysomelidae; genus Galeruca; species Galeruca laticollis. The sequence continues at coordinate 259,081,230 of OY998176.1, read as the reverse complement.
ACACATAGACACTTTTAAATTTGACAATACAATTACGATGACAGTATGTGACAGTTTTAGTAGATTTGGACAAGCTTACATAATTCCAACATTATCTGCGATTCACATCTATCAGTCATTATTACAATTCATTTCTACGTATAAAATTCCAGAAAACATTGTATCTGATAATGGCACAGAATTTACTCAATCCACTCTCAAAGGCTTTGCTAAATTATATGGTATTAACTGGCATTATACTCTTCCACATAATCCTAATAGCAATGCAATCGTAGAAAGATTTCATTCTACAATATTAGAACACATGAGAACATTATCCCTAACGAATCCAAAATTAAACCCATTCGAAAAATTGAGATTGTCCATTTTGGGATACAATAACTCAATTCACTCTGTCACCAAACATAAGCCTATTGACCTTCTTCTAGGACATCTTCACCTAAAAGATCCCATCGAAATCGACGACGAAGCTCAACCAGATAACATTCAATTAAATGAACATAATGAAACTATGAAACAATTATATGACAGAATACATACCGACACTAGTAACAAAAAACAAAAAAATATTGAAAAAGTAAACGAAAAACGTACAGATCCCCCAGACATTCTCCCTGGCACTACCCTTTACAAGAAACAATCGGAACGACAATCTAAAACTAAACCTCCATATAAACCCGAAGACATTTTGACATCAAAAGATATTACAGTAACGACTTACCAAAACAACTATCATAAACAACTATTTAAACCCGTAAGAAAACTAATTAATGTAACTTCACAGGACGTTGACTCTTCAGACAGTGACGAACCAGAAGATACAGATTAAATCCTTGAAAAGTAATCCTGGCATCCTATCTTTCGAACTAGGACCAGCTAGGGTAAAAATCGCTTCCCATACATTTTTACACTATATCCCTACAAACCCCATCCGAAATCAAATTACAAATCTAAGTTTACAATATTACTCATTGAACAACTTATTTAATAAGACGAACCATATTCATGAACATTCTTTGAGAAATGTTTATAAACAATTGCAATTTGAAGTTAATAGTATAAATGTTAAAATGAACTCCATATTTCCATCTAATCGAATTAAGAGAGGAATAATCAACCCTCTTGGCTCGCTAGTGAAACTCGTTACTGGCAATATGGACCAAGAAGATGCCAACAAAATATACGCAAGTATTAGCGAACTGCAAAATGATCAAAATAAAATCATTAGAGAAGTAAATTCACAAATAACTCTTAACAAAAATCTTATGGATAGCGTTAATGAATCAATATCAATAATTTCAAATAATCAGCTTCTAATATCCAACAAAATTAATGAATTAGGAAAAGCACTCAACGAAACATCTTATGATTATTCACACTACATAGAATTCCAAGAAATTTTTAGTCAAATAAGAATCAATCTGGACTCTATGTCCAGCTTTCTTAATGACATCGAAAATGCAGTAAGTTTTGCCAGTTTAGATGTTCTGCATCAAAGCGTAATCTCCCGTGAGGATCTTAAAGAAATAGTCCAAATTTTATATAACACATACACATATGATCAATTATTATTCAATGAAAACCAAATATTAAAATATTATGCTATTGTTAATACTAAAGTTTATTATGAAATTGACTGTCTCGACCCTTACTTCGTGGAATATGCTCATATTAGCGTTTTTAAATGAAACTCAAGGTCTCTAGTTAATTCCACAATATAATACAAGTTATTGAAAATTCTAAAAAATTGACAATTGTTTCGATAAATCAATATCATCGTCAGAATGACAGAAGTTACATTTCATTTTATGCCTACCTGATGTTTAGTAGTTATATTTTTGGCTAGACCAAGAAGTAACCTAACTTGTGATTGGCTTAATATATGTTTATAGAAAAAGAAGAAGATGTGATATTACAAATATTGAAGCTTAGATATTATTAGCCCTATGGTGATATCCTGGATATCATTTTTCCAATTAAGATCAGTATAACTGTGCAATGATATAGAAAACCAGGAAAACTATATCTGCTGATCTTTACAATTATCACTTAAGAAGACGGTTTATTAGTGGAGAATTCCCTAGATTCAACTGTTCATTGACAACTTCATATTGTGGGTTTCTTAAATGTCTTCTAATTTCCAGTTCTTCAAGGAAATCCAGTTCTTGTTTCTTTTCACAAATATGCAGCACTTCTACTTCTGTGTTAGGTGTCAATGAATGATTGGTGTCAAGTAGATGTTTTGCGTAGTGGGATTTATCTGGTTGTTTTAATCTGTAAGCTCGTAAGTACTCACTGTATCGTATTTCAAAATTCCTAAGGGTCTGACCCAAATAGACAGCATTACATTCTGGACATTTGAGTTTATATATACCTGACTTCTTTAATAGTGGTATTTTTGTTGTTACATTTAACAATTTTGTACTAACGTTACTTTCTGTTTTAAAAGAAATTGTTGTATTCGTTGCTGAAGATATTATCTTTGAAATATTATTAGAAATATTTCCTGCATATGTGATGGTTTTATAAGTTTTAATTTCATCAGCTTGCTTAGGATATATTAGTTGTAATGCCACTTTTTTCTCTTTTTTACTAATTAGTTTATTTATCATATCTAATGGATAACCGTTAGATGTTGCTATTTGTCTAATTGTATTAATCTCTCTATCAAAATTACATTTGTTCATAGGAACTGAAAAAGCTCTATGTATCATTGAATTATAAGCTGCTAGTCTGTGTGAGACAGGGTGATTAGAATTGAATGGAATTGTCACATCAGTCTGTGTTGGTTTTCGGTAAATTGAATAATCAAGTACATTATTAACTCTTTGAATTTTTAAATCAAGAAAATTGATTGAGCTATTTTCTTCAATTTCTAATGTAAATTTAATTTTCGGGTGTAAATTATTGATGTGGTTGAAAAACACATCTAATTGTCGCTCACTACCCATAAAACAAGCTAATATGTCATCCACATATCTATACCAAAATAAAATATTTTTCGAAATATTACTTTCAAAGATCTTTCTTTCTAAATTGTCCATAAAAATATTTGCTAAAATAGGTGATATAGGGCTTCCCATTGGTAAACCTTCATTTTGAATATGTATCTTATTGTCAAAAGTGAAATAATTCTGATTAATGCATACATCAAATAAATTAAGTATATCTGATATTATTCCTGGATTAATATTTTTATCTTCTAGTAATTTTCTTACAAGTATTAGACATTCTTTAGGAGGAATTTTAGTGAACATATTAGTTACATCGAACGATATGAGTTTATAGTTATCTTGCAAGTGGATTGATTTCAACTTTTTGATTAGTTCTATTGAATTTCTAATTGAGTACTGAGATTCATATCCGTAAGTATTGAGTATATTGTTGAGCTTTTTTGCCAATATATTATTAGGAGCATTAACATAAGAGACTACAGGTCTAATTGGTTTCGTTATTTTATGTAATTTAACTGTTCCATATAATTGTGGACAATGAGGATTCTTATGTATGATAGACCTCTTTTCGTAATCATTTAAAAGATAATTTGAATTATTAACAATATCCCTTACATTATTAGAAAACTTCTTTGTTGGGTCTGCTTTAAGAACTTTTACATCGCTGGATTCTATAAAGTTATATACTTTGGAATTGTAATTTTCAGTCGTCAAAATGACAGTAGCATTCCCCTTATCGGATTTTGTAACTGTTAGGTTATTGTTCTCTATCTTCTCTTTTATTGCGTTTAAAACTGAAATGTCATTTTTTGTTTGACGTTTAACTTTTGAAGGTTCAATATTTTTGATTAAATTGGCAATTTTTAATTTCTCATAAAGAAAATTATTTGAATTAGATTTTAAAGCTATTTCTGACTCTGTAGCTAAAATTTGTTTAATATTATTCGTAAATTTAGGTGGTATGCTGTACTTTGAACCTTTATTTAAAAATTCTATTTCACTATTTGTAAAATTAGTGTCTGAAAGGTTTTCAAATCGTGGTGCAAAGTGTGTTGGTATGTAGGTACTTACAGTTTCATGATGTTTTGAGTATTGAATTTTATGTTGTGTGTGTTCAAGATTCTGTAGCTTCTTTTCTTGTTTCTTAAATTTCATATGCTTCATAGTGCTGATATTTTCTCTAATTTTGTCATCCAAACAGTCAAATTCTACTGGATGTAATTGGAATGTGAGTTCTGAATGTAGTTGATAATTTACTTGATTATTCAATTTACCGAAAACCAACACAGACTGATGTGACAATTCCATTCAATTCTAACCACCCTGTCTCACACAGACTAGCAGCATATAATTCAATGATACATAGAGCTTTTTCAGATCCTATGAACAAATGTAATTTTGATAGAGAGATTAATACAATTAGACAAATAGCAACATCTAACGGTTATCCATTAGATATGATAAATAAACTGATTAGTAAAAAAGAGAAAAAAGTGGCATTACAACTAATATATCCTAAGCAAGCTGATGGAATTAAAACTTATAAAACCATCACATATGCAGGAAATATTTCTAATAATATTTCAAAGATAATATCTTCAGCAACGAATGCAACAATTTCTTTTAAAACAGAAAGTAACGTTAGTACAAAATTGTTAAATGTAAAAACAAAAATACCACTATTAAAGAAGTCAGGTATATATAAACTCAAATGTCCAGAATGTAATGCTGTCTATTTGGGTCAGACCCTTAGGAATTTTGAAATACGATACAGTGAGCACTTACGAGCTTACAGATTAAAACAACCAGATAAATCCCACTACGCAAAACATCTACTTGACACCAATCATTCATTGACACCTAACACAGAAGTAGAAGTGCTGCATATTTGTGAAAAGAAACAAGAACTGGATTTCCTTGAAGAACTGGAAATTAGAAGACATTTAAGAAACCCACAATATGAAGTTGTCAATGAACAGTTGAATCTAGGGAATTCTCCACTAATAAACCGTCTTCTCAAGTGATAATTGTAAAGATCAGCAGATATAGTTTTCCTGGTTTTCTATATCATTGCACAGTTATACTGATCTTAATTGGAAAAATGATATCCAGGATATCACCATAGGGCTAATAATATCTAAGCTTCAATATTTGTAATATCACATCTTCTTCTTTTTCTATAAACATATATTAAGCCAATCACAAGTTAGGTTACTTCTTGGTCTAGCCAAAAATATAACTACTAAACATCAGGTAGGCATAAAATGAAATGTAACTTCTGTCATTCTGACGATGATATTGATTTATCGAAACAATTGTCAATTTTTTAGAATTTTCAATAACTTGTATTATATTGTGGAATTAACTAGAGACCTTGAGTTTCATTTAAAAACACTAAAGTTTGTTATGATAAAGATAAAATCATATTTTCATTAGAATTTCCACTGGTCCATCCAGATGTATTTACCTACTACCACTTATATTCCGTACCTAATATAAATAACTCTGTCCTTATTCCTCCTTCTACTTACCCAATTATGAGCAACAACCAATATCAGTATCAAGAAGAAGAATGCATCGATCTCCAATCCGTCTACTACTGTAAAACCAACAGGCTACAAGTAACCAGAGAAACAAAAGACTGCATCACATCTCTCCTCTCAGTCACATCATCGCCAGAGAATTGCCAACAAATCGCTGTAAAAGTCTCCGAACCAATAATAGAAGAAATTAACGAAAGCCATTACATTGTAATATTCCCAGAATCACAAAAAATACAAACAGATTGTGAAGAATCAGGAGTTTCAGTCTTAGAAGGAAGCTATTTATTAACAATCCCGCCAAGATGCTCTATAGCTACTACAAAATACACATACAAAAACGAAAAAGATATCATCGAAGGACATCCTATAGCTCTCGAAGGAATCCAAGAAGTACCACTTCCAATTTTGAATATCCAAGAAATTCAGCTAAAGAAAATCAACTTAGACAAACTTCAAGAAAACAATGCAAACCCGCTTGATGAACTCAAGATGCCTGTGGCCTTTTCTCGAATTGCTATCAGTTCAAGTACCATAATCTGCATACTTCTAATCTGTTATTTCCTGTTTAAATATAGAAACCTTATGAGAAAGGTTTTTCAGCATAAAAAGAAGCCTACCAACATCGATCCAACTCAAGTGGTTCCACCCTCGCTTCACCCTTGAGTTTTCTTTGGGGATGGAGGAGTTATGAAACGATAGATGTCCCGTCAGCTGAATTCGTGACCTTATATGGCATTGTTACATCGAACCATCATCGGACGATCGACTACGTCATAATGCTGAATTGCACTACTGGACACCGCATAGCTTCATTATACATATTTTATACTCAGAATGATTGTAGACTTTATATTGTTAACTTCAATAAATATTAATAAAGTGTAATTATTGTAATTAGATAATTTTTAAAAAAGTAAAGTTTTAACTTGAAAACATAAAGCTCGTTGAGATTCTCCAAAAGGTGCATGTCCTGCAAATACATTTTACATGATTTTCATAATGCAAATACACTTTCATCAGACAACAGTAGAGAACTGAAATTGCGTAGTCGCAAGCTGTGGATGATATCAGTCACTCAGTCTCACAATCGCTCGTATATGGATGTATACACTGTATATAATTGCAGAATCTTCTACGATAGGTGCTAGGCCCAGGAATGGAAAATCAATTATAAAACTATGGATATAGTATATCTGCTTTTTCTACACTGTCGAATGACGAAGGACCACTACCCCATTTTGCGTCATGGATAGATTGACAAGGTTTGTAAAAGTCGAATTCAAATATGTAGAAATGTAAGTTCCTTTATTATTAACAGGTAGGTGTAATTAATGTGGCAACATAGCCATGATCTGATGTATCAACACAGTCACTTATATTAGATATTCGCTAACGTTTAGAACAAACAAACATATAAGGGATAAAAATAAGGAAAATGTGTAGACCAATTACGAAACTTGTGAATATAATTAAACTTCCTCCCCAGTAACATACTACTCAATAACTAATCCGAATCAGTAGCTTTGGTTATATCCCGGGTTGATATGTATAAACTTAAATTGATCGACTTAAAGTTTCTGGTAGATCTTCATACACTGCACTTATTACGAACTAATTACTAACGGAATAATTATCGTGTCTCACGGGTTCAGGCTTGGATTGAAAAGAAAAGAAAATGAGAGGGTGTTAGCTTGTTGGTTGCACTTTGTCGACTCTACTCGTTTCTAGGTTAACCACGCGGGGACCATCTACGTCGAGTAAATTCGGCGACCACTCGTTCTGACCGTTGAGTAGATGTATTAAGAGGATCATCACGTTTTCAAATAATTGCTACTGATTAGGATTCATAGAATTCTAACATACTGGCGGGCGCGCAAAACTGGGACCAACAACTCAACAGAGATTACAGACATTTTTTTTAATAAGAGTAGACAGGTAAATATAGAAATTAAAGTTCCTTAAGTGACATTGCCAACTTTGTGTCCACCATAACCATGGGTTATCAATCAAAGAAACGCTCGGTTCCAAGTCACCCTATCCAGCTCTTAACATAGTTCAAAGTAATAGAGCTAAAATAAAACGGAAAACTGAATGTATATACAGCACCTACACATAGCCTGAGCTAACTTGATTCAAGTTCGGCCATGAAAGAAAATGCAACAATCTCTCGATCGGGGTATTTACAGAAATTTACATATTAGTCTTGTTCAATGGGTAAAGGGGCCAGCTTCACAATCGGGCGTACATACTCCCCCTCTGAAGTCTTAATTCGCGCAGCACGAACTTTACCATCAGTTCCGGCAATGACTTCTAAAATTCGGCCTATCGGCCAATGCAAGGGAGGTCTGTCCTCGCTACGGACTAGAACCATTTGATTAATCTCCAAATCTTTGGATACTTGACACCATTTGGGTCGCTGTTGTAGACGGTGAAGGTAATCGACAGACCACTTTTTCCAGAACTCTTGCTGAAGTTTGGTACATTGCTTCCAGAAAGATAAACGATTAATAGAAGTATTAGTCAAATCATGGTTTGGGTAAGCGGTAATGGGAGCTCCTACCAAAAAGTGGCCGGGTGTTAAAGGAAGCAGATCATTTGGGTCATTTGACAACGGATATTAAGGCCTGCTATTTAGAATAGCCTCGATTTGGGTAAGAACTGTATAAAGTTCTTCGTAGGTGAGGCAAGAGGTACCAAGGATTTTCGTTAAATGGGAAAGTCGCTTTTAACTGCCGCCTCCCACAAGCCGCCCCAGTGTGGCGATCTAGGTGGAATTAACTTCCAAACAATTTCGGTAGCAACTAGGAATGAATTTAGTTTGTTCTTATTTTTGTTAGACTTGAAAAATTCTGATAATTATCTGAGTTGATTTCGTGCGCCAATGAAATTTGAGCTATTGTCACTATAAAGGATTTGAGGACTTCCTCTGCGGCTAATAAACCTTTGAAGACTAGCAATAAATGCTGCGGAAGACAAATCACTGACTAGCTCTATATGCACCGCCTTGGTAACCATACAGACGAAAATTGGGGACACGAAGTCTATTCCTGATTTTGAAAATGGTCGAGCTTCTTGTACTCGATCTAATGGTAATGGGGACATTATCTGCTTAGTGAATTCGGCATTAAACCTAAAGCAAGTAGCGCATTTTTTTTATAATTCTTTTGACCTGACGTATGCCATTAAGCGGCCAATAGCGTAACCGAAGATTACCTAAAACATTTTGGGCTCCACGATGGCCAAGACGTCTGTGCTCTCTTTCGATGAGAAAATCCACCACATGATTGTTTTGTGGCAGTAGTATGAGAAATTTTTGATTAAATTGATGTTGAGGTTATGATAGATTCACGTGTTTATGAAAAGTTATCCTTAAGTTTATATTGTAAATCGACTCAATAAATTTTCGGTGAAGTGTGGATTTTATGAGTGATAGCCCTGTAGACTGTAAAGATTGAGATTTGGAGATTCTGAGGGAATATTACGTTTTAGTCAAAAGTGAGGTTAGACCTGATATAACATAACATGAATAATTGTAATTCTTGTAAAAATACGATTCCTGAAGCATCTAAAGCAGTGTGTTGCGATAGTTGCCATATAGTTATGCACCCGCTAGAAGCCTGCACGGGTTTAAATGCATCAGAACTCAGAGCTGTTGTCATTCAAAAACGTACTATGTTGTATTTTTGTAAAACATGTAGGGAGGCTTTCAAAAATGTACCAGCCCTGTTGCACCAAATTGAAGAGTTGAAGAATGAGTTAGAACTTTTAAAAAAGGAGCTTGAAACTGTTAAAAAACACAAATGCAACCACGGTGATTCTGAAATCAGCACAGAAGAAATTGTCAATGAAATACAGGAAAGGGCAAACAGATCTAGGAACTTCATAATTTATAATGTGAAAGAATCAGGTAGTGATGTCTTATCGGAGAGGATAGAAGATGATAAGAAAGTGGTGCTGGAGGTCTTTGAAACACTGAATATCACTTCGAGTAGTGGTGATAGGAACAAAGTTGAAAAGGTTCTTCGTATTGGCAGAAAGTCGGTTGGCTCTTGTAGACCAATAAAAGTCATCTGTGCTGATCCGTCATGGGTTAAGGAAGTTTTGAAAGCTAAGAAAAAGTTAGTGCATTCCGATTATAAGATTAACTCTGATCAGACTAGAATACAGAGGGAGCAATATAAGAAAGCATTAGCTGAATTACAGTTGAAGAATGAGGGGAATGATAAGAGTTTTGTAATTCGGTATATCAATGGGTCTCCTAAGGTCATAAAAAATGACCGACAGGCAGTGAGAAAAAACTAGATAATACCCCCCTACTAATGTACTACCAGAATGCTAGTGGTATGCGAACCAAAATTTCTGACTTTGGTTTAGCAGTAAATTCTTCTAACTATGACATTGTTATTATCGCAGAAAGCTGGTTGTATGATGATATCTATTCGGAAGAACTAAGTTGCAGTAATTACAACATATTCAGAGCTGACCGGAATGTACAAATTACAGGGAAGAATAGAGGGGGTGGTGTATTGGTCATGGTGAAGAATCATATTCAGGCTTCGATTATTAACAAATCTGAGACTACATTTGAGCAGTTGTTTGTATTATGTAAATGTTTGGGTGTTAAATTTATTGTGGGGGGTATTTATATACCGCCTAGGTCGTCTGAAGATCTGTACCGGGACCACTGTCTGACAGTTGAACAGATATGTGCTGAGTATCCTAATGTTAAGCTATACATAGTAGGAGACTTTAATTTACCTGAGGCGCAGTGGTCGAATGCTGATAATGGAGTAAGTGTGAGATGTCCTGCCAATTCATCTGCATTAGAACTGGCACAAATGTACGGATTCTATAGTATGTACCAGATGGTGGATGTTCCGAACAGCCGAAACATATTTTTGGATTTACTGTTTACCAATGACTGCTTCACTGAATGTATTAAATCTCTGGACCCTATTTTTAGCGACACTATTAATCATACTTCATACACTTGTAGCTTTAAGTTAAGGAATGCTAGATTAGATCCACTTATGGTGGAAGATTTTTACTTTGATTTTAGAAATGGTAACTATCAGGGTTTAAACGATTATTTATTCTCAATAAATTGGTGTCACATTCTCAATATTAGGGATATAAATGTTATGGTGTCGGAATTTTACAAGGTTCTTAACTATGGTATTCAGTTGTTTGTTCCACAGAAAAAATTTAGAACATCCAACTTTCCTTCTTACTTTTCTGCAGAATTAAGAAAGTTGATTTCTCTTAAAAAAAACATTCACATAAAGTATCAGAGGTATAAGAATGCTACAGATTATTTAGAGTTTAGTAAGGTTAGAGCGAAGTGTAAAAAATTATCGAAAGAGTGTTATAAGAATTATTTGAATACTATAAATAGTGACCTGAGTATGAACCCAAGAAATTTTTGGAAATTTATAAATAAAAAAAAAAGTTCTAATGAAATTCCGAAAAATATGAGTCTCAATAATGTAATAGGTACCAACGGTCAAGAAATTGTTGATCTCTTTGCCGATCACTTTGCTACGGTTTTCTCAAAATCTAATGCAATACCTCCTGAGGAGGCTTTACGACAGATTAATATTGATTGTCCATGTATAAGTGTTGCAGAGGTATTTGACAAGCTGGGATCACTGCCTTATAAGTTGATGATTGGTCCTGATGGTATTCCGAATTCGGTCTTAAAGCAATGCAGATATTCTTTATCACAGCCTTTGTGTAAGCTATTTAATTTGTCTTTGTCTACTGGTGTGTTTCCAGATATGTGGAAAGAAAGTTTTGTCTCTCCAATATTTAAGTCAGGTTCGAGAAATGATATTAAAAATTATCGTAGTGTATCTATACAGTCTTCAATCCCAAAAGTTCTTGATAGTTTAATGTTTGACTGTTTGAATTGGCAGTGTAAAGAGATTTTAATTGATGAGCAGCATGGCTTTAGGGGGGGTCGATCTACGGTAACCAATCTGCTCATATACAATAATAAGTTGTCGAATGCCTTGGAGAGAGGTTATCAGGTTGATGCCATATATACTGACTTCTCCAAGGCCTTTGACAGAGTTAATCACTTGTTGTTGGTTGGGAAGTTAAAAAATTTAGGTTTTTCAGACGGATTAGCGACCTGGATGCTTAGCTTTCTTAGTGAGAGAAGGTTGAAGGTAAAAATTGGTAATTTCTTGTCAAGAGTGATTGATGTGAGCTCTGGTGTCCCTCAGGGGGGACATTGTTCTCCTTTGCTGTTTAGCCTGTTTGTCAATGACATCAAAGATATTATAAGGGATTGTGAATTTTTAATGTTTGCCGATGATCTCAAATTATTTTAAGTGATTCGGAATGACATCGATATTGATTTGCTTCAAAGGGAACTAGATAATCTGTCTGAATGGTGCAAATTAAACTTGTTAGATTTGAATGTTGATAAATGCTTTAAGATCTCTTTTAGTAAAAAGAAAACTAGAATCCCGTCCTCTTATTCAATAGATGGTCAGTTGCTAGTAAATAAAGAATTGGCTAAGGATTTGGGAATTCTTTTTGACTCTCATTTAAGTTTTGGTGAGCATATCAATCAATTAGTGGTTAGGGCTCAGAGGATGTTGGGATTTACTTTGAGGAATTGTAATGATCTCTCTCTGGAAGCTGTGAGGTCTATATATGTTGGGTTGGTCAGATCACAACTGGAATATGGTACATGTATTTGGACACCACAGTATAATGTTTATAAGTCATTACTCGAGAGATTGCAAAACAAATTCTTGAGATATTGTAATTATAGGTTCAATTTGAATCTCATTGCTGATCATGATTATTCTCTAATTTTACATAAACTAAACTTGCTCTCGTTGGATAAAAGAAGGATTATGTATGACATTACCCTCATTTATAATATACTTAATGGTGTTGTATCATGTCCATCCTTGTTGTCTGAAATATATTTTGCAGTTCCACAAAGAACGCTACGGCATTGTAACCTATTTTCCATAAGTTTTCATAGAACTAATTATGGTAAACATTCTTTTATGGGCAGATCTCTAGAATTTTTAAATAAGAAGGATAAGTTGGATGTTTTTAATAGCTCTTTCCAGGTCTTTAAGAGTACTCAAATAAGGTTTCTTTGAAGTAATATGTACTGTTATCTTATATTTGTCATAATATTGTCATGTTATTGTTAATTTGTCTTGTGATTTTTTAAATACATCTAGTAATGCTGTTTTTTTTAGATTTACTTAGTTAAGTTTGTTATTTGTAGTTTAACATAACCGCATTGTATGCTGTTGTTTCTATTTTGTAGTGGGGTTTTCCCGTCTAATAAATAAATAAATAAATAAATTCTAGGTTAGATAAATTCAAACGCCCTCCAACGCGGATGAGACCATCATTATCAAGAAAAATGTTTAATTGGCTGAGTGTTTTATCCAATATGGGTTTTTTTAATTTTAGGGAGTTAATTTCGTTTGAAAAGTAAATCGATTGGGTCCGTTTTAGTATGAATTTCTGAGATTCTTTCATCTCTTCAACTGATATTTGACTCTCGTTGCAGGTAGGAAGCTTTTCAATTTTCTTTGCAAACCGCAGTACAAAAGCTACGACTTTTTGTAAGGTATTAAAGTTGGAGAATTTGTTAAGTATGGGTTTCCAGAAGTTCTCAGATTCACTGGTCAGGGCAAATGTAACTTTTTTGCATTCGGGCACGTTTTCTATAACTTCGAACGTGTCCAGTGAAACGAAATCCTTTTCTTTAGTATGAAATTCGGGTCCATGTAGCCAAAAGGAACGAACTTCTGAGGTAAAACTTCCCCGGGAGAGAAGATCCTCGGGATTCAAATTAGACCCAACGTGGCGCCAGATAACGCCTTGACAATTATCCTGAATTTTTTGTACTCGATTACAAACAAAGGGGCTGAACTCATTGGCTTTCCGCTTGATCCAACAAAGCGCGACAAGCGAATCAGACCATAAGTTTGTGGAAACAATATCAACAACAGGGGTGAGAATATTTGCAATATTAATGGACAGTTTTGCTAGTAATTCCATAGCACTTAATTCCAATTTGGGAATGGTTAATTTACTTTTAAGCGGGTTCACTCGAGATTTGGCTGCAACTAAGCGGGACGAAAAGGAATCATCAGAATATTGGGCTACTAAATAAATGCAGCCACCATATGCTATTTGACTAGCATCACAAAACCCGTGTAGGCTAATGGACGTAACTCTCTTCGAGTCAAGTAAGCATCTAGGTATCGATAAATTAGATATCTCTAGCAACAAGGTGTTACATTTTTTCCAATTAAGGAGAATTCCTGGGTCCGTAATGGTTTCATCCCATGGTATCTTCAGCTTCCATAGTGATTGCATAATATTTTTACCAAAAACAATTAAAGGGTTAACTAATCCCATGGGATCATAAGTACTAGCGATAATACTTAAAATGGAGCGTTTAGTGATGGTGTTAGGATTAATGCTATTGACTCTAATGTTTGAAGCATCAAACTTTGGATTCCATTGAATCCCCAAAATGTTGCTTGTAAGCTTGTCTAGATTAAGAGTAGACTCAGGAATAGGGGTCTTCGAAATTGATTTAATAAAATCAATTGAATTAGATTTCCATTTATGCAACTGAAAGCCATGTTTGCCTAGCATAGCATTCAACTTATGATACAGTTGATCCAATCCATGCTCGGAATTGGTACCTGATAGTATATCGTCCATGTAAGTTTGCGATAAGACGGCCCTTTGAGCTCTCGGGAAGTTAGGGTTTTTGTCGGCAATGTCCTTTAGAACGCGGGTGGCCAAAAAGGGTGCACAGTTTTGACCAAAACTGAGGCCAGTAAGTTGTATACAAGTAAAGGGCTGTGTCGAATTCTCCCTCCATAAAAAATTTTGCAGATGATGTTGTTCTGGATTTACAGAAATGAATCTGTACATCATCTTGATGTCGGCACACAAAACAAATTCAAAACATCGAAATCGACATAAAATGTCTAAGAGATTATCCTGAACTTGATAACCTTTAGAAGTCAGATCGTTTAGCGAGAAACCCGTATCAGTGGGTGCTGAAAAATCAAAAACCACGCGCATCTTGGTAGACTCGCTTTGTTCCCGAACCACCGCACGGTGAGGAGTGAAATAATTATATTCTCCGACGATGGAGTTGAAAAAGGTCAATGGGATGACTTTAGCATGACCCAGGGATAAATACTCAGCAATAACCTGCCTGTATTCATTAGACAATTTTTCGTCTTTTCCAAATTTTTTCTCCAACGATACAAATCTCTGACGAGCCATGCAAAAGAATTGACCTAATTTTTTGGAAGTGTTTGCCAGAAACGGCATGTTAACCTGGTATCGACCAGAGGGTAAGATTACAGTAGTGCTTTGAAATATTTCTTCAACTTCTAGGTCAGTAGAAGACAGTTTTTTGGGATACTGCATATCTTCAGACTCCCAAAATTTCTCTAGAAGTTCATTTAAACTATAATCCAATTCGGTATGGTTTTCAAAAGTTGTGAAAAAAGAAAAGGCTCGATTTTCGCTTGGATTGGAAATTTTAAGATTTTGATTTTGTGGAATTGGATCAGCTACCACAAAACCTAAGTGGGTCTCAACAAAGGAAGGTTGATTAATACCAGTGTGTATTACCTTGGACTTGAGTAGGTTAAAGTAAAGATCTGCGCCAACTAAAATGTCAATTGGGCCTGTTTAAGAAAAGAATGGATCAGCTAATTGTAGTTTTATATCTTGAGGTAAATTAAGGGATTTCGGAGAGATAGTAAATTGGCCGTGATTTTTTCGATTACAGAACAAGTAATTGCAAAGGAAAGCCATGTTGAAACTAACGAATTGAATTGGAAACTGACTGTTTCCCGACTGTTAGTACATTGAGTGTTACCTACACCTGTAATATTTATATGACGTTGAATAGGAGTTATCTGCAACTGTTGTGCGAATGTTTGACTTATTAGACTCATTTGACTGGCCGAGTCCAGGAGGGCTCTCCCCGTAATCGTTTTGCCATTGTGACAAGGTATAGCTATAAGAGCTGTAGGAAGTAAAACCGTTTTATTTTCGTAAATAAGGTAGATAAAGCAATATGAGGGGTAGTTTTATCATTGGACAATGTGACATTTGAGGATTGAGTTCGAGGTGGATCTCGAGTACTAGTTTGGTGGGATGTCCTAATGTTTGAATTACCCGCGTAATTAGAACCTCTAACATGCGAATTAGGAGTTTCATCACCTTGAGAAGTGGATGCAGAATTAAAGTTACCATTAGAACTATTGCGAGAATTAGACCTGGATCTTGAATTGGTAGGTTGCGTATCAAAATGTAAATAGGAATGATGAGGTTTACTGCAAGAAATGCAAGTTTTAACTGATCGACAATCAGAGGTGTTATGCGTCCCGCCCAGGCAATTCACACAAAGTTTAGTTCTTTTTATGAATTGGTATCTGTCCGAAGGAGTTAATGAAAGAAATCTAGAACAACCATATATAGAATGATTCAGGTTATTGCAATACAAGCAATTAGATTTTGTAGCGCTAGGATATTTAGTGTGTTTACTGTTAAAATGGTTTTGATTGGATGCGGATACATTGGATACAAGGCTAACCTTAGTGTTACGAGTAGTGTTGTTTTTTGTACTATTTTCAAATGAAGTTAAATTATCCAACACTAATTGTCGTTTATTTAAAAATTCGAAAAAAATTTCAGCTGTAGGATTAGTGTTAGCATCTCTTTCGGCTTCAAATTGCCTTCTGGATTGAACATCTAATTTTTGCTCCTACCAATAAATTATCAACGATTCAAAATTGACTTTATCGGAAAGACCGATGTTTGAAATTTGATCAAAAGTCTTACGTGAAGTAATATAGAACTATTTTAAATCCGCAGAACCACTTTTTGACACTGGTTTTTGTTCAATTAATGTTTGAAACAAAGTAAATAATAACTTAGTCTTGTTATCGTAAGCATTTTTCAACACATCCAAAGCTACTTTCAGATTATCATTGGAAACACTTAATGAATCGATCAGTTGTAAAGGATGCCATCTTAGCAGGCTTTTTAAATAGTATAATTTTTCACCTTCAGATTTAAGTTTTGAATTGTTAAGTACTAGAGAAGTAAAAAGATCATAAAATGATGCCCATTCCTACTGCTCGCCACTGAAAGGCTTAACTTGAATTTGAGGTAATGCAACATTGCTATTAGTATTTACCGATTGGACGGCATTTGAGTTTAATTGAAATTTTAGTTTAGTTACAATTGACTCTAATTTAGCTATCAAAATTTCGAAGCAATCAGCAATTGAATGTTCAATACTTGTTTCACTACTATCTGCCGATAGATCGGGCTCATCCAAAGCGTCAATTTCTAATTGAAGTTGCTTGTATTGAATATAATAATCCGTTAAATTGTTCAATTTTCCCTGCAAAATGTACACCTCTTCTTCGCCTGTAAGAACATTAAAATAATTTTCAATTCTAGTAAGTTGAGATTTTAATCCCTCTCGTTTATTTTTTAAGAAGGTTAAATTATTCATTATTATGGGTTCAAAAAGTGTTCCCAATTGGAAGATGTAATTGTTTTAAATGGCTAAACCTAGTTTAACATATACAGAAATCAAAATCGGTAAATTAACCCAAACACATTACATAAACATATAAATTTAAAAAATGAGCGCAATCAATAAGATAGTAATAACATAAATAATGAGAAATATAATGCATAAATTATTTACAAAGTTAATCTGTAAATATAAACCTGACGATAAGCAGGTGAATGAAAATTACAATCCAAATGTTGACAAAAATGGGAATATACTTATATAAAAATTAACATAAGCTACAAGTAGTTTCGCAAGATTATCCGAAGTAGAAGAAAACAAATGATATACGAAAGAGAGTATTTCACCAAACGCGCACTCCCGCACCGAATCCTCTTAACCCACTTGAGAAACGCGAAATTAAAATAGATTCAACATGCCCGCGCGCACTCGCTCGCGCACATCCCTGATACAGTGGCACTTGGCGCGATTTCTACAAGTAGCCGGTAGCTGGAAATTGCGATGTTGTCGGCTCGAAGTTCCTTGGAGATATCTTTCTTCTTCGAGTATGTAATTGAATAGAATTTTCGCAGCGAAGGAATTAAATGTCAATCGAATTGTTTGTATAGCGGAACAATTATAAGTTGAAATGTATTACAACGAAACGTAACTGAATATAGGACAGAAAAATCTCCGGCTCGAAGACCAATCAATGTAGATAATTGCAGAATCTCCTACGATAGGTGCTAGGCCCAGGAATGGAAAATCAATTATAAAACTAAGGATATAGTATATCTGCTTTTTCTACACTGTCGAATGACGAAGGACCACTACCCAATTTTGCGTCATGGATAGATTGACAAGGTTTATAAAAGTCGAATTCAAATACGTAGAAATGTAAGTTCCTTTATTATTAACAGGTAGGTGTAATTAATGTGGCAACATAGCCATGATCTGATGTATCAAGAGTCACTTATATTAGATATTCGCTAACGTTTAGAACAAACAAACATAGAAGGGATAAAAATAAGGAAAATGTGTAAACCAATTACAAAACTTGTGAATATAATTAAACTTCCTCCCCAGTAACATATTACTCAATAACTAATCCGAATCAGTAGCTTTGGTTATATCCCGAGTTGATATGTATAAACTTATATTGATCGACTCACAGTTTCTGGTAGATCTTCATACACTGCACTAATTACTAACGGAATAATTATCGTGTCTCACAGGTTCAGGCTTGGATTGAAAAGAAAAGAAAATGAGAGGGTGTTAGCTTGTTTGTTGCACTTTGTCGACTCTACTCTTTTCTAGGTTAACCACGCGGGGACCATCTACTTCGAGTAAATTCGGCGAACACTCGTTCTGACCGTTGAGTAGATGTATTAAGAGGATCATCACGTTTTCAAATAATTGCTACTGGTTAGGATTCATAGGATTCTAACATACACCACAGATGGTATACACGCTACCCCAGTTGCGCGACTATCAATGGATGACCAGCCTCATGTCACAATTCTTCAGGAAACTATGGAGATAGTAGGTAATTAGATAAATGGGCTTCATATATTACCGAATTACCGAGCTCTAATAAAACATTAAATTAATACATACTTATAAATTAAAAATAGTTTTTCTCATTCATGATGAAAACTTTTCGAATATATCTATTTTAGTCACATGGCAATTCCATCTGTAAATGAAAATTGTGATATTTTATATTCTGAGAATACACTCCAAATAACTCTATTAATAAGTATCAAAATCATACTTTAGTTCATGCCAAGATTCGAAATGATGACGTTCAATTTATGCATTTTAAATGAAATTATAACAATAAAACTTTGTATATCAATTTTCAACTTTCCACGGAAAAACAAACACGTCAAACTTCACTAGATAGATAGCGTCAACTCTTACTTACTAGAGGGCACCAGGTAGCGGACTTAACATAACTTTTGACTTTAACTACCATAAACTTCAACCTATATTTTACTGTCTAATGGAACTCTTTACTATCGAGATATGTTTCATAACTAACAGGTCAACATGAGAAACTTTCAGTTTGCTTCACTTTGTTCGCTCATCAAGGGGACATATAAATTTGATCGAATAATTCTTTCTGAATTCTATGGATTGTAAGTCTTAATTGTTCCATGTCCTTCATACCTCAGTCTATTTTGTGTTTATTATACAGAATTGGCCGTGGATACAGAATTTATTGATAGAATTATAACTTCATGAGAAAGTGTATGGGAAGAAGTAACATACAGTTTAAAAATCGCCCTATTTTTGAAAAACATTAACATGCGTCTATTGTTGTGAGGTTCATAGAATTAATATTACATCAACATTTTTCCATACATAAGTAATGTGACGTACTTTTTCTTTCTCCAAAATATAACGGACGTCACTATGACACCCGCAGCTTTAAGATCTACCAGATTTTCTCGGGCGCCAGATTTTTGGGATGGTTTCCTCCCCCGAACTCTCGAAAATGTAGCGTCAAGAGTTACCAGGGTAGCAACAGATGGAGGGTAAGTAATTCAAGGGGCCTGTTGTTCTTGACCTCTATGCCGTGCGAAGTGGGAAACAGGCTTTATGTGTTTACCACTATCGGAAAAATGAAACTACCGGTGCTTGATAAAATTATAAACTTTATTTCGACCTCGAAATAATTTGGAAAGAAGAAATAAAACGAACCAAGGAGCTATATATTTAAAATAACTAAATGTTGATCAAAATCCTTCGGTATCTACACTATCTAGTTAGGTTATTACTCAGACCCAAAGCATTATACCAAACAATGAATTCACAAAAGCTACCGTGCAAAGCTTTACTAGTATATGCGGTTGCAGGTGAAAATCAATGGAAATTAACTAGCAGTAAGATGAAAATTACACAGAGAATGCGTTATTAAGGCTCTAGCGGTATTTTGCGGGAGCGTTTCTTTGTATTTGTGTACGGCTTAAAATAAGACAGCGGTAACTAATAAATTACCCTCGGTTACCGGTACTATACTTAATGAGTACTCGAGAAAACGGAATTTGTATCAATCAGCAGTAAGTAATACACATACAATATACCAGGTGCATCAAAAGTAATACACATATTCTTAATTTATTAATTAATAAATAAATTCACAGCTTGCTACGAAAGAGGAGTGTGTGAAAAAATTAATAAATGAAAGTGAAGCTGCATTCATTACATTTTTTCTAACTTAATAATACTTATAAAATAAGAAACTAAAATATATACTGTGGGATGTCGGGAATGGAAAATAGTAACATCGCTACAGTATACTAGCCTCTAAAATTTAGATTTTATCAAACACCAGATGAATCTAGTGGTTAATTAGTTACACTGTTCTCCACATTTTAGTTATTTTACTTGAAAAAACGAAGAGGCGTTTTTTGAATAAATGACATATTTTCCTTGAGAGAAATACATGGGGATTGGATTGGGAAATTTATTTTATGGATCACTGTTGGGAAGTACATCAAACAAATATAGTTTATCATGAAAATGATTTAATTACTAAATTACAATCATCATAAAGTTTTCAGTTGATTCGCGCAAGTGCTGCTTCTGCAGGTTTGGCAGGATTCTTTTTTGGAACATTTGTGTTTCTTGATTGTCTGTCTGGATTTTTTCTTTTAACAATCAAAGACGTATCCACAACTATCTCATCAAATGGCACTCCAAATGCAGCTACAAAAATTTTGAGAGTATTATAATATGCTATTAGTCTTCGCTAGATTTACTTAGTTACTCAGGAATTTCTTTAGTCATATCTTTGTTTATTAAAAAAAGTTATTATTATATGTGAATGTAAATGGAGATATTACTGATATTGATTAATCGTTTGCAGTCGACTGCAGGATTCATGTTCAAATATTATTGGATTGAATATATATATTTGTAATCCCAATTAAAAAAAAATTAAATGTCTAGCTTCCAAGTAGCAATGGAAAAAGTGATTAGGTTCCACTTATTCCACAAAAAATGCAAAAATGAAACACATTTGCAAACAATGACAATAAGCCACAAAAGATGAACCAGTATGCCATAATAGGCTTAATAAGATATTAGTGTTTTTAAATTAAACTCACGGTCTCTAGTTAATTCCCCAATATAATAAAAGTTAATGAAAATTCTAAAAAATTGACAATTGTTTCGATAAATCAATATCATCGTCAGAATGACAGAAGCTACATTTCATTTTATGCCTACCTGATGTTTAGTAGTTATTTTTGGCTAGACCAAGAAGTAACCTAACTTGTGATTGGCTTAATATATGTTTATAGAAAAAAGAAAAAGATGTGATATTACAAATACTGAAGCTTAGATATTATTAGCCCTATGGTGATATCCTGGATATCATTTTTCCAATTAAGATCAGTATAACTGTGCAATGATATAGGAAACCAGGAAAACTATATCTGCTGATCTTTACAATTATCACTTAAGAAGACAGTTTATTAGTGGAGAATTCCCTAGATTTAACTGTTCATTGACAACTTCATATTGTGGGTTTCTTAAATGTCTTCTAATTTCCAGTTCTTCAAGGAAATCCAGTTCTTGTTTCTTTTCACAAATATGCAGCACTTCTAGTTCTGTGTTAGGTGTCAATGAATGATTGGTGTCAAGTAGATGTTTTGCGTAGTGGGATTTATCTGGTTGTTTTAATCTGTATGCTCGTAAGTGCTCACTGTATCGTATTTCAAAATTCCTAAGGGTCTGGCCCAAATAGACAGCATTACATAATGGACATTTTAGTTTATATATACCTGACTTCTTTAATAGTGGTATTTATGTTTTTACATTTAACAATTTTGTACTAACGTTACTTTCTGTTTTAAAAGAAATTGTTGTATTCGTTGCTGAATATATTATCTTTGAAATATTATTAGAAATATTTCCTGCATATGTGATCGTTTTATAAGTTTTAATTTCATCAGCTTGTTTAGGATATATTAGTTGTAATGCCACTTTTTCCTCTTTTTCACTAATTAACTTATTTATCATATCTAATGGATTAAGCCAATCACAAGTTAGGTTACTTCTTGGTTTAGCCAAAAATAAGTACTAAACATCAGGTAGGCATAAAATGAAATGTAACTTCTGTCATTCTGACGATGATATTGATTTATCGAAACAATTGTCAATTTTTTAGAATTTTCAATAACTTGTATTATATTGTGGAATTAACTAGAGACCGTGAGTTTCATTTAAAAACACTAATATGAGCATATTCCACGAAGTAAGGGTCGAGACAGTCAATTCCATTAATAAGATATCTCTACGTAGTAAATTCTCGATTTCAAAAATGTCATATGTTATTTGCCAACTGGCTCTAGGAATGCGATCTTTTAAATTATCGATAGCGGTTGCTTGTGTTTTATACGCAAAATCCGAGTATCATGGAATTAAAGTCATAAACGTGCGCCTAGTGTGGCTCTTCACATTTTTCTTTTTCCAATGCTTCCAGTTTTAACACCTAATAACTTTAGTTTCACCGCATACATCACTCACCACCTCAAAATACAATCATCTCAAACCATACAAAGACTGTCTGTCTTTAGTTGTCAAAAAGTTTTAAAATACGAAAAAGGAGGAATTACCAGTTTATATTTTTTATAAATACATTGAAATTTATGATACAGAGTAATAAATTTTGCTTCAATTTATTTGGAATTTTTTATCATTACCATACAGGGGGATCCAGAGCAATGACATCATATTCCACCACAAATACCAGGTGCCTGTGCACATCAAATAGCGATACTAGAACAATAACTACTTTCCTGGCTATATGCCGCAACGAATATTGGATTATATTTCCTTCGAAGATCGTGATTTCGATCTACTTTTTTGTCGACATCAACATCTTTGATGGCTTTTAATTGCAAGGAGAAAATAAAAATATGTCCACCCTGGCTTTGGACCAAATTGGGTATCGTCAGGACAATGCTTTGCCTTCTCATTCGTAGCCTCTAATCTGAACTGAAGAACAGTCAATGCTGCTATTTGTTTCGTATAGGTCTGCACGTACCAACAGACGCCAACTGGCAGCATCTTGTTACGGTTTGAAGAAACTTATAGAGTTTTATAAATTATTTGCCATTATTTCAGTTTGAATTAAGAGGGTAAACACTTACCGCTGATATCAATCAGGTCACTAATTCCGTTTTCAATTATCTACTAACCCTTTACAATGTTTACATTGTCAAGATGTCAAGTACAATAGAGGTTGACCTTGAGAAAGAGACTTCTTTTGTTCCAAAATTTTCAAATTAACATAATTGTGCCTACCTTGGTTAAGGTTTAATTGATCAATTGATCACCACTAATTCCTTAGTTAAAAGAACTGACAATTTCCGTTTGTTGTTTCTTGGTTTTTTTTGTTTGGTCGTAAAAAGGCTGGTTTACTTTGGGCCATGTGGTCTCTGTGAATGTCGATTAAAATCGGATTTTTAAAGCCAAGACAGGAAAAGTAGATAAAGTATTTTATATAGAATATCATAGGTTGATTCCCACATTAGTGGATTTATATACTTTGCTACCTACCTGAAGGGCCAAACTTCAACTACGGTAACTCGTCATCGTCAACTATATTTCCTTTTGCATATTTATAACCAATCATGAGTTTTCAGGCCTTATTTTGTCATCCTTCACTGTTATTCAGCAAACTTTCCGGGATGGACATCCTACAACTTCCTAGATACGGAAACTAATCCATGACCTTTTAGAGGGGCTCAAGGCAGACACATATTTTAGCTCGTACCTGAATATTATTGTGGAGAAGAAGCACATCTACATATTGCAGCTCTATTCATAGAAACAAACAAGTAAGATCTAATCTTCACTTTCCTGTCCTCGTGAATAGTCCAGTCTGGTTTGGTGCGCTTCCTAGACTGTTCCCTTTGGTACCTTAACTCTAGCTCAAGCTACTTTATATGAGATTATGTAAACCATCATATTTCAATCACCAAATTGATATACAGCCACCTCACTTAGGGTTTAGTTACTTCCTAGCTTATATAGTAAGAAAACTAGTTTCATTAATTTCAACCAGATTTTTCATTCGGCTTAATCTAAACAAAATTGTAAACCAAATAGTACTACTTGGGAAGTCTCATGTATTGTGCAGTGTATACTCATCACTATTTCTTCAACTGTATACAGTAATATGAATGGACACTCTGATTAAATACATACCTAGCATTGAACTAGAGATTTTTGATAAACCCACATCACTCTCCGAAAATCATTATACCTTCAAACGCTAATAGGTGTCACTTGCTAACTAAATTTTAGGCATCGTTCTGTACTTGTAGGTGAATGTGAGATAAAATTTCATAAATTACGAGGTGCGTCTAATATATTGTAGATGGCTCCTATTATCACCTCTGCTTACTTCGAAAACAATAATTTCGAAACAAAAGTCTGACTGTTTCCTGCGGCATATAGCCGGGAAGCATTTTTTTGTTTCCTATACGAGTAGAGCTACGCAGAGCGCTAATGTCATAGGATACGTAAAATATTGAAATATGACAGTTCTTATACGATTGATGCACAAGCGAAGGTTTAGTCCGAAATGATAATTTTTTTTAATGAATGGAAGATGAACTTACGAATATATTATAAATGTTATTACTTATAACAGTTTGCAGGAGAAAACTTAAAGATAGGATAAGGAAATTGCTTAAAAATAAAGGTATTTTTAATTAATGTGAGGTTACATGGCTTTCAGCGTTGGACTGATTGTGAGCTATATTTTGAAATAAATTTCTTTTCCGTTTAGAACATCTCTTTGCAGATTCAATTTTAGAAGGTATGCCAGCAGTTATCGCTCTGGTGCTTATGTAAATTTTTCTTTGTACGACGTGATACTGACGTAGGTTGGACTTTAATACCTCTTTCTCGTTCAATATTTATGATAGATGAGCATATATTATGAAACGTATCTTCATTTTCGATGTTCCCTAATTTTGTATTTAACTGTTTTATACATTTAAGCATGTAATAATGCAGAAAATTGTGAAATTAATTTCAAATTTTCTCCAAGACAATTAACTTCTTTTTCATATTCCGCTTCAAAACTGTCTGCTGTGGTCCTTGTACTAGCCGAAATACTCTCATTTTCGTCTATTTATTTCATTGGTATTTACGGTATTATAAATACACATTGGCTGATCAAAGGAATCCTCGTTTGATGGTTGACATTCTTCTTCAAGGTTCATAGAATGAAAGAAAATTTCATCAACGGCATCCCCAAGTGCCAACTTTGTAAGATCTACTGGATCCTGAAATAAAAAATTTTGCGTTGTTAACAAATTTACTCCAGTATTGAAAACAGCACAAATACACAAATGTGTTTGATAAACTGGTGGGCAGCTCCTGCAGGACAATCACACTGTTCTATAAGTATCAACAGTATATACAAGATTGTCATCTTCGGATGAAGTGACCGTGAAAAGTGTATCTGATTTTTTGAAATAAAGGTCCGACTTAAACCCATGACCATTTGCATATAACATACATTTTTGTTTGTAAAAGTTCTCCAATGAATCCGTGATAAATCCTAAGAGAGACTTTCCCGTTAAACGCTTTACATCTTTGTAATACTAAATCCTTCGTTATGCGAATTGACACTTGACAATGATGATTTTTGTGATATGTCCACTAGTTACAAAATCTTGGAAACAATGAGCCCATTTTGACTTTCATGCCACATATTTTCGAAATGAATGAAAATTTTAATATTTTTTGTCAATCTCATTTTCATAAAGGATATTTCTATATATTTAGCTCACGCATTCTGTCTATAAACTACATCACGATACAATATCATAAAGGTTCGTGTACCATGTTTTCCATTCTTGCTTTTCTTGTTCTAGTCTTAGTAATTTAGTGTATTTTTTTAGACAATCCACTGTGTACAAGTTCCCGATGAAAATTGTTCCGTATCAAGATCTTCATTGTAATCACAATCCAGTTTGAACTTTCCTCGTAAAATATTTTTTTTATTAAATAAGAAACTGAATTATAAATAAATTGTAGATAAAAATGTAGAACAATCATGGAATTACTTTAAAAATATTATATTAAATGCTGCAAGAGAAATATGTGGAATAAATAGAAGAAATCATAATGTAAAACAAACATCGTGGTGGTCGAGAGAAATAAAAAACCAAGTAAAAGAAAACAGTATAATATATACAAGAAAAAAAGAAAAAAACCAAAGAGCTAATTAAAGCATCAAAGAATAAGGAACGGCAAAAATGTGGAGATAAAATTGAAGAAGACTCTAAAGCAAATCAAAAACTCTTCTTCAAAACATTAAAAAATATGAGAACAGAGAAACAGCAAGACATATTATATTTTGTTAAAAGTAAAAATGGAGAAATATTGAAAAAGGAAGAGGAAATCCTACAAAGATGGAAAGAATATTACCAAGATCTACTCAATAATGATTCAGAACACACAGAGGAAAAAGTACAAGTTGACATAACGGAAGAAACAGAAATAAAATTAGTAAAGAAGAGATAGAAAATGCAATTACAGAACTGAAGAATGGAAAAGCTCCTGGATATAACAAAGTAACTTCAGAAATGATGAAAAAATGGGAAAAAATATTAGAAAAAAGAATCAGATTAACAGTAGAAGAGGCACTCGAAGAATCTCTGAGTGGATTTCGAATGGGAAGAAGCACCCAGGATCATGTATTTACTATAAAGCAGATGACAGAAAAAGCAATACAGAGAATACACAAATTGTTCGTGGACTTCTTAGATCTAGAAAAATCTTTTGATAGAGTACCTAGAAAGAAAATATGGAAAATATTGACCGAAAGATGAGTTAGTATGAAAATTATGAGGATAGTAGAATATATTTATGGGGAAAATGAGAATGCAGTTATAAGAAATAACAAAATTTCGGAAGGATTCACTATGAATATGGTATTAAGACATGGGGGAAGCTTAAGTCCATTACTATACATCATCTTCATGGACGAGATTATAAAAACATGCACTGTTTTAAGTAAAAAGATATGTGTGGAACATCAGCAACTACAAAGAGTTAACATCAGTGAGGGAGCATTTGCAGACGATGTTATACTAATAACCAAGAACGAAAAAAAGATGCAAGAGAACAATAAGGTATGGAATACAGCAGTAACAGATATGGGAATGAAAATAAACAAGAACAAAACAAAAGTAATGGTGATTAGAGAAGAAGAGACCAAGATACATATAAGATTCGACACAGAAGCACTGAAATGAGTTAAACACTACCAATACCTAGGAACAAAAATAGACGAAAACACAAGACGCAGATATGAATAACAGAATTGCAAAAACAAACAAACTATATTATGCCATGAATACCAAGTTCATAAATAAAAAAGAATTATCCAGAGACACCAATTTAAAAATATTCAAAATAATATAAAGGCCAATTTTAACCTTTGGATGTGAGTCTTGGGTATTGACAGAACGACAAAAAAGTAAAATTCAGGCGACAGAGATGAAATATTTAAGAAGAGTAAGGGGCGTGACAAAAAAAGATGGAATAAAAATTATGGACATAAGAAAGGACCTAAACATACAACCTACATAAGACATCATAGAGGAAAGACAATTGCAATGGTGGGGACACTTACAACGCATGAAGGAAGACCGACCTGTTACGAGAGTATGAAAAGCGAAAATTGAAAAAAAAACTAAAAGACGGGCAGACCAAGAAAATCGTGGGATAAGGTTATAAGTAACATTGATTGAACAAGCAAAAAGCTGGAAAGAAGCAAACCCAACTAGTAAAGTTGTTATATAGTTTTTTGCGTATATAGCAATTTTATTTTAATATTGATCTATTGTTGCTTTCAAGAATGCAACTTATCATATAAAGGTTCCATAAGAGTAAGTTTAGCTTTTCGTAACAAAATTATTTTATAAATTTTTCACAAAAACATTTTGGCAACAAAATTATATAATATTTATAAAGCAATTTTATACATGTTATAAAAGAGTTTTATAAAACATTTATTGTTTATGAAATTTTGTTGTTTCATAACACTTTTATAAGAGAGTTTGCTTGCATTTATAAATCAGATATAAATGCATTATAAAACTATTATTATAAACTCTTTTAGCAGCTTATAAAATAATTTTATTAAAGCAGCAGGTGCCGCAAATTGTAGTCATATACACAGCTATAAAATAATTATATAATTATTACAGTAGAAGCTGTTATATAGCTTCTATAAAATAACTAATAAATATATCAGATTTGGCTTGGCAGTTTTAGAAAAGCAAACCGCGTAGAAACTCTATGAAAATGTCGGGATTAAGGGAGTGGAGGAAAAGCAAAAGGAGTGGAACGTATCGGAGAAAAATAAAGAAAAATTTTGAAAATATTATATATTTCTTTTATATATATTATAATGTATTTTACTTTACTCCAAGGTTTTAAAAAGGTAATTCAAAAAGTAAATTAGAAGGAACAAATAGAATAATTGTAGGTATATGTCACTCATGTGAAAGTGACTCATACACTCTAGTTTCACTTTTCACATTGTAATATAATAGCTAACTATTTTATAACAAAAATTTTCACCAAACAGTCAGCTGTCGTATTATTAAAATTGTCCATTTGCGAATCCATTTGTGACAAAACGGTTCTAGGTCTTTTTTTCCGTCGTCTTGATTTTGACTTACCTTCTGTTTCGGCCAAATCTGTATCCGCTTCATCCAACATTCTTGATAATTCTTCCTCGGCCACCTCGTCATTAATTAGGTGATTTCGTTCTAATTTACATTGCATTGTAAACTATCCAACCCCAGGAGAAGAATTGGCGATTAAAACCGACTTATCAGAAACCTTTTTTAGCAATAACAATTATCCTTTTAATTCTCATTCAGCAGGGACAATACTTAAGATATTTAAACCTTTTTCCGTAGTTTGAACGATTTTAACATTCTAAAACAAAGAGAACAAGAATTATTGAAAGTAACCTAACATTTACGAATGGAAACTAAACTGTAGCAAAATACAGAAAAGTAAATAATTCACTCCATATCACAAAACAAGTATTTAATACAAATATTTAAAATAATAAATAATTGTACGAATAAAATCACTCACCTGACGGAACAACGTAATATGTACTATCATAATTCTTATGGCGCCATCCACCAAATAATAAACAACAAATTTATAGGTTAGAAGTTCAAAAATTTATAGTGTTTTATAACTGCAAGCCCATTCTGCTTCAAATTGAGTTGGTTGATCTTTATATAGAATGATTTTGAGGCGAAAGAAGATGATTTATTTTATAATCCGTTGATACACCGAACAACAGAACGAACAGGACCGTAATGGAAATTTTAATACTATTTAATAGAAATATTCACAATAGTATTTATTTATAATCTGTACATGAAGACTCATAAAATTCTTGACCAGGATTGGCTTTTCAAGTAATAATAATTAGAATTCACTAGATTTAAAAAGTAAATGTTTTATAATTTCTAAAAATACCAAATAATTCTAAATTGTAAACTTGCATATTTCTTATAATAAAAGTGTTTTAATAAAGAATGTCTGCTAATATTCAGGGACAACGTAAAAGTGGCCCTAGACCTAAGTTTTGAAATATAATTATCATCAATTTAGAAAAACCTATCTATGTAAAGGAAAATCATGTATGCACACATGGAAAATGAGCTTTTAAATGGTCGCCCAATGGTGCTACAAGTTTGATTAAATGGAAAATTTCTTTATTTCCAGGTTTTTCGACATAAAGGGGTAGGTATTAAAAATGTATAGATGAAATGTTTGTTCTCTTTGAATGTCGATAAGTTTGGCCTTAACAGACCTTAACAATTTGAGTTTTATTAATTGTTACAAAAGGCTCGAGAGAATTTGTCAATTGATTCAAATCCCGTCTGATACGAGACGTAGGACGCACGCTACCTCATATGCACGCTAGAAAACTGGTTGGTATAGAGTTAATGAAGTCAGGAGTGCTGTCATTTTTGGCCAAAACACAGTCTCATTCACTAATTTGAATGCTGTTTTCACCAATGTTATTTAAAACTATAGTATTATTGCATCAAGAAGAATTTACTTCTTGTTATCTCCGTCAGATTCTTGGGACTAGGGCTAAGTAGAAACATACGTCTGGCATGTTCTCCGTCATATTTCAATATTCGCTTTATTCAAGCCCGACATGCCTTTCTTCAAGCTATCATCATTTTCTATCTCATTTACAAATACTAATAACGTATGCCTTGCTGAAACGGAAAATGAATAGTTAAGTATGTACATAGCTTTGACAGATCACGAAGTTGTCAGTAACTCCTTCATCCTCTAAAATGTAACTTTTCAGATGTAATGAGCGTACATCTGTATGAATACATTTTGGAGGTAAATAGTTAGAGACAGATGCTCTTTTATAGCGGCTTGCATCCCTTCGTTTAGTGTTATTTACACTTTAATATGTTATAGAAATATATAATCGTGTTAAATTTCCTTTATTCATTATATTTTTTAAATGCGGTCCTGTTTTGTAAGGTTCGTTTGAAAATGAAGTATATTTTATTAGAATTTTGAAATTATCACACACGTTGGTAAATTATTTTGTAAAACCTACTTTGTCCACTAAACTGTTACATTATGGCAGCCATGTCAATGATCATATATAGATAAAATTTTAATAATATCTCTAAAGATTAAAATATATTTCACTCTTACAAATAGTTTTATTTGATAATAACATTGAGTATAAGTATAAACAAATTTAGAAGAATACATCTAGTAATTTCACATATTACTACTAAAACTTATAATTTTAATTTTTGAACTTCTAAAATTATTAGAAAAACGTAATAAAATTGGAGCCCATGAAAAATGCACTGCCTTTATACCATATAAATCACAGTAAAATTTGTTTCCCATCAAAATTTTCAATCTGTCTGAAACTAATATTTGCACAAAAATCAAATTTAAGTGACAACAGTCGGACATATTTATTTTCATTCTAAAGTTGGTGCTATTCTTGTATGCATTTATTTAATATCACCAGGAACTCTGCAATATAATCATTTGAAAACAATTTAGCTTTCTACAAACATATTTATAAAACAAAGTTGATGTATTAATACCGCTACAATAGCAATAATGTGGCAATTATAAAACATATATATATATATATATATATATATATATATATATATATATATATATATATATATATATATATATATATATATATATTATAATATCAATTTAATAATAAATTTTTGAAAATGCTCCGAATTAGAGAGCGAAACGTCAATAAAAACATAAATTGATACAGAATTTACATAATAATCTTTTAACCATTATATAAGTATCGCATAATAAAATTTAAGAAATTTTCTAGCACCTATAAATATTTTATAAAACAATTTTATTTTATTTTTTTAATTATTGTATATCTGTTACTATAGCACTTAAAATATATTATATAAACAAAATCATTTAAAAACTGTATGTGTTTATAGATGTTTTATAAACATTTTGGAAACGTTTCTGAGATCATTTTTTTTATATTTATTACCAAAACATTTCTACGGCAATTATAAAATAGCAAATTGTTAGTTAGGAAGGACCTACCTCAGAATAAGAATGAATGGAGGAAATTTGTGCAAAAATAACCATCAATACCCTACACCACTAAGTGGTAGAAGGTTGTATTTGTTCTTTGATATATTTTTTACAATTATAGTTGGAATATTTGTGTATAAACATATCGCATCTAATCAACGAATTATATATTCATTAGGAATTATTTAATATTTTCATATCTTTTTCTAAATAAGCCGAATATTCAATTCTTATCTTAAAAAAATTTACAACCGATAATGAATAAAATAATAATAGTATATTATTCAACGAGTGAGATAGTTGGCCATTTCCATGAGGATAAAACTTGCGACAGAGCCGACGGCGAGTGATGTAATTTATTAGAATGAAAAGACCATTTCTCACGAGTTGAATATTATACTTATACTCATATTAAAGAATTAAGTAGTAATTGTAATATTTTTCATGTTCGTTTTTAATTATCAACATATACATTAACCGTACCGTATTTCTTTCTCGACTTTGTGGCCAGCCTCTGCCACGTATAGTGACATACAATTCTTTACACATTTAAAATGGAACCACCCCTGTGAAATTCGCATTTCTCAATCAATATCCAAAAATTTTTTTTTTCTAATATTAAGGATCCAAAACTATCTTAACCCAAATTTCCATAATTTTAGTTAAATTTCCAAGGCACCCTATGATTTTTTTCTTTGTCAAAAACGGCAAAAGTGTATTAGGCAATTTTTACTTTCAAGTTTGAGTACACCACTGAATTTGTAGTTGTCAAAAATATGAACTATCAAAATTTCATCGAAAAATATTGGTTAGCAACGTTAGCAACGAAGTTATAATAACTTTAATTTTGGAAACAAAGTATTTGATTATATTTTTTTTAGACTATAGACTTACTTCAAATCTGGCAACACTGTTGATGAAAAGTAGAACACCAGTGAACTTATACAGTGAAAATCCGAAGTCAATAGCTTATTCCGTTCTACAGTTATAACTCCTGAAATTATGGTAATGTGGACGATTTGTGGGGAAAGGGATTTTGTAATAAAAATCCGACAATCATATTCCCTTAAAATAATTCATATAGGTTATAAATGGAGTTTAAAATAACTCAAAATTGAAAGTTAATTAAGTTTTAATAAGTACTTCAAAACTTGTTTCTGTTCATTTTCTTTTTATCGTCTATGGAAGAATGTACTACACCACTTGAAAATTAACTTTCAATTTTTAGTTATTTTAGAATCCACTTATAACATATATTTCATTATGATTTTAAGGGAATATAATTTACAAATCCAGTGGCATAGTCAGATTTTTATTACAAAATCCCTTTCCCCACAAATTGTTCACATTACCATAATTTCAGGGTTTATAAATGTCGAATGGAATCAGCTATTGATTTCAGATTTTCACTATATAAGTTCACTGGTGTACTACTCTGTATCAACAGTGTTGCCGGATTTGGAATAAGTCTATAATCTAAATAAAAATTATAATCAAATACTTTGACTGTCTCGACCCTTACTTCGTGGAATATGCTCATATTAGTGTTTTTAAGTGAAACTCACGGTCTCTAGTTAATTCCACAATATACAATATATACAAGTTATTGAAAATTCTGACGATGATATTGATTTATCGAAACAATTGTAAATTTTTTAGAGTTTTCAATAACTTGTATTATATTGTGGAATTAACTAGAGACCGTGAGTTTCACTTAAAAACAATTGTAAATTTTTTAGAATTTTCAATAACTTGTATTATATTGTGGAATTAACTAGAGACCGTGAGTTTCACTTAAAAACACTAATCAAATACTTTGTTTACAAAATAATGTTCAATGAAATTTTGATAGATTTCATTTCAGGTGACTACAAATTCAGTGGTGTAGTCAAACTCGAAAATAAAAATTGCCTAATAAACTTTTGCCATTTTTGACAAAGGAAAAAAAGTGTCTTGGAAATTACACTAAAATTATGGAAATTTGTGTTAAGGTACAGTTTTGGATCCTTAATATTACAAAAAATGTTTTTGGACGTTGATTGAGAAATGCGTATTTTACAGGAGTGGTTCCATTTTAAATGGGTCACACTGTATCATACACAATTCCCATTTTTCTCGATATTTTGGTTTGGAACAAACACAGATTCGTTGACATATGTCAGTAGTAGGTGGGGCACCAGAAGAGGCGTCATACGTCATCTTTCACGTGGGCGCTGTCACGTGTCATCCGTCTGCCACGTGTGATATATCAACTGTCACGTGCATCATCCGTTCCGTGCGTCATCTGCCACGTGTGTCAACTATCATGTATGTATCAGCTGTCATCTGACACGTGTGTCAACTGTTATTCAATTACACTGATTGTGAAACTGTTTTTCTTTAATTAAGAAGGATCACATATGAGACGAAATTGGGCAATATCACTCAACACGAAATTAGAATCAGGTAGAAAGGAGGGAGCGTGAAACCAAAGATTTAAATTGTCGAATTTTCCACGTGAAAGCTAGTCTGCAGCATTAAGTTCCGACCAAACGTAATGCCATTGAAAAGTACCAGAGCTAGAGATCTCTTGTATCTGTGATACACGATTGCTCACAAACACTGTCCCTCCAACCAGGACAGAGCGATTTGAGAATCAGACCATAAATTAATTGATTTAAATTGAATTTTTGGTTTAAAAACTTGTTGAGTGAATTTGGCTAACAGTAACGTTGCACAGAGTTCTAATTTCGGATTGGCATTCACTATATTCGATAAAAAATTGCTCAGCCCTAATAATTCTTTCTTGTAGATTTTAAACTGATTTTTCGTTAAATACAGCTTTTTCGTGATCGCTAACATATTTTGTGAAACAAGTCAATTTGTGTTTTATTGAACCCCTTTGTCTAATTAGAATACGTTTTCTTTCATCTGCCATTGTTTGTTTGCACCAAATATGACTAATATTCCATTTATTGAATGATAAATGGTTTTACAGAATTCAGTTTTTAGATAAATAACATCAAACTCTTATTTCGATGAGTAAATTCTATTTTTGGAACTTGATTTTTAAATAAATATCAAATTTATATCTCGATAGATAAATCCTTTTTGTATTTGAGAAATAATTCCAAGTAGTATAGAATAAAATAATAGAATTGCAAATTTAATTCGTAAACCACAAATAATTATTTAGAGAATTAAATGGGTATTTTGAAAGGAAGTATAATATTTCTTATTTGTAGCAAATTTATACGTTACAAATGCAAGTGAAATAGTATCTCGTATATGCGTTGGAATAGACAAGAAATAGGAGTACTCACCGCTTGCCGGCAAATATTCTATTTTTAGCCACAACACCGACCGAAGTTCCAAACGCTCTTCTCGACACTCGATAACTCTTCGCACCGTTTGAATCAGAGAACCACCATTTGCCTGGACCAATCTCCAATGTATTTTGATTATATTTGATAATTAATTGTTTTTGAGTTACTGGTTATTGAATTTGAGTCGAAGGACCATGAATGTAATGTACTAAACCCTCTTGAACTTGGGTGGTTAGTAACTTGCGATTTTGAATAGTGAAATCACGTGAAATGATGGAAACTTGATAATTGCTAACACAAATTTATTTTACTTGTTGACTCTACAATCGATCACTTAAGAGTGGTTAAAACGACAAAATATATAGTTCAGTGAAAGGGGCTGGCTCGAGAATAAAAATGCACAAACAGAAGATATTTTTGAAAAACTCAATGGATGCACTATAAGTTCACCAATTCCATCAACCCTCGCACAAATTGTAATGGAATACCTTGAAGAAAATGTGCTTAATCAAATAAATTTCAATATATTATTTTTTAAAAGATACGTTGATGATTGCTTAGCTGCTATTCCATCCAATTAAATAAATCATATATTGACTGCTTTCAATAATTTTTATTCAAAGCTTCAATTCACAATTGAAACAGAACAGAACAATACCATACATTTTCTGGACATGACACTTATTAAAACTAGAGAAAATAAAATTACAATAAAACATTTTAATAAAGAAATACCATCAGGTTGAATGCTTGAATTACCACTCCCACCATCCTAATTTCCAAAAAAACAGCGTAATAATAGGATTAGCAGATAGAGCGATCAGACTTACATCACCTGAATATCGTCCAGAAATTTTATATCAAACAAAAACAATATTACAAAACAATCACTATCCTTCCAAACATATTGACAGAATTATTAAACAACGCACTCATAAATTTTACAATAGGCAAATCCAATCAACACAATCTAATACACCAGCCCCTCTTACATACATCACAATGCCATACACAAATCAACTCTCAGAAAAAATAAACTTTATATTTTCTAAACATAACATAAAAGTTTGTCATAGGGCACAAAGTACTCTATCACCATTGTTCTCCAAATTGAAAAGTCAAATAAATGCTTAAAAAAATCTAACGTCATATATTCTATACCATGTTTAGACAAATATACTAAAACGCCTCCACCGCGCTTCATAAACATGAGAAAAATGAAAAACATAAATTTGACTTTATTAATACTAAAATAGTAAACCAAGATTCCAATTACAAAAAACTAACAATAAAAGAAATGATACATATAAAAAAAGAGAACAATGCAGTAAACGATAAACAAGATATCAAAAATCTAATTATTATTATAATTTATTATAATAATATTACAAATTATGATAATATTATAATTTATTATAATAATAACATCAACTTATTGAATGTCCCTTGTATATGGTAAAGCGTTGTTCCTAAGGCAGGTACTTTCGATTTTATTATTTTTGAAATTGTTTTATTGGCTACCAGTCTTTGTCGTCTCTGTGTGTACATTTAATTTTAATCGTTCAATCGTTTTCAATTTATTGTTAAACATCAATATAAAAATTTTTGAAAATGCTCCGAACTAAGGAGCGAAACGTTAAATAAAAATATAAATTGATACAGAATTTACGATTATGCTGATGCGCAAGAAAAATGAAAAAGAATTATATATGTATATATATATATATATATATATATATATATATAGATATATATTAACATAGAGAGAAACCTGCAACACTCTGTATACTAAAATATGGAATGAAAGACTACACACTATAAGCAAATACAAAATTTTAGAATTTGAATTTTTTTTAAAAATTGTCTGAAATGGAGACAATCTGTATTATTCATTATTCAATAGAGAAAGAAGACAAGAGTCAAACTGTAGAATTATGGAGGAAATTTTAAATACACTTTGTAAATACATATGTGAAATATATAACATGATTTTAACATTTGAGAGAGAGAATAAAACCACAATAATATATATATTATTGTAGAGTGAAACACCCTGTATATCAAATAATGAAGAATTAAGATTATGTATTGTAATATAAGAGAATTTTTTAAGTCAAAAATTTTTTTAAACATTTGAATGGAGACAATCTGTACGATCCACTATTCGATAGAGAAGACATACAGAAAGGACAGACTGTATAATGTAGGGATAATTGCGAATAGGTGTGATAAAAAATTTATATGAAATAAATTACCTAATGAAACTTTTATCAAAGAGATCAAGTATCAAAATTTGTTCATAATAAGAAACTAATAATGCTTTGTTCTGTAAAGTCAAGCTAATCTCGTAATATTTGTTGATTAAGACATTAAAATAAGATAGTGTAGATGTTTAGACATAACAGAGCAGGAAAGTATATAATAATGTGAATTTCAGAGAACATGACTTATAAAGAAAACGAATTTTCATTTTGCATACATATTTAAAGGTAACAGCTGTCATCTATTAAAACATTAAGAATATTCATTTGACATACATACTTAGAGATTAGGAAATGTCATTTTAACAATACTAGGAAATATTATTGAATAAAAATAATATAGGAAGTCTAAGCAATTAAAAACCTTAGAATATAATATCCTGATATAATGGATGAACATTTCACTGGTTGAAATGAGAAATTTGAGTGATAAAATAAATAGTCAAATTTGATTGGTTAATAAACATTTAAAAAAGATCACATCGGCGACAACTGTGTTGCTAACGAAAAAAAAATCAGAATGTAAAAAGTTGTTGATTATGGGGGCGATTGACTAGTAGGTTTTTCTTTTGGGAAGAGATTTTGGAGCAGCAAAATTTTTTTGGTAAAGTAAATCAATTGAAATCATTTGGAAGACAATATTTGACTATAGAATTTAAAACAAATACATTATACTTAAAAGAGATACATCAGTGTAAGTAGTTTAGTTTATATTAATAATTAAAAAAGGAATTGTTGAGTGTTGTACAATACTAACCATGAATTTTATTTTATAATATGGTGTCTTGTGTCTTGTGGAAGTAAAATAGCCACAATAGCTTTTGAAAAACACTGAATAGTGGAATTTGTGTGAGCTGCTTGGACTTTGAATGAAGGGCGGCATCGATTCCTGTTCTGGTAGAAGCAGAATGCCAACAGGGAGGTTTTCCAGGAGGAGAATCTAGAACAAATAAAAGAAACGGATCATTGAAGGTGAACAAACAGAAACTGTGAAGTGAATAAGGTAGTACAAGTTAATTTATTAATATATCAAAAAGTCCAGCGTACTTACCAATTTATGCAAAAAACTAAAATTTTGTGATGCATAGACGCTGTTAAGAGTGTATTTCGCCATTTTCTAAAAATCATATGTTTATGAAATTATATAACTGTATTTTACTATTATAATAATATCTCACCAGAGTGCGTGTGAGTTGTATGAAAGAATCATCCTTTTAGATATTTGAATTTCTTAAAAAAAACCACTTGTAAAAGTGTAGTGTATTTATTTTCATTAAATTAAATATTGTTTTTCCTTTTGAAGAACGTTTTTTTAAATTACTTGAGTTATTCATTTCATCTGGTGACTTGCGCACCATCTACTTACCACAGGCAGAAGCTCTGAATGAAATCGATTGAACTATGCAGATATTTTTTAAGTAGGACAGGACCGTATTTAATTTGAAATCATTAAAAAAGTAACATATTCTGATTAACAAATTTATTTTTAAAAATATAAAGCATTTATTAACTTTGGCGCTAACATATATAAAATTATAAAATCATTTTATTTAAAATACTTGAACTCTACCCTGAGATGAGAAGTTTTCATGTTGGTTAAATAAACTGTTTATCATATATATTAAATCATCAACATACCGGGCAAATTAAATTCCCATATAAAATAAACTATAATAACATGTCACCGCAACGTGGGGCTATTATAGAAATTTTGTAAGTAATAATAAAAAGCATTGAAATAATTTTTATTTGACTTTATTAAAAGAATTTTAAATACATAAAATGGAACGGAAAATGACTTTGAGAGACGGGAAACAAGTAGGAGGAGAAAGTGGCTCTGAACAAGAAAGGGAAGAGAGAAATCATGGAAGAGGAGATTTCCAAGTACAATATTTGGAGCAAGGAAGAGAACGTTCAGACGAAGATATTCCAGAACAAGATCAGGAAGAAGAGGATGCAACATTGCAAGAAGAAATAGAACAAAAGTCTAGACAAGAGTTTAAAAAACAAACGGAAGAGGATAAACAAGAACCTAAAGAAAAAAAAGGAGCAAATGGACGTAATGAGTATGCTCAAAATGATGATGAAAAGAATGGATCAAAACAATGAAGATATGAGGAGAGATATTAAGGGAGAAATGAATAAACAAAATGATAATATGAGTGGAAATCTAAATCGAGAAATGAATAATATGCGGGGAGATATGAACAGAATAGAAGGTAATTTGAATGGGAAAATGGATCAGAATAAAGAAGAAATAAAACAAGAAATGAACACAAAGATGGATCAAAATAGAGAAGAAATAAAACAAACTAAGGATTTAATCATAAAATTAATGGAAGAAAAATTGGGACACGTTGAGAAGAAACTAGAAGAATCAAACATATACATGGAGAATAAAATTGAAGACACTAAACAGGAAATAAGAGGAGAAGTGATTGGACGTATAATGGAAATAGAAAATTTACAAATCAACAGAATTAAGGAAATAGAGGAGAAAGAAAAGGATTTCAAAGGAGAAATTCAAAGAGAAGTAAATGAAATCAAAATGGGAGTTCAGGACACTCAGGAAAGAATGGGAAATCTAGAGGGAAAATGGGACAGAACCCTTACCGAATTTCAACAAAATGTAGAAGAAGCGTGTATAGAGAAACAAAAACAAGAGGAAGGGAAAACAGAAAAGAAGATTAAGGAAATACAGAAGGAGATGGAAGCTCTGAAAAGAAGAATTGAGCAAACTGGAAGTAGAATCCACAATGGGGAACAATCAAAGGAAACAGTGGAAATGACAAGAAAATTGGAAAACATGGAAAAGAGACTAGTTTACTTACAGGAAGAGTATGACCACACAGAGGGTAGAAATTTTCAAGAAGTGAGAAATGGAATGATGTAGACGAAAATAATAAACAAATATATAGGAAATAGAGGGGAACACAAATTTGAAGGGGATAATAGAAAAATACACCCAAAAGTATTTATAAAAATTTTAAGGAACAAGATGAAAAATATCCGAAATAATGAAGACATGAAGGAAATGATTAGGGAAAATCTGGATAACCATGCTTTAGTGTGGTATACAAGTAAGGAAGAGGATTTAAAAGATTTTGAGGAATTCGAAGCTCAATTCATGAGATATTTCTGGGGAAACAATGCGCAAACAAGAGTGAGAGAAAAACTTTACTCTGGAAAATTTGAGATAGGTAGAGGAAATAGTATGAATGATTACGCTATGAAGGTTTTCATGAATTCGAAGTTTTTAGATCCACCTATACCAGAGGAGGAAATTATTATGTTTATCTCGAGACATTGTAAATTTGAAATCACTGAAACAATTGCTATTCAAAATATCAAAAACATAGAGGAGTTAACTAATTATCTACAAAGAATTGAAAGAAACAAGATAAGCAATAACCAGAACAGGAACAGGAATCAAAATTAAAACAAAAACTATAATGGTTACGATAATAAAAATTATTATGAGAATAATAACAATCAAAATAATAGATCGAATAATTATGAACAAAACAGGAACAATTACTTTAACAGAAATAATAATAATGGATATTATAATAGAAACAATAATTATAACAGGAACAATAACGCTCAAAACAACTACAACAAAAATGATCAATATCATAACAATAATTATAGAAATAGAACATTTGAAGGAAACAATAGGAATGGATCTTATGAAAACAGACAAAGAGATGAAAAACAAGAGCAAAGAAGAGACTATAATACAGAAAGGACAAATGGAAATTTTGAAGAAAGAGGCAATAGAAATGAAGAACAAAGAAGAGTGAACAATATACAAAGACAGAAAGAAAGAGTGATATCCATAGAACCAGAAATAGTCACTGAAACAGAGCCCGATCAAAATTTTGGATCGAGCACATACCAAATGTAAAGAAAAATATTATCTGTACATACGAACATCCAAGGGAATATATAAAATTTGGGGAAGAATTAGAATTAAAAGAAATAATGGGATTGATAAATATTAAAGGGAAATTAAATGGAAAAGAAATAAAATTATTAATAGATACAGGTTCGGAAGCGTCCATAATTAAAACAAAACTAATAGAAGAAAACATTGAAAATTATGAAAACAAATTAATTAAAATACCAAAAACTACATTGATAGGAGCAAATGGAAAGAAGCTATGTGAAGTAAAAAGATCTATAATACAAAGTGTTGAATTAAAGGATGGGAAAGAAGTTGAGATGCAATTATTGTTAGTAGATAATCTAGAATCAGACATAGTTATAGGAATAGATGAATTAACGAAATATAAAGCAAGAATTGATTTTGAAAAGATGGAGATTGAATTAAATGGTAATAGAATTGAATTTGAAGAAGAAAATATAGAAGAATTGGAAGTTGAAGAGGATAATAAGAAGTTATGGAATATAGAAAGGATTGGAAATATGGAAGAATTGGAATTTGGAGAGGATAATAGGAAGTTATGGAATATAAAGAGGAGTGGAAATATGGAAGAATTGGAATTTGAAGAGGATAATAGGAAGTTATGGAATATGGAGAGGGATGAAATAATGGAAGAATTGGAATTAGTATGTGGAAATAAGGAATATGCTGAGAAAGTGAAGAATTTAATAATTAAGTATAAAGGATTAGTTAAAAAAGAGATGAAAATGGCAAATAACTATATACATAAGATAGAAGTTAAGGGAATAGAAAATTTCAGAATAAGAACATATCCCATACCTTATAAATATAGGAAAGAAGTTGATTCAGAGATACAAAATATGCTAAAGGATGGTATTATAGAGAGATGTAACACAAGAAATATAAATTAATAAATTGTACCGATATAAGAGACTCTGAGAAATGTAGAAGTAATAAGACGCATAACGAACATTAAAGAATTTTCAAAAATGGATTTATAACATGAATTTTTAAATTAATTCCTTTGGATGAAACTTGTAAATGAAACATGTACCTAAAAATAAAATAAGAATTTGTATACATATTTAATTATGGTATTGTAAATAGATTTAAAACTATTTGAAGAGGATACTGCAACACAGGATTCCAGAATCATCTTTGTAACAGCGACCTGAAATAAGAAGAAATGTATTATTAGTAATATATCAGACAGGAACAAACAAATGTGTGCGAAATTGAAACCACCTTTCGAGGGACCATATGTTATAGATAATGAAAACGGGATAAATAGCTATGTTTTAAGATATATGGAAAATGATGAAATAAGAGGTGTCTTCAATATAAAGGATATATATAAGTACAATAAACGATGAAGAAGTAGAGAAAAAGCAAAATAGTGAATGTTTAAGGTAAAATTTGCGTTCATAAAATTTTTCAGAACATCAAAATTTGATAAACGCAAAATTTAGGGGATGTTATTGTAGAGTGAAACACCCTGTATATCAAATAATGAAGAATTAAGATTATGTATTGTAATATAAAAGAATTTTTTAAGTCAAAAATTTTTTTAAACATTTGAATGGAGACAATCTGTACGATCCACTATTCGATAGAGAAGACATACAGAAAGGACAGACTGTATAATGTAGGGATAATTGCGAATAGGTGTGATAAAAAATTTATATGAAATAAATTACCTAATGAAACTTTTATCAAAGAGATCAAGTATCAAAATTTGTTCATAATAAGAAACTAATAATGCTTTGTTCTGTAAAGTCAAGCTAATCTCGTAATATTTGTTGATTAAGACATTAAAATAAGATAGTGTAGATGTTTAGACATAACAGAGCAGGAAAGTATATAATAATGTGAATTTCAGAGAACATGACTTATAAAGAAAACGAATTTTCATTTTGCATACATATTTAAAGGTAACAGCTGTCATCTATTAAAACATTAAGAATATTCATTTGACATACATACTTAGAGATTAGGAAATGTCATTTTAACA
The DNA here is from genome assembly GCA_963921935.1 of Galeruca laticollis. Lineage (NCBI taxonomy): Eukaryota > Metazoa > Arthropoda > Insecta > Coleoptera > Chrysomelidae > Galeruca > Galeruca laticollis. Next base: position 259,038,040 of record OY998176.1, on the reverse strand, counting down.
ATACTAGGAAATATTATTGAATGAAAATAATATAGGAAGTCTAAGCAATTAAAAACCTTAGAATATAATATCCTGATATAATGGATGAACATTTCACTGGTTGAAATGTTAATAAACATTTAAAAAAGATCACATCGGCGACAACTGTGTTGCTAACGAAAAAAAAATCAGAATGTAAAAAGTTGTTGATTATGGGGGCGATTGACTAGTAGGTTTTTCTTTTGGGAAGAGATTTTGGAGCAGCAAAATTTTTTTGGTAAAGTAAATCAATTGAAATCATTTGGAAGACAAAATTTGACTATAGAATTCAAAACAAATACATTATACTTAAAAGAGATACATCAGTGTAAGTAGTTTAGTTTATATTAATAATTAAAAAAGGAATTGTTGAATGTTGTACAATACTAACCATGAATTTTATTTTATAATATGGTGTCTTGTGTCTTGTGGAAGTAAAATAGCCACAATAGCTTTTGAAAAACACTGAATAGTGGAATTTGTGTGAGCTGCTTGGAGAAACTGTGAAGTGAATAAGGTAGTACAAGTTAATTTATTAATATATTAAAAAGTCCATCGTACTTACCAATTTATGCAAAAAACTAAAATTTTGTGATGCATAGACGCTGTTAAGAGTGTATATCGCCATTTTCTAAAAATCTTATGTTTATGAAATTATATAACTGTATTTTACTATTATAATAATATCTCACCAGAGTGCGTGTGAGTTGTATGAAAGAGTCATCCTTTTAGATATTTGAATTTCTTAAAAAAAAACACTTGTAAAAGTGTAGTGTATTTATTTTCATTAAATTAAATATTGTTTTTCCTTTTGAAGAACGTTTTTTTAAATTACTTGAGTTATTCATTTCATCTGGTGACTTGCGCACCATCTACTTACGACAGGCAGAAGCTCTGAATGAAATCGATTGAACTATGCAGATATTTTTTAAGTAGGACAGGAACGTATTTAATTTGAAATCATTAAAAAAGTAACATATTCTGATTAACAAATTTATTTTTAAAAATATAAAGCATTTATTAACTTTGGCGCTAACATATATAAAATTATAAAATCATTTTATTTAAAATACTTGAACTCTACCCTGAGATGAGAAGTTTGCATGTTGGTTAAATAAACTGTTTATCATATATATTAAATCATCAACATACCGGGCAAATTAAATTCCCATATAAAATAAACTATAATAATATATATATATATATATATATATATATATATATATATATATAAATTCCTTCCATTGTTCTTGGGCATCAGGTTAATTATAAATGATGTATCAAGTTCTATTTTTTATTTGACGTTTCGCTCCATAGTTCGGAGCATTTTAAAAAATGTTTACATTGATGTTGTTAAAACAATAAATTGTAAACGATTGAACTATTAAAATTAAATGTACACACAGAGACGACAAAAACTGGTTACCAATAAAACCATTTCAAAAATAATAAAATCGAAAGTACCTGCCTTAGAAACAACAGTTTACAATATACCAGGGACATTCAACAAGTTGATGTTATTATTATAATAAATTATAATATATCTGGCTTAGATTTTTTATATCTTGTTTATCGTTCAATGCATTGTTCTCCTTTTTTATATGTATCATTTCTTTTATTGTCAGTTTTTTGTAATTAGAATCTTGGTTTATATATATATATATATATATATATATAAATACATTTCATTTCATTTCTTCAACCATGTAACTTAATGTTTCGCTCTTTCTTTGAAAGCATTTCCAAAAGAATACCTTTGTAAAATAAAGGACGATTAAAATATTTCTAGATAGATGAAAACATAACATAGTAGCTTTCTTAAAAACATCAATAAAACAGTATTAAAATCGACTGTCCCCTTACTTCGTGGAATGTGCTCATATTAGTGTTTTTAAATGAAACTCAAGGTCTCTAGTTAATTCCACAATATAATACAAGTTATTGAGAATTCTAAAAAATTGACAATTGTTTCGATAAATCAATATCATCGTCAGAATGACAGAAGTTACATATTTGTGAAAAGACACAAGAACTGGATTTCCTTGAAGAACTGGAAATTAGAAGACATTTAAGAAACCAACAATATGAAGTTGTCAATGAACAGTTAAATCTAGGGAATTCTCCACCATTTATGGCTTACATTGATGTTATGTTTTGATAAGATGTATTCAAGTTTTTCTGATAACTGATTTGTATAAGGGAATAAGGTATGGCTATATACGTATCTTTTTCTTGGCTTGTTTATATTTGTATAGTTGGTGTAATGTTGTTATTGTGTAATTTGTATGTACGTTCTTGAATGATTCTAATAATTTGATTTTCTGGATATTGATTATTTTTCAGAACATTTTTGAGTTTTTTCATTACTTCAGGGAGACATTCAAGTAAAGATAATTTTGTAGCTCTGTTCGTTAATCCTATAATAATACTGTTTTTTGTGATTTGGGATGGCATGAGTTATAATTTAGATATCGTCCAGACCATGTTTCTTTTGTATATAGTTTGGTTTTTTATTTTCTATTTGGTTTTAATAAGTGTCATATCTAAAAAATGTCTCTCGTTACTGTTTTCAATTTCTAAAGTGAATTAGATAATTGGCTTGAATTTATTAAAAGTATTTAGGAATGCATCGCCTTGTTACTTAGAATTACAGCTAAACAGTCATCAACGTGTCTTTTGAAAAATGTTACATCAAAATGTATATCATATAATACTTTTTCTTCTATATACGCCATCACAATTCGCGCTATACTTGAAGAAATTGGAGATCCCATTGTACATCCGTTCAGTTGTTGGAAAAAGTTGTCATTATTTTGAAACAGCACACTGGTATAGTCCCTGAATCCGACTCTGTCTAAGCCATGTATGAAAGCTAAAATTATGGAGGATGCGCAAGGATTTCTTAGTATTGTTTACGATTGTGACTATCTTATCTAGACATTGCTTTTGGAACCAGTCTTATTTAGAAAATTCGAGAGGCAATTGTTTTTGTATAAGCCGCAATCTAGAATTATCTAGTAAAAAGGCACTAATATATATAAAGGACCGACCAGCGGAGAAGTTCAGTTTAGTTTAAAAAGTGATCTCGACAAATAAACAAGAATACACCGAAATAGCGAACAGTAAAGTGCTGATATAAATTAATAATTAAGGTTGTGTGTATATAAATTAAATTTAAGTGAATAGTTAAGTAAGTATAAATTGAGTGTTAGTGAGTAGTTTGGTGTTCAAATAAATTCGTAAGTAGCCATACCGTGTGTTTAAAGTTTATCCCACCATTTACTGTTTAAATGAATTAGAAAAACATTACATTATATTGAAAGTAATTATTTGTTTGGATAAGCATAATGCCTTCTACAAATTTGTCATAATTAAGTGATGTATGATCGAATCCCTTTCATCAAGGCTAATAAATATTTATTAAATTATGCCCAGGCATAACGATTTTTCTAACAATGAGAAGCGCGGTATGATTCGTGTTTTTGCTCAATCAAATTTCAGTGGCACAGCTGCGACTTGAAGATATTCACAATTATACCCAAATCGAAGGCAACCCAACTACAAACTGTTTCGAAATATTTACAACCGCCTAGGTGAGACGGAGTGTTTACGTTCTAAAAGTCAACTCGAAGCTACAAAAACTATCACTGTCGATGAAGAAGATGAAATTTTAATTCGTATTGCCGATTAAGTCTGGCAATCGGGATAAGCTAATCGTCTTTTTTTATAATATTGAAGAGAGAAACACTGCATCCATATAATTACACTCCTATTCAGAGTTTATTACCTCAATATTTACTTGCGCGTCTACAATTTGCCCAGCTTTTACAAGATATATAAAATGTCAACATATATTTTCTGGATACAATTTTTTAGCCTATGAGGCAACATTTACCAAATGAGGCAACATTTACCAAATGAGGCAACATTTACCAAACGAGGAATATTTAATAGGATGAAAAATCATTTGTGGGATTCTGAAAATCCACATGCTAAGAGAGAAACACATTTTAAGTACGAGTTTAAGATTAACATTGTTGTCGTGTAATGTGATTATTTAATAGGTCCTTTTGAACTACCAACCAATTTAAATGGAACCCACTATTTAGATATTCCTCAAGAACATTTTCAGGAATTACTAGAGAATATTCCTCTCGTCTTAAAACAAAAAATGTTTGTTTGCACGACGGGGCACCACTACATTATTCTGTACAAGTTCGCATCGATGGATTGGTCGTGGAAGTGAGTTTTGTTTGGGCACCGAGATGTCCTGATTTCAGTCCTTTGGATTTTTCAGTATGGTCAACGAAGGAATTAGTTTACAAAAAAAAATAACTTCCAGAATTCGAACAGAAAATAGAGGAGGCCGCGAATGTTATTAAAAATAATAGACAAGGGTTGTTTGTTAATAAAAGATCTTTGTGAAAGCGGATCATAAAGTATATTGAATGGAGGCCACTTTGAACGATTACTTTGAAGTTTTATATTTTTGGTTTTCAATTTATTATTGGAGTTATTGGGAGAATAAAAGTTTTTGTAAACTGAAAATTCATTTTAGAAGCAAATAACTATATAACCGATCGAGTAACGATTTTTAATGTTTTTTGTTTTACTCATAGTTCAGCCGAAAATAAAATTGCTTTGATTTACTAAACACAACCAAGTGTAACTAGTGCCCTCTATTAGCAATGCTATATTAGAGTCTAAACTGGCAAACATCATGCCAAAATACGTAAAATTGCCAATTTCCAAATAGAAACTATGAAAACATGAGTTATTGCGATGATCAACATCCATATTTAAACTCTCAACACCCGGTATCTCAGGAACTAGCAATATTTCTAAAATGCATATTGGGCTAAATCATTATACTTTGGGTCCTAGAGTATACAGTTCAGATATTGGACATTCTTAATGAATCCCTCTGTATATAGATACTATATCTGATGAAATAAATACATATTCATTAGGAAATTTTGCAATTCCAATTTTTTCTCGGAAATACATGTATTTTTGACATAGGTAGTATTTGTTTTTCTACAGGATATTTTCCATAATTTTTTTCAAATAAATGGAGTAAAAGGAGTTTGAATACTGGGAACAATTGGTCGAAGATATATCTTAGGTTCATTGTGAATTTTCAATTACTTTACATTTGTCGGCGAAATAGAAAATGATTCTTCTTAATATCGAATTAGATTATCATGTGGTCTTCATCCCACCGTCCATATGTTTGAAAAATATTCTATGAAAAAATAAATAATATATCAAGAATACATGTGATTTGAATGAGAAGATTAGAATTATGAAAATTCTTGATGAATATGTATTTATTCAATTAGATGTAGTATATTTATATACATGAGCATCATATCTTGAGGTATAGAATCTGAAGTTTCGAGATAAGGTATTCTCAATCAATAACTCTGTATATTCTCTGATTTAACTGCAGGATTTTCGCACTAGAAATGTTCAACAACTTTCACCAACATACTGCAAAGTGAACAATTTGAAGAATTAATATCACATGATAATCTAAAATGACTCTTTAATAACATAAATCTTCACACATTAGTCGAAAGTACATGTATACGGTAACAATTTCGCGGCAGAAAGTCCAGAATTTGTTCATTGGCCGAACTGCCTTGTAGGGTTCCCAGATATAATGTACTCATTGAACTTAAATTACAAGATGTGAAAAATCTCGATCGAAAGTCCCACGGTTCTATCAATGATACAGAAAATAATGAACCTCGCCAATTTATAATTAGAGCATATTGTGAAAAAAGCCGAATACTGCATGTAAATGAAACATGGAAACATCTACCGACACATTTTAATCCAGTATCACTATGGACAATTCTCCAAAAAGTCATGCAAATCAAAAAATATTAAAATCTTTAACAACTAATCCATATGTTGCCAGAAACCAATGATTCTAATATATTATATGAAAATTACTTATTTATCATGATATAATTGACAATCTCCATTATATGATCGTGATGAAAATATTAAAAAAATTCATGAGATTAATCGTGGAAAATATAAAAATTGTATTCCTGTATATTCAAATGCAACCTTCACTTTCAGAATTTGTAAATTTGGGTGAATGTTTCCATTCCATCAAAATCATATTGATACTGTTATTCTTATAGGGTAAACTGCTCTATTGTTTTCACGGACAACAAGAGTTAAAATGAAAATTGATATAGTTTTTGGCCTGCACTAGAGAACATAAAGACAATGCAGAGAGACATATTTCGAATGAACAAGAGTTATTTTAGAAATCGTTCATAATATTTAACATTATTACGATATGCTGGTATCAAAATTCAATAATAGACGTACTTCGGCATATGCTGCAAATAATTTCGAAATAAAAAGATCCAATTATAATATAAAGATTTACAAGTTTTCTAAGGAATTCACTAATTGTGCATAGAAAGGGGAATCTGTTCATGGAATACATTTCATAGTATAGTTTCTTTGGAAATGTAATAGATGGAGATTTATTGATGGTTAAAAAATATTTTACACTCTTATACTAATTTTTCTACTTGAATGGGAAACTTCCGATCAATTTATACTATTTATCATATATTCTATATCCAAATTTCATAGAAATCAGAAGTATTATTTTGATGAAACCAAAGTAGTCACAAATACTACATACAGATTTCCTTCATATTGAATACTTACATTTTTCGTCGCTGACTCTTGGTTGATTATTGCCTTCTACAGGAGCACATTCAACGATTCCCAGAACGTCCAAATAAAGAAAACAAATAACAAAAACTAACAGCTGTTTCTTCATTTCTCTCGTTTACGGTCTTTGAACTGACTGAGTGAGAGTGATCAATTCAACTGCGTACGATTTGTCATCGAATGACCTCAATGTCTGATATTTCCTGGTAAATTTCTATCAAATCAACGTTTTACAATCGTCGCATTTTACAGTCAATAAGATATATCTATGTGTGTTTATTTTTCTTCAACCTTCTTAAATAATTGATTTTTTAAAATTCTTGTGTGTTAAATTGTATAAATAATTAAAACAATTTGATTCTCATTTTTCGTTCCTGGGTTAGGATATATATATATATATATATATATATATATATATATATATTTAACAAGACTATTGGGATTTAGTCAATTAAAACATTATTAAAATGGTTAGAATGACATTCTATAACCTTTAGCAAACAATGGTGACTTTTCGGTCTTAAATTTAGACCTTTCAAACTAAAACAAATTAGATTGTGAATAGTAAACAAACAATTGAACTACAACAAACTTACCTCAAGGTATAGTCTATGAATGTACATTGAACATTTAACACAATTAATACGTTTTACATGATTACAACGCAACTTTAAAATACTTGTATTACCATTTATTTCATTAAGAAAACACACTTGTTAAAACAACAATCGCACTGATAAAATGTACTAGGTATTGTATAACGTCACGCCGTTAGTGGCATTGTGTGGTATTAATGCGAGAACAGTTATACTGTTGAAAGGGGTGGAAAAAACCATCTGCTTAATTTTGCAAAGACAGAAATTTTAAGAATAGAAAATAATTTTAAAAAAAGAGATTAATATGAGATGGTCGGAAACATGTAGACTTACCTTGAGCTGCTCTAAAATATGTTATGTTTATGTAGTTTATTTTAATTGAAAGCCGGAGGCATGTAGACCTTCTCCCTTTGGTATCTGGACGCAAGTATATAATTGATTATAATCTTTGTGTTAATTAATTATTATATTTACTGTTATGTATATATGTGCAAATTAAATAATTCATTACTTTATTACCTTGTTATTTATTATTTTTCTAAAGAATGAATGAAATTAGCGATCTTGAGCTAAATTTGTTATGGATAATGAATAAAAATGCAAAACACGAATACCTCTCACATCAATACCTTCTAACACTTCTAGATGTAGTGGTGAGTTCAATATATATATATATATATATATATATATATATATATATATATATATAAATATATATAAATATATATATATATATATATATAAATATATATATATATATATAAATATATATATATATATATAAATATATATATATATATTGTAATTGTAATATATTTAATATTCTGTGATGAATTTTAATTGTTTAATTTTAATGTAAACCTTCCTGTAAAGATAAATTTCAATTCGCCTCACGTTATTGTATATTGTCGCAGCAACAATTCTTGTACATGCAACTTAAAAATAAGAAATTTCAACTTTGACAGTAGTTGTCAAAAATATGCCCGGCTTTAATAAATATTAATTTAGTATTTCTAAAAATGAATATATATATATATATATATTATATATATATATATATATATATATATGTATAATGTATGTTAAAAAATTAATTATTCAAAATTTATTTAAATTTTTACATATCTCCAAATTATCTGTTTCACTATTGTTCAGAACCTATAGTAACTGTATGTTTGATATCATAAAAGGCACTTCAAATATCTGATGACGTTTCCAATATTTCTGTTACTGAAAATTATCAACTGTCACTGATTTGATTAGTTTTATTAAATGGAAAATGTTTAATTTTCTGGAATTATGTTATAAAAAGACTATATTGAGTAGGAATGCAAAATTCTATATTATACTACCAGATACAAATTAACAAATTAATATTCCCCAAAATTATTACAAACGAAACAACAGTCGTAATATCTACGAAACTTAAAAGTACTACAACATATATGCTATAAATTAATCTAATAAAAAACGTTTAATAAAAGTTCCAATTGTTGATCTAAATCCTGATGTGTATAAATGTCAAAAAACAAGCTTCACTCAAATTTATCTAATTCCAAATTTTTCTTCTCTTATGTGAATTTCTTTATATGACTTATTAATTTTGTTTGCAATCAAAAATCTAATATGTCAAATTTTATTTAAAATAGGCCTTATTATTTTTCGAGAAATTATTGTAAAAAAAAACTGGATCGGACTCACCAACTAATGACTGGACAACTCGTACAATTCTAAATGACCTTAGAATTCAGGATACCTTCTAAATTTTATATAGAAATCTCGAACACATTCACTACACACGATGCAATTCTTATTCGAATTATGCACGCACTGGCTTTATAATGAAATGGCTTTTGAATCTGGTTGTACAGATATACAACTTCTACTATCTACCACAAAATTGAGACAACTCTAATTATGATGTTGCCTCTTCGGGGATTCAACACAACTGACTAAACTTTTGCAAAATAAATAAATCTCCTTTCCGTTGGTTGCCGAAATTTCTTGTTTTTAAAAAAATTACTAATCTATAATTTTCAATAACCAAGTGAGATTTGAATTCTTTTATTACACTTGTAAAGTTGCTAGCAGAGACCTCGATATTTTGAAATTTCAAATACTTTCTCTAAATCATAATATGTTTTATCTATCATTAGATATATTCTACATAAATGTCATCAAAATCTGAAATGTCAAATTTGATATTTCTACTGAATCTTTCAAAATTAGTGAATTTACATATAACACAGTGTGTATCAAAAGTATGACAGCCAAAGATAAATGAATTTCCTTATGTTCTACTTTTCTTTTAAATTTCAAATAGAGGATCTATATTATTATATATATATATATATATATATATATATATATATATATATATATATATATATATATATATATATATATATATATATATATATATATATATATATATGTACAGACAACAATATGTTGAGTTGTGCAATGATATTGTTTTGAACAACAGTTCGTATGTGTATATATATATATATATATATATATATATATATATATAAGTGAACCTCGGGTAGTGACCGTAGAGAAAAAACCAAACAACTTAGTAGGGATGCGGTCAGAGGAGGGCTGAATCAGAAGACTCCTTTTTGACTAGTAAAGCTTTCGAAAATGTTTATTTTCATCATCGGAACATCTACAATGAGTGATAAATATCATTAGTGACTTATAAACCATTATAACAAACGATTTGACTTACCAAAGTGAGTTGAAAAAGAAAGACATCGTAAAAAACTTTAAAATTTTCAATGGACATACATATATGTATTTAAAATTTACATTGATTAGGAGAGCAAAACACAAAAAACTCCAACAAAAGGCCGATAATAAAACAGCCCTGAGGTAAAATCTCTCACATTATACCAACAAGGTTAGATAAAAATTAACATTACTCAACAATTACAACTCTCACTAATAACTATTGCTCTACTGACAAAACTGAATAGGAAAGCGAAACGTTTTAAATTATTTTGTATAGTTCAGGTTCTTATTAAATTAAAAAAGTGGATATGTTATTATCATGCATTAGACCAACAAACAAACAATTTTGATTTTATTCGAAGATTTAGAAAACAAATAATGGATCTCTAACACACAGAGAGAGTTAAAAAATTAAAATAGAAAACAGTTCTCCATCCAAATTGAAATGATGGAAAACAAATTGCTGGATCAAAAAATATTTAAAAGGATTCATGAATAAAGGGTGGAAACCAAATGTTTATTAAATTGAGTCAAGGTGTGAAATTGTCTCACTTTTAGTAATAGATAAAAGATAGGTGTAAATCTTACTCAAACCATCCAAATCGGATTTTTTATTCAAACAATTGTCCCTGTTTTTGTAAATATGGCACATTTCAAGAAATAGCCTTTTTCCGTAGTTTCTTTCTTTATCCAGAATTTTAGCGTCTTCAAAATTCATTATGTGATTATCATTGATTACATGTTGCGCCAAAGATATATATATATATTGAAGTAGTCCTCTATTATATTAAAACAATTCACAAATTTGAACAGACATTAAAATGTTATATTAATACGTAGGGTGTACCAGTAGACACAACCAAGTTAAAAACTAAGATTCATATAAAAGAATAGAATGAAATGAGCAAATATATTGTCAGATATTGAAAAAACAGTTACCAAAATGACATAAAGGATAATGAATAAAAATTCTAACAACAACATTGTAGTGTTTTAAATGAAACTCACGGTTTCTAGTTAATTCCACAATATAATAAAAGTTATTGAAAATTCTAAAAAATTGACAATTGTTTCGATAAATCAATATCATCGTCAGAATTACAGAAGTTACATTTTATTTGATGCTTACCTGATGTTTAGTAGTTATTTTTGGCTAGACCAAGAAGTGACCTAACTTGTGATTGACTTAATATATGTTTATAGAAAAAAGAAGGAGATGTGATAATACAAATATTGAAGCTTAGATATGGTGATATCCTGGATATCATTTTTCCAATTAAGATCAGTATAACTGTGCAATGATATAGAAAACCAGGAAAACTATATCTGCTGATCTTTACAATTATCACTTAAGAAGACAGTTTATTAGTGGAAAACTCCCTAGATTTAACTGTTCATTGACAACTTCATATTGTGAGTTTCTTAAATGTCTTCTAATTTCCAATTCTTCAAGGAAATCCAGTTCTTGTTTCTTTTCACAAATATGCAGCACTTCTAGTTTTGTGTTAGGTGTCAATGAATGATTGGTGTCAAGTAGATGTTTTGCGTAGTGGGATTTATCTGGTTGTTTTAACCTGTATGCTCGTAAGTGTTCACTGTATCGGATTTCAAAATTTCTAAGGGTCTGACCCAAATAGACAGCATTACATTCTGGACATTTGAGTTTATATATACCTGACTTCTTTAATAGTGGTATTTTTGTTTTTACATTTAACAATTTTGTACTAACGTTACTTTCTGTTTTAAAAGAAATTGTTATATTCGTTGCTGAAGATATTATCTTTGAAATATTATTAGAAATACTTCCTGCATATGTGATGGTTTTATAAGTTTTTATTTCATCAGCTTGTTTAGGAAATATTAGTTGCAATGCCACTTTTTCCTCTTTTTTACTAATTAGCTTATTTATCATATTTAATGGATAACCGTCGAATCTTGCTATTTGTCTAATTGTATTAATCTCTCTATCAAAATTACATTTGGTCATAGGAACTGAAGAAGCTCTATGTATCATTGAACTATATGCCGCCAGTCTGTGTGACATAGGGTGATTGGAATTGAATGGAATTGTCACATCAGTCTGTGTTGGTTTTCGGTAAATTGAATAATCAAGTACATTATTAACTCTTTGAATTTTTAAATCAAGAAAATTGATTGAGCTATTTCCTTCAATTTCTAATGTAGATTTAATTTTTGGGTGTAAATTATTGATATGGTTGAAAAATACATCTAATTGTCGTTCTCTACCCATAAAACAAGCTAATATGTCATCTACATATCTATACCAAAATAAAATAATTTTCGAAATATTACTTTCAAAGATCTTTCTTTCTGAATTGTCCATAAAAATGTTAGCTAAAATAGGTGAAATAGGGCTTCACATTGGTAAACCCTCATTTTGAATATATATATATATATATATATATATATATATATATATATCTTATTGTCAAAAGTGAAATAATTCTGATTAATGCATACATCAAATAAATTAAGTATATCTGATATTATTCCTGGATTAATATTTTTATCTTCTAGTAATTTTCTTACAAGTATTAGGCATTCTTTAGGAGGAATTTTAGTAAACATATTAGTTACATCGAAAGAAATGAGTTTATAGTTACCTTGCAAGCGGATTGCTTTCAACTTTTTGATTAGTTCTATTGAATTTCTAATTGAGTACTGAGATTCATATCCGTAACTATTGAGTATATTGTTGAGTCTCTTTGCCAATATATTATTAGGAGCATTAACATAAAAAACTACAGGTCTAATTGGTTTCGTTATTTCATGTAATTTAACGGTTCCATATATTTGTGGACAATGAGGATTCTTATGTATGATAGACCTCTTTTCGTATTCACTTAAAAGATAATTTGAATTATCAACAATATCCCTCACTTTATTAGAAAACTTTTTGTTGGGTCTGCTTTAAGAACTTTAACATCGCTAGATTCTATAAAGTTATATATTTTTGAATTGTAATTTTCAGTCGTCAAAATGACAGTTCTGTTTCCCTTATCAGATTTTGTAACTGTTAGGTTATTATCTTCAATCTTCTTTTTTATTGCATTTAAAACTGTAATGTCATTTTTTGTTTGACGTTTAACTTTTGAAGGTTCAATATTTTTGATCAAATTGGCAATTTTCAATTTCTCATAAAGAAAATTATTTGAATTAGATTTTAAAGCTATTTCTGACTCTGTAGCTATGATTTGTTTTATATTATTCGTAAATTTTGGTGGTATGCTAAACTTTATACCTTTATTTGAAAATTCTATTCCACTATCTGTAAAATTAGTGTCTGAAAGGTTTTCAAATCGTGGTGCAAAGTGTGTTGGTATGTAGGTAGTTACAGTTTCATGATGTTTTGGGTATTTAATTTTATGTTGTGTGTGTTCAAGATTCTGTAGCTTCTTTCCTTGTTTCTTAAATTTCTTATGCTTCATCGTGCTGACACTTTCTCTAATTTTGTCATCCAAACAGTCAAATTCTACTGGATGTAATTGGAATGTGAGTTCTGAATGTACAACTTTTATGTAGTTGTCTAAGGAGTCTCTAACTTTGAACCATTTCTTACATTCTCCCTTTATCCAAACTCGTTGAGCACATTATATAGCTTTTTGTGCTTGTGGTGTTTTAGTGTGACATTTTATATTCACATAATTTGGTACTACCTTTTTCCTAAGGCATTCTTGGTTAAACCAAATGTTTTGTGATATTTTGTAACGTTTTTTTAGTAACTTCTGGTACAGTCGGGTCAAATCTTCTCTCGAAGATTTTTTAATGAAATTAACTGTCTCGACCCTTACTTCGTGGAACCTGCTCATATTACTGTTTTAAATCAAACTCCGGTTTCTAGTTAATTCCACAATATAATAAAAGTTATTGAAAATTCTAAAAAATTGACAATTGTTTCGATAAATCAATATCATCGTCAGAATGACAGAAGTTACATTTTATTTGATGCCTACCGGATGTTTAGTAGTTACTTTTGGCTAGACCAAGAAGTGACCTAACTTGTGATTGACTCAATATATGTTTATAGAAAAAAGAAGAAGATGTTATATTACAAATATTGAAGCTTAGATATTATTATTATCATTGAAGAAAATAGCTCAATAAATTTTCTTGATTTAAAAATTCAAAGAGTTAATAATGTACTTGATTATTCAATTTACCGAAAACCAACACAGACTGATGTGACAATTCCATTCAATTCCAATCACCCTATGTCACACAGACTGGCGGCATATAGTTCAATGATACATAGAGCTTTTTCAGTTCCTATGAACAAATGTAATTTTAATAGAGAGATTAATACAATTAGACAAATAGCAAGATCCAATAAATAAGCTAATTAGTAAAAAAGAGGAAAAAGTGGCATTACAACTAATATTTCCTAAACAAGCTGATGAAATGAAAACTTATAAAACCATCACATATGCAGGAAGTATTTCTAATAATATTTCAAAGATAATATCTTCAGCAACGAATACAACAATTTCTTTTAAAACAGAAAGTAACGTTAGTACAAAATTGTTAAATGTAAAAACAAAAATACCACTATTAAAGAAGTCAGGTATATATAAACTCAAATGTCCAGAATGTAATGCTGTCTATTTGGGTCAGACCCTTAGGCATTTTGAAATCCGATACAGTGAACACTTACGAGCATACAGGTTAAAACAACCAGATAAATCCCACTACGCAAAACATCTACTTGACACCAATCATTCATTGACACCTAACACAGAACTAGAAGTGCTGCATATTTGTGAAAAGAAACAAGAACTGGATTTCCTTGAAGAACTGGAAATTAGAAGACATTTAAGAAACCCACAATATGAAGTTGTCAATGAACAGTTAAATCTAGGGAATTTTCCACTAATAAACTGTCTTCTTAAGTGATAATTGTAAAGATCAGCAGATATAGTTTTCCTGGTTTTCTATATTATTGCACAGTTATACTGATCTTAATTGGAAAAATGATATCCAGGATATCACCATAGGGCTAATAATATCTAAGCTTCAATATTTGTAATATCACATCTTTAAAGCGACAAATTCTATTATGATTGTGATTATTTCTATATACACAATTTATTTTAATTAACTTTTGATATATATAACGCGTATTGCTATATATTTAATAATTTATGGACGCCAACTTACGATCAATAGGTAAGTAAAATTTAATATAATTATTCTGACTTAATTCAAATTATCATAAAGAAAATAATGTAAATCTATATGCTCCGGCTATATATAAGACCTCTTATTTTCAGGGAGTCGGTTCTCGAAAGAATTGCAGTGTTTAAATATATCTTTTCTTTTTATTTCCAGTTTTTTTATATAAATCTGAATAAACATTTGTACACAGTTCTACAATTAAGTTTTTATTCTAAATTTTAATTTGAGGAACACCCTGTATGTGAATTTTCTCTAATTTGACCTAAATTTATTACTATTCAAAATTTAACCAACACTAACTCTAAATTGTATACTAAAAACTTTTACCTTTCTTCATACAGGACTGCTTCTTTTGAATTCCTCAAACAAAGATCTTTGTTCTGGATGAATTTCAATACTTAGCTTACCTTATATAGAAAATCTATTAAAATTACAATCAACTAAACAAAATTTCTATATCCAATAATCCGATAATTAACAAAATAATTTCAATAATTTATACGACTTCCAAAATTTTCAATCAAATCAAATAGAACTTTCTCAAATTATCAACGAAATAACCTAATTTAATAATTACACAACTTTAAAAAAACTACTATAAAATTAACTAGATCTTGGTAAAATTGTTAACGAAATAACCAAATTTAATAATTACAAAACTTTAAAAAAAACTAACTAGTATAAAATTTAACCGACCTTTTAACTTAATGTTCTTTTTCCGCAAACTCGTCTATTGGGTTCATGTATTTATTTACCATGTTGATTCTTTCCAAAATAATTATTTCTATTCTCAATATAATGTTCTTTTTCAAATTATTAGTTACCGTCCCAAATTATTTATTTTGCTCACAATCTTCCAAATATGTTTTATTTATGTCTACTATCTGTGTTAAAATATTCTCACGTACTATTTTCCCAGTCTTGCATCATTCCATAATATTTAATCTCTGTTTTCCATATACTGTTCTAATTTTCAATTAGATTTGTTCTATTCCTCGTATTGACTATGTTATTTTGATTTTCAATCCCTGAATCGTCTCTAATATAATTTTTTTAGTTATTTTCCGTCTTTTCGGGATAAAAAAACTTCCGTCACCAAAATATGTCAAGTCAATAGTCTCCCGTTTCAACAACCTCTCTCCTCACTTCCTTCCTTAGTTTCCTTAAAGGTTTGTTCAGATAAATTTTTATTTTTATTTTAATCAATGTCATGTATTGTCAAACTCAGATTTCATTCGATGGAAATTAATAGATCAACTACCATCAATACAACCGCATTGAACATATCATTTTCCTTTCTAATCATAACAATTCTCAATTAAGACACTTCTTATTTCCTACTTCCGTATACCTTTTCAGACGTTAACACCCGTTACACAGCTTTTTGTAATTCCTACACTAATAAATTTCTCGGTACACTCAAAATTATGTTTCTCAAAATACCACTTTCTTTCAAATAATTAAATATTAAATATGTGATCAACACATGTCACTACAATGGTGGGACAACCTGTATGTGACAATATATATATATATATATATATATATATATATATACAAAGTGGAAAGTAGTCTTTTGCTGACTAATTAGAAACAAAATCGAAAAACCAATTAATTTGGGAGAAGCAGCAAAACGAACGTGTACTCTTATAACATTATACTTCCAATATTTCGACAATGAATATTGTCATCATCAGGGAGCTACAATACAATTAAATACTTAAAAGTTTTGAAAATGTAAAAACCTAACCTTACTTACAATGTTAGCGAGGTTGTACGTAATGATGGAAAATATCCAAAACTACAAGAACATTCATCAACCATAATAGCACAAAAATATGCAAATGAATACCACAAACATATAATTAAAATCATTTAAAAACTTGGAAATGTAAATGCCGACAAATTGGAGGGCGGGCACGTGCGTCTTAGCAACATCACATAATAATTAAAATGGAAGTTAAATGCATTGTCATGTCAAAAAGTTCGATCATGGGCTACCAACTGAAAAGTTGAGAGAAACGTTTGTATTTCTACCACTCCAATAAATAAACATATTATTTGCTCATCATAAAAGGTGAGCGGAAAAATTGATATTTTTTAATTATTTAAGTTGAAAAAGTAAAATTATTGTAATTATTTTAACAATAATATTATTATTATAATTACAAAATTAACATTGATCACATCCATATCGATGATAAAGACACTAATCCAAAATGAGCTAATCAGTTGTTTAATAACAGCTTTCTTTAAGAAAAGATATTCACACTAATGTGATCTAAACAGAATCAAATGAACATTCCTGTACAGCTGTGTAATTCTTATCTAGCATCAGCAAATATGAATAGATTTCACTGAGATGATTAAGATCAGTTTTTTTATTCATACAATTATTAGATTGAAATATGAATGCAATCTCAAAGAATGTACGCTGAGATATCTTTCTTTCTATATATATATATATATATATATTTATATATATATATATATATATATATATATATATATATATTTGTAGTATTTCTTAAACCATTATATATTTATCTTTTTTGGATTGTTCTTGGGTATAGGTTTCTTGTGAATAATACGAAAATTTTATAACGTTTCGCCCATCATAGTAGGCTTTATCAAAATCTGTTTTATTTTGTGGAACAGTACCTACGAGTGAGAAGAATTAAAATGAAATTTGGTAGCTTACAATGAAGACATTCACAATTAACAATTAAAAATTGAAAGTCAAAAATTAAAAGGTTTTCCAGCTCACATGCAGGAATAAAATTTTGAAATTAAGTTTTATTATGGTACGTACCTCGATGTTTACATTTTAATGGTAAAATTAGGAATGGAAAGAATGAAGGTTCTATTATTGTTTTCGTTTTTTCTTTTTGAGTAAGTATTCTGGTGTAAGGTTTCTTAGTTTTTCAATTGCAGAGAGATAAGGTGTATATTAATTATTAAAATGGAATATACGAGGTGGTCATAAAAATTGAAATAATATTCTTTGTTTATTTATAGTATTAAGTTGTGATAAATATGGCTTAAATGATTTGTGTCTTGTTTATCATTGACAGTATGCTGTTCCTTTTTTATGTAAATAATCTCTTTCATCAAAAGTTTTTGGTAGTTGTTATCTTGTGCTAGAATTTTAGTATTTGAAAAGTTAAATTCGTGTTTTTGGCTAGATTCATGTTTATGTAAAGCTGTTGAGACATTTTTAGTGTATTTGTGTCCGTTTAGCCTGTTATTAAGGTATTGTGTAGTCATTCCTATGTACTTATTGGGGCAATTTAAGCAGGGTATTGAGTAGGAGTTCACATCACCTGCGAAGGTAGCATGGACGAAGAAATTAGATACCAAAATAACCTGGGAAGACAGGCGAT
This sequence comes from Galeruca laticollis, assembly GCA_963921935.1. Taxonomy (NCBI): domain Eukaryota; kingdom Metazoa; phylum Arthropoda; class Insecta; order Coleoptera; family Chrysomelidae; genus Galeruca; species Galeruca laticollis. The sequence continues at coordinate 259,019,409 of OY998176.1, read as the reverse complement.
TAGAAAACTTAACAATATACTGTGGGATAAAACGATATCAAAGGATAACAAACATAAAATTTATAACAGTATAGTTAAAAGTATCGTCTCCTATGGGAGTGAGGTATGGCCGTTAGAGGAAAATACACTTAAAATGATAGAAGCCACCGAAATGGATTACTGGAGGCGTGCTGCTGGAAAATCGAAGCTGGATAAAGTCAGAAATAAGAAAATCCGAGAAATAATGGGGACTAAACACAATTTAACAGAAGATATCCGAGTTAATCAACTTAGGTGGTATGGACACGTACAGAGGATGGAACAAACTAGAATACCAAGAAAAGTGCTGGATTGGACGCCATACGGCAGAAGGAAGAGAGGGAGACCTAGGTTGGGTTGGAGAGAAGGAGTAGAAAAGGACATACAAGCAAGAGAAATAGAGGAGAATCTATGTACCGATCGAGATAGATGGAAGCTGGAAATCAGAAAACGGCGAAGAACGTTATGAACTGATATATATATATATATATATATATATATATATATATATATATATATATATTGAGTAGACGACATTCGATTTCATTTTAGTTGGAACTTTACTTTTAAATGATGTGAACAAAGATGATAATAGATGTTGTGCTTTGTGACATACAATGATATCATGCTTACCTAAGATATATTTCATTTTTTCTGATAATTCTGCTGTGTATGGCATAGCAATATATTTTTTTATGCTTTTATCATTTATCTGTTTTTTATCAGGTATGTTACTACTATATAATTTGTGTGTACGTTGATTTATGATTCTGTTTATTAACTTTGTAGGGAAATTATTTTCTTAAAGAACCTTTTTTACTTTCTTTAAGATCTCGAATCTATATTCGGGTGATGTTAGAGTTAGCGCTCTATCGGTTAAATTTATGATAACACTGTTTTTCTGTGAATTTGGGTGGTGGGAATTATATTCACAATGCAGTGGCACCAAAAATTTATGGGTTACCTAAACTTCACAAACCTAGTATTCCATTAAGACCTATAGTATCATCTATCCAGTCACCTTTTCACAGATTATCCAAGTATTTAAGTAACTGTCTATCTGAAATAACATGCAAAAATAACTACTACATCAAAGATTCTTTTAGTTTCAAGGAGTTTATCAATATAACAAAAATACCAAACACATACAAACTAGTTTCATTAGACGTGATATCCCTATACACTAATATCCCGAACGAATTAATAACAAACATCATTAATGAGAAATGGAACTCCCTAAAAGAATATACAACTCTAAATCAAGACATGTTTATTGAAGCTTTAAATCTAACACTAAATAGCAACTATTTTCAACATAAAAACAAATTTTACCAGCAGTTAGATGGTTGTGCAATGGGCTCTCCCATATCTTCCACTGTAGCACAACTTGTCATGGAATACCTAGAAGAGAAGGTTCTCAACAAAACTAATATTCCTATACTATTTTTTAAAAGATATGTCGACGATTGTATCACTGCCGTACCAGAAAATCAAATTGACGAAATTCTAGACGCTTTTAATAATTTCCATCCCAAACTTCAGTTTACTTCAGAAACAGAACTTGGACATTAAATTAATTTCTTAGATATGACAATCATACGACAAGAAAACAGTGAAGAACTTAAAACAAAATGGTATACCAAAAACACTTGGTCGGGTCGCTACCTAAACTATAATTCCCACCACCCAAATTCACAGAAAAACAGTGTTATCATAAATTTAACCGATAGAGCGCTAACTCTAACATCACCCGAATATAGATTCGAGATCTTAAAGAAAGTAAAAAAGGTTTTTTATGAAAATAATTTCCCTACAAATTTAATAAACAGAATCATGAATCAACGTACACACAAATTATATAATAGTAACATACCTGATAAAAAACAGATAAATGATAAAAGCATAAAAAATATATTGCTATGCCATACACAGCAGAATTATCAGAAAAAATGAAATATATCTTAGGTAAGCATGATATCATTGTATGTCACAAAGCACATCATCTATTATCATCTTTGTTCACATCATTGAAAAGTGAAGTTCCAAGTAAAATGAAATCGAATGTCGTCTACTCAATACCCTGCTTAAATTGCCCCAATAAGTACATAGGAATGACTACACAATACCTTAATAACAGGCTAAACGGGCACAAATACACTAAAAATGCCTCAACAGCTTTACATAAACGTGAATCTAGCCAAAAACACGAATTTAACTTTTCAAATACTAAAATTCTAGCACAAGATAACAACTACCAAAAACTTTTGATGAAAGAAATTATTTACATAAAAAAGGAACAGCATACTGTCAATGATAAACAAGACACAAATCATTTAAGCCATATTTATCACAACTTAATACTATAAATAAACAATGAATATTATTTCAATTTTTATGACCACCTCGTATATTCCATTTTTATAATTAATATACACCTTATCTCTCTGCAATTGAAAAACAAAGAAACATAAACCAGAATACTTACTCAAAAAGAAAAAAACGAAAACAATAATAGAACCTTCATTCTTTCCATTCCTAATTTTACCATTAAAATGTAAACATCGAGGTACGTACCATAATAAAACTTAATTTCAAAATTTTATTCCTGCATGTGAGCTGGAAAATCTTTTAATTTTTGACTTTAAATTTTTAATTGATAGTTGTGAATGTCTTCATTGTAAGCTACCAACTTTCACTTTAATTCTTTTCACTCGTAGGTACTGTTCCACAAAATAAAACAGATTTTGATAAAGCCTACTATGATGGGCGAAACGTTATAAAATTTTCGTATTATTCACAAGAAACCTATAATATATATATATATATATATATATATATATATATATATATATATATAAAACTTCAAAGAGTGGTCTTTGTTAAAAAACCCTCAAAATCGTGGGGATAGCAGCCAAAAAAACTTTACAGGTTAGAGATAAAGTGAATCAAATAGTACATTACCTAAGCTTTCGAAGAGCATTGTCTTCATTCTCAAAGGCTATAATAAACCAGAAAGAAAAAATCGGTTAACTTAATAAAGAAAACAACTTCTGAAATCATTACGACTTACTTGTAGTGTTGATTTAAAATTAAACTCACATTTCACAAATTGCAGGAAAACCTTCATCCACTAAAGATTAAAATGTCGACTAAATATAATTTCTCTCCTACATAAGTAATGAGAGCCAGGATTTTTTTCCTGTTTTTTAAAAACCAAAAGACGTGCACAAGAAACGAACTGATATTGTTGAATATCTATTTCGACATGAAATCGACTGCTGTCGAAAGGTAGAGATACGGGGGGCAATTACAAGGTTGAAGTAAAAACATTTAATAAAAATCTAAATTTCTCAGCAATACTGTTGTGTTTTTTTGGTTGCTTTGGTGAAAACTTCAAAGAAAAACAATAATAGATTAATGTCTACACCTAGGATCACGTCAAGATTGAAAAATTACACCTTTAAATTTAACCAGACTATTGTCTGACAGCTGCCACCTGTCTTTTGTAAAATGTAAAAAATTGGAATGACGAAATAAGCAAACAGTCAGTGAACACTCAAACCTCTCACATTCGGTATTCCCCAACTGTCAACCCATTCGAGCATTACTATTATTAAATAAAAAAGCCAAACAAAACCCACCCGCAAATACTAACGATCTCCACTTTCGTCTGATGTTAATTTCCATGAAAATCAGTATTGATAATTTGAAGTACTCATAACAATAATAATGTCAGTTAGGAAAAGTGATGTAAGATCTGTAACTTTTAACACATGGAAAGGACCTAACCTCTCACGTTAAGGCCCGACTGTTTGGAAATCATTTGCATTCGCAACTGAGCTGTGATAGCCATAATGTATAAAAATTGTTTTGTTTTTTAAATGAAATATTAAATAATGTTTGTATTGTCAACACTCGACTGACCTGTCACTTCAGCCAACCATTAACTCAAAACACTAATTTGGGAATCAATCTCCTCGCTACCGGAGTGGACATTATTAAAGTGCAACAAATATGTATAAATCTTACTAAGTGACTCAATGTCAGACCTTCTATTCATTGGTTCCTCAATGTTATTAATATGATACATTTCTAAAAATTTTCTTTTGTTATAGGTTCTTTCTACATCAAGAATCTTTACTTTATCAAAATCTATATGGTGGAACTCATCTATAACATGTTCTGATAATGCACATTTTCGCTTTTTTAACCTAGCATCGCTTTTATGTTGAGCACAACGTGATTTCAAATTCTGAGATGTCATTCCTACATACTTTTTGTTACAATTTTTACAAGAGATACTATATATTACGTTAGTTTTCATCATGGAATCCTCCGGTTGTTTTAACTTAGTAAAAAGAGACTGAAAAGGTTTGGCTGTTCTTTGAGCAATTTTGACATTGGTCCCCTTGAACTCTTTGATGATTTTTTCTGACAGATCTTTAACATAAGGAAATGAACCAAAAATAACCTGCTGTGAATTATTGAAATAGGCATCCTGTTCATTTTCATTACTATTGATATGACTGACAGTATGCTCGCCAGGAGTGTTGTAAATCAACCTCTTGAGAAGTTTAATAGGATAAGTATTTTTTTGAAGCGTATCAATCAATATTTTAAGGTTTTTATTAAGTAATGTTGGATGTGATATTTTTTTAATTCTGTTCTTCATCCCCAACACTAAATTAACCTTCATTTTGTAGGGGTGATTGGACTTAAAGTTGAGGTATCTACCTGAACTGGTAGGTTTCACGTACCAGTCAAGTATCACCTTGCCTTCATTGGTCCTTATTAACTTTGTGTCCAAAAATGGTACACATCTGTTAATTTCATTTTCAACTGTGAATTGGATGTATTGATTGTAACCATTAAAAATGTTAAGAATGGTTTCGATACCATCTTCAGGAACAGCTGTGATAATATCATCTACATATTTTTTTAAAAAAGGGATATCAAAAGGTAAATTCCCAACACACTCAGTGATCAAATCGTCCATGACATATTGTGCAAAAATGGGTGATACAGAACTACCCATTGGTGTACCAAAAACTTGTTTATAATATTCATCATTAAAAACAAAAACAGAAGTGTTATAAACAAAGTCTACTAATTCCAAAAATTGGTCAATATTTAATTTACAAGAATCCTGAATAGAGTTCCAATGTTTGGTAATACTATTTTTTACTAAATTGATCGGTATATTAGTGAAGAGTGACACAACATCTAAACTAATGATTACATAATTGGTAGGTAACTGATAATTTTGAATGAACGTTGCAAATTCAAAAGAGTCTTTGACAAAAAACCTGTTATTACTATTATAAGATATTGTAAGTTTATCAGTTATGAATTGTGCAATTTTCTCATTAGGTGATTCTATAGATGAGATAATTGGGCGTAAACTCAATGTTTCTTTGTGAATCTTTGGTAATCCATAAAACTTTGGAATAACTGAAGAGCTCATTTTTAATCGTTTTCTATCTTCGTCATCGAAAAATTCCGAAAATTCCCTAACCAATGTTTGCGATTTTTGTAATATTGTTGAATTAGGATTGTTATTAATTTTTTGATAGTAAGTATCATTGTTTAACAGTGAATTCGCCAGTTCAACAGTATACCTCCTGATATTACTCAAATAGAAATTAAGAACATTTTAGCAGACGTTGAGAGTTTAATTTAATTTTAAATCAACACTACAAGTAAGTCGTAATGATTTCAGAAGTTGTTTTCTTTATTAAGTTAACCGATTTTTTCTTTCTGGTTTATTATAGCCTTTGAGAATGAAGACAATGCTCTTCGAAAGCTTAGGTAATGTACTATTTGATTCACTTTATCTCTAACCTGTAAAGTTTTTTTGGCTGCTATCCCCACGATTTTGAGGGTTTTTTAACAAAGACCACTCTTTGAAGTTTTATTTTTTAACTAGTCAGCCGTGACTAACTGCCAACTTTTGGGTTTTGGTTTTAGATTAGAATGGGGTTCTATGAAGAGATTGCCCGATCCTACGGACGGGAAATCTCATTAAATTTGAAACAATGGGTTAATTTTTCGAACAAGCTCAATAAAGCAAAGAACAGGAAATTCTTTTTATTAAACTGTAGAAAACATGGGGTTTTTCCACAACATATCTTACACAACACTGATAGAACTGTTTCCTCTTTGCTTACACAGGATGGAAGTAATTTGCGGAGAGTGGAGGATTTTAACAGAAGGTTAAAAAATAAGATTTTGAATATTGAAATCGGTTTTGCGCATGAGTATGTCAATAAGCTGTCGAAAATCTTAAAAAGTAAGGAATCAGATATAAAAAGTAATATCCCTTCAGGAGTTTGGAATGAATTTTTTCATAGACAACAAATAAAATTGAATAGATAATTTAAAAAAATCAAATTAAGAAATATTAATAAACTGAGAAATCTAGAGAAAAATACTGTTGAGACAATTCTAGTACAGGATAATTGGTTGAGAAATTTGACAGATGTTGATATACCCATGGAAGTCAGAAATTTTCTTTCATTGGGTCATAAATTTGGTATACCTCCTGATATTACTCAAATAGAAATTAAGAACATTTTAGCAGACGTTGAGAATCTTTTAAATGGAATCAATGACAATTTACGAAAAGACATAATCAGGGCAAAAATAACTAATAACATAACTAATTTCTTACATCAGAACAAAAAGAACACGTCATATTTAAATTCGTTGTACGAGAGGTGTCGAAGATTTCTAAAAAATCATCCAGAATTAATTGTCACTAAAGCTGATAAAGGCAATGTTACAGTAATTTTATACAAAGATCAGTATGTTGAACTGGCGAATTCACTGTTAAACAATGATACTTACTATCAAAAAATTATTAACAATCCTAATTCAACAATATTACAAAAATCGCAAACATTGGTTAGGAAATTTTCGGAATTTTTCGATGACGAAGATAGAAAACGATTAAAAATGAGCTCTTCAGTTATTCCAAAGTTTAATGGATTACCAAAGATTCACAAAGAAACATTGAGTTTACGCCCAATTATCTCATCTATAGAATCACCTAATGAGAAAATTGCACAATTCATAACTGATAAACTTACAATATCTTATAATAGTAATAACAGGTTTT